>CM028138.1:536095937-537340625 GCA_016271365.2 Neoceratodus forsteri
TGCACTCACTTGATTCCCACAATTGTATTGTTTGTATGGACAGACTTGTACTACTGTTCTCTTGCTACTTTTGTTATCTTGTTGCAAAATGACTGTGTTATTATCTTGCACTGCGCCCCCCCCCCACTCCCAGATGCCTTTCTTGGCTACAAAAAATGTAAAATAAATAAATAAACAATATTAATGAGTGTTTCTCTGCTCCCCTAGCTCCACCTTCACAGCTTCAAGCATTCTGGAAGCTGGAAAGATTGTGGTTCTATCCCCCGACCCCCACCCATGGCAGCATACTACATTACCCTAATAGAGGGGTTTTAGAAGACACTGAGCCTTCCAAGCAGTCATAGACTGCAAAACATTGTTCAGTGGGTAGAAATAAACCCCCAACATAGACTTTTGGGCCAGAATAGCAAAACTGTGAAATCAGAAGTGAGCAGATGCTACTTCTGGCTTCCACAGTGTAGCTAGCCGGCCCCTTGCAAGCATCAGTAAACATGTTGCTGAAGCAATGCTGACAGAGGCAACTGGTGTCTGCCAGGGAAGGCCAGGGACCAAGCCCAAAAACTCTTGCTAGTACACGGATTTTTCTGGGTGAACTAAAATTCTAACTTACTTTACCAAATAATTTATGACTGTAACCTTTGATAAAAGGGACTTTGATGGGAATGGGGACCAGAACCATGTATTCTTTTGATTCATTTATTCTTTTCTAAATATGCATCTACTTCAGATACAAGATGGCTACCAGATCACATGATCAAGCAGTTTATGACAGCTAATGTCAGCCAGGATGAATAGTCTGATGTTCTCATGGGAAAGTTAGCAGGAAAGTTAGGGAGGAGGCAATAAAGCAAATAAACCTAGTGGAAAAGTCCTTCCTGGAGATGTTTCTTTGTTAGACAAAGGACTCAGGTGCATGTCATAATGTTAGAAAGGAGGTGCTTAAGGGTAAGGACACACACACACACACACACTCATACACTTTCAAAGAGGGCTGGGACAATATGAAACTGTCACTCAAAGTGAGTGGGACCCCTCCCCACATGAGTAAGAAATATAGTGAAGGGCTGTAAGCAGGCTTGCTCTCTTGGACCTGGTACATCTGAAATCCAGAGCCCTGCAGCTAGAAGTCTAGTAAGAAAGACAGCTTAGGGGAAATTATTTTCTTCAGATAGCAGCAGGTAAAGACATAGGTTTTAGGTGAGAATAGCTTAGAATTCTGCTAAGTACTATCTGTTCAATCTGGTTTTATTTTCTTCTTCCTAGTAAATGTGCAGCCCTGTTGTTTTCCTGGAAATACATACTGTTGTAAATACTTGTAGTCTTTTAGTAAAGAATCATATTTTTATAGAATCAGTGACTGCTTGTTTTATTTAAAGGGGTAATTCTACTATTTCTGCTGGACTCTGTTTGCAGTCCATCTCTGAAGGGGAAGTCTACCCACAGTTATTGTGTTGACCTTCCTGACTTTGTGTAAAGGAGGAGTTAAAAACAGGTTTACCTGGGTCCCTCTGATAAAAAACTAATGGTGGTGGCAGTGAACTTGAAGTCCCTGGTGAAAGATTTGCATCACAGCGACACTATACTAACACTGGATGGAGAGCTGGGTCTTAAATGTACCATCTGTAGCATTTACAAGATATTCAGCACAAACTACAATTTAGGTTCTTATACCTGTGACAAGTGCCAACTAAATGAGGATTTGACCTCAGAAATAATGTTGCTGAAACAAAGACTGGACAAGTTAGAAAAATCATTAGTGGTCAGGGATAAAGAAATAAAGAGGAATTAAAACAGAATAAACCACAAATCAAACATCATACCATGGCCAATTGCCAAAGATCAAGCCACCAGAATTACAGAGAATAACAGTAAAGAACAGGGAAATCAAGGTAAAAGGAAAAGGATAGCAAATGATGTGGAAACTGGGGATGAATGGTGCCTAGTGTAAGGAAGGAACTATGAAAAATGGGAAAGGTTGCTGATATATACCTGTTGTAGTAAGTTTTGAATTACAGAATAGAGGAGGATAACACTAATATGCCCCATGTTCTAGAGGCAAAGGTCAGGAAACATAGGCAAACCCGAAGCAGGTATAAAATTCACAAGTAGTGTTTATTATTAACAAAAAAATAAAAAATAATATTTGTACAGGATGGGCCCAATTCCAAGATGGCTTACGCATGGCACAAGCCAAGTTACGCTTAAACCACAGGGCATAAATTGCAATTTGGGCCATTATATTGCCATGCCATTACTATTTCAATGGCAGCATTCTGCACCATGCTATGGTGGGTTGCACCAATGTAGGTTACACCACCCACTACACCCGCAACCTGTAATGGCATGGCACAAAGTTGGGTTATGGAAGCAACTGCACCCTATTCCAAAAGGGTGGCTGCCATAACCCACTTACACTATTCCAAGAGCCGCAATGGCACAGCAGATTTAAACCATCATGGAGATGATCTAAGGGGCATCCATCCATGCCAACTGACAGATGCCTACTTCGCAGCACCGTGGCAAAAGTACTGCAGTGCTCCATGTGCCCCCAAACACATTCATGCCCCCCACCCTCCCAAATGTCGGGGACCCCCCGGGGTCCGATAAACAATGCGCCCCCCAAATGCCAGTGCCTCCTGGCCATCCCCCCATGCCTCCTGGTGCATGAGGTGGTGTTCTGGGGCAGGGGGCTCAGGGGGGCAGTTCATATGCCCGCGAGTTGTGCCATGCATCTTGGAATCAGCCCCGATGACTTTTCAATACAGATAGTACACACAAAATCCTTCTGAGTAAATCTCCAAATCTAAATTTGGAAAAATAAAAATTGCTCTTGTTTATAAGATCTCTTTTTCTGGCAGTTTGTTTATCATAAAATGTAACACATTTGTCAGTTTTTTTCCTGACTAGAATACATCCAGGCTCAACAGGTGCAATCAATTAGAATAGTCTGTCAGTGGTTAGTCTCCTGTTTCTTACAAAATTGTAACAAAGTAGAACATTATGTCTGGGTCTGATCTCCTGTTGGCAATCCTGTTAACATGCTTGGGGAGGTCATAAGGTTTCTCAAGGTCAACGCTCTGTGTTACAGCTTGCTGTCTTTTCTAATAAAGTCAAATAGCTATCTGCAATATTTCACGAATATTACTACATACATTTGCAAACCAAGGGATCCCTGTTTCACATAAACAGTTTCACATTTTTTTTAAGAAGAAGGAAAGAGAAAGAAAGAAAGGGAGGGAGGAAGAAAGAAAGAGAGGAGAAGAAGAAAGAAAGAAAGAAAGAAAGGAAGGAAGGAAGGAAGGAAGAGTGAGTGAGTAAGTGGGACTTTTTGGAGTGGTCAGTTCCTAACTGCCCCCAAAAATATGTGATTGTGCAATCAGACAGGCAAAGACAGAGAAGAAGCAGAAACAGGAGAGGACAGAATTGATTCTTGCTTTTAACTCTATGAACAACAAATGTGACAAACACTGTCATATCCCAAGATATCACAGTTCCCAGCAAAAAAAAAAAAACTGCCACTGAGACTATCATAATTGCGGACTCAATTATCATGTTCATGGGTAGTGCAGTTTGTAGTAAAAACAAAGAATGTACACAGGTACTCTGCCTCCCTGGGGCTAGAAGCAGAGATATTTGAGAATTGAAAGTGTTTGAATGTATATAGATTCTGGACGTATATATACACCTGCAGTCTTCTAAGAAATAAAGAACAGCTTGGAGAAGTTAATAAAACCTCTATCGCCCCCCCCAAAAAAAAAACACCCCTATGGTTGTCCATGTGGGGAAGAAATTCAGACCACATTTTGAGAGCTAGATAACAAACTAAAAGATATAAATGCAAGACCATGTTTTCAGAAATTGTATGGGAACCAAAGGCTGGTTCAATCAAAGCAGCCAAATTAGGAAATATTAATTGTTGGGTTACGATATGGGCTGGATATGGGCTGCAAGGGAGGGATTCAAGTTTGTAAAAAATTGGGACACCTTCACTGACAGAAATTGCTTCTGTTTCAAAGAGGGATGTCATCTTAACAAAAAGGTTGCATCAGTTCTGTGTAACAGACTATAAACAGCAATTACACATAATTTAAACTAATTAAGATGGGGGTTCTGTAAAAGAAACAGATTGATCAGAATAACATATTGAATGAATCATCAGGTTTATCCCCTCCACAGCAAACCTTTCCATTTAAACAAGTCAAACCAAGTATCAAATAATTTAAGGTACTGTAAATGCCAGATCACTGAACGTTAAAAGATACAGATTATAAACCATTGTCCAGAATCAAAAGTTCAACTTGATTTTGATTACTGAGTCTTGATGGGATGTGGGACACACAAGGAAATGACCTACAAGGGTATACCTTATATAACAAAAAAAAAAAAAGGAGGGGGGAGTGGCCCTGTACATAAGTAACAATCTTGTAAGTAAACAGACTGAATCATATACAACAACAATAAAGAAAACAATAAATGGAACTCATTTAGGTGGAAGTTAGTGGCAAGAACAAAACAATAACCATAGAGATATGCTACAGCCCTTCTGATATCGACAACGACTATGCATATAAACTTTTTCCAAAAACCAGGGAGAAATTTGACAATAAATACAATATCATCCTACTGGGAGACTTTAACTTTAATGGAATTAACTGGAATAACCAAACTACACACTGTAAAACTGAAAAAAAATGTCTTGAGACCATGGATGATGTGGGGCTTGAATAGCTGGTAGCAGAACCCACCAGCGGTAGCAAGATGCTTGACCTTCTGCTGACAAATATTAAAGGAATCTAGAAAAGGTGTATGGTCAGGGCACTACTGGGGTCTAGAAAACTCAGTATGACCGAGGTACATTTGAGCTGTATAACACACAAAATAGTAAAGAAAATTATAATGTATATTCATAGAGGAGCTAACTATGTAGAAATGGCAAACCACATAAAATGGTAGGATTGGGAGACAGATTTTAAGACCGGTATTAATCCGAATTTGAAATAAATAAATTAAAAAAAAAAATTCAGGGCTATGGAGTGAACAAAAAGTGAGGTATCCTAAAAACAAAACTATCAGAGTTGGGAGATGCATGGGTGCCTAAAACAAATGAAGTACGGTAAATATGAGTGAAACCAGAATGGATGATACCCCAAAAAACAGCATAATTAAATAAAAAGAAAAAACATATGATGCATGAAAACAGTAGACAGCAATACAAACAGGTGTATATATAAAAAGAACATTGGAAGTTGCAAATACAAAATTAGGAAAAACAAAAGATGGCTCTAAAGAAGGTTGGCTTCAAAATACAAAAATAATACCAAATCTAGACTAGGACCTATAATTAGCAATAACATAACTTTAGACAAACAAATTGATATCGCCAATGTGATGAATGACTATTGTGGTACAGTTTTCAACCATAATACCTTGAATGAGGAGTATTAATAAAGGATAGCATAAGGGAGGGAACGGAAGAAAATTTGGCTACAGAATCAAGGGTGGTGGAAGAATTAAAAAAATGTTATCCCTACAGATCACCAGGAAGTGATAAAATAAGCCCCCATCTATTAAATAAGTTGTCAGAATTATTATACAAACCAGTATGCAATATTTACAAATACAGTACTCCTCTCCAACAGGTGAAATCCCTACATATTGTAGAAATGCAGTAGTGACACCAATATTTAAACAAGCGTTTGCCAATGCCAAATGTTTCCTTGCTTGTATTTGCTATGTAGGTGTTTGGAATAGATAGTGCAGGGGCGCTAATTAACAAATTAACAACACGAGTTATGATATTGAAATTGTCATGACTGGGAAATGGAGAGGTTTACATGTAATGTTGTTATTTTCTTAGATTGTGACCTTTTCAAAATAAAAGTTATCTTTGCCACAGCATATGAACATGACAGGTATCATTTATATGAAATGCAACCAAAAACATTGTTTTGTGGAACGACTACAAAACCTGGTTTTGGAGCGGGATTTAATAATATTTGCCATGCTCATTTGATGGTGTTGAAAACATGAGTATGTTGAAAACATTTGTTAAAAAGTAAAAATATTGCGAAGTTATGAGTAAACATTGAAAAATTTCAATGTCTGTTCATTATTTATTTTCCAATTTTGACCTTAAATGTTCAACATAATCTTTTTATTCCACCACCTTATGAAAATATGCCTGGGGGTTATCATTTCTGATGATCTAAAGGTAATCAAACAATGTGAGAAGGCTGTGGGGAAAGCCAGTGGGATACTAGGGTGCATAGGGAGAGGTATCACCAGCAGAAAAAGGAGGTGGTTATGCCACTGTACAGATCACTAGTGAGACTTCATCTGGATTACTGTGTGCAGTTCTGGAGACTGCATCTCCGGAGGGACATAGACAAAACTGAAGCAGTCCCAAGAAGAGCAACAAAAATGGTGCAAGGACTGCACCAAAAGCCATATGAGTAAGGATTAGAGGACCTCAATATGAATTTCCTGGGGGGGGGGTTATATGATAGAGACATTCAAGTTCTTCAGGGGTATCAACAAGGCACAGGAGGGTAGCATCTTACAGAAAAGAATGTGTACAAGAACAAGGGGGCATGATACGAGACAAGTTGGGGGTAGGCTCAGAAGCAATGTAAGAAAGTATTTTTTAACAGAAAGCGCAGTGGATGCTTGGAACAGCTACCCTGTCGAGGTGGTGGGGGAAAATGATAGGATAATTTAAGAATACATGGGATAGACATAAAAGTACTCTCACAATAGGGAAGAGAGGGAATGGGGAAGAGAGGGAAAGCAGCAGATCAACTAGGGTCTGTGATATTGCACTAGGTATGGAAAAGGGGCAGACTAGGTAAGCCACATGGTCCTTATCTGCCATCACCTTTTGCGCTTGTGTGTTTTTTCATAACTTTGACGTCTTTTGAGATTTTGACTCCAAATTTTCAACATGGTCTTTTTATTACCCCACCTTATGATCAAGTACAGATATAGCAAAGTTTTACTTCACCTGAGAATTTTCCGCGGTGTCAAATTTGCCTCTGCGAATCAATTCACAAAGTTGTCCCATTAAATGACAATTCACCATTTGTAACTTCCCCTTGCTATGGATTTTTTTAAGTGCAAACTGCACTTAAAAAAAAACACAAAAGCAAGGAGAAGTTACAAATTGCAAATCCCTGATATCTACTGCCCCCTCCATTGCCAACCGCCAGCCACAATGTAAAAAAAAGATTTAATCATCCCTGGTGTCTAGTGGAAACTATCAGCTACCCACCAATCGCCGGCCCGACTGTCATATAAATTAATATCATTCATCCATATTCCCTGGTGTCTAGTGGTCCCCCATTCCCAGCTGATTGCTGACCCGTTGTCAAATAAAATCCAAGCAGTACCCCCCCAATCACCAGGCACCACTCACAGATACAAATTTCCCTGGTGTCTAGTGAACCCCCCCATCCCAATCTCCAAATGTCCACTCCCTGGTGTCTAGTGCCCCCGCCACCGTCGACTGCTGGACTGACTGTCATATAAATTAATATCATTCATCCCTATTCTCTGTGTCTACTGGTCCCCCCCTGGCCAATTGCCAGCCTGTTGTCAAATAAAATCCAAGTGGTATACCCCCAGTTGCCAGGTGCCACTCAGATACAAATTTTCCTGATTTCTAATGGGCCTCCATCCTGCATTTACTGCCCTCCCACCCCCCAGACCCTGGGTGAGCCACGGTACAGCCCTCCACTGTCCTCCATGGCCAGTGGCCCAACTGAGCACTCAGAGGAATGAGCACGTGCTTGTACAAACATCGCTCATTCCTTGCCAGCTCCACGGTCATTTCATGGATGTTTTTGGGGTACAGAGATGAGGAGAGGCTACTCCAGTCACTGGGAGGGGGGTGGGATGGGGGAAAGGGGCCATTCCCATTCCCTCCATCCTGTCCCCCCACCAGGTACCGGAGCAGCCCTCCGCTCTTCTCTGCACCCCAAAAAGACATCAAGAAAATGACCTTGAGCTTGCAGTGAATGAGCGTGTGCTTGTACATGCATGCACTCATTCACTGAGTTCTCTGCCAGGCCGCTGGCCATGGAGGAGAGTGGAGGGCTGGGGTGATGGTCTGCTTATGGACCAGGTGGGGGAAGCAGAGTGGTGGGGCAGTACATGCAGGGGTGGGGGTCAATCTGACACCAGGGAGAGGACATTTGAAGATGGGGATAGGGAGGGGGGTCCAATAGGCACCAGGGAAACTTGTATCTGTGAGTGGTGCCTGGCAATCGGGGGAGGGGTACCGCTTGGATTTTATTTGACAATGGGCCAGCAATTGGCTGGAAAGACCACTAGACACCAGGGAATAGGGATTATATTAATTTATATGACAGTCAGGCCAGTGATCAATGGAGGGGGGCCACTAAACACCAGGTATGATTATATTTCATTTTTTACATTGGGTCCGACGATCGGTGGGGAGGGGGGCACTGCATATTAAAAAAAAACATGAAAGTTGGCAAACTCTGCTGGTGAAGTTCAATCTCTGCCAGCAGAGTTTTTAAACTCTGCCATTTTGTGGAGTTATTGGGGGACCAAGTTGGGCTTGGCCCCCCTCCGGGTCAACTCCGCAAAGTGAGGAAAATCTGCAAATCTTTTGGTGGAGCAAATTTTCCCCACTTCACACATCTCTGTGATCAAGACAGGTGAAATTTTCAAAATGTTATCTGAAACATGATTTCTTAGAGCAACTATGAAATAGAGAATAATGGACAGACGTGTGTATTATGGATTTTTTTTCACACCCAAGGTGTTTGATGATCCATAAAGCTCGAGAGCGAAGCTCGAGACCCTAATGTGGTCATCAAACACTGAGGGTGTACAAAAAAATCCATAAATATGTATTTGCTTATTCTTTATTTTTTATAATTGCTGGTGCCTGCATTTGTTTAATTTTGAGTTATCTGCACTTCCCCTGCAGAGTGTAGCGTGAACGAGTGGTTCAATATTCTAAACAAAATTGTAGACATTTTCCACAAAACAGCAGTATTTGGCATAAGAAGCATGATAAGCTTTTTTGTTACACCTAAATTTGTGTACTTTCTTGAGAAGAAGTTGCTGAGTGTAGAATGAGGAGAGCTAGTGACTTGGCGGCTTCAGAAGACTCCACGCAAGTCTTACTATAACAACACTCACTAATGCTTAGGTCAAGTCTACTGAAGCCACCTAGTCACTCACTCTACTCACTCTACACTTGGTGGCTTCTCAAGAAAACACACAAATTTAGGTATAACGAAAACCTTATCATGTTTCTTATGCCAAATACTACTGTCTTGTCAAAAATATCTACAATTTTGTTTAGAATACTGAACCGCTCAGTCACGCTACAGTCTGCGGGAAAAGTGAAAGTGGTTTGAAATGCCATAATAACCGGATTTCGGGTTATGATGGTTTTTGGGAGCGTAATAACCCAAAATCCAGTTATTACAGCATTTGAAGAAACCAGTAATCTGGTTGATATTTGGTGTCACCAGTAATTATAACATGTTTCTGGGCTGATTTAAAACATTTCACCTTCCTAGTTCATAAGGTGGGGTTAAAAAGGACATGTTGAAAATTTGGGGTAAAAATATTAAGAAATGGCAAAGTTATGAGTAAATGTTCAAAATGCATTATAAAGCCATTAACCAAACTTATCTTGTTTTCAGTCATTCCCTGCTGGAGGTCAGAAGAAGCTGGACATTTAAGAAGGGGCAGGACTGGACTGAATAGGTTGGTACGTGGGGGGTGGGTGCTGAGAAGGAGGTTGGGGTGGGGGCAGAAGTCATTGCTAGACAGTTTTCTGTTTTTTGCATGTTTACACACAGAGCATGGATAAATGCACAAAATAGGTGATTTAATACATTTTATTGGACCAGTTAGCTTTCAGACTACACAACAGAGTCCTTCATCAGAAAATGGCAATTATATAAGAAATCACATCAAGCACATAGAACAGAATTGGTAAAAAAAAGTACCTTTACACATCCATGTGACAGTTAAGTAGATAAATAAAGTGAGTAAGTGGATCTAAAACAGAAACCAAAAAACCGAGACAAAAGCACAGACCCTGAAACCTAGTTGGAGTATAAAGCAATCTTCACAGTCATGGGATGTGTATTAATTGCCTTATTGAAAATGGACCACAGACTGTGTGTGTGCTGGCTACTCATCAGAAATATGGCAGTAGTGGAAAAATATTACTATAAGTAGTTAACACAAATGTTTGTTGCCGTATTGGTCCTTGGAGTATGGGGAAGGATCGGGAGGTGAGCAGGATACTTGGCAGTGGGAGGGAGTTGTTTTTTTTTTTAATAATTTTTATTTTTGCCCCCAGGATCACCAGTCTGCCTACTGACTCCCGTACTGAACCACCGAGGGCCTGGGATGTCCCCCATGGAGCCTTGGCTATACCCCAAGGCAGAGACAAGGTGGGCAGCTTCCCTCATACCTTCTGATTTCGTTGGGCCTTCCACAGAGCCATGGGGCCAGCAGGTGATGGACAGACCTCCATTTGAGGCTGGCTGGGGCTTTGCCTTTTCCATGTTACGTTCCTCATGGAGGTGTGATGTGCAAGTGAAATCCAGACCTATGCCAACATCCATCATGCCCCACCCACCAAGCTGGACTTACCATACCTCTGGCTACTGCCAGAGGCCAGTCAAGCACCACGCCTGTCCCCCCTCCCCCTCACAGAGGAGATAAGTGGTCCCAAGGATGCTTCAAGCCTCCTCCCCTTGACTGGCTCTCTGATGCCCCGGACTCATTCCCAAACCCGGGTCACTGGTGTCACAAGCGGTAGTGCTACGCTGTGCTGGTGGGCTGGCTAGGAGGTTGTTTTTCAACAGACAAGACATGGGGAAGTATTAGGAAGTGGGTGGGATACTTGGCAATGTGAGGGAGTTGTTTTTCGATGGGTAAGGCACGGGGAAGGATCGGGAGGTGGGCAGAACACTTGGCAGTGGGAGGGTTTTGTTTTTTAACAGACAGGGCTTGAGGAAGGATCCATAAGTGGGTAGGATACTTGGCAGTGGGAGGGAGTTGTTTTTCAATAGACAGGGCATGGGAAAGTATTGAAAGGTGGGTGGGATACTTGGCTGTAGGAGGGAGTTGTTTTTCAATAGAGGGGGCATGGGGAAGGATTGGGATGTGGGTAGGATACTTGGCAGTGGGAAGTATTTGTTTTTTTCTATGGACAAAGCACAGGGAAGGATCGGGAGGTGGCGGGATATTTGGCAGTGGGAGGGAGTTGCCCTACTGACGGGACACAGGGAAGGGTCAGGAGGTAGGTGGGATACTTGGCAGTGGGAGGGGGTTATTTTTCTACTGATGGGGCACAGGGAAGGGTCAGGAGGTGGGTGGGATGCTTGGCAGTGGGAGGGGGTTATTTTTCTACTGATGGGGCACAGGGATGGGTCAGGAGGTGGGTGGGATACTTGACAGTGGGAGGGGGTTGTTTTCCTTTTTTTTTTTTCCATATAGCTTTTTCTCCCTGGGGTGGCTAGCAGGCATGGCTTTCAGCTCTCTCAGTGAGAGGGCTCAGTTCTGCCCATGAATGGGTCTTGCTTCGACCCCAGATAAGTCACCCATGAATTTCTGTCTGTGGCGGGGCCAGGGAGGGGATAGCCATCCTCCCTCATATGGTGAAAGATGTCTGAAGAGGAGCCATGAGTCGGGAGCATGGCCAGAGCTTCATGAAGCCTGCTAGCATCCCCTTTTTCAGTTTTCTCCCTTCCCTGTTGCTGGGGTGCATATGTCAATTTGTGCACATGGTGGTGTGCACACATTTCAAAGTCCAGCAGCACCTGTCCTTCTGTGGCACCCCAGTCCTGCACTACTCTCAGGCCTCAACCTGCTGGCAGTACTTCCCTAGGAGAGGAAAGCAGTCCTTCAGACACTCTGTCCTCTCCCTCCCCAGCCAACCCCCAGTAACCCACGCTGGCCACTGAACACAGGTCGCCAGTGTGGCAGGAGGTAAGACACAATGCCTCAGGGCACAGGGAAGGATCAAGAAGTAGGCGGGATACTTGGCAGTGGGAGGGAGTAGTTTTTCAATGGACAGGGCATGATGAAAGATCAGGAGGTGGGCGAGATACTTGGCAGTGGGAAAGAGTCATTTTTCAATGGACAGGGCATGGGAAAGGATTGTGAAGTGGACATGATACTTGGCAGTGGGAGGGAGTTATTTTCCTATGGATAGGGCACAGGGAAGGACAAGGAAGTGGGCGGGATACTTGGCAGTGGGAGGGAGTAGTTTTTCAATGGACAGGGCCGAGGGAATGATCAGCTGGTGGGTGAGATACTTGGCAGTGGGAGAGAATAGTTTTCCAATGGACAGGGCATGGGGAAGGATCAGGAGGTGGACAAGATACTTGGCAGTAGGAGGGAGTCATGTTTCTATAAACAAGGCCCAGGGAAGGATCAGAAGGTGGGCAAGGTATTTGGCAGAGGGAGGGAGTTGCTTTGTACATCTCCTCTACATGTAGGGCAGCTCACAGCTGTCATGATGCCATTCAGTTGCTTGCTGGATGGTGTCATGCAGATAAAAGGACCAAGCCACTCTGATAGGATTGGCTAGCTATTTTCAAATACAGAAAGTTTCCACCCCACAAGCAGAGAACAATGTCATGATCAACCTCGCTGATCATTGGCCTGTTACTGACGAGCCCACAACAACCTGAGCTGCTGACATTGCAGTTATACACCTCTGAAAGCTGGTATTATAACAAAACGTTTGTGGCACATGTGCGCATAGAAACATAAAGAGGCTCCAGGCAACCAGCCTCCAACTGCAGACCAATCAGTCTTACTTCAATATTGGCAAAAATAATGGAATCAAGATTTAAAGATTACTTACTTAAAAAAGAAAGTCAGGATAACATATTAGATTATTCACAACATGTCTTTACCAAGAACAGATGCTCTGTCACAAACTTGATATCATTTTGTAAGCCAGTGAATGAGCTGATTGATATTAATATACCCAGTGATGTTGTTTACCTTTATTTCAGTAAGGTATTCAACAAAGTACCACACGATAAGCTCATTATCAAAATAAATAACATGGGATCAGATAGCAGAGTTATTAAATGTATACAAAACTGGCTGTTAAACTGACAGCAGAGTTAAAATTGGGCATGCTATATTTGTTATCACAGTAGGAAGTGGTGTGCCCCAGGGTTCAGTTCTGAGACCAGTCCTAATTATATTATCCATTAGTGATATGCATGTAGGGGTCAGTAGCAATCTGATAAAATATGCTGATGACTTCAAGCTGGGAGGTCCAGCCTTCAGTAAATGAGACACTTACCAGATACAAGAGTATCTGGAGTCCACAAATAATTGGACCATTAAATGGGGGATAGCGTTCAATAACAAAAAGTTTACTGCGCCGCATTTGGGAAATCATAACACCAACAAGGAGTACTTCCTAGTATGGAAAACTCAAAAAAACCACAGGAGTAAATAAACAGTATAAAGCAAGCAGTTGTCAAACCCAAATGTTTGCTTGCTGATATTAGCATTGGAAGTACAGGAGTTAGACAGATGCAAAATAGGAATGACAGTGCAATATTGAAGTCACTCCGACCCCGCCTCCACCCTGCAGAGATAGACAGGCATTGGGGTGTGCCTTTGGATCGTTGCTCATAACGCTCACGCCATGTCACCTCATCCTATCCTGTAGACACTGACAAGTGTTGAGGTGTGCCTTGGGGTGTTCAGCTTTACAGTCATCCCATTCCATACGGACATACGCTGAAATAGGTGCAGTATAGGAGAATGGGGTGAACTCCGGGGTCGAAAAGTCCAAGGCACACCTCGATTCCTGTCACTGGCTTCAGGATGGTAGTGGGGGTGTAATGGCATGAGCGTTACAGCCGGCAATCCAAAGGCACACCCCTGCTGCCTGTCAGTCTGTACAGGGTGGGACATTATGGTTAGAAACCCTAACACCCTGGGAGTTTGTTGGTATTTGCACTACAAATTTTCAACATGGCCTTTTCGTGACTCCCCCCACCTCACCTCATGAAAGCATTTGGGACCTCTGCTCATGAACAGTGACACTGAGATTTTGTCAATCTGTCCTGAACGTTGATTTCTCACAGCAATCATGCCATTCTGCGCCAGATGTGCAAAAACACAGTTCAGGTAGGATGTGAAAAATAACAGCTGTAACATTCATAGGGAGGTGTGAAGAGGTGGCAATGTTGAAAATCTGGAGTGAAAATATTAAAAGTGCTCAAACTTTATGAGCGTCTGAAACTGCACAATGCACGCTCGTAACACAGTCATTTAGTGGAATTATTTCACCAAATTTTCAACATAGGCATTTTGTGACCTCTACTTACGAACAGTGTCACTATAGTTTTCTTAATCTGTCCCAAACATTGATTTCCCATAGCGACCATGCCATTGTGCATCAGATGTGCGAAAACACATTTCGGGCAGGATGTGAAAAATGACAGGGACCGCTGTATAAGGAGATGTGTAAAAATTACAATGTTGAAAATCTGGAGTGAAAATATTAGAAATTCTCGAAGTTACGAGTGTGCATGGAAACTGCATAATGCATGCTCATAACATAGTTATTTTATGGACTTTTGTCACCAACTTTTCAACACAGGCATTTTGTGACCTCTGCTTATGAACTGTGTCACTGTGATTTTCTTAATCTGTCCTGAACACTGATTTCTCACAGCGAGTGCACTATTGTGCACCGCAAGTGCAAAAACACATTTCAGCCAGGATGTGAAAAATGGCAGCTGTACTATTCATAAGAAGGTGTGAAAAAATGCCAATGTTGAAAATCTGGAGTGAAAATATTACAAATTTGCGAGTTATGAGTGTGCGTGAAACTACGAATGCATCAGACACAAGTCATTTTTTGATTTTTCACCAAACTTGCAACATAGGCTTTTGGGGAGGCCACCTCCTGAACAGTGACACTGCTGTTTTGTTAATCAGTCCCAAAAGGTGATTACGCACAGTGACCGCAAAATCACCTTTAGGATCGAATAACAAAATGACTTTGACTGAGTTCATGAGGTGGGGTCCCAAGAACCTCATGTTGAAAATTTGGTGAAAGAATTCCCAAAAATGGCCAAGATACCCACTTAAGTTGAAAAAAAAAACATTTGTGCCATTATACAGCTTACCAGCATTTCTTCAGTTCACGGTCGGCTTTGAAGAGTGCAGACGTGTTCCCAGTTCACCGAAGGTTGTCGCGCCAGGCTCTGGAGGTAAGTATGGGGTGAGGGGGGTGCAGGGATGTGGGGCACGCAGAGGGTGGGTGCGTGTTGGGGGAGGGGCCATGAAAGACAGCGAGGGACTATTTTCTTTTTTGCAGATTAAAAAAAAAAAGACAGTGTGGGATGCTTTTGGCACACTGGGGTGGGCTCCCAGCTGCCACTTGGATTGCAGCAGTGGTTTTCTTTCAACTGCACACCACTGCATCTGAACTACTGTCATAGACGGCTCGGCCATTCATTGGTGCAATGTGGTTGCGCCTGCGAAATGGATCAGGTTATTGGCAGAGAGGGCGGCACACCTCAAAAAAGTGGTATGGTGGCACTATATTTCTTGCACATGTGTGCAAGCAAACATAAAAAGCACTGGAAGAACAGAATTTAGGGATTGTCATCCAATCAGACTTTAACTTTTCACAAAACAATAAAAATACTAGCACCAAGGCCCTTCAAATTCTAGGTTGCATTAAAAGAAACTTTAGCAGCAGACATAAGAGCTTGATTATCCCACTTTATAAGTCCCTTGCAAGGCCATGTAGGGATGATTGCTCCCAATTTTGGTCACCCCACTTGAGAGGAGATATTGGTACACTAGAAAGGGTACAAAAGCATTTAATAAAATGTGTCTTTGGACTCCAGAATTTAGACTATAAATGTTGGATCAAAACATTAGGACTACATGGTTTGGAAAGAAGACGACAAAAAGGTGACTTGATTCTGCTGTATGAGTTAAGCAAGCAATAATACCCAATAAAGTTAGCAGTATTGGGTTATACTCACCCACCCAGGGATGAAAAGAGACCCCCAATGCCACAGGCAGAGGGCCTTATATCCCCTGGAAGGACCAGTATAGCCTATGCTGACCACCCTAGTGGGTATTATTGCGCTTAGAAAATGGGATTTGAGTTACATTTTAAATGAAATGTTCAGAAATCTTCAATGAAAATGTAGAAAAGTAAAAAATAAAACTAGGAAACAAATTGATCTGTAAGGTAATGGTCATAGGCTGTGGCCCAATCCTGGACCATTTTATTTAGAAACTAAGACCTTCACACTACATATACTCTCTCCGAGGTCTGACTGTGCACTAACATTTAAGTCTGCACCATAACGAGACATAAAGTCTGAGTTCTTGTCTGCAGTACCAGAACAATGGTGCACTGTAAATCTACAGGGCTGTAAAGCCAAATACCACCTCATTATTCTGGGTTTTTTGTCTTTCATTACATGGAGCCAGCAAAGAGGGTTATGGTCAGTTAAAACTTTGAATTCAGATCTCCATAAATAAAACTTAAGGGCTTCGATGGCCCACTTGATAGCAAGACATTCCTTTTCTATAGCTGAATAGTGTGTCTCTCTTTCATGGAGTTTACTGCTCAAGTAAATAATCAGATGCTCCTCTCCTTTTATCACTTGGGACAAAATGGCCCCTATTCCAGAGTCCGATGCATCTGTCTGTTTGTACCACAAAAGGCTATGAAAAATCAGGGCTTCTCAGTATAGGCACCGTGCAAAGATGTGCTTTGATGCTACAGAAGGCTTTCTGGCACTCAGGGGTCCATTTTACATTGGTGGGGTTGTATTTCTTTGTGAGGTCAGCAAGAGGGGTGGCTATCATGGCAAAGTTTGGCACGAACCTGCGGTAATAGCCTACCAAGCCCAAAAAAGACCTGATGTGACTTTTTGTTATTGGTCGTGGGCATTGGGCTACCACATTAACTTTATCTATCTCGGGTTTAACTTGTCCATTTCCTATGATAAATACCAGGTATCTGGTTTTCTGCATGGTAATGGAACATTTTGAGGGATTTATAGTAAAACCTGCCTTAGTCAGGGCATCTAAGACAGCAGCCAGATGTTTCAAAAGAGCATCCCAAGTAGGACTGTATACCACCATGTCATCTAAATATGCAGCGCAATAGGAGGCATGGTGTTTTAGAAAAAGATCCATAAAGCACTGGAACTCAGTCGGGGAACCATGCAGCCCAAAGGGCATGGTAACAAAGTGGTACAGACCAATGGGGGTGCTAAAGACTGTCTTCTCTTTGGAGGTAGCATCCAAAGGGATTTGCTAGTACCCTTTTGTAAGATCAAACATGGTGATGAACCTTGCATTGCCCAATCTGTCTATAATATCATCTGTCCTGGGCATAGGATAGGCATCGAACTTAGAGACAGCATTGAGGCATCTGAAATCTACACAGACGTATACTGCCTTCCTTTCTGTCCATCACGATGATTGGGAATGCCCATTCACTACATGAGGGCTCTATTACCCCTAACTAATGCATTTTCTGCACTTCTTTTATCACCTCTCCTCTGACTTTCTCAGGCAGATGGTATGGTTTCTGTCTGATGGGACTGTCTGTGGTAACTTTTGTATGGTGTTTGATACCATGCACCAAATCAGGAACAGAGGTAAAGGTCTGTTGGTATTTAACCAGGAATTGGTCCAACTCTGATCTCTGCTGTACATCCAGGGAAGGGTTAACAGTGAGGTCACTCATCTCACCCTGTTTTTCTAACCGTTCATATGCTACCTCCATCTCATTAGTATTATTCTCAGGACAGATAAAATAACCAGGACTTGGTCACTCAACCCATTTTTTAAGAAGGTTCAAATGATATACAGTAGTCCCCTTTTCTGACTTCTATCAGGAAGTTCGATTTCATAAGTAACTGTGCCTGTCTGTCTCAGGATGGTATAGGGGCCCTGCCATTTAATTAATATCTTATCTGAGGTAGAGGGACGTAACAATAAAACTTTGTCCCCTTCCTGAAAAGACTTAGTCCCTACTCCTTGGTCATAGTACCCCTTTTGAATACCCTGTTTATCCAGATTATGTTGATGGGCCATCTGGGTGTATGTGAGTAGTCTTTTACACAAGGCCACCATATAATCAAGGATGGTGTTAGGACTTTCCCAATTTTTCTCTTCCCATTCCTCTTTGAGGACATCATGGGGCCTTCTTGGATTCCTCCCATAAAGTAGCTCAAAAGGGGTGAATCCCGTTGAGGCCTGAGGTGACCTCCCTGTATGCAAGTAAGAGTACAGGGAGGTAAACATCCCATGATTTGCCCTCATCTGCCACATATTTTCTTAACATTTTCTTTAGGGTCTGGTTGAACAGTTTAACCAGCCCATGTGTTTGGGGATGATAGAGTGTGGTATGAATTGCCTCTACTCCTTAGGTTGCATACAGGCGAGCCAACATTCTGGAGCAGAAATTACTCCCTCTATCCGTCAGTATTTCCTTTGGTATTCCAACTCGGTTGAACAGTTTGAGTAATTCATCTGCGATTTTCTCAACGGTCACTGTTCGGGGTGGGATAGCCTCCAGATACTTTTTGCAATAGTCACAGATAACTAAAATGAATCTGTTTCCCTTTGAGCTCTTTGGTAATGGTCCCACCACATCCATTGCAATTCAACTAAAGAGTGTTGTGATAAGAGGTAAAGGATGGAGGGGGGCTGTATCTTTTCATGTCACTGAAGCTACTTTCTGGCACTCCTGACAACTCCAGCAGAAGTCAGCTACCTGGGCATGTATACCTGCCCAGTAAAACCTTACCAGCAACCTCTGCAAGGTATGGTCCCTACCCAAATGACCTGCTAAAGGTATTTGATGAGCCAAATGTAGTAGTTTTTCTCTATATTTGGTGGGTACTAGAAATTGGTCTGTTTGTTCACCTGTAGTGGGGTGTTTACATCTCCTATATAATAAGTCATCTTTAATAATACAGGATTGCTCATTTTCTTTATCCCTTGTTCCTACCATCTGGAAGAAAGGTTTCAGAGTAACGTCATCCTGCTGTTCAGTACCAAATCTACTTTCTTTAACAATGTAAAACAGATCATCATCATTCTTAACATTCACAATTACATCAGTACTGTTAGTATCAATATGTTTTTGAGTCCATTGTTTCTTTTCCTTCTTCTTTTCTTGCCAGGATCTAGGTGTCTTGCCAGGTTCCCTGTACACTTCCTCATCAAATGGGAACAATTGGGCCCACCGGTTTTCTTGTTTGGCTTGGGCATGGGTAGTCATGGTACAAACACTCTCACTGGGATTAATTAAACAAGGGAACTCAGGGTGGTCATGTCCAATATGACCGGGATAGGTAAATGGGGAACCAAGCCAGCAGTCATATTATATGTTTTCCCTTGTGTCTGTAAATCAAGGTTAGTTACAGGATAATGGTGAATGTCCCCATGGATGCATACCACTGCTGTGTCTGACCCCTGTTCTCTTTCCTGCTGCACCAGGTCAGTTCTCACAAGGGTTTGCCTACTGCCTGAGTCAATTAGCCCAGTGACCTTCCTGTTTCCAATCTTAACGGATGTAATGTAATGTCCCCAGTTTGCCAAGGCCAACTGGTAGCTGTGGTCTTTCTCTTGGGGCAGTACCTAGCTATATGTCCTTTTCCTTGACATTCTCTACAGATGATGTTGGGGTTGTAAGGTCTATTGGCTTGAACTGTCTTAGAGCCCCCATTACTACCTGTGGATGTAGTGGCAGAGAAAGAAGAAGAAGATGTAGTCCTTACCGTGGGTGTGGTCACACCAGCTCCAAGATGTCCTCATTGGCAAGTAGGATGAGCCGTTAGTTAGTCCTTGGCCAGTGTAATGGCTTTTTCAGTGGTGTCTCACCGCTGATCCCTCACCCACACTTGTACATCCGAAGGCAGGATACGAATAAACTGTTCCAGAATTACCATCTCAAGCATTTGGTCTGCAGACTTCACCCCTGGCTGTGACCATTTGTGACATAAGTCCTTCAAACTTGCAAATGTCTCCCGGGGAGTGCCCACAGTATGGAATTTAAATGTCCAAAAGCACTGTCTGTATGTTTCAGGACTAATGTCATACATCTGCAGGACGGCTTGCTTGACAGCGTTATGATTCTCTGCCTCGGTACTGTCCATATGACTATATGCAAGTTGTGCCTTCCCGGATAGATAGTGCAAAAGGCATATGACCCATTGGGTTCTGGGCCACTCATAAGCTTGGGCTATCCACTCAAATGTAATCATATATGCTTCTATATCATCAGTGACACCAAGTTCATGTCCTTAGGGGTATCTACAGGTGGTGGGTTACGTACCCCTATGTCCTGGATGGCTCGTAACGTGTCAGTCCATTGAGCCTCGGTTCTTTGCAGGTCAGCCTCTCTTTGTTTGTCCATAGCTAGCTGTTTTATACACAGCCAGTGTAACAAGCTATGGATATCTTCTGGAGGCTCTTCAACCACTTGCTCTGTGGCTGTCACGTCCACATGCTCACCTCTCTCCTCCAGCTTGTCCTCTTTTTCTTCTGTGGCTGTCTTTCTCAGGACATCCAGCCCCAGGCCAGACAATGGGTCTCTCCATATTTACCAACCATGGTTCTTGTGAGGACGCCACTAGGTTTGGTGTGGGTCTTGTCCGCTGTCTCCGACTGCATCCGGTGTCCACCATCTGGAAGGTACCAGTGTCACCAACACATCCCACACCCTCTGCTGATGATATAATATTGTATCATTGTTTAAATTCAGTAGAAATCATTAACCAGCTACTGAATAAGGATTTCCATGAATTGGATCACTAGTTAATTAAACTTCGAATGTCTTTAAATTGTACAAAGACCAAAAGTATGCTTTTTGGATCTAAACCAAGGCTTGAAGGAGCTGATAAATTAAATATTCTCAGCAATTCTGGTATTATTCTAGAGCAGGTTACCAAATTTAAATACTTGGGCATTTATTTAGACCCACAATTAAATGTTTCCTACCATATTGGAAAAGTTACCAGACAGGTGAATCAAAAACGGATTTCTCTTTAAACGGTAACACTCATTAACGCTTCAGGCAAGGATTGCTATAGCTAAGGGTGTTTTGTTATCTAACTTACATTATAATTCATTCTTATTTACAGACCTAAATAAACATGATTTGGCTATTCTTACATCAACATTTCGGAGTATTTGTAGATTCACTCATAAACAGGGCCTCTGGTGTTCTGCGGCAGAATTTTCTGATTTCTGCGGCAGGGCTCCTTGACTTCTGCAGCAGCATTTTCTGATTTCTTCGGCATGATTTATTCATTTCTCTGACAGAATGCAGTCCTGACATTGGTTAAATATGATGTGATGTCATCAATGACATCATATGCTGAGCATAGAGGAGGGGTTTCAGGATAAACGAGGTGGGAAAGAAAGCCTGACACTATGGAAAAACAGTATATTTATATGAAAATTCACCAAAAACAATGAATTCTGCGGCACTATATATATACTGTGGCATGATGCAAATTCTGCGGCAAATTCTGCAACTGCAGAACCACAGAATTTCAGGGGCCTTGCTCATAAGTTACTTTACCATACTCACCACTGTCTACTGTATCAGGTTACTGGATGGCTTCCACTGGCCCGGAGTAGTTTATATAGTTTGAGCTGTCTCACAAATAACATTGTCCGACAAAGAGACAATTCTCCATTATATTCTTTATTTCAGTTTAAAGAGTTTACAAAAGACCTGTGGTCTAATGAAATATCTAGTTTCATAGTCCGGAAGACTAAAACAAAAATGGGAAATCAAGCTTTCTCTGTTAAGGCTGCAAAATCTTGGAATGACCTTCCTGTAACTTTGCAAAATGGCACAAGTCATGATACTTTTAAAAAAGAACTAAAGAAGCACCTTTTTAGTCATTTGGAATGCGTATGTTTTTCATAACTTGTAAATTTTGATGATTATACACTAAGGGTGGGATATTCAGAAGGGTTGCACATGACGCAACACAGTTGCGCCATGCGCAACCACTGATCACTTGGCGTGATATTCAAAAGGAAAGTCGTGGCACCAAATCCTGATGCGTCCAGGCGCAACAGTAATGTCTGAGCAAGTAGAAGGTCATGCCATGCATCCCCACACATCGATATTCTGCTCAGGATGTGCGGAGTCCATGCAGGCGCAACCCCTACATGCCCAGAGACAAGTTATTCCAAAAATAAAGGAGCAACAGCCGCCACCCACAGGTGAGTTGCCATATTGCAGGGCACAACACGGCATCTGCCAGCTGTGGGTGGCCACTCGAGCTCCAGCAGCACCCTCCCTTGGGTAGCGCCCCCATGCCCGATCGTGAGCATAAGTTTAAATATGGACTCCTATGTCCTGGTGGTCAGTGGACCCGCTAGCACTGATCGGCGTGCATAAGTATAGATATATGTAACTCCTATATCCCTGGTGGTCCAGTGGACCTCTTGCAGCCCGATTGTGGGCAAATGTCTAAAACAAGATTAGATCCCATCCCTGGTGGTCCAGCGGTACCCCCCTCTCCACTCTCCCACTGAGCCCCGCCACCCCTCTTCCCCCTGGTCAACGGCGGGTGGCAGCTCCCCACCCGCAAGCCGCCCGGCCACCCGCCGACTGACTGTGTACAGTACAACTGTCGCCCATTAGTCCCACAGCATGGGCCAATGGGCGTCATGACAACCGTACTGTACTACACAGTCAGATAGCGTGAATGGATTCATTCACATATCTGGACAGTGTAATGCGATGCCGTCTGCCGCCATTAGCCCTGCGGCTGTGGATCTCTGGGTATACAACTATGCTGTAAGCGATCAGTTGGGCGGGCGGCGGGTGGCAATGAGTGAGGCTTCGCGCTGTTTCCGAGGCGGGTGGCGGCTCAGTGGGAGGAAATGAGAAGGGGCTCGCTGAACCACCCAAAGAACATCTTCTTGCCCATCTGCCGCGATCGGGGCTGCAATCACTGGACCTGAGATGCTCAAGGAAGTTTCTATCTGCTTATGCTGCGAATCGGGCTGCGCGGCCACTGCCACCGAAGATAGCCAGTTTCATATTTCTATACTATGCCCATGATTGGCTGCGGAAATGGTCCACTGGACCACCAGGGATATGGGAGTTACATATTTTATACTTGTGCCTGCGATCGGGCTGTGGAGCACTTTGCGCTTGTGCAGGGGCGTCGGTCCCCGGCGGCTGCAGCCTGGCAGGACGCCAGGCGCAAGTCGCCGATGGAAGACTTTGCATGCAATGGGGCCATAATGACATACAACGTCCGCTTGCGCCTTTGCATGTATTATGGCCTCATTTGCATGTGCACCTTGAATATCATGTTGATGCACCTAGTGCAATGGCATTTTTCGCAGCGCATTCTGCCCTCTCTCTGGCCACTTGCGCTGGTGCAGTGCCACTGCGCCTTGCACAATACGGGTAGCCACAGAGCGATATTCAACGGTGCTGAGCCATGGTGCAGCACCATTGAATATCACCCTGTCAGCGCCCTGGCACATCCCAGTTGCTCTGTGCCCAGGCTTGAGCCACAGCCTGGTGCAGTCTGAATATCCCACCCTAACTGTTTAATGTTTGTATTATTGTATTCTATGTTTGTCAAAGGTCTGGAAGGGGGAATGGCATCAGTCTCATTTCAGGGAAGTGAATGTGATTTTTGCTGCTTTTATTACTGTTTCTGTTGTTTCTTTTCCAGCTTAGTATAGATTTCAATTAGTACCAGGTTGCTTTTCTGGCTTCATTTGGAAAGATCCCTGTTTGGAGGAGTTTGTGGTGCAACTGGGTGTTTCTAGTTTTTTTTTTGCTGGTGTAGCTGATTATGTCTGGAGGAGAAGAGGTAGAAATCAGATTAATGTCAGTGCAGAACCTGCTCATTGCTTGTTTTAGTTATTTTATACTGCTGATTACACTTGGACTACAGTTCTGCTTATCTTGCATGTTTTTTGTCCGGTAGGTCCCCATCCCCCCATCCCCCACCTGCCAAGAAAGACACCACACAGATCTTGGAGAGAAATGGCCACAGCCATGATTTATTGAATTTACAATTCTTAATAATAATCTTTATTGAATATCTTCAATCTTTTATCACATTAATATTCTAGATTAATACCTGTTAACCTTTTTATATTGAGCAGTGGGCACTGCCGGTAGGATGCGCTACCTCAGGCCCCTGCACCACGCATCAACCTGGGAAATCCCTTCCAGTGCTGGCTGAGGTACCCGTCAGCAGTAGCAGGACAGGTCACATGGCTACGGTTCTGGTGACTGCCCCCCGGTCTGGCAGTGCCAACCTTGGAGTCTATGCTGTTGAGGCTGGAACTAGACCCCCTATGCAGGTACAGGTCTTGTGATATCCTATCTTCATGCTAATCAGGGGCCCCAACACCTTCGGGAGAACTGGCATTGTCCTCTACATTCCTGCTACCTCCCTCATGTGCTCTTCCAGCACAGCCACAGTCCAGACCAGGTCTGACCCCCCAAGCCACCTGCTCAACCTTTTCCTGCAAGATCCTTCAAAAATCATGTATTAAGCTATCTAAAACATCTACTTATAGCTGGCCTTCCGTTCCTACTGCCATGCCCCGCTGGGTACGATAAATGCTGTCATGCCTAAGTACAGTCCCTACCAGGGACTCCATAAAAGCTCTAATCTCCTTGTTAATCCACTTGCAAGCCCTGTTCAATACAAACACTGTCCTTGCATGTGGCGATTGTTCCCTCATCAACAAGTAGGACCAAATGAGAGTCGTGCTGGGCCACCAGCTTTTAATGGTTTGTAAGTCATCCTTCATCGCCAACAGCAGATTAACCATCTTCCTCTGGCCCAGATCTTATCCGCCCAAGTGAATCACCAAAATGTCTGGTGTCGCACCCCGGTCAGCCTCACCCCGTAACTCCAGAAGCAACCTGGCCCAATGCATCCCCTTGTCCCCTAGCCACCAAATCCAGGCTGCATGTTGTGGCAGAGACAGATTGCTTCCCCCCAGCTGACTGGTTGCTCTCCTTGCTGCCCACCAGATGAAGGAATGGCCACATATCCAGATGTGCTTAAAGTCTTCCCTAGGGCCTGCAAAAGACAAAAACAGTTACTACAGTGTGGTCTCACATAGTGCAGGAAGGCTTGAAACTTCCACCGTCCCAAAGCCTGAATCTCCAAGTCAGATAGGCCCACACTCCTGGCATTTATCACTGCCCCAATGTGGAATGAATGGGTGCCATACTCCCAGGCATGCAACCCCAGCTCCTGAATAGCTTTCCACAGGAGGAATCTAAATTGGTAAGCCATCACTGGGCTACCTTCCTGATGTTGGAAAAGGCCTCCCCCTGCCCAGCACAGTGTGCTCGATACTTAACTATGATGCGGGCGACCTGCCAGTCAGCTGCTGCTGGTGCCTTAAACTCGTACCAGTGCCCTGACCCTCACTGTGTCACCTTAGACCTGGAGAGACACAGGAAGACCCTGTTCGCCAACGACACTACATCCTGTGTCAGCAGGCTTGGGGTGCCCTTAGTCTTAGCAGGCTGTGTCAACTCTGACACCCTGAATGTCCCACAGAAAGCTACCAGAATCACAGTGCTAAACAGCTGGGCTTCAAACTCACCCCTGCAAACCCTGAGCAAGACCCCCCAAATGGCCTCTAACTGAGTTGGCGTAATAGGCCGACTGGCATCTGGGGCGGTGGTCACCTCTCTCCACCAACCCTCCATTAACTTCCACACCCTGAAAGCTCCTGTGGTGTCAACCATTCCCATGGCTCTAGTCACCCACAACAAACATGCTAAGTGTCAGGCCATCACTCCTGGTGAGTATCCCACCATTCTTCCTGCCATAACATACCTACAAAGCTTTTCTGCAGAATGGGCTACATGTCCGGCCACCCCTTGGCCTCCTGTGTGGCTAAGTAGTGCTCCACCCCCGGCAGTGAGCTTCCCTGGTGCTGGTAGCAATGGAGTTACCTATGCATCTCCAAGTCTCTTAGTCACCACCTCCCACAAAAAGGGAGGCACCCTTCGTGGCTGCTTGTCTGCTGTTGGTGTCAACTTAAAGAATCTGTCCCACTGTGAACGAGATAAAGCATTGGCAATTCCGTTATCAACCCCTGGCACATGTACTGCCCTGAAAGTAATATTAAGCAGCATACATTTCAAAACAAAAATGTGCATCAAATCCCCGCGTGGCCCCAAGTGACCTAACTGTTGATTGATCATATGTACTAGGCCCATGTTGTCCAATCTGAAATACACTGCTCTGTTTCTTAACCTGGGACCCCAGATGCACAGGGTGACCATGATGGGGAAGAATTCAAGCACTGTGATCTGCTTCCCCACCCTGGCCACCAATCAGCTGACTGGCCACTGCCCTGTTCACCACTGACCCTGGAAATAGGCCCCCAACCCCAGACCGCCCGCTGCATCGATATAGAACTCCAGAGGTGACTCCCCACCTAGCTCCTGCCACAAGGCAACACCATTGAAGAGGTCCAGGAATAACTGCCATACCTGCAGAGCCTCCCTGAACTGTTTTGTGACCCAGATTCTGTGATGAGGTCTTGTACACCCTGCACCCCTCTTTGCAAGCCACTGCATGAAAGTCCAGCCCACCAGAACCACTCTACATGCAAAATTAAGGTGGCCCACCAACTGCTGCAACTCCCGGAGGGTAATTTTCTTACTCCCCAAAACTCTGTGCAAGAGAGTCCAAATGGTCACCAGCTTGTCCTGAGGCAACTGGCAGAGGCAGTTCCCAGAGTCGATCTCTATGCCCAAAAAGGTGAGGACCGATCCCAGAGCCTCGGACTTCTCCTTCACTAAAGGGATCCTGAACCCCTTGCACACCAGGTTAAAGGCAGTTACTAAGGAGGTGCAAGATGAAGAACCAGCTGGCCCCGCAAACAGGAAGTCATCAAGATAGTGCACTGTGCTGTCACTGCCAGCTGCTTGAACCATTACCCAATGCAGAAAGGTGCTGAATTTCTCAAACACCACACAGGCCACCAAACAGCCCATAGGCATGCAGTTGTCCATGTAGTTCTCATGTCAAACTTCATGCCCAACAGCACCTTGTCCTTCTGGTGCACCAGCAGCAGCCTGAACACCGAGTCGATGTCCACCTTCACCGTTAGGGCCTGAGGCCCTGCTGCTTGCACCATATCCACCACCCGGTTGAAGGACTGGTAATGCACTGAAGTGTGCTGACTGTCGATGTGATCATTCACTGCATCCCCTCCAGGTGTGACAAGTAGCTGATCATTCAAAACTCTCCTGGGGCCTTCTTGGGCACTAGGCCAATAGGTGACACTCTTAGATTCGGTAGAGGTGGCCTGGAGAAGGGGCTACTCACTTGCCCCAGCCACCTTTTTTTTTCCAGTTTATCCCAGACGAATTGTGGCCAGTCTCTAGTGGACCTCAGTTTCTCCACCTCATATGGCCTTTGAGGGCCAGAATATGGAATCCTGAATCCCACTGAAAACCCCCGTTCCAACAAGTCTGCGGCTACTCTGTGCGGGTACTAGTCCAGCCATGGTTTAATCTTTTTTATCTGGAACAGAGTGGGAAAGCTTGCCTCTGTGAGGCTTCCCAAACCTGCCTCCTCCTCTCCCAGTCCCCCTCCTCCCTCACACTGAGGAGCACTGCAGAAAGGGGTGCTGCCTGCTGGAGGCCAAGCACGCCTGCTTGAACAGGCAGCTGGTGCATGAACAGGTGATTTGATTGTACACGTAGCACAGCTGGTGAGCCAGGCTGTCCAATAGTTGCGGAGCTGGGTCCCAGATAGGCAGCCCACTGTCTGTGTGCTGCACCCCTTAATCTTGCATGACATCCACCATCAAAGGCATGTCTAGCTTACCCCAGGTCAGGGCCACGTCTGTGTGCCATCTACAATGGAACTCTTCATCGTAGTCCAGCCAAGACGTGCCCCTTTTCTTGCGATGCATTCATAAAATGCAATGCATGTAATTGAGGATTTCTACCCCTTGTGTCATGTCTGCTTGAAGGATGACAGTGGCATAGCTTAGGAAGGTTACCACCCAGTTACCATGAGTGCATGGGACCTTGGCTTTCTTATGTTCCTGCTCTTCCCCTTTTTCTTTCTCCTTCTTACTGTCCATGTGATCCATGGGCCGATTGAGAAGGGAGAAGATGTCCACATACTCCCTGTTCCTAATCTGTTGTCTGACTTTGTCCATTAAGTGAGTACCCACAGGGGAGTCCAGCCCCGCATAAAGGTTGTCTGGCGGAAGTGGTGCTGGCTTGTCTGGTGCCTGACCATCCACCCCTGCCCCGGTCCCTCCTGACAGACCTGGCAGCAATCTGTTCTTAAGTTCAGCCACCAGGTCCACCACCACCTTGACCAACTGCTTCAAGTGTTCGTCAGTGGCCTCCCACAGGGCATCTGTCTTGGGCTGAGGATTCATCGCTCCCTCCTCATCTGAGCTGGCTGGGGGCACCAAGGGACTCTTCCCCATCGGACTCCACCCCTCCAGTCTTTAATGGGCCTCTGACTCACTGTCGGAAGACTCTCCCCAACAGCCCCCAATGCATATCTTACCTGACTGGCCCCTACTGAAGGCCCACCAGGGAGCTCCTTACCTGCTGGTTTGGGAACCTTAGCTGGTAGCAGTAACTTCTGGCCTCCTCCCCTCTTCTTTGCTGAGGGTGTTGCAGACTCCTCCAACCCTTCTAGGTATGCTTCCAGCCAGACCACTCCATTCCTCTTGTATAGGACGCATAGCTTGTGCTCCACTGCAGCCAACCTCTTAGACGATGGGGTTTGCTTCCTGGAAGACATCGCCTGTAACAACAGCTTAATGCCACCCTCAAACAAGGTCATTAGTAACTGCCACAATGTACCCCCTCCAACCCATGTAGGATGGCTCCCATCCGCTAGTGTCTTGCAATATTAGCCCTGGGTCACTTGACTGACTGACACTAGACAACAAGTGAGGGACTTGCTCCAGTCACGGACTTACAAGTGGGGGTCGAAGAGATTCAAACATTGATCTACAGATCACTAATATATCTGGATAGCTGTACAGAGCTTTTAACTATGAAGCTATTCTGCCTCATAGGACTGAAAGCATGTGGGACTGGTGCTGAGAAACAGACCCCACCTCTGCATGGGACGGTTACAATCTCCGGGGGGGGTACCCTTCCCTGGCGGGCTGCTGCCCCATACCCAGCTATGTATGGCAGGGTCCTCTTGCCAACAAGAGTCTGGGATAACCTGTGTATTTTTATTAGGGGTTTTGCTGGTGTAGCTGACTGTCTCCAGAGGTCAGGAGGTAGAAATCAAATTAATTTCAGTGCAGAACCTGCTCCTTGCTTGTTTTAGTTATTTTATACTGCAGATTATACTTGGACTACAGTTCTGCTTATCTTGCATGTTTTTAAGCCATTAACTTTGGAAGGCAGGAACTGTGTTTTTTTGTCTAGCCCTGTAGCTTGGGGGAAGGGTGCCAATTGTTTGGGGCCTTGGTAGAGCGACTGCTAATCTGGAGGTGGGGCCAAGTCAGACTGCTGCAGCGGGCTACCTTTGGGTTCTCTTAAAGGGCTGGAAGGGGAATGGCATCAGTCTAGTTTCAGGAAAGTGAGTGTGATTTTTGCTGATTTTATTACTGTTGTGGTTTCTTTTCCAGCTTAGTATAGATTTCAATTGCTACCAGGTTGCTTTTCTGGCTTCATTTGGAAAGGTATCTGTTTGGAGGAGTTTGTGATACAGCTGAGTGTTTCTAGGTTTTTTTGCTGGTGTAGCTGATTGTATCTGGAGGAGCCCCACCCAACCCCCAGCACATCACTTTCTTTATACTGTTAGCTGGTGACATCATATGGTACCAGCTGACTGCATACACAGACTGTTAGCCATCTCATTGCAACACACAACACAGCCACCAGTGGCGTGCATTCGCTGTATGCAAGGCATGCATTGCATGCCTATAAATTAGTGAGTTAATGTTTATTTTTTCAGTTTAATTTTTTTTCCAGTTCAATGGTTTTTTTTCAGTCTATAATACATACAATCAGTAGTCCAGTCTGTCTGCCAGTATGGGGACTAGGAGCGTCAGCTGTGCCAATGTGGTCTGTCCTACTGGCAACGGCATGCAATGCTCAGAGTTGCATCCCGTTGCCTAAGTGACAGAGACGCTGTGCAGCTGACCTTCTCTGACCGCATTTCCTTGGGAAAAGTGGACAAGGCATGCAGTTTACAAAATGAATCTGTCAGAGGGGGAAACAGAGCAAAAGTGAGAAGAGATGTCACATCCAGGGATTCAACTAGTGCTTGAAGTTGGGTGTCATTCTCTGGAACAGCAGGGATAAAGGCAGCAGGGCTAGGATAGTTACTTGCAAATTTTTTGGTCCTGACAGTGCAGTGGCGGCAGTCAGCAGTGCCATGATCCCATGAGATGTAGGAGAGAGTAACCTGAGAGGAGAGCACCAGTCCATTGTAATCTGATTGACAGACAGCAGTTTCCAGGAGCTGCACAGACGAGGGGCTCTGAAGACAAAACACAAAGAGGTGAGGAAAGGGGCTGGCAGGCAGGTACTGACAGAGGTAGCAAGTAACATGGAGGAATATTTTTACACTTACTTCACAAGCAGTTTACTATGGAAATGTCCCTTTCTCCATCAAGGATGCCACAAACTGTTGCATCACTCAGGTCATGATGCAGACAGCACTCAGCAGTAAGCGCACCAAAAAGAAACTGTGGCTGCTGTATTGATCACTGTATTTACATTTCTGTAAACATGGTGTTTGTTCTGCTGAAACAGTCATGTTTTAGTCATCATGAGGTTTTTGGTGTGTGTGAGATAATTGACTGGGTTAGAATCTTTTACTTTCTGTACGCTTTGACCTTCTGAATTGTAATGGTTTCCTTCTGTCAGCATTTCAATCTGCTGCAGTCAGGTTCCAAAAGGGATGATTAAAATATTAAATTATAGTGTACAGTGGAGTGTTGTTCTGTATAGAATTCCATCCCTTTCAGAATGCTGTTGTACCACAGTTCAAAGGTCATGGAATGTGATTCTACCCTACTGTGGTAGAACAGCATTCTAGAACCTCTAGAGACTGCATGAGTCACTTTTCATTTTGAAAGCAAAAGTACTCACAAAACACATTTTTCACACAGTACTTACTATACACTATAAAAAATACAGGAGGAGCAACTCTATGCACAGCCAGTATGTTTTGCCACCTTGGGGTTCTGATTCCCATGGACCTCTCGAGCTTTGCTCTCGAGGTCAGAGGGAATCAGAACCCCTCTGTGGCAAAACACACTGGTTGTGCATAGTTGCCCATCCAATATTCTCTGTGTTATACATGCACAGTGGAAGGAGGCTCTCCCTTTAAGTCTGTATTTATTTTTTTATTTATTGAAATGTTTTACTGTAATCGCAGAATAAATCTTTGATTTGAACCTGTTGTGTTAACTTAGAAAGTGATGGGATTTGGGGGGAGGCTTCAACTAAATCAAATGAACTGCACAGAATGGTGTTTTTTTTTAGGGGAGGGCTGCTTTTTGATCACTGTTGCTAGAAGTTATTAGGTGACATCAGAAATTGTTACAAATATTCTCAAAATGCTTTTTGTACAAACAATAAAAATGATCACCAGCTAAAATATGTATAGCAGAAACATAAATGAAGTAAAATTGTTCAACATAAGGATACTATTTCAAATGTCAGCATCAAACTGTAAGGTCCCTATTTGTAATTAGGACCTCGTGAATGGGGTCTTTAATAAATGGAACTGCCAATGTTCAGTCCATAGACGCTAAACATTACAATGGCTGTATTTTGCAGAAATGTTAAGCTTTTTATGTTGGTTCGCACATGCGCACCAGCCAACATATTGCACTAGTAACAGATTTGGAGGTGCGGTCACTGTGGGCGAATGCAGAGCACACATCAGAAGGTGCGTCCCTCATTCCCCAATAAGGCAGGTGCAGGCACTGACACCAAGCATACGTCAGGTGGCAACCAGATCTAAGAAAAGGTCTGTTACAATCATGCAGTGGTACAATAACATGCCCTCCTGTCGTGCCTGATGACAGCACTTGCAGAGTGCTCCGATGCACTTCTTTTGCAGACAGGGAGTCCACTCCCCATTAGCATAATGACTCCCTCCCAATCTCCCTTGGCATCATGCGCCCCGCAAGTCTTTCTTTGCAGATGGGGGCCCCAATCCCCGTTGACTTCAGTCCCTACTTCCCCATTTATTTTGCAGATGGGGCGCTCACTCCCCATCGGCATAATGTCCCCACCTTTTTGTTGTGTGCGAGGGGTGCCCATCCCCGACTCATCCCCCTTTAGTATGTGCTGACATGGGTGCCTAAATCCCCGTCGGCTGCAGCATCCCCTCCCAAAGACATTTAGGTGGCACACTGGCAGCCCACCCAGTGTGCCAAATCCCTGAAAAGAAAAACCATACCGCAGTGTTTTTTTCTTTTTTAAACCTGTGAAAGAAGAAAACAGTCCTCGTGGTCTCCCCACCCCTCCCCACCCATGCCCACCTTCTGCATGCCCTGCCGCCCCACACCCCCATACTTACCTCCCAAGCCAAGCGTGATGATCTTCAGTGGACCGGGAACACGTATGCACTCTTCAAAGTCGACCATAAACTGAAGAAATGCCGATAATCTGTATAATGGCATAAATAGGGTTTTTTCAACTTTGGTGCATATCTCTGCCATTTTTGGGAATTTTGGCACCAAATTTTCAACATGCGGTTATTGGGACCCCTCCTCATGAATTCAGTCACAGTCATGGCGTTATTCGGTCCCGAAAGGTGATTTTGCAATGACTGCACAGAATCACCTTTCGGGACCAATTAATGAAATGACAGTGCCACTGTTCATGAGGGGGGCTCTCACAAAACCTATGTTGCAAATTTGGTGGAAAAAATCCAAAAAATGGCTATTTTACAAGCATGCGTTGCGCAGTTTCCACGCATGCTCGTAACTTCATGAATTTGTAATATTTTCACTCCAGATTTTCAAAATTGGCATTTTCCCACACCTCCTTATGAACAGTATAGCTGTCATTTTTCCCAACTTGGCCAAAATGTGTTTTCGCACTTCCAGCGCAGAATAGCACGGTCGCTGTGGGAAATCAGTGTTAGGACAGATTAAGAAAATGACAGTGACACTGTTCATGAGCAGAGGTCCCAAAATGCCTATGTTGAAAATTTGGTGATGATAGTCCATAAAATGATTGTGTTACAACCTCGCGTTGTGCAGTTTCCATGCACCCTTGTAACTTCGCAAATGTGCAATATTTTCATGTCAGATTTTCTACATTAGCATTTTTTCACACCTCCTTATGAACAGTACAGCTGTCATTTTTCACATCTTGCCCAAAATGTGTTTTCACGCCTATGGCTCACAATGGCGTGGTCGCTGTGGGAAATCAACTTTTGGGCCAAATTAACAAAATCACAGTGCCACTGTTCATGAGGGGAGGTCCCAGAATGCCTATTTTGAAAATGTGGTTAAAAAACATCCGAAAATAACTAGGTTACGAATGTGTGTTGTGCTGTTTCTATGCATGCTCATGACTTCACCAATTTTTCATATTTTCACTCCAGATTTTTAACTTTGCAATTTTTTACACCTCCTCATGAACAACACAGTTGTCATTTATCACATCCTTCCCAAAATGTGTTTTTGTCCCTGTGTCACCAAATGGCATAGCCGCTGTGCAAAACTACCTTTCAGCTAACAAACTGATAGTGCAATTCTTCATGAGGTGGGGTTACAAAAAGCCTATGTTGAAAATTTGGAGTGAAAATACCAACAAACGCTTATGGTGTTAGGGTTTCCAGCTGTAATTCCCCACCCTGTAGAGACTGACAGGCATCAGGGGTGTGACTTGGGATCATTGGCTGTAATGCTCACACCATTCCACCCCTACCCTGCAGCCAGTGACAGGCATTGAGGTCTGCCTTGGAGTGTTCGACCCTAAAGTTCACCCCATTCTCCCATACTGCACCCACCTCACTGTATTTCCTTATGGAATGGTGTAAGTATAAGGCCCAATGACCCCAAAGCACACCATGACACTTGTCAGCGTCTGCAGGGTAGGGTGAGGTGGAATGGCAAGAGCATTATAGCTGATGACCCAAAGGCACACCCCAATGCCGGTCAGTCTCTGCAGGGTGAGGATGGCATTGGCTTCAGTTCAATACTTCACTGCCATTCCTATTATGCATCCCTATCTCCTGCACTACCAATGCCAATGCCAGCAAGACAACATTCGGCATTGACAAATGATTGTTTAGATACAGTATCAAAAACAGCTGTCTGCCAAATCTGATGAGACAAACACTGCAACAGCCATGAGTCTATTGTTGCTGTGCTCACTGCTGAGTGCTCTTTGCTTCTTGACCTGAGTGAAGCAAGAGCTTGTGGCATCCGTGGTCAAGACAGGGACATTTTGATTGTAAGCAGCTGGTCTAAAAAATAGAAACTTGTAACTATTGAGAAAAAAAAGACACCCAGACTTTGCTGACCATGCAGAACTTTATTAAACACAGTCATTATTCAGGCCATGCTTTTTGGATCCCTGGCCAAGATAAAGGCCTCCCCTGCCCAATAAGTATTACTAGTGTTGATGGTACTCCTGTCCTAATCACGGACTCCATCAAATACCTTGGGGTGACACTTGACCCCGAGCATCTGTGGTCGCAGATTCTCTTTACTGTCTATACTTTACCTTAAATTCTATATACTCAATAACCACACCCAATGGTTATTCCAATAAACTCAGTTTATTGTCTGCACACATATATGTGGGAGCCTCAGCTAAAAGAGAGAGAGCTCCTCGATCATTGTTCACAGAAGCTTATATACCTTTTTTAGTTTCACAGTCTAACAGTGATCTCATGCTTAACAACAGCTTTTCCTTATCTTTAGCAAAAACCTTAGATTCAGCACTTTCCGTATAAGGAGTTGTTTTTTTATACTTACTATGTGTCTCCCCTTTATCTTAGTTACAACCAGCTGTATTTCGCTTCATTTAATTTTTCAAGGTTTTCTTATCTCTGTCAAACAACCTCCTTTGTTCTAGTTAGCACAGAACTGCACATTCATTATGGCTGTTTTACAAAGCAGATAGTTTTAAAGCATATGAAAGGCAACATGGCTATATGGCTATAACAAAGCAGATAGTTTTAGAGCATATGAGAAGCAACATATCTATATGGCTATAATCACATATAACAGTTATAAGCTCTGGTGCAATAAGCTTTAGGACATAAAGTTATTATACTTTAGGATATATAAAAATTCCACCACACATCATATCCAAAATGTATGCAGAGCTGTCAACGGCAAACTGGGTCTGGCCTACAGAGCGAAGATCAATCTTACTTCTGCTGCTTGCCTTGCACTGGTCAGAGGTGTGATTCTCCCTTCACTCTGCTATGGACTCATCCTGTTTGCACACACCTCCAAAGTTCACCTCTCTAGGTGGAACATAGCCTATAATAACATTTGCCACTTTGCACTTGCCACCCCTCACCTCACCCACCACTGTGACCTGTATAAAAACTTGACTGGCTCTCCCCACCCAACTACATGAATTTTGTCTTGGGCAGCTTCATGAGCAAGGTTCTCAGAACTGGCACCCCCCTCCCCCGCCCCCAGGACCGGCTGAGCTCCTCAAACCGGCTGCCTCTTCTTCTTAGTCCCCTAGGTCATTGGGCCCTGCTGTTCTCAAAGTTCCTGCCACTCGAACACAAATGGGGGACAGGGATTTTGCTTCATGTGCCCCCAGAGTATGGAACTCCTTTCCTGTCCAGGTGCACTCCTCCCCCTCCCACTCATCCCTTTGGAGCTCCTTGTGGAGTTACTTGAAGCACTCCTCTGCATGCGGTTGTCCTAAACTGCCATAACTAACCTTGATCCCCTGCATGGGACTTACATGTCCTTCTTTTGGTACCCTTGCACAGGTCCTGCTGATGCATTGGGAACCGGGGAGCCACCTGGAGGGATGCAGACCTATACTGGCATGATGGTCTGCATCTCTCCGGGGGGGGGACCAGGATCCTAGGTGAGAGGTTTAAATGCTTTATTGACAAGCATTTAAACTAGCCAAGGGGGGGCACTGAAAAGGAGCAGGGAAATCCCAGCCTCCCCCCACAAAACACGGTAATTAGTAAGGTAAACACCATGTCATTAGGGAGCAGAACATAGGTAAATGTAAAAAAAGGCAAAGGCAGTAAGGACAGGGATGGGGCTATAAGGGATAAGGCCATCAAAAAGTGGAGGGTGATGAGTACCAATGCCTGTAGTCTGTGTAACAAGCTCCCTGAACTGGTGGCCTTGATGGAAGAGGGTTGCCTGGATATTGTGGCAGTCACAGAAACATGGTACGCAGAGAACCATGACTGGGATGTCAACAAACCAGGATACACAATCTACAGGAGGGACAGGGAGGGTAAAAGAGGAGGAGGAGTAGCTCTCTATGTAAAGGAAGGGATCAAAGCAACAGAACTAAAGAGTAAACAGGGAGCAGATGAGGTACTCTGCATCACCCTGAAGACAGGAAATGGCACCACAATCCGCATGAGGGTTGTATACAGACCCCCATCTCAGGGGAGGAATGGACAAGAAAATGATAGAAGGCATCCTTAAAATGGCAGATAAAGGGGAGATATTGTTGATGGGGGACCTGAATATGCCAGATGTTAACTGGAGCACCTTTGCTGTAGGCACATCCAAGAGCAGGGTCACTCTTGATGCCCTATAAGGGGTATAACTCAGACAGCTAGTATTGGAAGCCACTCAGGAGGGAGCAATCTTAGACCTGGTACTCTCAAATGCGGACAGAGAAAGAATCTCAAATTTAGAAGTGGGTAGCCATCTGGGAACAAGCGACCATCAAACAGTGTGGTTCACGATAAACACAGCCATACAATCAAGCCATACAAAAGCAAGAGTATTGGACTTTAGGGAGCTGACTTTGGGAAAATGAGAGAGTGCCTCAGAAAAGCACTATAACAAACAGGCAAGAAGGAGGGGTGGAGCAACAATGAGGAGTAATCAAAACAGCCATCACAGAGGCAACAAGCCTTCGTGTAAAGCAAATCAACAAAACACAACGAAAGAAAAAAAAAGCTATATTTCTCAAGAAAGAGTGGCAGGGAAGGTTAAGGAGAAAAGGATAGCATTCAGAAAATATAGGGAAACACAGAAGAAGCAGGACAGGGAACTTTATCAGTTAAAGCAGAAAGAGGCAGGGAAGGCATATGGAATAGCAAAAGCCCAAACCGAGGAAAGAATAGCCAACTCTGTTAAGAAGGGGGATAAGACCTTTTATAGGTACATTAGGGAGCAAAGAAAGACCAAAGGAGGGATACTGAGGCTTAATAAAGGGAGGGAATGTGGGCAGAGGGTAACAGTGAAAAAGCAGATACTGAACGAATATTTCTGCTCAGCATTCACAAAGGAAGAGGAGGTGGAGGTACCTAAGCCAAACAAGAGAAACACTCTGAAGACGGGGGTCGATACCAGTCCATTTACAGAAGAAAGGGTTCTGAAAGAACTAATAAAGTTGAAGGTGGACAAAACAATGGGGCCTGATGGGATTCACCCAAGTATTGTAACAGAACTAAGGGTAGAACTAGAGACACAGCTGACTACTCTCTTTAACAAATCATGGGAGGATGGGGGTGGTACCTGAGGACTGGAGGAGGGTGGAAGTGATTCCTCTTCACAAAAGTGGGAGCAGAACAGAGGCAGGAAACTACAGACCAGTTAGTTTGACCTCAGTGGTAGGGAAAATGATGGAATCACTTCTGAAGGAAAGAATTGTTGAGGACCTAGAGAACAGTGGGGCACAGGACCCAAGGCAGTATGGATTCACAATGGGAAGGTCATGTCAGACGAATCTAATAGATTTCTTTGACTGGGTGACCAAAGTAGTTGACCAGGGAGGGGTTGTGGACATTGCCTACCTAGGTTTTTGTAAGGCATTTGATACAGTCCCATACAAAAGATTAATACACAAGTTAGCCAGCCTTGGAGTGGGTCCCATGGTGGTAGCCTGGATAAAAAATTGGCTAGACAACAGGACACAAAGGGTAGTAGTAAATGGAGTCCACAGTGAAGAAAGGAGGGTTACTAGTGGGGTACTGCAGGGTTCAGTACTGGGACCGGCCCTCTTCAATGTCTTTATAAGCAACATTGCAGAGGAACTAGAAGGAAAAGTATGTCTCTTTGCAGATGACACAAAGATCTGCAACAGGGTTGATACACAAGATGGGATGGAAAGGATGAAAAGGTACTTGGCAAGGTTGGAGGAATGGTCAAATGTATGGCAGTGCAGATTCAGTGCAAAGAAGTGCAAGGTAATGCACCTGGGAAACAAAAACCCAGGGGAAGAGTACACAATGGGGAGTGAGATACTAACAACTACAAAAATGGAAAGGGGGTAATCATATCAGATGACCAAAAGGTAGGCAAGCAATGTGAGAAGGCAGTAAGTAGGGCTGGGGGGATACTGGGATGCAGAGGGAGAGGCATCACCAGTAGAAAACAGGAAGTTGTTATCCCTCTGTACAGACAGCTGGTGAGACCCCATCTGGAGTACTGCGTGCAGTTCTGGAGACCCCATCTCCACAAGGACATAGACAGGATGGAAGCTGTCCAGAGAAGGGCAACTAAAATGGTGCAGGGTCTGTACCGGAAGACATATGAAGAGAGACTAAAGGGCTTATTACGTATAGTCTCGAGGAAAGGAGGGAGAGGGGGGACGTGATAGAAACTTTCAAGTACCTCAAGGGAATCAACAAAGTCCAAGAGGGTAGCTTCTTTCAAAACAAAGAGGTGTGCAAGAACAAGGGGTCACAATTTGAAGATGGGGGGCGGCTCAGAGGTAATGTAAGGAAATATTTTTTCACAGAGTGGGTTATGGATGCTTGGAACGGCCTTCCAGAGGAGGTTGTGGAGTCAAGAACAGTGGTTGAATTCAAGCATGCATGGGACAGTCATAAGGCAATTCTAGGGGTTGGGGGTAGAAAGAAGTAGGCTGCTGGTTAACTAGGATCTGCAGCTTATCCATTAGGTAGGGAAATGGGCAGACTGGGTGGGCCAAGCTGTCCTTATCTGCCATCAAATTCTATGTTTCTATGTTTCTATTCTTCTACATGGTCCTCATTCTCACACGCCCCCTTATCTCCTTTGATCTTAGCAATACCCCCTCTGGACCTTCTCCTTTCAGTAATGTATCTATAGAAAGTCTTGTCACCTTCTTTTACTGTCTGTGCTAGTGTTTCCTCGGTTTGGGCCTTTGCCTGCCTTACTGCCTTCCCTGCTTCCTTTAGGGAAGTTTGGCATGCCTCCCTATCTTCATCCCACTGCATTCCCTTATATTTCCTGAAGGCCAGCCTTTTGGCACTGACTTTTTCTGCTACTGTTTTTGAGAACCAAAGTGGTTTCCTTCTTCTTTGGCACTTCCTTTTCTCTCTAACACAATGGGATGTTGCTTCAAGTATTTCATCCTTAATGCTTGTCCACATTGCCCCTGTACCCCCTCACCTGTATTTCGTTTTGCTAGGGCCAGCTTAACTCTGTTGGCCATCTTATTAAAGTCAGCTCCTCTGAAGTCCCATATTTTTGCCTTGGAATGGGATGATTTAGTTGTAGTGGTCAAACTGAACCATACCATGTGATGGTCACTGGCCCCCAGGTGACCTTTTACCTGGAGATCTGTGATCCTTTCCCTATTAGTTAGTACTAGATCTAGGATAGCCCTGTCTCTTGTGTGTTTTTTTTAATTTATTTATCAAGTCTAGGATTACAAATACCTTTGAGCCTTGGCTCTTTAAAAAGTGCTCCACGTCAGAGAAATACAAATTATGGGGAACATCAAGACAGACATTACAACAATGTGGATATTGCAAAACAGAGTACAGATTAATACAATTCAAGGGTAGCATTGTAACAAGGCAGCCAGCAGCATTTGTCAGAGAAAATAGACAACAGATAAGAAGTGCCAGAGTCATAGGGAGAGGGGAGGGGAGAAGGAATGTAGGAAGGGTGGGGAGAGGGTGAAAAGTGCAGCATTGGGTATACCAAGATGTGAGGGTAGAATCCAGTGGGGGGGGGACCATTAGAGCAGGAAAGGAAGTGGAGAAACAAGGTTAAGTTGGGCAGTCACAGAAGCTGTTGGTAGTGAGATAGTCCCGGAGCCTAGTTTTAAACATACCAATTGTTGGGGCAGAGGAGATGGCTGGGATGAGGCCATTGAACCAGACTGGCACTCAATAAGCAAAAGAGCATTGTCCCTGTGAAGTGTGACAGTGGGAGACTTTCAGTAGCTGTAGAGTGCATCTCCTAAGGCACCATTTGTTAATTTGGTGTTGTAACAGAGTTGAGACCCCAGAAGGTGCAAGACCAAGGTACATTTTTTTCACCATGGAGCAGGTGAGAAACTTTATGCGGTTTGATAGTTGGAGCCAGCCGGTCTGAGTGTACAGGTCACATGTGTGGGTGAGACGGTGAGCACCAGTGATGAGCCGACATGCCTTATTTAAGGCAGTTGAGAGGCGTCTAAGGGTTGTGGTTGTGGCTGAGCCATAAATGATGAGACCATGGTCTATTACAGAGATCACAGAGCTCAGGACTGCAATCTTCAAAGCTTCTGGCGTGAGGTGTGGTCTGTGTTTGTAGAGGAGACCAAGCCGTGTATTAGCAGCTCTAGCTACATTATATACATGAAGTCCATAGGAGAGATTAGGGTCAAGTTGTATCCCTAAGTATTTGAAGGACCCCACCTGATCTAGAGTGTTTTCCTGGGTGGTGGAGATAGCCAAGTGGTGTAGCTTGTGTGGGTTATGAGAGCTGCAGAGAGCATAGATTTGGTTTTCTTGTCATTGAGGACCAGTTTATGATTAGAAACCATGCCTCTACAGAACTGAAACCAAGTTGAAGGTTGTGTTGAAGAGTTGCAGGATCTTTGTGGTGGAGAATACAACAGCATCATCGGCATATAGTATGATCTGCTCAGAGCAGTGGTAAGGAGGGAGTTTAAGAAAAGGCTAAAAGGAGGGGGCCCAGTATGGATCCCTGTGGGACACCTGGCCAACAGGCAGGGTGTCAGAAAGTCTGCAATTTTACTCTCTGCAACGGTTTTCTAAGTAGCTTTTAAACCAGAGAGAAGAGTCAGGTAATAGCCCGGCATTCGGTGGTGGTGTATTAGTAGTCCATGGTGTACATTATCAAAAGGCCTTGGAGAGTCGTGAAAACAGCCCCTGTGAAGGCCTTTGTCAAGGGATTTGTGCAAAGCTCCAGTGAATTCAAGAAGGGCTGTGGTGATGCTTTGACCTTTCAGAAGCCATGTTGTTGTGGACAAGGTATTTGTATTTATCCAAGTGGTCGAGTAAGTTGATCAGCCACGATGGCTCAAAGTGCCTTAGAGAGTGGGGGCAGTATGGAGATAGGGCAATAATTTGAGTGATTCGTCTTATCCCCACTTTTATGGACGGGTGTCATGGTGGCTGTTTTCCACAGGTCCGGGAATTTTCCACAGCTGAGAGAGAGGTTTAGGATTTTTGTTAATGGATGAATTACCTCATCGAGGGTGAGCAACAGAAGCTTAAGGTCTGGGGTGTCGCTACCAGATCTAGATTTAAAGATAGCTGCAGTAATATATCGTCGAGCTTCATTCAGCCTTACCTCCCTGAAGTAGAAGAGGGGATGGTTAGACTGAGGGGCTGAGGTATTTGGGGAGTAGGCCCTGTTTTCGAAAAAGTCATGGGGTACAACAGCACTAAGGTTTGAAAAAGCCGTGTTAAAGATGTTTGTGATCACCTTGGGGTCAAGGGTTGAGGATCTATCAACCAGTAACATGGCCAGAGAGTTTTTTGACTGCTTCCCTGTGACATCCTTGATATTGTCCCAGAAAGCACGACCATTTCCCCATGTATTGGTGAGAGCATCTTTGTAATAGGTGGATTTCATTAGCCGTTTGGCTTTTGTGCAGGCATTTTGTGCTTGTTTGTAATTTTGGATGTCCAGTTGTTTGCCAGTGGCCCTGGCAACTGCCCAGAGGGGATCCTTTAGTTTCAGCTGTGAGAGAAGAGCTGCGGTGACCCATGGGTTAGAGAGAGATTTTGTTTTGCGCCTTTTAGCAGGGGCAAAGAGGTTGCAGGCTTTGTTGAAAATTAAGATAAAGTGATCAAGAGCCAAGTTAACATCTGTTGCTTCATAGAATGGGTAGCCAGTCTTGTAGATGCAGGTGTTGTTTGAGAAGTGGAAGTTTTCCATGAGGAAGAACTCTGCTAGCGATAATTTTGGGAGGGGGCTTAAGGAATTTGTTAGACCATGCACACATGACTGGGGAGTGGTCACTGAGAGAGTCTGGGAGAATGGTCATATGAGAAATCCTTGTGGGGTGAGTGGTGAGGACCCAATCCAAGAGGGTACTGGTGCCAGTCTTGTAGTTAATCCTAGTAGGGGAGTTTACAATTTGCGTGAGGTTAGCGGCTGAGATGGAGTCTTTATAGGCACTGGCGCGCGATGCTAACCAGTTTACTGTATGTTGAAATTGTACCAGTTGTTTGAGGCCTTCCCCCTGCAGGGAATCCACCATGTGTCTAGTTCTGACAGATGTTCCTGCTGGTATTGACCAATCTGGATCTGGCATGTTGAAGTATCCCATTATCAGAACCTCCCCTTTAGCTGTCATGTTTTGTATATCTTCTAACAGTAATGTGTCTATGTCCTCCCCTGGTCTGGGGGCTTGTGGACAACCCCAGTTCTTATGGCTGTCCCATTTCCTGTTTCCAGGGTGACCCACAGTTCTTCTGGCTCCTTATGTGTATTCTGAATTTCTGTAGCTTTCATATTTTCATTGACATACAGGGCTACTCCACCCCCTCTTTTTGCACCTCGGTCTCTTCTGAACAGTACATAGCCAGGTGCTGAAGTCTCCCAAGTGTGGTTACCGGTAAACCACATCTTGCTAATTGCTACTATGTCCAGTTTAGCCTCGGCCATTACTGCCTGCAGGTCTGGGATCTTGTTTCCCAGACTGCAAGCATTTGTGTACATGATTTTCAATTGACCAGATTTCAGTGTGTTAGTTGTTGGATGAGGTCTGGCAGAAGTGGAAGGTCCCCCGTTGCCTGATCGTGGGCATATGTGAAATAACATCCCTGGTGGTCCAGTGGAATCCCCTCCCATTGCCCAATCGTGAGTGAACATAGCAACTGAAGCCCTGGTGGTCCAATGGACCTTCCTTCCCCCACAGAGGTCCCCCACCACCCAGCACCCCCCCCAGTCAGTGGGCAGGTGGCAGCACCCCGCCAGCATGCTCCCGGCTGCCCACTGTCTGACAGCATACAGTACCATCTGTATGCCTATTGAGTCCACCACGTGGACCCAATGGAGTGCACCCATACTGTACTACACAGGCCTGATGTGTGAATGAGCGCATTCATTCACATATCGGACCTGTAGCATAGTATGGGCTGTATGCCCATTGGTCCATGCAGTGGACCAATAGGATTACAGATTGTACTGTACGCTGTCAGTCAGTGGGTGGCCAGGGGGCATGCGGGCAGGGTTCTGACACCCATCACTGACTGGGGAGTGCTGGGTGGCGGGGGACCTCAGTGGGCAGGTGGGGAGGGGGAGTACACTGGACTACCAGGGCTTCAGTTGCTATGTCCGTCCATGATCGGGCGATGGGGGGATTCCACTGGACCATCAGGGAAGTTATTTCATATATGCCCACGATCGGGGTGATGGGGGACTTTCCACTGGACCACAAGGGATTATATACACTTATGCCCACATTTGGGCTCTGGAGGGGTATCCCCTGGACTGCCAGGGATCATTCTTTCATATGCCAGCAATCAGACAATGGGGAGTATCCCCTGGACCGCCAGGGATCATTCATTCATATGCCCACAATCGGGCGATGGGGTGGGTCCACTGGACCACCAGGGTTTTATATGTACAGCTGCCCATGATCGGGTGATGGAGTGGGGGGGCACAATGCTCCCAGGGCAGAGGGCTTGGGGTAGGTGATCTGGGTGGGCGGGTGGCCACCCATGGCTGGCTGCTGCCGTATTGTGCCCTGCAATATGGCAGCTCACCTGTGGGTGGCTTGGATTTGTTCCTGGTTTTACCAGGCACATCTTTGCGCCCCCCCGTGTGACGCAAAGTGGGTTTGTGCCAGCATATGCTCTGCACATCTGGGGTTGAATATCTGGATGTGCCGCATACGCATGGACACGCCCCTGCACTTGCACCACATACATTACCAATGCACCATGGCACATTGGGGGTTGTGCATCGCAACTTGCCCCATTGAATATCGCATGGGGACGCATTGGTGGGTTGCGCATGGCGCATCCCTGTTGCGCCATGCGCAACCCATTTGAATATCCAAGCCAATGCTTATAAAGTATAATAAGTGCCTATAAGAAAAATAAGGTGCTTATGGTTTAAATACAAGTACTTTGAAGTTTAAATACAGTGCACAAGAGACATTTACAAATGTTCACTGGATTTAAGCTGAGGTACGTTTGTGCCTTTAAATAATAAATTGCTTTTTGTCTTGAACGTAAAAGGCAGCAGTACTTGCCATGTCACATTTTGTACTAGATGTTAGTTATAAAATAAATAAGAATTAACACAAGTTGAATTGCTTATGCTACATACTGTAAATTAATAAAAACTGTCAAGACAAAAGATTCCATAGGAAAGGAGGGGTTGATAAAGAACCATAGAAACATAGACATAGAATTTGACGGCAGATAAGGACCGCTTGGCCCACCTAGTCTGCCCATTTTCCTACCTAACAGATAAGCTGTACATTCTAGTTAACCAACAGCTTACTTCCTCCTACCCCCCACTAGGACTGCCTTATGCCTGTCCCATGCTTTCTTGAAGTCCCCCACTGTTCTTGACTCCACGACTTCCTCAGGGAGTTTGTTCCATGCATCCACAACCCTCTCAGTGAAAAAATACTTCCTCACATTACCTCTGAGCCATCCTCCCTCTATCTTCAAATTGTGCCCCCTTGTTCTTGCACATCTCTTTTTCTGGAAGATACTGCTCTCTTGGACTTTGTTAATTCCCTTGAGGTACTTGAACGTTTCTATCATGTCCCCTCTCTCCCTTCTTTCCTCAGGTCTTTTCTGAAATACATAAATATAAAAGGGATTTTCAATGTTTGCAATTCTCCACAGCAGAGCAGCAAGTTAAATTTCTTTTTAGAGAGACTGCTGCTTTGCTGCAAACCTGGAGGAGCTAAGGATTTAAAGGGAAAGGAATATCCCTGTGAAACCACAAACTGTAAAATAGTGGCAGCCTTCAGTATAAAAGTTGGCTGCAAGTCTTAAGAATGAAAATGCACAAATGAAATAAAATAATAAAGCTAACATATAAAAAGACACCCCAAGTCTCTGTAAAGTCCCACACACAGTTTCCCTAAGCACTGTCCTGCTGCATGAGTGTACACAAGTGAAGGGGGTTGAAAAAAAATCTGTCTGAAGGAAAACTAGGTGACTGCCTATGGGTTCTTTTAAAACAGATAAAACAGACAATCCTCATGTCTTCCAGACAAAGGCTGGAGAGGTTTAAGGCAATATGGTATGAACAGTTATTGAAATAAAAGAAAGAAGTAACTTATCATATACAGTATTGTATTATTAAATATCAGGCATTTCGCCCTATAGGTCTGACTGCTCCAAGAATGGTATGCCAAATGAAGTGCACTATAGGGTGACAGTGGCCCCTAGTGTCCTCTTTTTATACTAATGATGCTGTCAATCACAGCTCAGTGGAAAGTTTTCCACTTCCTCTTACTGTTATATTCTTTTCTTGCAGAACTTTTTGTTATCTGAAGGTTTCCTTAGTTAATCATTATGTTAAGAATGCCTTGTGACATTATATAATTTAATATAAGAGCCTAAACAAAATTTTATAAGTTGATGACACTGTGGTCAGATGACTTCAGTAGGTGGGTATAAACAACCTACCTTAGCAAGTAAGTTGGAGCTGACTGCCAGAGGTTTGGAGGAGGAGGACAATGACGACGACGATGATGACAGGACCTCTGAAGTGCACATGTTTGTGTGAAACAGGTGAGGAGATAGCCTGGTGGCACTGCTGGGCAGAGCAGTGGCCCTTCCTGAGCATACTTCATCTGTTTATTATTTTGTTGAGATTTTGAAAGTGAATGAACTAACCTCATTTTCCTGACTTATGTGAAACCTGATTTCATCTTTTTCTAAGAAAAATAAAATAAGTGCCTTATCAGTGCTTTTTATACATGGAGTTTGTCGGTTAGCTTGGTTTGTTATCCTGTCAATCTCAACCCCGCTATAGGGACACCTGCCACCAAGGGTAGAAAGGAACAGATAATGATAGACACCTTCCAGGATAACTTCCTGATGCAGTTGGTCAGTGAACCAACTAGGGAAGGGCATACCCTCGACCTCATACTGTCTAATGGAGAATAGATATCAAGGATATAACAGGGAAGCAGCCAAAAACCTCTCAGGCCATGTTAATGGTTGATGGATCCTCAACCCTTGACCCCAAGGTGATCGCAAACATCTTTAACACGGCTTTTTCAGACCTTAGTGCTGTTCTACCCCATTACTTTTTCGAAAACAGGGCCTACTCCCCAAATACCTCAGCCCCTCAGTCTAACCATCCTCTTCTACTTCAGGGAGGTAAGGCTGAATGAAGCTCGCCACTATATTACTGCAGCTATCTCTAAATCTAGATCTAGTAGCGACACCCTGGACCTTAAGCCTCTGTTGCTCACCCCATGAGGTAATTCATCCATTAACAAAAATCCTAAACCTCTCCCTCAGCTGTGGAAAATTCCCAGACCTATGGAAAACAGCCACGTGACACCCGTCCATAAAGAGTAGGGGACAAGGCGATTCACTCAAATTATCGCCTTATTCCATACTGCCCCCACTCTAAGGCACCTGAGTGCATCGTGGCTGATCAACTTACCGACCACTTGGATAAATACAGTATACCTTTGTCCACAACAACACAGCTTCCGGAAAAGGTCACAGCATCGCCACAGCCCTTCTTGGTTCACTGGGCTTGCACAAATCCCTTGACAACGGCCTTCTCACAGGGGCCGTTTTCTTCGACCTCTCCAAGGCCTTCGATACAGTACACCATGGACTACTAATACACCAACTACTGAATGCCGGGCTATTACCTGACTCTTCTCTCTGGTTTAAAAGCTACTTAGAAAACCAGTCACAGAGAGTAAAAATTTCAGACTCACTTTCTAACACCCTGCCTGTTCGCTCAGGTGTTCCACAGAGTTCCATACTGGGACCCCTCCTTTTTAGCCTTTTCTTAAACTCACTCCCTTACCACTGCTCTGAGCAGATCATACTATATGCTGATGATGCTGTTGTATTATCCACTCACAAAGATCCTGCAACTCTTCAACACAACCTTCAACTTGGTTTCAGTTCTGTAGAGACATGGTTTCTTAATCATAAACTGGTCCTTAATGACAAGAAAACCAAATCTATGCTCTTCTGCAGCTCTCATAACCCACACAAGCTACACCACTTGGCTATCTCCACCACCCAGGGGAACACTCTAGATCAGGTGGGGTCCTTCAGATACTTAGGGATACAGCTTGACCCTAATCTCTCCTACGGACTTCATGTAGATAATGTAGCTAGAGCTGCTAATACACGGCTTGGTCTCCTCTACAAACACAGACCACACCTCATGCCAGAAGCTTTGAAGGTTGCAGTTCTGAGCTCTGTGATCTCTGTAATAGACTATGGTCTCATCATTTATGGCTCGGCCACAACCACAACCCTTAGATGCCTCTCAACTGCCTTAAATAAAGCATGTTGGCTCATCACTGGTGCTCACCGTCTCACCCACACATGTGACCTGTACACTCAGACCGGCTGGCTCCAACTATCAAACCGCATAAAGTTTCTCACCTGCTCCATGGTGAAAAAAAATCTCCCTTGGCCTTGTACCTTCTGGGGTCTCAACTCTGTTACAACACCGAATTAACAAATGGTGCCTTAGGAGATCCACGCTACAGCTACTGAAAGTCCCCCACTGTCACACTTCACAGGGACAATGCTCTTTTGCTTATCGAGCACCAGTCTGGTTCAATGGCCTCAGCCCAACCATCTCCTCTGCCCCAACTATTGGTATGTTTAAAACTAGGCTCCGGGACTATCTCACTACCAACAGCTCCTGTGACTGCCCAACTTAACCTTGTTTCTCCACTTCCCTTTCTGCTCTAGTTGTCCTCCCTTCCCCTTCCCTTCTCACTGGATTCTACCCTCACATCTTGGTATACCCAATGCTGCACTTTTCACCCTCTCGCCACCCTTCCTACATTCCTTCTCCCCCACTCCACTCTTCCATCTCCCTATGACTCTGGCACTTCTTATCTGTTGTCTATTTTCTCTGACAAATGCCGCTGGCTGCCTTGTTACAATGCTACCCTTGAACTGTATTAATCTGTACTCTGTTTGCAATGTCCACATTGTTGTAATGTCTGTCTTGATGTTCCCCATAATTTGTATTTCTCTGATGTGGAACCTTTGTAAAAGAGCCATGGCTCAAGGGTATTTGTAATCCTAGACTTGATAAATAAATAAAAATAAAATAAAAGATGATGGATCTGAGGATGGAGGAACCACTGGTGGGGCGTGACCACCGGACAGTATAGTTCCAGTTGCAGCTGGGAAGGGAGAGGGGGCATATGGCACAAAGGTGTTTGACTTTAGAAAGACTGACTTCAAAAAGATGGGTGAAGTTGTGCAAGGGTTCCTGGACAGAATTCAGCCTAGTGTGGACACGAATCAGAGGTGGGAACTCATTAAGCTAGGGACAGTGGAAGCAACAAATTCCTGCAGCAAGGCCCAAAGTAAAAAGGCTAGGGCGGAGAAACCTAGCTGGATGAGCAAGGGAGTCATAGACAGGGTGAGGAGGAAAACAGTCGCTTATAGAAGGTACAGGAGAACTATGAGAGAAGAGGACAGGGAGGAGTACCTGAAGGAAGCAAAGGAGGTAACTAGGGAAGTAAGGGCAGTAAAGGCATCAAGGGAGTGCAGGCTGGTAAGGGGAATTAAAGAGGGGTGAAAAAGACTTCCTCAGGTACATCAAGGAGAAAAGGGGTTGTAAGGACCAAATAGTAAGGATTAAGAAAGGGGGGACTGGGTGGAAAAAGGGGATGAAAAGGCAGAAGCACTTAACAACTACTTCTGCTCGATTTTTACTAAAGAGAAAGGGGGAAATACTTAAGGTTGGGAGGAGAATAGGATCAAAGGGGGAGGGGTGATGGACAGGGAAATCACAGAAGGTAGAATGCTAGACAGGTTAAGGGCACTGAGGGTGGACAAGGCACTGGGACCAGATGGCATACACCCCAGGGTACTGAAGGAGTTGGCAGAGGTCCTGGTAGGGCCCACTGGCAGACCAATTTAATGCCTGTCTGGACTCAGGGTGTGTACCTCAGGATTGGAGGATGGCTCACTTGGTTCCATTCCATAAGAGTGGTCCCAAAGATAAACCAGGGAACTATAGACCAGTGAGTCTCATGTCTACAGTGGGGAAACTGATGTAAACAATCCTGAAGGGGAGGCTGGTGACTCTGCTAGAGGTCAGTGGGGTGCAGGACAGTTGGCAGCATGGATTTGTCAAGGGCAGATCCTGCCAGACCAACCTAGTGGACTACTATGACTGGGTAACTAGGGAATCAGACAAAGGACATGCAGTGGATGTCCTGTACCCAGACTTCAGTTAGGCATTCGACTTGGTGCCACATGGGAGACTAGCATGTAAGCTAAGGGGCACAGGGCCGGGGGGCACAATTGGTGGAATGGGTGGAGAACTGGCTGCAGGGATGGCAGCATCTCCAAGGGCAGTGATGAGCGGGGTCTCACAGGGGTCAGTGCTGGGGCCAGTGTTATGTGGGGTATTTATTGCAGACATCTTGGTAGGCATAAATAGCAAGATCAGTCTATTTGCAGATGACACCAGGATGGGAGCAGTGGTGGATGACCAAGGGGCTTGGCAGGGACTGCGGGAAGATTTAACAAGGTTGGAGACATGGTCTGACACCTGGCAACTTGGTTTCAATGTCAAAAAATGTAAGGTGCTGCATTTTGGGGCAAAGAATCCAAAAAGGAGCTACCATCGGGGGAGGGGGTGCAGCTAGCTGTGACTGAGGAGGAGAAAGATCTGGGGTTGCTCATAACAGGAGCAATGAACAACTCAGCACAGTGTAGGAAAGCAGCAGCAGTGGCCAACAAGATGCTGGGTTGTATTGCAAGGGATATAACCTCTAGAAGAAGGGAGTTGATTCTGCCGTTATACAGATCTCTGGTCAGACACCACCTGGAGTACTGCATTCAGTTTTGGCACCCTTACCTAAAGAGGGACATTAGATTGCTGGAAGGGGTGCAATGCAGAGCAACAAAGATGATCATGGGTCTTGGGGAGTTACCATATGAGGTTAGACTGAGGGAGTTGAATATGTACTGTCTGGAGAAGAGGAGGGATGGGGGGGATATGATTGAGACCTTTAAGTACATGACAGGAATAAACAGGACAGGCATGGGTGACTGTTCAAGGGGAGGGTGGGGATCGACACTCGGGGTCATGAAATGAGACTGGAGGGTGGAAGGTTTAGGAAGGAGATGAGGAGGCATTTCTTTACAGAAAGGGTGGTAGCAGAGTGGAATGCACTACTGGCAGAGATGGTGGCCTGTAAAACCATGGGATGCTTCAAGAGGGGCTAGGATAGGGCAAAAGGGAGGGTCAAGGGAGTGGGGGTAGGGTGGAAAGAGCAGCTGCAGATTAGGGGTGATAGTTGCAAAATCAAGCAGACTCAATGGACCAAACAACCTTATTCTGCTGGCAGTTTTGTATGGTCAGATGCAACATCTTGACTATTTTATATAATGGTCTCGGGTCGCACATGAAAATGGGCCTGTGGCTCATGTGCTTACCCAGTGAACAAAAGTTTAAATAAATAATTATACAATGGCAAGAAAATTTCCTGGACTCTGATTGGTCAGTGTGTCCCTGGCACAGTGAGGTTATCCCAGCACAACCTCACTTTATTGCTTTTCATGCCTTGGATGATGATTTGGATGTCATTGATGAGCATTTGGATGCCTTAAAAACATTTTTTTATTTTTTTTTTTGATTTTGTATAACAATGAGCCATTGTGTAATAGCAACAATGCACTCCAGAGTGTGGGTTGTGCTGGGATAACGTCACTTCTGGGATGTTGGATGCACTCAACCTGCGGACCTGTGCCCAACCACCCAGGCATGAGGCTATCCCAGCACAACCCACACCCTGTCATGTATTATTGCTTAAATAAACACTGAGTGCAAGTTGAGCAGAGCAAGCTGGATCTGTGACTGGCTAATGCTAGAAAAATTCCGATTGTGAAAGCCTAGTTTTTGTTTCCATCACACACCACTAACATGAATTGAGATGAGCTTGTAAGATATGACCCTCTAACTGCATTAAAGAACAAGAAGGCAAACAACAATTTTACCCTTTTAGTCCTTTCCCCTCCTTTTCCCTCCTCTGACTCTCCCATATTAAGGAATGTTTAAGTTAGATAACATAGTAGCCTGTGGTGATTTAGAATATTTACAGCTATCAAACACACCACCTAGAGGAATAGAGGCACATCATGTTATTCAGAAAGGATGTCCTCCAAGCAGCCAAGGCAAACAGTCCTATCCATATCGAAGAAGGGCAGGTATATGTTTTCCAGGATTACAGTCGGGAGCTGCAACTTAAAAAGCATCAGTATAATTGCATGAAGATGAAGGTACACCAGCATGGATGGTCTTTTGCCTTTCTGTATCCAGCTTGACTCTACATATCCAGGCCCAGAAAGCCAGCAAATTCTTTACTGAACTAGTTTCAGCAGAGAGGTTCGTCGACCAGGAAGCCCCCTGCCCCTATCCTGTGAGCTTCTCAATTGTTTTCCTACACCTTAGCAGGGGCACTGCTTTGGGAACCATCCTGAAGTCGTTCAATATGATGGATAATAAATGACTAAGCTGTGAAATCAGAGGCCTAGCCCTGGGACTGTAGAGCACGATGATCTGTTGGGAGGGGGCTTATCAACCACATTTGCCCAGTAGGTCACCTCTCATAATTGATATCTGTCCTTCTAATAGGGAGTTACTTTGTGATGGACCTACACCCATTTGCAATATTGGTCTGTACATATGGATTGAGAGAAGTGATTGGTTTTCAAGGTCACATCAGTTTGTGAGCTATTGAAGGAGCCTGCAAGGCATCGCTCCCGGCTAGGAGCGGTCCAGGTGTCCCCAACCCTGGGGGGGAGTCCAGAAATGGAAGCCCGGGTGCAGCATTACCTCCGCCCCAAAACCCAGGGCAGCAAGGGGTGAAGAGTTTTTTATCACTGGCAGAACCCATTGGTTTGCACTTGCCAGACAAGGTAAGGCAACAAATCCTCGATGGGGAATATATCAACGTCTTCTCCCTGCTTAACTCGCCTAAGGAGCTGAAAAAAGACAAGAAGGACAAGGATGGAGACAATGGGGTGGAGCAGAAGCGCACAGCAACAGTTTGCCGTACTTGGGAAAATTGGGCGTCAGGCTTTACAATTTATGCAGGTATCCTCATTCAAGGCAGCCTGGGTAAAGCTGATGGGTTGTGGGTTTACTTTAGTAGGATAATGACGATGCATGGTAGTAAGCCAGGTGGAGGGTGGTTAAAATATGACAAAGAATACTGGAGGAGAAAGCAGATGGATATGACAAGGTCATGGACGGTCTTGGACCTCCCACTTCTGTGGACCATAGACCTGGGGGGAGGGGTGCAACATACTGACAGTGGCTTTCTGGTGAGGCACCCCCCCCTTCATCAAAGAATGGGTATTGGGGTTTTGTATACCATACCAAGGTCCAAGGAGGGCATGCAAGGCTGACAACCTGCAATCTACCAAAGAGCAAATGGAAGCTGTGTGATGCAGACTTCAAAAGGAGCTGGCCACTGGTCATATCAGTGGCCCCTTTGCCTCTCCTCCCTGCTCACGCCTCAGGGTATCCCCCGTCAGGTTGGTCCCCAAGAAGGTGCCGGTTGAGTTCCGGTTGATAAACCACCCAATTTACCCAGAAGGGGATTCAGTCAACTCCTACACTGATCCAGCAGACGCTGCAGTATGCTATGCATCATTTGACAGGGCGATGGGAGTGGTTTGACAGGCGGGCCAGGATGCACTCTTGGGGAAGACAGACATAGCCAGCTTTCTGTTTGCTGCCTGTACACCCAGCAGATAGAGAGCTATTGGGCATGAAATTCTAAGGGTACTACTACTACGTAGACAGTTGCATGCCCATGAGGTACGCAATGGCTTGTGCAGTCTTTGAGCAGTTTAGCACATTCCTGCATTGGGCCACTGCCTAGAGAGCCCAGTTTGATCACAAGGTGCACTATTTGGATGACTTCCTCATTGTGAAGAAGGTCAGCTCCAGGCAATGTGCACAGCTCATGACAGCTTTCCATGAGGTGTGTGCTGACCTGGGCTTACCATTAGCACAAGACAAGACAGAAGGGCCATGTATGCTGCTGTCCTTCCTTGGGATCGAAATTGACACAAGGTAGCAAGTATTTTGGCTGCCCCAGGATAAGTTGGCAGTCCTGCGCTCCCAGCTGGAAGGGGTATTGAAAGCATGCAGCATCACGTTGCGCAAGCTCCAGCAATTGATAGAGCCACCTAAACTTTGCTTGCCAGGTACTTCCCATGAGCAGGATGTTCATGCGGCACCTGGCAGGGGTAGGAACAGGTTGCACCAAACCACACCACAGAATCCACGTTACAGCGGCAATGCAGGATGATTTGGGCGTTTAACGGGGTGTCAATGTGGCCAGTTTCAGTGACCAATCAGGACTGGGAACTCTTCACAGATGCCTCAGGGGGATTGGGCTTTGGGGCCTATTTGCAAGATAAGTGGTGTGCGGGTCAGTGGCCCCATGACTGGGTAAGATGAGGCATTACTAAACAGATTATGGTTATGGAATTCTTTCCCATTGTGGTGGCCTTGGTGATCTGGGGGGACTTTCTGAAGGACTCATTCATCACCTTTAGGTCTGACAACACCATGGTTGTGCATGCCATAAACAGACAGGTAGCAAGGGCCTGATGGGCAACCTTATGTGGGTGTTTGTCTTAAAAATGCTTGTTGCTGAACATCAATTTTAAGGCTGTACATGTTCCAGGTATTGAAAATGACATTTCTGATGCTCTTTCTCATTCACAAAGGCAGAGATTTTGAAAATTGGCACCAGCAGCAGACTACCTGCCCAGGGAAGTCCCAGCATTCCTATGGAAATTGCTAACCCAGAAACCTGGGAGTTTATGAGGAATTCACTAGCACCTAGGACATGAACAGTGTACCAGAGGAGGCTGAACAGTTTTTAGAGATGCAGCATGGGCTAAGATGGGCAGTAGCATGGCCTATCCCTGTAGCACAGCAATGTGAATACATGTTGTACAAAAAACATGGTGGGGGCACACCTACGATGGTGGAACAGCACATAGTTGGCATAGCCTGGTATCAGAAAGCCAGGGGTTATATTGACACCGCAAGGGTTTTCCCTCTCTAGATGATGCTGAAGGGATGGGCCTGCTCAGCACCAAAGAGCTCAGACACACACTGCCCTATAAGCCCTACGATATTCAGACAAATCTGGGATGAGCTTCCAAAGGTATGCTCATCCCTGGATGAAACATGGCTGTTCTGGACAGCTTACTTAGTGGCATTTAGAGTATCTGAACTTGTGCAGCCCAGCAAGGCCTATGGGATCCCGTTGGCACTGAAAGATGACGATGTTGAGGTCACAACATCGGGAGTCTTTGTTGACTAATGGAAGAGCAAGACAGACCAAGATGCCTGCGGGCGTTGGTGCAGCTTGTCGGCACCCCAGGACTCCAGTGGGATATCCGAGCATGAGTGCAGGATTATATTGGAAAGCACCCTGCAACTGGTGGGGCTTTCTTTAGACACAGAGATGGGGGGGTCACTAATGGCATATCAATTCAGGCATTTGTTGCAGAAGACCCTGTGCCAGCTGGGCTTTGCAGCAGAACAATTTAACACTCACTCCTTTAGGACTGGCGTGGCATCACACACAACAGCAGAGGGATTGTCAGATAATCAGATGCAGGCATTAGGTAGATGGAGGTCACAGGTATTCAAAAAATATGTTAGACCACATATGCTATAACTCTCTCTTGCTTTGTTTTGCACAGGTGTTGCAGCCCAAGCAGCACAGATTTGGATTTTGGGCCACTCGTATATCTATTGGGCAGCCATTCAGGCCAGGCAGTACCAAGGAGAAGAGAACTTGTTTTTGGCACCTGAACAGGCAGAAGTGCTCTGGTTGGGACAGCACAGAATGAGATGGGACAACTTACTTGCAACATTGCGTTCCAAAGCCCGGCAGAGGGAACAACCCATACTATTAGTCATTCACTGGGGGGAATTATCTGGGAGCTATAACTGTGAGAGAGTTAAAGGATAGGGCGAGGAAGGACCTGGCAATGCTAAAACAGTGGTGGCCACAGGCACATATAATCTGTTCTGACATAGTTCAAAGACAGCAATGGTGACACAGCTGGAACATCAGGGCTATAGAAAATGTGTGCTGGCTGCAGAACTCATCAATGCAGCCATTTATGGACTCTGGTGGGGGGGGAGGGGTCCATAGCTAGGCACCCAGACTTGATAGTAAAAAGGCCAGATCTGTATAGAAAAGATGGAGTACATCTGTCATCAGAAGACTTAGATCTGTTTTTGGAAGACATACAACAGTCAGCGGGGAAAGCATTAGCGTGAGGTGCATGTGGGGGTGGAGCTGGGTAGCACTCACCCTGTGGTGGCTTGGTAGTCTTGGAAGGCTGTTTGGAGGGGGTAACAGGGGATCACGTGTCTTGACCAGTCAGATCTCCCTGAGGCTGACAACAGGGAAGGCCTGATGGCTGGAGTTCGGATGGTACCCTCTTCGGGCAGCAGCCAACGGCATGGCGGGTCCTTTGACAGGGAAGGATTTAGCCATTGCCGGTCATGGAACCATCCCTCATGCCCCAGAGGCTGTTACCCTCGTGGGGTCCTGTTTGATAGTATGTCACCCCTTCAGGCAAGGAGGGAGGGTCAACCATCAATGATTGATCTGCTCCATGGTGAGCGAGATTGCTTTCAAGGCTACCTAGCTGCGCACATCACGCTGAGGCTAATGTATATTGATAATTTGGTTATTAATAAACACATGGCTGTGGCCATTTCTCCAAAGCTCATTGTTGTGCCAAGCTGTTCAGGTGAACAAGGCATATGCCTGCAAAGACAATGGAGGAGCCTGCAAGGCATCGCAGCAGGTGGGACTTTGTCTAGAAGCATGGCCAAGGCCACCTAGACAGACAGGGGAAGGGCGAGGCAGGTAGAACCACCCAGAAGGGGCAGGGGAAGGGGAAGAGGAGGGTTCCCGGGGTGGAGGGAGCTCACAGCCAGGGACAGGGAGGAGTTAAATCTTTATGAGGGACTGCACAGGAGGAATTCATCCTCATTCCTTCCTTTGCCAGGTTGCATACCCACCTAAACCTCACCCTTGTAAAAGCAGGGGAGAATGTGTGGGGGGGGGGGCATAGGGAACTTGCTGTCACATTATGGGGGAATCACCTTTGGGGTCGAGAAGGAATTTTCCCATTTTTCCCACAGGGTTTTCCATTTTTGTTGCCTTCTTCAACAAGGGGGGAGTATGCTGACAGTTAGGTTAGGCAAGAGATCAGGTAGGTAGATGTCACAGTCATGTACATTATGTAAGTGGCGGCTTGGTAGTCTTGGAAGACTGTTTGGAGGAGGTAGAAGGGGATCACATGTCTTGATCAGCCAGATCTCCCTGAGGCTGACAGGAGGGGGGGCCTGATGACTGGAGTTTGGATGGCACCCTCTTAGGGCAGCTACCCATGGCATGGCGGATCCTCTAACTCTAAATGGAGCCATCCCTTATGCTCAGATGTTGTTGCCCTCATGGGGTCCTGTTTGATAGTAAAGCACCCCTTCCCCAGGCAAGGATTGTCGACCATCAATTATTTATCTGCTTCATGGTGAGCAAGAGTGCTACAAAGGCTACCTAGCTGTGAATACTATGCTGAGGCTAATGTATATTGATAATTTGGTTGTTAATACGCACATGGCTGTAGCCATTTCTTCAAAGCTCATTGTTATGTCAATCTGTTCAGGTGAATAAGGCATATGCCCTCAAAGACAAAAGCCTTAAGTGGTATGTGGTCACGTCACTTTAACAACTATACACCTGGTCAGCTATGTTCCTACATTAAGATAATGATACTTTTCTGGTAACCTCATGGTGACTAAAATGATGACTGGAACTTGACTGCTTCTAGGGAAGCAGGTCTCAGCAAACTCTAGGGCATGATTTGCGTGAATCTATAATAGAGCGACTTGCCTGCTCGAACATTCTTCTACACAGCGCAAAAAAAGTAGGAAAGGTGCTCTGTCATGCATACCTTGAGCTGCAGGAATGTAAGACTAACTCTGATATCACAACAACCAGACTAAGAATTTTCTTTGCTGTTTTTCAGAGCACTTTCTATATTTCTCCAATCCTTCAGCTGACAAATATGTAGGTTTGCTCACCCCGCACCTGGGGATGCACATACCAATGGGGGGTGGGTCGTCTTTCTCCTATTTATACCTCAGCCACTCAGTATGGTATTCCCCGAAAGAATCTCTTGGACATTATTATCCTTCTTTAACTGACTTCACAATTTCAACATTTTAGCTACATGTTGTTCTACAGCTGAGTACAGGTGAGAGGGGCACTTAGTAACTACATATATAGTTACAGGGAGGGCCCAGATATTCCCACATGTTTGGGGGAAGTGTACTCCTAATAGTTTCATAATTCTCCACCCTTTAGTAAGGGGTGATCAATATGTTATCATGATGCGCAGGGTCATGGTTGACTGTATCAGAAGTGATGGCATTTGTCAACTTCACTAAGATGCAGCCCTGCATCTCCAACTTAGTTTGGCATGCATCTGAGCAGTATGAGAATGGTTTGGGCACTCAGTCAGCATTATGTGCCCTTGCAATGTGTGGAGGGGAGGGCACCTGTTTGACATGCCTGTTGAGCAGCATGACTTCCCACTTATTTCTTTCATTACGTTTGCTGTTATATGCTTTTATTTATTATGTGTGCATATGTGCCGTATACCGTGCCTGCAACTCATGTCTTCCTGGATTGTAAGGGATGCTGTGTCAAGCAGTGTATTGCTCATGGTAAGAAAATGGTTACTTAAGTGTCTGTCATTTTTCCTGTTATTTAATGGTTCCAGGGGAGGGGAAAGCGTACCACACTGTAAAACATTCCTTAATATTTTTTTATTTTTTTTATTTATTGAATTCTTGGGTTACACCCGTGAGTGGTTGCTCATTTATAGGTTCCACGTCAGTTACAAGGACAAAGGTACATCAAAACAGTAGTACATGTTTTAGACAAGGTAACAGTAAGATACAGTAATACAGTAGTACATTTTTAGACAGAGTTTCTACAATGAACACACCAAATTAAGGATCATAGGCAGCAAGACATTTGCCTGAGTCAAAGTTAGAGCACCCTACTGGGTTGCATGAGAGGAGATGATAGTAGGAGGATAGTGGTAAGGGTGCCAGAGGGTGGGTAGGGAGTAGGGGGAGTATACAGAATGGGTGGGGTACAGGTAGCAAAGGTTATGAGGTAGGGTGGTGACCTGAAGTTCTAAGGATAGCTCATATCAGACAAGTAGGTTAGATGCGAGACAAGAGTGCTAGGGTACTCTTGAGCGCAGGAGGAGTGTTAGTGGAGGTAGCCACAGCTGCTGGTTGAGATAAGGTGCTGTCGTAGTTTGTATTTGAAAGCACCAATAGTTGCAATAGTTGGAATTTAATATGGGACAGTAAAAGGGTGGGGAGAGGGAGGGAAAGGACTAAAAGGGTAAAATTGTTATTTGCTTTCTTGTTCTTTAATGCAGTTACAGAGGGCCATAGCTTACAAGTTCATCTCAATACATGTCAGTGGTGTATGATGTAAACAAAAACTAGGCTTTCGCAGTCTGAATTTTTCTAGTATTGGTCAGCCACGGATCCGGCTTGCTCTGTTCAACTCGCACTAAGTATTGCACTCCTTTTGATTTGCAGTGCTGCCTACATAACTAGAAAAATGCTATCGGTGTCGGAGGCAAACACTATAACATTCTCTGAATGACCCCACCCCCCCAAAAAAAAAGCACACTAGAGTCTCAGAACCATTGGATAGATTTTTAGTAGTCCATCAAACACTCATTTACATCTCTGTGTCAGCCGCTATGTCTGTCAGTCTGATGTCTTTCAGCCTTTTTCCACGGTTCAGCACTCACAACCTGACAAAACAAGCATTTGTCAATGCCGAAAGTTCCTCATGTGCACTGACGTCATGGGGGTTTTGAAAGTTGCTTTAGTGAAGTTGTTTGTGAGGTGGGGTCCCAAAAAAGATATGCTGAAAATTTGTGGCAAAAATATTTAAAATTGGGCAAGTTATGCCACTAAGTTGAAAACCCCATTGAAATCCATTGATGCCGAAAACCCCATTGCAATACATTGAAGCGCTTACCTCGGTTCGTGGTTGGGCTTTAAAGAGCGAAGACATTCCTATAGTCTAAGGTAGATTATGATGACAGACCTCCAGTGGGTAAGTATGGGGTATGAAGGGTGTGGGGTGGTGGGTGGTGGGTCCTGACTGGGAGGGTAGGCGGTTGGGTACCGGCAGAATGGACAACAATGGACAGTTTTCTTTTTTACAAGGAAAAAAAATGACAAGGGACAGTTTTCTTTTTTCAGGGAGTTTGCTGAACAGATGAGGACACTGGGGGATTGGGCACTCCAAGTGTCTGTATGCTGTTTGGGGGTGGTTACACAGTGGACAACAATGGACTGACAGATGACACTGGGGGATTGGGCACCCCCATGTCTGCATACTGTTTGGGGAAGGGGGTTACACCGCGCACAGCAATAGACAAACAGATAAGGACACTGGGGGATTAGGCACTCCCAGTTTCTGGAAAATCTGGAGTGAATATATAGAAATTGGCAAAGTTACCATCGTGCATAGAAACTGTGCAACACACGACCGTAATGCGTTCATTTTTTGGAATTCTTTCACCAAATTTTCAACATGGGCTTTTTGGGACCAGCTCTTATGAACAGTGGCACTGTAATTTTGTTACTCCATCTAGAAAGTTGATTTCACACAGCAACCATGCCATTCTGTGCAACTGGTGCGAAAACATACAGTATTTCAGGCAGGATGTGAAAAATGACAGCTGTACTGTTCATAAGGAGGTGTGAAAAAATTGAAATGTTGAAAATCTGGCGTGAAAATATTAAAAATTGGCAAAGTTATGAGCCTGCATAGAAACTGTACAATGCATGCTCTTAACACAGTCATTTTGTGGAATTTTGTCAGCAAATTTGCAACATGGGCTTTCTGGGACCCCACCTCATGAACAGTGGCACTGTTGTTTCATTACTTGGTCTTAAAATGTGATTCCAGACAGCGACTGCAAATCACTTTTCGGGACTGAGGAATGAAATGACACTAACATGTTCATGAGGTGGGGTCCCAAGAACCCCATGTTGAAAATTTGGGGCCAAAATTCCTAAAAATGGCTGCTATATCAACATAAGTTGAAAATCCCATGATTCCCATTATAAGGCTTACCTTGAATTCTTTCAGTTTGCCTGTCAGCTTTGAAGAGTGCAGATGTGTCCCATTCCACAGAATATTGCATCTGCCAACCTTGGAGGGTAAGTAAGGGGTAAGGGGCGCTGGGTGTGCAGAGGGAGGGTCGGGATGGGGAAGGGGACAGGGAGACAATGAGGGACGGTTTTCGTTTCTACAGGTGAGAAAAAGGGAAAAAGACAGTGCAGGAAGGTTTTCTTCATTTACAGGTAAAACAGAATTATTATACATTTAGGCACAATGGGGGTGGGATCCCAGTGTGCCACAACAGTGGCGGGGGATGCCGGCACGGGGATTGGGCACCTGATGTCAGCTAGGGATATAGACGGTTGGGGAGGGAGCATATTCAACACTAGGAATGGGCAGCTTGGTGTCAGAAAAGGAAAGGGGATATTGCTTAACCAGGAAAGATACACTAAGTGACTGCAGGTACCAGGGAAATTGTTTAACCAGGAAAGACACATTAAGGGGCTGCAGGGACCGGGGAAATTGTTTAACCATTAAAGACACACTGAGTTGCAGTTGAAGGGCTCACATTTAAAAGGACAGAGCCACATGCAGAGTCTGCTCTGTCCTTTGAAATGTTTGCCAAAACCAGACCCCTCAGCAAACCAGTCTCATCAGGACACTGACTGCTGATTTACCGACCACAGACCGGCCCCTGCACCACCACTGGTCATTGGGCTGGCACCCCTCACACCTCTCTCTAGCAACTCTCATATCAACAAGTTTGTCTGCGCTTGCATGCACGACGAACTTAAACAAGCATTTGTCAATGCCGAATGTTTGCTTGCTGGCATTGGCATTGGTAGTGTAGAAGTTACAGAGCTGCGTAATAGGAATGGCAGTGAAATATTGAACTGAAGCCAACCCCACTACCACCCTGCAGAGAGTGACAGGCATTGGGGTGTGCCTTTGGGTCGTCAGGCATAACGATCATGCCATTTCACCACACCCTACCCTGCAGACATTGACAAGTGTCACTGTGCCTTGGGGTCTTTGGCCCTTATGCTCACCCTATTCCATCAGGAAATATGGTGAGGTGGGTGTGGTATAGGAGAATGGGGTGAACTTTGGGGCCGAAGAGTCCAAGGCATACCTCGATGTCTCTCACTGGCTGCAGGATGTGGTATGGTATGAGCATTACAGGCAAGAATTGCAAGTCACACCCCTGATGCCTGTCATTCTCTACAGGGTGGGGCGTTATGGTCGGAAACCCTAACGCTTCAGGCATTCGTTGGTATTTTCACTCCAAATTTTCAACATGGTTTTTTTGTGACCCCCACTTCATGAACAGTGGCAATATCAGTTTGTTAGCCGAAAACTGCTTTTGCACAGTGACTACGGCATTTGGCACCACAGGTGCAAAAACACATTCCGAACAGGATGTGAAAAATGACAGCAGTACTGTTCATGGGGAGGTGTAAAAAATGGCAATGTTGAAAATCTGCTGTGAAAATCTTAAAAAAACTGGTGAAGTCATGAGTGTGCACAGAAACTGTGCAACGCACAACCGTAATGTAACTAGTTTGGGGATTTTTTTTACAGCAGATTGTTAACACAGGCATTTTGGGACCTCCAATCATGAACAGTGTCAGTGTGATTTTCTTTATCTGTCCTGAACAATGATTTCCCACAGCAACCACGCATTTCTGCACTGAAAGTGTGAAAACACATTTCGGCCATGTTGTGGAAAATGACAGCTGTACTGTTCCTAAGGAGGTGTGGAAAAATGCCACTGGTGAAAATCTGGACTGAAAATATTACAAATTCTTGAACTTACAAGGGTGCGTGGAAACTGCACAATGCTCACTCATAACACAGTCATTTTATGGAGTTTTGTCACCAAATTTTCAACATAGCCATTTTAAGACCTCTACTCATGACCAGTGTCACTGTAATTTTCTTAATCTGTCCCAAACATTGTTTTCGCACACCGACTGTACCATTGTGCGCTACATGTGCAGAAACACATTTTGGGCGAGATGTGAAAAATGGTAGCTGTACTGCTCATAAGGAAGTGCGTTAAAATGGCACTGTTGAAAATCTGGTGTACAAATATTACAAATTCACAAACTTGCCAGCGTGCGTAGGAACTGCGCAACGTGCACTCCTAAAACAGTCATTTTTGGGAATTTTTTCACCAAATTTTCAACATAGCCATTTTAACACCTCTGCTCATGACCAGTGTCACTGTGATTTTCTTAATGTGTCCCATACATTGATTTTGCACATTGACTGCGCCATTGTGCGCTACATGGGCGGAAACACATTTTGGGTGAGATGTGAAAAATGACAGCTGTACTGGTCATAAGAAGGTGTGGTAAAATGGCAATGTTGAAAATCTGGAGTGAAAATATTTAAAATTCGCAAACTTATGAGCGTGCGTAGGAACTGCGCAACGCACTCGTAAAACAGTCATATTTTGGAATTTTTTCACCAAATTTTCAACATAGCCATTTTAAGACCTCTACTAATGAACAGTGTCACTGTGATTTTCTTAATGTGTCCTTTACATTGATTTTGCACACCGACTGCGCCATTGTGCGCTACATGCACGGAAACATGTTTTGGGTGAGATGTGAAAAATGACAGCTGTACTTCTCATAAGGAGGTGTGGTAAAATGGCAATGTTGAAAATCTGGAGTGAAAATATTGAAAATTCATGAACTTACGAGCATGCTTATGAACTTCATAGCATGCCTTACGTAAAACAATGTCATTTTGAATTTTTCACCAAATTTTCAACATAGACTTTTTGAGCCCACCTTATGAACACTGGCAGTGTCATTTCATTAATGGGTCCCAAAAGGTGATTTCACGCAGTGACTGCGAAAATCACCATTCGGGCCGGAATAATGCCATGACAGTGCAAGAATTCATGAGGAGGGGTCACAAAAAACCCATGTTGAAAATTTGGGCCCAAAATTCCCAAAATGCCTGAGATATGCAACAAAGTTGAAAAACCCTATTTATGCCATTATACAGCTTACTGGCATTTCCTCAGTTCGCGGTCAGCTTTGAAGAGTGCAGACATGTTCCTGGTCCACCGATGATCGTCGCCAAGCTCCGGAGGTAAGTATGGGGTGGAGGGGTGGGGAGGCAGGGTGTGCAGTGGGTGGGTGCGGGTTGTGGGGGGCGGGAGACTGTGAGGAAGGTTTTCTTCTTTACAGGTTTTAGATGTGGCAGATGTTTGCCACACTGGGGTGGGCTTCCAGCATAACAGCTGGAAAGGCTGTTTGGGGGCTGGAGCCGAAGGGGATTGAGGCACCCCATTGGCCATAACATACTTTGCCCCCTGGGGTGGCTCCCAGCATGGCATGGAAAGCTTTTTTGGGCGTGCAGCCGTGGAGCCGATGGGGATTGGGCACTCCCGTTGGCTATGACAGTTCTTGCCACGCTGGGGTGGGCTCCCAGCGTGACACCTGGACAGCTGTTGTGGGGGGGAGACGTGGAGCCGATGGGGATTGAGCACCCCCGTCTGCCACACAGTCTGTGCGTGGGGGAGAAGGGAGCACATCAGCACGCAATATGCGTGCTTGCGTGTGTCTCGGGGGGAGCTCTGCTCACTGAAGCGGAGCGCTCCCTTTCAACTGTATGCCACTGCATTTTCCTGCTGTCATAGACAGCTGCAGCAGTGATTGGTGCACTGTGACCGTGCCTGCAAACACACTGACTGAATTGGAAGAGGCTGACACACCTCTAGAAAACTCGTATGATGGCACTATGTTTCTTGCACATGCATGCAAGCAAACATAAAAAGGAACAGGGAAGTCAGCTACAGTAAATTAGCACAGAGCAAATGTCACAGAAATCCTGACCCTATAAAGGTGTGAAAAACATCAGCAGTAACAATAAATAAATAGCTCCCCTAGTTATTTAGTCCTGGATCCTGTCAGGGTAAATGCTATGAGAACATCATGCATATTCCCTCCCACTGCACCACTTCCCTCTCACATGAGGGACAGTCCATAGCTGATCCATAACATAAATCAACTGGGATAACAAGTTTAAAATGACTAGCAATTACATTTAGCTCTCACACAGGACACTGATGACCCTGAGCTAGGAATTCCAGTATTCACAGTGGAGCTAAAAGGACATACTACATAGTACACTAGCTCTTTAATCTGCAATTCATACACTCATTCCACAGTTCAGTGAGTCACTGAACTGCAGAATGAATGTATGAATTGTGGATTAATGAATTACACAGCAGAAAGAAATTCCACAGAACAGATCACTGAACTGTGGAATAATTACATGTACTGCAGAATAATCCATTAAACTGTGGAATAAAATTCCTCAGAACTGTCATTTTACAGTTCATGTGTATTATTCCACAGTTGAGACAGAAAATTCAGCAGAACAGGGCAAAAATTCACCAAACACATTCAGAAGATTCCAATTTCACCAGTGGCGAAAGTTTTGAAAATTTTGTGAAATTTATGAAATTTCACGAAAGTTCCATGACAGCAAAGTTCTCAACTTCCACCCAGCTCCAATGAGCTAGTAAGCAGCTGGAAAAAATGGTGGCTGTTCTCTCTTTTAAAATTCTATGTGGCACACAACTATGACTCATAAAAAGGCAAACTGCAGCAGCACAGGTTATTTGCCAGTCTGTTATCTGATACTGGCCAGGGTGGAAGGGGCTGTCATCCAGTCAGAGGATGTATCTGACCCATTTTCTTCCAAATAATATAAACTTGTGTGCAGAAATGGGGTTGGCATTTATACAAAATGGACACTACACTAGAATGCACAATGAACAATTAAAAGGAAGATGCTATTGGACACGCAAAAGGGGATTCTGTTACATACAATGGGTGAGAACAAATTGGAACAAACTCCCACAAAGTGTTATAGATGCTAACAGCGTTGTTTTAAGAGCCAGCTAGACACAATTATGGATACAGAAGAATTAAGTGTACAAACCACTGTGTAGTGAGTTGGGGGGGTAGTCAAGAAGGACCTAACTGGTCTGTTCCTACCTTTATTTACTATAGTAACCTCTGTAGAGCTGCCTCCTGTTCACCTGTGTATAAACAGGCCTAAGGTAAGGTCAGTCCTCCCCTATGAGACTGCACTTCAGATAGAAATCAGAACTGCTGGTTTTCATACAAGGGACAAGAAATACTAAAGAAGTTTTATAATTATTAGGTAAGCCTCTCTTTCTCTAATTAATAGTGTGAGCAATTAGAAAAATAGAAAAAAAAAAATTGGTCGGCAGAAAAAGGCCCCTTGTGTCTGCCCATTCCTACCTATCGTATGTTAAATGAGAGAACCCTCGAAACTATTCATCCCCCCATCTTTCTGATATGATTTTTACCGAGCCCTTGTATCTATTCCACCCATGTTTGAATCCCCCCACTGATATCGTACAGACCACCTCTTTTGGCAACTTGTTCCACTCCCCTACCACCCTTTCCATGAAAAAGAATTCCTGGAATCCCTCCTGACATTTTCCTGCCTGCCAGTTTCATGGATTTGCCCCTGGTGCTTGTATTCCCACTCAGTTGGAGTAATTCCTCGCTCTCCACTTTATTTACCTGGTGGAGTTATTTGTATGTTTCAATCATGTATCCCTTCTCTCTTCTAGCCTTCAGTGTTTCCCTAACTTGTCTTCGTAACTCCTCTCCTGCTGTCCCTAGATAATCCCGGTTATCTTTCTCTCTACTGCCGCACCTCTGTCCCTGCCCTTCTGTAGATGGGGACTCCAAAACTGCACACTGTACTCCATATGAGGACATACCAATGACCTATGCAGAGGTAGGAGCACCTCCCACCTCCTGCTGCAGATCTTTCTCTCCCAATGCACTCCAACATCTTATTTGCCTTCCCCCCAACCCTATAAGTAGATATAAGTAACAATTAACTTCGTGCTGTCACCGTAGTGTTTGTAAGTTTCATTTAAAGGTGCAGCCTCTCTACAAATAAACATATTTATTCTGCAGGGCTTATGTGCAAAATGAAGTGCTTCCAGCAAAAGCGCACAGAAAAGTATTTTATTTTTAGATGCCTTTATATGCAAATGCTCTGCATTTTCTCTCAGCTTCATGCCATGTGATCTGAAACGCAGAGCACCACTTCCCTGTAACCAGTACTCTCTCAGTCATGTGTAATTTATTAACAAAAGAAAACTTTTAATGTGGAACCCCACTTGCAACCCAGGAACATATCCTATGCTTTCATTCTCAGCCAGCACCTTTTTGGGGGGCTCTCTAACAAGACCTGCAAAAGACATGGATGAGGGGGAGCTTGAACTTACTGATGCTCTCTTTTTGCTCTTAGATTCATCAGAGGGGGTACTATTTTCCAGATACTAGAAAAGTATTAAATACAGCAACAGTGACATCCAAAAAAGTAATCACTAAACAATGGCTCACACAAACAATAGCGACAATTGATATCTGGAGAGGTGTGATGTACCACACATACCAGAAGGGAAAGTTGAGTGCAAACCTGAATAATAGATATCTCACATTCAAATTATAATGGAGAAAATGGTCCCTTCATGTAATGACAGCAAAATTAGAATTTGCCCCATGAAAGATTTTTTATTTCTGACTCAGAACACTAAGGAGAAGGGCATGGATTTTATTGGTGCGTTGTTTGTGTACATCATAGAAGTTGAAAGGTTATATAATGTCAGTCCATAGAAGCCTTTAACAGTGTCATATTGTGATCACTGTAAGTATGCAACAGTAGCAAACTCTTTGTTATCCTTTCTCGAAATCTTCTTGCCTTGTCTCTCGTACTTGCAAGAAAATTAATAAAAAGACAAATTTGGAAAAAACAACTGTTTTATTGTTTTGCTGGGTATTTTCCAGTTAGGCTCCCATTAGGAGCCTCAGACTATGAAACCATTAGCACCATTGCTGACAGGTGTGGTGCCCACAGAATTACAGATGGTGTTCTGAGCTGCCCACCTGCTTTGGTGTGGCTTAGGGTGAAGCATGTGCTGTTATATGCTGCTGCCAACTGCAGCTGCATAGGTGGAGGGGTGGCATTTTTTAACTTGCAAATTAAAACAAACTGGGAAATGTGATGAAAAGATATGAAAAAGGAGATAGAAATGAACAGAAGGAAAGCAATAGGAACAGAATATACAGGAAATGGATACCACAGAGACAACTCCCTATGCTGTGCAGTTTATTGAAGAATTAGGCAAGGAAAGAGTGGGGAAGGGCCAAATAAAAGCAACTATGGTTGCATGGTTACCATGACTACTTATCTGCCTTGCTACTTTTATGCACAAGTGACAAGGATCCCAAACTATGTCACACCCCTGCAACTTTTGTAAGTTGTATATTGTTATTATAATGCAATACATTTCTAAATGTGTACATCTGTAAATTTGTATGTTACTTTGTTACTCTTTTACTGTTTTTTTTTTTTTTTTATGTATCCCCGGTTACACATGTGTCAGGCGAGGGTTGTCCAACACCAGGGTAATACTACTCACTGGAAGCAAGCTTGAAAAGCCACGCACCCCCCCACCCAGAGGAAGAATCACTATGGTTTGAAGCACTGCGTCATTGTATGTTCTTCTATTGTGCCAAACACTTGATCAAACACCGCATTTAGCAAAAACTTCTCGAGCCTCAGCACTGTTTTTGTGCGTGGCTTTTCAGCTGGTTCCCTCTGACTGTATTTGGAGCTGCAGCATGTCATCCTTGAAGTAAGTACGCTGGATTCCGTTGTTTTGTTACTAGTCACTACCTTCATTCCCGCACTAGGAATAGGTTCCTCGTTCTCAGGTTTAAACAGAAATCCAGTCAGCTTGCCTTGCGCCATAGACTCCCACGGGGATGGAACAACCTTGCCTTGGATAGCTGCCTGCTTACCAGTATCCTCTCTGCTAAACAGTCCCTCCAGCTTCTGCTTGCATCCCATTGTGGTTGTATCTGACTGCTCATTTGTGTACTGTCTTGAAACTGTTACTGTGTATAATTGTATACTCTCCCCTTTTTGGTTCTGTACCTCTTATTGTACATATATCAAATTCTGTACAGCATGTATATTATTGATTTGCATTTCATTTGATTGGTGTTATGTTCCTAAATTTTCCCTTCCCTCCCTCTCCTGAGGTTGCATTTGTAAAAGATATTTTTGCTGTATCTCTTTATGTTGATCTGATAAAACAGTTTCAATAAATACATAAATGCATTCTTATAAAATCAATTAATTATTAAAAAATGGGTAAGAGAAACCAAGACCTGTGACTGGTAGATGTGATCACACAACCATTCATTATTTTAGCATAACAGCACAGGTGAGAAATACTAAACTTTTCAAAACTCATTACTCAGTTTATAAAATAAAAATTGGAGGAACCATTTTGCAATAGTAATAACACACTCCGGGGTGTGTGTGCAAATGTGGGATAATGCCACTTCTTAGGTGCACAAGGCACTTGGCTCTGATTTGTACCTCACTTTCCAAGTTGTGTCATTATCCCACAATAACACAGGCTCTGTCATGTAAAGTCCAAGAGTCTCTTCTCTACTGTGTGAAAGGTGGAGGCTGTGTGTCAGGCAAACCTGTGTGATGCGTAATCTTACACCTAGTTTACAGCTTCTTTAAGACTTGGCTGTCCTCACTGGCTCAGCAGTGTGTTGCTGCCTCACTCTTTAGAGATACAATGGAGACAAGCATAACTGCTGAATCAGCATTCATTTGGTACAGAAAGACCTCAGGCGAACCAGGCAGCCATCAATGGTTAAAACAGCACAGTGATGTGCTAACATCTCAGAGAGGTGCCAGATTTTAACAAAACCAACAGCCTAGTCTGGTAGTCCTACAAGATCATTGGCTCCCTCACTGCCATGATCAGTTACTGCACCCTTCACAATGCCTGTACCAAAGCCACCAGGTATGCAGAATTGAAGTATCTGGCATCCATACTCCAGAACAACCATAATCACCCCCTCCAAGTTCTGGAAGGTAATCTACTACCTCTTCTTCTCTCTGACACAGCCTCCCCACCACTCGTCCTCAAGGTTGGCAATGCCCACATCTCTTGGACTTTGCTACCGTTGCCTCTTCCTTCAACTTTTCCATTACCACCAGTGCTCAGTTCCTCCTCTCCTCCAACCCCTCCACTCTCCACCTCTAGCCTTTGGATTGGTTGACCTAGAGGTCTGGGGTAATAGGATGACATCTCCCATGGAGCACAGGGCGTTATCCAAATGTACGATGTTAATGTGTCTTAGCTGCCTAACATTCTCAAGCTATACAACAAGAGGACTGAGGGCTCTGCATATCAACTAGATTTTTTATTTATCTGTTTATTTGAAATTGTTTTACCAGGTAAACATACAGAGTTTAGGGAAAAAAATCTCATTTACAGATGTAACTGGGGGAGGGGAATCAGGCAGTATAGCAGGATAATAAACATAACAATACAGTTAACAAGTAGTAGTGGATGTACAAACAGCATGTTAATTTAAATTTAGTAGATACAGATACACCAGCAGCAGTGCAAAGCACAGCATGATATATAGACAGATTTCCCAGGTAAATGCAGGGGAAACAAATCTAAGCAGTTTATTACACAAGGCCCAAATGAATCAAGTATACCCACAGTGAGAAGTAACAACAGTCTTGAACAGCTGTTTGGCCAATTAGAGACTGGTAGGTAAGGAAGAATTCAGAACTCAATCATTCCAGTGCTCTGGGAGTCTATAACAGGGGGCAAGTTTCCCCAGAATTTTATTCGGACTGGGCGTGAGGAATTGATTTCCAGCATGTGGAGGTAAGGAGTGCCCTGAGTTGGAGACAGAGCTACAGTACTGTAAGCAGAAATGACAATTAAGAGGAGAGTTTATTTAGCCAGTATTTAACCCCAAACATAAGGTGCTGTGGGTGCCTCTATATTATAGTGAAGGCCAGTGCAGCTGCTCAAATAAGAAATAGTGGTGGTCGTACTAGAGAGCACGCTCATTGAGAAGACATGTTTCACATCAGCTCGGCAAACCTTGGTTTTACTACTCAAAAAATAACTAAATTTATTATTTGCTTCATCTAACAAATGACAAGATTGGAAACAGCATTGAATAAGGAACAAAACAATACTAATATTGAATATGGGATGCACGGATAAAGGGGGCCTTAGTGGTTCCAAAAATCAGCCACAACTGGAGCAGCAGGCCGCGGCGGGGCTGACAATAGCAGCAGGGTTGAGTGATTCACCATGGCACTCCCTCACATTAGCAATGAAAGCGATCGACAGTAAGGTGGAGGAGCTCTTAGAATGTTTTGGGGAGCAGGACATTAAAATTGAACAAGCGACCCGAACGGCAACTTCTGTGGAGGCACAAGCAACCAGAGCCACACAGCAACCAGCAAATTGGTACAAGAAAACAACCAATTAAGATATTGGCTGGAGGCAGTGGAAAATTCCCAGAGAGCTGTGAACCGCTGCCTCATGGGGCTCCTGGGAGGTTGTGAATGAATGGATATAAAAGCCTTTTTACAGGTCTGACTGCTGAGGGCCCTTGGGGTGGATAATTCGGAGGATCATAACCCATAATCAGTAGAGTATACAGGATTTCTCCTAGATTGGCACCCCAACAGCAAGAATGGCCGTGAACTGTCCTTATGGTCACCTCAAGTGTGCAAACCCGAGACATGCTGTTTCATGCAGCCTGTAATTCTCAGTAGGGCTGCAAGTTCGGTTCGCTCATGCACTAAAAAAGATCGAACCCCCAGCGTTCGCGCTTGTCTGCGCATTGCGAACATTTAATAGAAAAACGCAAACTTTGGTTCGCCAGTTCACCCCAGTCAAGTTTTTTTCCCCCTATACCTCTGTCACACATGCTCATTTGTGGCAGCCCCCAGCAACATCAAGTGGTGCAGGATATGGAGAGTCAGGAGACTGAGTCCTTGCACGTCAGTCAGCCAATAAGGACTTTAATGATTTGTCCATAATTCGATCTCTCCGAGTCTCCGCCTCTACCTTGCAGAACTGGGAGCAACAGCAGTGGCAATTGGTGGAGCAAGTCAGAAAACACATGGGTGGGGAAACTGATAACTGAGACTACACAACTACACCACGCAGTTTCTTCAGTGTGTGAGGAGAGACAGAGTGAGAGGTGGCGACGAAACGAGAGCACTGAGAGTGAGAGAGTGCTTGCTACTGAATCGTCATCATGACAGACAACATTGTTTCACTGATTTTTTTGCCTTGACTTCAGCTGTAGCCCCCCAAAACAAAACGTTTGTTTGTATTTTCTCTGTTTTTGACATGGGGTGGATAGGAAAGGAGGAATAGGATACTGGGCGGTTGTACTTCTGGACTGGTCCTCGTGCTGTGAGACTAGAGTCAAGAAGTTGAACTATAAAAGGTAGGGGGAAAATAAAGAGTTCAAAAAATTACCTTTACTCCACCAGTGCCACGAGTTAAGGAGAGCAATTTGCTGTGATGCTCTCAAGCTCAACTTAGGGGATCAGTTCAATCAAAATCAGATCAGCTCAGTTCACACAACACAGTTGTAGTTTTAAATCCAATCTGTGCTAGTGATGAAACTGATGATTTATTTTTCATTTGACTGAAGAATTACAAACCATGGGGAAGGAGAAATTTAAAGCTAGTGTAAACTAAAAAAGTACACAGAGAGGCAGAGTTTTTGACTTGTGTATTTCATTTGCTCTGCTGCTGATTGTGCATGGCATGATCTGGAGGGGCTAGTAGTTTAGTAGTCTAGTCAGTGACAGTGACCTGTTAGGAACAATTAAAAATAAATATCATATCAAGTCCAGCTCCCTGCATTTTTTTCAATACTACTACTACTATAACTGACTCCATGTAGACACTGACAGCAGTGCTGTACTGTAATATACTCCTTGTGTGTTTACTGCTTAAAGTACCTGACTCGAGTGACTGACATAGCCTAAAGTGATGCCTTTACCTGTTTTGGGCACAATCTCCCTGTGCCCACTTAAAGTACTTGACTCGATGCAGCAAGCAGTGTTGTATTTACTGGTTAGTGAGAAAATATCCCTATGTCTTACTACTTGAAGTACTTGACTCGACGCAGCAAGCAGTGCTGTATTTACCTGTTAGGGAGAAAACATCCCTGTGTCTTACTACTTAAAGTACTTGACTCGACGCAGCAAGCAGTGCTGTATTTACCTGTTAGGGAGAAAATATCCCTGTGCCTTACTACTTAAAGTACTTGACTCGATGCAGCAAGCAGTACTGTATTTACTGGTTAGGGAGAAAATAAAAATATCCCTGTGTCTTACCACTTAAAGTACTTGACTCGACGCATCAAGCAGTGCTGTTATTTACCCGTTAGGGAGAAAATATCCCTGGGCATTACCACTTAAAGTACTTGACTTGATGCAGCAAGCAGTGCTGTCGTTTACCTGTTAGGGAGAAAATATCCCTGTGCCTTACTACTTGAAGTACTTGACTCGACGGAGCAAGCAGTGCTGTATGTACCTGTTAGGGAGAAAATATCCTGTGCCTTACTACTTAAAGTACTTGACTCGACAGAGCAAGCAGTGCTGTATTTACCTGTTAGGGAGAAAATATCCCTGTGCCTTACTACTTGAAGTACTTGACTCGACGCAGCAAGCAGTGCTGTATTTACCTGTTAGGGAGAAAATATCCTGTGCCTTACTACTTAAAGTACTTGACTCGATGCAGCAAGCAGTGCTGTATTTACCTGTTAGGGAGAAAATATCCCTGTGCCTTACTACTTGAAGTACTTGACTCGATGCAGCAAGCAGTGCTGTATGTACCTGTTAGGGAGAAAATATCCCTGTGCCTTACTACTTGAAGTACTTGACTCGACGCAGCAAGCAGCGCTGTATTTACCTGTTAGGGAGAAAATATCCCTGTGCCTTACTACTTAAAGTACTTGACTCGATGCAGCAAGCAGTGCTGTATTTACCTGTTAGGGAGAAAAATATCCCTGTGCCTTACTACTTGAAGTACTTGACTCGACGCAGCAAGCAGCGCTGTATTTGCCTGTTAGGAAAATATCCCTGTGCCTTACTACTTAAAGTACTTGACTCGACGCAGCAAGCAGTGCTGTATTTACCTGTTTGTAAGTAAATTTCCCTGAGTCTTACCAAAAGTATTTGACTTGACGCAGCCATGAGTGGTAAAAAAGACAGCAGCACTTCTCAGGCAATCCAGGCAACAGTAACAACAGTACAGAAAATTCAGGACGTTGCAGGAGTAACCTGTTGTGGTACTCAGAGGATGAGCACAAGGGCCATAATAGTGCAGCAGCCAGTTTTAGTAAGCAGAGTGATGGATGATGATGATGAGGAGGAGAAGGCCGATGAGAGTGAGGGGAAATCAGTGGAACAGATCCTGAGTTTGTAGTAGATAAGGCAGCAGTCAGTATGTCAAGTAGCAGTAGCTCTGGGGAGTGGGATGAAGAGGAGGAATACAGGGCAGAAAAAGAACAAAAACAAGTTCTCAAAAGGATGGCTGTGGTGCTAAAAAAACATTAATGATAGTGGGGCATAACTTGGAGAGTCTGACACCCACACATGCAGAGGAACAACAGAGGACAGAAGATGGACAGGCTTCACGAGGTAAAGAAAGAGAAGCAGTTCAACCAGTCAGAGATTACATGCAGATGGGCATGGAAAGACCTCAAAGAGATAATGGAAGAAGTAGTAGTGGCTGTGGTGGTGGCAGTGATAGTAATGAACCTATCCTCCCTATCAGCAGCAGTGCAACAAAATCTGTGAAATCCATTGTGTGGGATTTTTTCACACAAGATAAATCATCTGGCAGCCATGTGGTTTGCAAATTACACAGAACAAAATTAAGTCGTGGTGAAGTGGGTACTTGACTGGGGACATCAACAGTGATAAGACCTATGAACGAGTATCACATTTATCAGTATCAAAAAGCACAAAAGGAGCACACACAACTTGTTGCACTTCTGCACTCAGCTGAGGAGGATGAGGTAATGGATGTTTACCAAGGCGATGAAGTAACTGATGCGGAGGTGGAGGATGGTGAAAGTCTTCCTGCCAGTCAAAGCACAGCACCCTCAATTTCTCATTTCTTTACCCCTCTGAGTCCACCACCACAGCCCAGCCGGAGTCATATACCATCCATGTCCACAACAGCCACCCCTCATAGTGGTAAAGGTCAAGGGAAGCAGCCCAGAAAATCAGGTGATAGCAGCAAGCATAGCGGGCATCAAGTTTCTTTGAAAGACTGCTTTGAGAGGTCACAGAAATATAAGCCCAACAGGCCTGAGGCAAGGCGATTGACAAAGGCATTTGGGGAGATGATAGCCACTAACTTGCTCCCATTCTCATTTGTGGCTAATCCAGGTTTTAAAGCACTCATGGAAATCGATGTGCCAAAGTATCAGGTCCCCAGCCGGACATATTTCTCCAGTGTTGCCATTCCAGACTTGTATGATGCTGTTTGGAAAAGCGTGTCTGATGCTCTGAAAGGTTCAGTGGGTAAAAAGGTTCATGTCACAACAGATATGTGGACCAGTGGTCAGACGACTGACTATATGGCTGTGATTGGCCATTGGGTAAACTTTCCTCCCCCCTCCTCCTCCTCCTCCTCTTCATCATCCTCATCATCATCATGTAGTGGCACTGGTGGTGGCAGCAGCAGCAAGAAGCAAGGGACTTTCACAGTTCGAAGGCAGGCAGCTTTATGTATTTATGGTTTTGAAAAAGACCACAAAGCGGAACATCTTCTGGAGGGTCTTGAAGAAAAGTTTGCTGAGTAGCTGACTCCAAAGTCCTTGCAACCAGGGTTTATAGTGTCTGACAATGCTTCAAATATTGTGAAAGCAGTAAGACTTGGTAAGTTTACACACACACACACATATTCCAGGGTACTGCCAGTCACTCACAATAGTTCCCCTCCTCCACACACAGGTGCTAATGAGGGACACATGTGCCTATGGGGGTACAAATTCTCTGATGAAGAACTGAAGGCCCTGGTGACTGCATACAAGGACAGGCTGGCCCAGATGTGGAGATACAAGAACACTGATGCAAAGACATTGATGATGCACCCTGTTGCATCACACACCACCTGGCATTTAATGGAGTGATAGCCTTTTCTTGTTCAGATACACATCTCCATCATCACCAGGCAGTGTGCAGATTGCAACATGGGTGTAGTCAATGGCACTAAGTGCAGCTGGTAGGTGCGCAATCTGAAAGAATTGCTGCATGGTTTCTCTGCGCTACTCCACCATGCTGGGGAATATGATGAATTCACCAGCATGTGGCAGGAAAGCATCCTGGAACTGGGTCAGGAGGCACGAGGTGGCTGACTGCAATACACCAGTGGTATCACCCACCGGTGTCTGGAAGAATCCGGTGGAGAGGAAACACATCGCAGCCATCACCTTTTCCTCCACGGTCATTGCATGGCTGCGTCTGGTGTTACTCTGCAGCTGATTGTGGAGGAGCTCACAGAGCTGCCTCAACAAGACTTGGTCCATCCTGTACCAGCCCACAAGATGGTCATCTGGGAGTGTCTCTAAAGACACTCTGAGCCAGTACAGCCTGTGTGCAGTGTATCTCCTCCTTGGTCTGTGGTATGGGCCCGGGTGGGCTGCTCCCACTCTTCCTTCTCCAGCACATCAGCCATCAGTGTGGCCAGCACAGCATTGTTTGCTTCAGCCATCTTCTTCCAAATCCTCCCCCCGTGATATGCTCTGAGTGAAGACCTGCCTTTTATAGGTGGTAACTTGTGCTGCACTATGGCTGGCATTACGTGGCCTTGCACAGCGCTATTCCTTTGAATATAATTTAGCACCAGTATGCATGTCCCCACACCTCAAGTTTGCAACTTGCAAACATTATCTTTTAGCGCTGGCACTAAGGCATTGCGCTGATGTTATTTTACCCTTTGAATATTGCACCATGGTGCAAATGTGGCACAGTCGTGGCGCAAATTTTTTTACCAGGCGCAAAGCTCTGGATATCTGGCTCTTTGACTTAAACTACTGAGTAAACCAAGTGAAATGGGTGGAGTGGTACTGACAAAGACCAAGCAGGAAAGAGACCTGGAGTACATTGAATGACCTGACGATGGCCAGGCAGTGTGACAAGATAATCAGAAGGGCTAGTGGGATGTTGGGGTGCCTAGAAAGGGGTTTTACCAGCAGGAAGAGGGAGATGGTGCTGCCCCATACAGATCACTGGTAAGACCCCACATTAAGTACTGTGTCCAGTTCTGAAGACCACATCTCAGGGAAGACATAGAGTGGACATGGTCCAGAGGAGGGCTACTAACATGGTGCAGAGTCTGCATCAAAAGCCCTATGAGGAGAATCTAAAAGCGATACATATGTACTCCCTGGAGGAGAGGATGGAGAGGGGGATATGATAAAGACTATAAAATACCTCACAGGAGTAAATAAGATACTGGAGGAGGGTATTTTGCAGAGAAAAAGGCATTGTAGAAAAATGGAACATGATATGGAGCTGGAGGGGTAAACTCAAGAGGGATGTGAGGAAGTACTTCTTCACAGAAAGGGTGGTGGTTACCTGGAACAGCCTTCTAGCAGAAGTGGTGAGGTGAAAACAGTGGTGGGATTCAAAAATGCCTGGGAAAGGCACAAGGGAATCATAGGGATAAAGAAGGGGGAAAGAGATTGCGCCATAGATCAGCTCGGGTCTGCAGCAAAAAATGAAGGTTAACAAAAATGGTCAGACTGGGTGGGCCCATCGGCCCTTATCTGCCATCACATTCTATGTTTCTATGTACTTAACTTGATTAAAATGATACACATCCATCATAGCTACATCTGGGGCAGTACCTCCTGACGTGGTGGGGAAAGTTATTCTTCCATCATAATCCCCCTTAACGCTGCCATTTAGAATACGCAGGGCATGTATTTGTGCAAAGGTCAAAACTTGCTAATCTCTCTTCTTTCTTTTCAAATCTTTGGCATTTGTAATACGAATACTTAATTCAGCATTCAAGGACCAGCTATTTGTTTTGAGTTCATGTTCCATGCCTAATCTAGCATTCAAGTTGCCAGCTACCACCACGGGGATATTTTGGTAATATTGGGCAATATTAAACATTATACCCCTCAGTTGGGTGAATATATTATCTTCCTGTCATTTGCTTAACTTTGGAGGAAACCATAAGTTCACAAGAATCAGCACTATAGCTTTCTGTGGCATCAGGCAGACAACCAAGCAGACGTCAGTGCTTAAATCTTAACTACTCTGTAAAGAGATTCAGGGAAGTTGAAATAACAATTGCCAGTCCCCTATTGAGCTTACCAAATTTACTTTACTTTCTAGTTATTTTTTCATATATCTGAAAACTGAGAAGTAACTGTAAAGGTTAATGACGTGATCCATGTTTCTTAGCACATTTTGTAACTATCAGTAAGTTTACTCCTAAGGCCTGTAACATTCAAACTGATTATACAGGGGCATAACACGGCTCTAGCAGCATAAGTTTTCAGATCATTGAGTCAATTACTTTCATCCAAGCCAATTACAGTAAAAACCAATGTTTCTGTTTTTTTGTTTTTTGTTCTTGTATTATCTGTTTTCGCCTCCTTCCGACGCATGCAGGCGTCCTCTCTTTCAGGCAGCCAGCCTGCCGTTGCCTCTTACCGTCCTGCCATCCCACTGCTCCGTCCACTCCACTGTCCTGGACATATCCTTTCACTAGGGAGGACCTCTACCCAGGGAGGACTTCGAGGGAGACTGAGTGCGAGGCACTCCTTGTATCTTGGCAGAGCACAGACTTGCAGCCTGGAGGCATCGCGGCTGAGAGGTGAGGGGAGGTAGGTTGCTATCATCTGGTTGGCATACATGCCATTTTCACATTTTCTGTTGTCCTTCACTGCGCCCACTCTTATAGTGCCTCCGGTCTCACCAGGGGGCTACTACAGAGCGAGGCTCCCCACCCAACCCACCCCAGGAGAGGAGAGCAGTCTACCAGATGATCAATCCTCTCCTTCCCCTGCCAGCCCCCAGTGACCTGAGTCCATTCCCTAACCCAGGTTACTGGCGTGGTTCAAGGTATAGCATCCAGCACCTCAACCCTCTATGCCACCGGGCAGTGTTTCTGTTTCTAAATGTTCCCTTTTCTCATCCTCTTTCTCCAGCTCTGAAGAGACTACATATTATTCTAGGGAACTACTCTCCAGGATGACACTATTGCTGATTCTGACAACTTTTTGTGTGTTCTTTCTTATAATTTTCTTTACTTGCAGACTCATTTCCTCATTGGTGAATGATTTCAATGGGTGGTATAAACTTTGTGATTCTTTGTTGTTTTGCTTCTACTTTCTCATCACCCTTTCCTTAGTTTTTCCCCATTTCCATTCACTTCATTGTTTATCTGTGCTTTGTGTATGTTCAATTTGGTATCTCTGTTAGATCCCCTCACCTCCAGTGCTGTATCTTGATTAATCCCAACTTCTTTGAATTCTTTTTTGTGCCCAGTAATCGAAACACATGCTCCATTTGTTTTAAAGACTTCACAAACTCAACCTTTAAAAGTCCCACAATAGTACACTACCTATATACTAAAAACGGCAGAGGCTGCACTGGGCTTGGGGTGTTCAGGATAACCTCGAAACACTGGTACAGAAAATCAGGCACTCACCTCCTAGCTGTGAGTAAAGACGCTGCTCCGTAATTGCTCCAGTGAAAATGTAGGTTTATTTTGGTAGCAACATAACAAACATAAAGGCATGAGATTATGTTTGTTATGCTGGCACCAAAATAAACCTACATTTTCACCGAAGGTACTATAGAGCAGTGTCTTTACTCGCAATTAGGGGATGAGTGCCTGATTTTCTGTACTAGTACCTATATACAGTACTGTTCTGATATCATTTCATTTGGCTTTGTTACCCACTATCTCCTTGAGTAAGTCATACACCACTATTTAGTTATTTTATTTATTTAGTTTTTGTTTACCGGGTAAGTACACTAGCCAGGAAGGCTATTTTCAGGCACGATCCGGGAGATTACAGAGACAAACTTCAAGAGATCAATCATGAATACAAAACACAAGTTACATGTAGATATTTGAGCATAACAATGGCAATTTTGACAAGGAATTTTAGGTAGCAAACACCAAAAAAAAACAAAATACAGTATTTAGGTTACATAAGGCAGTGAATCAGGCAAATTAAAGCATACAGACACTGATTTAAAAAAGTGGTATAAAGAGTGATACCAGTTTGGCGGAAGTAGATGAAGTGGAGCTAGAGAGAAAGGTGAGAGGAGTAGGGAGGCAGCAGTGCCAAGGTTATAGACGATGAGAGATACAGAGTTTGAGAGGGGGGAGTAACTAAGTTTATGCTGGAGAGGGAAAGGGAAAATAGAGGACGAGAAAGTAAGAGGTAGGAAGTGAAGCTGAGAGGACGCGCGCCAGGTGGGGTAGACCTCAGCACCCATGGTGACAGCTGAAAGGGGGGTGGGTTTAGAGAGTAAGGACTAAGGTGGTTTAAAGCAGGAGCATATGTGGGATGTGATGAGATAGTGTCTAAGTTCTCTCTTAAAGGAGATATGGGAAGCAGATTGATGAAGTGTTAGAGGGAGTGAATTCCAGAATTGGGGTGCATGACAGGATAAGGACTGGTGCATTTCTGCAGAATGTAATACATAATTGGTTTTCTGGTAGGGAAGGAGACAGGCCAGAGGTTTGGGTGTACTATTTTTAATAGACGTGTGTTTTCATTTTTTTGTTTTCGGAAGACCCCATAGGTATGGAGTAGGCAGAACAAAACCTCTTCTAATTAATATTTCTTTAGTGTTTCTATATTTGTTTTCCCCATGTTTTTTTGTATTTTAATCTTCAGTGCAACAGTCAGAATCTCAGTCATTTGTTACTTCGATGACTTTTTTTCTGCTGTCTTTTTGATTGATCTTATTATCTTCACTATTAGTCTTTTTTCTCTTTGATCCTTTGCTCTCCTCCTAATGTATGCGTCTTCAGCTGTGAGTGTTCATACTTCCCCTTGTTAGAGTCTAGATCTTCAATTGGCCTTATAAAGCTTGTATCCTTGGTGGGGGTTACATTTATGTATGTATATATGTATTAATGTAAATACAAAATCACACATGCCCCCACAATGCAAAGCATCATGGGCTGCATATGCAAATCACCACAGAATGTTATGTTGGTCCAACTTTAAGCAGAATTGCATGGTGCCGAAAGGCCTCTCACACAGTTTGCAAAGGGCGCTAACAAAAGACATAGACACATATTTCGTCCTACCAAGACTCATCAGTATGCCTCGTCTGCTTGACACCCCAGTGGAATGGACCAGCTACCCTTAAGGCAGTGTGCCTTGATATATTGTGGTGAACCCATTAAAATAAAAACTATTTAAAAGACAAAAGAACCTCTGAGCGCAAACACTGAGGCAAGGGTTACCCAAAGGGCATTTAGCTGGGAAGCCAAGTTTCAAGAAAATACAAAATCACACATGCCCCCACAATGCAAAGCATCATGGGCTGCATATGCAAATCACTACAGAATGTTATACTGGTCCAACTTTAAGCAGAATTGCATGGTGCTGAAAGGCCTCTCACACAGTTTGCAAAGGGTGCTAACAGAAGGCAAATGCCCTTTGGGGTAACCCTTGCCTCAGTGTTTGTGCCCAGAGGTTCTTTGTCTTTTAAATAGTTTTTTATTTTAATGGGTTCACCACAATATATCCAAGGCACACTGCCTTAAGAGTAGCTGGTCCATTCCACTGGGGTGTCAAGCAGATGAGGCATACTGATGAGTCCTGGTAGGACCCTTTGCAAACTGTGTGAGAGGCCTTTCGGCACCATGCAATTCTGCTTAAAGTTGGACCAGCACAACATTCTATGGTGATTTGCATATGTAGCCCATGATGCTTTGCATTGTGGGGGCATGTGTGATTTTGTATTTTCTTGAAACTTGGCTTCCCATCAAATGCCCTTTGGGGTAACCCTTGCCTCAGTGTTTGCGCACTCAGGTTCTTTGTCTTTTAAATAGTTCTTTATTTTAATGGGTTCACCACAATATATCCAAGGCACACTGCCTTAAGGGTAGCTGGTCCATTCCACTGGGGTGTCAAGCAGACGAGGCATACTGATGAGTCCTGGTAGAACCCTTTGCAAACTGTGTGAGAGGCCTTTCGGCACCATGCAATTCTGCTTAAAGTTGGACCAGCATAACATTCTGTGGTGATTTGCATATGCAGCCCATGATGCTTTGCATTGTGGGGGCATGTGTGATTTTGTATTTTCTTGAAACTTGGCTTCCCAGCCAAATGCCCTTTGGGGTAACCCTTGCCTCAGTGTTTGCACACAGAGGTTCTTTGTATTAATGTATGTATGTATGTATGTATTTATGTATGTATATATGTATTTATGTATGCATGTATTAATCTATGTATGTATGTACGTATTAATGTATGTATATATGTATTAATGTTTGTATGTATTTATGTATGTATATATGTATTTATGTATGTATGTATATATGTATTAATGTATGTATGTATTTATGTATGTATGCATGTATTAATGTATGTATGTATTTATGTATGTATATATGTATTAATGTATGTATGTATTAATGTATGTGTATGTATTTATGTATGTATGTATGTATTTATGTGTGTATGTATGTATTAATGTATGTGTATGTATGTATTTATGTGTGTATGTATGTATATGTGTATGTATTAATGTATGTATATATGTATTAATGCATGTATGTATTAATGTATGTGTATGTATGTATTTATGTATGTATGTATTAATGTATGTATGTATATAGGTATGTAAGTATGTATTAATGTATGTATGTATTAATGTATGTGCATGTATATATTTATGTATGTATGGATTAATATATGTATGTATATATGTATTAATGTATGTATGCATTAATGTATGTATGTATGTATTAATGTATGTATTTTTGTATGTATGTATATATGTATTAATGTATGCATGTATTTATGTATGTATGTATATATGTATTAAGGTATGTATGTATTAATATATGTATGTATGTATTAATGTATGTGTATGTATGTATTAATGTATGTATGTATTCATGTATGTATGTATTAATGTATGTGTATGTATGTATTTATGTATGTATGTATGTATTAATGTATGTATTAATGTATGTGTATGTATGTATTTATGTATGTATGTATTCATGTATGTATGTATTAATGTATGTATTAATGTATGTATGTATGTAAACGTTTCACCAGGAAAAGCACACTGAGCAAGCTGCTTATTTTCAGATGCATTCTGGGGGAGTAGGGGGAAAGAAATCAAATTTACAGTGACAATACAGCAGTTATACAGAACAGTTCAAGAAAACAATTGTTACAGTCATATTAAGAGTTACACAGATTCAATATGGAATAAAATTGTAGGACACAACAATAGTAAAGTACAATTTTAACAATATAGTGCACATAGGCTAAAGAGAAATGCTTATACTTACATGATGAAAAAGCTATTTTTTTTTTAATTTACAATTGGTCCACCTTCCGCAGAGCTAGCAGGCAACTCTGCTTCCTTCCTCAGAGGAACTCACCTCTCCGGCCTAATCATCCCACACCGATCCTTCCCCGGAAGATCCCCCACAGGTTACCCTCCCCCCATGATAGGGCTGAGGAGAGATACATCGACTTTTCCCAGTCCCCGGAAGCCAGTGTCCAGATTCCAGGGGGACGGTGCAGGGGCTGCCGGGCCATCATGGAGTCTGTCAGCTCCATTATCCTCCTGGTTTTCTCCCCGGGACCCATGAGCATGCAATGGGTGAATGGCTGGGCTCTGCCTCTGTGGAGGCAGCTCCATGCCCTGAACATGGGTCCCACACTATTCCAGCTGCATGCTTGTGCTGACACCCAGCCACCGCTGGGTGTCAGTCTACAGTGTGCAGCACTGTCCCCCCTCCCTGAGGAAGGACAGCCATCTATGAACACTCAATCCTTCCTCACCACTGCTGACCCCTGAGCAACCCAAGCCTGTTCCCAAACCCAGGTCACCATTGTGACACAAGGTGTGATGACCAGTGCCTCAACCCTCATTGCTACCAGGCTGGCCAATGAAAGTGCAATTTAAGGGGGCTGACAAGAATAAAGAGGAGTGGAGGGAAGTGGGAGAATGGTATGCTAGGAGAACACGTAGGTGCACCCTGAGTAGCACTATGATAGTGATCATTTAGCAAGTAGGAAAAGGATGGGGAGGGATTTAGAGAGGGGTCAGGCAGAGGTGTGTGGAAGCCTCATCCAGACCAAGAGTTGCAAGGGTGGAGGTACGACAGAGGGTAGAGAGTTTCAAGTGTGGAGATATGAGAGAGAGGAAGGAAGGATGGGGGTACACATAGGGAGGCAGGGCACAGTAGAATGGGAATGGAGTTGAAAGCAGCTAAATGTGGAGGTGAAGAAGTTGCATAAGAGGGTGGAGGGCAAAGGGGGGGCTGTCGTGGTGAACAGAATGGGGAAGGTGTCAGGCTTTATGTATTTTCATATTCAAATTACTATTTTTGTTATTACAATATCTCCATTTTGTTGTTTCTTTTTGTCCTCTTGTACTTTTACAAATTGCTTTATTTCCCTTCCTTCTTTCTCTGCATTTTTTCTGTTATTTCTTTTACTGTTTTTACATTCTGACCATTGTCAATACTACTACATTCCAGCACGTTTCACTGCATTTTTATTTGTGTGTGTCTTGTCAATTAATTCTATTAAAAAATCATTACTTTTCTGCTGTCCTTTCTTGATTTCTGACATCCCGACTAGAATCAGATTTTGAGACAGGAATGTTTCCAGCACCTGTGGAACCCCTACACAGGGCTTGTGGGATTGATTTTGCGACTGTACTTGATTTCCATATAGGATCTCACATCCTGCTGTAGTGAGTGTTATAGATGTGATGGGTGTGGGACAGCAAGAGCTTTATCCTCAGCTGGCGGCTCTAAAACGAATTTACAAACATATGAAAATGCCAGCAGATTAGGCCTTGAGGTCTGTCGCGTCTTCTTGAGATGCAGCGCACAGTTCGATAACTGAATTTGTTTATGTAAGAAGTAATAAACATTATAATCATTTAGAAATGATTTTGGGTATGGGGGTGCTAGAAAGCACCGCCCTAGCAGGATGCTCCTCTACATTGCTCCGCATGTAAACAGCCTGAGATTTGATTTAAACTCAATATTTTATTCTAATTGAACATCAGAACCAACATAATTCAGCTCCTGAAGTTGTGAAGAACCTGCTGATACCACTTTTACTGTGGTAAAACCAAACGGGAACCAAGGCGGAGATCCCAAAGAGCAACATGACTAAGGGATAGCGGGAACTGCCGACGCTGGCAAGTTCAACAGAGGGGCGGTGGATCTGCCCTGGCAAGTCATAATGGAATCTGCTGGGGTCATGGACCCTAAGATTGAAACAATGCTCAAATGCTTTGAAGCCCATGACTCACAAAGCAAAGCATTACAGGTTACAATGGCAGATGTGGACAAATCAGCCACCTCAACAATGGCCACGGTCACACAGCTCACACTCGAGAATGGACACATCAGAGGGCAACCAGAAGCCTTAGAGCTCAGTTCATTTGTGGGACTGACCGAAAACATTGAAGGAGACAACATGGTGGAATTTTTGAAAGGCTGGATTTCAGAGCACTTAATTCTTCCAGAGGACTTTCAAATAGCTGAACTTAAAAAAGCTTACCAGGTAAGCCCTCGCTCTACTCAGCCTACACCTCTACCGGCTGTCACAGTGTTGCTGCAGATAGCAAGTTCAGATATCTGTGACATGCTCCTAAAATTGGCCTGCTCCTCCTAGCCACTACAGGCAGAGGGGGATGATATTAAACATTTTATGGACCTGTCCTTTCAGACTCGTAAGTACCACAAACAATTTGATGTCGTGTGGTAACGCTTGAGAGCTTTGGGGTTGTGCAGTTGTTTCTACTGCCAGCAAACCTCTGGATTATCTATGGAGGCAAGATCTTTCAAAGATGCTGGCACATAGCTGGAGAAAATGTAGGGTTAATTTCAAAATAGAAGGACGTGGGAGGCTGAAGATTTAAGAGAGGAGGACTGACACAATTCTGGTGATAAACTACATTTATTGATGCTTTGCATACCTTACTGTGGTCTGAATGGCAACACAGGAGTTTTGATACCCCAGAAGAGAAAAAGTTATGTTTCCTGGACTTTTACTAATTGTCAGACTGACATCAGTGGTGGGAAAGTTAATGCAGCCATTGTTGAAGGAAAGGATTGTAGAATATCTTGAGTCCAATGGGTTACAAGACCTGAAGCAGCATGAATTCATGGGGGAGCATGTGAAATGAATCTGATTTCTTTGACTGGGTGACCAAGGAATTATTTCAGGATGGAGAGGCAGACATGGCCTACCTAGATTTCAGTATGACTTTCGACACTGTTCCACATAGGAGGCTAGTAAGCAAGATGGGTAGCTTAGGCATGGGTCCAAAGGTTGCAAACTAGGTATGAAATTTGTTAGGGGATAGGCAGCAGAGGGTGGTGGTAAATGGAGTTCATGCCAAGGAAAGCAGGATGACCAGCAAGGTGTTTCAGGGATCAGTGCTGGGACTAGTCCTTTTTAATGTCATTATAAGTGACATTGCAGAGGAGCTGGATGGGAAGGTCTGCCTCTTTGCAGATTACACCAAAATCTGCAATAGGGTAGCACTCTGGGGGAGGTGTGGAAAGGATAAGCTGAGATCTGAGAAAATTTGAGGAGTGGTCAAGGGTATGGCAGCTGTGTTTCAATGCAAAACAGTGCACAGTAATGCCTTTGGGGTACAGAACCCAGGGGCTGAGTACAAAATGGGAGGTGTGGTACTGACAATCACAAAGCAGAAAAGAGACCTGATGATAAGCATACTGGATTACCTAAAGGTGGCCAGGCAGTGCAACAAGGCAGTTGGGAGGGCTAGTAGGATACTTGGATGCATAGGGAGGAGTATCACCAGCAGAAGGAGGGAGGTGGTATTGCCCATGTATAGCTCGCTTGTAAAACCCCACCTAGAGTACCATGTCTAGTTCTGGAGACCACATCTCCGGAAGGACATAGAGTGGAGGCGGTCCAAAGGAGGGCAACTAAAATCAGGAGCCCTAAGACGAGAGACTTAAGAACCTAAATATATATACACACTGAAAGAGAGAGGGAGGTGGGGACATAGTAGAGAATGTTAAATACCTCATGGAAGTAAATAAGGTACAGGAGGGGAGCATTTTTCAGAAAGAAAGTGCTCAAGAACAAGGGGGCAGGATAAGAAGCTGGAGGGGGTAGATTCAGGCGAGATGTGAGGAAGTACTTCTTCACAGAAAGAATGGTGAATTCCTGGAACAGTCTTCCAGCTGAGGTGGTGGGAACAAAAACAACGGTGGGGTTCAAGAATACATGGTATAGACATAACTTGCCGGGAATCTTAGGGAAAGGAAAGGGGAGGGTGAATGGGTCGGAGATCTAGTAGGATCTGTGGTGATAATATAGGCAGGGAAAAATGGGCCAAGTGGTCTTTATTTGCCAGCAAATTCTACATTTCCATTTTTCTATGTTTATGGACGTATTTGGATCTTTGAATATGCCCTAATCTGTTTTTCCCCTCTTGGGGGTGGATGGTTTTGTTGGGGATTGGCCAGCACAAATGGTAGTTAAAGGCTGCTACCTACATTGTGTCGGCCTCCTGGCTCAGATGTGCAATTTTTACTCCTTGCGTCCCTTTTCTCACAACCCTCTTGGCGTTTCCACAGATGGTGTCTACTTACCAACTTAATGCACAGGTCAGGATGTTTGTCGCTAATTAAGGCATGTAGACAGATTTTTGATTTTTATGATTTCACACTGCCTGTAATCTTCTATATGCAAGAAGTTAAATGTTGAGATTTACTAGGGTACCCAGAATTGTATAGGCTGTTTGGTCATTATCAAGTTCAAATACAGCTTTAGGTACAATGGGATCCATTTGCTGTCTCCTCATGAGCTGTGGTTGGGGGGGAGCAGCAGGTCTAGCAATTCTACAGATTTATATAGGGACATGTTGGGGGTCTTATAATTAAGCAAGAAGGCATGACAGGAGGTGTGTTATGGTGGGATAACGGCCCAGATGAAAGCTGCTCTTGGCCAATCAGGAGTCAGAATTCTTTCTACCCATTTCATAATACCTTATAAATTATTAAGGTTTATTGGTTCAAATAGCAACTGATAGATTCTCCCTCTATGTTCATCCCTGAAACACTGATTCTAAAGGCAGTTGACAGTGCTGGCATATTTATTTATTTATTTATTTATTTTTATTTATAAATTTGTTAACCAGGTTGGAACACTGGGCAAGTCCTTTTTCAGGTCTGACCTGGAGACAATTACAATGACAAATAACAATAACAAACAACATTTAACATGAAAAAATAAAAAATTAATTCAACAAGCACAAATTGAATTTTCCAGTAAAATGAAATTAAACTTCCTTTTACATTCAGAAAAAGATTGGGAGAGACGAAAGGTCACAGGTAAGGAATTCCAAAAGGAATATCACTGTATGTTGAGTAGTGTATCATAATACCCTGTACATGTATCTTGTTTTCTTCACCCAACGCCTCATTTACTAGATTAGGAAGGCAGCATTAATGAATATCAACTAAAATGTATGCATGAGAATTTGTACTGTGGCTGTGTACACAACATTCCTGCTTTTCTTATGGGAATAACAAGTATTTTGTTGTTTTACAAGAAATAATAAAATATAAGTTTAAAAAAATAAATGATTTGGGGAGAAGTCTTGCCTCCTTCAAAGTTGATGGATTTTTCATATTTATTTGGCATTCCTGATTTACAACTTTATGTCCCCTTCCTTTTCTTTACGCTCAGTTTCCTAATGCTGCAATTTCTCTCTACCACAATCTGTGGCCACCTCAGATGATGATATCATGTCAGCTACTTTAACTTGGGGGGGTAGCTAATGCATGAGTGTCTACTTGTGGATCTCCAGAGGCTTCAGTTCTGTTGTAAAAGGATTCACCCATTCCACAGCGACAACCAAGTTGCCAGCGTAAATGATGATGCCAGCACTTGGCCAACACGTGGCACAGCGCTCCAATAATCTGCCGTCTGGCAGTTGGAGTGACAAGAATTAAGCCCCCCGCACCCTCCATTTATTTATATAACAAATGCTGGGCCGCACCCTAGTGGCAAGAAGGTTGACCCAGAGATCGGCAACATTGCCCCACACCAAGAAACCAAAGTCACACAAGAAGCGTGCAACATTATTCTACAGACAACATTCCAGTGGCAATATTCTGTCAGCACATTAATAACAGACTATGTTATAAAAAGGCATTCTCAGTACTAGGCTTGCCCTGCGCATTAGTAGAGGAAGAAAGCTTTGGAAGTAAAGATCTCTATATTCGCACAATTTCTTTGTCCCCAGCAGTAAAATCAACGTGGGACTCTGGTGTCAAGAAATAACTAGTGATCTTTTTCCTTTGGTTTCAGATGTCACCCCTTTTTATGTTTGCCTGCACGCATGCGCAAGAAACGTTATGTGGCAGCTTTGGAGAGAAGCGGGTTGAGGAGGTGCGGCAGTATGGCAGCCAAAGGAGGCATTACATTTGGGGGCTTGGCAGTGGTGGACCAATGGAGGCACAGTGTGCTGATGACACTGGCTTCCAAAAGTGCCACCAGCTTGTAACATTTTCGCCACAGCAATGAGGGGCCACCTCATCATTGCAGCATCAGCCATTCCACTGCAGTGAGGAAGGGAGGGACCCATCATTGTAGGGCAGAATGTTAAACATGGTGGCAGCTTGCCGCTGCATTCGCAAACAATATTCTTCAGCCCCCACTGCCGAGGGGTGCTCCATCCCCCTCGGCAGCATGTGCCCCCCCAAAAACAGTCTTTGTTTGCCGACGGGGGCTCCAATCCCCATTGGCTTCAGTCCCCATCCCAGTTTGATGTGCCGATGGGGGAGTTCACTCCCTGTCGGTATAATGTGCCCCCCCAAAAAAGTAGGTTTGTGCCGTGGGGGGTGCACAATCCCTCGATGCTTGCGCCCCATATGTGCTGATGGGTGTCCACCCATCTGCTACTGCCGCCGCCCCCAAAAACAAAACACTGGTTGGCACACTGGGACCACCCCAGTGTGCCAAATCTCCCTGTTAAAAAAAAAAACCTGTCCCATGATGGTTTTTTTTTTTTTTTGTTCCTGTAAAACAAAAAAGGTCCCTCGTGGTCTGTCCTGCTGCCACCCCCACCCGCATCCACCTTCTGTGCATCCTGCCTCCCCACAACCCCCTCACCCCATACTTGCCTCTGGAGCTCAGTGCGATGATCTTTGGTGGACCGAGAACACGTCTGCACTCTTCAAATCCGACCGTGAACTGAAGAAATGCCTGTAAGCTGTATAATGGCATAAATAGGGTTTTTTCAACTTTGGTGCATATCTCAGGCATTTTGGGGAATTTTGGCACTACATTTTCAACATGGGGTTATTGGAACCCCTCCTCATGAACTCAGCCACTGTCATGGCGTTATTCGGTCCCGAAAGGTGATTTTGCGATCACTGCATGGAATCACCTTCGGGACCAATTAATGAAATGACAGTGCCAGTGTTCATGAGGTGGCCTCACAAAAAGTCTATGTTGCAAATTTGTTGGAAAAAATCCAAGAAATGACTGTTTTATGAGCGTGCATTGCACAGTTGCTATGCACACTCATAACTTCGCGAATTTGCAATATTTTCACTCCAGATTTGTAATATTGCCATTTTTCTGCACCTCCTTATGAACAGTACAGCTGTCATTTTCACATGCTGGCTGAAATGTGTTTTCGCACTTCCAGCGCAGAATAGCGCAGTCACTGTGGGAAATCAATGTTCGGGACACATTAAGAAAATGACAGTTACACTGTTCATGAGCAGAGGTCCTAAAATGCCTATGTTGAAAATTTGGTGACGGACGTCCATAAAATGACTGTGTTATGAGCATGCATTGAGCAGTTTCCATGCATGCTCGTAACTTCGCACATTTGTAATATTTTCACTCCAGATTTTCAACATTGCCATTTTTCCACACCTCTTTATGAACAGTGCAGCTGTCATTTTTCACATCCTGGCTGAAAAGTGTTTTTGCACTTCCAGCGCAGAATAGCACGGTCGCTGTGGGAAATCAGTGTTCGGGACACATTAAGAAAACCACAGTGACACTGTTCATGAGCAGAGGTTTTAAAATGCCTAAGTTGAAAATTTGGTCATGAAAGTCCATAAAATGACTGTGTTATGTGCATGCGTTGTGCAGTTTCCACGTATGCTCAGAAGTACGATCATTTTTAATATTCCCGCTACGGATTTTCAACATTGCCATCTCTTCACACCTCCCTATGGATGGTGCAGCTGTCATTCTTCACATCCTGCCCGATCTGTGTTTTTGTACAAGTGACGCAGAATGGCACTGTCGTTGTTGGAACTCAACCTTTGGGACAGACTGACAAAATCACATTGCCATTCTTCATGAGAAGAGGTCCCAAATGCTTTCATGAGGTGGGGTCACAAAAAGGCCATATTGAAAATTTGTAGCTCAAATACCAACAAACGCCCGAGGTGTTAGGGTTTCTAACCATAACATCCTACCCTGTACAGACTGACAGGCAACGGGGTGTGCCTTTGGATTGCCGACTGTACTGCTCGTGCCATCCCACCCCAACCCCCCAGCCACTGAAAGGCATCGAGGTGTACCTTGGACTCTTTAGCCCCAGACTTCACCCCATTCTCCTATGCTACACCCATTTCAGCGTATGTCCTTATGGAATGGGGTGACTGTAAAGCCAAACACCCTAAGGCACACCTCAGCACATGTCGGTGTCTGCAGAATAGGGTGAGGTGACATGGCATGACCGTCATGAGTGATGATCCAAACACTTACCCCAATGCCTGTCCATCTCTACAGGATGGAGGTGGGGTTAGTGTGAACTTCAGTACTTCACTGCCATTCCTATTCTGCATCTGTCTAACTCCTGCATTTCTAATGCTAATACCAGCAGGCAAACATTTGGCATTGACAAATGCTTGTTTCTTTTTGGCAATTCTTTGGTCTTTAGAGGGTTAGATGGAGTTGCTGCCTTTGTTTTTGTTCCCATATTCTGTTTCCTCCATGCCTACAGTACGAGCAATGTAAAAATGACAAATTTCCCCAAGGGTCTAAAAATGTCCCCTAAATTCTATCAAACTACTATTTTACTTTGACCTAAACATTTTGCAGTACTACCCAGATTAAATCTAAAACATATAAAATGCAAATAGCTTTAATATTACATAAACTTTATGTACAGTAGGTCTTACTACAATATAATCAAAAGTCAAAATTAAACTGGGATAGTGATGTTCTTAAGTTTATAAAAAACAAAAAAAACTGCAGGTTTCTCAATGCAAGGGAGTTGTCACAAGTCTCAGTGAGCATTAGGGCTGATGACTCCAAGGCACACCCCCAATGCCTGTCAGTGTCTGCAGGGTGGGGATGGGGCTTTAGGGTTGGAAACCCTAACACCACATTTCCCTGCTTTTGTCCCTGTAGTAACAACCCTAACTGATGCATTAACAAAGTTTTTTGCAGTGAATTTCCTTACTTTTTTTCAGATAGCATAATCATATCCTTATTTGTCTGAGGGAGCGCAGGGCCCTCTGGGACCTGCACTTCCATCCCTCCATAGATGCATATATGTATGTAGTTGTAGCACATGCCCTCCAGGCCCTGCACTTCCATTTATAGGACAACAGTGATTGAATTGTCAGCATAGCCATTTTATTACCCCAACTCATGTAACCAAGTATAGAAAAGCTTTGAATCCACATCAAAATGTAATTCTGCGCAACTGCAGTGCCATTCCATGCCACAGGCGTGAAAACACATTTTGGGTAGGATTTGAAAAATGACAGCTGTGACATACACAAGGTGGGGTATTAAGAAGGCTATGTTAAAAATCTGGGGTCAAAATATTTAACATTTCTGAAGTTATGAGCAGGTGTAGTGAAATTGCAAAGAATGGCCATAACTTTGGCATTTTTTCATATTTTGACCCCAAATTTTCAACGTAGTCTTCTTATGACCCCACCTCATAAAACCCATAGGTGAAAATTTTCAAATCCATGCCAAAATGCCATTCCATGCCACAGGTGTGAAAACACATTTTGGACAGGATGTGAACAATGACGGCTGTATTGTTCATGAGGTGGTGGGAAAAAACGGCTATGTTGAAAATTTGGAGTCAAAATATTGAAAATTACCAAAGTTATGCGCATGCATAGAAAGATTTCAATGAATGCACGCAACTCAGCCATTTTTAAGAATTGTTTTCACCAAATTTTCAACATGGACTTTTTGGGACCCCAACTCATGAACACTGGCACTGTCATTTTGTTAATCAGTCCCAAAAGGTGATTTCATGTAGCGACCGTGGAATCACTTTCCGGGCCTGATTAACGAAACAACAGTGACACTGTTCATGAGGTGGAGTCCCATAAATCCCATGTTGAAAATTTGGTGAAAAAATATCTAAAACGGCAAAGTTATGAATATAAGTTCAAAATGCTATTGAAATATATTATACTGCACTTATCTTGATTCCTCAGTTTGAGATTTGGCTTTGAAAAGTGCAGATATGTCCCAGTCAACAGAAGATGACACTGGATGACCTCTGGAGGTAAGTATAGAGTAAGGAGGGGGTGAGGTGGTGGGTGCTCAGTGGAGGGTTGGGATGGGGAAGGGGGATGGCGGGGACAATGAGGGACCGTTTTCTTTTTTTCAGATAAAAAAATACATTGGGGGACTGTTTTCTTTTTACAAGCAAACAAAGTTAATATTTGGGGACACTGGGAGTGGGCTCCCCAGTGTCCCACACTGCTGGAGGGGGGTGGGAGCTTGTAATGCTGACACAGGGATTGGGCCCCCTGATGTTGGCAGAGATGAACAAAAAACTGGTCACGGGGGGGCATCTGACACCTAGGGTGGGCATCCCAGTGTCAGATTAAAATAAATAAATAATGGGAATGGAGGGTGGGGAGTGCCACTAGACATCAGGGAAATATATCGGGGGGTGCCAGTGCCACTAGGGACAGTAATCATCCGGTAGGGGTTGCCACTAGACACTAGGGGAAAAGGGCAGCTCACTGCTAAACCTGTAGCTGGCAGCACAAGTTCCAGCTGCAGCTGCAGAAGTCAAGAAAATTCTGCTGGGTGTCCACAAAATGTGTTTCTGGCCACAATAAAGAAAAACATCAGAATGTAGCTAAACAGGTCCCATTTAGCTAAGTTCTGATGTTTCTTTTTTGTATGACATTCCTTTTTAATGTTTTCTTTATTTTCTGTGTCTCACTAATGAGAAAACAAGATGGCGGACACAACAGAGCTCTGCAAAACTACAGTATACTCTATGTGACCCTACATGCAAAAAGACACTAGCTCCTGCAAAAACACAGAGCTCTGTGAAAACAAAGTAGGTTCTATGTGACCATCCATGCAAAAATGCACTACCTCCTGCAAAAACATAACAATTTTTGTGCTAAACATCTAACTTTTCCCATAGAAAATGACAGGAAAATTAAAAATGTTATGTAGCCCCCACTGGCGCCGTGTGCCACTGGGCACCCCCATTGCTGATTGTCTCTAGTACTCGGCAAGGTGCCTGGGTCCTGCTACGGTGATGATTGGGAGTTTGTTCCCAGAAATAATAAAACTAGCATGGTGCCTCCACCCAGAGTAAAGTATCAGTGAGCCAAATATCCGTTTGGCACAGCCCCCTGGGATACTGTCCCTATCCACCTTCCAAATCAACCACTCTGCACACTGTGTCCCCCAGTACTTTGTCCCACCATAGACCATATGACTCAGCAATAAACACATGCAATGAAATTCACTAGCACAGCAGATTCAAACAACAAATTCACAGCTTTATTGAGGGGCAAGGGATAGGGGAAGAGATACCTGGTTACCAGGTAGCTGTGAAAAGAAAAACGTTAGTGAAATATGCAAGGTGAATATATGGGCCCGCAGGACAAGCCCTCCCCCACTGGTACCAGTGCCCCAGAATTGTCCCTAGGGGTACCCACTAGATGCAGGCCTGGTACTGTGCCGTGGGTTGGCTGGCTATTTGGGCCCTGAAATGGCAGAAATTTGATTTTGAGAAGAAAAAACAGATAGATTCCCCTGTCCCCTCCCCAGAACCAAGTCCAGGGTACTCACGGTTCGAAGATTTCAGCAGCAGGGGAAATGGAGTCCCTCAATCTTGTGCAGCACAAACAAAACTTGGCCAGCCAGGATCCCTCCGTCCAGATGGAACTTGCTCGAGTATCTTGCTGCTGGTCACCTTGATTGTAGTTCTAGTCGCTTGTCACCTTCGGCCACTTCTGACCCACTGCAGAGCACTGTGGCAGGACAACACCAGCCCCAGAAGGCCCAGACCTGGAGTCCATGACCATGACCAGACCATGATCAGAGCTCCCTAGCACTCAGATGCAAGACCCGTGACCTCCTGAGATAGTGAGTCCCACTTGAGAGGGGTTAGCAAATTCCTTCCCTGGTTCTGAGTGAGGACTCCCAAACAGTGGGGGTCCTCCTGCAGTCCCTGCACTGAGCTATCAACACTCACAGTTTTCAGGCAGTCGCTCCAATAAAGTCCAGTGCCAAATTGAGCAGGTGCTAGTACCTAAATCAATCAGCATCAGTGCAATTCAGCAGGGGGAACACTCAGTAGCAACAGCCCCCCCCCTGCACACCAGTCCAAACCTTTTCTTCAGCTGCAGCAAGATCTCAGCTCTCAGCCGCTTTAACCAGTTCACTCAGGGAACACAATTCCTGGCTAGCACCCTTACAACCAGAGATGCTCTGTCTCTTCAGGACAAATGTTATTTGCAGTCCACACAAGCAAACAACCTTTCAGCAGCAACTGTAGCACTCAGATAATCTGCTCAGTTCTTTTTGCCTAGCTCAATTTCCCAGTGCAGGGTATCTGACACATTTAGTTTCTCCCAACACTCATCAAGCAACTTCTCAGTACCTGGAAAAACAAGATCAGAGTTCAGTCTCTTTTCTCTTTCCCCTTCACAGCTCAGGCTTGTATCAAGTACCTGGGGAATCCTTCAGCAACCACAATCCTCAGATTAGGGCCTGAGTAAGCCCCTGAAGTCCAATGTTCACTTTCACAACACAGTCCTGACTCATACAAAGTCCAGCAGCAGGCTGACTAAATCCCAGAAAGTCCCCACTGTATCAGTCAAAATCCCAGTGTTCTGATTGGCTGTTGAAGCCTTTCAATAATTGATATCCATAATGATCAATATTCCCTGCTAATTTATTGAGACACTATCCAGGCACCAGAATTTGTCCCCTGCTTCTCCCAGAAGTCTCTCTGTCACAGTTCTGGGCACCCAGATCACTGACTGGCTGAAACAAAAGAGGTTAAGTGTCACCAAAATGTCAGCTCCCAGCAGGTCATAGGGAGTCAATTTCAGTTCATACAGTCTCTCCCCTTTCGGAGTCTGCAGCCCAACATTTTACCCCAACTGCACCATCATCCCCACCGGAATATAGCCCAAACCACACTCTATTAAATGAGCCCACTTTCAGGGCTGTAGCACCAACCATTTGGCTGTTGCTGCCACAAAAACTATGTCCCCCTAGGCAGCATTCATCAATCTGTATGGGGGCCACTCATTAATATTCATGAGCCCCTAAGTGGACCCACTCCCTGAACTCCTGTTATGGTGCTAACATGGGCTTGTGTTCGATCCCCTTCAGGTCTTCTGTTCCCGACAAGAATAACAGGGGTACTGAGACCATGAAGCACCTCTCCGCTTCCAGACCACAACGCAGTCGGCAACATTAATGCGCTTCATACACTTAAGCAAGCGTAAGCCAAAAGCAATATGCCAGCTGCTCATGATGAAGGGATTATGTCCCGGAGAGGGGCAGAAACAGCTCACTGGTGAAGGGAACAAATGGGGGGAAGGACTAAAAATGCCAGCAAAACCATGGGCAATGAGGTAACTTCAGGTAAATCCCCGGGCCGGGGTTACACTCCCCCCCCCCACCCGAAATGCTTGACTTCCATGGCAAGTGTAGGGTAAACCCAAAGTTTAGCCTCAAACATTAATAGCAGTTCATGAAAAACACAGGATGGCAGCTACACCATTTAAATCCAGTGCCAACACAATGAAAACAGTACTGACATCAGGAAAGGAGTTGGCAGCATGGAGACCATCCAGAGAGGCAAACAGCAGCAGGCCAAAGATCCATATGGAGATCCAAAGCGTTTATTAAATCTCAGTGGGATAAAGTGCATAAAAGTTAAAAATATAGAAAGGGCGCCATCAGTATAGTGGCTGGACCCCTCCCAACACAATCAGTCCTGTGTCCAGTCAAACGTTTTCACGCAAACCACATGCTTTCTCAAGACTGATGAGAGTTAGAATTACAGCCAGTAATAAAGGGAAAGATTAAAATGTTGTAAAAATATTATGCCCGCCAATATAGTGAATAAATACTAGATAATAAATGTTTTCTCAAAAGACAACGGGATAATATAAACATGTTGTGCAACATTCAATAAATGTAGTTAGACAATAAAGATATTTAATCAGAAACAGACCTACTGATATATAAATTAGCAAAACTCTAAAAATCCTATAGACAAGGGAAAAATTGCGTACTGAAAAGTTATATCAAGCAGTTACCCATAAGGGGCTGTGGAGGGCAGAACGGGGGGAGGGGGGAAGGGTATATGCTCTTTTGAGAAATATTTTTGAGAACATTTCCTGAAAACAACTGTGAGATTTACTCTGATATTAATATGATTACTTTAACATTTCTTTTTTAGACTTGATGTATACATTTCTGAAATATTGTGTTCCTGATTGCTAAATGCCCTTTCTAGGCTTTTTCCCCATTTATCCATTAAAGACAAAAAACACAAAAAATAAATATTCATATATATTTTTTATCTTTACATGAGAATTGTTTTTTGAATTCGTTTATGAATCTATAGTATGTACATTTATCTTGTTGCACTGTTTGCAAATGAACTTTATACATGTATTATTTTTGTCACTTTAATATTTTTAGGTTTAACCTTTTTTAGCCATTTTTTGACCATTATTTGCCTGGGTATACATGTCTATGCACTTGTCGCTTTGCAGCCAGTATATATATTTTTAGATAACGTTTCTTGCCAGTAGCCTTTGCACTTCTTTATTATCTAGTATTTATTCACTATACAGATATATATATACTGTATATATATATATATATATATATATATACCAGCAGACTTCACTGATACACCCAAGATTAGTACCTTCAAATCTGGGCTCAGATCCTTTCTTGACACAACAAAGATCTGTACCTGCCTGCGCTAATGAGGTTTTTCCACCTCTGACGATGCCACCTCTTGGCTGACCACCCCACCCTCACATCCCCTCTCACGCGACAAGGCCGAATCTCAGCTGACCACCCCACCCTCACATCCCCTCTCACGTGATGAGGCCCAGTCTCAGCTGACCACCCTACCCTCTCTGTCTTTTCTTAGTTGACCTACCATTCAAGTGAACACTAAGACAGAGTACTACCCTCCCCTCCTTTCCTAATCCCTTCTCTGGCACCACTGTAATAAGATGTATATAATATAATTGCAATACACTTGCCTATGTAAATTGTTCCCTGTTATTCTGTATACTTTGTACTATCTGTAATGTTTGTCCACCACTGACTTGGAACCTTTGAAAATGAGTCCTCTGCTCAAAGGTATTAATGCTAAACTGAAATAAATAAATAAATATTGGCTTAATATTTTTACAACACTATCACTTTAATCTTTCCCTTTATTACTTGCTGCAAGTCTAACTCTCACCAGTCTTGAGACAGTGTGTGGTTTGCACAAAAACGTTTGACTAGACACAGGACTGATTGTGTGGGAAGGGGTCCAGACACTATACTGATGACGGCCTTGCTATGTTTTTAACTTTCATGCACTTTATCCCACTTGGATTTAATAAACACTTTGGATTTCAGTATGGATCTTCTCCTGCTGTTGTCTGACTCTCTGGATGGTCTCCATGCTGCTGACTCCTTTCCTGATGTGATTAATAAGGTAGCCCGTGACATGAGCAACTGCAATTGAGCGAACTGCTAAATGGCGACTCAATCGCGGCAGACGTCATGGGGGCTACCGATGAGGTAGGGCAAATGGATGGGGTGGGTTCGCGCATGTAGTGACAGGATGTCGCTACACGTACGCGTGTGGGGGGGTTGGGAACAAGCATGCTCAGCGAGGGGCGGGAGGGGTTTTGAGGGGTGGTGCCACAATGGGCTGCTGAGCTGACCCTGTAGTATGGTGGGTGGGTTCACAGCTTGGTGGACAGGGTGCTGGTTTCAGGTCCAGGTGCAGGTATGTTTTTGTTGCGCCTGGCCGAATTTTTTTATGTTTTGCACATACACCCCCCAGCAGACCCCTTGGGTTAGAATCGCCGTGGGGGGTGTGGGGAATGAATCCTCCACATAAAACTTTAAAATGTAAGCCCCGGTGCCGTTTTGCTGTGCGCCAGGGAGTCACAGTGCAAACTGATTTTCAGTGCTGTGACTTCGCCGTAACAGCAATTGTCTTTTAGCAGTCACCGTTATGACATAGAACCATTAATAACAGTTCTATCTATACACCTGATTCCTATCTAGTATGCAATAACCATAAAACATTTAAACACAGAACAGTATATACATTTTAGCAAATTTCTATCCTCCCATGAGCCCTTTTGGCCACATGAAAGTGGCACCCTTCAGATTATCTCATCAGATATTAGATACTAAAACCCCACAGGGGACACTTCTTTCTCTCAGACCTGCAAAGTGTCCTGTTCACCTCACTCTCCTTCTCTGGGTAAACTTTTCCTCTAATCTAGGGGGCTTTGCATCGATAGGGCACATAAACACCTTCTGTAGGGACCTTGGAGTAATGTACACTTCCTCATGGACTACAAACAAGGGTAAGTTTGTAGGAATCCCAGGGGCATCATTTGTCAACTTAAGGACAGGCCTTATCATCCTCCCTGTCCTACAGAGGGTCTCCTGAATACCTTACCCCTACCTACGCCTGGGTCAGCAATGATCTCCTCCTCTTCTTCACCCACCTCTTGGACCTCATCTAACTCTAACAAATCACCCATATCAGGCACAACTCTGGGGGGACTAACCTGTGCTCCTTCAAAGGACACAGTCGGATCAGTATTTAGTTCTGATGTGGGCCCTTCAAAACATGCATCTTCCCCCTCATCTTCCTGATCCTCAGAATCACCCTGCAACCATTCTCTGGGTATATCTGCAGGGGAGCTGCTCCGGTACCACTCAAGCAGTTCAGCCAGACCAGTATTAAAGTTCGGAGTGGTCCCCCCAAGGGGCAAGGCCGGAACAGACTCCCCAACCCTATTGTGTCATCTTGGTGTATTCCTTGTCAGGGGTGATCCCTGGAATAACCTGGCCAGTTCCCTGGTAGGGTAATGACTATGTGAGGTCTCATCATCCTCCCCCTCAGACTCATCTTCAGTATCTCCTTCATCCGAGACCTCCCCACTGTGGGCAGGTCCAGCCCCCATGGCATCACTGTCTCTCCGTCTCTGTCTTCTGCATGCAGAGAGCTCAGGTGGTGGTGGGGTGATTAGGGATCTTCCACAACTTCCTCTGCATTCACTACTTTATCACCAATAGGCAGCAAATGGTTACGGTGAATAACCTTGTGCCTTCGAGTCTCTCCTTCAGACCAAATCTTGTACACCGGTAGGTCTGCAAGCTTTTTCACTACAACATATGGGGTGTCTCCCCATCTTTCAGCTATCTTGTGCTTTCCTGGTATGCCCAGCCAGCGTAGTAGCACTCTATCTCCTGCTTCCAGATCTTGAGCCTGCACTTTCTTGTCATAACGCTCTTTGTTCGCCTGGTTCTTCTTAGTGGCCATCTCAGAAGTGAGCCAGTATGCATCATCCGGTTGTTGTCTCAGAGTTTTCACATACTGCAGATAGTCTCCTGCTCCTAGTCCATCCAAGAAGATTCCATAACTCAGGTCAACCGGCAGATGGGCTTCCCTCCCTAACATGAGCTAGTAGAGAGAGAATACTGTAGCGTCATTTCTTGTGCAGTTGTAGGCATGGACCAGAGCGCTCACCCGCTGACTCCATGTGTGCTTGTCCCAGGGATACAAGGTGCCCAACATATCTAACAAAGTCCAGTTGAATCTTTCAGGTTGGGGGCCACCTTGGGAATGGTAAGGCATGGTCCAGTACTTTCTGATGCCCCACAGTGACAATAACTCTTTGATGAGTCGAATGTCAGAATCACAGCCCTGGTCCAGTGGATCCGCTGGGGAGTGCCATAGTGCATGAAAAACTTCTCCACCAATATCTTTGCCATGTTGGAAGCTCACTGCTCCTTGGTGGAGTAGGCCTGAGCATATCAGGTGAAATGGTCCATAACCACCAATACGTTGGAGTTATTGAATGAGTCAGGCTCCAGTGTAAAGAAGTTTATGCATACCAGCTCCATAGGGCCACTAGGTTTGATGTTGACTAATGGAGCAGCCCTCTGGGGAAGTGCTTTCATTTTATATACCACATGCAGCTCTTGCAATATGCCTTTGCAACTGCACCCATCTTCGGCCAATGAAATTGACTCTTAACAAGGTCCAAAGTGCCTTCAGCTCCCAAGTGCTCTATATCATCATGCAGGGCCTTCAATACAGTCATCACATGTTTCTATGGGAGTACCAGTTGCTCTCGTGGAGCCCCCTGCTGATCCTGGGTCTCTCGGTACAACAACCCCTTCTTTAAATGTAGTTTAGGCCATTCATGTAACAACAACCGAGCCTGAGAAATAATGGTGTCCACTGGCTCTTGGATCCCGTGCCATTTCAACACTTGTACAATCTGCCTGGTGACTGGGCTGGCCCTCTGATCCCGCTGCAGGTCTTGAGTAGTCAACTGCGGAAGGGATCTGACATCTAAGGTGGCCAGCCAGCAATATGCAACTGGAAGACAATTCCCCGAAACTCCCAGATAGTCCACTAGATAAGGGGTGTCTTCGGCATAAAAGATCTTTTCACCATCATGCTTCTTACATAGGGCCTTAACAGTTTGCTCCGAGATGCATACCCAGTTTGAGCTCTCATTGGTACAGGCTTGGGGTCACCTAGACAAAGCATCCACATCTATATGGTTTAGACCCGGGTGGTACTCCACACAGTAATCATAGGTGGACAAGGCTGACAGTCATCTATGACCAGCTGTGTCCAGCTTGACCGTGATCTGTACATGAGTAAGGGGATTAGTAAACATCTTCACAGTAATCTTGGCCTCATTCAAATAGCCATGGAACTGATCAACTATGACCCACTTCAACGCCAGGAACTCCAACTTATGGACTGGATACCTCCACTCTGAAGAGTTTAAACTCCAACTGGCGAATGCAACTGGACGTAAACCTTTGAGGTGCTCCTGCTACAATACAGCCCCCAATCCACTGAAACTGGTATCGGTATGAAGGACATAGGGTTTCTACAGGTCTACATAAGCCAGCACTGAGGCATGGGTCAGACAATAGATGATGTCCTCAAAAGCTCTATCACAATCCCCACTCCACCTCTCGCTGAAGGGTTCAGAGGGTCAGAAATAGCTGACAGGGTTGGCAGAGTCCCCATGCATGGCAGTCTTCTTGCTCTTGTTCATGGGCAGATACCCCTGTAGCAGATTCAAAAGGGGCCACACTACCTGGATGTAGTCCTTTACAAATCTCCTGTAGTAGCCACAGAAACCCAGTAGTCACTGCAAGTCCTTCAGGGTGCGTGGCTTAGACCAGGTGGTGAGGGCCTCAGCCTTGCTGGGGTCAGTCTGTATGCCTTTCTCAGAGACGATGTGCCCCACATATTTGACTGAGGTCTGGAACAACTGGCACTTGTCGATGGATAGCTTAAATCCAAACTCTTCCAGGTGGTCCAACACCTTTATCAACCAGGCCTCGGGCTCCTCCACTGTTTTCCCAAACACGATGATATCATCCATGGGTTCATGTCCCCGATGGCCTTCTCCATCAGGCACTGAAAGGTTGCAGGGGTGCCTGAAATCCCTTGGAGCATTCTCAGAAACTCATAGAATCCAAGGGGACATATAAAAGCGATCTTTCCGATCCTGAGGGTTCATCATGATCTGGTAATAGCCACTCTGTAAGTCCAAAACTAAGAACCACTGACTTCCATTTAAGCAGTTCAATGCATCCTGCACTCTGTGCATAGTGTACTGATCTGGCACCGTCCACTTGTTCAGGGTGCGGTAGTCCATGCACATGTATATGGCCCCACTCTTCTTCATCACCATGATGGGCAATGCATACGGGCTCCTGGATTCCTGGATAATTCCCGTGGCCAGCATCTCCTGCAAGTGCTGCCAGATGTCACTGATATCTGCTGGGGTAAGCCACCTTGATCTCTCTCGAAAAGGCTTGTCATCAGTGAGTCATATCTGATGCTGCTCTCCACTCACACACCCTACATCCCATTCATGCAGAGAGAAAACATCTGCCTGAATAGCCAGCTTCTTCTTCACTCTCTCTTTCCATTCCTCTGGGATCGGGGAGTCACCCAAGTCGAACAACTCAAGATCATGTCCCACTGGGGCACCTCTGCTTGCTGCAGCAGTATGCACTGCTATGTCAGCATAATATATCTGAGCCAGTGTCCATCCTTTCCATACCACCACTTTCTTATCAGTAACATTCTTCACTTGCATGTTCACCCTTCGAACATATGCATGCGCTCTGGCTGGCAGGATGCTGGGCTTGACTAACAGTCCTACAGGCAATCCATGTTCATCCAGAACATCCAACATCAATATCTGGTTCTTAACATCCTTCTTCAGTCTCACTACACTGGCAATGTTGCATTCTGCGTTTAGCAGGAGCACAATTTCATCTCCGTCCCTTCTCCACATTATTCCCACTGCACCAATAAGCTTCTTGACAGGGGATTGCCCCTTCCTCTGGTAGGCCTCCTGGACCAAGGGATGTAACTGGTACTCTGTTTCTCTTTGTTCAGTCACTTGAGCATGACACAGTTGGCCAGACATCCAAACATATAGGCATTTGTGCCCGCCAATACCGGCACTCCATCAAAGATGTTAGCTTCAGGGCAAATCAAAGCTAAAGTCTCTACAGCTTCGCTCACTCCAGTCACTTTGGTAGGGAATGCCATCCATACCTTGACATAGCCGAGATAAGGGTATGCTTTCTCACTGAGACCCCACATGTGCAGTCCCTCAAATGGCTGTATTTCCATGTCTGGTAAATGCTGATCACACCAGGATTTGAAGATGATGGTAACCTGGGAGCCACTATCCAGAACGGCCCAAGTGGGGACCCTGTTGATGGTGATCTTAGTTTCAGTTGTCAGCCCCACTAACCTTTGCATATCTACTGGCATCATCATGTTGGTTCAGCCAGATGAGACTCTTGTGTGAGCCATGAAGTTGGACCTGCCAGGGGCCCCAGTGTGCTCCTTTACTGGGCCCTTACATAGTTTCCCTGCTTGTGGGCTGTGCTAGTGGGTGCCGTGCCTCTATTTGACCGCTGGTCTAAAGATGCCCTACAGCCCCTCTGTATATGTCCCTTGCCCCCCCACATCTATAACAAATAACAGGTTCTCGGGGCCACGACCGGTCTGGTGGCACCAGACGAGCCTTGGGCATTCCCTCTAGGGCACTCTGAGCTGCATGTTTCCATTCTACAACCCACTTATTTCTCTGGGCAGCAATCGGCACCCCTACCCTCTCTAACTCTCTAACTCAGCCACCCTCCATACCAATTCCTCCACTTGAACCTTAACTCCTATGTCAGAGGGGATTGCCTGGACAGAGGGCCCCAGTCCTAAATGAGGTGGGGCCTACCTTGGGGAGTATACCACTCATCCTGGGAGCTTCAGTGGGACCTGAACCTGCAACTAACTTAGCCGAAGTGATTACATCCTTGTATTCTCTCAACAACATTCTTAATCCCTGTACCTCACCAGGGGGCACATCTCGTTCAACCTGCATCACTGCCGTGGATACCCCGTACATCCCCAGTGACCCTGCTCTTCTTCAGAGTCCCAGACCTCCCATATCAAAACCCAACATGGAGGGGGATTACTTTTCCTGTTTGCTAAATGCAACTGTAGCACTAGTAATGGGGAATAACAGGCGGCCTTCACTACGTGCTCCCACCTGATTCAATTTAGACAGTGGGCCGCTACTCCCCCTTTCCAGAAAACCTTCTGCAAGGCTCTCTCCACCCTGGCCAAGAAAGCAGACAATCTTTCCCCCTCCCACTACCTAGTGGTTTTGAACTTTCACATGAGGTCCTTCCAAGTTTCAGGGCTCCCAAATACACTTTCCAAAGCTGAGATATATACCTGGTCTGAGACTTCAGGATCCATGGCTCATAAAGAATGTATAACTTCTAAGGCGGGGCCCCGTAAACTCTCCACTAATCATTTCCTCTTCTCAACTTCAGAACACTACCAATCTTGGACTAATGTCGTGGTACCATCCATCCAGGCCTCCCAGTCGTCATCACCATTTGGTGTGGGTTTCACCCCTGAAAACATTCTTAACTTGTGGTATGACTTGAAGGCCACAGGCATGGAACCAGCCAGGCTGGGGTCTCTCAAATGTTGGCATCTTAGGAATGGACCCTGCTCCTCGACCCCCCTCCACCTGGGGAGATCTCACTGAAAGAGGTTACTACAGGTAGAGCCACAGTCAACCCCTCCACCACCAAATCTCCAGGCATCCAACTGACTTCTATATGTTGAGTACTCTCTATCAACATGGTCAATGTTCCTCTAGCTGAGTCAAACATTTTCCTTTGGACATTAACTTTTCCCAATCTCTTTATCGTGGATACACAATTTTCAGCCTCCCCTCTTCCATCTTGGGGGTACCTCCAGCAAGAGAAAAGATTTTGGGGGATCCATTTTTATTCCCCTCCTCCATTCACCAGCCTCATCTTATCCTCCTCGGTAGGCCTGAACTTAGGCTGGGGTGGAGAGGACTTGGGGCCTGAGGACCCCCAAGGGGTCTCGATACTCTGATCTTCCAGTGCAGACATGGCTGGTCAACAGGAGGTCCCCGCAGTGCTTCCAAGATGTAGCCCCCTTGGCGCCGTTTGCCACTGGGCTACCCCCCCTTGCCGACTGTCTCTGGTACCCAGCAAGGGGTCTGGGTCCTGCTATGGTGATGATTGGGGGGTTGTTCCCAGAAATAGTAAAAATAGTGCAGTGCCTCCACACAGAGTGGGCCAGACATCCATTTGGCTCAGCCCCCTGCGATACTGTGCCTAAGTACCTCCCCAACCAACCACTCTGCACACTGTGTCCCCCAGTACTTTGTCCCACCATAGACCATATGATCAGCAATCAACTCATGCAATGAAATTCATTAGCACAGCAGATTCCAATAACATATTCACAGCTTTATTGAATGGGCAAGGGATAGGGAAAGGGATACCTGGGTACCGGGTAACTGAGAAAGGAAAAACATTAGTGAAATATGTAAGGTAAACATATGGGCCCACAGGCCAAGCCCTCCCCTACTAGTACCAGTGCCCCAGAATTGTCCCTAGGGGTTCCCGCTAGATGCAGACCTGGTACGGTGCCTTGGGTTGGCCAGCTGTTAGGGCTCTGAAATGGCAGAAACTTGATTTTGAAAAGAAAAAACAGATAAATTCCCCTGTCCCTTCCCCGGAACTAGGTCCGGAGTACTCACGGTTCGAAGATTTCAGCACCAAGAGAAATGGAGCTCCTCAATCTTGTGCAGCACAAGTGAAACAGGCGGGACAGGATCCCTCCATCCAGATGGAACTTGCTCAAGGATCTTGCAGCTGGTTACCATGACTGCAGTTCTGGCTGCTTGTCACCTTCAGCTGCTTCTGGTCCACTGCAGAGCACTGTGGCAGGACAACACCAGCCCCAGAAGGCCCAGACCTAGGAGTGGCTCCACAGCCTGGCTCCCACGATCAGAGCACCCTAGTACTCAGGTGCAAGACCCATGACCTCCTGAGACGGTGAGTCCCATTTGAGAGGGGTTAGCAAGTTTCCTCCCTGGCTCTGGGTGAGGACTCCCAAACAGTGGGGATCCTCCTGCAGTCCCTGCACTGAGCTCTCAACACTCACAGTTTTCAGGCAGTCACTCCAATAAAGTCCAGTGCCAGATTGAGCAGATGTTAGCCCCTGAGTCAATCAGTGTCAGTGCAATTCAGCGGGGGGGGGGGGACACCCAGCAGCAACAGTCCCCCTGCACACCAGTTCACACTCTCAGTTTAGCAGTGTCCAAACACTTTCTTCGGCTGCAGCAAGATCTGAGCTCTCAGTCACTTTAACCAGTTCACTCAGGACACACACAATTCTGGGCTAGCACCCCCATGACCAGAGATGTTCTTCCTCTTCAGGAAAAATGCAATTTGCAGTCCACACAAGCAAACGACCTTTCAGCAGCAACTGTAGCACTCAGATAATCTGCTCAGTCCTTTCGTCTAGCTTAATTTCCCAGTGCAGGGTGTCTGCCACATTTAGTTTCTCCCAACACTCATCAAGCAACTTCTCAGTACCTGGAGAAAAAAGATCACAGTTCAGTCTCTTTTCTCTTTCCCCTTCACAACTCAGTATTGCATCAAGCACCTGGGGAATCCTTCAGCAACCACAATCCTCAAATTAGGGCCGGGTAAGCCCCTGAAGTCCAATGTCCGCTTTCACAGCACAGTCCTGACTTGTACAGAGCCCAGCAGCAGGCAGACTAAATCCCAGAAAGTCCCCACTGTATCAATTAAAATCTCAGTGTTTTGATTGACTGTTTTTTTTTATACTTCCTTTATTTTAGTAAGACTTTGACATACATAAGAATGTACTATTACAATTAAGTTGATAATGTTACTTTTATAATATTTAGCTGTTTACAACTACAGCAGAACAAGTTCATGTTAATACAGGACTGAAATATGACAAAATAGCGTAGTTCAATGAACATAAAAAAATAGCAATACTATGGGCTAAGATCAGTATAGTTAATAACAGCTCTGTTAGTTGAGGTCATTTTCTATTAGAAGCCACTTTTAGCTATTCTACCCCACTTAATAGGGTAAAGCAGGTATTTTACAATCATTAACCTTGTTGAGGGTATTTTCTATGCTATCTGGGCAGGTTAAAAATGTGCTGTTTTCAGCTCTATTCTACCTTCAGTCAAACTAGAAACTATCATTTAGACCACCCTCCAGCACCTTTCAGAAGGTCTAGTGATCATTTGATTTGTTCCTGAATCAGTTCCCATGTAGTCCAGTGGGAAGTGAAGGCTTCCATTCTATCCTGGAGTGCGAAGGACATCTGTTCATTATGCTGTATAGTGGCTATCAGAGACTTCCATTCTGAGATCGGGGGGGACTCTCCCGAAACCATTTTTTAGTGATGGCTTTATAAGCGGCACATAATAAGATGGACCACAAATATAGGATAACCTTGTCTTTTATCCCTGATGGTTGGACTGTTCAAAACCCCTTAACCATAGAAACAATAATACAGCTAGACAATTTAAGAAGTCTATTGAACACTTAGGCCTGGTCGATGTATGGGGTAGGATTTTTCCCTCCGATCCAGGATACACCTATTACTCCCCTAGATTTAATACCTACTCAAGGTTGGACTACTTCTTGATCACTTATGAGTATCTATCTCTTGTCCAGGACATCAGTATAGGCCCAAAATCTTTATCGGATCATCACCCATTAATCATCTCACTTGACCTGGATAGGGAGGGGAAGAGATCGCTTTGGAGACTCAACCTGATGTTTTTGTCAGACCAAGACCTTGTAGACTCCCTGTCATCTAAAATATCCAGATTTTTTACAGAAAACTCCAACCCCTCTATATCCAAAGCAATGCTGTGGGATGCTATGAAAGCAACAATACGGGGGGAACGGATAGCATTCTCCTCTAGAAAAAACAAGGAAAGAGACCTAGAATATCACAGATTATCTAACCAATTTAAAAATTTTCAGCTGCTCAATAGAGAAGGAGATATAGATCTTCAACTCTTGATTAGAAACACGAAAGCAGACCTCCAGAAAATAATAGATAACAAAATCCGACAGCCCCTGTACTACTTACGTCAAACTATACATGAGGGTGGTCCCAGGAGTGGTAAAAACCTAACTCATAGGCTAAGGAAAAGCAAGGCATCCTCAACAATTCTCCGTCTCAGAAACCCCCTGTCAGGACAAACCCATCATACCACTGCACACATTCAAAAGGCCTTCATGGACTATTATGCTAAACTTTATTCCCCTCCTAAAACATTAAACTACTTAGAAACCACACAATTTTTGGCCCAAGCTAATCTCCCAACCCTCACCCCCCAGCAAATTAATTCTCTAATTGCTCCAGTCTCAGTACTGGAGATAGAAGAGGCAATTAATAATACTAAGTCAGGAAAATGCCCTGGTCCAGATGGATTTATCCCAGAGGGGTATAAAAAGTTTAAAAAAGACTTAATCCCCAAATTACATGCTCTCTTTAACGATATATCTCAGGGAGGGACCCCCCCCCTCGTGGGAATACACTACAATAGCTCCAATATTAGAACCCAACAAGGACCCTACTGACCCCAAATCTTATAGACCAATCTCTATCCCAAATGTTGATTACAAAATTTACATGGCCATACTGTCCACTAGACTAGAAAATATAATCCCCAAAATAATCCATGCTGATCAAACTGGATTTGTTAAAAGCAGGAACACTATGGATAGTATACGAAGAGTTCTGTTGTTACAAGAATTCATTGGGTCCAGGCAAATCCCAGCGGTCTTCATAAGTCTAGATGTGGAGAAGGCCTTCGATCAGGTCTCATGGCCCTTTTTATGTGAGACGCTCAAAACGTTTCATTTCCCACCACAATTCATTGCATGCTTAGAAAAATTATATGTTTCCCCTAAAGCTTACCTTAGAGTGAATGGTTCCCTTCCCCTCTGTTAGCCCATGGGACTAGGCAAGTTTGCCCTTTATCCTCCTATCTTTTTGCATTGTTTATATAACCCCTGGCTGCCTACCTCCAAAACACCCCTTCGGTGGAAGGTATTCCGATTGCTCAAACAGTATACAAAGTGGGGATATTTGCTCATGATATCATGTTAACTCTATTATCCCCTTCACAATCGATCCGATCAACATGGAAAGTACTCACACAGTTTGAGAAACTAGCAGAATTCAAGTTAAACATAAATAAAACTGAGATGCTAACCTTCAACTATTTTCCCCTTCCCAGATTAAAAAGACTTTTCCCTTTAAATGGTGGACAACTAAAATAAAATACCTGGGTGTCCACCTTCCCTTTGACCCCAGAGTCATCGAGTTATCTAATTTTCAGCCTCTCACAAGTTCAGATACAAGCAGACCTGAATAGGTGGTCCACGTTCTGTACCTCCTTACATCAAAAAATCTTAGCAATTCGCACTAACATCCTTCCACGAATTCTCTATCTACTTCAGACTATCCCTTATTTCCCCTCTAAATTTTATTTTACATCCTGGAATAAAATGATCCAAAACTTTATTTGGGGGAAAAACCGTCCCAGGATTAGATTAACCATTCTTAAATTATCTCTTAAGTAAGGTGGTCTGAATCTCCGAGACTTCCACCTATATGCACAAGCGGAATTCCTAAGAACCCTAATATTATGGCTCACGGCCTCATATAATTCCCCTTGGAAGACCACAGAATTTCAACTCAATGACTTACACTACATAAAGAAGATACTGTTCTCCACAGACGGTAACTCCCTAAGCCCTTCTTCTTTAACAGGTATTACAGCTCAAACCTATAAGATTTGGAAACAACTAAGAAAAGCAGGCCCTATTCAACAAATATTTGAATTCTGTAAATTAATTTCACAAGACGAAAAGTTCATCCCTAACTATATGGACCAAGCCTTTTCCAGATGGCGCGCACTAGGCCTATCACACATATATCAGTTTCTTTCCTCCGAAATTTTTATTCCCTTTGATAAACTCCAATCTTAATTTTCTCTAAGGCCTTCTGACCTTTTTCTCTACTTTCAAATTCGAAACCATCTTCTTCGAAACAATATAATACCCCCTAGAATACCTACCCCTATGTCAAAATTGCTTAAACTATTCATTGATGTGAGTGAGGGGAGAGTGGGAACCCATCTAATTGGCCTAATATACACAGAATTACGATCCGGTCTCTCTAATGCTACAATCCTAACTTTGTCCTCCTGGAATGAAGACCTGCAACTACAAATCTCTTCAGACTCATAGTTAAAAACAGCATTAGTTGAGACAAAATCGACCTCATCTCCGTACTGGAGAGAATTTGCATGGAAATGTCGCTCTAGATATTTTAGAGCTCCTCAGTCCTAATGAAATATCTCCTGGACACATTTGGAAGGTGCTGGAGAAACTGTGGATGTCCCCAGGCCACCCTCTCACACGTTTTTTGGACCTGCCCATATCTCATGCCTTTCTGGCTAACTTTTCAAAACAAACTAACCACTCTGTTCTCAGAACCAGTTGAACTAACCGTCGAACAATTCCACTTGGGGGTCTACCCGGACCATGCTCCCCCCGGGAGAAGACCATACTCCCAATATGTTTTGTGGCTGCTAAGAAAGCGATCACAGAGATGTTGGATGAGACCACAGATTCCTTCACTATAAAACTGGAGACAAATAATGTCTGAAATTTATAAAGCTGAGACTTTTAATCTAGAACCACGAGGAGGTTCCATCCTTCAAGAGCGAAAGTGGAATCAGTGGACCCAACGTATTACCTCTCTGAATTTAGATTTTATCCTTTAACCTCATTAGGACAAAATATGGGGCAGTCAATTATGTAATATTCCCGCTTTATAGTATCTCCTTATCCAACACTAGACCCATGGCTTCATCTATTAGGTAATCGAATGCATTTAAAAACACTAGATATCACAGTGAGTGTCTTTCGTTATTTTTCCTGTTAAATGATAATCACATGTCTGTAACCGTACTGTATATCATATAAATCTATCTGCAATCTGCTCTGTCCATTGTGTAGTCTGACAGAAAACTACTGAATAAAAAGAAATTAAAAAAAAAAGGTATCATACTCTGCCGCAAGGGAGCTTGCAGGTGAGAGGGACTGCTGGATGGATCTTGCAATCTGGTGCCATCCCTGGTTTTTCCTTTACCATCTGTTCCGGTTCTGCCTCTGTTGCCTGGTAAAGGTGTTCCTCCTGAGCTCTGAGACATTTTTGGTTGAAATTAGTTTGTTTACAGGAGGTTTTAAAGGTAGATTGGTCCAGGAGCACTGTGGGTTAAGCTCCTTGCAGTCCCGTGACATCACCGGAAGTCCCTGATTGACTGTTGAAGCCTTTCAATAATTGATATCCATAGTGATCAATATTCCCTGCTTGTTTATTGGGGCATAATCTAGGCACCAGAATTAGTCCCCTCCTTCTCCCAAGAGTCCCTCTGTCACAGTTTTGAGCACCCAGATCACTGATTGGCTGAAACAAAAGGGGTCAAGTGTCACCAATATGTCAGCTCCCAGCAGGTCATAGGGAGTCCATTTCAGTTTATACAGCCTCTCCCCTTTCTGAGTCTGGTGCAGTCCAATACTTTACCCCAGCTGTACCACCACCCCACTGGAATATAGCCCCAATTACCCTCTATTAAATGAGCCCACTCTCAGAGCTGTAGGCCCAACTATTTGGCTGTCACTGCCACCAAAACTATGTCTCCCCAGGTGGCAGTCAGCATTCATCAATCTGTATGGGGTCCACTTATTAATATTCATAAGCCCCCCGAGGGACCCCACTCCCTGACCTCCCGTTATGGTGCTAGCACTGGCTTATGCTTGATCCCCTTCAGGCCTCCAGTCCCAGACAAGCATAATGGGGCACCAGGACCACAAAGCATCTCCTCACCTCCAGACCACAACACGGTCAGCAACATTAAAGCACATCATGCGCTTAAGTGAGTGCCGGCCAAAAGCAGCATGCCAACCACTCACAATGAAAGGATTATGCCCTGGAGGGGCAGAAACAGCCCACTGGTGAAGGGAACAAATGGGGGAAAGACTAAAAATGCCAGCAAAACCAGGGGCAATGAGGAAACTTCAGGTAAGCCCCCAGAGGGGGTTTACACTTATAACATTTGAACAGATTAATATTTTTCACCAAACCTTCTAAGGCACATCTGTGAGGCAAAGGCTTTCTACCTTGACAATTTCAGACCGCAACCTAGAACCACTTCTGAGATACAGGTGGGCAAAGAAACAGCAAAAAAGTGGTAAATTTAGGGATTTGTAAACTTTAATACCTTTGGAACTGTTCAACAAATTCATACAACATTTGCTTTAAGAGACCTACCCCTAGAGATTATGCATACCAAATATTGTGCAAATCCATTGAACAGTTCCAGAGTTATTAAAGTTCAAATATTTGGCGTTAACATAGAAGTTTGCACACTGGTGCTACCGCGACAGTATAATACACACGCACACACACACATATATATATATATATATATATATATATATATATATATATATATAACATTTCCCAAGGACCCAATATGGTACCCAAGAGAGTCATGTGACTTTAAATGTAGTATGAACATTGCTTATAGCTGTTCACCTGTTCTATTTTCGGCTTTGAATTAAAAAAATTGAAATAAAAATATTCTTTCATGTAAGAATGTACTTTAATAGTGAACAGTAAAGTAAGACATAAAAGGACTGCTCTTTCTTCTTCCTCTTGTTCCCTCCACCTGAAACATATTTAAATATTATATCATACTATTGTTTTTTGGGTTCATCTAGAATATGAATTATACCAATTTTGCCTCCTGAAATGTTCAAGGGCAGGGACTCCTGTTATATATAGAAAAAATACTTTAACACCTTAAAAGACACCATACGAACATAGCTTTTCTACAAGAACCCCACTTGATCCCATCTGAAGCAGACCAGATTTTAATGCAGTGGATAGTTCAAGTGGAATATAACTTTTTCAGGTAAGAAAAGTGAGGGGGTAGCCTTTCTGATTAAGGAGGGTGTGAATTGTGTTAAATTGAAACATTTATGATTCAGAAGAGAGATTCCAAATGCCTTGTGGGCCTCTTAATAATCATAAGGTTGCTTTATGTAATACCTATGTCCCCACATCTAGACAAGCAGAATTGCTTAACAAAATTCTATTTGAAAGAGCAAGCTTAAAAGAATGTGACATAATCCTGGGTGGAGACTTCAATGAAGTCATGGATCCACTACTAGACAGGACCTCAAGTAAAAATTTGCATCAGTAACACAAAATCTCACACTGTCTTGCATAACTTACTCTCTGATATGGGTTTAACTGATATTTGGAGACTCACTGACCCCAGGGGAAGGACTATTCCTTTTTCAACAAGGCACCAATCCTTTAACAGAACTGATTATTTTTTACCTCACCAAACACTGAAAATAACATCTTCAACATATCCTGTGATTTAATTTTACAACATGAACATGGCAAGTTGAAATTCTCACTCTGCCTGGCCCCTAATAAGAAAAATCCCAGGTGGAATTTTAACTCATCCTTTTTCTCAGACCCACAATTTAGAGACTGGCTTATTGATGAAACAAAAATCTTTAGTACAATAAATAATAATGAGGAAGTATCCCACTCTCACTTGTGGGAAGTAGTTTGGGAACCCTTTCTAGAGGAAAAAAAATTGTTGGCTTTGTTGCAGATAAGAAAAAAGCAACTAGTACATTTAAAGCAAAACGATTTGCTACTTCAACTCCAATCCATATTAAAACAAATCTAAATTCCAAAAATAACTTCCTGTTCCAAATTATGAAGCTGAAATTTGAAGTTAAGAAAAATCCACGTGATGAAAGTAGAACACACCCTTATCCGTACAAAACAAAGATACTGAGAAGCAGGGGAAAAAGTAGGAAAACTTCTGACCTTCTGACTCGAGCAACAGCAAAGTAGGAATATTATTGCAGAAATTTGAATACAAAGCCAAAACATAACCTACAGTAATACAGAAATCAATGAAACTTTTGAAAACTTCTACTCCAAATTATACTTGAGCAAGGAAACTCAGAATCCTGCTTCCATAAAGGAATGTCTATCCACTATTAATCTCCAATTCATTATCCAAAGAAGACAAACTTTCTTTGGACAAACCTATAACTACAAAGGAAATTTTAGCAGCAACTAACCATGTTCCCTCAGAATAAAAAAAAACAGGTCATGATGGCATGCCAAGTAAACTTTACAAATTTCTCATCCTAGCTATCACTATCTTTTCCTTACTTATCAATGAGAGAGGTAATTTATCTCATACCATGAATGATGCACTGATCTGTCTTCTTCAAAAGAAAAACAGAGAACCTTTAGAATACAAATCCTATAGGTCCATTTCTTTATTAAACTTTGATTCTAAAATTCTAAGCAACCAGGATGCAAGATATCCTTGTGAAACTGGTGAGTCCTAAACAAGCTGGATGTATGAAAGGCCAAAACTCTACTGATAATTCAAGGTACCCTTTCTGTTATCTGGGCAGCCCAGAAATCCACTATACCATCAGTAGCTTTGCCGTTAGATATCAGCACAGCCATTGATTCCTTAGAATGGAATTATTTACATTTTGTAAAGTACTTGAGGAATATAATTTTGGTGAAACTTCCGGGGAAATTTATTCATATTCTTTACAAAGCACCATCAGTGGCTATTTTTTTCTAATTGTCTAACCTATGAGTCACTTAATTTACATAGAGGCACCGGGCAAGGATGTCCTCTGGCCCCTTTTCTTGTTCTACTTGCAACAGACCCCTTAATTAAGAAAATAATGAACTCCTCCTAACAATAGGTGGGAAAAATCAATAACGTTTTTGCCTTTTTAGAGATCTACTACTCACATTTAGCCAACCACATTTTCTATTGGGCATCTGCAAACATTGCTTGGAAGCTTTGGTCTCATTTCTAGCCTAACCACAAATTGGTGTATATCACAGGGAACAGCCATGCATTCTTCTAAATTTGAGGAGCAAATACTATCCTCCTTTTTCACCTTTGCATGGGCAACATCTGCAATTCTTTATTTGGGTCTATACATATTTGACTCCATAAATAAAATGGTAGAATGTAACATACATTTTCTAATTTTCAGATCTCAGAATGCAAATTGAAAGATGGGAGAAACTTAACCTTTCATTACAAGGGAAAATTAGTTCATTAAAAGTGATTACAGCCCAAAAGGTTTTTTTACTCTTCAACCCAACATCCCCACTTCTATTCATTATACCTTTTTAATAGACCACTTATGATTTAAATTTATTTGGGATAATAATCCTCCGTGTCTTAGTATCTACAAGCTATGGGCATCTCAGAAAATTGGAGGCTTCGGGCTTCCACAGTGGCAAGGACACCACTGGGCACTCCTTCTTAAGCAAGCTACAAATTGATTCCAACCTACAAACCTACAAAAATTACCTCTTTGGGTTCATACAGAAAATTTCCTAGCTCCAACTTCTTACATTATAAGCCTACTCTTTGTACTAGTCCCTAACTCTCTGACCCCATCACCACCGCCATCACCATACTACACAGCGTCAGTCTATGTAAGAAAAAATCACTAAAGTCCTTGAGCTTAAATCCTTACTCTTATGACACCTACCTTTATGGAGTAATACAAGTCTAGTTTTTCAAAACAAACATTTACATGATGAAGCCTGGGGAAAAACACGGTATTCGGAGATTATCTGACTTAATATAATTGATAAAAAACTGCACACCTTCCAAGACCTTAAAAACAGATTCAAGCTTCATAAATATCAGTTTTGGCAGTATCTTCAGATCAGATACTCTCTACACAGACTCCAGTTTCTCTCTAATTCTACTTTGCAAAAAATTAGGGTTAGGATCAAATTATTAAGACAGATCAATTATGGAAAGGACCAGACTTCTTTACAACAATATAGTAGGAAAAGATGAAGAGCTCACTTTGTCTGCAAAGCAAAAATGGGAAAATGATCTTGGCTTACGGATCGATAACAATTCCTTGAGAAAATGATGGCATAATGTCTACCATTGTAGAAAAGAGGTGGAAGATAGACTGGTTATATTCAAAATGTTGCACTACTTTCATTAGTCTCCTTTGAAACACAAAAAATAGGGTGCAATAATTCAGATGCTTATTGAAAATGTGCAAAGGATAAAGCTGATTTAAACCATATGTTCTAGTTTTGCCCCCAAAATGTTTAGATATGTGGAAATCTAGGCATACAATACCATTCAATCTGTCAAAAGGTTCTGCTGAAAACCATTACCTATAATCTTTAATTTTTATGTTGTCTTGCGCGTGCAGTGCAGACAACATATTGTGGTAGCTTGGAGTGGAGAAGCAGGTTTTGGAGGTGCAGTCCTGCTGCGGCCAATGGCACCACTGCTTTTTCTGGATGGGCTCTGTGGCACCAATGACATAGCAAGCTGTCTATGACAGCAGTTGAAAAGTCTGGCACCAAGTTGAAAGAAATGTGCCACTGCAATCAGGGAGTGCCCTGTCATTCACAATCAGCTGTTTTTGCTGCTGGGGCAGTCCCTGACTGCAGCAATGAATTACAGTTTGCCTTTATCGATGTCCTGTTTCAACAAACATGGCGGTGGCTTCACCGTTCACCTCTCACAGTTCCCATGGAAGCCGACAGGGTTCCCCAATCCCCCTGTCAGCATGTCCCCTACCCAGTTCATTTTCTAATGGGGATCCCAATCCCTGTTAACATAATGCCCCCCATTTGTTGTGTGCCGAGGGGGGGTGCCCAATCCCCCTCGGCTCATGCAACTCCCAACACTCTGTATGTGCCGACAGTGGTGCCCAATCCCCATCAGCTACAGCCCCCCCAAGAAACACTCAGGTGGCACACTGGGAGCCCAGTGTACCAAACCACCTGTAAATAAAGAAAATCTTCCTGCGTTTGTTTTTTTTTTAAACCTGTAAAATTAAAAGAAGCCCCTCATTGAGTTCGGTGCCCACTCTACCAACCCGCACCCACCCTCTGCGTACCCCACCTCCTCACACACACCCTCACCCCATACTTACCTCCGGAACCCGGTGCGACGATCTCCGATGGACCGGGAACATGTCTGCACTCTTCAAAGCTGACCATGAACTGAAGAAATGCCAGTAAGCTATATAATGGCATAAATGTTTTTTTTTTTCAACTTATGTGGATATTGTGGCCATTTTTGTGAATTTTGGCACCAAATTTTTAACATGGGTTCTTAGGACCCCATCTCATGAATTCAGTGACTGTCATCTGGTTATTTGGTCCCAAAAGGTGATTTCATGGGTACTGTACAGAATCACCTTTTGGGACCTATTAACAAAATGACAGTGTCACTGTTCATGAGGAGGGCTGCTAAAAAGCCTATGTTGCAAATTTGGTGAAAAAATTTCAAGAAATGACTGTGGTACGAGCGTGGGTTGCGCAGTTTCCACACATGTTTGTAGCCTCATGAATTTGTAATATTTTCACTCCAAATTTGCAACATTGGCATTTTTTCACACCTCCTAATGAATAGTACAGCTGTTATTTTTCATATCCTGGCCGAAATGTGTTTTCGCACATGTGGTGCACAATGGCGCGGTTTCTGTGGGAAATCAATGTTTGGGACAGAGTAATAAAATTACAGTGACACTGTTCATGAGCATAGGTCCCAAAATGCCTATGTTGAAAATCTGGTGAGAAAATTCAACAAAATGACTGTGTTACAAGCGTGCATTGCGCGGTTTCCAAGCACGCTCATAACTTCAAGAATTTTTTATATTTTCTCTCCAGATTTTCAACATTGCCATTTTTTCACACCTCCTTATGAACAGTACAGCTGTCATTTTTCACATCCTGGCTGAAATGTGTTATCGCACATGTGGCGCACAATGGAGTGATTGCTGCGGGAAATCAATGTACAGAACAGAGTAAGAAAATCACAGTGACACTATTGATGAGCAGAGGTCCCAAAATGCCTATGTTGAAAATCTGGTGAGAAAATTTCACAAAATGACTGTGTTACAAGCATGCATTATGCAGTTTCCACGCACTCTCGTAACTTCCATACAATGACTGTGTTACGAGCTCTGAAGAGTTGTTGGCAGGCCCTCTGACAGACCTGTTCAACACCTCCTTGGAGACAGGGAATGAACCCAGGGACTGGAGGATGGCTCACATGATGCCCCTTCACAAGAGTGGACCCAAGGACCAACCAGGTAACTACAGACCGGTGAGCTTGACTTCCATAGTGGAGAAGTTGATTGAAACCATTCTGAAGGAGAGGTCAATAACCTTTCTTGATAGCAATGGCCTGCAGGATAAGAGACAGCATGGGTTTGTCATGGGAAGATCTTGCCAAACTAACCTGATCGACTTCTTCGACTGGGTCACTAGGGCAGTTGATGAAGGCTACGCTGTGGATGTCCTGTATCTGGACTTCAGCAAGGCTTTCAACTCTGTGCCAGACAGGAGGTTAATGAGCAAGGTGAGGGACATGGGAGCAGGGGAAAAACTGGTGGAGTGGGTTGAGAGCTGGCTGCAGGGCAGACAACAGAGTGTAGTTGTAAGGGGGGGAGACATCCAAGCCACGGCAAGTAAGGAATGGAGTACCGGAGGGTTCAGTGTCGGGCCCTGTTTTGTTCAGTGTGTTCACTGGAGACATTGCAGAGGGGGTCAAGGGTAAGAGCTGCCTGTTCATGTACGACACTAAGATTTGTGCAAAAGTGGACAATGAGGAAGAGAGGCAGACACTCAGAGAGGATCTAGCTAAACTCAAACACTGGTCTAGGGAGTGGCAGTTGGGGTTTAATGCTAAGAAGTGCAAGGTCATGCACCTCAGAGTCAGAAATCCCAGGAACAGCTAGTGGCTGGGGGGAGTGCAGGTAATGGCTTCAGAGGAGGAAAGGGACCTGGGGGTAATAGTCACAGGGGACATGAAGGTATCTGCACAGTGTACAAGAGCTGCAGCAAGGGCAAATACGATGCTGGGGTGCATTGCCAGAGGGATCACCTCTGGAAAGGGGGAGGTCATCCTGCCATTGTATAGATCACTGGTGAGGCCACACTTGGAATACTGTGTACAGTACTGGTGCCCATACCTCAAAAAGGATTTGAGATTACTGGAGGAGATGCAGCGTAGGGCTACAAAAATGATCATGGGACTACAGGAGTTGCCATATGAGGAAAGGTTGAAAGAGCTCAACATGTACTCAGGGAAAGACAGAAGGGTAAGAGGGGATATGATAGAGACCTTTAAGTACTTGAAAGGCATAAACAAAGTCAGAGATGGAGACTGTTCCACTTAAAGGGGGGAAGGGTCATTAGGGGGCACAGTCTGAAGTTGGAAGGGGAAGGTTTAGGAGGAGATGAGGAGACACTACTTCACAGAGAGAGTAGTGTCTGGTTGGAACACGCTGCTGGAGGAGTTAATCGCTCAAAGGACAGTGGCTGTCTGTAAGCAGGGATGGGATAGAGTCAAGGGCAGGGTTAGCACAGACAAAAATACAAAGGGGGAAGGACCAGAAAAGAGGAGGAAGAGAGTGGTTTGGGTGGTGGTGAGACAGCGGTAGTGATTTCAAACTAAGATCTGCACAGTCGGGTAGACTTGTTAGATCTGTGCTCCCTGCTGATCAACTTCAGGACAGATTTCACTCGAGGCAGCACCACTCTGTTCTGGAAATTAAGCTGCTGAAGAAAAGTTGTTTATCTGTGAAAATACAAAGTTTCTCTTTTCTGAGTGACGAATGATATCTGTCAACCTAGCAATTATATGTCACAGTCTGAAATCTCTGCCAGTAGTTGCACAAAAATGTCTAAAGTAATGACAGAGTTTCTGCCATCAGTTAACTTTTTCAATCAGTGTTTTCCAAGACTTCCTGCAGAATGCAGATGTCAGTTGTTCTTGAATCAGATAGATGGATGGGAAATGGAGGTTGCCACAAATTAACCAGACATTTGCATGGTGGTTTAGGGACCCTTTCTGAACATACACTTACTTCTGCAGCAGCCAGTGACAGGTCTAGTAGCTGCAGTATCTCATTATCAGCAGGAAGGGGGGTCCTGCTTCTATCCATTTTACAGTGGGCGGAGCTGAATCACCGGGAGGTCATGTGACTTGCTCGGGGTCACACAGTGCATTAGTAGCTGGGTGAGAATATAACTGGGGATCTCCTGAATCACAGTCAGTGACTTGCTCAGGGTCACACAGTGAGTCAGTGGCTGTGGTGGGATTGTAACCTGGGGCACCCTGGTTCACAGTTAGTGACTTGCTCAGGGTCACAATGAGTCAGTGGTTGTGGTGGGATTATAACCTGGGATCTTCTGGTTCACAATGATTTGCTCAGGGTCCACAGTGAGTCAGTGGCTGTGGTGGGATTATAACCTGGGAGCTCCTGGGTCACAGTGACTTACTCAGGGTCACACAGTGAGTTAGTGGCTGTGGTGGGATTATAACCTGGGATCTCCTGGCTCACAGTTAGTGACTTGCTCAGAATCACATAGTGTGTCAGTGGCTGTGGTGGGATTATAAACTGGCATCTCATGGTTCACAGTTAATGATTTGCTCAGGGTGGCACAATGAGTCAGTGGCTGTGGTGGGATTTGTACCTGGAACCTTGTGTCTTACTGTTCAGTGCAGTAAGCAGTAAATGTCACTGCCATCCATTGTACTCTTATCATGTTACCTTTCTCATGGTGCTTACATTTTCAGGAGATTTACAATCAAAATCAAATAACAAGATCCTTGCAACCTTTGGGTGGTAAGCAGAGGGTTAAATTGTTCCAATGAACAGATGCCACCCAATGGCTGATTGGCATCACATCACTCTGCCTTGCTAGGGACCTGGGTTTTGGAGCGGACTAAGGAACTGTGTCGGGGCAGGCCATAGCTGGGTCAGGACAGACTCCGGAGCTGCATCAAGCAGGGGTGTAAATAGGAATTATAAACCTGTACTTGGGAGTTGATGGAACTGATGCTCCCACTTAAAACACAAACCAGAAGATGTGATGCACCACCACACAAATATTGCCCCCCCCCCATTGTAGTCAACAATATGTAGTAAGCCAAGGATCGTAATAAATTCACAACATTTTATTTTATTTAACAGACACACACACACACACATATACACACACACACACTCACACACACACACACACACTACCAATCAAACAGAAGTTGGCTGGCTTTAGTTACAATGTTTAGGATACATTGTGATGAACCTCTGTACTACATCAAGCTAGCCAGCCTTACAGAAGCCCATTCACACCAGCCTCATGCATACATACTCGATTGGGTGACTCATACAATCATGGCCTCTAAGTGTAGCACCTGTACATCTTCCCAAGATCATTCACAAACTCACACTAAAGCATCCAAGGAGTGGAAACAGTTCTTTAGGTACATGAGGCTATGTTACTGGTTGTTGCCCTTGCCTGAGGATCATGTTGCCCCTGGATTTTCAAGAGTTTACTGTACTCAGCAAAGTACACTGAGTATGCCTGCCGACACCCATGCCATCAGGGGCAGGAGGAGACTAGGGACTTGCGTCAGGGGTGGGTCATGGCTGGGGCAGGGGAGCACTCGGGAGCTGTGTCAGGAGCAGGCCATGGGTGGGGCAGGAGCAGACTTAGGAGCTGTATTAGGAGCAGGTCATGGATAGAGCAGGAGCAGAATCAGGAGCTGTGTCAGGGGCAGGTCATGGCTCGGGCATGAGTGGACTCAGGATCTGTTTAAAGGGTTGATCATGACTGGGGCAGCAGCAGACTCAAGAACTGTGTCAGGAGCAGGCCATGGATAGAGCAGGAGCAGGATCAGATGCTGTGTCAGGAGCAGGCCATGGCTGGAACAGGAGTGGGCTCAGGAGCTGTTTCAGGGGCAGGTCTCACATTAATATGCCTTGCTAGGGACCTGGGTTCTGGAATGGACTAAGGAGCTGTTTCAGATTCAGATCGTGACTGGGGCAGGAGTCCGAGTCAGGAGCTGTGTCTGTGGCAGGCTTCACATTACTCTGCTTTGCTGGGGAGCTGGTTCTGGAATGGACTTAGGAGCTTTTGGGGGGGCATGTCATGACTGGGGCAGGAGTCCAAGTTGGGAACTCTGTCAGGGGAAGGTCATGGATTGGGCAGGAATGGAATTGGGAGCTGTGTCACAGGCAGGCCAAGGATGAGGCAGAAGCAGAGTTGAGAGGTGTGTCAGGGGCAAATCACAGCTGAGACAGGAGTCTAAGTAAGGAGTTGAGTCAGGGGCATGCCATCGATGGGGCAGGAGTGCAGTTGGGAGCTATGTCTGAGACAAGGCATGGTGGCGTAGGAGCTGAGTTGGGAGCTGTGCCAGGGGCAGCTACTTCTCAGCAGTGGATTCTGGTCTCACAGTGACACCTGTGGGAAGGGGCAGTGCGTCTCTGTCAGGGAGGGCTGGGGTGGGTTCTGGTCTCACAGCGACACCTCTGAGAAGGGACAGTGTGTCTTCATTGAGGAGGGTTTGGGGTGGGTTCTGGTGTCACAGTGACACCTGTGGGAAGGGGCAGTGCATCTCCATTGGGAGGGTTGAGTTCTGGTGTCACAGTGACATGTGTGGAAAGCAGAAGTGTCTCCATCGCAGAGGATTGGGGGTCAGTTCTGGTGTCACAGTGACACCTGCAGGAAGGGGCAGTGCATCTCCATTGGAGAAGGTTGAGCGTGGGTTCTGGTCTCACAGCAACACCTGTAGAAAGGAACAGTGCATTTCCATTGACATTGGTTGGCAAAGGGTTCCACTTTCACCATGACACCTGTGGGAAGGGGTAGTGTCTCTCCATCGGGGAGGGTTGAGGTGGGTTCTGGTGTCACAGTAACACCTACAGGAAGTAGCAGTGCAACTTTGTCAGAGTTGGGGTCAGTTCTGGTCTCACAGTGACACCTGTGGGAAGGAGCAGTTTGTTTCCATTGCTGAGGGTTGGGGTCCATTCTGATCTCACAGAGACACCTGTGGGAAAGGGCGTCTAGAACAAAAGAGCATCTGCAATATAGCACGGTCAAAAAATGCACAGGGAAAAGGGCTACACACAAAATAACGCTTAGGGAAAACAGCGAGCGCTATAGACAGCACCACACCATGGGGCATGAAACTTGGACGAGGTGGCACGGAATTTGGATGGGGGAGGAACTTAGGCTGGTGGGTGGGCAACATAAATAAACAAACTTCCAAGCACGATTTTATCCCCCACACTCCAAATCAAATATACATAAACATCATCGACAACGCACAAAACACCACAAAAAAAATAAAGTACAACGAAAGAGGTAGACTCGAACCTGGGGCAGCCGGACGTACCAGCCAATCACAGCCTGTCACTCGATCTGCTAAGACATGCAGCCAGCACAGTCCCCCAGTGCATAATGGAATCCTTAGGTTGCTTGACCTGCGTGAAAAGAGCTACATATATAGCGCTATAATGCCCACGCTATAATTCCCTAGTAGCTCTTTTCACTCATGTTATTTTCTCAGAATGGTTTTTACCGTGCTGTAATTCCAACACACTTTTGACCAGATACTGGGAAGGAACAGTGCACTTCCATCACAAAGGGTTGAGGGTTGGTTCTGGTCTCACAGCAACATCTGTGGGAAGGAGCAATGTGTCTCCATTCGAGAGGGTTGGATGTGAGCTCTGGTCTCACAGCAATACTTGTGGAAAGGAACAGTGAGTCTCCATCAGGGAGTTTGTTAAACAGCGACACCTGTGGGAGGGTGCGGTGCATCTCCATTGGAGAGAGTTGGGGTGAGCTCTGGTTTTACAGTAACACCTATGGGAAGGAACAGTACAACTCCATCAGAGTGGGTTGGCGATGTGTTCTGTTTTCACAGTTAGCCCTGCAGGAAGGGCCAGTGTGTCTCCATCGGGGAGAGTTAGAGGTGGGTTTTGGTGTCACAGTGACACTTGTAGGAAGCAAAAGTGTGTCTCTGTCAGAGAGGGTTGGAAGTGGGTTCTGGTCTCACAGCAACATCTGTGGGAAGGGGCAGTGTGTCTTTGGAGAGGGTTAAGGTGGATTCTGGTCTCAATCATTCAATCAATCAGTCAAGCTTTATTTATAAAAAATTGCTTTTCTAAAACCAAGGCACTTATATGATACTATAAATAAACAAAATACATAAAAGGGAAATACAACAAATTAAAACCAATACAGAACAGCATTAAAAATCAGGATAAGCTCTACTAAGTAATTACATTTTAAGAGCAGTGCATTTCCATTGGGGAGGGCTGGGGTGCGTTCTGGTCTCACAGCAACACCTGAAGGAAGGGCCAGTGTGTCTCTGGGGAGGGTGTCACAAATGCACTCAGCAGGTCAGGCCCTCTGCTCCCACAGTGCCAACATCGGAGTGCAGTAACGTGAACAGGTAACAGACAGGGTAACCCTCCTGTCTGCTTGTGGGTCCAAATCACCTTTAGTCTCCAGTTCTGGGGGGATTAAAACTGTGAACCTTATGCTAGCGTACCCAATGCACAGGCTCAGATATGTACCCTCTTCAGGGATTGCAGTACAATCTTTTCACCAGGGGCACCAAGTCAGGCTTCCAAAATGAACCCTTAAAACTCTATAAAAGACCTTAGGTATATTCTTACCTTTTCCCAGTTTAGTAACACCATCAAGCTTTCCAGAACAGCTGTCAAACTTGATTTTAAATGCTCTGTGGTGAGTGTTGGCCAGGGTTATATTGCAGATAAAACACATTTCTGTTCTGTCAGGTTCCCTACCCCTGAATCTATGGGGAGAATTTTGGGGGGGAAGTTACCCAGAGTTTCCAATACCATAACTCGGAGTTATGGGATTAGAGGCTCTGGCTGACCTTACTAAGCAACAAAATGTACCACATATAGCATCTAGCATGGTACGAATAGTAGAACTAATTAAAACTGAAGCATGAAAGGGTTTTTATAGATAAAGGATCATGGGCATGTAGAAGTAATGGCACAGTGCTGTGATGACCCAAAAGCCAAAGGAGTGGGGTAGGGGGCAGGAGTCCCCTAGAAGCACTTGGGTTTTAGATGCTCTGTGGTGAGTTTTGAGACTATTATTGAAGATAAACACACTTCTGTTACAGGTTCCCTTATTGGAGATAAACGCACTTCTGTTACAGGTTCCCTTACTGGAGATAAACGCACTTCTGTTACGGGTTCCCATATTGGAGATAAACGCACTTCTGTTACAGGTTCCCTTACTGGAGATAAGTGCACTTCTGTTACAGGTTCCCTTATTGGAGATAAGCGCACTTCTGTTACAGGTTCCCTTATTGGAGGTAAACGCACTTCTGTTACAGGTTCTCTTATTGGAGATAAGCGCACTTCTGTTACAGGTTCCCTTATTGGAGGTAAACGCACTTCTGTTACAGGTTCCCTTATTGAGATAAACACACTTCTGTTACAGGTTCCTATCGGAGATAAGCGCACTTGTTACAGGTTCCCTTATTGGAGATAAGCGCACTTCTGTTACAGGTTCCTTATTGGAGATAAGCGCACTTCTGTTACAGGTTCCCTTATTGGAGATAAGCGCACTTCTGTTACAGGTTCCCTTATTGGAGATAAGCACACTTCTGTTACAGGTTCCCTTATTGGAGATAAGCGCACTTCTGTTACAGGTTCCCTTATTGGAGATAAGCACACTTCTGTTACAGGTTCCCTTATTGGAGATAAACACACTTCTGTTACAGGTTCCCTTATTGGAGATAAAGCACACTTCTGTTACAGGTTCCCTTACTGGAGATAAACACACTTCTCTTACAGGTTCCCTTACTGGAGATAAAGCACACTTCTGTTACAGGTTCCCTTACTGGAGATAAACACACTTCTCTTACAGGTTCCCTTACTGGAGATAAAGCACACTTCTGTTACAGGTTCTCTTACTGGAGATAAACACACTTCTCTTACAGGTTCCCTTGCTGGAGATAAAGCACACTTCTGTTACAGGTTCCCTTACTGGAGATAAGCACACTTCTCTTACAGGTTCCCTTACTGGAGATAAACACACTTCTCTTACAGGTTCCCTTACTGGAGATAAGCACACTTCTCTTACAGGTTCTCTTACTGGAGATAAACACACTTCTCTTACAGGTTCCCTTTCTGGAGATAAGCACACTTCTCCTACAGGTTCCCTTACTGGAGATAAGCACACTTCTCTTACAGGTTCCCTTACTGGAGATAAGCACACTTCTTTACAGGTTCCCTTACTGAGATAAACACACTTTACAGGTTCCTTACTGGAGATAAACACACTTCTCTTACAGGTTCCCTTACTTGAGATAAACACACTTTTCTTACAGGTTCCCTTACTGGAGATAAACACACTTCTCTTACAGGTTCCCTTACTGGAGATAAGCACACTTCTCTTACAGGTTCCCTTACTGGAGATAAAGCACACTTCTCTTACAGGTTCTCTTACTGGAGATAAAGCACACTTCTCTTACAGGTTCCCTTATTGGAGATAAAGCACACTTCTGTTACAGGTTCCCCTATTGGAGATGAAGCACACTTCTGTTACAGGTTCCCTTATTACATGTTCCCTTATTGGAGATGAAGCACACTTCTGTTACAGGTTCTCTTATAACAGAAGTGTGTTTTATCTTCAATAAAGGCCCCAAATCTCACCACAGAGCATCCAAAACCTAAGAGCTCCTGGCCTACCTATAGCATTATAACTATGCTCCTGCAATTAATTTGTTATAAGGTGAGGTTAGCTGCTCAAGTAAGAAGAACATTTCATCATATGACTGGGCCTAAGACTTATCAAAGAACCCCAGGCCGTGCACCATACAATACCAGGCAAAGCTGTACCCTGCTAGATGCTATGTGGTACATGTTGTTGCTTAATAAGGTGAGCGGGAGTCTCCAATATTCTGACTCCATCCAGGTGAAAAAATGTTTTCCCTAGGAGTCAGGGGGAGGTACTAGGGAACCTGTAACAAGTGTATTTTATCTTCAATATTAGCCACAATACTCAAAGCAGAACATCTACTGTACAACCCAAGAGTTTCTGGGGGCTGTCAGAACAGGTTACTAAAATGTCTAGCATTGCACCATCTGCCTTTTAAAAAAAAATATACATCTTTTCCAGAAGATTTTATTTAGTTATCTCTATTTTATTTTACAGGTCTTTACATGTTTTACAGTTGCCTATATCAGATAAGTATAAACATTTTTTAATCTGATGATTTACACGTGGTTTAAATCCAGCCCTTGATCCTTTGTGCCCTGTTTAAATTTATTGTTTTCCTTTTCAGGCATTACTCAGGAACAGTTTTGATGAACAGCTAATCCCCAACTTGGACTGGCCAGGTAAGAGACACTTACCATTCCTTAACAAAAGTTACCACAACATTTTGTGTAAGTATCCATCATAATGTAATGGATGCAGGTCATAGGCTACCATTACTTTATGATGGATGCTTGTACAAAATGCTACAGTAATTTGGGGTGTGTGTGGTTAATGTATGAATCTGATGGAAGTGTAGCACAAAGAGAAGAGTATATGAAACACTGTTTCAACAGCTGATAGCCATTAGCCAAACTAGAGATTCTGTATTAAACTACAAATAACATTAAGTAAGCATCCAGACTGCTACGCCAGTTTTATAGCCTGCAGAAAGAAATTCTGAGTTTGATTTGGTTTGTTCTCTACTTATCAAGAAAGGACCATAGAATTTCCATATTTGTCTGGTTATCCTTGTGTTTTCTTTCCTTACTTTGTGTGTCATTGGCTGCTCTGTGTCCTTTGGCAAGCCATGACCAAACATAAGAGATGGGACTGAATTTCTTCAATGGTGGGTCGACTAGATTGAGAAATAGTAATGATGAAATAGTTTCAATAAGCACTGATGCGCGTGTTGACATGCATATGAGATTCATTTGGGAAAAGCCTGGCTCACACTCTACATTGGAGACAGCAATAGTGCTCACGGCTGTCAACGGGTCTTTATACTGCTCCTGAATTTCTTTACCACCTGACTCCTTGTACACCCTATATGCTCGAATGGTTTCACAGGTGTTACCCATATCAAATCTTTTGCAAAGAGACTCAATCTCACTTTCTCCATACAGTGTAGGTAGCTCATCGGGCCAGTACTACTTATATAACACTTTCATTTCGGTGATCAGATTCTCATATTCACTCTTGTTACCAGCGGTGCTTCCTGTGGACAGCATGCGTTTTGGTAAATTGTCCGCTAAGCTGCGGAAAAATTGTCCCGGGTGAATCTTCTTGTTGCAAACATTTCCTTCATGTAAGAGAACACCCTGAAACATCCTTTCTTATATGACTTTCTCACACTGTGCCGAAAATTTCCCTTGCTTTTCTACCATTGTGTCGAGCACTGCTATTTGGCGGCAGATAGCTCGGTGTGCATCAACGATTGTACAATCACGATGTTGCAATTCAGGAGATAACTCTGACAACTCCTGTAGGGCATCATACATAATTCCAAGGTTACTAACAAACTGAACAGATGACAACCGTTTGCTTAGACCACAGTAAGTTTTGCGTGTTGCGCTGTCACAAGAAATGTCATCAGCCACAGAAGTGAAGTGCTTATAAAGAGCAGGGTAAGCATTCCTAACAGCCTCTACTGTTCTAAAGCTTGATGCAACCCTCCAGGTGTCTAATACTCTACCTATCTTGCAAAACTGAATATCAAGAGCTTCAGCGCACTCCTTCAGCGCTAATCTATTTTTGCCAAATGTGCTATAAAGAGAATATAGCTTGTCTAGCAGACTATTAAAGTGATTTGTAGCTCCAACATCTTTCATGACATCACTGACCACAAGCTCTAGGTGATGAGCAGAGCAGTGCCATACTATGATATTTGGAAACATGTCTTGCAACCATTTAAAAACACCTGTATTGTGTCCAAACATCACTGAAGCTCCCTTGCAAGCAACCACTACCAGGCACTTGGCAAGGAAATTTTCAGTTATGTTAATCTTTTTGAGCGCAGACAATAAACTGTTCACTATTCCCTCAGCTGTCAGATTCTGTAGCTCCACAAGGTCCACAAATAAATTAGCAGGCGACTCCATGCCAGGTAACATCAATTGCATGTACTGTACACAATTAAAGCGCGTTTCTTGTTTAAAGCGGTAGCTTCATCAAGTAAAAGACACTTTAGGAGCAATCGATGTGATTTGGGCAAGCGACTTTTTCTTTATCTCAGAGGAAATGTGATGTTGAATGTTAGAACATGCCACACTGGAATGCAAAATCTGCCCTATGTCCAGTCCATTCAACTCCTGACAGTCTAGACAGGGTAGAGAAGGTTCAGAGGAGGGCAACAAAGATGGTACATGGATTGCATCACAAGTCCTATGAGGACAGGTTGAAGGAACTGAACATGTACTCCCTGAAGGAGAGGAGGGAGAGAGAGGGGATATGATAGAGACATACAAGTATCTTACAGGAGGAACAGGGTGCAGGAATACACTATTTTAAGTGAAAAGATGTTCCAGAACTAGAGGCATGGGATGAAGTTGCAGGAGGACGATTCAGAGGAAACGTGAGGAAGAATTTCTTCACAGAACGGGTGGTGGACAAGTGGAACACCCTGCCAGAGGAAGTGGTGGGGGCTGAAACAATCATGGGATTTAAGAATGCATGGGATAGACATAAAGGAATTCTTGAGGTCAGGGGTAAGGGGCAACAGACTTCTAGGAAAACATAAACTGAACTTACAAGCTCAAATGGGCAGACTGGGTGGGCCATAGGCCCTTATCTGCCGACACTGTCTATGTATCTATGTCTATTTCTACTTTGAAACCATATGAGGGCCGGTTATGCTTTGCTTCTTTATAAGCAGTTCTGAAGATTCTGGCCATTGTAGCAATTTGCGCAGACTGTGCATTTGCAGCTAATTGCAGCAATGTGTCTTTTTTTGACTGCTCAAGAAATTGAGAAGCCACAACATGTGACTTAGTTTGTGCATGTTCTCCTATCTTTCTCCATAGTGAATTCTGTTGCTTTGTTTCATAGGTACCATACGAAGTAACAGTTGTTTCGATCCATTCTTTTGCCAACTTCATTGCGGCAGATTTTTCAGGACCCAAGTTACTGACTTGCTGACATATACTGCGACCAAGATTTGATCCACTGATGACTAAACATTTACTCTGAAAAAAAAACATTTCTGTTCACACTTCCATCCTGCAGGGAGTAAATCTTTGTTATGAGATGCGACATGTTCAGGGAATTCCTCTTCACTACCAGAGCTCTGTGATTCACAGTCACTAGTAGCATAAATGCTTTCCGCAGAACTTTTCCCTTTAATCCCTTCATAATCATGAACTTGCTTTTCTTTAGTACCGCTGAGGCCGCTGACACATGTAACAGTGGCACCCGGTACATCTTCTGATTCTTTTCCATGGTTTTCATCACTCTCCTTTTTCTTCCTCTTAGTGACTGGCTCAGCCTCATTCGTACTACCTCCTGACTTAGAAATATACAACCATATTTTCTTTTGCCCTTGAGATATTTTTGGGGGGATTTATGATGTGTCAGCACTCACCAAAATGAACCAAAATGTGACCTGTCCCTCTGCCTGTCTTAGTTAGCCTTTTTTTTTTACAGCCCCCTCAGGGTCAGTCACTCTAACACAGTAATGTGCTATATGTAAGTGGAACTTGTGGGAATCAAACCCAAGCTCACAGTCCGCACACCTGCTCCTCTGCCTGTCTTAGCCTTTTTTGGGGGTTACAGCCCCTGCTCCTTCACAGACAGTAGCTCGTTCAACACAGTAATGTGCTGTATGCAAGTGGAACTTGTGGGAATCAAACCCCAACTCGCAGTCTGCACACCTGCTCCTCTGGCTGTCTTAGCCCTTTTTTGGGTTACAGCCCCTGCCCCTTCACAGACAGTAGTTTATTGAACACAGTAATGTGCTGTAAGTGGAACTTGTTGGAATTAAACCCAAGCTCGCAGCCCACACACCTGCTCCTCTGCCTGTCTTAGCCTTTTTTGGGGGTTGCAGCACCTGCCCCTTCACAGACAGTAGTTCGCTCAACACAGTCATGTGCTGTATTTAAGTGGAACTTGTGGGACTTGAACCCAAGCTCGCAGTCCGCACACCTGCTCCTCTACCTGTCTTAGCTTTTTATAGGGGGTTAAGCCCCTGCCCCTTCACAGACAGTAGCTTATTGAACACAGTAATGTGCTGTATATAAGTTGAACTTGTGGGAATTAAACCCAAGCTCGCAGTCCACACACCTGCTCCTCTGCCTGACTTAGCCTTTTTGGGGGTTACAGCCCCTGCCCCTTCACAGACAGTAGCTTGTTGAACACAGTAATGTGCTGTATGTAAGTGTAAGCGGAACTTGTGAGAATCAAACCCAAGCTCAGACACCTGCTCGGATCTGGGATCTGCCTGTCTTAGCCTTTAATTGTTATTTTAATTTTACTGATTTTTAACTACAGGCCCTTCAGAGATAGTCACTCGGACACAAAAATGTGTTGTATGTCAGAGGAGCCTGTGCAAATCGAACCCAGTCAATCAACTGTGTTCATACAGCTCCTTCTCTGCTTTCCTGGTTTTAATGTTACTTATTTATTTATTTTGTTGGTGATGGAACCAGCTGCAGAGCCCGGTACTCAGCAGCACAGTGTTAGATTGCAGGATTCAAACCCTGTCAGTCTCCTGGATGTACTCAGTCGCACACAGCTCAGCCTTTATATAGCCTAGGGGGGGTATTTTTTTTTCACCTGCTGGAATGGGAACTGGATAGTATAATAATTAATGAACTCCACACGCTCACACACTGCTGCTCTTCTGCCTTTCTTATTTAGCCTTTTTTTGGTCAATATATTTTATTTAATACCCAGTATGTACCAAACCCACACAGAGACACAGCTCCTCTCACAATAATGAGGTTTTTTTTTTGGGGGGGGGCAGCATCCTGATTATCAGCACAAGAGAGCCCCTGTTTAATCACAAATATAATATGGCAGAAATCAGAAATCAAACACTAGGCTGTCAGTCTACTGGATGTACAATACCACCAGTCTCACGCACAGCTCCTCAGCCTTTGTATATAGCCTTAGGGGTTTGATTTTTTAGTTCAGCTTGTGGAGAAGTAGGAAAAAATAAGTTAAATAATTATTCAAACCCAGGCAGACTGCTGGCTGAATTTGCCAAGCTTATACACAACTGAGCTGATGAGCCCTCAGCTTGAGCTCAGGCTACACAAAACCTGTGAGCCTCAATGCAGTCTGCTTCTTTACTTTACTCTGTTTTGCTTGCAGAGCCAAGGAGGTTTTAAATATTCTTTTTCTTTTGGTTTCCTTTCCTGTTTAGTTATTTAGGTTATTTATTTTTAGGTAGTAGGTGAAAGCCCTGGCCTGAAGCACAGAAGCAGGATCTTCTTCTGTTCTGTTCTGCCCTGGCCTCTGCAATTAGTTCTCCTTCACTACTACTACTACTACTTCCTTGCCTTCTGGCTTCTGCATGCCCAATTGCTTCATCACTTCACTTCTTCAGAGCACCCCTGACCCCTGAATGAAATGTTGCTGGCACCCACTTGGCTTCATTGAATCTCCTCCAACCAGGTATATTAACAATACTCCCCACTGACTGTCCCTGACTCCCCAGCCAGTCCCTCCCAGCCCCAGCTGCTTTCCTGCCGCCTAGGAGTTCTGTTTCCCTGAACCCTCGGTTGGCCTACTTACTCCCTGCCTTGCACACCCAATGACTGACTTTCCTTGCTTTTCCCCAACCCCTGACAGACTCCCTGATCCAACTTCTCACGTAAAACAACAAATTACTTTTCAGAATGTTTTTTTTTTTCCAGAAATAGTTTTATTTTATTTATTTTCCAGACACTCATCGACGAGACAACAGTGAAATGCCGCCACAGCCTGCTGCAACAGTCGGCGACTACTGACTCTTCTCACTACATTCACTGACACAACATAAGCACCTGACCACAGAACAGCTGGTCAGGTGATCTCTGTACCGTGAGGTGGTCGTGCGCACCGCCGCCAGCAACCCGAATACCCCCCCCCAGTAAGCAGCTCTGAGTGCGAGCAGTGTCGATGAGCAATCAGAGAGAGAAACTGAAGATAGCAGCAGGCAGCAGCCACTCAGTTGAGAGGATGAGCGCAAGCCGCAACGGGTGTAGACGACTCTGACTGCAATCCACACCACCGGTGCTGCTGCTCAGTCAGGCCAGCTCAGCTTTGAACTCTGTGTGAGTGCTGCTGTTTATTTAAACTTAATAAAGTGCAATGCCAATGAGAAGTGGTGCCGGAGCTCAGCCCTGGAATGAATAGAGGTGCCGGGGCTGAGCCCCGGCTAGCCAAGGCACAAATTAAGCACTGTGCTAAGCATAAATTTGATCCATAAGCAGTTCTCCTCCTTGAGTTCCTTTTTTCTTCCCTCTTTTTATGTCGTCTTGTGCACCCAGTGCAAGCAACATTTTGTGGCAGCTTGCTGGAGTAGCAGGTTGTTGAGGTGCAGAAGTGTTGCACCAATGGTGCCACTGCTTTCTTGGGCTGGTCTGTGTGGCACCAATGAATGAGCATGCTGTCTATGACAGCAGTTGAGAAGCATGCCACCAACTTGAAAGAATTTTGCCGCTACAATGAGGGAGTGCCCCATCATTGCAGGGTCTGCCTTGCCTGCTGAAACATTTCAATAAACAAGGCAGCAGCTGTTTCCATCTGCCTCTCACAAACCTTATAAAGCTGACTATGGGGGTGCTCAATCCCCCTGTTGGCATGTTTATAACCCCCCTCAAGATTGTGTGGTACACTAGGAGCCCACCCCAGCATGCCTCGTGATCCGGTATTCTCCACTATTGCCCCGAAGCCAACTTATGGAATGGGGTGAGCATAAGGCCTGACGACCCCAAAGCACAACATGACACTTGTCAGAGTCTGCAGGGTAGGGTGAGGTGAAATGGCATGAGCATTATGGCCAACGACCCAAAGGCATGCCTCAATGCCTGTCACTCTCTGCAGGGTAGAGTGAGGTTAGCGTCAGTTCCATATTTCACTGCCATTCCTATTGTGCATCTCTCTAACTCCTGCACTACCAATGCCAATGCCAGCAAGACAACATGCGGCATTGGCAAATGCTTGTTTATTCAGAGAAACCTGTTTTCTATTCCTGTACTAAATAGACCTCAACAAACTTGGTTAGTCTGTGCATCTTTAACCTTCAAAAGACATATTTATAATCTGGCAATCCCCCAAAATTCTCTCTATGAGAGAATGGATTTAAAGAGGACAGGAAATCATTTCTAACTGGCAGCTGTTTATAAGGTTCTTATTCTCAGAAATGACATGCATTCTCTAAATTATCTATATTTAACTATATGTGAATAAAAAGTGATGTGAAAAACTGTATTTTACATTGTTTTGTTTTTATGGGCAGTATTGTGTTACAGTTCTTATCATGGAACCAGTCATCTGGAGTTTTTACTATGTCATGACTTGTGTACAGAATGCTTATTATGAGCTGTTGGCCTATTAGAACCCTGTTTAGAGTTCTGTGCACAAACTGTGACATAGCTAGAACTCCAAATTATTGGTTCCATGATGAGAACTGTAACAGAATGCTGTCCATAAAAACAAAACAATGTAAAATACAGTTTTTCGTATCACTTTTTATTCAGGTACACTGAAATATGGATAGTTTAGGATATGAATATCATTTCTGAGAATAAGAAGTTTATAAATAGTTACCAGCTAGAAATGATTTCCTGTCCTCTTTAAGTAGAAATAAAAAGGCATATAAGTTAGAGTACAAGGGTTCCTCCACAACATCTCCGATGCCTCAAGCTGAACTCAGGCTACAGGGAGGCCTGTAGTTTTCATAGTGAGATTGTTATGTCTAGCAAGCGCCAGAATGGAAATTAATTAAAATAATGACTTACCTTCTGTGGCGGAGTCAGGTAATCCTGAAGGCATGGGGAATACCATTAGGGAACTGAACATCAAGATAAGAGGAGACTGAGGAGACATAATGGGTCAGAAATCCTACAGAAGGAAATCAGGGAATAGAAACAAATAACAAAGATACTTATCTGATAGACAGATAGCTGATATTCAGCCAGACCTGAGGAATACAGGAGAATAGGTGAAGATAATAGAAACGAATAGTGAGAGGACAGATAGAGTAACAGAGAAGTATAGCAAGTATAAACTGTGAATAAAAGTAAAGCAAATGGTATCACAGAGGAAACGGTACAGTTTAAAGTAAAAGGGAGTGTAAAACTAGGAAAGGAAAGTGTAGAGAAGAGAGACTGAGAATGGGAGAAAGGAAAGAAAAAATGTAACAGTGTAGCCATGAGGGGCTCACTTTGAACTAAGTGGCCCATACAGGGCAGACAGCCCCAAGGGGCTTGTTTTGTTCTTTGATGCCTGGTGTAGCGGCTGATCACCCTGAGGAGCTCACTTTCATGCTTGCTACCTAGTGCACCAGCTGACATCCCTGACTGGCTCACCAGATCATTGAGGAAGGGGAGAAGGAAGGGACAAAACAGTGATTCTGCTGCTGGAACAACGTAGGATGTGAACCCCAATGGTAGTAGCTCCACAAATCAAGAACTGCCCTTGCAGGAGATGTTCTTCAACCTCGGCACTGTGGTACTTTGTGCTTTCAGTAAACCTACAGCCCCCCCCCAGCATAAGCACTAATTTCCTTTTTACAACATGCTTTTACCAGTAAATCTCTGTCAAACTTGACAATCACTTTAAATTGGTGGGGGGCAGGCAGGACATTTTGCGAAAAAGACTAAGTCTCTTATTAAGTGGAAAAATGGAACTGAAAGGGTGTGTGGGGAGGAGGCTGCAGACAATAGCACAAACACAATTAGATTTGTTTTTGGGGTGCCCAGTGGGGAGGTCACTGTGCCCAAAAATGGTCACTATTTTGACTGTGTCACATACAGTTGCGATTACGCTACATTTTGACTTAGCAGCAATTAAATCATGGAGGAGATTTTTGTCGCTATACCATCTCAGAGGAGAGCCACAGACTCTCCCTCCCATTTTATTGCCTGGTGCTATGATACAAGCGGGTATGATACTCCTGCACAACTTGCCCGCCCCTCCATGTGGCTCATCAGACTGCACTGTGAGACTCCTTTCTCATACATCCTCTCTTTCTTTTGGCTCACCCAACTGTACTGACCTTTGAGCCAGGAAATGAGCAAAAGTCTGCCTCGGATGCAAAACGCTACCTTATTTCTTTGGCTGGGTGGCAAGGGATATTAACTACACCTTCCTCCTACAGTCTAAACACATCGTGCTCTGGTGGCCAGATTCAAAATAGGGCAGATCTGAGCAGTTGCCCATGGCCCCAAGTTTGACGGGAGGCCCCCCAAGAGTGACCTGTTTTTTGTTTTTTTCAGTGTTACTGTTTACAGTTGTGTGCTGTGCTGTGTAATGGTAATCACGTGGCAGAATGGCAGATGCTGATGTAGTCCGGCCAAGCCCTGAAGCAAATGAACTTCCTTCAGCTGTGCTCTGCTTTACCTGTTCCTCTGCTTTGGTGTTGGTCACAGTGAGAGCGTGGCAACTATGGCACTGGTCATTGCCTATGGTCCTCGGTCCAACACTCAGGTGCCTGGCTGTTTGACTGGTCCATGGGGAACATTCCTAGATGTACACAAACATTGTTGTAGCCCACCTGCTGGTAGCTGGACACTGAAGGGAACTGCATCCAGGACCTCTTGTACCACAGCACTAGTACGACTGTCCCAGTGCTGTCTCATGTCATGTCTTCCTCTCTCCTCTGTGACTGTCCTCATGTCTGCCAATCCTAATCCACTCCATGCTGTCTCATACTTTGAGATGCTGGTTGCTGTCACCAACTTACTGTGGTGGGGAGCAGGATGATGCACGTCATGAGACAGGGAATGGCCAATATATTTTGACCTCTACCAACATTACTGACACAGCAGCTGACAGTTCCAAGGGCCTCACTTTAATCTGTGCTGCCCAGTGAGACACCTGGCAGGCCTAGAGGTTCACTTTGATCCGTGCCACCTAGTGAGGCAGCTGACAGCCCCCTATCTTTGATCCTTGACACCTAGAGCAGTTTCTGACAGCCCCAAGGGGGCTACTTTGTCCTTTGCATTGTACAGTGGCTGACAGCTCCGAGGGGCTCACTTTGATCCTTACCATCCAGAGTGGTGGCTGACAGCCCTGTGGGGCTCACTTTGACACCCTGCAGTTTTGCTTAAGGCAAAACCACACGGTGCTCAGGAGTAATGCAACACCTGAATTCAATAAGAACAACCCAGCAAAAAAGGCATGCAAATAAAGAACAATGTAAGCAAAAAACATTACTGCACAGTGGTTTATTGTGCAAGTGGCAAAACCAGATAACAGACAAAAAGCTCCATCACTTCAAACCCCTGCAGGTTCTTCATCGGGGAAGGGGCAACTCAAGTACAACTGACTGCTTATGTAGGATGGATCTTAAGGTCACATGACCGTAAAAACCAAGCAGGGTTCCGGCCAGTAACATCACGGACGGAATATTGCAGAAATATCATCGCAGAAAAAAGCATTGCGGCAGTGAAAACAAAGTGGGCACATAATGCCTCAAAGTAGACTGCTGTGTGCTGCAACACAGCAGTGGCCGAATGAGGAGTGGATGGACATGTACCAAGTGGCATGCAGGGTGGGGAACTGGGGCTGTGAGAAGAGAAGGCCATGGGACACACAGGGCACAAGGACTATGGAACAGCAGCACAAGACAACAGCTGCAGTGGGAGACCCACAGGACATGGCATGGAGAGACAGGTGGGGTGAAGGAGGCATATAACAGGGACAGTGCCGGTAGGTACGATCCAGTGCTGGAGGCACATAATGTAAGTCTGTGTGTGGTGGAAAGAAGCAAACAGCAGTGACAATGCTGGGGGTGGCAAGGGTCACCACTGTTCAGCGAGTGATGCTGTCTTGTGGTCTGGAGAGAGGCTGCTGGGGTGGGGGTTGAGTCTACTGACCCAAGTGTGGGGGTGCCTTGTGCTGGAACATGCTGGTCAAGGAGATGCTCACCATGGGTGGTATTGACTGCCAGTGCCGTGCATGTCCTGCAATGTTCTGTCCCACGGCGTTATTGTCTGCTGACATTGCAGTTGTTTTGACTGCTTTGCAATGTCTGGCGATATTATGTACCGCGATATTCTTGGCCGGAACCAAAAGCAGAAGTTGTGATATCTAAAGTCCAAAAAGGCGACAAGGTGTAGAACCACATTGATTTCTAAATATCAACATATATTCATAAATGCAGAGATTATAATAATAATAATAATAATAGTAATAGTACAAATATAATAGAAAACAGGCAGTACAGAGAAAAATATATCAAAAGGCCACCCAACTACTTCAAATACAAGCCCAATGGCTAATTAAATAAAACTAAAAAGTAAATAGCTAAAGTAAGGTATCAATCTATTTAAGGAAGCATGGGAGTATGAAGACGAATTTAGCAGAAATCCAACTGAACCTGGAAAAATAACAGAAAAGGAAAATCAATTAGTGTGAGAGGTAACAGCTGCACCAAAATTAAAAAAAATTATTAAATAAATAAATGGAACGAAGCAAAGGATATGAACAGGGACCAACAAAAAAATCTAAAGTAAGGGACAACATTCCATCAAAAATGCAGAGATTATATACGCTGGAGTAAAATTTATAACTATTTTCACATTGGCCACCCCTTACCCATGTTGTCTCAATGGGTTCCACGGCATAAAGTCAAAATAACACTAGATTATGGTGACTGACACAATTGGCAAACTCTCTGTTTACGAGGGCTGTGCCCCCGCACTCCCCCTTACTAAATATACCAACTCCGAGGGGGAGGCCGACCTCAAGGAGGGGGTTACAGAGAGTTTGTTGATTGTGTCAGTCACCATAATCTGGCACTGTTTTGATTCCGAGGCATCGCACCATAAGGGAGTAGCCATTGTGATGGTATACGGTCTCAGTGATGCTTGGGATATCCCTCCTTTCCTTTAAAGATTCCCTATCATATTTTTCTATATAATCTCTGTATTTTTGCTGGAATGTTGTCCCTTACTTTAGATTTTTCTTTTGGTCCCTGTTCCTCTCTTTTTCTTCCTTATTTCATTTTTCATTTTTTATTTATTTATTTTTTTTATTTTGGTGCAACTATTACCTCTAACGCTAATTAGTGTTCCTTTTCTGTAATTTTTTCAGGTTCAGTTGGATTTCTGCTGAATTCGTCTACATGCTCCCATGCCTCCTTAAATAGATTTGGATCCCCCCCCCCGTCACCCGGGGTAACTAGAATCACACTCAGATCTAGTGGTAGGCAGGGAAGGCAGCTTGTGAGACACCAGTTAAATGGGTTTCACACTGCCTCACTCTGTCCTCAGTCTCAGCGAAGCTGGAGGGATGACATCATATAGAATTCTCGCAGCAGCATAAGCCACAGTGGAATGTTGCAGCTGGGAGTTAGGTTAGAATGTTGGGGTTTTTAAAGTCAGTCTGTAAGACAGTCTTGGGCAGTCTGTAGTGGAGGGAGGAGGTGTACTACAGTTGGCAGTCCCTCAGAGCCCCAGCTCTGTTCAGAGCTACCACAGGAAGAGGGTGTGTGGTCTCGCCCTAGAGAAGAACACAGCAGAATACTTGCTGAAGTGGACAAGACCGTTCCCCAATTGTCCCAGTGCCCCATCCTTGAGAGGGATGGGGGGAACCAGACCAGCTCTTCAGGGGCTATCCCCTGGCTCTGTTGGAGGAAGAAAAGCTGCCTGTGGAGAAGATTTGTGCTAATGCACCAGAAGTATGTTTTGTTTGTCCTGGAGAGAAGCCCTGGGGCACCTGCGAACCATGGTGAGCCTGCTCTGCCAGAGAGCCTATGTTTTCACCAAGACTGTAGTGCAAAGTATCTGCTACCGTGGGTCAAGAAAGGACAGCCAAGTACAGTGCTTAAAAGATATGTGTATGGCTTGAAATGCATCTAATCAGTGGGGGTCTACAGGAATGGGCAAAGCCACTTAAAGAACGCTGCAAGTCAGGACACCAGTTACCAAAGACAGTAGATTGTTAAATGTGATATACATTTCGAGATACCATTCTACAAACAGAGAGTTTCAAAGGAAAGGTGTTGACTCCAAATGAATGACCGGGTATGGATTTGAGGACAAGAGGTGGGAGACCCCCCATCTGGAGTAACCAGATTTACCTTCACGGATTCACTTTGGGCACCTATAGCTTTCTCCCAGGCACTTGGCCAGTGTCTGCATAAAGTACCCAGATGTGGGATTAAGGATGTGTGTTTTTCCCTTAGAGCTAGGAAGTGCACATGGGTGGTAGAGGGAGCCACCAACAGAAATGTCCATGCCATATGGAAAGTGTGTACCAGTGCTGGCCGAGGGCCATGCCAGGAAATCCAGGATACAGAGAGTACCAGTTCAGGCTGACAGCCCAGTGTGTTCAGAACCTGAGGTAAAAGTAGTTCTGATGATGAAGATGTGTTCTGACCTCTATATTTCTACATAACCATTGAGTGTAGCCCCATGGGGGTCCATCTTGCTTTGTATTCCTGTGTGTAAGTGAATAAAAGCCCCACTTTAGAATCCCACTCCTGGTTTGGACATTCACAGTTCTTGCTTCCTGTGTCCAGAATTACTTGGGTGCCCCTGTCCAGAAGTGCAAGCCTAGCCCTGATGATGAGTGAATGTTTTCTCCCTGCACCCAGGCTCACCAGGTAATGGGCTACAAAAATGGAGGCACTGGGCGCATAATAACAACAACCCTTAAACCCACACTCAGATTACAAATTGGAGGCACTGCTGAGGATTTGGGTTTGGAATTTAGGGAGAGAACAAGAAAGATTTGCTTGGATTAGGGCTAGCGTTTGGCTGTCTGGCAGCAGGTAGCCCAAAAAGCAGAAGCATTGCCACCCAAATGTCCTGCTGTTCATGTGCTGTTGTATTTGTGCCATCAGTTTACCGAGGAGCAGTAAAGCCCGAGAGTGTATGCCCTTGTCCTGCATCAAAGTTATAATGTTTGCCAGCTTTTTAAAGAATTGTGTGACAAGAAAAGTGTGGAAACCTGTGGGAAACAAACAGAGATTTGTGCCCTAGATGTTGGAAGTGTTTGTTGTATGGACAGAGAGAGTCGCTAAGTGAAATGCCATGAAAAATGGTTGAAATGGTGCTCCCCCCGAGGAGCTACAGTTGAAAAAAAAAAAGTGTGCTTTGCAGTTTAAATTTTGCCCACTCAGTGATCGCCATGGAGGAGAAGAGCATGAGAAGAAAGAGGCTAATTTGCATGACGTCGAGTGATTGGTGAGACTGCAATCAGTCCCTCCCCCAAGCCAGTTCTAGAGTGACTTCACAGCGTTCGAGAGGGAGAGAGAGAGTAGTGTGCAAACTGGCTTGCCAGGAGGAGCATCGGTGTTCAAAGGTACAATCGGCAGGACTGCCAGCCCGTTTCATTCCAGAGGCCTCCAAGACCGGCTGTAGGCCGAATTTTTCCATCGCAATAACCAGCTACTGATTGAGTGAGTACCAAACTAAAAGCAACTCAAACTGTGTGTGATTTTAACTAAAGTCAGCTGAATCTGTGTGCAGCAGTGTGATCATTTTGCAAAGAAGGACTGTGTCACAATTGTGGGTTCAGCAACAGTATAATTTTCAAAGCCATGTGAGAGACTGTGGGTTGTATGAAAGATGCAACAAGAAATACTGGAAATCCTGTGCGAAGAAATACTGTGGCTTTAGGGACTTTTAAGCAAGAACAGTGCGATACAGCAAGTAAAAAGTCCTGTAAAAATCATATAAACGTGCTAAGGGAACAGACAGTGCAGTTTAACAGTTTGAGTGAACTTTATCAGTAGAGTGTGTAAATCGGATGCGCAGTGGCTTGAGTCAGAAACAGGACTTTGATGCGCAGGAGTGCTGCCATCGTCATTACGGGTGGGTAATAAAGTAAACACAGCAGCAGGGGAGCCAATTTGTAAAAGTTTTTCCGACAGAGTGAGACTTGAGATAACAGTGAGCTTTTATTTCCTCTGCAATCATGGCTTCGGGATCAGCCTGCTACCCGGATCATGCCTGGGCTATGATAGTAGAAGAAGTAAACAGACTGAAAGATATTGAGAAACATTACTACAGGGGACGTTTGCCTCCTCATGTGGCGATTCCTGGATATCCAATAAGAGTGTGCATAATGTGCTTAAAGGCTGGAAGGGACATCTTCATGGTTCCTCACTGTTCTGGGTGCCTAGAGAGACATAGCCTAACCAAAGCACCCAAGATTCGTTTGGCTCCCACATGGACAAAGCTTTAAGAACCTGCAGTTGGCAGCATACAGCACCAGGTAAAGCCTGTTGGAGGAGGCTCAGTAGAGTGTGGCATGAAGCAAGAGGGTGCAGATCTACAGGCAGAAAAAAGTACTGATGTATCCGAGTCCAGGACACAGAGAGACATTGTGGAGGGAGCATCAGCAGACCCTTGGAGAGAGGGCCTAGCCCAAGTCACACAGGAGAAGATGAGATGAGGGAGACCCTTGAATGGGAGGTGTCGACCTCTGCACCCAGCGAGGAGTGGATAGTCTCAGGAGTAAGAACGACTGCTCCCTCCTGAGCTCAGATCCTCAACAAGGAAGAGGATGACGGGGAACCTATGTGGCCTTATGAAGAAGGTGTGGATCCACAGCCTTGGGCTCTTGCCTCGGAGGAGCGAATGGAAGGAGAGATTGGTGACTCCACAGCCCTGTCCCCCCAAGGAGGAGTCAAAGATCCATTTTACGTTGCGTTAAGTATGTGTAGCTGGCAGAACCAGGACTGGCCGCCTCCAAGTCAGGCCAGAGGTCTCAAGTTGACCAAGTGTAGTAAAGAGGAAAGACTGGTTCGTAGGAAGGCAAATGAGATCTATGGGATATCCTTTCCTACCTTTCCTTGGAGAGTCTGGGAGGAGATTGAAAGAAACAGGAAATCCTGGATAGTGGAAGAGGCCACAAGATTTGTCCATCCCGGTGCAAGTCACTATGTCCAAGACAGAGTGCTACAAGAGAAATTCAGACAATGGAAAGTGGGCAGAATACTATTCATAGACACTGTTCAGATTATGGATGCATGGGGACATGAAACCTTCTTCAATGTAAATTATGAGTGCTCAGATGGGGTAATAATGCTTGCACCTGACCCATTGTGTTACTTCCCACAGTGCAGACAATGTCCTGCGAAATGTGCCCATACCTACCAAGTGGAAAGCAGAGCAGTGGTAGCCAGTGCTGCCATCCAACTGTTGCCATACCTATGTTGCTCCGCCTGTCTGGCATTCCAGGAACCAGGTGCCCCAGATTCGTCAGCCTTGCAGTGTACTGGCTTTCCAGATTCCATTGACTGGCCTTCCAGATGACTTCATATCCAGAGAGGACACCAGCCCAGCTGTATCCTGATTCATTGCCTAGGATTTCGGATGACTTCAGACCAGTTGTTTCCTGTCCTGTTCCAAGGTTCCATCTCCTAGATGTCATCATCCCAGCAGTTTCCAGAAGTGCCATCCTGTCGTATTCCAGAAGATGTCCACCCAGCTGTATCAGAAGAATGGTGCCAGGGAGAGTCTTTGGCTGGAAATCCAGGTGTTGTATTGATTTCATTCTTCAAGGGATGGTAAGTCCAGCCTTTTCTATTTTTTACAACATTGCAGTACACACCCTACACCTAGCAGACTTCAGACTGTTTGAGCTGTCCTCAAAGACTCTGCCCTTCAGGATTACAGTCCTCCAGTACTGTGCTTCACCAGGCTCCGGCCCAGGAGATACTCTTTCTTGGATTTAACTTCAGCCACTGCTGTCACTAGATGGGACTTTTAGGGCACTCCGTCCCCAATAATGTGTATTGTAAATAATGTCATTGTTTTTCTACTGTTTATACTGTTTTTCTACTTTTCTAAAAAAAATATTTTTTTGGATTCTTCAGTGTTTTGATGGTAGGGGTTAGATAGTACTGTGTTTGCATATTAGGGGTTGTTTTGTCTTTTCTCTTGTAGGTGTTCCTGAAGAAGACAAGAAGAGAAGGCAAGAAGAGGAAGGGGGACTCAGCTGAGTCCTTAATGTGCTTTAAAAGTAGTAGTGTTAAAGTGCAGTGTTGTTGTTTGCTGTGTTTAACTTTTCCTTCCACAGTTACGGTTGTGAGGGAGTGTGGGAGTAATACCTTGGGTATAGTATTAGCTCCTTGTGTGTTTTGGTTGCAGGTGTCCAGGGTTGGGGGGAGGTTCCCCTGTTTTGGGGGTAAATTTGGGGTTTTGGTCAGATAGGTTTTCCCTAGAGGGCTAGAGGGGATAGACAAGCTGTGGTCCTGACTGGCCATAGGGGCTGCAGTACTGAGCTATTAGGGTTATGCTTTAGGCAATTCTACCAGGGACACTTGGTCAACATAGCAAGATCATAGAGTAGAGGCTGATGTGTCAGTCGATGGCCTCTGGGCCGTTAGCGTTGTCTGCTTGTGCATAGCACATGGTAGGAGAGGGCCTGATCTCCCTTCTCTGTAGGTAGCACAGAGCGTAGTATGGCCTAGGCCAGGTAAGTAATGACTGTGGACAGTCATTTTCCTGGCCGAGGTTGGGTGTAACCCCCCTGTCACCCAGGGTTACTAGAATCCCACTTAGAACTTGTGGCAGGCAGGCAGGGAAGGCAGCTTGTGAGACACCAGTTAAATGGGTTTCACACTGTCTTTCTCTGTCCTCAGTCTCAGCTGAGCTGAAGGGATGACATCATATAGAATTCTCACAGCAGCATAAGCCACAGTGGAATGTTGCAGCTGGGAGTTAGGTTAGAACGTTGGGGTTTTCAAAGTCAGTCTGTAAGAGAGTCTTGGGCAGTCTGTAGTGGAGGGAGGAGGTGTACTGAAGTTGGCAGTCCCTCAGAGCCCCAGCTCTGTTCAGAGATACCACAGGAAGAGGGCGTGTGTTCTCGCCCTAGCGAAGAACACAGAAGAATATTTGCTGAAGTGGTCGAGACCATTCCCCAGTTTTTCCAGTGCCCCATCCCTGATAGGGATGGGGGAACCAGACCAGCCCTTCAGGGGCAAACCCCTGACCCTGTTGGAGGCAGGGCCGGTTCTAGGACTTTGGGGGCCTCCAGCAAACTCTATGACTGGGGCTCCACAGACGGGGCGGGGCCCCCCCAGTAATCATTCTACAATCAAAAGCATATAGTTAAGGAAACAGAGCTCTCCCTGCTCTATTACCTCTGTCCCACTCTGCTGCATTAAACATCTGCATTGTCCATATAATCCAATATGCTTCCTTATTGTAAATTGTTGAGGGATTCTTAGTCTCATCATCCAGCTGAATTATGATTAAGCCTGACCACTACGGCAAAGTGACCACCTCCATCGGTCAGGAACAAATATTATGGTATAAAATTGGAGGATTTCTTAGTCTCATCATTCAGCTGAATTATGATTAAGCCTGACCACTACGGCAAAGTGACCACCTCCATCGGTCAGGAAAAAAATTTCATCTTGCCTTTAAGACCTGATGTCCTCCTGCTTTCAGTCTTGTGGGGTAAACCACACTCCAGCTTTATTATTAGAAAGTATACTTAGAATGGCAGAAAAAGGGGAGATATTGCTGATGGGTGATCTGAATATGCCAGATGTCAGCAGCCATTTCTAAGAGTGGGGTTATTCTAGATGCCCTACAGGAGCATGCCTTAGACATCTAGTATTGGAGTCCACTCGAGAGGAGCAATCTTAGACCTGGTTCTCTCAAATGGAGATGAACAGATGATCACAGATGTAGAAGTGGGTAGCCATCTGGGAACTAGCGACCATCGAACAGTATGGTTCACAATAAACACAGCAATAGAGTCAAGCCATACAAGCAAAAGTACTGGACTTCAGGACGGCTGACTTTGTCAAACTGGGCAAGTGCCTAAGAAATGCACTAGCAAATGGGTAGGAAGGAGAGGTGGAAGAACAATGGGGAATAATAAAACTGCCATCACAGAGAATAATGCAGTACCCTTTTGGCTTTAACAGGAGTCAGTAGCAGCCATCTCATCTCCCATTCCCAACTATCCTTACCTTAATTGCAGGCAGTATCAGTAATACACTGACAGCATCAAACAATTGAAACAAACATACATACCTAGAAGAAAACTTGGTCTCTGACTCTGGGCAACAGTAGTACAGACACTGGATTTGTGGTCTTCTGGCCAGCTGATGCTGCTGCTTGCTGAGTTAACAGTTATTTCTTAAAAGAAATAAATGATTTACAGAGACAGCACAGCAGTCAGCGCACAGCAAGCAGTACTAAGCACACTAGCACTGAGGGCTGTATCAGGGTGGCGAGGATAAGCAGGCCAGCAGCAGTACTCAAGATCAGAATGGAACCGGGTTACCAGTTGAGTGGCTGTGGCTTAAGATGCATGCAGAATTGCAGATAGCAGTGGTCTTCTCTGTGTGACTGAGTTGTCTCTCACGGCGGCTTCTCTCTTTCTCTCTCCCAGTCCCGAGTCCGATTCTCTCTCTCTCTCTTCTTGACCTCCAAGTTCCAGTTGCGAATCGATAAGCGCCCTAAGCGACTTACCCAGCGAGATTCTCCTTCTCCGACTCCAACGCCGACTGGAACTAGTCCTTGTTGAATAGGACTCCAAGAGCGCCAAAGGGATCATCTTTATGGAGCCGCCACGGACCTGAGTGGAACCAAATCTTTCAGGTCCGAGGGGAGGAGGTGCAAAAAATAGCAAGGACTGAGTGACTGAGTGGAGCCCTGTGATTGGCTCCAACTGCTCCTCCACGTCACCATGATGTCAGGCATATAGGGGAACGTGGAAACATGCTGCAGTTTTACAGTCTGAGACAGGCTCTCTGTCACATCACTGTGTGGCCAGGACAATCAGCATGGAGGGCAGGAGCCGCATGTACAACAAATGGGCAGGATATATTTTTTTTCCCCCAATGGGCGAGCAGCTGAGATCGGCGGGGCCCCCGAACTTCTTACCTACAGTCAGTAAAGGCGAAGGAACAAACCAACTACCATCTACCAAAGCAACTATGTGATGCTGGCGCTGCCTTTTTTTTTCCGTTTTTGCAAGTTGAGGGTGATGAAGGCCGGGAAGGTAAGGTGTTTAGCGTTGTATAGCAGTCAGTCAGGCTGAGGTGTACTCGTGTCTAATGTTACTTCCTTGCCCCAGAAATATTTAGTGCGTGCAGCAGCAGGGATTACAATTGTATTGTTTGTCTACTGGCCTTGTTGTTGTTGGATGCGGCGGGGGTCAGCGGGTGGGTCAGTGCCAGTGGGGCGGGGGCCTCCCGCGGCCGCGGGGCTCGCGGGTGCCTAACGCCGGCCCTGGTTGGAGGAAGAAAAGCTGCCTGTGGAAAAGATTTGTGCTAAGGCACCAGAAGTATGTTTTGTTTGTCCTGGAGAGAAGCCCTGGGGCACCTGTGAATCATGGTAAGCCTGCTCTGCCAGAGAGCCTATGCTTTCACCAAGACTGTAGTGTAAAGTATCTGCTACTGTGTGTCAGGAAAGGACAGCCAAGTACAGTGCTTTAAAGTTATGTGTATGGCTTGAAATGCATCTAATCAGTGGGGGTCTACAGGAATGGGCATAGCCACTTAAAGAACGCTGCAAGTCAGGACACCAGTTACCAAAGACATTAGATTGTTAAATGTAATATACATTTTGAGATAGCATTCTACAGACAGAGAGTTTCAAAGGAAAGGTGTTGACTCCAAATGAATGGCCGGGTATAGATTTGGGGACAAGAGGTGGGAGACCCCCCATATGGAGTAACCAGATTTACCTTCACAGATTCACTTTGTGCACCTATAGCTTTCTCCCAGGCACTTGGCCAATGTCTGAAGAAAGTACTCAGATGTGGGATTAAGGATGTGTGTTTTCCCCTTAGAGCTAGGAAGTGCTCATGGTTGGTAGAGAGAGCCACCAACAGAAATGTCCATGCCATATGGAACGTGTGTACCAGTGCTGGCCAAGTGCCATGCCAGAAAATCCAGGATAGAGAGAGTACCGGTTTGGGCTGACAACCCAGTGCATTCAGAACCTGAGGGTAAACGTGGTTGTGATGATGAAGATGTGTTCTGAGCTCTATAGTTCTGCATAACCAGTGAGTGTAGCCCCGTGGGGGTCCATCTTGCTTTGTATTCCTGTGTGTAAGTGAATAAAAGCCCCACTTTAGAATCCCACTCCTGGTTTGGACATTCACAGTTCTTGCTTCCTGTGTCCAGAATTACTTGGGGTGCCCCTGTCCAGAAGTGCAAACCTAGCCCTGATGCCAAGTGAATGTTTTCTCCCCGAACCCAGGCTCACCAGGTAATGGGTTATAAAAATGGAGGCACCGGGTGCATAATAACAACAACCCTTAAACCCGCACTCTGCTTACAGATTGGTACCTTACTTTAGCTGTTTACATCTTAGTGATATTTAATTAGCCATGTGGGCTTGTATTTGAAGTAGTTTGCTGGCCTTTTGATGTATTTTTCTCCGTATTGCCTGTTTATTATATTTTTACTATTATTATCACTGTATTTATGAATATATGTTAATATTTAGAAATCAATGTGTTTCTGCACATTGTCACATTTTTGGACTTTGGATATCACTACTTTCTGCTTTTTAAGGTCTTGTGACTTTAAGATCCATCCTATTTAAGCAGTAGTAGTACTCAAGTCGCCCCTCCTCCTAATGAAGTACCCGCAGGGGTTTGAGGTGCTGGAACTTTTTGTCTATTGTCTAGATTTACTGCTTGCACAATAAACCACTGAGTAGTAATGTTTTTTGTTTACATTGTTTTTCTTTATTTTTGCTGGGTGGGGCTCACTTTGATCCTGGGCCTTGAAGGGAACTTCCTTGATCCAGTGGTGGCTGACAGCCCCAAAAGGCTCACTTTGATCCTCGCCATCCATAATGGTGGCTGTCTGCCCTGAGGGGCTCACTTTGAACCATGCAACAAAGTGCAGTGGGCGACAGCCCCAAGATACTGACTGACTTTGACCACTGACACCAGGTACAGTGACTGACAGCCATGAGGTTCTCTCTTTGATCCATGTTGCCCACTGTGATGGCTGACAGCTCTGAGTAGCTCCATCTGTCCTTTGTCATCTGGTGCAGTGGCTGACAGCACCAAGGGCTCACTTTGATCCTTACCACTTGGTGTGATGGCAGACATCCCAGAGGGAACTACCCAGTTAGGAAGGGGGAGGGACAAGAGAGTGACAGACTAAGGACAACTGGTAAGACAGGAAAATGTCATTAACTAGGAACATCGGCGCACATAATGAGCCATCAGAATGACAAAAGCCAGAACGGGGATTGGTGAGGCAAAACCCCTTTGAAAAGTGTGCTTCCTGAGGACCTATGATGTCATTGGGAAGGTCTAGCACTATTGGCTGTAGACTCATTTCCAGCCACATCATTGGCTCGTAGCCTGACACACCTCCAGAATCACTTTTTCCTCCAGATAATCCAAACATGTTTGACATCCATTCTGCAAGCAAACATAAAAAGGGTGACAAGGTATTCCCACTGAAACAGTGGAAAAACATTAAAAACTCGACAGATGAATGAAAAGTCTTTGCTTGTTGCTAAAATATGAATATGTTTTTTATGTATTACATTGCTTAGGCAGTTCATTGGAGCCTTTCTTTAGATACATAGAATTTGACAGAAGAAAAAGACTACTTGGCCCATCCAGTCTGCCCAGATTATCCCTGCCTAGTCTGTCTCCGCAGACCCTAACTGGTGTCTGGTGACCCTCCCTTCTCCCTGCCTATTTACTAATATTCCCCTATGTCTAGTCCCCTCCACCACCTCTTTTTTCTTGCATGCTCTGTTTATCTCCGGGCACACCTGATCACCCTCTTCTGTGGGTGACCAAGCCTGCTCCCAACCACCGAACTCCCCCACCGACGTACACTGCCCCATATTATGCTGTGCCCCGTTCAACCCGATATATCTCATTGTCTGGGGGTCCCATTGTCCATGGTCATGACTGGGAGAGGAGACTTTGTTGCCTACTGGCATTCATCACTCCTCACCAGGGCACAGTGAGGGCGCAGCTCAGACACTGCTGGCATCACAGTGGATGAGGCTGCGGGTTGCCGTCATCCCTTCTAAGTTGCCCCACCCTCCCGAACTACAGCTGCATGCTCACAGTATCCTGTACTAGTGTCCCTGTGGTGCATGGTCACCCACGCCACATAGGTGGGCTGCCCCAACGGGCTACCAGGAGCCACCCAAAGAGTGGTGCAGCTTGCTCCCTCCGCTCAGGGGGGAGAGCATCCATGGGATGCTCAGAACCCCCCCTGCCAGTCTCCACTCCTGCCATTCTAGGCTCAGGACATGAACCCAGCTTGCCATCATTCCAGGCAATCTAGATTGCCTGGTGCCACAAAGCTGGTGCCACCACTTCTTCTTACAGTCTGTTCCAGGCATCCACCACTCTTTCAGTGAAGTAGCTCTTCCTCATATCCCTCTTAACCTCCCCAGCTTCTTCACATGCCCTCTGGTCTTGGAGTTCCCCTACGTCTATTCGCCTTCAACACTTTGGAAGGGCTTGGCCCGAGGTTCAATGTGGGGAATAGCTCCTCCCACAACCTCTACTTAAACCCTCCACAAATGCACCTCCCTTGTTTAGGGAGTGTTTTTTGTTCGCCACCTTTCCCTCCTCCTCCTTTTCTGGTGCTCTTCTCAACCTTGTTCATGGTCCTTCTGTTCCCTACAAATTACTACCTACATACTTACTACTCATGGGTGGGAATAGAGTAAAGCCACAAAAAGTACTACAAGTTACACAAGCACGATATACCTCATTGCTATTCCACGAACATTGAACTGCTGGCAGTCTGTTACAGGTGTCCGCCACTCTTTCATTGAAGTTGTTCTTCCTCATATCCCACTTCAACTCCTGCCCCCAGCTTCATTGCAAGTCCTCCGGTCCTGGTTTTCTTCATTTGAGACTCCCCTTCTGCACTCTGTTCACCCCCCCCCCAATTAGGTACTTGTAGGTTTCTACCACGTCCCTTCTCATTCTCCTCTTTCAGTAGTTTCAGCAGTTAATATTCTGAACTGCTTGGTGTGTCCCCAAGTTCAAGGATTTTACATAGTTAGTTAGGTCTCAGCTGCTGGAGTTGCCTTAAAGAGGGTATGAGCTATACCATTTGATTTAATTTGAACACATTTGGACCAAAAGCATTGTTCAAAATGTTTCTTCTTGTGTTTTTTGGAGAAGCACAGTGGGGCCAAAAGCAATGTGTTTTGGGGCATTCCTAGGCAGCTAAAATTGAACAGCTTTCAAAGACAGAGAGAAATTCACACATGCACACACACACACACACACACACATACTGGAAGGGAATCAGCCAAAATGTTAAGATATGGTCCAAATCTTCCATAGAGTCTATTTCAGTGCCTACTTTCTTCCTATTTTACATAGGCGGAGGATCCAGGGGGTCAGGGGGGTCAGCTGACCTCTCAGTTTCAAAAGTAAGGGTCAGAATATACATTTTGACCCCCCTCCCCCCACTTCTGATGGATTTACTAGCCTGTTATCTTAAGTCTGTGTTTGTGTGGCACATACCACGCACATTCACTGGAAGTCAGCAAGAGCTAGGTCAGGCAAGCTCACTGAATTGTAATGAGTAATTGCTATGTACCCTTCCCTCACTGGCACACAAAAACTGTTTTTTCCCAGCTTTTCTCCATACTTTTTATGGGACCAACAAGAGATTTAAAGCAGAGCACTTCATCATACAGTGACATACTTTGTAAAGAACTCACTTTAAATGTATAGGGTAGAATTGGTATTATTCAGAAATAAAAAAAAAAGTCTGAAATCCTAGTTGTATGTAACTCAGCCTTTCCCTAGGAATGGAATCTGACAAGGGCTATACATTGTCAGTCGCTTAATTGCCTCCCTGAAAATGGATGCTAAGTGTGTGTGTGTGTGTGTGTGTGTGTGTGTGTGTGTGTGTGTTACCTGAAAAAAAGGCTCCATTGAGTGATGCTTGTTTACAAGGTGATTCTGGTTTAGTACAACCACTGTCCTGCTAAGTCATTGAGTACTGTCTGCTGTATGCTAGTTTGTTTTAGTCACCATAAATTATGTTAATGAGTGTTCACTCATCTAGCACTTGGGAGCAATTGCTCAGCGTCACACAGTATGCATGTGGAGACTGTGGAAATTAAACCTATGTCTGCTGAATGTACCAAACTTGTTCACAGCTCCTTACTCTAACCTCTAGGCTATACTGCTAGCTTAGTGCTGGAAGTGTAAAGCGGACTCAAAATGAAGAAGAAGAAAGGCTGCAGTGTTCATTTCAGAGTGGGGGACTGGGACAAGTGCCACACAGTTTCCACTTTTGACCCAAATAAAATGTTATGTGTGCTAATGCATAACATAGCTATAGCACTGTAACCATGCTGGTTGCAGCATAGAAACATAGACATTGTTGGCAGATAAGGACCACTAGGCCCATCCAGTCTGCCCTAAGCCCTACACTATTTTGCAGCCTCTGACCCTACCTGGTCAATCACTTTTCACCCCTTCCTCCCCTCTTCTAAGGTTCTTTTATGCCTGTCCCAGGCATGTTTAAATCCTTCTACTGTGCTTGCTCCCACCACCTCCTGTGGCAGACTATTCCATGTGTCCACCACCCTCTCTGTGAAGAAGAACTTTTCCCTTAACCTGCCACCTTCCAATTTCATATCATGCCCCCTCGTTTTTGTACTCCTTCTACACTGGAAGATGTCTCCCCTCCCCACACCTTGTTTATACCTTTAAAGTACTTAAATGATTCTATCATGTCCCCCCCGATCCCTCCTCTCCTACAGCGAGTACATATTTAGATCCTTTAATCTCTCCTCATATGTTTTCTGGTGCAAGCCCTGTACCATCTTAGTCACCCTTCTCTGGACCACCTCCACTCTGTCAATGTCCTTATGAAGTTGCGGCCTCCAGAACTGCACATAGCACCTTAGGTGGGGCCTAACCAGTGTTTTATACAATGGCATCACTACCTCCCGCCTTCTGTTAGTGATACCTTTGTCTATGCACCCAAGCATGTCACTGGCCCTTCTTGAAGCCTTTGTACTCTTCTTAGACATCTTCATGTCATCTGAAATTATAACCCCAAGGTCCTTTTCTTCTTTGGTGATCATCAGCAACCCCCCCCCCACATCCTATAGCTCTCCCCAGGGTTCTCTCATCCCAGGTGCATTATTTTGCACTTCTTAGAACTGAACCTGTTGCCACACCTCTGACCATTTTTCAAGCTTCTCCAGATCCCTCCTCATTCTCTTCCCCCATCTGGAGTACCTACCCTGTTACAGATCTTGGTGTCATCTGCAAACAGGTAGACAATTCCCCTCCAGCCCTTCTGCAATGTTACTAATCAAGACATTGAACAGGACTGGCCCAAGGACTGATCCCTGAGGTACCCCGCTGGTCACCCCCTTCTCCCCAGATTGTATGCCATTTATCACCACCCTCTGCTTCCTGTCCATTAGCCAGTTTCTAATCTAGTTTACCACCTTGTGTCCCATGCCCAGCCTACCCATTTTGTTAACCAGCCTCTTATGTGGGATGGTGTTGAAGGCCTTGCTGAAATCGAGGTTGACTGTTTCACAGTACAGTAAGGAAGGGATAGTCCACATTCAGGACAGACACAGGACTCTGCACGGCGGTGGGGGAACAGAGAAGACAAAGCAACATTTCAAAACAAGTTTGATTCAATGCTGTCTCTGTCTCTCGGCCTCTGTGCTGCTTGCTCTCTCTCTCTCCCCACAGCACACGGTTAAGTAACAGGACCACGTTCAGCTTCTCTCTCTCCCCACAGAATGTCTGCCACTGGAAAACAGCACGGTACTGGGGGAAGAGAGAGGACAGTGCAGTATGTCAAAATTACAAGTCCCATTCCAGCCTCTTGCTGCTGTCTAGTACTGCCATGGGACAACACTTTCAAATTTTTCTGCCCATGCATTCACCAACCTGATCATCGCACTGCTGGAAGCCAATGCACAGATGTGAAACACACCCGTGGGAAAACAGTTGCAAGCCATGACAGCTGTAGTCACTCTTTCTTTCTCCCTCATTAGCACCATCGGCATTAACTGATGGTATGGAGAAGGATCAGATCGGCACAGGACAGCTTTGGTAGAGGACGGGAGAGGGATTAGAAACATGGCCTTTTCTGTCTCAGACTCTGTGTCTCACCATCGGGTACAACATCACAGTGCTGACAAATCTCTCTCTCTCTCTCTCTCTCTCTCTCTCTCTCTCTCCCTCCTTCCCTCTGTCTTGCACTCAAAGTTAGGGTCAATCTCTTATGGGGGAGCGGTCACTGTCAACTCAACAGGTCATGCCTATGGTGCAAGGTTTTATATATGAAAAGGTAACTGCCTCAGCGCACATAATTGCCTCAGTGCTTGCACAGAGAGGACTGCTACTTAGCTCCGTGTCACCTGCCCATGTTATAGCTGTGGGGGGAATGGAGCTCCATGGAGTGGGTGGGTAGGTAGATCTTTGCATGCTGCACAGGAATGCCTGTTGGGGGACATGTTGCTGCTCCGGGGGTCGGGGTGGGTTGCTGTGTGCCAGTGTGGTGTTCGTCTGGTGAGTCAAGATATGAGGCGGGTGGGTGGGCATCCCTTTGCATGCTACAGAACACTGGACAGCAACAGAAAAAGCATGGCAACAGCAAATGGAGTGACTGTATACTGCACATGTATGCCTCTAGGGAAGAACAGTGCTCATTAACTGCTGCTGGCTCCATCTTACTTATAGCGAGGAACTTAATGGCTGCCATACATTGCAGCTCTGCTGCTGGGACTACTCACTCTGTCTATTCGTTAACACTGATTAACGAACAGTCACATGGTGGTAGACAGCCAACTGAGATCTTATATTTCCTACCCCATGTTATACGTATGGGTCTATAATCCCCACAACAGGCACTTGGGTTAAATCCCAATACTGGCACTATAGTGCAGCATGGGGGTAGGGGTTCTGCACTCCTGAGGTGCTGTCTTCTGGATGAGTTGTTAAACCGAGGTCCCATCTGCCTGTTCTGGTGGTAGTTCATGTGGATGTTATCATGGCACTTCTTGAAAAAAGAGTAAGGGAATTTCCCCAGTGTCTTGGCCAAATTTCCCCCCATTCATTTAAAATACCACCAACAGCTTAATCTGGTTCAAGGTCAATTGGCATTCATCTGTGTCCACCTCCCCCGGGGGCGTGCCTGAAAATAGGCATAATTTGTCTAATGTACTTACCAGGTCAACAAAAAATAAATAAAAATAATTAACCCCATACACATAGAACTGCCAGCAAAAATAACGCAGCTACATTTAGAGAGCCCTCCCCCAATCCTGTTAACACTGTTTCTACATGAAGCACCTGCAAACCCCTTGGCCTTCCCTAGTTTGTATCAACATTAAACATATTTTAGGGGCTGGGATGCATCTGCACTCTACAGCTGCTTGGCTCATACACAAAAGTTACAAGTCTGGCAAATAAAGGTACATGTTTCTTATTACAGTACTGTATTTAGGGAGAGTTGGCACAGACGAAAAAACATCCCTCTGAACTGGTTGAAAAACCAGAAAACAGTGGTATACCATGAACCATTGATGGTAATATCATCTTCCCACAGTATTAATAGCATAATATCTGAGACTGTGAAACTGTCATAATGTGATATAATTTGTTCTGACCCCCCACTTTTTGAACCGCTCCCTTTGGTACTACAAAATAAAACAAAGAAACTGAAGTTCTCACTCAGATAAAAGCAGCCAAATGTTGGCTGTATGACTGAAAGGCATCCTTTGTTTCCACAATAAGAATCATCCGTTCATGTTCTAGATCAGCTCGTGTCCCATCGCATGAGTGCAACAGAGCAGGAGTGAATCATCTGCCTTAAAGATGTCTGCAGACTGTCCACAGACAGTCCACAGGAGATTCCGCAGGATAACACCAGAGTCCAGACCAAGTTAGGGGATAACTCATTACAGTTTACTGTTGGACTGGAACAACCAGCTACAGAGAAGGTAGCTACAAGTTCTAGACTAACTACAAGCGGGTAAGGAGTAGTAGATATCCAGATAAGGTAGGTACAGGAAGGAGGGTTAGAGAAGGAAAAACAGGAAGAGACATCCTACCTAGCGTAGGGTAAAAAATTTTAGGCAAGCAAAAGGGAGAGGTAGGAGTATAATAGAAAGGAAGCAGTAGGGTACAGAGAAGTTTCAATAGACACAAAGTAAAGAAAGGAAAGATCATGGAAGTGAGACAGTGCAGTGGGTGTGGGGCTGCAGTCTGTTGGGGCACCTTCTGGAGATTGAGGTGCTGCCCATTTGTACTCGCCTCTCTGGATTGCATGCAGAGGTTGCTGGACACCAGGCTGAACTAGTAAGGGTGCAGAGGACCTTCTGCCCCACCCAGGGGCCATCAAGTCTGCCACCGCTCCCCCAGAGGATGCCTAGGAAGAGGCAGAGTAGATGGATCTTGGTGAACTCTGGGAGGATGGGAGTGGAGAACACAGTGCAGACTCAGCCTATGCCACTTCAGAATTCCTTCACTGCATTGGCGAGACAGGGCAGCTGAGAGAAGGCACCCATAGCAGTGGGTAGGGAGGATGTGGGGGTCCTCAGCAGGGGAGACCCAAGGATGGAGGAAGCGGCCCACAGCTAAGGAGGAAGCAGCTGTTGGTAGGGTACTGTATTGTTAGGGAGATGAATATGGGAGCAGGGTGTGGAAGGAAAAGGGGGATAAAGTGCCTGAGAGGTGTTTTGGCATGAAGGGATAGAAAGCATATTTAGAGGATCACTAGGGTAGCAGGAGATGGGAGCAAGCTAGACATCATTGTCCAATGTCCTCCTGGGGACAAATGACATGGAAAGGGACAGACTAGTGGTAGATATGGTGACTTCAGGAAGCTGGGGAGGAACCTAGTGCAGTTGGCACACATGGTGGTTTTTGCCAAGGTGTTAACTGTGTACGGCCACACTAACCAACATTATCTGAGCCTCTATCGTGCATCGCAGCAAGTTTTTGTCAGATAAATGCATTGCGAAATGAATCATAATGTATTAAGTGGTGATTTATTATTTTCAAGCATTTGGTACAACCTTTTAAAACTTAGGAGAATTTTTTTTGTATTGCAGGACTTTTTGTCATGATTTTAAATATATACAGTACAGTACCGAGATACACATACTCAAGTACCGTATAATGTCAGGTACAAATCTTCTCAGTTACAGGGAGACAGGCCAATGGACAGTACTTTACTTTTTAAGCACTAAATGATGGCAGTGGAGCTTTTTAAATACTCCAGCATTTTGCAGGAAATCACAGCTTAATGTTGCATTGATATACATTTTTTTCAGGCTGTTTAATGGACTAGAGTGTTTTTTTCAGAGATTGCTTGGTTAATTTGAATTGCAGCAAAACTGTATGGTAATGAGGGTGCCCTTACACAAAATTAAATTCTAAAGTTTACTGTGAATATTGTAATTATAAATGTAAACCCCCTCCCCCCCCAAAAGTGTGGGACTTACCTTTTGCCCCGCAGGACTCCCCGATGCAGCTCTGCCACCATCTCACAGTCCTGCATTCCTCCTAAGTCTCCTGCCGGCCTCTGCATGTATATGCTGCAGAAAGCAGGGCTGGAGGAGCAAAAGATGTGACCCACTAGGCTAGCGAGGATGTGCACGTGCAATGCACATTTATAAAATGCTACTTTCATGGTGAAACTGGAGGTTCCCCCTGTGGTCCCGGACCACCACTTAAGCTACTCAGGGTCCGGAGACATGGGGAAGAGCCCAGTGCTCAGAAGTGCACCAATAATGTTTATTTTAAAAGTGCTCTTAAGTGCCATAAAGAGTAGGCCGAAATGTAGTCCCAAGCACTATAGAGCCTGCTAGGTGTCTGGGGGACTCCAAAATGGGAGACACGATGGCCAAACGGCTGCCACCACTCCCACAATCTTGTAGTCACTAGAAAGGGCACAGAATGGGCTATCAAGCCCACTAACAGTGAACTGCAACTCCTATTGGTTGGCTGTTAGAGACTCTCAAAGTAAGGACTGCCATTATGCCATAAACTGTTTTGCCAGCAGCCATATTAAAAGAGACCTTGTGACCTGTTTCAACCAATCAGATATTACAGAAATCTTTTAGGACTGTGAAATGGCTTCTAGAAGAGGAGAGGAGAGTGAACAATGAGCTGGGTGGCAAAGCAACAACAAATCAGGCACCCAGTATCAGTATGGACAGCCTAATCAGCCAATCAGAGGCTGCCAATTGTTTAGTGAGGAGGAAAAAATGTTGTAGCTTGAGGCTGTGCTTCTCAAGGGTTTTGAAGTGAGAGACTGTTCTGAGACAGTTGGAGGAGAGCTGTTAAGCCTGTCAGAGGGGCTCCTGGCTGATCTCCAGCCTGGTGAAGTGATTTTCTGAGGAAGAAAAGGTTTTTCCAACCTTAAGAGGAGAATCATCCTGCCTGTTGCAGTTTTGACAGGTTTTGTCAGAGAAAACCTGTCAAGTGAACTGAATCCAAGCAGATTCTGACCAGAATGCCATCCAGCACTGATTGTTTCCTGAGGGGATCACCCTGCCTTGGCATCTCCTGGCCTTGAAGATCATCTTAAAAATAATTCTGCCTGCCAGCAGAAGTGCCCAGGTGACTTTTAATTCTAACTAAAGCTTGAAACTATATTCTCTGTGGGGAATATCCAGTCAAACCTTTGGCTACTGCTACTGGCCAGCAGGGTGACTTCAGTATTGAGTGAGACCAGCACTGTAGTTAAAGCTACCTGTCACTCCCCTCCCCTCATCCTGGGGATCATCGGAGAGAGGAAGACACAGGCCTGTCCAGTGAACGCTGTTTACAAAGGCCGGTGTGGTGAAGTTGGAAAGGCTTGACAGGTGAAGACCAGCATCCTTCATCCCATGCAACCCATGTTGCAGTTTCCTGCGTTCCACATCCTGCTGCCTGTTGATGTGGTGCACCACCAATTACCATTCAAACCCCTTGGCACTGCTAAGAGCAGTACCAGTAAAGTCTCAGTTCCAGCCTGTTCATATCAGCCTGAGTGTTCAACAAACCATGAGTAAGCAGGGCTGCCCTGCAAATATTTGTGGGATCTGTTACAATTTGTGTTACAAGTTCAAGCTACAGATATTGTTAGTTATTTGTCAATGTTTTAGTGCATCAACGCTAGCCAACCCGCGGCAACCACAGGCCTACACCAGTCTGGGGTACCTCAGCATAGAACTGGAGTGGGGGGTCTGGTACCAGACGGGAGGGTTTGCATTTCCTTTTGTTGTATACTGGTGGAAGGTTGGGCACTGTACTGTTTACTGCTCACAGTTTTAAATGTATTTCCTATTTCATTTCTGTTGCATTGCTTTCTGCCAAAACCAAATCATATGCCACATCTGTGTACCTCCCTGCTCCTGGTATTCCCTCTCTATTTCTACCCTGATGATAAATAAATCTGTATTTATTCTTTATTTACCACCCTGTCCATGAGCATATTATTAGAGAGTTCCTTAAAGTGCATGTTGGCTATTGAAGTGCAAGGTAAAGTGAATTTCTGTGTGCGGGGTGTCGTTTGGGAAGGGAGGTGGGTAGGTACAGCATCCAAGGGGGCTATAACCAATTTATCAACTGGCCCACAAAATCCTACCTGGGTGGAGACACCACACTATTTGTGCAATCTTTTGGAAACAAACTCCCAGACTATACCGAACAGAGCCCGGGCCCCTCAACCTTGACTGTGAACGTAAGGCAGGGGTAGTAGTCCTCAGTTGGACCACGGTGCTGGAGTTTCATAAATATTAGTTTTTATTATTAGTTTTCCATTAACAGAACATCAAGAGAACCCCTTGAAAAAAATCAATTTAATGAGCGAAATGTTGGGAAAGTTAATGAAATAAATTAAAAATCAAGGCATTACGGGAAGGAGTGCATTTGTTCTGAAGCATCCAGCAACCCCAAATTTCTTCCTTTTTGTTATCTGCCAAGCACCTCAGGGCAGCTAGAGAACAAGATCTATAACCATTTCCCACAATTTACTAGTTCTATAATGAAAGGGGTCTGAAATTTATAGTCACATATTTAAAAGCACAGTGCTTATGTTTACATTGACCATATTACAAACCTCAACTTGCTGGTAAAAGGGAGAGCTTAGTAAAGTGCATAAAGTGACTAAACTCAACTATTATCCATTGATATATGTGTGTAACATAAATGCAAAACATTCCCAGTTCCAGAAGTTTAAAAACTGTAACCTTGCAGAAACATATTATAAGTAGTAAACATGAGTACTTTAATATCATAAGTGTCCCAAAGTAGACAATAGTAGAAATAGTACATCAGAAAAAAATAGACAGGTAAGTTAAAGGATTATATATAAGAAATGGTGCCAAGGGTTGTGATTGCCAGTAAATATAAATGTGCTCACTTCTCAGGGAATCTGCAACTGAGTACCCTTAAATTGATAGAAATGTGACAGAAGGTATATTTTACCTAACATCACCTAAGTAAAATAAAAATAAAAAGGTTGTTAGACATAGGGAATTGGCTTCAATTGACAGATCATTATATAATTTGATATTTTGTGTAACAAACAACAGCATTTCAGTTTAAAAATGACTTTTGCAGAACTAGGTTAAAGTGCAGTTGTTCATGATGTGCTGATGCCCCCAGTTTGTAGATCAATTCTCTTTGCAGTGGAGCAAGGTTTGCACCGCTCTGCCCCCATGTACTTTATCACACTCAATGACCATGCAGTTAGTACCTACTAGATTTATTACATGTCCAAATGCATACTGTTTGACCCAAACAGGTATTTTTCTATTTTTTTTTTTTTACAATGTCTCTCACATGCTCTTGAATCCACATCCAAAATTGTCTTACAGTTCTGCCTATGTGCAGTTTTGACCAGTGACATTGTATAACATACACAACAAACTCTGTAACTCTTTTATAAACTCTCTGATGTGAACATTAAAATGTGCACTTGGGTGGATACATTATTTTCCTGGAAATACAAACTTCCCGATATTGCAATGACCACAACTGAAAAACTACTTGGTAGTGGGGGTAACCATGTGGGATTCAATCTGATGATACTAGTGTAGTGGCTTCAGTTGACTTACACTTACCCCTCTCTAAAATGCAATGCTGTGGGGTTCTTTTTGATGCCTCTTCTAAAATTGGATCTCCCTGGAGTACTGGCCATTTTTTTCTCACAATGGTGCCAACTTGTCCTGCCAAGTGTCTGAACTCAGTACTTAAGGTTACTGGTGCCCTAGCTTGTATTTTTTCCCGTTTGACACCAATGATATCTTTCTCTCTCTCTCCTCTTCCCCAGCTCTCCCTAAAGCATTTGTCACTACTTTTTGTCATAACCCCAGCTATGAATCTGTCACACGTTTCCTTAGCTTACTGTTCAAACGGTGTAATGTCTGTGCAATTTCTTTTTTATATACAATGGCTGGCTGTGCAGAACAGACCTGATCAAATGTTTGGGATGTGAGGATTCTGCTCGAAGTAAGCCGTTAGTAGCAGTTTTCTCTTTGCAACCCCTGGTGGTAACCACATGATCACAAATTCCTCTTAGAGAGATGTCTTGAAAATTTAGTTTCTGGTCACTTACTGTGGTAGTGAAGAACAGATTCAGTTTGTTGTTAGTAAAATATGTTCTGTTTCTTCACTATTGCCTTTCCACATACAGATCACATCATCAACAAAGTAGTACCATTTGATGACGTGGTCTGCGTGTGGATTAACGTCAGGGTTAAAAACAGTAGACTGCTAAGACAGCCCGGTGGCACTGAAGGCTGAGGTGCTGGATGCCTTACCTCACACTGCACTGGTGACCCGTATTCGGGAATGAGCATGGGTCACTGGGGGTTGGCAGGGAGAAGAAAGATAGAGCGTTCGTTGGACTGCTCTCCTTCTCCGGGGGGGACTTCACTTCCCGATGCCCGATTGCCCCCAGCAGAGGCTGGGGGTCAGGGCATGGGGTGACAACATTGGGAGGAGTCTGGTCAGATGCCTGGGGGAGAGGCATGCGGACACATGCACCTCTGCCCCGGTTGGTGTCATTGCACGCCAATGGCTCCAACAATGGGAGGGGCAGAACAAATAAGGAAAAAAGGTGGCACTTCTTGCGTGGCTTGATGGCCGTCTGCAAGTGTTCACTGGGAGCTAGCACACAAACTGGATCCATGAGGGTGTGGAGATAAGGGGGCACCCTGCTGCCCCACTGCAGGGGGCAAGCCACAGGGGTTTCAGGGTGCCAGCGGTCCCGGTCAAAATGGATGGCAGCTGGATCCCTGGATGGGATGCGAGGAGTACCAGGGGCAGAGAGGTGGCCCAGGAGGATAAATAAATACACACAAAAAAAAAGTAGACTGCTCCGATATTCCTAGAACTAGATCAGCATAGGTTGGGGTTATGCTGCCCCACATTGCCATGACATGTTTGTGAGAAATGTTGATTTCTAAACATAAAGTTATAGCGAGACAGTATGAATTCCAAACTGTCCAATATGATGTTAACTAGAAATTCTGATAATTCACCTCCTGTGAAAGCGACTGGTTAAAAAGAACTGCATGGCTGAGGAAAACTGCCTGTAGCAGTACGCAGGCTGAACAGTAAACTCTGTTGTACGGTGTGGGTTTATTCCTGTGAGAATGCTACATGTCTTTCTTGGTGGAGAGAATGCATAGGGATCTTGGGAAACTCGAGGAGTGGTCAAGAGCACGGCAGTTGGGGTTAAGTGCCAAAACGTGCAAAATCATGCACCTAGGGCATAGGAAGCCAGGAGCTGAGTATAGGAAGGAGGTGGAGGTACTGACAGTCACTAAGCAGGAAAGAGACCTTAGGGTTATCATAACGAATGACCTCAAAGTGGCAGGGCAGTGTGACAAAGTAGTGAGCAGGGCTAGTGGGATGCTGGGATGCAGAGAGACGACTATTTCCAGCAACAGGAAGGAGATGGTGGTGCCACTGTGACTGCATTGCTTGCTGGTAAGACCCCACCTGGAATACTGAGTAAAATTTTGGAAGCTGCACCTCAGAAAGGACAGGGACAGGGTGGAGGCAGTCCAGAGGAGGACAACTAAATTGGTGGTGGGGGTTTGTATGAAAATCCCTATGAGGAGAGTGAGGGATTTCAACATGCACACCCTGGAAGAGAGAAGAGCAAGAGGGGGCATGATAGAGACCTGCAAGTACCTCACAGGGGTGAACAAAGTGCAAAAGGGGAGTCTCTTTCAAAGGAGAAAAGAGCACCAGGACTGGGGGCATGGGATGAAGCTGGGGGGTTAAGAGGATGTAGTGAAGTACTATTAAACTGAAAGGGTGATAGATGTCTGGAACAGACTGCTAGCGAAAGTGGTGGTGGTGGTTGGTGTCGGGGTGAACTTTACACGTGTGGATAGACTGTAATCGGCAAGGAAGAGCGAGGATCAACAGGGACCAGTTAGGGTCTGCAAGGACAGATTAGACAGGGAGCAGATTCTGGGCAGATTGGGGGGGGGGGGCGGAAGCAGTTCAAATTCTGTGTTTCTATCAGCTCTACAAGTCTAGGAATTGCACATAAATTTCCAGTCGATATGTATCAGCCCTCAGATCTCTGAGCCCTGCAAAGAAACCCATAAACGCATAATTTGTATTTTCCTCCAGGCTCCACAGCTTGCGCGTCTTCTGGCAGCCTATTCCAGGCACCCAGTACTCTTTCAGTGCAGGAGACTGTAAATGAATACATAATTGGTTACCAGCCTGACATAAATGCAACAGGCTTTTCCACAATCCGTTTTGAGTGAGGAGCGGGTTGTAACCCCATCCAGTTCCAGCACCAAATTCGATAGGACAAAGGAGCTGGTTGGCTGTGAATCTGATACCACAGCAGATCAGCTGCAGATGGGAATCTGACAGGAGACACGCCTGCTACTTGTATCAGTGAGCTGTCTTGAGTATTGAGAATGCGATTCATTTTTGTACCCTAGATGAGCTCAAGTAGATGAGCTGAAGCAGTGCCGTGCGGGACCTGTAAACTGGGTCCGTCTCGCAATCCTGGAAATCCCCGGAATCCTATGATCTTTAAAAGGGACTGAGGCCGAGGCTGGCCGCATACAGCAGCAGACAGAGGAACTGGAGCAGGAACTTTCGTGCAAACAATATGCAGATTCTCGCGACTGCCTTGGTATTTTGTCACCTCTTCTTAGGCAAGTTGTGCGCTACACTTTCTCTTTACCATTTTGATTACCACTCTAAGGAGAAAAACAGAATAAAGTACAGCCCTGTGAGGAATTATTTTGCTTTAGAAAGCATTCTTAGATATTTTTTTTCATCGCACATACGTATGAAACGAAATGTATTAGTAAATGCAATGGTATCATAGCAGGTTTTAGAAAAACAAGTTATGCTGTAGGAAAGCTTGCCTTGCGGCTATTTATGCTAGTTCCCTTTACCCGTTTTAAAACGTCTGCTCTATCTTCAACGCGGTTTCTTCACGGTTTGCTTTGTGCCTTCCCTGTGCTCAGCTGGTTTGTGCAAATATCATTTTCAACACTGAAAAATATATTGTGCCATAGCTGTGTGATTAAGAGGAATATTTGGGAAGGTAGTGTGGTCCACAGCTTGGATGGAGCAGGAACCTGTGACTCGAGATTAGTAGTCAATCAGGTTTCAGTATAAAGCGGCAGTGTAGGTATAGGGGTTAAAGCTCCGGGTTGGGAACTGGGATGTTGCAGATTACAACCCCCAGTAGAGCCAAATTATCACTGTGTGACTTTGTGGCAAGTCACTTAACCTTCCAGTGCTGCAGTCCACCGAGTTGCAGAAATGGACATCAGCAGGACACCACTGTAAACCACATGCTACGTCTAGCTGGGCTGCTGTAGGTAAATACATTTTTTTGTAAAACAAATTCCACCACAGCTAAGGCTGTGGCTCAGGCTGTAACCTTGAGCAAGCTGCTTTACCGCCTGTGCTTCAGTCTTCTGAAATGGAGATGCTGCCTTGCCTCTCAGTTTGGCCATCCTGTTTATAAGTGGAGAAAAAATTACATCAGGTCAATGTGTGTTATCAGGTGCATATAGGAACTGTTAGCCAGTTTGCCCTTTTGTAATTATTTAGACCTACAGTTACTTTATTTCTTTGTAATACATGGAGGGCGGCTGTTGGCTCAGTTATTAAAATTATGGGTTGTGACATACAGTGGGGGGAAAAGATAACTGCTTAACTTTTGTAGTGAACCAGCACTCCTTTAACTGGTTTTGCATTAAAAATTTCAAAAGATTGCCATATTTTACAGTAACATGGTGCCAATTATTTTATTTCCACAACATGCATAAAGAAATGAACTTGGCAGCCACTGGCTAGTGACTGTGTGAAGCTGAAAGTTTAGCAAAACACTTTTACCTGTCTGTGTAGACTTTGCCAACAGGGTGGAAACAAAAAAGGGCTACCAGCACTGTACACAGGACTAGGTGGTGATACAGATAGGGATAAGGAGTGAACACTTGGACTCTTGTTTAAAGGAGTAGTCCACCCAGAATTTGCAAAAACATATGTTCTATGTGTGGTTCATAGCTCAATTCCTGTGCTACGTACAGTACAGCTGAGTGATATGGGTCATGCTTGGATACATTGGAGCTAGACCAGTAGGTAGGACAATGCCTGCAGAATGTATGAGTTGGAAGATATGGTTAGTGCTTAGATACGTCAGCATGGATATGAACATGGGTCAGTGATTGTAGTACATAAGAGCTGGATTGGATATGAATGGTGCTTGGATACTGGAACAGATGATACAGCAACTTGTTAGAACTTGGTGTTTTGGCCTTTCTCTGTATCCCACCTTTGGCAGGATGCTTAGTTGAGTAGGATTGAATACCCCAAAAAGAAATGTAATTACTGGTGCAATTACCTCCTCCAACTCCAGAGAGTGTGGCCAGTAGCACACAGGAGAGGAAAAACCCCTTTGGGGGAAATCTCTGAGGACCCATGGCTACTAACCTGCCCATCCTCTGGGCATACTCAAGGATAGTAATCCTAATTTAACAAATATTAAGCTGTTGGCTAATCCAAAACCCAGTTGATTCAAGATCTTGAATTCAAAGGCAAGCAGGCAATCCTGGATTGGATGTATTGACGTTGAATGCCCGGCAAGAAGATGGTAGCATGTCCTGTTAGCAAATTCCCAGTTTGATAAGCAGCAATGTCCAGGGTGAGCAGTTTGATACAAGGTAATTCGATCCACAGTTGAGAGAGTAATCAGTTATAGAAGGGTGAGTGTAGAACTGGTTGAATGAGCAATCCAAAAGGGAAGACTTCCAATCAAAGAAGGAACTAAGAGTGAACAGCTGTTTCCTTGTGAGGCAGAAAAGGGGGAACGTTGGTCCATGTACCCCACTTGCAAATTGCTGTAAAGCACTAGGCCTTTGGCGAAGAAGAGAGTAAGCTGAGTGCAGGCTGCTTAGCTGTAAGAGGGCGGAGCAATGGAAACCTCCAGGCCCCATGTGGGGTAAAGCAGGTAAGTGTAATATGGGCAATAAAGCCTGGTGAACCTCCAGGCCTCATATGGGATGAAGCAGGTAAGTGTAAAATAGGCAATAACAGCCCGATGAACTGCATAACATCAGCAACACGAGCCTGATGAGGATGAATTGGGCAAAAACCAGGTGATTTAAGGTGAGGTGGATAGAAACCTCCATGCCCCCTGGCAGGGCGAGGCAGGTTTCTAAGGAATAAACAAAAGAGCCCATAGCTGTCAAGTAGGAATAAGTTGAGCAGAAGCCAGCTCTTATGGGCAAGGTGGATAGAAACCTCCATACCCCCTTGCGGGGCAAGACAGGTTTGTAGAGTAAACATTAGAACCTCCATGCCCCATTGTGGGGCGAGGCAGGTTGTGTATGGTAGACGGTTAAGACTGGTAAAGGTGAGTGGGAGTAAGTCGAGCAGAAGCCTGCCTGTTATGGTGAGGCTGACAGAGTCCTCCATGCCCCTTATGCGGGCGAGGCAGGCTTGAGTAAGTATAGAAGCCCATTGAGAGCAAGTAGGGGTTAGTCGAGTTTGTATAGAGTAAGCAGGTAAGTAGAGGAAGCCTCCTGTTCTGCTGAGCAATATAGCCTTGTAGAGGGTGGTATAGATGTACGCTTGAGCATGAGCCAGGGTCAGATGGGCGAAGCTGCAAAGGCAGACTTTATGAGGTTAGGTATACCAAGATCCAGCAAAAATGTTGAGTCCCTGAGGGTCAAGGCATGGTAGAAGAATGCAGTGAGGAGGAGACTGTGTCAGATGAATTGACAACACTGGAATAGGTTAGTGTCCGAGGCTGGAACCTATGAGATCAGAAATGGCATGATGGAATAAAGCATGGCTAAGATGACCTGGCATGAGAAGGCTGCAGTAGTAAGTCCCAGAACAAGCTGAAGCAATCATGGTGAGAAACATCAAGTGGAAATGATTACAAATGTCCTGTGATGTCAACAGAAGCAGACACAAGGTCCACAGGTAAGCAAGCAGGAACATTCGTGATGGATTCAAGTCAGGTGCAAACAGATGGAAGGTAGAAGTCTAGCAAATGCCCAGTACTGGATAACTACAACTGAAGGCAAGATGCCATTGGTAGAGTCTCCAATCATGTTGCTTGAAGTTGGCGAGGAGGCAACATTAAGATGATGGAGTCCAATGAAGATCCCGGTAAAATTGATGCCCAAAGAAGTACATTGGCAGTCCAGAACTAGGTTGGTAGGGAGGACAGCAGCAGGGAGCAGAACCATGTCCAGTCTGAGCAGAAGGTAAACACTGCCTACACACAGTGAAAAAGGTAAGGCGGATGGGATGAAAAGTCTTGATACAGTCCAGATCCAGAAGAGCAAGGCGATGAGCAGGTAGACAATGCTAAAAGGGAAGACCCAGCACATGGAGAGATCCAGCTAGTGATGAATGGATGATGGATGTAGGGTAATCCGAGCTGAGAAGCTGAGCGAGACAGCAGTAAGATGGCAGCTTGCAGTATTGCAGTTTAACCAACGAGGCTGTAGAAAAACAGAATCATGATTGCCAGGAAGTGAGGTACAGTCATGGATATCCTGGCAGATAGACATGGGCTGAAGAGACTAGAAGATGGCAGAGTACTGCAGAATGCATGGTAGAATGATGCAGTTGGGTAGGCCCCACTGAAGTTCAGCTGGAACAGGGATCCCCAACAGTTCATAGCTTACTATGATTGAAAGCAGGGGTGATCGAATAAGCCACGAGTCCACTAGAGAAAGGCAGAAAATAAGGAGTGAGCTAGTCCCCACATGGGCAATCAAAAAGGCAGGAGGTTACATTTTATGTACCTTTGCCATTTTACAATAGGACATAACTGCAAATAAACAAATGGAAGTGTATGTGCAATAAGTCCTAATTACTGATAGCAGATATGAACATGATCGAGAGAAGGAGTAATATGTATAAACTACAAGGATATACATAAGGCATAAGGGAGTGGAGCACATAAAGGACCAGGAGATAGGGATATATTAATTGCCACTATATGGAGTGCTGTAGCATGGTTTGGTAGGTGTTCGTTGCACAGAAATGTTGTCATCAAGGAATACAATAGATGTATTATACTGATTATTGTTGTCTAAGTACAATAACAGGCTGTGAATACAGCGGACTTGATGAAGTAGTGATGCCATGCATGAAAATAGCCCACCCAGTTGCGCTGACTTAGGAATAAAGAAGTATAAAATGGATATTGAGTAAGGAGTTGATCCCATGTCATTCTGAAGCAATGCCCTGCATTCTCAAGTGCTGGCCTTAATTGTGTAACGTCCTCAGGACAAGCATTCCCATTTCCAACCTCTCATCTCATTCTCCACGTCTGCACTCTGGCTGTAAAAAAACATCTTCCAAGTAAAGTCCAAGAAAAGTGCACTCTTAGGAACTATCAGTCTCCACAGAGCAGTGGTAGCCTGCCCTACTCTACAGATCGTAGCTTACAGTCTCATAGCAGCACACCAAGTCATAGCATACAGAGCAAAGGAGAGCACATTCATAAGACATGGAATACGGTAGTACTGGGAAGTGTAGGCAGGCAGAAAGGCAAGAGCAGCTCCAGTAGAAGCAGTATGCTGGAGGCAACAACTCCTAATAGCAGACAGAGGGAAGGACACACTAGGACTTCACACACAAATCAAAACACTCTGCACAACATATGTTTTTGCAAATTCTGGGTGGATTACTCGTTTAAGTAAAACAGTTACATTTGCAAAGTTCAAGAAGGTACTGTTTGCACAAAACGTTTTATGGACCTTAGAGAATTTGCCTTCCTCAGGTGGACTGGTAAGGTCTTCCAGAGTTTAGAAGCCAGGTGATCAAAAAAATGCTGACCCACCGAGTTACAGCTGCTTTCTTCTATTCTGTGTTCGTTCTTCACAAAGTTAGATGCTACAAACCATACTTTCTCAGCCTCATGCCTCATAAATCAGGGTCTAAGGATGAAAATCAAGGATGCATTGCCTCTTATAAATTGGTGGTATCCATTCAGTATGCTAGCAGAATAAGTGTAAAATGCATTTTCTGAAGAACAAGCCTGCAACTCTAATGTTTGACATAAGTGTTGTGCATACAGTCCTTACTAGTAGGACAGGGGAAAGAATAAGGTCAGGGCCAACAGGAAAGGGTGCGGAAAGGGGGGGTAACAGTTGAGGGAGGTGGAGTCCTTAGTTGCCGCTTGGCATTCTCCAATATGAAGAGACTTGATAGACCACTAGGCCTTGTTCTGCTGGCATTTTTCATATGTTTGGTCTGTTCAGTCATGGAAACACACATTTTAGGAGGGACAGAAGTGAATTCTGAGGCAAAATCAGGAACAGTTGAGAGGTATGCTACACACATTAAGGGCAGGGTTTTCAGATGGCATGATGCAGACTCAGCATCTGCTGTTCGGTGCCACCTGTGTTATGCCACACCACCTGTGGATGCTAATTATTTAGCTAGGTACCACTTGCCATACACCTTTGATGCGGGCACCTTGCGTCAAACATCGGCTTTTGAAAATTTAGCCCATTGAATCAGGTTAAGCTGTTGGTGGTATTTCTGATAAATGGGGAAAATTTAGCCAGGATATTAGGGAAATTCCCTTACTTTTTTGAGAAACAGCATGGGCTTTTTAACATCCACCTGAACAACTACCAGAACAGGTAGATAGATCTCAGTTTAACATCTCATCCATAAAACTGCACCTCAAGAGTGCAGTACCCCCCCATGCTGCACTGCAGTGTCAGTATTGGGATTACCCCCAGGTTCCTGGTGCGGGTTAGAACCCACGACCTTCTGATCTTCCAGCCTCAGAGGCAAATGTACAACCTGCTGAACCACTGACAGACCTGCAACAGTTGCGGTGGTTATGGCAAGAAAATGATATCTGCATCATATATTGGATGCACGCGTCATTTATCGTGACACATGCACCATCTTTAAGGATGCACTTTGTGTTGATTCTGGATGCATGTTGAACCATGTTTTAAGTGCATTGGAATCAGGACACAGGGCTCATGAAGAGCTCCCTCCTGCCCTTTAGTGGAGCCTGTCAGGATGCAATGCAGTGTCTTAGGTTACTGTATGAAAAAAAGGATTAACTGCCACTGAAACTGCGATTAACTGCCATTGAAATTGCAATTAACTCCCCTTGAAATTGCACTATTTCTTGCAGTAATGTTGCTGCAGAATTACAATGCAGCCTGGTGGGTTTTACTGTACATGGCCATTTAGCAATCATGTGGAGCCCTTTACTTTGTCGTTCACGGCAGACTTTTTCCAGTATTATTTTGATAACTGCAGTCTGAACTTGTGGAAAGACCCATTTAACATTTTATTTGAATAAATGAATAAGCTAAACATAGGGCTTTGTCCTCAGACTTTCGTGGTTAGAGCACTGAACCTTGGAGATGGGCAGCTGGGTTCAAATCCCACCTCGCCCAATGACTTACCTTGAGTAAGTCACATGACAGCTCTGTGCTTCACTCCACCCAGCTGTGAAAACAAGATGTTGCATCTTAGTATGCTAGTCTGGCCAAAAGTGTTGTGCAGACTTTAATTTATTGTGTTATTTCCCCGCTGTACAGTATTTACATGCAACATACTCAAAGCCACTTGGTATAGGTGTGCAGGATACCTCACCATCTGAAAGCCCATGCAAGAAACATTCTAACAAGGTGCGGGGGCGCTTGCCAGCAGGTGGCAGTATTCTAGAGATATCTATGTCAGCATTATATTAAACAAGCATTTGTCAATGCCGAATGTTTGCTTGCTGGCATTGGCATTGGTAGTGTAGGAGTTAGAGAGCTGCATAATAGGAATGACAGTGAAGTATTGAACTGAAGCCAACCCCACCACCACCCCTGCAGAGACTGACAGGCATTGGGGTGTGCCTTTGGGTCATCAGGCATAACGGCCATGCCATTTCACCACACCCTACACTGCAGGCACCGACAAGCAGTGGCGGAGCTAGGGGGGGCTGGGGGGGTGGTCGCCCCTCCGGGCTGCCCCAGTGTGAGTAGTGATGCTCCACCACCATCTTTATTCACTGTTTAGTGCCCATTGTGGAGCCCTTGATTGATTGAATGGGCCCCCCAGCTCCCAAACACTCCCAAACCTAGCTCAGCCACTGCCGACAAGTGTCACGGTGTGTCTTGGGGTCTTTGGCCCTTATGCTCACCCTGTTCCATCAGGAAATACAGTGAGATGGGTGCTGTATAGGAGAATGGGGTGAACTTTGAGGCCGAAGAGTCCAAAGCACACCTCGATGCCTCTCACTGGCTAAAGGGTGTGGAATGGTATGAGCATTACAGGCGAGAATCCCAAGTCACACCCCTAATGCCTGTCAGTCTCTACAGGGTGGGGCATTATGGTCAGAAACCCTAACACCTCAGGCGTTCATTGGTATTTGCACTCCAAATTTTCAACATGGGTTTTTTTGTGACCCCCACCTTATGAATAGTGGCAATATCAGTTTGTTAGCTGAAAGCTGATTTTGCACAGCGACTATGCCATTTGGCACCACAGGTGCAAAAACACATTTTGAACAGGATGTGAAAAATGACAGCTGTACTGTTCATGGGGAGGTGCAAAAAATGGCAATGTTGAAAATCTGCAGTGAAAATATTTAAAAAACTGGTGAAGTGACAAGCGTGCGTAGAAACTGCGCAACGCACACCCGTAATGCAATTAGTTTGGGGATTTTTTACAGCAGATTGTCAACACAGGCATTTTAGAACCTCTGCTCATGAACAGTGTCACTGTGATTTTCTTAATCTGTCCCGAACATTGATTTCGCACACTGACTGTGCCACTGTGTGCTACATGCGCAGAAACACATTTTGGGCGAGGTGTGAAAAACAATGGCTGTACTGCTCATAAGGAGGTTTGGTAAAATGCAATGTTGAAAATCTGGAGTGAAAATATTGAAAATTCGTGAAGTTACGAGCGTGCGTAGGAACAGCGCAACGCATGCTCATAAAACAGTCATTTTTGGGAATTTTTTCACCAAATTTTCAACATAGGGTTTTTGGGGGCCTCCCTCATGAACTGTGATACTGTTGTTTTGTAAATCAGTCCGGAAAGGTGGTTCCGTGCAGTGACTGCGAAATCACCTTTCGGGGCTGACTAACAAAACGACAGTGCGAGAATTCATGAGGTGGGGTCCCAAAAACCCCATGTTGAAAATTTGGTGAAAAAATTCCCAAAAATGCCTGAGATATGCATCAAAGTTGAAAAAAACCCTATTTATTCCATTATACAGCTTACGGGCATTTCCTCAGTTCGTGGTCGGCTTTGAAGAGTCCAGACGTGTTCCCGGTCCACCGAAGATCATCGCGCCAGACTCTGGAGGTAAGCATGGGGTGAGGTAGGGGTGTGGGGAGGCAGGGTGCGCAGAGGGTGAGTGCAGGTGGGGGTCAGGACAGTCAGCGAGGGACCATTTTTTTCTTGCAGGTTATTGTTTTCTTGTAGACGATGCGGGACTTGTGCCACGCTGGGGTGGGCTCCTAGTGTGGCAGTTGGAAGGCTGTTTGGGCGGGCAGTGGAGCCGATGTGGGATTGGGCACCCCCATCGGCCATACGAACTGTTGCCATGCTGGGGTGGACTCCCAACGTGGCACCCGGTAGTCTGTTGGGGGGACAGTGGAGCCAATGGAGATTGGGCACTCCCATCGGCCTTATGAACCATTGCCATGCTGGGGTGGGCTCCCAGCATGGTACCTGGAACTCTGTTAGGGGAGCGCAGCAGAGCCGACAGGGGATTGGGCACCCCGTTGGCCATGCAGTGTGTGTGTGTGTGTGGGGGGGGGTGCATGAGCACGCAGTATGCTATCAACACTATTTTAACGCTGTTCACTGAAGTGGGTCTCTCCCTTTCAACTGTACACCACTGCATTTTCAACTGCTGTCATAGACAGCTGCAGCATTCATTGGTGAACTGTGGCTGCGCCTGCAAACACACTGACTGAATTGGAAGACAGGGTGCCACACCTACAAAAACTCGGATGATGGCACTGTGTTTCTTGCACATGCGTGCAAGTAAACATAATAAAGGCAGCAGATGTTTCGTGGAATTGTGAAACAGGAAGCAATGTCACAGTTGGGTAAGCTGTGCTTGACATCCAACCGTGATATCACTTTCTGTCTCAGGCTTTATGAAATGGCATCTGCTTTGACTAAATATAGTCCTGATTAGATGGTGTGATCGATATCTTTCATGACTCATTTCTGGGAGGAGAGTAGTATCGTAACACACATGAAGACTAGAGTCAAGATGACATCTGTTTAACGGAGCAGTGCAATGAAATATGTTTTGCCAAAAAGCAAGTGTTAGTACAATTAAAATATTAGCATACCTGTCAGGTCCACTTTTCTAGTTCCCTCCTATGCTGCATGCCATCAGTGTTTTATTATGTTCTCTGTCCTAACCCTTGCCAGTTTTACTATGCTATTTCTAAGCCAGTTGTGGTGCTCTTCTTTTTTCTGGAGAAAAGACTGAATTACAGCAGTTATAAAATTCTCATATTTGAGTGGAACTAGGAGCATTTACCACCAAATAAAACTGGAAGATGCCTGGGCGTTTTTATAGAGCAAAAAGTAGGGTCACATTTAATCACCCAATTTTGTTGCACTGCTGCTTTAAGAAGCAGCAAAGTGATAAAATGGTTGAGTTAGCTCTTGCTGTCACAGCAAGTAGGCAGCTGGTGGAGGCAGCTCAAACACTTCTGCTTCAACCAGAAGTCTAATGGTTAATGTAAGGATCAGTATAGGAGTGACATTTAGTGGGGAGCAAGTCAGTTTCTGAGACTGTGGGGCATTCTTCTTGAGGGTTATGCTGTGGAGGAGGGGTCATGGCTCCTTCTGTCCTCATGTTTCATGTTTTACGTCCTCAGGACCTCCTTGTGAATGAGCTTGCTCAATGGAGTTATTCCTGCAATAAACTTCAAAAAAACTCCAAACTTCTGCAGGACCTTTGCATATTTCTGTGCTCAGCTGGTAGCAGCAATGGAAGAGATATCTCTCCTGTGGCACAGGCTCAGCTGGACACAACCCCACTACCCCAGAGGCCCCTAGTCCGGGGGGGGTGGAGAGTGGTGGGAAGGGGGCAGGGTGACAGGGGCAGCCACGAGGAGGTCAACCAACTCCACACCATCCCAATAGCAAGATTCTTTACATCCCTGGAATAAATTCAGTTACCAGACTGCAAGGGAGGGGGATCTGGGTCAGTCGGGGGAAATGAGAGTGATGACCTAGTGGCACCCAGGGGTGAGAGAGTAAGAAGAAGGCAGTTAGGAGAGTTTTGGTGGCTGGGATTTTATGAGCAGGGAAGTAGAGATGGTAGTAGGTGTGGAGAGGGGGGTGGTCAGGGGCCTTTTTGGAGCATCAGTCATCTGGGAAATAGAATAGGAAGGATAACAGAGAAAAGGGAGGTGGGGTGCTGTTGCACATGAGTAACCTTGTGAACCAGCAAGTGAAGTGGAACTTTCAGAGGCTGGGGTACAGATTTCAGGCACACTCAGCCTCCACAGCCTTTTTCGAGGTGCTCCCTGTTTGGAATTGGGGGGGGGCTGGAGTAAGGAGGGAAGGGATAGAGGAATTAAATGGGTGGTTAAAGGGATGGTGTCAGGAAAAAGGATACCACTTTGTGTGGCATTAGGGGACTTCTGGGACATGAGGCTCTTCAAAGATGATGGCCTCTACCTGACAAGAGAGGGGGTCCAGAGTGATGGGACAGACGTTTTATGTCTACATTAGACAGATAAACTGAATGCAGGGGACACTGAGGCTAGGGGAACCACAGTAAATGGAGTGAGGAAGGGGAATGTAGCTAGTGCTCCCCCTATAATGGTGACTGGTACCAGTAAGGTAGTAAAAATAATGTTGAGTTTCAAAATGGGGTAGTGGAACAGGCAAAGAGAGGAAGACTTTCAGGGTCTGAAGGCAATAGGAAAAAGAAGAAAGCAAGGAGAATGGGAAGGAATGCAGGTGTAGGATCAGAAGACAGCAAAACAGGATCTGGAGCTAATTGGATTGGGGTCTGCCTTAATGCCAGAACACTGGATAATTAAATCTGTGAGCTGCCTGTAGGCATTGGTGGCAGACACTCAGGCAGACCTCTTAGCCATCACAGAATCTTGGTTCCCAGAGAATAATTACAGGGACTTGTCAGTTACAGGTTACACACTGTTTAGAGAGGATAGGAGAAAGCTAAGAGGTGTGGCTCTGTATGTCAGGGAGGGCACAGAGGCTGTAGATGCCAGACGCATTAGGAACGCAAAGAAGAAACAGAATCACTGTGTGTTCACCTCATGGCACCCTCAGGCAAGAAAATATGGGTGGGGGGGGGATCTATACATCACCAGGACAAGAGGAGGAGCGAGATAGGAAGCTCAGAGAAGAGTTGGCAAGGAAAGTGAAGAGGGGGAAGTGGTGATGGGTGATCTGAACCTGCCGGATATTGACTGGGACATTCCAGTGCCAGGTACACTGGAAGTCAGGTCTTGTTGGATACATTGTAGGAGAATTTTATTCAGTCTAGGCTGGCCCTCGGAACCAGAATGCCCCTATCTAAAACTGAAGTCCTTGATTTCGGAAGAGCAGACTCAAATCAGATGAGGGAGCTGGTCTGAAACAAATTGACCAGGGCTGACAGCATCAGAGATATAGAGGAAAGGTTGAGGGAATGAAGGGGACCATTCTTGAGGCAACAAAGTCATGCACGAGAATCGTTTTAAAACAAAACTTGCACAAGAGACTAATATACTTCTCAGAAAGGGTGAAAAAAGCAGTGAAGGCCAAGAAAAGGCTTCCACCTGGTACAAGAAAAGCGGGGGAATGTGGTGAGTACCAAATGAGAATTAGGAAAGCAAAGAGGATGGTTAGGGAGGCAAAGGCAGACACGGAGCTACGTATTGTGGGAGTTGCCAAGGGTGGGGAAAAACAATTCTTCAGATGTATTAAAGAAAAAAATCAGGAAGGGGGTATTGTTAGGCTATGGGGGAGGGAGTGTGGACTAGAGGAAGATGAACAAAATACAGCTCTCCTTCAAGCTCAGATATCTAATAGGTATAAACTGACTTCACTTTACTGTGAAAATGTCAGATCGTGACTGACAAAACTAAAAACAATACACCACAAGCGAGCATTCAGCTGAATTGACAGTTCAGAAGATTGGGCAAACGAGAATCAGGCTGTCCTGTTTAAAATGTGCCGTGTGGATGTTACTCAGCCTGATTCAAACTCTGTTAGTGTTGGTTATCTTTTTTTTTTAATGCATAAATGCTGTAGATGGGACTTTACACGTCTGCATATGAAGCTGTGTGCGTGCTTGTGCTACATGAGAACCACAACCCCACCACCTCTGTTTTAAATTACACACTGTGTCAGTGTTTTTGTTGACGTTGAAGTGGTACTGAAAAATACTCACCTTTCCCTAATATGAAGTTATTTTCATTTTCACTCTCTCCGTCACAACTAGTCTCTAAAATATTAATCAAAGACGAGCAACACTTAAGACCAGAAGAAACCCTCAGCTTAGATCTCAGAAAACAGATTTTACAGTAGCTGACATAATGGAGAATAGGAGTCAGTCTCCGTTGCCATATTCATATAGCAGACGCACACATGCGGCTTCATATGCAGACTTCAAATATGAAGGAATTCACATCACTCAAGCCATATTTAATGAGCTTCCGCTATCTATCAGTTTAATTCGGGTGCCTCTGTCATTCCCTTTAGTCAGGAATGATTACCCAGCTAATAAATGTCAAAACAAATGTCTGTTGGGTGGTGTCCCGGGATGTCAGATGTAAGACATGGCCCGATGCATATGTTAGACCATGCCATGATTCTGTTGTCCCTGAAGATTGAAGAAGGTGGTCGGTCGAGACCTCCATGGAAGTTCCCCATGTATCTCCTGGGGCAGAAAGGCTTTTGGAACTTTTTAAAGGACCAGTGGCAGTTGTTTAAGGATACGAACAGAGCCTCTGTCATGCAGAATAAGATATATTGGGAGGCGGGGAAAGCTTTGCTCAGGGAGGGGCCATAATTAGTTATGTTGCCAAATATGAAATAGATAAACAGAGGAAGCAGTTGGACCTTCAGTACCAAATAAAATAACTTGAGAGTAGGGCTGCATGAGGGGAGACGGGGGATATTTTACAACAATTATCTATGGCTAGGAAGGCCCTGAACAGTCTGCTCTCAGAGAAGGCCTGTAGACAATGGCTCTTTGTCAAAAACAAGTTCTTTGAGTGGGGAAATAAGCTGGGCCCCGTCCTGGGTAATCTGATTAAAGGCAGGAAGAGTTCCACATCAGTTGTGGGGATAAAGGATGCCCAGGGGAGGGTGGTTCGGGACTCTGACTCAGTGCAGGGCCTGTTTCAAATGTTTTATAGGTATCTCTGTCAGTCGGAATGTCAGGGGACATTACCCTTGGAGAAGGAGTTTTTAGAGAAGATCATGCTTCCAAAGCTTACAGAGGAGCAAAAGGAACAACTAGGGGTGAAGTTCACAAGGGAGGAAATAAGGACAGTAATTATGGGTTTAAAAGTGGGCAAAGCAAGTTTTCCAGACAGCTACCCTGTAAAGTACTATAAGGCCATAGTGGACTGTGTGGTGGAGCCACTCTGGGAGGTATTTCAGGAGGTGCGGGGGGGGGGCACTCCCAGATTCTTGCAGTGAAGCGGCAATGTGTGTCTTCCCAAAGCCTGGTAAGGACCCGCTGTAATGTGCTTCCCATCAGCCCATTTCATTGTGGAATTGTGGTGTTAAGATCTATGCTAAAATATTAGCCAGTCGCCGTGAAGGTTTCCTCCCAGAGTTGGTCCACCCAGACCAAACAGGCTTCATTCGAGGCCACCATTCTGATCATAATATGAGAAAGGTCCACAACATAATTTAGCATTCGCCTTGGCATCCTGGATGCACTGTGGTGCTTTCCATGGACGCCAAGAAAGCGTTTGATCGTATTAAGTGGGAATATTTGTTTGAGGTTCTTGAGAGGTTTGGTCTGGGGGACTGCTTTGGTAGGCTGGTCAGAGCCCTGTACAGATCTCCATGGGCATCGGTGCTAATAAACAGGATTGTCTGAACAGTTCTCTTTGCACTGGGGCACATAGCAGGGGTGCCCCCTCTCCCCACTTTTATTTGCTCTAGCAATTGAACCACTGGCTGTATGTATTAGGGACCACCTTGATACTCTGGAAATACAAGGAAACATTGGTTACCAATATAAGATAACACTGTATGCGGACAATATGATTCTCTATGTGAGGGATCCAAAGATATCTTTGCCCTCTTTAATCAAGCTAATATTACAGTTTGCCACATTCTCAGTGTAACCCTCCGCCCCATCTAGGGCATACTCTTTGTATTGCAGATGGTCCAGGCAGAAAAGGGAGAGCACTTCTAAGTGCTAGCATTCAAGACCTATTCACTTCAGAAACAGCAGGGAATCAGTTGTCTTCTACCTGCTCGGCATCTTCATAGCTGTGCACTTTACCCTTGCTCTCTTTCAGCATCTGATCTCCTCCCTGAGCTGTCCACCGGACCAAGACCTCCTTCTACACCTTACGAGGTCTCAGAAGCCCTTGTGGCCTCAGCCAGGCTGGATCGGATATTTACCACTGGAATGCAACTCATGGATAATTAATTAGACTGCAAATACAGGGGAGAATTTCATTGCATTGGCCTTCCCCCTACAGTCAAATAATGCATAAACCACTATTTCCTCCCCAAATTGGCTTTTATTTTGTACCTGTACTGTAAATTATTCCAGTGATACAGGTGTCACTATACTTCATTAAGAATAAGTAAAGCAGCTACATGGGGCTATTGAACTTTTTACACATACTGGCTGGACAAGATAAGGCAGCAGAAACTAATGGATTCAGGCAGACACAAGCAAAGATTCTCCTCTGCCTATTATCTCCTTCAGGTGCTTTACCCTGAGACTTACTTGCACACAGATCCCTGCAATCTCCTGACTTGTATTGGATCTGGTAAGCCAACCTTCACTTCCCTTTCTTCGGGTCACTTCCAAACTGCCACTGGTCATCCCCCCCTTACTCTGGCATAGGAAAGTGAGCAGCCTTCCCCACCTGGACCCGTGGGTGCTTGCCCAAGCCACAGGAGCTCCAGGAATTTTACGGCGACCCAAGCCCTGACCCACCTTCAGTGACTGGCACTATTCCTGGTGCTAAGGCTACACCTGCCATCGTCACTCTGCTCTGCCTCAGCACACCATGGCCCCAAATTCACTCTGGGGATTCCACTGGTACTTATATCCTCAGGGTCCCTGCCAGGCCTACTTACCTGCTTCAACTCCTGGGCATGAATTAAGCTGCAGCATGGGGGCTACCCTCCAAGGTCTGCCATTTCTTTGGCCTGTGACTCACCTGGACCTTGATGTACCAGTGCCCCAGGACCTGTCCCTCCAAACAGGCCCCCTGTTTTGGGTGAAAGGCTCCCCAGCTCCCTTGAACCCCCCCCCCGGCTGCCCTGCCACACCAGGTATGAGGGGAACCACTGCCACTGGTTCCCCTCCTGGGAGGGCCCTGCCACTGCTCTCCCAGCCCTGGTGAACTGGGATATACCACAAACAGGCTTTCTAAGGGCTCCTACTCTCTCTCTGGGCTTGCTAAAGCCTCCTGCTGCCCTATCCTCCAATGATTCAGGACCTGGCTACATGTGTCCCCACAGAGCTCCATACCTACACTCTTCATTGACCACAGCACATGGAAAACCATCCTGACTACAGTATATTGGGGGTTACCCCACTGGCCCTCCTGAACTGCCGAGCTCCCTCTCTTGCCCACCTTATCTGCTCCTGACTGTACTCTTCCAGTCTCCGCCCTCTAGCCCCAGGCCTAATGCCTGGGCTGGAAAGTTCCTGCTACTTTCTGTCAGTCCCCTTATATACCCTTTTACTACTCTCTGCCTCCACCTTGATGTGTCTAGTGCAATATCCCCCAGAGCACTAAACCCATTTCCTAACTCTGTGAGAGGGGTAGGAGGGGAAAGGGATGCCTAACAGTGGGAATATAAACCCCACATTTACAGGGGGCTTACATCAGGATATCAGATACATTTGGGGAGGTCCAAGATTATGTACCTGGAATATGATGCGGGGACTCATAGGAATGATGGTTGGGGTCTACGAAAAGTTCAAACCTCTTTTAAATATCTTGGAGTTCACCTGGGTCATGACATAGACTCCTTATACTGGCTTAATTACTCGATTAAATTACTGGAAGAGGAGCTGTGTAGATGGAGGGCCCTCCCCATATCCTGGCTAGGGTGCATAAACTTAATAAAAATGAATATTCTACTCCAAATTTTGTGTTTTGTACAAATGCTACTGGTAGGCCTGGGCTTGAGGGATTTTAGAAGGCTTGAGAGAGCCTTTACAGGATTCCTCTAGCAGGGTAAGCATGCTCATACTAGTTTACAGCGGTTGAGAAGGAACACTGCAAACAGAAGATTGAATTTCCCTGACCTGAACAACTATTTCTTGGCTGCCCAGCTCCAATATGTTCGGGATTGGGTGACTAGCCCACAGGAAGTGGGCTGGCTTGATTTAGAGGGACTGGAGTGCCCGGGGAGACTCTCAGCCTTATCTAGCCAAGAAGGGCCGCAAGGCCTACACTCGGCTGGGGTTTACCAATCCCATGATCCTCACAGTTTTAAATAGCTGGGAGCAGATCAAGAAACTAATGGGGGCATCAGAAGTGGAAACCCTATTGCTTCCGCTCACTGGAAACCCTCGGTTTCTCATGGATTTGGAGAATCCTGAGTTTAGGGAATAGGAGACATGGGGAATTTGTTGTTTTGGTTCCTTAATGGCCTTACAAAAAATGCACTCTTTTGAGGATCTTACGAGGTGACTCGGCTTGCCAGGTAGTCACCTGTTTCACTACTTAAAAGTAAGAGCCTTTGTTGGAGGTTTGGGATGAGGATTGGGAGTGGGCTTCTCCCTTGAGCAAATAGAATACCTGATTCATCAGGTGAAGCAGGATTCCAGGGGGTTCAGTTCTGGAGACCTCACCTACGCAAAGACATAGATACCATAGAAAAAGTACAGAGAAGGGCCACAAAGATGGTGTATGGGCTAAGGGAGAAGAGAGGTTGTGGGTGTTGGCTCTATACCTGCTGGAAACCAGAATAGAGAGGGGGATATGATAAAAACATTCAGGTATGTAAAGGGGATCAATAAAGTGTGGGGTGGGAACTTATTCACAGGGAAGGAAGGCACAAAAACTAGAGAGCATGGTCTGAGGGTGGAGGGGGGGAAGGTTTAAGGGAAAGGTGAAGGGACATTACTTTACTGAGAGGGTGGTGATGCCCTGGAACAGTCTGCCGGTGGACGTGGTAGAGGCAGGAATGCTGGAGGGATTTAAGAGGGCTTGGGACAACCACAAGAGACTGTCTAGGATATGGGGGGGACTAAAGGGGAAGGGAGCATGTAAAGAAGGGGACAGGGCAGACTTGATGGGCCAGGAAGGTCCTTTTCTTCCAGCACATGTCTATGAATGTCTATTCCAGGGGATTGGTTTGGAAGGTGATTCATTCAGAAACCCCTCCCAGATGTAACTGGGAAAACACGTACTCAGTGGGAAAGGGACTTAGGGTATGACTTATCAGACAAAGGGTGGGGTCTTTTACTGGGGCTCCATAAAGGTATTCTGGTGTGCAATAAATACCAGGAGTCTTGCTATAAATTTATTCACAGACTATATTGCCCCCAGAAATAGTCCACAAGTTTAACCCCACTGTATCCACGATATGAGGGCGGTGCCACGCGGAAGTTGGGACTTTCTACCACTATTTCTGATCCTGCTGTTGAATTCAGAAGTTCTGACGAGAGGTAGCTAGTGAAATCAGCTCTGTGATGGGCTGTCAAGTGGTTATAGACCCCTTTTTCTTACTCTTTGGGACTGATGCCTTGGCCCAGGAGGAATGGTCCCCCTTGCATCGCTGGGTGAGGGTATTATTGACTATTGCCCAAGAATGTATACTTAACACCTGAGTTACGGGAAGTCAACCAACTACTTGGCAATGGCGTTCATTAATCATTCAAGTCCTTACCCAGGAAAGGTTGTCTTATTTGATAAGAGTTGGAGGTTTGGGATGAGGATTGGGGGTGGGCTCCTCCCTTGAGCAAATAGAATATTCAATTCTAAGAGGTAGACCAGAAAGGTTTGAGCTGGTGTGGGAACCTTTCCTGAATACACTAAATCCTGATGCACTCCAACTCCTGAAAAATGAGTTATAAAGTTAATCTTTCTGGGTAGCTTTATTATTCTGGGAAAACTACAATTGTGGTTTAGACTGATAGAGAAGCATGTTTATTCTGATCATGAAAAGGCTTTTGTATTAAACTCTGTAGGGAGTTTATGTTAGATTGTCATCTAAGTTATTTAAGTTGTTTTTATTAGCTTATTAACTGACTGACAGATTTGTCATCATTTAGTCTGTGATGGATCAGATGTTATTTTTTATTCTAAGACATGGGTATTTTCCCTGCCTCGATCTATCGTTTGTGATCTGTCAACTGTTATTGTCAATTAACTCTGGCCCAGCTGTATATAGTTGTAATGAATTGTGTTCTGTTTTGAATGTTTACTGATCTTGTATGCATAAAGTTCAATAAAAATATTATGCAAAAAAAGAAAAAAACAAATGTATGTTGCCTTATTGGTTCTTGTACAATAAGATGCACAAAACAGGTGATTTGATACCTTTTATTAGACCAACAAAGTTTTACAGAAAAAAAAACTTTAGCTTTCAGACTACACAACAGAGTTCTTCATCAGTGACAAAGGGCTCTGTTGTGTAGTCCAAAAGCTAAAGTTGTTTTCTGTAAAACTTTGTTGGTCCAGTAAAAGATCTCAAATCTCAAATCACCTGTTTTGTGCATCTTTATCAGCTAATAAGTGACAATCCAAATGGAAAGATATAAGAACTTCAAGAAACTAGATGTCCCAGTATATAAAATTCCTGCATCTACCCCCCCCCCCACTCCAAATGGCAGAGCTGAAAAAGACAGCCTCATAGCTGGTTTTCATTGATAAATTTTGTTTCTGCTACAGTGCATACCATAGTATGCTAAAATGGGTGATTCTGACCCATTAGAAACAAAACCATAAACAATGACAGAAAAAGACCAGATGTTCATGTAGTCTGCCCAGTGTTCCCTATCTGCCTCTGGACCTATTGTCCATATGTGGTTTTATCCCTCCTGGTCCACCCTCTGCTCCCATACCTATTCCTACTAACCTAAGCAACCACCAAATCCTTCACTCTTTTTTTTGGTACACTTTAAGTGAGTTTTTCCAATGTACATATGAAAATTGGAAAGCCAGTTATTATAAACAGGAACACTCAACAAATAACAAGGGTTAAAATAATAGGGGACTTTCAACAAGACCAACCAAAAATCAAGATACCGTTTTACACATAACTTCTCAACTACTTCTTAAAAAGCTGACATCATGGCAACACCCTCCCAAACAACTGCCTTATATAGATAGGAGATAATAAAAGAAAGGTGACCGATGGGTATGCAGGCAACCTATGACATGGATTTGGACACCTAATAGGACTTAAAAAAACTCTGTGCGCTAGAGAGCAAATTACTTTATATCCCTATTAATCACCCCAATTTTAGATAATCATGGCTCCCATGTCTCATGAAATTTCGGTAGAGCTTCTCTACACCAAAAAAGAACTTGTAGGTAAGATGCTGCCCTGAAGACAGCTTATACCCAATGACTCTTTGAAGGAGTAGGATAATTAAGCATTTAGCTTCTAATGCCGTTGTGTGTAACAGAGATTTATATTGCAAGGCTTCTGGGGAAAGCACATGGTGATCTCCCAAGACCCAAAATTGAGGGAATCGGGGCAGTTGAATATGCAGGTCATGCTTTAACATGATGATGATAATAGATAACCACCAGTCTGATATTAGTGTGCAATTCCATAAAATGTGGAAAAGGGTCCCCGGATCCTTCTTAGATCTCCAACAAACAGCAGAAGCAGACAGGCCCATCCAAACTAATTTGTGTGGTGTCCTATACCAGCTGCTCAACATCTTCTTTTGGAGGGGCTGCTATTTCAGATACCAAACCCTTCACTCTGTCTCAGCGATACTTGAAACTGTTTATGGTCTTGGTGCCCAGCACCTCTGCTAGCAGATTGTTCCACGGCTCCACCACCCTTTCTGTACAACAGAACTTCCTCACACCCCTCTTAAATCTTCCCCCTGCAAGTTTCCACTCATGACCTTTGGTTCTAGACTCTGTACTCCTGCTAAATAGTTCCCTGCAGTTCAGCTTCTTTATTCCCTTCAGCCCTCTCTCTTGCCTGGTCTCCGGTGAGTGCATGTTCAGTGCCTTGAGATGATCTTTGTGAGATCTGCACTGTTGGCCCTGAATCATCCTGGTTACCTTGCGCTGCTCCATCTATAGTCTGTCTTATTTGAGTTGGCATTTGAATGATATTTAGTCCTGCTGTTTATATATGTTTTATCTGTGTGATTTGTTGAAATGGAAGTGTTTTTATCTGTAATTGTTGTAAAATGCTATGAACTTTGGAATAGTGTATCATAAATAAAATTTGCTTGCTTGCTTGTCCTTCCTTAGGTGAGGACTCCAGAACTGAGCATAGTATTCCAGGTGTAGGCTCACAAGCAACCTATATACTGGTAGTAGTACCTCCTTGTTGCTGTGGTGAATACCCTTTACAATACACCCAGCATCCTATTAACCTTACTATAGGCCTTGTTACACTGGCTTCATTGTTTGAGGGAGTCACTACTGATGACCCCCAGGTCCCTTTCCTCCACTGTAGTGCTCAGTTTAACCACTCCCATCCAGTACTCTGTCCTGGTGTTTTTTGTTCCTAGGTGCCTAACCTCACATTTTTTAGTGCAGAGTTTCAACAATCAAACCTTAGACCACATCTCTAGCCTTTCAAATCCCTCTACATCTCCTTGATTCCTTTGGTTGCCATCTACCCTGCCACAAAGCTTCATGTTATCTGTGAAGAGACACAACTTGCCCCGGATGCCCTCTCCAATGTCACTAATGAACATATCGAAGAGGACAGGACCAAGGGCAGATCCCTGCAGCACCCCATTCATGACCTCCCTCTCTTCCAATTTTACCCTGTTTAACCACCACTCTCTGCTGTCTCTCCTTCAACCAGTTTCCAGCCCATCTGACTGTCCTCAGCAGCACTCAGGCTCTCCAACTTCTTCAGCTATCTTCTGTGTGCCACTGAGTTGAAAACCTTGCTGAAATTGAAGTGGAGTAAATCCAAAGCATGGTCCTTATCTAGTACTTTTGTTACTCAGTCAAAGAAAACTATCAGGTTGATCTGACAAACCTCCCTGCCACAAACCTATGCTGTTTACTATTCTGTAGACCGCTGCTCTATAGGTAGTCCACAAGATCCTCTTTGATCAGTGATTCCATACGTTTACCCACTACAGAGGTAAGGTTGAAAGATATGTAGTTCCTTGGTTGCTCCCGGCCCCTCCCTGCATAGTGGAACTCCACCTGATACCCCCCAGTCTTTTGGAACTACCCTTGTCTGAATTAAGCTATTAAACAGCCCTACTAGGGTTTCAGCCAGTTCTGCAGTCAATTCTTTGAGCACCCTTTGGTGCATCCCTTCTGGCTGTGGGGCTTTATCTACCTTTTGGGCTTCAAGACCCTTCTGGACCCTTTCTCTGGTAAATTGTGGCTGCCTCATTTCAGGAATGCTCCTGACAGCTGCCTTGATGCCACTTTCAGTCAGGGGCTTCTTTTATGAAGACAGAGCAAAAGTAATTATTAACTAGAATAATGTAAATTGGTGAGTCTTTAATGGCTGACACTCTAGACTCATAAGAAATCCTGTGAATCTGATTCATAATTGTATGTACCACTTCAAATACCTTGCAAGCGTTGCTTGGGCTCTAAATTTCCCAGTATATTCTCAGTTTCATTCTGCCTGCTGTGTACTCCTACCCCAACTCTCAAGAGGGAGATTGCAAATTAGATTGTAAACCATAAAGCTCTGCCTTTTATTAAAGAGAACTCCCATCCACCTTACCCCCTGCATTTTCAGCTGCATTCCAACCTCTACTTCACCTACCTTCCCCAGGAGAAGATGCTCCTGTGCAGTCGTGTGTCAGCACTGTTTGTTTTCATGAATACAATTGTATTCTGTGGTAGTACTGTATGTGCAGCAGTGTGCAAACAAGTACATTTATTTAGTTGGTTTGCAAATGGCTCTTTTGTGACACAGATAATTGAAAAGTTATTACTAACACTTTGGTTTAGTTTATTTATTTTATCAGGAAAAGGCTCCATTGAGCAAGCTCATTTTCAAGGTGGTCCTGGGTAGGAAAGCATACAGTGAAAAAAAAAAATAGGTTCAGCATTTGAACAGATACCTACATGGTGCAATGAATTGATAGTAAGAAAGTATACACTGGTAGATACATTTAAGTAAGTAGATTATAATTAGGAATATAATATAGAACATAGCAAGAATGGAATGCTAAGTCCATAGTTAGCATAAATTGGCCCAAATATTCAAACTGCGCCAGGCTGTGGCGCAAGCTTGGGCGCAGCTCAACTTGGCTGCACAGGGGTGTGGACTGGGCGATATTCAACGGAGCTGTGCCATGGCTCAGCAGCATTGAATATCGCACCCTGGCCACCCACAGTGTGCATGGCACAATGGCACTGTGCCAGCGCAAGTGGCCAGAGTGGAGCATGGGGATGCACTAGCGCAAGTTCCATTGCACCATGCACAGCAACCGCGATATTCAAAAGTTAACATGCAAATGGGGCCATAATGTATGCAAGGTGCACATGGGGCCATTTGCATGTCATTATGGCCCCATTTGCATGCAGGTGCGCTGATCCCTGATGACTTGCACCTGGCGCCCTGCCAGGCAGCAGCTATTGGGGACCGATGCCCCCCTGCAGCCGGCAATGTAATCCACAGCCCAATCGTGAGCATTTGTATAAATAAAAGAATATGTCCAATATCCCTGGTGGTCCAGTGGACCGCTGCCTGCCCAATCGCGGGCATCTGTATAAATAAAAGAATTCGTCCAATATCCCTGGTGGTCCAGTGGACCACTGCCTGCCCGATCGTGGGCATTTGTAAATAAAAGAATTCATCCTATATCCCTGGTGGTCCAGTGGACCGCTGTCTGCCCGATCGCGGGCATTTGTAAATAAAAATATGTCCTATATCCCTGGTGGTCCAGTGGACCGCTATCTGCCAGATCGCGGGCATTTGTAAATAAAAATATGCCCTATATCCCTGGTGGTCCAGTGGACCGCTATCTGCCTGATCATAGACATTTGTAAATAAAAACATGTCCAATATCCCTGGTGGTCTAGTGGTACCCCCCTCCACCGCCCACTGAGCCCACCGCCCCTGGGTCGGCCGGCCGAGGGCAGCACCCTTACCCACCTACTGCCCGCTCAACTGACACGTTGGATTGCTGACGTCCATTTGGTCCACAGCATGAGCCAATGGGCATGCAGCCCATACCGTACTACACATTCCAGATATGTGAATGATCATATCTGGAATGTAGTCGGTATGGGCTGCTGCACGCCAGCAATGAGCAATGGACGCACAGCACACCGATAGTGTCAATCGGTAAGCGGCGGGCAACAGGCGGTGGAGTGCTGCCACCCGCCGGCTGACCGGGAGGGGGGGCAGTGAGCCCAGTGGGCGGGTGGGGAGGGGGTACCACTAGACCACCAGGGATATTGGACATGTTTTTATTTACAAATGCCTGCGATAGGGCAGATAGTGGTCCACTGGACCACCAGGGATATAGGACATATTTTTATTTACAAATGCCCACGATCGGGCAGGCAGCGGTCCACTGGACCACCAGCGATATAGGACATATTTTTATTTACAAATGCCCCGATTGTGCAGATAGTGGTCCACTGGACCACCAAGGATATAGGTCATATTTTTATTTACAAATGCCCGCGATAGGGCAGATAGCGGTCCACTGGACCTCCAGGGATATAGGACATGTTTTTATTTACAAATGCCCGCGATCGGGCAGATAGCGGTCCACTGGACCACCAGGGATATAGGACATATTCTTTATTTATACAAATGCCCACGATCAGGCAGGCAACGTCCACTGGACCACCAGGGATATTGGGGAATTCATTTTTTATTACAAATGCCCACGATCGGTATGGGGGCGCCCAGGTGCAGCTACAGATCTGGTGGCCACCACAAGGGTGGCAGCTGCCGTGTTGCGCCCTGCAATTTGGCAGCTCACCTGTGGGTGGCCATCTGTTGTTCCTTTTTTTTGGGGATCAACTTTGTGCTGGCGCCGGTAGGGGTTGCGCATGCATGGCTCTGCATATCCCGGGCTGAATATCAGGCTGTGCAGGGTATGCATGGGCATGTCCCCCCCTACCTGCTCCTGCATACATTACTGATGCGCTCCGGCGCATCGGAATTTGTGCCGCACACTTTTCCCTTTTGAATATCGCACTGGGGCGCATCAGTGGGTTGCGCATGTCGCAACACTGTTGCGCCATGCACAACCCTTTTGAATATCTGGGCCATTGTGTTCAGCCTAGGTGCATGAAGATAGTTCTTGGCCTTTCACATATTAGGTAGTCATTACTCTAAGCAAGTGAGGTCATAAGACAGTCTTATACTGATGCTATATAGAGGTGCAAGACTTGCTGCTATGCTTACCTATAAGCGTTTTGAAAATACTACTGCTGACTACACTGGTTAACTTGGGTGATTTTTGCAAGTTGTTCCAACGCAAAGAAATAACTGCTAATTGTTGATTTACCATATTGTATACATCAAATTTTGGGACATCAAGAGGGTTATAATTACTCTTCCTTAATGTGTAACTACTTAGGGACTGAATAGTACCGACAGAAATGCTAATGGTGATTTGTAAAGTGCAGGGATTTGCATTTTATAGCATTTCTGCCAGCACTTCGGCCACTAGTTTTCAGTTGGCTCAAAACCTGGCACAATGTCCAAGGAGCAGGATAAATTATGAGCTGGGTGTTGACTAAGCAGTCCAATCCTGGTGTACCTTACGGAGTGTAGCTGTGGGGAGAAGCGGGGTAGCTGCATTCACATTGTCTTGCTGCAAGACCCTGTTTTCTCATCAAGATGAGGCAAGAATCAGAAGTCAAAGCTGAAATGCAGCATGCTATTCTTGCAATTTTATCTAAGCATGCTAATTTACCTAAGCACATTAATGAATTCCAGGCTGAGGGCCTTGATTCTTATACGACACCTCCCGTATATTGTATAAATATTTGCAATGTTTTTATGCAGGAATTGGGTTCAATTTGTTTCATTTTTTTCTGTGATACTTCCTCAAAATTAAGTTTATTTTTTTATTTACCCGTCTATCTGAAATATTATATAGCTGAATGCAAGGGAATATAAAATTGCTAAAGAATTAAAACTATCAAAACAATAAGAAATAGGAGAAACAAGAAACCAGAACAGGTGGCCACTCGTCGCAATATGGGTACCTCAACACATATCTCCCAGGTACAAACTTCAAAGTTGGGCTACCCCACAGAGTGGAAAAAAGACCTCTGAGCTAGGTCACAATAAAAAAAACTCTTTTATTAAATTATAAAATAGCTACAAATAGGTCACCAAGCCAAATCGCAGCACCCCCTCGTACACTCACAAACATACGTTTCACAACAGCAGACGCTTTATCAGTGCGTGAGCTTCAAGTGCAGATTACCTCATTTTATAGGGAAGCAACTTAAAGGGCCAGCCCTCAATAAAAAACATCAATTTGGGAATGTGACAATTAATCTACATATAGCCAATAATACTTTCCCTATTACAGTACAAATGTACTGTAATAGTGTCAGGTGTGGGGTTTGAATCTACAACTTTCTGCTCTTTCAGCTTCAGATACAAGTGTGCAACCTGCTGAGCCGCTGACACTCACAAGTATAGTACCACAACTTTTGTCACATAGCATTGATATTTTTCACTCACTCCTTTGTTATAGTGCTTCGTCATCTCATGGCTCAGTGCCAAATGATGGTATGTTGTATTATATTAATAAATTCTTGTACCACTGGCCCTTATAAAATAACTAACACTTTGCTGTGTACTTTGGTGAAATGTGTATGTCTTAATTAATCAACGTTTTTATTTTAGAAATTACCCTTCCCTGCTATCTTAATGCAATCAGTGACACTCAGGTTTGGGTGGGAGGAAGTCCACCACTTAAAGGTTAATTTCACAATATATAGAGTGAAATAAAATTGCTCCTGTTGTTGCTCATAAATGTTTCTTCTATAAGCCATCCTTAACCGTTATGCTGCTGACAGAATTAGAACGCAGAGTAATTCTGGACTGATATATCAGTTTGTGGCACAGCAAGAGTTAAAAGAAGGAAAAATGGAAACAGAATATGTTGAATTTATTAAAGAAGCTGATGTGCATCTATTTTCAAGTATTTTTTCTAAGAACATTGTTTTTTTCAGGCAGTATAGTGCAGTGGTTAAGAGCACTGAACTGCAAACCTGAAGAACTGGGTCTGAATCCCATCAGTCCCCACTTCCATACTTTGTTACCTTGACCAAGTCATTGCTCCCAGGTTGTACCTGGAAACAAAATCCAGTTTAGTATACCTTTCCTGGTTAAACAATTTCCCCTTTCCCTTTTTCCGATATGCACCATTTTGAGAACAGAGAGTGATTGCGCTGTTTTACATTCCAGTAGCACAAACCTGTTTTTGCCAAGTTCCTACTAAGAAGCTGACACTGAAGTAAGGCCTTTCTCAAATCTCCGTTGCATTCTTTGTCTTCTGAATCCATCAGTAGTGATTGGGGTGGGGTGAAGAAAGGAATGAAGTATTGTACTAGGAGTGACAATGCTGAGCAGCTCAGAATGTTTTCATGTTACCTTGTACTGTATCACTGTTCTCATCCTCCACTGCCCATATCACCATCAGTAATAAAGGCCAGAGAGAAGTGTGGCAGTAGCTGGGGAAAGTGTGATAGTGTAAGGGGAGAGAACCAGGATAACGAGTAATAGAATAGGCAGTCTGTTTTCCACTTCAGCCGTGTTTACCTGGCCGCTCCATTTTTCTTCTGGGACTCGCACCCATGCTGCCGTGACCTCTCACACTGATGCTGGTGCGTGTTCTCATTGCCTCTCTCAGTGCTGATGCAAGCAGCACTGAAGAGGGGCTGTAAGTCCCAGGGGTGGGTGGGAGGATGCTTCCTGCAACACCCAGAAGCATGCACTGGGTGCTGGAGTGTGATGTTCTGGAGTGTGATGTTCAGCCTGTCCACACAGCTGCTTGCACCACTTGCTCCGGAATGAGTTCCCAGGATTGCAGCGGCACAGGAGCCATTTAGTGAAGGACTTACCATGATCCAGTAAATGTCCACATAGCAGCATTTGCAGTGCAGCAGCCTGAGCAGTCACGTTGCTGCAGTGCAAATGCAACCATGTAAAACGACCTTTTGTTTGACTTATTCCCATCCCTCTCAGCAAGCCCCATCCAGTCTCCTCCCATGTTAATAATATCACTCCCTAAAGGTGCACATTTTTTTTCCTCAGAGTCTTTTAGTGTTGTAAAATATTTTTAGCCATTCCAAGTGACGATAAGGTATACATGCTCTTAGGTAAACAGGTCCACTGTTTGACATTTAACACCACTCACAAATTCGAACTGTACTTAATTTGTATTACCTAAACAGCTGAACAAAATGCTAAACTTTGAAATGACATAAACTTTAGATAGTATTTTATAATACTAAGAAATATCAGACACAGTGTTATAGTATCCTGTCTGCCTATTTTACACCAGTCAGCGATCTTTCATGCTATTTTATTTTACCCAGCTGTAAGATATGTTTGCAAGTTACAGCACAACGATTCACTATACAGTATGTGTCAGCTCTGTCTGTCTGTCTGTCTGTAATATTGCATTCTCCAGTGCTTCAGGCATTTATTGTGCTGGCAAATCAGAAAGGAAAAGCTGCATGGGAAACTGTGTTCCTGATATGCAATCTATAAGAAAACTTTAAAGTAAATGTGTGATTTTTTTAAATTTAGTTTTGGGCTTCAGGGCCCGCTACCCTGCCGCAGCGACAGTCCCTCTATGTTAAAATTATAAATTTCAATGTAGTCTGTTAAGTGAGAGAAGGGATTGTAACTCTGAGCCCCTACTAGTTGAGCGGTTGTTTTTATTTTCATCAAATGCAGCTTAAATCTCCATAATAATGTTTTGAAAATCTCCCCCAAGGCATTCAATGGGATGCAACCCCACGCTCCCCATGGTAGGATGTCACAAAATGTCCAAGCGAGGGGGCATGGTGAGCGGACCAGGAAGTTGGAAGGGATTGGCTGGCTGGCAGTTCGGTCAGAGTTACGATTCCTTCCCTCACTTAACAGACAGCACTGAAATTTATCATTTTAACACAGAGGAACTATCGCTGTGGCAGGGTAGTGGGCTATGAAGCCCAAACCCCAATCTCGCACCTTTACTTTGAAGACTTAAGAACCAAGTTCATGTACAATGCTGTAAATAATTTTTGTCATGTTGATGTAGGTCAAATATAAGTTCAACATAATTGTTCTGCCCCTGTATGCCCTGTATACCTCAGACATGTTGTATCTACAGGAATAGAAAAAAGCAGTTACCTAAAAGATTAATTATTGTTTAAAAGATCATTGCTGTATCTAGAACTTTCAAGCATCCCACATACAGACATATACAATATTTACTTTATTTCTGTGAATCATTAACTCAGTACGTTAGAAATTGCAAAATACACAGGTTGTTGTCAAGTACTTACAGATGCTGTAGTATTTCATTCTCCGCCTGGTTCAGATGTTTATTGTGCTGGGAAATAAAACTAATGCTGAAACACTGGCTTGTGTTAAAAAGTATTTAGTTCTTGAGATGACTGCTGGAAGCATATAATTTATCCTGCAAAACAGAAATATAGAGGAACATTGCACTTTTTTCCCTTGGTTACTACAAAGAAGTGAAAGCAGTCATTTATAATCCAGTTCCAGGCAGTAGTCCAAAATGAGCACAGTTAGTGCTAGCAGGCAGGAATGTCCACTTGTCCCCCCAATAGCAGTCTCCTTTGTTCTGCAGCTCCCATTCCAAATCAAACTGTTCAGTACAGTTATTTACTTATTTCAAAAGTTTCACCAAAAAAGACATAGTGAGCTGAGTACAGCTTGTTTTCAGATGCATCCTGGGGGGAAGGGGAAGAGGAGGCAAATAGGTAACCAAAAATAATTAACAAGTGGTACAGGTACAAAATTAGAACGTAGTACGACAAGCAATATTGATTAGGCCTATCAGCAATTATACAAGCTAAGCATGGAAGCAGCAGAGGATACAAGACAACACTAACTTAAAGTGCATTGTGCAATTTGTATTGAGAAGGGTGGTGAGCAATAATTAGGAGATGGGGAGAAGCAAGGAGAGGGATGAGGGGGGATGTAAGTGAAATAAAAGAGAGTGGGAGAGAGTAAGGGTAGAGGAGAGAAAAAACATGCCTCAAGTAACCATATAGTGAAGATAAGTCTTCTATTTTCCATAAGGCCCAGAGGGCCCCGCCCTCTCTGCACTCATAGCTGCATCCTCTTAGCCTTGAGCAACTGCATCTGTAACTGTATGGAAATGAAGGGGCCACAGGGCCCTGTGGTTCCAGAGCCCTCCATACAGCCCTACAGATTCTTTGCATTCATAACCAGTAGGCAGATGGGTTCTTCCCTTGGTGCAGGCCTGCACATCTGCATCTGTTAGCTCCTGAAGGGACTTGCTCGAATGAGGATACTATTCCACTATCTCAAAAAGAAAGGAAATTCATAAAAAAAACTGTATTAATGCCATCAGTTAGGGTTCAAGTAATACCACAAAAGTAGGGAAATGTAGTTGTTAGAGCTTCCAACCCTAACTCCCAACCCCCAAGCAGCAAAAAGACAAGGTCACACAAGCAGCCACAGAAAGCCATCACCAGGTAAGACAAACAACATATAGCTCTTTTCAGATTACACAAATTCAGTAGCACTGATGTGCTACCTTTATGAATTTTTATCTGTGGCATGCACACCTCAGGAAATACACACACACACACACACACACACACACACACACACACACACACACTTGTCGCTGAAGATAGAAATCCACGATACTCAAATCACAACACTGCATCTGTATGCAGAAGCACAGACCCCTACAGCTACAGATGCAAACCCACATTACTCAAGTTACAAGAATTATTTTGTCTGCAGAAAGTACATGCCTGTAGGGGCCTAGTGCTTCTGTAGCCTCAGGTACACATGCAGACTGTAAAACATGCACACACTTGATGGGCTTCTAAAGCCACAGGTGTAAGACATACACCCCAATCACTGGTTACAGAATGACACGTGCCACAAAATCCATGATACCAAAATTGCAACAGTACTTTCGTGTGCAGAGGCGTAGGCCACTGAGGGGCCTGTACCTCTTCAGCCACAGATTTAAGACATACACACTAACATCTGGCTCCAGAAGAGCAGCCCCTTGTGGGGCTTGCAGTTAAGCAGGTGGAAATAGAAATGTAGACTTTGATGGCAGATAAGGATCACTTGGCCCACCCAGTGTGCCCATTTCCCTTCCTATTGGATAAGCTGCAGATTCTAGTTAACCAACAGCCTACTTCCTGCAACCCCCCCCACTACTATTGCCTTATGTCTGTCCCATGCATGTTTGAATTCCCCCACTGTTTTAGACCCAACAACTTCCCCAGGAAGGTGTTTCCATGCATCCACCACTCTCTCCATGAAAAAAAATGTCCTCACATTACCCCTGAGCCGTCCCCCTCTCTATCTTTAAATTGTGCCCTTGTTCCTGCACATCTCTTTTTCTGAAAGATGCTACCTTCCTGGAATTTGTTGATTCCCTTGAGGTACTTGAAAGTTTCTATCAAGTCCCCCCGTCCCTCCGTTCATCAAGGGTATACATATTAAGCTCTCTCAGTCTCTCTTCATATGGTTTCTGATGCAGACCCTGCACCATTTTAGTTGCCCTCCTCTGGACTGCTTCCATCCTGTCTATGTCCTTGCATAGATGGGGTCTCCAAATCATGTGATAGTATTCCAGATGGGATCTCACCAACTGTCTGTACAAAGGGATAACCACTTCCCTTTTTCTATTTGTGATGCCCCTTCCTATGCATCCCAGTATCCCCCTGGCTCTCCTTACTGACTTCTCACATTGCTTACCCACCTTTAAGTCATTTGATATGACTACCCCCAAGTCCCTTTCCATTTTTGTTGTTGTTAGTACCTCCCCTGCTATTGTGTACTCTTCTCCTGGGTTTTTGTTTCCCAGGTGCATTACTTTGCACTTCTTTGCATTGAATCTAAGTTGCCATATGTCTAACCAGTCCTCCAACCTTGACAAGTCCCTTCTCATCCTTTCTATCCCCCCCTTGTGTATCAACTCTGTTACAGATCTTTGTGTCATCTGCAAAGAGGCATACCTTTCCCTCCAGACCCTCTGCAATATCACCTATAAAGATGTTAAAGAGGACTGGACCCACTACTGAGCCCTGAGGTACTCCACTAGTAACCCCCCTTTCTTCGGAATGTATTCCATTCACTATTACTTTCTGTGTCCTGTTGTGCAGCCAGTTTGCTACCCAGGCTACCACCCTGGAACCCTCTCCCAGGCTGGCTAACTTGATTATGTCTTTTGTGCGGGACTGTGTCAAATGCCTTGTTAAAGTCTAGGTAGGCCATATCCACAGCCCCACCCTGGTCTATTACTTTGGTCACCCAGTCAAAGAAATCAATTAGATTCATCTGACATGACCTTTCTGCTGTAAATCCATGCTGCTTTGGGTCCTGTGCCCTGCTGGCCTCTAGGTACTCAACAATTCTTTCTTTCAGAAGTGGTTCCATCATTTTCCCTACCACCGAGGTCAAACTTACAGGTCTGTAGTTTCCTGCTTCTGCCTTGCTCCCACTTTTATGAAGGGGAATCACATCTGCCCTCCTCCAGTCCTCAGATACCACCCCATCCTCCCATGATTTGTTAAAAAGTGTGGTCAGTGGTGTCACTAGGTCTTCCCTTAGTTCTTTTAAGATTCTGGGGTGAATCCTGTCAGGCCCCATTGTTTTGTCCACCTTGAGTTTTAGGAGTTCTTTCAAAACTCTTTCTTCTGTAAATGGTCTGGTATCAACCCCCCTACCCAGAGTACTTCTATTGTCTGGTTAAGGTAACTCCTCCTCATCTTTTTTTGTGAATACTGAGCAAAAGTATTCATTCAGTATCTCTGCCTTTTCACTGTCTCCCTCTGCCCACCTCCTGTCTCCTTTATTAATCTTCACTATTCCTCCCTTAACCTTTCTATGCTCCCTAATGTACCTGTAAAAGGTTTTATCCACCTTCTTAACTGAGTTGGCTATTGTTTCCTCAGTTTGGGCCTTTGCTATTCTGACTGCCTTCCCCACTTCTTTCTGCTTTAATTGATACAGTTCCCTGTCATGCTCCTTCTGTGATTCCTTATACTTTCTGAATGCAGCTTTTTTCTCCTTAACCTTCCCTACCACCTCTTTTGAGAACCATAGTGTTTTTTCGCTCCGCTTTGTTTTCTTTATTTGTCCCACACAGAGGCTTGTTGCCTCTATGATAGCAGTTTTGATTTTTCTCCATTGTTCTTCCACCCCTCCTTTTTGGCCATTTGGTAGTGCATTCCTCAGGTATTCACCCATTTTGCAAAAGTCAGCCCTTCTAAAGTCCAGTATCCTTGTTTTTGTATGGCTTGTCTCCATGTTTGTGCTTATCGTGAAGCACACTGTGCAGTGGTCACTTGTTCCCAGATGTCTACTGACTTCTAAATTTGTGATCCTCTCTCCATTTGAGAGTACCAGGTCTAGTATTGCTCCCTCCCGAGTGGGTTCCAACACTAGCTGTCTAAGGCCTGCCTACTGCAGGGCATCGAGAATGACCCTGCTCTTGGATGTGGCTGCAGTACATGTCATCCAGTTAACATTTGGCATATTCAGGTCCCCCATCAACAGTATCTCCCCTTTTCCAGCCATTTTGAGAATGTCCTCTATCATTTTCTTGTCCATTTCCTCCCCTTGAGATGGGGGTCTGTATTCAACCGCTGTGCAGATTGTGATGCCATTCCCTGTCTCCAAAGTGACCCCTAGTGCCTCTTGTCCTCCCCCTTTACTTTTTAGTTCTGTAGCTTTGATCCCTTCCCTTATGTATAGAGCTACTCCACCTCCTCTTTTACCCTCCCTGTCCCTTCTGTAGACTGTGTACTCCGGTATGTTGACATCCCAGTCATGGTTCTCCGTGTACCATGTTTCTGTGACCACCACAATATCCAATTTTTCATCTTCCATCAGGGCTACTAGCTCAGGAAGCTTGTTTCCCAGACTACGGGCATTGGTACTCATTGCCCTCCATTTAATGTTGGCTTTATCCTTTCTCCCCATCCCTGCCCTTATTGCCCTTGTCTGTTTTTCCATCTACCCCTGTCCTGCCTTCTGTTGAGTTCTGTACCTCAGTGTTTACCTTATTACCTGCCATGTTTTGTGGGGGGAGGCTTGAAATTGTATGCCTCTTATCAGCACCTCCCCCCTTGGCTAGTTTAAAAGCTTGCCAAGGAAGCATTTAAACCTGTCACTTAAATACTGTTATGAAGTGAATATTATGATTTCAGCAGTGGATGTAGAAATTGTTTAGGGGAGTACTAATTTTTTCAATTATGCAGCTGCATATAGAGAGTCATGCACTAGCTGCATATAGAGAGTCATGCACTAGCTGGCATTGAGAGCCATGTACTAGCCGATCATGTTATCTAGTGAGGTACCTCATACAGAATGCATGAGTGCCTTCTGTCTGCTGCCCTACTCATGCATGTTATACGACGTGCACACACAGGTGTGGTTACATAAGCTCAGGCTCCACATTGCAGATACAAATCCATGAAGGTAGCACATTAGGATTACTGCATTTGTGTCACCTGGAAACACTTGTATGTTGTTTGTCTTAACTGGTGATGGCTATCTGTGGTTGCTTGCATGGTCTTTTCTTTTTGCTGCTTGGGGGTGGGGAGTTAGGGTTGGAAACCCCAACACCACATTTTCCTACTTTTGTGGTGTTAGTGTTAACCTAACTGGTGCATTAATGCAGATTTTTGCAATAATATATATATATATATATATATATATATATATATATATGTATATACTGTATATATATATGATTGCAAAAATATACATATATATATATATATATATGAGACAAAGAACCTCTGTGCGCAAACACTGAGGCAAGGGTTACTCCAAAGGGCATTTGGCTGGGAAGCCAAGTTTCAAGAAAATACAAAATCACACATGCCCACACAATGCAAAGCATCATGGGCTGCATATGCAGAACACCACAGAATGTTATGCTGGTTCAACTTTAAGCAGAATTGCATGGTGCCGAAAGGCCTCTCACACAGTTTGCAAAGGGTGCTAACAGATGACATAGACATGTGTTTCGTCCCACCAGGACTCATCAGTATGCCTCATCTGTTTGACACCCCTGTGGAATGGACCAGCTACCCTAAGACAGTGTGTCTTGGATATGTTGTAGTGAACCCATTAAAATAAAAAACTATTTAAAGACAAAAGAACCTCTGTGCTTAAACACTGAGGCAAGGGTTACCCCAAAGGGCATTTGGCTGGGAAGCCAAGTTTCAGAAAAATACAAAATCACACATGCTCACACAATGCAAAGCATCATGGGCTGCATATGCAAATCACCACAGAATGTTATGCTGGTTCAACTTTAAACAGAATTTGCACGCGGTGCGAAGGCCTCTCACACAGTTTGCAAGGGTGCTAACAGATGACATAGACATGTGTTTTGTCCCACAGGACTCATCAGTATGCCTCGTCTGTTTGACACCCCAGTGGAATGGACCAGCTACCCTAAGACAGTGTGTTTGGATACCACTGGGGTGTCAAACAGACGAGGCATACTGATGAGTCCTGGTGGGACAAAACAACGTGTCTATGTCATCTGTTAGCACCTTTGCAAACTGTGTGAGAGGCCTTTTGGCACCATGCAATTCTGCTTAAAGTTGAACCAGCATAACATTCTGTGGTGATTTGCATATGCAGCCCATGATGCTTTGCATGTGTGGCATGTGTGATTTTGTATTTTATTTATATATATATATATATATATATATATATATATACACACACACACACACACACACACACACACAAATCTGTGAGGATATTAAATGGCATGTGTCAGTGATATGTTTTCCTTCCTGGGACCTATAGTGAGAATATCAAATACTCTCACTCTAGGTCCCCAGGAGAGAAAAATATAGTCACTGAAGGTGCCTATTGGTTGAAGCCAGCAGCGTGAGCAGTTCCATTAGAACACAGCTGCTTACTTGTGCACCAGCTCCTGCTCTCCAGTTTTAGTTCCATCTAACCTCTAAGCAGTAACTTTCACTTTCTTCCCCAGTTCTCTCCTACAAAGCAATGTTACAAAAAAAATTAAATTGACATTATTATTTGGGGAATACTGTGTGTGTATGGAGGGGTTGTTTCATTATATGTGGTGGGCACGCAAGCAAGGTGGGGACAATTTCAACTGCTTTCACGGTCAGTGATTGTAGCTGGTGGTCGCTGGCAAGTGAATCTGAAACACTCACAGCGGGTTGTGCTGCCGAGAGGACATTAGTGCAGTGGGCTCCATGGAGTGATTTTTACAGAACTGATGTGGTCATCTGTGTGCTGGGACTAGTTCTGTGATGTTGCACTGGGATAATATCATGGGTCCAGTCCTAGACTGACCAGTCAGAGGTCAGCATTTTCTCTTGCCATTGCATAATGTAGATTTAGTCTTTAAATTCTTCTTTTTAGAAAAAAATGAGTACTGAGAATTCAGTGAATGATTCAAATACTGTCCTTTGTGAGAAAACCATTCCAAAGCTACATCAGGCTCTATATTAACAAATCACTTTTGTGAGGGGTTGTCAGCAACATCAGAAGAAACATGTGTCAATGAAAGTTCAGTTCCTAACTAAGTAGATGGTAAAGGTCCATCTCATGTGAGAACATTAGACTGGAGGGCTGTCATCCCAACTAATGATGCTGGGGAGATGTACTCCCTGAATTAATGTTTAAGTTGATGTAACCCATTTTCCTCAAATTAAAAAATCTTTGTGTTACTTCCAATAAGTCTTTTCAAGATCCACTTTAATCTGAAATTTATCAAATTCTGATCTGATACAGACGATAAATCTTTTGAAAGTAAGCTTAATTGATCAGAGGTTAATAGATCTTAGAAATATTTAACACCGTTGTTTGCGGCATAGATTGGGTTTGGCATGTCGTGCTGGTAACTCTCTTATGTTTTCTGGCCTCTCTGCTGCCTCATTTGTTTTTTCTTTCTTTTGTTTTTTTTTTTCCAGGATTTTTTGCCATCTTGTGTTTACCTTCTTCTTGATTAGATATTGAGAAAGTAACAATATGAGTAGATTGTGTCTCAGTATTATTAGTTCTCTGATAATTTTGCTGTTGTGATCTGTTTATGGAGCAACTGTCTGATCTAGAACATCCAGAACATTCCCAATTTTGGGATTTAGACCTTCTCCTAGATTGAGACCCACTAAACGTATTCCAATTATATATAGTGTTGTTAATATAATCTTATCAGTCCCTGTTAAACTTATTTTGTTTGTGCTGTATGACTTACCTTTCATGTGTGGCAAGTTTTTGGCTTGATTTGACATTTAAATCATCAAATTCAGATGAGGGCTTACCTTGTAGTAGATCATTCTCCAGCTCCTGAATTTCAGCTAATGTATCTGAACGTTTCTCAGTATCTTGATCAATTATAATTTGGATTAAAGTTGCTGAAAAAGAATCATTCAATCAATCAGTCAAGTCTTTATTTAACCAGGCATTCATCGTTTAGCAGAAGCTCATTTGCAAGATGGACCTGGGTGGAGCATGAACAATTGTATATACAGGTCAACACAGGTATTTACAAGGCAATACAGATAATACTGTTTACAGAGAGGATGAAAAAGAAGTTCATATGTACATAGAATTATACAAATATTGTACAGATTACAGGGTATTTACATACATAGAAGTGTCTATAGGAAGATAAAGCAGGTTATCGAAGGTTGCAGGAGGAAGTAACGGAAGAAAAAAATAAAATAAAAATATACACCAGGTAGAGGCGAAGGGGGGAGGAGGGAGGTAGGGGGAGAAAGGCTAGGAGGGCATGGTGCACAGACAGGAGTTGGTAAAATGGGATATAGAGAAGGTAGATGGAGAAAAGAAGTATGTGTGAGCCCTGAGATTGAATGCTATAAAGTACGGGGCATGGTAGGATGTCACAACTCAGGAGTAGTGAGCTCCTATCTGAGGTTGGGAAAGGAAGGATAAGGGGATGGATGGGCCTAGTTTTGGTAAGACAGGAGGATAAGAGAGAGAACAATTAGGCTTGTGAGGAGCAAGCTGGGGGTCAGTACTTAAAATTGGGTCTAGGAGTGGCTATATACCAGCAGACACTGGAGAATTTAGGGCAGCTTCCTACCTCTGTCTGTAGGTGTCTGTAGAAACCATCCATAGGAGCTTTATCAATTCGTAAGCCTGTAGGTGCCCAATTTTTTTTCAGTGTATTTCTTTAAGCTCACACAGTTATAGTATCATTTCCAATAGTTTCAGTTTTTCTAAATGTAAAACCTGATCCTTCAGATATTCAGGGAAGTCAAGAGACTGTTAAAATTCCTCAGAAAAAAATATCTCCTGCACTATCTGTGCACCTTATAGATACTGCCATCTTCTCAAAATCCCTCTTATTAACCCGGCCCGATGGCACAGAGGGTTGAGGCACTGGGTGCCTTGCCTCACACTATGCTGGTGACCTGGGTTCAGGAACGACCTTGGGTCATCAGGGTGCTGGCGTGGGGAGGGGAAGGGCGAAGCTGAATTCAGCATACTGGCAGGCAGTTCTCCTCTCCTGAGGGTGGTGAGGGTGGGTTGGCACCTCCCTCCATAATTCTGCTCCTACTGGGTGACAATCCGGTGGGTAACATACTGTAGACTGAGAGGGAGCGGCAAAGAATCGGGAGGTGGAAGGGGCTGACCTGGTGCCACGGGGTGCATAGCGTGCCTCCGCACAGCTGTTTGCTGGGGCCTGGGGGTTAGGGGAGAAAATCTGTAAAAATGCTATGTGTCCCCAATGCCAGTTGACAGGAGGAGGCGAAGAGAACCAAACAGCTAAATTAAAAAATAGTCTCGCTTATTGATATGCTGTGCTTGAAGTAATACACTCAGTGTTTCTGATTCTGGGTCTGTTCACTTTCTATGCTCAGGCTGAACATTAAAACTGGTGATTTAATTCAGTAGTGGAATTAGACTTATACAGTCAATTCCTACCAGAGCAAAATGTTTTTTGAAGCCAGCTGAAAGCAGACTCAAAAGGTTAAAAAAAAATGTATTTTCTCTAAGTGTAAGATGGCTAACAACACCAGCAGTTCACGTCACACATGGCCAAGATGCACTTTATGCTAAAATGCCAAGAGAACTTGTAATAAACAAACTATGCACTTAAACTGATCTTAGAGAGGCAGAAATGAAGCAGTTACTTGTCCGTTGGAGACCCAGCTGGGTTAATATTCTCCAGATGCTACATATTCAGGAAATTCTCCAAAATCAGTCCTCAGTGACCTGGCTGGGTTAGTGCTACCAGAACTCCAAATTTCACATGTGGTCAAATATGTTCATAAAGCTGCGGCGCACAAACCAAGGGGAGCTGCAGTATCCAAAACATAAGTAGAAAATAACAAAATACCGTACTACAAGCAGACAAAGAAAATTACCACTCCAATGTCAAGTTGATAAATAAAGCTGATATTTATTTGTAGGCTGCTGGCACAGTGACAGGGAACAAACGCTCTGGTACTTCAAGCAGTATTATAGATACATCATTTTAAAATGTGGGAAAAGGGGAAGGAAGTTATGAACATTAATTATTTTCATATAGGAATTAATTTAAAACGGTATGTGCTTTCCCTAGAATTTCCTTCTCCCCCACCCCACCCCACCTTGCCATTTTCTGGTGTGTGTCTACACCGATTTTTATGTAGCTTTTTTGTCATATTTTGTTCTATTTCTGTCTCTTCCACCCTCTCCCCTTTTCTCACATTTTATAGTACCTAGTGTGTGAATAGACTTTTGCATTTTCACTGAGTTTAGAAAATTTTAAAGTTATGTATCAATAATATTGAAAAAAATGAGTGAACAATGCACTGTTATAAGAAAAAGAGTTTTGTTTCACACAGGAGAGCTTGCAGTCATATTGAGTTTAAAGTTTATTATGGCTCGGATCACTGAGAAACTGACTTGTAGTGTTGATTCCTAATTTTACTGTTGGCATTGCTACAGATGTGAATGTCTGTGGATATGCCAGAGCCCTCTGCTTGAGTAATATTTGTCCTCTTGGGAGATCTTTACCACAGCATTCATTTATCAATGCAATTAATTTGTTTTAGCATATGTCTGACGTAATGCAAATTGAATCATTTCAATTTAAACATTGGAAAGTGCCCTTGTCATATGTGCTTCTTCTCATTATCTGTGGTTTAATCTCTTAGGCGTTCTGCATTATAAGTATCACAATGAAATTAGTGAATGTATAAGGCTTACAAAAATGCTTGTAATTTGAAAATTTAAAAGAATTTCTTTGATAGTCATATATATGCTGAGAATGTCATTTTTTGTTATAGATAGCATATGACTTGTGATGTCATTAAGTTTTGAGTATAAAGGAATGTCTGGCGCAACTAAACCACGCCCCCAATGCAGGTCCCTAACCGAAGCACCGGGGAGTTACCCAGCTCTGTCTCACTTGTGGTGTTCTCAGCTAATAAAGTGGTGAAGATTTTCCAACTTTGGATTATTTTGCTTTTTTTTTTTTGTGTCCTCTGTGTGCACTGTATCTGGTTGCTAGTGTCTAGATAGCAGGGTAGACTTCTTTGCCCACATTGACACCTTCCACACCAAACTCTGTGTCAAACTCAGTGCCAGTACTGCAATAAGGACTGCCTTTCTGACCAGATCCACTGTGAGCTGGTCATCAAGATGGTTTTCCTGGTCCTTGACTAGGCAGATGTGATCTATGACTCTGCCCCATCTTCATCTCTCACCAGACTAGATTCCCTCTGCAATGCTTTCTGACAATTTACTACAAATTCCCCCTCTTGTATTCACCACTGCTCCCTATACTCCTCCCTCTCCCTTCCTGTCACCAGCCCCACTGTGCTTCCCAAATCTCCAAATATTGGTTTGATCTTCCCTTTATAGAGTTCTCATCATCCTGAAGGGGAAACAGGATTTAGCTGTCTTCCCCACCCCACCTCCCTCCTCCTTTTTCATGGCACTTTTATTTTCAGCACTTCTTACCTACTTCTCTCCCTACTCCTTCAATTGCACTTAACTGCCTTTGTGCCGGGCACTCAGAACATTATTGCACTAAGACTGTACTGTTGCATTATTGCCTGTCTATATTACTGTATCTTAGCTCGGTGTACTCCAAATTGTTGTATAAATTTTACAAGCTGTAATATCTGTACTGTGCCGTACTTGTTGTATTATATTGCTTGTTTCCTTCATAATGTGTAACTGTTCCTACTATCTGTTTATGTATATAATCTCTGTTTTCTCATCCTCATTGTTCCCCCCCTGCCCAATCGTACCATGAGACGAGCACCTTGTTGTTCAGTGTGCTTTCCTGGTGAAACGTTTCAATAAATAAATACCGGTACGTTTCTTCCTTATTACCTATCCTCACTTCTCTCACCCATCCCCTCCTTCTTCTACTCCCTTCACTCTAGGGACCAATACAGCTTCTTCCTTCCTATCATCACTCCTCTGCTGGACAGTCTGCCTTCTCTCATCCTCTTCCCCCTCCCTCTAGTTCCACTCATCCACCTGCCTCTCCCCTTCACTCCCTCACCTTAGACACCAGCTATGACTTCTCCCTGTTTCCCCCTGCTCCTGCCAGCCCTTCACATATCCATTCCTTCCGCTCCTGACCTCTAGTCCTGCTAGTCCCCCTGCCCCTATGTGATTTTAGATTTTTGTGGTTCCTGCTTACAAACTGAAACTGCCTGTTTTACTTGTCTGCACTGCCATTGCACTGTTACTTTTTACAGTTAAGAGTCTTCCATCCAGTGAGATCATTTTATGGTTCATTTGTCATGACATTGTACACCTGCCTGCTCAGGGAGCAGGCTAAATCCATGATAAGTCTATTCAACAGCTCTCTAAAGATGAGGGTAGTTCAGAAGGATTGTAGGGTGGTGGACATAGTTCCATGCCATAACTTGGGGACAAAGAACAAGCAGAGAACTACAGACCTGTCAGTCTTACTGCTATTGTTGGGAAACTGATGGAGTCACTGGTCAAAGAGGATCTTGTGGACTACTTGGAGAGCTTTGGGCTCCAGGATAGTAAACAGTACAGATTTGTGGCAGATTTGTGGCAGGGAGGTCCTGTCAGACTAATTTGATAGTTTTATTTGACAGGGTGGTAAGGGAATTGGATAGAGGCCATGCTGTGGATTTGCTCTACTGTGACTTTAGCAAGGCTTTTGACCTGGTGCCTCACAGATGCCTGCTGAAGAAGATGGAGGATCTGGGTGTGACTAAGGTCATGGTAAGCTGGATGGTTAACCGGCTTAAGAGAAGGCAGCAGAGGGTTGTGGTTAACAGGGTCAAATCAGAGGGAGGTCATGAGTGAGGTACCACAGGGATCTGTCCTGGGTCTGGTCCTCTTCAGTATGTTCATTAGCAACATTGGTGCAGGAATACAGGGCAGGTTGTGTCTCTTTGCAGATGACACTAAGCTCTTTGGGAGGGTGGATAGTGACGAGGGAATAGAGGAAATGCAGAGAGACTTACAAAAGCTAGAGGGGTGCTCGAGGGTTTAGCAGTTGAAATTTAATGCCAAAAAGCGCAAGGTAATGCACACAGGAAACAAGAAACCCAGGACAGAGCACTGGATGGGTGGGATAAGACTTAACTCCAAGGTCCCATTCCTCAATCATGATGCTATCATCAGTGACTCCCTCAAACAACTGAGTCAGTGCAACACAGCATATAGCAGAGTGAGTAGGATGCTGGGATGTATCTGGAGGGCTATTGATAGCAGACGGGAAGTTAATACTTCCCCTGTATAGATCCTTGGTGAGGCAACACCTTGAGTGCTGTGCCCAGTTCTGTAGCCCTCACCTCAGGAAGGATGGGAATAAGCTGGGGATGGTTCAGCACAGGGTAACAAAAAATGATTCAGGGCCAAAAGGGCGGAACCTTTGAGGAGCCCCTCAAGGCACTGAGCAAGTACTCACTGGAGATCAGAAGGGAGAGGGGAGATATGATAGAGACCTTCAAGTTCCTAAAAGGAATTAACAAGATGAACTGTGGGGAACTCATCTTAGCTTGAATACTAGTTTTCAGTCATGTGGACGTGAGTGGAAACTGACAGGAAGGAACTTTAATTGGGCATGAGGAAGTTTTATTTTACAGAAATGATGGTGGACCCGTGGAACAGTCTTCCAGCCAAAGTACTGGGTGCTAAAACCATTGGTGGTGATAAGCATGGTTGTGACAGAATGAAGGGTATTCTGGGTGCTCGGGGTGGTAGAAATTGGGAGGAGAATGAGAAGAAGGATGGGGAGGGCTAGGATCCTGAAGGAACAGCACTTGGGTCCTAGGCCTAAACAGGGAACTCGGGCAGACTGGATGGGACATTGGTCATATTCTGCAGTCATTGTGTAAATTTCTATATTTCTGTTTCTGTATCGGTTCTTGACCAGATATGTGCCATTCCTGCTGGTCTCCCAGGGCTTAGTACAGTCCTCTGTGACTGCACTTGGCCCAGGGAGGACAGCGGTACAGCAAATAAAAGATAAGAGCTTATAAAAACTCTCATCACTGCAGGCTATTTAGTCTCCCATTGCTGCAGCCTTCCTCTGATGTCAACTGCAAGAGATTCTGGGATTTGTAGTGACAAAAATGTCAGCTTGCAAGTCAGCAGAATCAGTTTGCTACAACCTACTATACTGCAGTAAACAGCAAATAAAAAAAATGCTTTTGCACACGAAGTGCAAATTGGGACCAGTCCCACACTTGGGTGTGGGGCTATTCATGCTGAGTATCCCCCTTGCATTGTTGCCTGTGTCCCAAAGTGCTTTGCACTCCAGTAGAGTTGGGGAGAGAGTGTTGCTGCAAATATGCACATAGGAAGATTCAGAGAGCATACAGAGAGAGTGAGAGGATAAATTACTTGTTTGGTGGGACGAGGCTTTGGAGTGCTTAAAATCATGCTATTTTTAACCATTTGTTGGGCTAATAAAGGTTTAGACTTGGATTTTCAAAAGCCTGGACATGGCACTTGCGGCAGTTGTCCTGCCACAACTGTGTCCATGTAAATGTATCAAAGTGTTTGCAAGCGGTTTTCAAATATTCTGAGGCATTTACTACACTTTGCACAATTTACAGCTGAAGAATGGTGCCTGCATGAAACATATGATGCATATATTGTTTCTGATGTGCAACTGGAGTCACTTGCAACAAAACAAGAGACCACCTTTTCTGTGGTCTGTCAGTCCTGTCGCAAGTACCCCAAGTGCAGTCAAACTGTGCTGCAACTCACTGAAAAGCCAGCCCCTAGTCTCTACCTAATTTTAGTCTAAACATTATTTGTTAAAGAGGTCCTGCCTTCTGTGCTACAAGCCGGACCAGGAAGTTTGAGGCTGTACATCAACACGCCTCCTGCAGATGCACAGTTCAGGCTGACACTAAATATATTTTTTATTTTCTCGGCTCTAACCCTTGTTGGGTTCCCAATGCTATTTATAAGCTAAAGAAAGCTGCCATTAATTTTTCTTTTTTTTTTTTATGAGAAAAAAACCTTAGTTGAAATACTTTTAAAAAATACTTGAAAGGTACCCAACGCCTTCTGGAGAACTTCAACAAAACATATTTGTATTCAGTTCAGCTTATATTTACCATTGTCTCTGTATTTCTCCTCCCCTTTATTTATTGTTGAGATTATCTGCATGAAATCAGGATCTTTGCTCCTAAATAGTTCATCCATTCCTTTTGCTTATTCCCTGAGGTCATAATGCACTGCTTGTGACATCACAGCTACTTCCATGGCAACAGGCTGCGATATCACAACAGAGACTTATGACTTCAAGTAGGAATAAGCTATAGAGGCAGATGAATCGTAATGGATAAAGACCATGGCCAGGATATTCAAAGGGGATGTGCCTGGCGCAACAGGGTTGCACCATGCGCAACCCCTAATGCGCCCCGGTGTGATATTCAAAGGGGCAGGCTGCACATCACAACCCCCGATGCACCAGGGCACAACAGTAATGTATGCGGCGCAGATGCAGGGGGTGAGCCCATGCATATGAGGCATATCCTGATATTCAGCCCAGGATGTGCGATGCATATGCAGGTGCAACCCCTACATGTGCCGCACACTAGTGCACAAAGTTGAGCCGAAAATAACAGGCTCAAATGCTGGCCACCCACCGGCGGGTGGCTGTATTGCAAGGCACAACACAACAGCCTCCAGCCATGGGTGGCCACCCGCCCAGCAGAAACACCATCCACAAGCACCCAGACCCTCCCTGATAGTCTAGTGGCCCCCCCCCCATATGCCCGATCGTGGGCTTTAGTAATATAACAGAAGAACCTGGTGGTCTAGTGGTCCCCTCCCTGTATGCCCGATTGCGGGCATCTGTACTTGTAAATCAATTCCCTGGTGGTCTAGCGGTCCCCTCCCCATATGCCCGATGATCAGCATCTGTATTTGTAGATAACTTCCCTGGTGGTCTGGTGGTACCCCCCTCCCCACCCACCCACAGAGGACCCCCAGCCACCCAGTACTCCCCGTCATCAGCAGGTAGCAGCATCCTGCCTGCCGAATGACAGCGCACAGTATGATCTGTATGTCCTTTGGTCCACAGTCCGATGATGGGAGGGTGTTGGATGGCCAGGGGTCCTCTGTGGGTGGGTAGGGAGGGGGGTTCTGAAGGAAAGAATAGTCGAGTACCTAGAGGCCAGTGGAGCACAGGACCCAAGGCAGCATGGGTTCACAGTGGGAAGGTCATGTCAGGCAGAATCTAATAGATTTCTTTGACTGGGTGACCAAAGTAGTAGATCAGGGTGGGGCTGTGGACATGGCCTACCTAGACTTTAGCAAGGCATTTGACACAGTCCCACACAAAGATTAATAGTCAAATTAACCAGCCTGGGGTGGGACCCAGGGTGGTAGCCTAGGTAGAGACATTGGCTGGACAACAGGACACAGAAGGTAATTGTAAATGGAGTGCACTCTGAAGAAAGGGGGTTACTAGTGGGGTACCACAGGGTTCAGTATTGGGTCCAGTCATTTTAATGTCTTCATCAGTGACATTGCAGGGGACTGGAAGGAAAAGTATGCCTTTTGCAGATGACACAAAGATCTGCAACAGGGTTGCTACACAAGGAGGTGTGGAAAGGATGAAAAGGGACTTGGCAAGGTTGGAGGAATGGTCAGTATGGCAGCTAGGATTCAATGCAAAGAAGTGCAAAATAATGCACCTGGGAAACAAGAACCCAGGGGAAGAATACACAATGGGTGGGGAGGTAGTAACAACAACAAAAAAGGAAAGGGACCTGGGGGTAATCATATCAGATGACCTTAAGGTTAGCAAGCAATGTGAGAAGGCAGTAGGGAGGGCTGGGGGTATACTGGGATGTATAGGGAGAGGTATCATCAGCAGAAAACAGGAAGTTGTTATCCCTCTGTACAGACAGTTGGTGAGACCCCATCTGGAGTACTGTGTCCAGTTCTGGAGACCCCATCTCCGCAAGGACATAGACAGGATAGAGGCAGTCCAGAGGAGGGCAACTAAAATGGTGCAGGGTCAGCAAGAGAAGCCATATGAGGAGAGGCTAAAGGAACTTAATATGTATACCCTTGAGGAAAGAAGGGAGAGGGGGGACATAATAGAAACTTTTAAGTACCTCAGTGGAATCAACAAAGTCCAAGAGGGTAGCATCTTTCAGAAAAAGAGACTTACAAGAACAAGGGGACACAATTTAAAGATAGAAGGAGGGCGGTTCAGGGGCAATGTGAGGAAGTGTTATTTCGCAGAGAGGGTAGTGGATGCATGGAACAGCCTTCCTGAGGAGGTTGTGGGGTCTAAAACTGTGGGAGAATTCAAGAATGCATGGGACAGACATAAGGCAATTCTTGTGGGGGTAGGAAGAAATAGGCGGTTGGTTAACTAGGATCTGCGGCCTATCCTGTAGGTAGGGAAATGGGCAGACTAGATGGGCCTAGCGGTCCTTATCTGCCGTCAAAGTCTATGTTTCTATGGTACTACTAGACCACCAGGAAAGTAATCTACAAATACAGATGCCTGCGATCAGGCATACAGGGATGGGGACCACTAGACCACCAGGGAATTAATTTACAAATACAGATGCCCGTGATCGGGCATACAGGAAGGGGACCGCTAATCCACCAAGGAAGTACTTTACAAATACAGATACCCGCGATCGGGCATATGGGAGGGGAGGGAGTTACAAATGCCCACCAGGGACCCACCCCCCGATGATAGTAGCTAGATAGGGTGCCAGGCACATTTCACAGAGCCACCCTGCGTGACGCATGCAAATGGAGCCATAATGACATGCAAATGACTCCATTTGCACCTTGCATATATTATGGCCTCATTTGCATGCCCCCGGCCAAATATCACGGGGGCAACTGCAGTTGCGCTGGCGCATCCCCATGCTCCCTCTCTGTGGCTTGCGCTGACGCAGTGCCACTGCGCCATGCGCAGTATGTGCACCGACCTTGCTGTATTCAACGGTGCTGAGCCATGGTGCATCACCGTTGAATATCACCTGGTCCTGGCCCCAGTGCAGCCCACTTGTGCTGCACCAGGCTTGCGCCATTGCCCAGCGCAGTCTGAATATCCAGCCCTACGTATTCATGCAAATTTCCTTAGTAATAAGTAACGGGATGGGAAATCAGTAGAAAACATATTGAATACGATCTGGACTGTACCTGAATCTTAGATTTTTCAGAGTTTTCCCAGGGCATTAGCAGCTCTGTGAATTATGGTAGAACTGGGACATTTTACATGCTAATGAAACTGGAAGATTCCTGGAATATGTGATTTAAAAAAAACGGTAGGGTCAAATTTTTTTTTTTGTAGGTCACGGTTACACTGCTGCTTAAACTAAATGAAACGCATGAGATAGGAGTCAAAATGTATCTAAGAATTATGTTGTTTTCAGAGCCTCCTCCTGCCCCTCCCCCAACATCTTGGCTTCTTAAAGAACCCTTGAGCAGAAAGGAAAGGAAAGGATGACAGGATGTGTCATTAGTATAACCAGAGTTGTAAGCGCTGTCTCAGCTTGTAAAATTTCCATGATTTGTGTCATAGAATAGAAACTTGAAACCAGGGCTGGAATTACCCTTTTGGGGGATAGGGCTACACTTTCTGTAACAAAAATCTGCAAATGGTATTTCAAAGGGGATTTACATGGTCATGCAAGCAATGAAAGCAATGAAGAATCCCAATTTCCCGTAATAAAAATATTCCAAATGGTATATGTGTTTATTTTAAACTACTCATATTGGCTCTTACACAAGCCCATACGGTTGTCAGCATGCCATGTTGCCACAGTGCCTTATCCTTAAAGCATATAGTTCCTTTTTATCTTTTAAAACATAGAAACATAGAAGTTGACGGCAGATAAGGACTGCAAGGCCCAGCCAGTCTGCCCATTTATTTTTCTACCTTATAAATGTGCCATTGGCCTTTGCTCTGTCAGTGGCCTATCTATTCGTACTCATCTGTAATGCTCCCTTATGCCTACCCCATGCCTGTTTGAAGCTCTGCACTGTATTCATAGCCACCACTTCCTGAGGGAGGCCGTTCCATGCATCCACCACCCTTTCTGTGAAAAAGAACTTCCTCACATTACCGCTTAATCGGCCTCCCTCTAATCTCATACTGCGTCCTCTTGTCCTATTTTTCTTATATTGAAACATGTTAGACTCTTTCACCTTGTTAATGCCATTAAGGTGTTTGAATGTTTCGATCATATCACCTCTTTCGCTCCTTTGCTCTAGGGTATACATATTGAGCTCCGTTTATCTGTCCTCATATGTCTTCTGATGCAGTCCTTTCACCATTTTGGTTGCCCTTCTGTGGACTGCCTCAATTTGGTTAATGTTCTTGTGAAGGTGTGGCCTCCAGTACTGAACACAGTACTCCAGATGAGGCCTAACCAGTGTCTTGTAAAGAGGGATTATTACCTCCCTCTTACGACTTGTAATACCCATACTAATACACCCTAGCATGCCCCTAGCCTTACCTACTGCTTTAGAGGTCTGCTTGGATGATTTCAGGTCATCGGTGACGATGATGCCCAAGTCTCTTTCTTCCTTTGTGACTGCCAGCAACTCCTCTCCCAGCATATAGGTGACTTCAGGGTTTCTCTTCCCTATGTGCATGATCTTGCACTTCTTTGCATTAAATCCCAGTTGCCACTCTTCCGACCATTTTGCTAGTTTATCCAGATCTTTTCTCATTCTGCCCACCCCATCTGGATCATCTACTCTGTTGCAGATCTTGGTGTCAAGTGCAAACAGGCAAGCCCTACCCTATAGTCCATCTGCAATGTCACTAATGAAGATATTGAAGAGGACTGGCCCCAGGACTGATCCCTGAGGTACCCCACTTGTGACTTGCATCTCTTCTGACTGTATACTATTTACCACCACTCTCTGTTTTCTGCCCGTCAACCAGTTTGCCACCCAGTTGACCAACTTCTGACCCACCCCGAGCCTACCCAGCTTACTTATCAATCTTCTATGTGGAACAGTGTCGAAAGCTTTGCTGAAGTCAAGGTAGGCAACATCAACTGCTCCCCCTTGGTCCACCACTCTGGTTATCCAGACAAAGAAATCTATGAGATTAGTTTGACAGGACCTTCCTTTTGTAAACCCATGCTGTCTTGGATCCTGTGCCCCTATGGATTCCAGGTGTTGCACTTTCCTTTCCTTAAGGAGTGCCTCCATAATCTTGCCCACTACTGAGGTAAGACTGGCTGGTCTGTAGTTCCCTGCCTCCTCCCTGCTACCACTCTTGTGGAGCAGGATCACATGACCCTTCTCCAGTCTTCTGGGACATCTCCTGTCGCAGAGACTCACTAAACAGTTCTGCTAATGGCTTTGCTAGTTCCACCCTTAGCTCCTTAAGTACCCTGGGATGTATGCCATCAAGTCCCATTGCCTTGTCCACCCTGAGCTTAGCGAGCTCTTGTAGGACCCTTTCTTTTGTGAAGGGAGTAGTGCTCACCCCCTCCCCCTGTGTCCATGGTACTGAGCTGTGGGCCCTGCCCTACTTTCTCTTCAGTAAATACTGAGCAAACGTATCTATTTAGGATAGATGCTTTTACAGGGTCCTCCTCCTCACATGCCCCCTTTTCTCCTTTGAGCTTAGCAATACCCCCTCTGGGCTTTCTCCTTTCACTAATGTATCTATAGAAAGTCTTGTCACCTTCTTTTACTGTTCGTGCTAGTGTTTCCTCAGTTTGGGACTTTGTCTGCTTTCCCGGCTTCCCTTAGGGTTACCACCTATCCGGTTTTTGACTGGATAATCCAGTTTTTAGGATCCTTATCCAGTCATCCGGGTTTGGTTACATGCAGTCCAGTTTTTGGGTCATTTTGAGTGCTCATATACTCTTAAAACTGATGTATCAAATCATTCACTGTTTTGGCTGCATTACATGTCCAGGTTACAAAAGTTCTGCTGTTACAGTCATTCAGACCTGCCTTTGTTTGTAAAACCAGACTGTCTGAGAGGTGTAAAGTGTGGCCATTAAGATCATTAGCAGTAAATTAACCTATTCTTTTCCACTCTGAATTTTAAGCATGGATGGTCTTTTACTGCTATGACAGGAAACAGTTTTTACACCTTTATTTGCTCTCATGTGTTTCTTTTTGTTTGTTCTATATTATGGTACGTTTTAAAGCCATTTTTGTTAAATTAATAATCTAACTTTTAGTGCTTTTATCACTATATTTGCTCTAATTTTTTGTATTACCTGAACATTCCATGATATTAGCTACGCTTTGACAGGTCATTTAGATAAACAGCATGGAATGGTGTATCTGAAATTGTGGAATGTCTTAGAAATATGAAAAGAAACAGCAGTAGCTGCTGAGGTAAAGGGGAACACAGTGCAGTATTAAGGGTACCACAGGCACTGATAATTAAGTTCTCAAAAATTGGTCAAAGAATCAGAATACATGGCTGACATGGAAAGGAAAATGGCTGAGCAATAAGCTGTGGCTGAGCTTGGCACAGCCAGCAGACCTGAGTGTGATTCCCACAACCTCCACTTAAATACTGTGTGACCCTGAGCAAGTCACTTAACCTTCCTGTGCTCCTGGGTCACTCCTGTAAATTGGGCTACGTGGCCTACAGGAGTTAACCTGGTTGCCAAAGAATAAAAATAAGTAACTGAATAAATAAATCAAATAAATAACAGTATAAAAATGATTTTCTATCACTAGTAATGTCTATTCCAACATTACAAATGGCTTGGAGGAGGAGTGATATACTTGCCAGTCATAAAAAAGGGGTGGAGCCAGAGCCGGAGTTTGGGGTTTGGTTTCGGATCCAGTTTTAACCTCATCCAAAGGTGGTAACCCTACCTTCCCTGCTTCCCTTAGGGCAGTTTGGTATGCCTCCCTAGCTTAATCCTGCTGTGTTCCCTTATATTTCCTGAAGGCCAGCCTTCTGGCTCTGACCTTTTCTGCTACTGTATTTGAGAACCAAAGTGGTTTCCTTCTTCTTTTGCACTTCCTTTTCTGTCTAACACAATGGGATGTTGCTTCAAGTATTGCATCCTTAATACTTGCCCACTTTGTCTGTACCCCCTCACCTGTGTTACTTTTTGCTAGGGCTAGCTTAATTCTGTTGGCCATCTTATCAAAGTCAGCTCCTCTGAAGTCCCATATTTTTGCTTTGGAATGGGATGATTTAGTTGTAGTGGCCAAACTGAACCATACCATGTGATGGTCACTGGCCCCCAGGTGACCTTCTACCTGGAGATCTGTGATCCCTTCCTGTTAGTCAGTACTAGATCTAGGATAGCCCTGTCTCTTGTGGGTTGTTGTACCAGTTGTCTGAGACCCTCCTGCTGCAGAAATCCACTCTGTATCTAGTTCTGGTGGATGTTCTAGCTGGTATTGACCAATCCGCATCTGGCATGTTGAAGTCTCCCATTATCAGATCCTCCTTTAGCTGTCATGTTTTATATCTTCCAACAGTAATGTGTCTATGTCCTCCCTCTGGTCTGGAGGCCTGTAGACAACCCCAGTTCTTATGGCTGTCCCATTTCCTGTTTCCAGGGTGACCCACAGTTCTTCTGGCTCCTTATGTGTATTGTGAATTTCTGTAGCTTTGAGATTTTCATTGACATAAAGGCCACTCCACCTCCCCTTTTGCAACTTGGTCTCTTCTGAACAGTACATGGCCAGGTACTGAAGTCTCTGAAGTGTAGTTACTGGTAAACCATATCTCACTAATGGCTACTATGTCAGTTTAGCCTCTGACATTATTGCCTGCAGGTCTGGGATCTTATTTCCCAGGCTGTGAGCATTGTGTACATGATTTTCCATTGGCCAGATTTCAGTGTGTTAGTTGTTGGGTGAGGTCTGGCATTTCTCCTGTGCATCGTGTGGGAGCGGACCTTTTCTTACCTGGTGATGCAAATGAACTACAAACATGCTGAATCCCTGTTTGACCACTAGCTGAGGGGAGGGTGTTCTTCCCATTTTGACGATGAGGTGCACCCTCTCCCCATTTGCTAGTTTAAATATTCTGCAAAGGCGTCAAACTTGCCCCAATGCACTGACTCCCTCCTTAGTCAGATGCAGTCCATCAAATTTAAAGAACTTTCGCTCCCAGAACTGTTGCCAGTTCCTTACAAATCTGTGTCCTTTTTCCTGGCACCAGCCCTTGAGCCACATGTTTAGCTCCCCTATCTCCCCTTCTCTGACCTTCCGTCCATCTGCCCTCCTCTCCCAGACTGGCAGGATCTCAGAGAAGCAGAAAAAGCTTACTCAGTAAACATAAGAGTGCATGTTTCAGAATAAGATGTGGCATTTATGCTATTGACGAGCACAATATTATATAACTCACTTGGCTACACCACTTGCGAGTTATTGGCTTTTAGCTGTTTATGCTCCTGCTCACATGTTGGCACCCTTCAGCAACCTGCCAGACTAAACAATCACTTATCTCCTGGTGTCCCTCATTGCTTTACACCACCACCACCACCCCCCCCCCATGCTGGAGCATTTTCCCTTCAGAAAAATATCTATTAAGTATAACAGTCTTGTGGTGTGCGGCCCAGGTGTATCATGGGCTTCTGCTGAAATGCCACCTGCCAAGCAGCCCATCCCTGAACTCCCCCATAGGCCCCCACCAGTCCCTACTGGGCTCCAGCCTCCCAAGAAGACCCCCAGTGACTCATTTTGAAACATCACCCACCAAGCAACCTGTCCCTGAACTCCCCTGTAGGCTCCCAGCTGCCCCTTACTGGGCTCCATCCTCCCAGGAAGACCCCCAGCAGCACCTGCCAGAACACCACCCACCAGGCAGCCCATCCTTGAACTCCCCCATAGGCTCCTGCCAGCCCCTTACTGGGCTTCAGCCTCCCAGGAAGACCCCTGACAGCTCCTGCCAAAATGTCACCAGCCTAGCAGCCTATCTCTGAACTCTCCTGTAGGCTCTTGCCAGACCCTTACTGGGCTCCAGCCTCCCAGGAAGACCCCATGCGGCTCCTGGCAAAACACTGCACACCAAGCAGCCCATCCCTGAACTTCCCATAGGCTCCCGCCAGCCCCTTACTGGGCTCCAGCCTCCCAGGAAGACCTCCGGCGGCTCCTTCCAAAACACTGTCTGTCGAGTAACCCATCCCTGAACTCCCCCATAGGCTCCCACCAGCTCCTTACTGGGCTCCAGCCTCCCAGAAAGACCTCCGGTGGCTGCTGCTGAAACACCACCTGCCAAGCAGCCCATCCCTGAACTCCCCCATAGGCTCCCGCCAGCCCCTTACTGAGCTCCAGCCTCCCAGGAAGACCCCCAGCGGCTCCTGCCAAAATGCCACCCGCCAAGTAGCCCATCCCTGAACTCCCCCATAGGTTCCCTCCAGCCCCTTGCTGGGCTCTAACCTCCCAGGAAGGCCCCTGGCAGCTTCTGCCAAAACACTGCCCACCAAGCAGCCCATCCCAGAACTCCCCCATAGGTAAGGGCTCACCATGGTGACCAGTGAATACTCTGGTCTGCATTTTTAAATCTTGGCACCTTTTTTCTCACCAGAGAGCATTTCTTCTCCCTGCTCTCAGTGCTGGCCCTGAAAGATTTATTTTGTGCTGAGAACTTCTGCTTGTGTTGAAAGACTTGTTTTCTGCTTCTTGGGGCGTAAACCCACCAGCGATTCATGCCAGCTTCCAACCCACCATAAACTGACCTTTATGGTTATAGCCTAATGGGATCACATGACCGCCATGTACATTTGTCTGATTTTTTTATTTGATTGTTATAACTTCTTGACACTAGAGGCTTAGCAACATTTTTTGTCTTTGTTCATTCCTGTTGCCTACTCCATTTTTTCAGCCCCTCCCCTGCAATCTCTTGTCCTGGTTCTGCTCCTTCATGTCAGTCTACCCACCTCCTCTCCTGACTCTTCCCTCTGCCTTTCTTCCTGCTCCTTTTGTTTTCAGTTTTTCCACCTTCTCTCCTAATTCTCCAGTCTGCCTTTAATTATGTTTCTGTACTCACACTTCATACTATCCACTCTCCCCCTGCTCCTTTATCTTGATACCTCTCTCCCACCTCCCGCTTCTCCCCCTACTCATCCCTCTTCACCCCTGCAGGCCCCACTCCCACCTCGATTACTGCTCCTTCCATCACCCCAACAGTTTCGTACTCTAGTCATCTTCTCTGCCCGCCAGCTCACTCCTGCCCGCTTATCTCTCTTGTCCATCCCTTCCCCCTCCCCTCTCATTTACCTGATCTGCTGCTCTCGTGCCTACTTAACCTTGAAGCTCTGTACCACTGCACTTACCTGCCCACCCTTTCCAGCCATCAAAACCAACAGAGGTACAGGTACCCCCGACAACTCCCCCTCTTTCTCCTTCTCCTTCTTATTTCCGGTGATGTCCAGCCAAACCCAGGTCCAATCCCTACCCCCTCTTCCTCTGCACAATTCTGTCCAGGTGCTACTCTCAACATCACATTACAACCGTGCCAAAGGGCTTTTGCACCTTTCATTTAAATGCTTGCAGCCTCTTCCTTAAAATGGACGATCTTAAAGTTTGGATCAACCAATACAAGCCTGACATTTTCTGTGTAACAGAAACCCTGGCTTTCAGCCAGAATCCCTGACTCTGTCCTCTCCACCCCTGAGTTCAACTTATTCCATCAAGACTGCAGTAAGCAGGGAGGCAGTGTTGCCCTATATGTCAATCAGTCTCTCTCTCTCCTGCTCCATTACCTTCAAAGAGTCCCTCACTTCTTCCCATGAAGTCATCCTGGCACATTTATCCCTCCCCTCCTCTGCCCCGCTCTTTATAGACACTCTTTGTGCCCCACCTAAAACAACTACTGACACCCTAGTATGCATCATCACTTCTATCTTGTCCTTCACGACAAACAGCGAGTTACTGCTCTTAGGTAACTTCGACCTGGACTGGCTTTCCCCTTCCTCGAAGCCTACCCTCCTCAAAAACAAAGCCCTAAACCTTACAAACCTGATTCATGAACCCACCTGCTTAAATTCCTGCTCCCCAAACACTCACTGCTTGACTGGGTGTTATCCTCCCACCCCCACCGAATCATTGCAGCTGGGACTTTACCAGATGCCATTAGTGACCACTGTATCACTTTCTGTATACGAAAGAGTCACTCTCCCCATGCTGCACCCAAATACTTATGGTCCCACCCTCTCCATAAACTAGATGCCACTGCACTCCAACATGATCTCGTAGTTGCAGACTGGCAACCTATCTTCACAGCTACCAATGTTGATAATGCCCTATCCTTTTTCACCAGCCTCTTCTTCCATATATGGAATCTCCATGCTCCCCCCAAAAAAATCAAGAGTAAAGAGACACCATCTCCCCTGGATCTCTGCTGATCTGTTGGCCAAATGCAGAGTTAGGGACAAAGTTTGGTACTACTATAAAAAGTCCCAGTCCCAAGTGGATCGCCAAGCTTACAAAGCTCTCAGGAACAGGTGCACTTAGGCCATCCGCCTGTCCTAGGCAAATTACTTCAGGCAACACCTACAGTAGAATCAACACACTCCTGCTTCCTTTTGGATAGTAATCCACTCTCTCCTTGACTTGCCTGTCAAACAGATCTCCCCCATTCTTAAAGCTGACGGAGCATCCATCACTGACCCCACCGCTGTTGCTAAGACTTTCAATAAGTTCTTCGTCTCCTGCGCCCTGCACAACAACCTATTCACCCTACCTCCCTCACTTCCTCCTGTCTACTCAGACACTCCCAGTCCACCCTCTAAATTTCAGTTCCTTCCTTCCCCCTCCCCCCCGGAAGTCTACAATGTGCATCTCACCCTCAACCCCTCCAAGTCCAGCCCTGACTGTCTCCACTTCAGGCTGCTTCACTTCTCCACCCCAGCCATTACTGCCCCGCTCACCTACATTCTAAACCTTTCCCTCTCCACATCCACCATCCCAAAGGCCTGGAAATCTGCCAAAGGTCTTACCCCTCCTTAAGGGAAGAGACCCCATAGCATCCGATAACTGTAGGCCCATTTCCCTCCTCCCCGTCTTGCCAAACTTCAGGAATCCCTCATTCTAACCTGACTGTCCAAATTTCTGGCCTCTACCAATATACTCTCTCCAGTGTAATTCGGCTTTAGAAAACAACACTTGACCATCTCCTCACTTCTGAGAGTTACTGACTCAACTTTCCCAGCCATGGATTAGAGCCACATCACAGCTGTCATCTTTATAGACCTGGCCAAGGCTTTCTATTCAGTCTCCCATTCCCTCCTACTACAAAACCTAAGTTTAAAAGGTCTTGCTGATTCTACCATAAACTGGTTCCATTCTTACCATCTCGACATGCAGCAATCAGTCCAAATGACTGATGCGCTCTCCACCCTGCTCCTTATCCTCTCCGGTGTACCCCAAGGCTCTATCCTCGGCCCCATCCCCTCAGTCTGTCAATCCTCCAATATGCACATGTACACTGACAACACTGTGATTTTCATCTCTGGGCCCTCTACCCTCTGTACAGTACCCCCTACAGGACAGTTTCAACAGAGTCCAGGCCTGGTTCCAGAAAAACCAGCTCAAACTCAGTGCTAAAAAAACTGTGGCCATGACCTTCAGCACCAGACAAAAACTGGCCACCATCCAGTCGCGTCCTATCTTCACAACTTTGGATGGCTCTCCCCTTGAGAATGTCTCCTTCTTCAAATATCTGGGGGTTTGGTTGGATAGCCACCATGATTTTTCTACCCATGTTGATTCTATCTGCTCATAACTGCGTCCCAAACTGGCTGTCCTCTACAGACATAAGCACAGCCTCCCCCTCCCCACTCACCGTGAATTGGTAACAAAAATGATCTTACCCATCTTCGATTATGCTGATGTTGTCTATGGTACTGCCTCTCAGTCCTCACTTGTCAAGTTAGATACCCTTCTAAACTCCTTCTGCCGCATCACTATCGCCTCCTCTCCTCGCCCACCACTGTCTCCTGTACTCTGATCTTGCCCTAGCCCCCCCTTCCCACAGGCAAATGGTTCACTGTGCCTCCATCATTACAAAATTCTGGTTTGGCACTCTCCCTTCCTACCTCTCATCTCTTCCATCTGTGCCAAGCTTCCGCCTCAACCTACTCCTTTCGCCATCATAATCCATGCACCTTTGCTGTCCCTCGCCCTAACTCTTCCTCTGGCCTGTTTGCTTTCTCCTCTTGTTTCTCCTCTCTTTGGAACAAACTCTCCCCTGACCTCCAACTATCCTTGTCCCTGTCACTCAAAAGGTTCCTCAGACTTCTTCATCACCCACTGTGCTCCCCACCCCCTCCTCATTAGCTCTCTAGTTATCTACCCTCTGTTTTGATTTATTTCCTTCTTGAACTCAGCATCCCTGTGCCATGCTACACCACCTGCTCTCTGTTTATATCTGCCTAGGACCCAAAATTACTATATTAATAAAATAAATAATAATTTACTTATTTTTCAATATTGTGTAGAAGCTTATTGTAGTTATTGTTTAGAAGCTGTTCTCCTGTTCTTGGTTTGCCAACTACTGCTTTGGGTCTTGCAACCATTGATCCTTTTGGCTTGCTTCATGAAATTGTATTGTCTTTTTGTCTATCCTGCATCCCGCTGTTGCCTTTCCCCGGGTCACACCTGGAAATAAACCTCGGATCATTGGTACTTTTCCCAGTTATCATATTTTAAATAAATAAAATAAATATTTGTTGTCTCTCTCTCTCTGCAGCTCCCTCTAGTGTTGCAAACTATCCGGACTCCACAGCAACCCTGTGGAAGAGCCATGGATGCATGTATTTGAAGTCCTCCTTTACCCTGCCACAGGAGCTGCTGTGGGAGTGGAAGGGAAACGCACCCCTCCGCAAGCCACATATCCCTTGGTCTGCCAGAGAAGAGGCTAGCCTCACTCTCAAACGTGGATCACCCACATGATAGTGTGATGGGCTACTGCATGCTTGTCAGGGCAGCTTCTAGATGCTTCATGTTATCTGTCTCCCCGGCTCAAAGAGAGTGTTGCTGTGACTCTTTACACTAGCCAAGAAGGGTGCAGGCAGTAGTGCCCTCCATGACCCTTATATGTCCCTTTCATTGCTTGGCTGCAATGGCTGCTGCAGCATGCCATGCTTTACACCTGCCTCTTCTAAAGGTGGACTCCTCTCCTCTAGGGTGCAGCCACCGTCTACAGGCCCAGTGAGTGAGAGTTCTATGGTCACTCCAGCACTGCGATCTCTCGCACAGCAGCGAATTGCTGGGTTATAGACATGTGCTGTTCTTTAATTATCTAATACATGTGAGACAAAAAAGGCAGGATAAGTACCTTATCTGGCCAGGTTCTACATTCTATAGACTCAGCTTTATTGCAGAATTACAGGATATCACAAATTTTTACATCATAATTACAAGTATATGACAAATGTCTATAAAAAAACCTATGTATCCATGGCATACTCAAATAACATTCTGGAAAGGAAGGCTGCCCTATAGGGCAGTCTAATTACTTACAATAATACACCTTACATATCATCTTCATTGGTTATGTAACTTCCTCTGAAATTACTCTAATTTTATAACTCAGAAAACAGAGAAACCCAAAAAAGAATGAATTGCCAACAGTGATGAAGCAACATTGAGCTCTCTTACAAGGCAAAGGTTGAGAGTACAATTAAGGGCATTTGTGTTCCCTAAGTGTATTCACTGTCTATCCAAGGGTACCATCCTCTTTATAGAGAGTCAAGTTGCACACCTATGTTGCAGGTGCTTCGGCCTGGGTATCTCTGGTGTCCCACCTTGTCCACAACTCGGCGTGTTTTTCTAGAGTAAGCATCAACTTAGCAGCCAGTTCCTCCATCCTTTTGATATAATCCTCCCTCTTAACCAAGAACCCAACGGAAGAGAACCTCACTTGTAGCCACTTGGTGGTGATTTCTTTTACAGTGGCAAAACACAGAGCCTACGGAAGTCCTTGTTGTATGAGGTTCTCAGCCTCATTTACTCATACCCTAGGACAAGGTTTTTAAAATTTCTGTGGATGGGGACGCCCCATAGTCTGCACAGCTTCGCCTGTATATGGGACCAGAAGGCACTGATTCTTGAGCATGCCCAAAACACATGAAAGTGTGATTCAGTCTATCCACATCCTCTCCAACACAGGCTGGAGTTCCCTATTTTAAAGAGTCTGGTTACCATGGGAGTGTGAAAAAGCCAGGACACACACTTCGATTTGAATTCTCTCCAGCTGGATATTACCCTCCATCCCCTTTCCCAGGCTGTTTTCTACTCCTCCAAAACCATGATACTCACTTCCCTCTCCCACTGCACCCTTGAATTATTAAACTCTGGGTGGCCTTCTCCCATCAGGACTTTGTAGGCTATAGTTATCAGCCTACTGTGGCCCATTAATGAGCCCACTACAGAAAGTTCTCCAGTGTGGTCATATCCCTCTCCACCGTTGGGACTAAGCCATGCATCCGAAGGTAGTGTCTTACTTGGAGGTATCTGTGAAAGTCACTTTGCAATACCCCATATCTGTCTTGTAACTCTCTAAAGGACAAAATAGAATTGTTATTAATTAGTGACTGGTATCTGGCTAGGGCAGGTCTATTCCTCCTTAAGAAGCCAGGGTCAGTACGGGGCTGCATAAAATTAGGATCTTCATAATCTTTATGAGTGGACTTATCTCATTTGATGTCTGGGTGGCTAATCTGGCTCTCACTAGGATTTTTTTTCCTTTTTCAAATTCTGTTTTTATTTCACCTACCTAGGTGAACTCTGTCCAGTGACCTCCTGACCCCTGGTCTCTACCTCCCGTCTTGCCCACCATCTCCACTCCCCCATCCCGGCACATCCCCCAGGTCTAAACCCTCCAGGGAAGGGCTGCCCTATCCACCCAAGGCGCTCTATCTATAGGATTGAGCTCTGGGCCGGGGGGGGGGACAACGGAGAGCAGCAGCCGGCCGACACTGGGAGTGTGGACCAGAAGGGGAGGCACCTTCGCCTATCACCTAGGTGGTTTTTTTCTTGTAGGTTCATGCCCTCCCTGGAACTCGGTTGTGTAATGGTGTCAGATGAAGCCCCCCTCAACAGCTCCGCCCCACTACTCTGCTGCCCTGATGTGCGCAGTTCCTCCGGTCTCCACCGGGGGCCACTGCAGTGCCAGGCAAGATTGGATCCCTCCCCAGAGAGAGGAGAGCTGTCCTCCGGATGCTCGATCCTCTCTCTCCCCTGCCACCCCCGGCCCCGTCGCCCCAGGCTTGTTCCCAAACCCGGGTCACTGGTGTGGCACAAGGTGTGGCGTCCAGTGCCTCAACCCTCAGTGCCACCAGGCCAGCTTCTCACTAGGATCTTAAGTGTGTGTCTTGTCAAGAGGTTCAAAACATCTTGCCATACCCAAGGGAAGAGAGGAGCATAAGGCAGGCTAAACAACAGGAAGGTATGAAGCTGGTGGACCTCAATTTCTCTCCACCCCATGTCATCTCTTTGCTTTGTCCAATTAATTACAGGAGCTAATTGTGCAGCCAGCTAGTATGGTTTCAAATCTGACATCACTAAGCACCCCGGGTAGTGCTAGCATCCTTTTGTTTACCCTGTTAGCCCAAATAAACACTAGAAGGAATTTCTGCAGCTTTCTCCAAAACTTTTCTGGGACATTAAGAGGAAGGGCCTAAAAAAAAAAAAAAAAAAATAAGCAGTTAAGAGATTCATTTTTATTGTGGCGTTCCTGCCCCTAGGGGGAGGGAAACAACTCTCATATAGATATAGCCATCTTCACCTCCGTCCAGAGTTTATTGTAGTTTAATTTACTGTAAATAGCGAAGTCAGGTTTGGAGTGATTTTAACCCCAGGTACTTGACAGTATTATCTGTTGCTCATTTGAATGGGAAATGGGCGTAGCACTCTATTGAGCAGGGACCCCCCCCCCCACATACACACAACCTGATGCCCTCCGACTTCTGGAGGTTGATTTTATATCCCAGTATTTCCCCCTTTAGCTGCAGTTCTTCTAACAGCACTGACACTGATGATTGTGGAGAGGTGAGAGAAAACTGGGAGTTGTCTGCACAGAGGGAGATTTTATGGTTTATCTTCTGCAGTTAATCCGTTTATATTATTGTTATTCCTGACCACTATTGTGAACAAATAGAGGGGAGAGAGAGCAGCCCTGCCATGTGCTAGAAAGCAGATGGAACCAGTTTGTCAGAATATAATTGACTCTGACTGCGGCCTGCAGTGAGGTGTACAGAGTTTTAATGGTCTTGCAAAATTTTGGACCTATCCCCGTCTCCTCCAGGACTCTGCGCAAGACCCTCCAGTCCACCCAGTCAAGCACCTCCTCTACATCCATGAATATGGCCAGGGCGGAGTCCTATGATTGCCACTGCCAGGAAGTGAGATTAAGAAGCCATTTTTATATTATCACGAATTGATCTTCCATTAATGAACTCTGTTTGGTGTGGGTGGATCAGGGTCCCCCCGAAGCCCTGGAGTCTGTGTGCCAATACTGAGGTGTAAACCTCCTGGTCCACTTTTAGTAGGGTGATGGGTGTATACGATCCACATAAAGTGGGGTCTTTGTACGGTTTGAGGATAAGTGAGATCTGGGCATACTGCCAGGTTGGGGGTACCCACTCTTTCTCTTGCACTGCCCTATAAACCCAACAAAGGTGAGGGAGGGACTGTTTCTCGAATGTTTTATAAAATCCAGCTGTGATCCCATCAGGGTCAGACAGGTTCTACATTCTAAATGGGAATAGAGTTTATTATCTCAGTGTAAATTTATCCGCCCACTCCACACATTACTACCCTCCATTCCATTGCTGTAGGAATGCATACACCAACTAAGTCATGGCTTACAAGTTTATTTGGGGGGGGGGCAGCATTCAGGGCCCGGACCACTGATTTTGGTTACTCATACTGTCTGACATCCACCCCTACTGGTGTTATAATATGGTTATAGTGCTTGGTGGAAATCTGTTATGCATGGATTCCATGCCTGTAATATGCTTGTTGTGCAGCAGTAGTGACATCATTATGTTTTTGTGCTGCAGTATTGATGTCACTAGTACGGCAGAACAACTTAGAATGCTGCTACATAGCTGCTTTCCTGTATTGAATCAAACTGGAAGCTGTTTTTTTTAACTTGAACTTACAGAAAAAGCTGCAGCACACCAAATGAGTAATCTGAGCCAACTCCCAATCCTTAACTGCCTCCTTCCCAACTCCCAACTCACTGAAAGGAACTAGAGTGTCTAAATAGACAGGCATGGATGCCCATAAATTATAAAGGATAATGTATGGGCATCCATACTCAGGCAAGCCTGTGTGTTCATCTCAAGTGTTCTATGACAACCAGGAAACCTCTCAAGTTTCACTCTTGAGGTTCCTGGTTGCCATAAAAAACTCTTGATGCAGACACAGGCTTGTTGTGTATGTCTGCCCATACATTATCCTCTATGGTGTGCTCTGTTTGATTTAAACATATTGCTAAATGTGTAAAACTAGGTAATATAGGGTGTACAGTGGATCTTGGTAACACGTATGGGTATATGCAGGGCTTAAAATTCAGTTTTGTAAATGGGGAGAAGGGGGGATCCTAGTTCTTCCAGATGGGGAGATCACTAACATTTGGTGGACATTCCAGAAAAAAAAGATAGATTACGTTTACGTCACTGACTGTCATGATAAATAAAGGTACTAGAGCCTTGGTTTGCTTTATTTTTCAGGTTCTTCTTTGGTGCTAGACTTCCTTGGTCGCCCCCACACCTTGTTCAGTTGCCCATCCCATCTAAAATAGTAAGGCTGTATATCTGCAGTTTTTTTTCCCGTTTTTCACTTATTTAGCTGCTAAACTTTCAAACTTGTTGCATCGTGACCCGCTAAAGTGTTATCTGCACTGTCTGCAACCATAATTAGGGACTGGGTAACAAAATAAAAATGTTTCTTTTGCTATTTCATGTGCAGATGTGCTGTGTTGGATAACGACTGGTCCACAGTGATGTGGCTCCTCTTGATCCACTGGAGATGATTGTGTGCCTAGGAATCTCACAAGTTCTGTGGCACGCAAAACAGGACAAAGTACTGTGTGCAACTCTCCCACCTAGGCGTTACAAAAATTGCAGAAAGCCTCCAATAATAGCTGTTGGATCACAGTCAGATTCTAATGTTATGTGGACCAACCGGATAGCTCTACATGCCTCTGATTCAATAACTGGTGTAAACAGCAGCAGAACACTGGCAAATTAACAAGCTAGTTCCATGGATGTTGTTTAAAAATAGTACATAATCCATCAAATGATACCTACAAAAACAAACAACACTGCATAAGTCAAATATGCATTAAGGGCTGTGTCTGGATCAGTGCTTCATCCATACTCATTGTGGTGGCTTTGAGGCACTTCAGTCAGGGCTATGCTTTGTCTGCCACTCATGAGATCATCCACAATCACCCCAGTTCGTATGGATACAAAATGTATCCAACTCTGCCTTGCTGTGTATCCTCTATGCAACTTGCATGTACAGTATAGGAAATCTCTAGGCCCTGTTGATGCATACATTAATAAACCTCTGGAGACCACTCTTATGGTTGTAAGAGAGGTCTCACATGCAGTCTTAGGGTGTGAGGCCCAGCAACCGAAGATGAACAGGTATGACATCCTAATGTAACCCCTAGATGGCGCTATCCCAGGGGCTACTACCCCTGCCTGATTTGCCACTAACAGGTTGAGGGGCCTGGATCCAATGGCGGGTGCCTCCACCCAGAGGTCAGGGTTTGCAATAGTTAAACTAACTTGGTCACAGCCCTCTGGGACACTGCAACCCCCCTTTCTTCCCACTAGTGGCCCACACAATATATCAGAATTACCTTCACAGTATACACTTACCCCCAGGTCTGGTTCCGGCACTGGGACCTCCTGTGAAATGAGATACAGTGCAACAATCACAGTACAGTACTTTAACATAGACAAATACCTCAGGCAGTATAACTTTGCTGAAACAAAGCAGCTCTGATTTATTTAGGGGATATAACAAGGACAGAAATCAGGTTAATTAGCTTATCACTCTAATAATCTACCTATGGCTCTGTGCACAGGCCTATCCCTATCAGTTACTGTCCCTGGGTACCCAAGCCCTAGTGGCTAGTCCAAACCGTGGCAGCTGGTAGGGGCCCTTTCACACAGAGAAAGGAGAATTAAACAGTCAGCAGTACAGTAATTCCATTTGGATTTAATGTGGCAATTCAACAGGGAGCGACCCTGAATTAGTACTCACGACCTCCAAATAAGATAGGGTCCTTCAATGTCAGCAGGGCTCACTGAGGTACACAAACCTCTTCACACATCCATATAAAAGAAAGCACTATACCAGGCAGGCTGCATCTGTATCCCGATCGAATTACTGCACAATACCGGGAGAACACACAGCAGATTCAGTTCCTGACAGACCGAGTGTAATTTTCAGCAATTCCTCCAGTCTTCTACAGGGTGAGCCTGGTTTCTACTCTTCAGAGAGCCTTTGATTCTTTTTCACAGGCAGATTCAGTCCTAACAAGCTGCAGACCGGAACTCTGGGCCTTACACACGTTTTGTGACTAAAACTGCACACTGAAAAAGCACAGGGCTCCTTCCTTCTTCACTGCCAAAGCTCAACTGAAACTCCAACCGACAAAAACCGGGCACTTCCTTTGAGTTCCTCCCAGTTCTTGACTGGATTGGCTGTCACTCACAATAGACTGCTGCTGTTGGTCCAAAAAGGCACTGAAGTCTAAACTACATCTCCCAGAGTCACTGCCCATACAATCCTCTTGTGGCTGGCTCAGATTATGAGTCCAAGTTCTGATTCGTCCAAGGCACCATTTTAGAGCTAGCTTACCCCACACTGATTGGTCCAGTTCAGCAGTTCAAAACTAGAATGGGAACTAGCAGACACAGTTCTGACTGCAAAGAAAGCAGGTTAGACAAACTGTAATTTCATTATTACTCTAAATAATTTCTGGCAAACAGTTACATCTTTCAGATAGGTTCCTTTGCACTCTAGTGACTGCAAAATGAAGTGAATTGGCAGCAGCTTGGTGGTACTCAATCAAAGAAACACACAGTCCCCATACAAACTAATTATGTCTGCAAGCAGACAGCTCTTAAAGAGACAGTACCAGAGGTTCTAAAACACTCACTGATAAATGGCTTAAACGCAAACACCATTCAGGCTTGGAGCATTCAAGCAAGCTCCTGGAAGTCTTTTGGGAACCCCCATTTGCAGGGGGGTTACACCCTTCCTGGCCTGGGAAAGCTTGACGTCCGCGTCAAGCAAGTACCCCCATAAGTTTCAACTGCAACCATATACATTTGCATTAGGCTCGCACATGTAATCATCAGTCAATATATCATTTTACCAAGAACACATTTCTGAAACATTGCAGTACGTCACTCTTTACACAGTATCACATACACATTGTACCATAACTCAAGTTATTACCTCTTGTACATGAAACCTGAAGAGAGGGGGCCCCTCCCTATCAGTTACCTTGGGGCTGGATGGGGCAAGGGCACCATACTAGGAGCAACACAAGTAACTTGAGTTAGCACTGATGCTCAGTTTGGGCAATGAGCTGGGGACACATGCACTCCTTTATGGACAACATTGAGAGGCAAGTCCACAGGCCTCCCAAGTGAATCATAACTGAGGTGCACCACAGGCTTTACAGCTCGACCAGTCTTTCTAGGGGAACTGTTATAGTCTCTGCATCTGAGCCTCATTTTCAGCATTGTCCTCACTTGTCAGGGAGTCTCCATAGGGGTGAGAGGCTAGAACTTGGGGCACTTTCAGCTCCAGGAGTTACAGTTTCTGAGTCCACAACATTTGGCTCGTATGGAGAGCTTTGGACACTGGCAGTGGACTGTCAGGGCACTCAAAATACTCTTCTTGTTCGGTGTATCACCAGTCTGCCCAATCTATCATTTCCTCCCCTGAAAGCTCAAACAGTTCAACCATGCACAATGATTCCATTTCATCTGATCTGATGCTTTGCACTTCACTTTCTGGAGCATTGGCTCCAGGGATGAAGCTGGGGGCCTAGGACAGTCCAGAAGGCCCAGCTTCATCTCCAGTATTGACTGGGGATTGCCCGAAACAATTGACTCAGTTAAAGAAGGATAGTATTCAAAGTCCTCTCACTTTCTTCCGATATGGACTGACAGTCATGCTCAACTGGGACTTGTGGAAGGAACACTTTAATTTTGCTTCTGTAGGTGCAGACTTTCTTGATCTTTTCTTAGCAGCAGCTCTAGTCACTGGTCCAGAGGGGCATCTTCTAGGGCTCAGACTCAATTAAGATTTGTCCAATGGGCAGTAAATGATTTCTATGCATTGTTTTACATCTTTGAATTATTCTCAGGCCTTACTTTGTACACTGGCAGATCATCTAGTTTGCCCACTACAATGTGAGGAGATGGTGCCATCTGTCAGCAATCTTGTGCTTGCCATGCAGTCCCAGATTTCTTAGCAATACCGATCTCCCTCCTGGAGTTCTGTGCTTTCACCTTTTTATCATACCTTTCTTTGTTGGCAGATTTCTTTTGGCAGCCATGGTTTGAGCCAGTTAGTGCGCATGAGTTAGCTGGGCCTTTAACTTTTGCACTACTGTAAATAGTTGTCAGCTTGAACCCCATCAGGAGACCCCAAAACACACATCTACTGGTGAGTCGAGGCTTCTCTTCCAAACATCAGTGAGGGGAGAATCAGTGGCATCACTTTGGTGCAGTTATAAGCATGTACCAGGGTGCTAATTTGTTGGCTCCATCTAGGCTTGTCCTTTGGGTGCAGGGTGCCTAGCATATCTAGTAAAGTGCGGTTGAAACGTTCAGGCTGTGGGTCCCCTGGGGTGGTAAGGAGTGGTTCTGGACTTCGCACTCCCCACAGAGAAAGCATCTCTTTGATCAGACGACTCTCAAAGTCTCTCCTTGATCAGAATGGATTCTTTGTGGAGCCCATAGTGAACAAAAAGTTTTCTACAAGTACTTTGGCCACAGTGGATGCTTTCTGGTCTTTGGTGGGAAAGCTTGGGCATATCTCGTGAAATGGTCAGTGACCACCAGCACATTACTGATATTTCTTTGATCTGACTCCAAACTCAGAAAATCAATACAGACCAGCTCCATGGGTGCACTGGTGGTGATGTTAACAAGGGGGCAGCCCTCTGGGGCAAAGCTTTCCTCTGTAAGGCTTAGCGACTACAAGTTCGAATGTGTTGCTCCACATCAGCCCCATCTTAGGCCAATAGAATCTGGATCTCACCAAGTCAAGTGTTCTGTCTATACCAAGGTGCCCCATGTGGTTGTGCAAGGACCTCAGTACTGAGTCTCGAAAAGCAGTGGGCAGCACTAGTTGTTGTTTGTCTACTTGTCCCCTCTGTCTACTGTTTCTCTGTATAACAGTTTATTGATCAGTTTCAACTTAGGACCTTCTTTGTATAACAGTGCAGTTCTCAAATCAGTGGGCGTAATTTGACACATCTTTTCCTGCATAGAGGGCTTCTAAAGCTGCTTTGATCATGGGATCGCGGGATTGAGCCGCCCGAATACTGTCATTGTCCAGCTGAGGCAGTGCACCAATGTCTATTGCAGAAAAGTGGCAATAAGCAGCAGGTATGCAATTCTCAGAGCTCCCAAGCAATCCACCATGCAGTCCACTCGTCGTGGACATTGTTCCTCCCTGTCAAACTTCCGGCAGAGTGCCGAATGTCAGGTTCTGCCATCGGACCCAATCATTCTGGGAACAGGCCTCCGGGAGAGAGCATCAGCATCTATGTGGTTCAGACCTGCTCGGTATTCGAGAGCATAGTCATATGTAGATAATGCAGAAAGCCACCTATGGCCAGTGGCATCCAACTTAGCTGAGGTCTGCACATAGGTCAAAGGATTATTGTCAGTTTTTACTAGTATTTTAGCCCCATACAAGTACTCATGGAATTGGTCAACAATAGCCCACTTCAAAGCTAGGAACTCTAACTTATGTACAGGATAGTTCTTTTCGGATGGGGTCAGGCTTCTACTGGCAAGGCCACTGGTCTCAGGCCATTCTCGTGCTCTGGTACAACACAGCCCCCAACCCTTGCAAGCTAGCATCAGTGTGCAGGGGCGTAAGGTTTTTCTTGGATCGGCATAGGCCAGCACTGGAGCATGGGTAAGTTGATATATGATCTCATGAAAAGCAGTCTCACAATCAGGAGTCCAGCGGGCCCCAAATACTTCACTCGGATGAAAATACACTCTTTCAGTCTTGAGGGCCTTTGACTTTTGGTATTTTTTGTGGGTTGGGGATACCCTTGAGTAAGGTTAAGTAAAAGGGTGGATCACTCTTGAATAGTCCTTGATGAGCGCCGATAATAACACAGAATCCCAGGAATCTTTGCAGTTCTTTTAGATTTTGGGCTGTGGCCAGGTGGTCAAGGCCTCAACTTTACTTGGGTCGGTCTCTATTCCTCGGTGGATACTATGTGTCCCACATACTTTACTGATGTTTGAAAATTGACACTTATCAATGGACAGTTTAAGGCCAAAGTCCTCCAGTCGGTCCAATACCTTAAATAATCTGCTCTCATGTTCCTCCAGTGAGCTGCCAAACACAATAACATCATCTAGGTATACCAGGCACTCTAGTAAGTTCATGTCCCCACTGCACGCTCCATCAATCGTTGAAAAGTGGCTGGGGCACCTGAAATCCCTTGAGGCATCCTCATGAATTCATAGAAGCCAGGACAGATAAAGGCCGTCTTCTCCACGGTCCTCTGGGGCCATCGGGATCTGGTAGTACCCACTGCGGAGATCCAGCACAGAGAACCACTTGCTCCCGCTTAGGCAGTCCAAAGCATCCTGAATGCGGGTATTGTGTACTGATCAAGGATAGTCCGCCGTTTAAAGGTGCGATAATCCACACACATCCTTACTGTTCCATTCTTTTCCTCACTACCACAATGGGGAAGCATAAGGGCTTCTGGATTCTTGTATTACACACCAGCTAACATCTCTTGCAGATGCCGTCTCACATCATCTATGTCAGCAGGTGCCAGGCGTCGAGACCTCTCACGAAATGGTCTTTCGTCATGCAGCGGATATTGTGCTCAGCTCCTTGCACGCATCCTACATCCCATTCCTTTAAAGAAAACACCTGGTCTCTCTGGGCAAGCTTCTCACTGATCCTCACTTTCCATTCAGCTGGCAGCGGGGAGTCGCCGAAATCAAACAAGTCAGGTGTTACTCTGTCATTCTTCCTTGAACTCTTGCTGCTGGGTAGCACTGCAGTGTCTGCACAATGCACATGAGCCAGGATGCAACCTCTGTTTACTCGAATGTCTCTTTCAGACACATTATGAACTTGGACCATTACCCTTCTGGCATAAGCATGGGCTCTAGCGGGCAAAATACTAGGCTTGACCAGCAGTCCCTCTGGCAATTTTCCATCGCCTGGTGCATCTAACATTAATATTTTATTCTTAACATCCTTTCTGATACGGACCTCTCCCTGTAAGGTACACTGGGCATTTGGCGCCAGGATCAGAGACTCAGGATCCTTCTTCCATACAATTCCGACCGGTTCCTCTGGTTCTGTTTTTCAGCATCTCTCTGTGCCTCATAGGCCTTCTTAATTAAAGCCGGAACTCTTAAAGCTCTACTAGTCTTTGACCCCTGTTTTTCATAACACAACTGTGCCAGCCTTCTGAACATATGAGCATTTGTTCCAATCAACAAAGGACACCATCTCACAGTCCAGTGGGGACACACTAAGGCTAGGGTCTCTACTTGTTCGCCACTCCAGCCACGGAGGTGGGGAAAGACAGCCAAATTCGGATATACCGAATAGGGTAGGCCTTCTCACTTAACCCCCATACATGCAGTCCTTCTAATGGTTGTAAGGGTACATCTGACAAATGCTTCTGATACCAATCCTGGAACATAATTGTCACTTGGGAGCCACTGTCTAATACAGCTCTTGTAGACACTCCATTCACCTTTACAGTGGTCTCCATGGAGGGACCCACTATTCTGGACCAGTCTGGAGAGTAGTGTGGGGCCTGGGCAACTGACCTTGCCACAAAGGGCGTGAATTAGCATTTTGGTGCCCTCACTGGGATCATGTGTGCACCTCTTAACCACTGATTTCTTCCCGAAGCTCTCCTTGTAGCCTATATGCAACTTTGTCAGTGTCTTTTGGGGACTGGCATTCCCTTTTCATGTGCCCATCTTTCCCAATTATAGCAAAACATACTTTCTGGAGTTTGAGCTGGCCGAGGCGCCACACTGGGAGCCAGGGCGGGGTATTACTAACTGGAAACCTGGGTGCCATCTCTGTCTGTGGCGTGATAAGCATTTGGAGACATCTCGTCAGTTTCTCCACTTCCATGGTCAAGGAATTGAGTTTGGAGCTGTTATCAGCAGGAGATACATGGGTGGGTACCCCCACCCCCATAGCAGATGCAGTCGGATATAGGTCAGGCCCACTACTTGCAGGCGTGGCCTTCATAAAGGACTGTTTTGAATTCCCGGATCTCTCTCAACAGTTAAGCCCCATTGTGGCATATCTTTTCCTTGTCAGAGCACTCATTGACTGTCAACCTCTGCCCTGAACTTCACTTGATGGGTCACCCTCAGTCACTCGGGTCGTAGCCACAGCTGTTGGTGCAGGTACCTCGAGGTCGCCTTTTCTCAACTCCTCAATTTCTCTCATTAACTCATCATGGGAGGGTGGGGATTCCAGTCGATTTGCCAGGCGTAACTGAAGCAACAGCAGTTCTGAGAAGGGGCAGACTTAAGGATTCTGTCCAGTCTGGTTCGGTCTAGTTCAATCGCTGGCAAACTACCCTTTCTGAGGCATTCTTGCAACAATTTTTCCAGCCGAGACATACACAGACAACAACTCCCTTGGTACTGTTGTGCATTTCTTACTCTCCACCATAGGTCCTCATCAGAATCGAGGCCCATACACATTCTCCAAGGCCTCAAGATGAGGCCTGTGCAGTCGCTCCAGGGTTACTGGCCCGTTTAGCAGGATGGTAGCCAGGCAGGACCTCGGAGGCTCTCACTAACCCTCTTTCGCTTTTCGCCTTCCGAGCATTGCCATTCTAGCACTTGGGGGGCAACATAGTCTATCCAGGTCTCCCAGTCATCCTCCCCTTGGGGGTGGGGAGGGTGCCAGAGAAGATCCTCAACCTTCGGTAAGAGTCTGACTAATGGCAGGTGCAGAAATAGGAGTCTGCATTGGTTCAGCCACCATTACGGGCACTGGAGCAGGAGAGGGTGTTGGGGAGAACACCCCAGGTGGCAAGAATAGTTTCTTCAAGTCCTCCACAGTTTCCCTCTCCCAGCAACCATTCAGCAAATTTCTCCTCAAAGTTTCAGATAGTGGTGGGGGCTGATTCCCCAGGTCTTTACTGTCCTTAGTTATCACTCTCCAAGCAGTGAGGGCTCCTCTGGGGTAATGGTCTGTGGCACTTTGGAGCTATCTATGGGATCCTTAAACTCTACTAGGGCCAGGAAAGTGTGGGTGAGCAGATTAGCATGCCGACCCACCACCACAGGGTTTGTAAACCTTCCACCTTGGAAAGTACTCCCTGCACAGTGTCCGTATTGATACCCAGGGGATGTCCAGGATAAGCATAGCATTTTGGGGGTCGATCTCCTCCCCAGTACACACTCCACCAGCCGGTGCACAGCCACTTCTGTCGGGTACCCATTTTTTCTTAACAGTGGTTCGTGAATATGGCCACTAGAGGACACACAATCCCAGCGGTGAGCCTCCAAGATGTAACCCCTAGATGGCGCTATCCCAGGGCTACTACCCTGCCTGATTTGCCACTAACAGGTTGAGGGCCTGGATCCAATGGCGGGTGCCTCCACCCAGAGGTCAGGGTTTGCAATAGTTAAACTAACTTGGTCACAGCCCTCTGGGACACTGCAACCCCTTTCTTCCCACTAGTGGCCCACACAATATATCAGAATTACCTTCACAGTATACACTTACCCCAGGTCTGGTTCCGCACTGGGACCTCCTGTGAAATGAGATACAGTGCAACAATCACAGTACAGTACTTTAACATAGACAAATACCTCAGGCAGTATAACTTTGCTGAAACAAGCAGCTCTGATTTATTTAGGGGATATAACAAGGACAGGGAAATCAGGTTAATTAGCTTATCACTCTAATAATCTACCTATGGCTCTGTGCACAGGCCTATCCCTATCAGTTACTGTCCCTGGGTACCCAAGCCCTAGTGGCTAGTCCAAACCCGTGGCAGCTGGTAGGGCCCTTTCACACAGAGAAAGGAGAATTAAACAGTCAGCAGTACAGTAATTCCATTTGGATTTAATGTGGCAATTCAACAGGGAGCGACCCTGAATTAGTACTCACGACCTCCAAATAAGATAGGGTCCTTCAATGTCAGCAGGGCTCACTTGAGGTACACAAACCTCTTCACACATCCATATAAAAGCACTCTATACCAGGCAGGCTGCATCTGTATCCCGATCGCAATTACTGCACAATACCGGAGAACACACAGCAGATTCAGTTCCTGACAGACCGAGTGTAATTTTCAGCAATTCCTCCAGTCTTCTACAGGGTGAGCCTGGTTTCTACTCTTCAGAGAGCCTTTGATTCTTTTCACAGGACGATTCAGTCCTAACAAGCTGCAGACCGAACTCTGGGCCTTACACGTTTTTGACTAAAACTGCACACTGAAAAAGCACAGGGCTCCTTCCTTCTTCACTGCCAAAGCTCAACTGAAACTCCAACCGACAAAAACCGGGCACTTCCTTTGAGTTCCTCCCAGTTCTTGACTGGATTGGCTGTCACTCACAATAGACTGCTGCTGTTGGTCCAAAAAGGCACTGAAGTCTAAACTACATCTCCCAGAGTCACTGCCCATACAATCCTCTTGTGGCTGGCTCAGATTATGAGTCCAAGTTCTGATTCGTCCAAGGCACCATTTTAGAGCTAGCTTACCCCACACTGATTGGTCCAGTTCAGCAGTTCAAAACTAGAATGGGGAACTAGCAGACACAGTTCTGACTGCAAAGAAAGCAGGTTAGACAAACTGTAATTTCATTATTACTCTAAATAATTTCTGGCAAACAGTTACATCTTTCAGATAGGTTCCCTTTGCACTCCTAGTGACTGCAAAAATGAAGTGAATTGGCAGCAGCTTGAGTGGTACTCAATCAAAGAAACACACAGTCCCCCATACAAACTAATTATGTCTGCAAGCAGACAGCTCTTAAAGAGACAGTACCAGAGGTTCTAAAAACACTCACTGATAAATGGCTTAAACGCCAAACACCATTCAGGCTTGGAGCATTCAAGCAAGCTCCTGGAAGTCTTTTGGGAACCCCCATTTGCAGGGGGGTTACACTAAGAATGTAAGTGAGTGAGACCATACTTTCAACAGTAAGAGTGGTCTCTGCCGAGCTATTATATTATTCATTTTGGGCAATCAATAGTACGGTAACAATTTTAAAAACATTGCGTAGACATGACTGTTTTCAGGGCAGCTGCATGTGAGACGCTGTTTACAGAACATGAGTGTCTCGTGCACAAAGAGAGGGCTCCAGTTGGTCATTGAGTGCTCCCTTGATCTATAATACTGTTATTAGGGCACTTTTTTGGTGGTTGAAGGCACTTTTGTTTCCATTCTGTTTAACTACGAGAGGCACAGTGAACTGTGACAGCTCATTGCCGGGTGGGTTCTGCAGGGTGCGTTACATGGATAGGTTTTATTGATGCGTGAGATGTTGGACTGGACACTAGGAAAAACCCCAGCTCTTATTTCAACAGACTATTTTTTTTTCCCTAGTTAACATATAAAGCTGTAGTTTATGGTCTATTTTTGTCCTCTTATGTAACAATGACCCAGGACTTAAGAAGTTTTCTTTGCTCTTGGTAAATACTTTTTCGTGACAGGCTCAATGCCAGGCATCTAGAAGAAACATTGTTACCCCATCTGAGATGATAGTGTTGCCGCTTCCTGGACTAAACGAGGAGAGTGTATCTGGAGGAAGGGATATGTGAATAACATATTAGATTTTGTAGTGTTCGGGCACATTGGTATTATATTTATATCCCTCCAATGAACTTCTGGTCACTCCCCTTTCCTGTTCTGGTCTAGTGGTATTTTTTATTTCTTTTTTAAAATTTGTTTCTCTCTTGCTTACTTTTTTCTCACTGTTTTTTGCTCTAGAAGTTTTTAATTTCCTTATGCTTATTTTTGTACATTTGCTTGCATGAAATTTGTTCTGTTCTTTTTGTTCCACAACACTGCTTTCTGATTTTAAATTAAAAGAAAAATCCCCTTCTGTTATGATAAGTGCCATAGGGTCTTTAACATCCACCTGGGCAGCCACCAGAGATGAGTGGAAGGGATCATAACTTAGTGTACTCATCCATCAAGTATTCAAAACCAGTTGTGCACCCTGAGAACCCCTTGTACCTGTTCCAGTGTTGTCCACTCCCCATCACAGTACATGAAACATTTAGGGCCCTTTTTTCCATACTGCTAATATTCACCCATGTTATTCTGTAATGAATTCTGTTCGTTATTTATTTGTTATTCATTGCATTTTGACCTTATATTTTTATGCCATATGTTTACAGTTTTTCTGCCACGCTAAGTTATTCTGCCGCCTGGTTTTGTCTTCTCTGGGACCTCCATGAAAATGAGAAGCTGCATCTCATGGGATTATCCCAGTTGAAGAAATTTAACATAAATAAATGAATAAATGTCTCATTCAAAGGACGGAACCCTCAGCAGTGTGGCATACCCTGAGTGCAGCACTACAGTGTCAGTGACGGGCACTAGCCTAGGTTTCTGGTGTGGGACTAGAAACCATGACCTTTTGATAGTCTAGCCCCTGAAGTGCACATGCTTCCTATTGAGTCACTGATACTTGGCTATTTTTATATAGCTTTTTGCCCACCAGTGCCTGTCCACCTGTCCTTCAGACCAGGAGCCCCCGGATGGAGGTCAGTGTAGACCGGGGACCCAAGAGTGCCAGCAACAGTAATGGAGATAACATTGGGGTTTTTTGGTTTCTTTCTGAGTCCCTCCACCTCTCCTGATGTCTAGTGATGCCTCTGGTTTCCTTGGGTGCTGCAGAGCCTCTTAGCACATGCGCCTTCCCTCTCAAGGAAACAAGCTCCACAGCACACCATAAAGGACAGCTGCACTTGTAGAACCTGGCACCACCCTTCCCCTCCCTAGTTGGGATGTATTACTGTCAGCAACACTGTTTCCCAGTCTAGCTGCCCACTCTGAGTGTCCCAGGTCCAATCCTGAACCTGTGTCACTAGCATGGCAGCCATATGTGCAACTATTGCTGGGCAAATAGACAGCACCCAGGTCTGTGGTTGGTTTGTGGACTGCAAACTTGTAGTTAGTAATTTCTACATACATACGAACATACAAACATATGAATGTGCCAGCAGAAACAGACCACCCAGTCTATCTAAGTCTGCTCAAGTGTGCAGCCAACACCCCTAGCTTGCAGCTGCCCCACCTCCTCCCCTTTGTCATCCCACTGCCACCTCCCACCCCCACCCTCACTCTCCCTTGTTCCCTGTCAAATGCCCTTTTGAAGCTGTTCACAGATTTACATGATACGACCTATTCTGGTACGGTGTTCAATTTTGCTACCACCCTCTGTGAAATAGTGTCTCCTCATTTCCTTCCTAAATCTTCCTTCCCCCCTCTATTCTTAGACCCCTGGTGACCCTCCCCTTCCTTAACTTAAACACCCCATCTGCCCCATCCTTATTTCTTCCCTAGTATATCTGTTCCTTTTGTGAAATGTTATGGCAATAGACGTATAAATGATAATTTAAGGGTCTCTAAACTCAGTCCAGTAACTATGTGTTTGTCTTTTTAAGAAGTTGTATGAATGGAATGGGCCATTTCTGAATAAAACCTATAGAGAAATGTGCATAGGTGCCTGTTGAGAACAATGTGATCATTTCATTGATTGACTGTGGGGACAGGATAAGACATGAGGCCAGTGGCCTAGTGGTTTCTACTGACCCCACCCCACCCCCAGCTTCACAAGATAAAATTTGCATTGTGTTCTTCACAGGCAAGTGTTTATTTACTAGATTATATGGTTAGGAGGAAACATGTTCAGAATATTTTATTTATTTATGTTTTGTATATAATCCAGTATGGGTTTTACCTATAAATACAGATGAGTTATACCATCCTATGACTGATAATAGCTCTGGTTCAGCTTTCCTTAATGCTATGACTGTAGCTTTAGATAAGATTTTCTCTCTTTGTTCACATTTTGAGATGTTACTCACACTCAGTTATTCACATTCAGTTATTCACATTCAGTTATTCACACTTCATTATTTGTATTCCATTATTCTCTGCGAATAACAGCATTTCTCAGCCACTGAAAACTGGTAAGCAATAGAGGTCATCCATGTACTGTATTATTGTACTTTTTCACTCTTGTGAGTGAAGCTTTAAAAAAAGATTCCATGATTCATTAAACTATATATAGTACAGTATATCACTCTGAGTTGCATGCACACTACAGCATGCAGTTTAACAAATAATTGGCAAGATTGTTTGAAAGTTAAGCGCAGTGTGTCAAATTTAAAAAAAGAAACATTTTTAGGTAATCTGAGACACTTTCTTTAACATTTGTAGTACATTTTAGTGGCAGGCTGACAGCACTGGAGATGGAAACCCTCTGTTTAATCACATGACAAGTATAACACCAGCAATCACTGTGCAAGCTTTCCCACAGACTGCTCCACCCTCACCAGTGGAGGGACCTCCATATAGAAGAAAGAGTAGTTCAGAAGCCGTGCCTATTCATTCTTTACTGTCTTCTGTGAAACTGCCAGCAAGGATTTTAGTTGATACCTTTTGTGTTGGTGGTTATGTGATGTGGACACCTGTCCACTAGGAACTGGACTGAAACCACCATTGCTCATTTCACATAGACTTAAACAGCCAGCAGATAATATGGCTTTGGCCCCCTACTGACCTAAGTGGTATCTGAGCTAGTAACCTAGAGTTAAAAGGCTTCATAACCAGCTTTTAATCAATTGAACCACCCAGTCCACTTGAAATGTTCTCATTGTAAAGTTTTAGCAATATCAGTCATTAGCTTGACATAAATCAATCGATCAATAAGGTGAGATATGAAATTAACATAGCAGCAACATAAAAAAAATATATTGTGCGGAGCATGCATCGGGAGGGGAGTCTCTTTCAAATGAGGAAGAGTACCAGGACCAGAGGGCATTCAATGAAGCTGGGGGGGGGGGTGCTAAGAACGATGTGAGGAAGTACTACTTCACTGAAAGTGTAGTGGATGCCCAGAATAGATTGCCACTGGACCTGGTGGAAGCAAAAATAGTAGAGGGCTTCAAGCATGCATGGAATAGACATAGGAGAATGTTAGTCAACAGGCAGGGAGAAGAAGGATTGCCAGAGACCAGTTAGGGTCTGTGGAGACAGACTAAGCAGGGACCATCTGGGCAGACTGGGGGGGGGGTTCAAGCAGTCCTTTTCTACTCACAAATACTTTGTTTCTATGTTTTCTATCCATTGTTTTTGCACCTATGATGCCCCACTGGCACCCTTCTGGCCTTGACCCCCAGCTCTGTAACTTACCTTATCCGGGACTTACCCCATCTTTTTCCAGGACCACTGAGTGGTGGGTGGGTGCCTTGGTCAGTAGTGAGGGGTCTTTGAGGTCATCTGCCATTATCCTGCCAGTTAGGGTTGTCATCCTCCTGCATTTTCTCCCTGCTCTTCCAGTTTCCCCCTGGGCTGAGTCACATGCAAGGACATGTGTGAATTGCTCATGCTGATGCACTCACGCATTACAGGTGCCTGTGTCCAGTCCCTTTTCCATGGTGCCACCCAGCCTCCACTAAGTGGTGATAATACAGTGAGATGCCTGAACGCCCCCCCCCCCACCTTCCCTGAAGGAGGAGAGCGGTCCATGGGATGCATGATTTTTTTCCCCTGGCCAGCCCCTGAGCAACCCTTGTCTGTTCCCGAACCCGGGTCTGCAGTTTGGCAGAGGGTGAGGCAATGAGTTCCTCAGCCTACAAAGCCACTGGGCTGGCCAAAATGACTTTTTTGTGTGCTATCAACACTCTATAGCTCCTTGGCCAAGGCAGGCTTGGACTCCCTTCAGCCTTGTCCCAGTCAACCCCCACCAGTCAACACCTCCCCAGGTTTACCTGTACAGCCCAAATACCCTCATGGATAACCTCCCATGGTGTGGTCAGGAGGGGGAGGGATGTCTTCTTAATCGCTGAAGTACAATCCAGTTTCGGCCACCCACATCCCTTCAGGTAAGGCAGGTGGGGGATCAGCATGCAGAGTGTCATTAACGCCTGCCTCACTACCATTTTCCAACCAAAACCCTTGCTGGTACATGCACATCAGCCTGCAGGTCTGGTGGCATGTGCACACCATGGAGTCTGGCTGCACTCATCCTTCTGTGCTGCTCCTGTCCTGCACTGGGTTCCACCAAGCCACACTGACATGAAATTTGTCGATCGGCACTACAGCGACGGCACAATGCTGACAGGCATCATTGTGCCGTTAGGTGCAGAAAATGTTTTTTTGGGGGGTTCACCCCCTGCAGCCTCTGCAGTTTAGATTATCAACTCTGAGTCACAGTTGTTTCAGGGAGAGGGCAAAATCACAGAAGAAAGCAGTGTTGGCGATACTGTGGACTATTATAGCAACCTGCAGATTTTGTCGCTGTAATGGTCTTTGCGGTATTTCTGTCACTGTGTCAATGGTATACGCCTGCACTGCCATCAGGCCTCCACCTGGTGGGAGCTGTTCAGTGGAGATGGCTATCCTCCCTCCCCTGGAAAGGAGAGTAGTCCTTCAAATGCTCAATCCCCCCCCCACCAGCTGACCCCCAGCAACCTGAGTTCACTCCCGAACCTGGCTTGCCAGCATGGATCAAAGAGTGGCATCTGGTGCCTCAACCATCACCGCCATTGGCCTGGCTCAAAATTACATTTTTATGTTGCTTGCACACATGTGCAAGAAACATAGTGCCATCATCCGAGTTTTCGGAGGTGTGGCATCCCTCTTCCAATTCAGTCAGTGTGTTTACAGGCGTGGCCCCAGTTCTCCAATGCCTGCTGGAGCTGTCTATGACAGCAGTCCAAAATGCAGTGGAGTACAGCTGAAAGAGGGAGCTACGCTTCAGTGAGCAGCAATAAAATATCACCTGCTCATGCACGCTCCCCCTATACACACACACACACACACACACACACACACACACACACACACTGCCAGCCGCCCCCCACACTGTGGAGGTAGCCGACAGCCTGCCAATCCCCTGGCCAGCTGTGCTGCGCCCTCCCAAAAACAGAGTTGCACATGCCATGCTGGGTGCCCACCCCAGCATGGCAACTCATCAGAGTAGCTGACGGGGTGCCCAATCCCCCATCTGCTCCACTGCCCCCGAGTACACGGTGCCATGCTGGGAGCCCACCCCAGTGTGGCAAAGCTTGTTATGGCCGACGGGGTGTCCAATCCCATCGGCTCCAGCCCCCCAAACAGTTTTTACAGCTGCCACGCTGGGAGCCAACCCCAGCGTGGCAAATCTTGTTATAGTCGATGGGGGTGCCCAATCCCCTGTCAGCTCCAGCCCCCCCAAACAGCCTTTCCATCTGCCACGCTGGGAGCCCACTCCAGTGTGGCAAATCTTGTTATAGCCAATGGGGGTGCCCAATCCCCCGTCAGCTTCAGCCCCCCAAACAGCCTTTCTAGCTGCCATGTTAGGAGCCCACCCCAGTGTGGCAAACGTCCCGCGTCATCTTTTGAAACCAAAAACTCTGTAAAGAAAAAAACGGTCCCTCGCAGTCTCCCTGCCCCCCCCACAACCTGCACCCACCCATTGCGCACCCTGCCTCCCCACACCCCCCTTCACCCCATACTTACCTCTGGAGTCCGGTGCGATGATCTTCGGTGGACCAGGAACACGTCTGCACTCTTCAAAGCCGACCGCGAACTGAGGAAATGCTGGTAAGCTGTATAATGGGATAGATAGGGTTTTTTCAACTTTGTTGCATATCTCAGACATTTTTTGGAATTTTTGCACCAAATTTTCAACATGGGGTTTTTGGGAACCCTCCTCATGAATTCTTGCACTGTCATGGCGTTACTCGGGCCCGAAGGGTGATTTCGCAGTCACTGCACAAAATCACCTTTCTGCACCGATTAACGAAATGACACTGCCAGTATTCATAAGGTGGGCTCTCAAAAAGCCTATGTTGAAAATTTGGTGGAAAAATTCCTGAAAAGGACTGCTTTACGAGCCTGCGTTGTGCAGTTCCTACGCACGCTCGTAAGTTCGCGAATTTTCAATATTTTCACTTCATATTTTCAACATTGTCTTTTTACCACACCTCCTTATGAGCAGTACAGCTGTCATTTTTCATATCTCGCCCAAAACATGTTTCCGCCCATCTAGCACACAATGGCATAGTCGGTGTGCAAAATCATGGTATGGGACACATTAAGAAAATCACAGTGACACTGTTCATGAGCAGAGGTCTTAAAATGGCTATGCTGAAAATTTGGTGGAAAAATTCCTAAAAAATTCCTATTTTATGAGCCTGCTTTGCGCACTTCCTACGCACACTCGTAAGTTTGCAAATTTTCAATATTTTCACTCCAGATTTTCAACATTGTCATTTTACCACACCTCCTTATGAGCAGTACAGCTGTCATTTTTCACATCTCGCCCAAAATGTGTTTCCTCACCATGTAGTGCTAATGGTGAGAAGTCGGTAAAAGTAAATCATGGTATGGGATACATTAAGAAAATCACAGTGACACTGTTCATGAGCAGAAGTCTTAAAATGGCTATGTTGAAAATTTGGTGACAAAATTCTAAAAATGACTGTTTCACGAGCCTGTGTTGCGCTTTCCTCACTGCAGCTCCGTAAGTTTGCGGTTTCAATATTTTCACTCCAGATTTTCAACATTGTCATTTTACCACACCTCCTTATGAGCAGTATAGCTGTCATTTTTCACATCTCACCCAAAATGTGTTTCCGCTCATGCAGCGCACAATGGCACAGTCGGTGTGCAAAATCAATGTATGGGACACATTAAGAAAATCACAGTGACACCGTTCATGAGCAGAGTTCTTAAAATGGCTATGTTGAAAACTTGGTGCCAAAATTCCTAAAAATGACTGTTTTACGAGCCTGCGTTTAGCACTTCCTACGCATGCTGGTAAGTTCGCGAATTTTCAATATTTTCACTCCAGATTTCCAACATTGCCATTTTACCACACCTCCTTATGAGCAGTACAGCTGTCATTTTTCACATCTCGCCCACAATGTTGTTTCCGCCCATCTAGCGCACAATGGCACAGTCGGTGTGTGAAATCAATGTATGGGACACATTAAGAAAATCACAGTGACACTGTTCATGAGCAGAGGTCTTAAAATGACTATGTTGAAAATTTGGTCACAAACTTCCTAAAAATGACTGTTTTACGAGCGTGCGTTGCGCAGTTCCTACGCACGCTCGTAAGTTTGCAAATTTTCAATATTTGCACTCCACTGACTTCCAAATACCTACACAGCACATACAAGCAAGCAACATTTGGCATTGACAAATGCTTGTATAAGTGCTGAAACAGTTCAGCTTACAATGCTCCCAAAGTCTCCACGCATGTTTACACTTACGCTTACACTCCAGACTAAAGGACATAAAAATGGTATAAGTCTCTTAAACCATTTTAAGTCCGTTTAACACTGATCATGTCTACACTATGAGTGGGTTTAAACACTGGTTAAAAACTATGTTAAAGCTTTTATAGGACCTAGGCTTTTACACGACTTTTGACATGGTTAAGATAAAGAACTGTGTTACCTGCAAGTTTGAAAGGCAAGCAGGCAGGGCTTCATCTGTGCTGTGGCCCTCCGAAAGCATGTTTGACAAGCCCCACTGAGCACTGTTGGAGAAACAAGTATGGACCTTGCAGCTTGGATGTTTAATCCATGCTAAAACACGGCTGAACTCAATCAGGATGCAGCAACACGTTAAGTGCTAAAACGTTTTAACATGTTACAGCTTACTATGTTGTAGTCTGGACAGGACCTTATCCTGTGGCAGCAGATCACCACTCACACCAGTACAAAATGCTCAGTGTAAACATATCTTTCAATTAATTTGCCTTTGATCAGAGTTCTGATTCCAGCTCCTGTGTTACCCTTCAGTAGCGGACCAATGAGAATTTATTTTTAATGAGCCACGATAAAAATGAGTTGGTCCCCAGACTCAAGACCACTAGAATTGTCTATGCTAGAAATTCAGTGGAAAAACTTACATTTATCACACTTGGTGGCACATACAACACCATTGCCTAGCAGAGTATCAAAATCGGATGTTGCAGTCACTGAACTGTGTAGTATTCAGAACTTGGGTGTAACCATGATGTTATCTCAGAGTAAGGGTGCTAACACCACCCTTAGGGTCATTACTCTGAAATGTGTGATGTCGTAACATTCTACATGTGCTGGTAGCTCTAAAAACAATTTTGAGGATACAATTTTTAACAGACAATGTACGAGGGTCCTTCATTTTGTCTCATTTCCCCCAACTGCATCAAGAGAGTTGGCAGGATCTTGCAAACTGAAACCCAAGCATGATTGGCGTGCAAGATTGGGGTTTATGTTCTGTCAATTTCAGGCAGGGTTATCAAACTTTTTAAATACAAATGAAAGGTCCGTGCCCTCTGTCAATGGCTTGCCTACTCCCCTGCAAAGCTGTCTCATGGCAGCTAAGTCTTTCAGCTGGCCAGGAGAGTGTGTTAGCAGCTGTCTCTGCATCTGGTGTAAATGCCATTTTGGAGCCCACCAGCATGGTCCCTTTAGGCGTTCAGTGATACTTACCATTACAGTCCATGAGAACATAAGGCGCTTTTACACACAGGTTTTTAAAATGAATCAGCATTACCTGTGTGGTGCCGTTGTACTCTGATGCGTTCAGGTTCCTTTCTACACACTGCGAGTATTCCAGCAACCCTGTCTCGATTTGTTTTGTCTACCCCAGAGTTTGCTGCTCTACACATGTTATTTTCTGCCTTTGTACCGGAATGGCTATTTTACACAGCACGACAAAACGGAACACAACTGTGCAAACCGCAAAAAGCAGAGATTGCGTGTTTGGATGAACGCTCGCTTAGGACCGAACAATGCAATTTATTATTATTGAGTGTAACGGAATAACTGTTTCCACAACAGTTATTCCGCTACATAAACCTGTGTGTAAAAGCGCCTTATAACCGCGAGATTGGTGGAACATCTGGTTGTCAATGGACTACAGGACCCAAGGCAGCATGGTTTCACCAGGGGGAGGTCATGTCAGACCAACCTCGTTGAATTTTTTGACTGGGTGACTAGGGAGATGGATCAGGGAGGGCAGTGGACATGGCCTATCTGGACTTCAGCAAGGTCTTTGACACTGTGCCACATAGAAGACTATTACACAAACTGGGGAATATGGGTGTGGGCAGGACAGTAGTGTGGTGGGTAGGTAACTGGCTGGGTGGCAGGACACAGAGGGCGGTGGTAAATGGCTGTCACTCCACAGAGGGAAGAGTGACCAGTGGGGTACCACAAGGATCAGTGCTGGGACCGGTCCTATTCAACATCTTCATCAGTGACATGGCGCAGGACCTAGAAGGCAGAATTTCACTGTTCGCTGATGACTCATAGCTCTGTAACAGAGTAGATACACCAGAGGGTGTAGACAGAATGAGAAGCGACCTGCAGAAACTTGAAGAATGGTCAGGGGTTTGGCAAGTTGAAATTCAATGCAAACAAGTGCAAGATAATGCATATGGGGCACAAAAACCCTGGCACAATATATCAGTTGGGGGGTGAGGATATAGCATGCACCAAGCAGGAAAGGGATCTTGGGGTTATCATCTCTGATGACCTCAAGGTAGGGAAACAGTGTGATAAGGCAGCAGGTAAAGCAAATAGGATGCTGGGATGTATAGGCAGGGGCATCACCAGCAGGAAAAGGGAGGTCATAATTCCGCTATACAAGACACTAGTGAGGCCCCACCTGGAGTACAGTGTACAGTTCTGGAGACCATACCTACGTAAGGACATAGACAGAGTAGAGAAGGTTCAGAGGAGGGCAACAAAGATGGTGCATGGATTGCATCATAAGTCCTATGAAGACAGGTTGAAGGAACTGAACATGTACTCCCTGGAGGAGAGGAGGGAGAGAGGGGATATGATAGAGACATACAAGTATCTTACAGGGAGGAACAGGGTGCAGGAAAACACTATTTTTAAGCGAAAAAGATGTTCCAGGACTAGAGGGCATGGGATGAGGTTGGAGGGAGGACGATTCAGAGGAAACAAGAGAAAGAATTTCTTCACAGAACAGGTGGTGGACAAGTGGAACACCCTGCCAGAGGAAGTGGTGGGGGCTGAAACAATCACGGGATTTAAGAATGCATGGGATAGACATAAAGGGATTCTGGAGGTCAGGGGAAAGGGGAAACAGACTTCTAGGAAAACAAACTGAACTTTCAAGCTCAAATGGGCAGACTGGGTGGGCCATAGGCCCTTATCTGCCGACACTGTCTATGTATTTATGTATCTAACCTTCACAACACTGTCAGCCTCCACCAGGCTGAGTCTGGCCCTAAATCTGATCTGTTGAATTGCCATGTGCCACCTTGCTGGCCTACACAAAAGCCTTCACGGGGCTGGCCCCCTTGATCATTTTCTTTCTTTCTTAGTGGCAGTAATACTCTCCACATTCACCTGGGAAACCCAGGTTTGCTTCTTGACTCATTTCTAGGCTTATCAAGGGGAGGAGGACTTTGTTCCCCGAGAGAGGGGGATGGGAGGCTTAAGTACTCAAGCGCTCCCTGGCAGTCAGTGCAGCTGGGGTATACATGCCCTTACAGATTCATAACCAAGTAGTGCTAGTTTGGGTGATGACGGCTGTAATTAATTAAAGTATTCTCTCTTTATTCATTTTTTATTGTCATTATGTTGCTTGCACGCATGTGCAAGAAACATAGTGCCATCATCCGAGTTTTCGGAGGTGTGGCACCCCATCTTCCAATTCAGTCAGTGAGTTTGCAGGCGGGGCTGCAGTTCTCGAATGAGTGCTGCAGCTGTCTAGGACTGCAGTCAAAATGCAGTGGCATACAGTTGAAGGAGAGCTCCGCTTCGAGCAGAGCTCTCCTCCCACACACACACGACGCATGCAAGCACGATATTGCATGCTGATAAGGCCCTCCCTCCCACGCACACACTGTATGGCCGACAGGGTGCCCAATCCCCCATTGGCTCCACCCCCCCACAAAAGCTGTCCAGGTGCCATGCTGGGAACCCCACCCCAGCATGGCAAAAAATATTATAGACAGTGGGGGTGCCATATCCCCTGTTGGCTCCACGGCTGCACGCACCCCCCCAAAAACCCTGTCCAGGTGCCACGCTGGGAGCCCACCCCAGCGTGGCAAATCTTGTTATAGCCGACGGGGTGCCCAATCCCCATCAGCACCAGCCCCCCCAAACAGCCTTTCCAACTGCCACGCTGGGAGCCCACCCCAGCATGGCAAACGCCCCACATCATCTTAATTAAAAAAAAACTGTAAATAAAAAACGATCCTCGCTGTCTCTCCTGCCCCCACCCGACTCCACCCACCACGCGACACTGCTCCCCACACCCCTCACCCCATACTTACCTCCGGAGCTCGGCGCGACGATCATCGGTGGACCAGGAACACGTCTGCACTCTTCAAAGCTGACTGCGAACTGAGAAAATGCCGGTAAGCTGTATAATGTAATAGATAGGGTTTTTTCAACTTTGTTGCATATCTCAGACATTTTTGGGAATTTTGGGCCCAAATTTTCAACATGAGGTTTTTGGGACCCCTCCTCATGAATTTTTGCACTGTCATGGCGTTAATTGGGCTCAAAGGGTGATTTCGCGGCCACTGCACAAAATCACCTTTCGGGGCCAATTAACGAATGACACTGCCAGTGTTCATAAGGTGGGCTCTCAAAAAGTCTGTTGAAAATTTGGTGAAAAAATTCCTAAAAATGACTGTTTTATTTGAGTGTGCTGCTAGTAAAGTTCCTACGCACGTATTTAGTTAGCAATTTTCAATATTTTCACCCAGATTTCCAACATTGCCATTTTACCACACCTTCTTATGAGCAGTACAGCTGTCGTTTTTCACATCTTGCCCAAAAGCAGTGTTTCTAGCCATATGGCGCACAATGGCGCAGTCGGTGTCTGCGAAATCCATGTATGGAACACATTAAGAAAATCACATGCCTGCATACGGCCCTTCTTCTGTTGAATCCAATTTTTACGAAAAAAAAGATACATATTTTATGCATATTTTATGCATATATATATATATATATATATATTATATAAAAGGCCACTTTTTATTAAAATCTGCCATCCCCTGAAATGAGTTCTTCTGTAGGCCTGAAAGGTTGCATACTGAAATGTACTTGTCAGTCCACTAAGTATCAAATCACCTACTTTGTCTGGGTGTTTGCTATGTTTGATTTGATGTTCTCGAGTAGGATATGGGGACATGAGCTCTAACTGAGAGGAGTAAATTAAGGCATAATGTTAAGAGGCACTTCTACTTCCAGAAGGTGGTGAACCAATGGAGACAATGGACATGAAGACAGTAGAGGCCTTCATGGACAAATTTCTGCGTGCCAAGGGAATCCCAGACTACCCTGGGTAGTACGGTGGATTATGCGATTCCCGTAAATTACTACACGTCCCTGAGCTGCCAATGCAGTAGTAGCACTGCCATGTGCAATGCCACTGACCAACATTCAGGAAAAAGCATGCGATGTCGAAGGGTTGGCTGAGGGAAGAGGACCAAGCATCAGATGGACTGCCTCCTTTGGGGGAGGGACACATGGGACCACACCAATACGGGAGAGGAAGAGCAGCAACTGATGATATCCTGCACACTGGAGCATGCGCAGTGACATCCTGGACAACACTGCACATCTGCTTCTCCTGGGAAGAAGACCAGCAGAGCAAAACACCGGCTCGAGGCAGGGTGACAGTCCGATCCTTCACAGGCCCTGTGCCCAGTGAAGCAATGCGCCCCTTGACTGAGGATCCATTCTGCTGCCTTTGTGCCAACTCTACCATGTGTTGAAAGCCAGGGGGAAGGACAGAGTTGGACAGTAAGTCTATGGGATGCCAAGGTGATGGTGCTGGCAGGGTCAGACTTGAGAGGGGCCCAGCCAGACACAGAAGTTAAAAAATAGACTAACTGAAAAAGCAATGAGTACATGTCTGCACAACTTCTTTGGTCATCCCTGCTCATGAAGCAGGGTGAGGCAGAAATGTTGAATCTAGAATGCCTTCTGATCTAAAGTGATTATGTTACTGCATACAGTACCATGTCATTCAATGTACAAGAAGGGGGGAAGAAACATCTCTATCTAATGTTGCAAAGCTTCCTCTAAGATTAGTGATCTTTCAACAAATAGTTTTCTTTGACTGGCCCCAGTGGGAGACAAATTCTATGACTGGAAGTCGTATTTTTGATCAACAAAGAAAGAGGATACTGGAAAGCAGAGCAAATGCGGTGCTTTGAAAGTGTTTTGAAGCTTCTGTCAGGAGGCAGTACTTTACCTTGCTTTGATAGCTGGGATATAGATCCCGCTTAACTAAAGTATAATGTTTTCCAGTATTTATTTTTAGCGATAATTGTGGGGCCTCATGGCACTGCTGGACAGCCCAAAACGAATCCATTCTCAGATGTATACACTGGGAGGCTAGTGATGTACTGGAGGGGGCTCTGATAGAATCTGTAGAGGTAGTGGTTCATTTTTCCCCTATTAAAATAAATATGACAGGTAAGGTAGAGATCCAGTTGTTAAATACTCATTGTTAAAAATCTGGCAGCACGTTACAGTGTAAGGCTGACGAGAATAATAGATTTTCTAAAAAGAACATAAACTTTGTTTTCATATTTTTTAAATATAATTTGAAAGCTGGGCATTGTGAAGTCTGATGAGTGTGTGTGTGTGTGTGTGTGTGTGTGTGTGTGTGTGTGTGTGTGAGTGTGTTTAGAAATAGTCTTTTTTTTTTTCCTTATTTAAGGTCTCTTGTTAATGCTGCCATTTTCTGCCCCCAAAATATATATTTTAAATTACTGTATCAGTTCTGGAACCATGAAGATTGTATATATGTACGACTAGAGGGGTCATCACTTGACCCTTCCTGTCATTTGATGCACATCGTGGACCACCAGTGTGCCACCATCTTGGAATGGGCAAAAGCAATGGGAGAAGTTGACCCTCTGTCCTCAGGCTACAAGACAGGAACTTCTGGGAATTTAAAATGTCTGTGTACAGAGCACTGTGATTGTTTTGCCAGTTTACCAGTAAAAAATAAATAATACAGTGACAAAGAATAAAGGGAGTTCAAGGCATGCATTGCAAATAAATAAGACACTTGTGAAGTATAATGCACAAAGTGGGAGTTGGGTCTTGGGTCCCGAACATCTTGGGCCCTATATTCAAAACTTTGCATGGGCACTAATGGGTCTTTGCCCTCCCCATATTCAAATGGGACATTTGCACAGGCAAAGAGGGTTAACACACATGCAAAAAATAATGTATGCTTGTGGGCAAGGTGAGGGGTGTGGTCATGAATGTGCGCATAACCCCATATTCAGCGGATTTGCACTGCACAAAAGGGTTTAGTGTGGTCCTTTTGTGCTGTGCAAATACCGCCAAACAAAACCCCAACTTACTCCAAGCAACCTTAGCAGCTCCAAAAGTAATGCGCCCACCCAGCTGGTTGACCGCTAGGGGAGCACACCCACACCCTGTAGTCCCTGGCACCCCTTCCCCCCCACCGATCATCATTCCGTTCATATGAAATAAAGAATCCATGGTGCTAGTGGTATCCCCTCCTCGATCACTGGCCTGTTCTGTCCAAAACAAAAGGATCTCTGATGCTAGTGGTAACCTCCCTCACTCCGATCCCATCTCGGCATAGGTATATTATCCCTCGTGCTAGTGGTAACCCCCTCAGATCCTATCCCTGCATACCTATATTATCCCTGGTGCTAGTGGTAACCCCCCTCCCTCAGATCCTATCCCTGCACGTCTATATTATCCCTGGTGCTAGTGGTAACCCCCCTCCCTCTGATCCTATCCCTGCACACCTATATTATCCCCTGTGCTAGTGGTAACCCCCCTCCCTCAGATCCTATCTCTGCACACCTATATTATCCCCTGTGCTAGTGGTGCCCCCCCATCCCAGCCCCGCATAGCTATATTATCCCTGGTGCTAGTGGTGACATCCCCCACTTTGTTTCCAGACCCACATAGTTATATTATCCCTGGTGCTAGTGGTAACCCCTCTGCCTCTGATCCCATCCCTGCATAGGTATAGTATTCCTGTTGCTACTGGTAACCCCCCCTTCCTCAGATCCTATCCCTGCATAGCTATATTATCCCTGGTGCTAGTGGTAACCCCCCTCCCTCTGATCCTATCCCTGCACACCTATATTATCCCTGGTGCTAGTGGTAACCCCCCTCCCTCTGACCCTATCCCTGCACACCTATATTATCCCTGGTGCTAGTGGTAACCCCTCCCTCTGATCCTATCCCTGCACACCTATATTATTCCCTGTGCTAATGGTAACCCCTCCCTCTGATCCTATCCCTGCACACCTATATTATCCCTGGTGCTAGTGGTGCCCCCCATCCCAGCCCCCTGCATAGCTATATTATCCCTGGTGCTAGTGGTAAACCTCCCCCATCCCACCTTCACATAGGTATGTTATCCCTGGTGTTAGTGGTAACCCCCCATCCACTCCCCTGCATACCTATATAATCTCTGGTGCTAGTTATGCGCCCCCCAGCCCTGACATACACACAACTCATCCCTGGCATCCAGTAGTCCCCCCCCAGCACCGGGCACAATGCCATCTTCACATCCAAAGCAGTAGTGTCACAGGTGCATATGGCAACTGATACAGCCCTCCTCACACCTCCTTGGCCAGCCACCATATGTACACTCAGGGAGCGCATCTCTCATTTGACATACCCTGTCCTATAAATAAAAGGCGCACACCCTGACTGTACATACAGCAGTCAGCCGAGGAGATGTGAGGATGGCTGAGCCAGTCACTGTATGTACCCGCAGCACCACTACTTTTGCGCAGCACATCACCCTCTATGGGAGGAGCTAGTGTGGGGGGGAGCTTAGATAGTGTATATATGATGCCCTCATTGTGCCAGTTTCAGTTCTTAGTTCAGGCTGAGTTTTTGGTTCTAGTCTGAGAACTATGTTCTGAGTTCCTTGAGAACCCAGTAAGGCAGTAGGGGATGTCTTGTCTCAGATGCCCTTGAGTTCAGGTGAAGAAACAACAGATATGCTCCAGATGGGCGCCAGGGACCCTGGAAAATGTCTGAAGGGGAGGGCACATGCTATGCTCTACCAGGTGGCTGGCTGCAGAGCTTGAGCCAAAAACTCATTGGCTCTCATTGCTTACCTTCACCCAGAGGTAGGGGTGCCATGCTTCCCTCACAACCAGAGGGTGGCACAAGGTCTGGGACACCTTGCTGGGGCAAGGGTGTAAAGGAACATTGATTAAGCTTGGCAACTGCTAAGGGAGACCTTGGGTACCCGGAATGTTTCCTGATTGGCCTCACCTGTTAGGGGGAGCTGGAAGGCCTGCCCATAGCATGGGAGTCTAGAGGGACCATTGGGAGGCTGCAAGAACCCCGGGGGGGTATTTCCTTAAAGGGACCCCTAACAAAGCTTGTGAGAGCAAAGAGCCCAAGAGAGTGGGTCACAGTTCCTGCTTGTTTGGGTGACTCGGTTCATCAAACAAAGGCTGATTTAACCTACTTTTAGTTTTCAGTATTAGTTGTACTGTTTCTATTGCTGTGTCTGGAGGATGCATGGCAAGGAAGTGTAGGGCACCCACTTCCTCCAAGATTGTGCTATTTCTGTTTCTGATTCTTGGGACTGGGTAACCCCTACCAGATCACTGCTCCAATGAACTGTTTGTGTGGTCAAACCTTCTGCTGCAATTAATGGTTTTCTTTCCATAGAACGCTATTTTCCTAATGCAGTAATTGATCAGACTATTATATGCAGTTCTGGATGTAATGCCCTTCTATGCCCTATATAGATTTTTATTCTGGTCATAATTATTTATTTATTTTATTTATTTAGCTTTTGTTGACTGGGTAAGTGCACTAGACAAATCCTGCCTATTTTCAGGCACGACCCGGGGGAGGGGGATACAGATGAATGCCAACTGACCTTGAACCAGATTAAGCTGTTGGTGGTATTTTTTAGTGAATTATGTTTGACCATGTACAAATTCAAAAAAATGTAAGTTAAAAAAGGAAAGAATCTCTGACATATTGACAAACAGAAATGCAGACTTACTTGGATGTGGCTAAAACATTTCAGTGCAAGGCAGGGGATGTATTCTGCCACTGATTCCTTCTAATTCACCACCTAGTTTGAATTCAAAATGCTCTGTGCAGTCACATATAGCACTACAGAAATCCACATTTAGGGCACACAGACATATTTTTGTAACACCTTAGTATTTTGAGTTCAGTTATCTAAATTGTCTAAAGATTTCTGCAATGAGAATTAATAGGGCTGTACAGTCATGTAAACAAATACAGCTTTACAGTATATAGTTAGGGCTTATTGTGTATGGAATTCAGTGGCTCTCAAAAAGTTGTTGTAGGACAGTTCAAAGGTCATGGAAAGTTGTAGTATCTCTGTGATGTCACAACGATACCACAACTTTTCCCCCCTGACGTGCCACCTGATTGGACGAAACTGCACTGTGCACAAAGAATTCAGGGCAAAATGCTGGTGCAGTTTAGTGAACAGTTCACTGAGACAATTTAGATATAGACAGCATAGTCAGCTCCTTGTTGCCAAACTGTACTAATTAGTTGTTTTTTTTAAATCTTTTTAAAAACATTGCCGCAATGAATCCTCAGAGGGTTGGAAGCAGAGCAGGACCACAGCGAGCACATTTGTAGCACGCTGAGATGCCGGGAGCGAGCGGGCGAATTAACTCAAGGTGTGAAACCTACACTGCAAGGCTGTGTTTCCACCGGAGGGATGAGATAATGTCATACAGACCTTGAGAGTGAAGTTGGAGAGGTCTCTATGATGGTATCACATCCCTGAGATAGTGTATGGTAGAATGATATTATCGATGGAAATCCATTACTAGAATGTCCTTGTTGTGCTGCAGTTGCAGCGTCATCCTGCTGCTGTGTGGCACTGACCACATCACTACTGCAGCACAACAGAATTGAATGATCCCATGTGGCTGCCTTTTAAAACCTGAGGCTCTGATCACTGATGCTCCCACATACAAGATAGCGTCAGCCATTGTAATAGCCGTGGTTTTTTGGGGTTTTTTTTTGTTGTTTACATTACTCTTCCACTCGGGCTTGGCATTCCATGAATCTCACAGTCATTAGGATTTAGTGAGAAAAACAAAAAGACAAGTTTAGTAACTCTGAGCTTTTCCTTTTGCATTCACTTCCCTTTTCGTTCTGGTAAAAATGTTGTCTCTGTGAACAGCTTTCTTCACAAGACACTAAAGTAGGAATGTTATAAAACTATTTCAACTGTTATGGTAGAGACCCAGAATTTCTGTGTATTTGGGTGCCATACTCCATAAAAGATTGTGTGTGTTCTCCATACACAGACAAGGCTGAGTCTGAATCTCAGAGTTGCCGTGGCAACCAGGGGACATCTCAAACTGCGATCTTGAGGCCTCTGGTTGCCATGATAACCTCTTGATTCAGACATACCTTTGTTGTGTATGGAGAATCATACACAATCCTCTATCTCCTACATTAGCATGTCAAAACTGGTCCTTGGAAACATTGGTGCTGCACCTGTTTTTGTTTTAGATTAATACTCCCATGGCCAGTTCTGGCCCTTGTAAACTACATTTGTGGATTGGTAATACTTTAAACACAGTTTTTTTATTTTTTATTTTTATAGAGAGTTTTTGCTTCTGAGCCAGTGACCTCATTCCTCCTGTCAAGTCTTGACGCCTTCCCAGCCCTTACTGCCTCCCCCCCCCCCACTGTCTTCGCCAGTGGGAATCCACATGAGGTGGAGCCTGAGATATGGCCCATAGATCACAGCTTTTTCAAGTTTTCTTCCTGCCTACACCCCTTCCATGGTGCCAGGTGGTGCCTCATCCCTGCAGAGAAGGAAAGCTTCTAACCCTGGAAACTACTGTCCTGTCTCCCTCCTCCCCACACTGGCTTAAGGGGGATCGGGGGGAGGGAGTTTGGCCAGACCAAAGGGCTTTCACCCCTTCAGGATGCAAGGCAGGGAAAAAGTATGGCGAGAAGGTGACCAAAACATGGGCTGGATATTGTAGAAGGGAGGAGAGTGGACATGAGGGGGCATGGGGTCATAATGTCATGGAGAAAACTATTTGCACCCAGCTACAGGGGAGACAGCCTGCATCCTTCCAGGAAGGGGAACACTGTCCTTGGTAGGAGGTTTAAATGCAACTTGGATGAGCAGTTAAACTAGGCAGGGCATGAGACTGTAGAACTAAGGGAGACAACAATGGCCCCCCCCCCAGCTGATGGAGCAGCAGAAGGGGAGGGCCTGAGGCAGTAAACTCCAACAGGGCAGGGATGCTAGAGACAGGGGTGGGGACAAGGCAGCAGCCAAGGGTGTACAAATCAGGAAGACAATAAGGAAGGAGTAAAGGAGACAGGTATCGAAGAAGGTAACAAGGGAAGAGGTGTGTTAGGCAGAGCACGAGCAGGGAAACAGGCAGGCAGGGGGTAAGGTATGAAGAGCCATGTGCACCAATGCAAGGAGTCTGGAAAATAAAAATCCAGAGCTGGAGGCCATCATGGTGAAGGCTAGCCTGGATTTGATGGCAATAATTGAGTATCTGGCAATATTTGGCATATTTCTTGACATTTGCGTATTGGCTTGTGCCTGGCTTCTGCCCCCACACACACACGTTTGGCCTGATATACAGACTGCATAATCTGCACTGCCCACAGCTTTGGTCATGCTGTGCCTTAGTCGGCTGTAGTGCCTATGGCACGAAGGACTACACACTGTACTGATCTACATCATGTGATTGCCCTGATTTTGTGGGGGGGGGGCGTCTCTCCATGTGAGACATATGTGAAAGTTCCAGTAACTAAAACGGTTACAGTGTAACCGTGTGGAAACTGAGGTCAATCTCTTCACATGAAAGGGGAGAGTGGTGACATAGCAGAGCCCTTCACATTCCTGAAAGGAATAAAGTAAACCATGAGCAGGTCAAAAACAAGGGGACATAAGTGTAAGTTGGTGTGTTGTGGGAGGGGGATTCAGGAGGGATATGAGAAAGATTTACTTTATGGAGGGGGTGGTTGAGCCATGGAACAGCTTTCCCAGTGGGGTAGCAGGTGCAAAAACTATTATGGGTTCCAGCACACTTGAAACAGAGTAAAGGGCTTAAGAGTTACGCGGGGGGGGGGGTAGAGGTAAGGCAGGGAGCAAGGGGGTATCAGTAAAGTAAGGAACAAAGGGGGCAGATAAGTGAGAGCAAAAATCCCATCTAGACAATAGGTCATTGTAGAGTAGAGTAGAGTAGAGTAAAATGTGCCGACTGCATGGACTAATGGTCGTTTTCTGCCAACATTGTCTAGATTTCTGTGTTTCTATGTGAGAGATATGTAGAGGGATTTTCATTGAGCTGTATCTGTTTTTCAGACCCAGCTGCTGAAACCCATGAAAATGTGGTCCAACTCCCAGAACGTAATTCTGCAGGTGCATCTGAAAAACAGATGTAATTCCTGCAGTTTGTCACAAATGTATTGGGATGTTTGTAAAAATGCCGCAAGAGTCCCGATGCATTTGCCTGGATGGGAGGGCTGTGTCCAGGGCATTGAAATCCACTGGGAACCATGTTAGAAACATAGAATGTGACGCAGCAGAAAAAGACCAAGGGTCCCTCGAGTCTGCCTAAAGTTTCCCAGGACCTAGTGTCAGTCCGGCGACCTTACCTCCTCCCTTTTAGCTCATTCTTTCCTATCCCTGTACTGCAAGCGTAGCTTCTCATATGGAAAAGATCTATATTTTTTAAGTATCTTAAATATATCCTAGTGTCCTTAAATATATCTAAAATATATGTCAGATATTTGTCATAGTTTCAGATATATTTTCGAATATATTGAAGATATTCACAGAATGATTCAAACACATGTCAGATATTATTCAAAGTATTTAGATATAATTTCAGATATATTCAAAATATTCACAGAAGTGTCAGAAACTGGTCACAGTTTTCAGATATATTTTTAGATATATGTAAGATATTCACAGACTGCTTTAGGATGTATCATAAGTTGGAAACATTTTTGATATATATATTTGAAATATAGTTCTTTAAATTAAGTTTGCACAATCTGTTCATGCAGTTCTATTTTAACCAAATATATATAAGATATTCTGAATATGCCCAAGATATATATTATGATTTATCTGTGCCTGTTTACTTTTTTGAGGTCATCTATGGTAAGTGTCGTAGAAACCCTAAACTTCTATTAATAAAATATTATGAAAATTAAAAAAAATTATGAAAATGATTCAGACTCAGCCTTGTCTGTGTATGGAGAACACACACAAAAATTAAAAATTATGATTATGAATTATGAAAAATTATGATTATGAATTACGAAAAATTATGAATTATGAAAAATTATGAAGACTTTTATGCAAAAATACCCAGCCTTTAAAAGAACAGTTTTGAACTTGGGTAAAACAGTTTATACTTTTTTGGTTGCCAGAGGCCCAATTGGCTCTGCCTCATGGGCAATAATATGCACATTCTTTTCATAATCTATGTTATCATTGGTCTCTTGTGGTAATCACCAGCAATTGTTTCATGTAAGTCCATATGGAAAAGAACTATACTGTATTTTGTTACTATCTAGATTATATCTGTATATGCCAGATACTTCACATATTTCTGATATCTGTGCATTTTTCCAGTTATACTTTAGATATTTGCAGAATTCAATAAGGTGTGTCTTATACTTGGCACTGGTATTCTAAATGTATATGTTTTGTTATAATGTCAAAGAAAATATATTGTTTTACTTTTTAATGTTTTTATGGACTCTAAAATGAAACATCATTACAGTCTTATGCAAGCATAATTTTACCCTGGAATTTCTACAATAACTGTATGTTAGCAAACATATGTTTTCAATATATTAGAGATTTATATTCTGAGATATAGTTCATATATGTTAAAATAGGTTTGGCCTGATATACATCTGGAAAGTATCTGTACTAGATGTATTATAAACAGAATAATAGATAGGTTACAGTGACTTACCAAGGCTGTAATTTCATCAAGAGGTTCTGGGGACATAGATAACCTCGAGAGCGAAGCTCAAGAGGTTTCTGTGTCCCCAGAACCTCGAGATGAAATTTCAGCCGAGTAATTTACAGTAACCTATTTTTATTTTTTGTAATATATGGATGCAGGAAGGTGGCGGTTCTTACTTGTAAGCTGGGTGATGGCTTGAACGCTGCATCAGGAAGTTGATTGAAGATGTCATCAGGAAGAGTTTGTAAGAATAACAGTTTCTAAGCATAACATCTAACAGTTTGTTGTAAAACGTGGAACATATAATGTTAAACATTTAAAAAAAAATAAAAAGCCAATGATTGCGGCAGAGGAAGGAGTAAATGAACGGAGTAAAGTTTGTGGTTGTGGTTTTCACTCAGACTCCGAGTGTGAGTACATCACATATCTTCTCTTTTTGGGCTGAGGAGACTTGTGATTTTGTTTTTTACTAAGAGACTATATTGCCGAATAGTTGCATTCATTAGTTTCCCGTGAATCTGTTGTTTAAATTATTGCAGCTGTGTGGTGAAGAAGGTGGCTCGTGGTGGGCATGAGGTTGAAGGGCGCACTTGCGCTGTAGCACTGCAGTGATAATACTATCGTTCGTTGGAATGATAGTATTATTGGCAGTGATGTGTAGTATATATTGGGAGTGCAGTGTTCTATGCTATGTACTACAATTATTTTTTTACATCGTTTCAGTAGTATTATTTTGAAGATCCATAGATTACATATACAGATAATACACTGTAAATATATGTTTCACATAGCAAATAAATATGTTTTATAGTTTATAAATATGACTGGAATATATATTACATAAACATTAAAAATATAAATAGGCTACATTCTGTAAATATATGTTGAATGCACTATTTTTACATAGCAAATAAAACGTAAGACCAAAGCCAAAAGCAGCAATACACATAATTAAAGTCAGACTTCCCCACAGGACTGGCATTTTGTGCCGTCCCCGTGCTTTTTCAAGAAAGTGTGACTTATTTGTGCTGTGGGAAAGTTTGTTTTTCACTATTGTTACATTTGGCTTTAGTTTAACATTTTTGCTTTTACTGTACAAATACATTTTTTATGGAAAATCCAAGAAGTGCCTTCTGGAGATTCTGCTGTCAGTAAAATATGAATCTTGTATGGTTGCAAGATAACGTATGTGTAGAACATATGCAGAATATATTTTTGTGTGTGTATGTGTGTATATATATATATATATATATATATATATATATATATATATATATAAAACAAATATATGTATGCAAATGCTTGCTGTGGTACTGTGTACATATTTGCGTAACTAATTTGAATATTTCAAATGTACAGTTTATCAACCAAAAGCATGGTAATTTCCATTTTTATGTTTGCTTGCATGCATGTGCAAGAAACATAGTGCCACCATACGAGTTTTCATAGGTGTGCCTCCCCCACTTCCAATGCCCTGCTCCCTTTTGCAGGTGTGGCTGCACCATGCCAATGAATGTCAGAGCGGTTTATGACAGACGTTCAGATGCAGTGGTGTACAGTTGAAAGCAAAATACCGCTGCAATCAGCAGTGGTAACATGTAGGCAATTTGCATACTGCCGTCGGCAGGTAATTTACATACTGCTGTCGGCAGCATGCAAAGTGCCTGCACTCTGCACTGCATCTGTACAGCTGTCATAGACCGTTTCATTTTTCTCTACTCTCCCCCCCCAACACCCAAGTAGCATGCTAGAAGCCCACCCCAGCGTGCTCATGTGTTCCGCCCCAGCACCCCCCCCACACTGTATGGCCAACAGGGGTTACCCAATCCCCCAACAGCTTCATTGCCACCCCCCCAAACAGACTTCCAGGTGCCACACTTGGAGCCTAACACAGCATGGCAGAAGTCTGTGTGGCCGACGGGGATGCCCAATCCTCCATTGGCTCCACTGCCCCCTCAAAAAAAACAACTTCCAGCTGCCACATTGGGAGCCCACCCCAGCATGGCAGAAGACTGTATGGCCGATGAGGGTGCCCAATCCCCCACTGGCTCTAGTCCCCCCAAAAAACTTCCAGCTGCCATGCTGGGAGCCCACCCCACCATGGCAAATGCCCCTCGTAGTCCAAACAAACAGAAAAACACCTGGAAAAAAAAAACAGTCCCTCGTTGACTGTCTTACCCCCTCCCCCCAACCCGCACCCACCCTCTGTGCATCCACCTTTCCACACCCCCACACCCCATACTTACCTCTGGAGGCCAGCGTGGCGATCTTGGTGGACCAGGAACACGTCTGCACTCTTCAAAGCCGACCGCGATCTGAAGGAATGCCAGTAAGCTGTATAGTGGCATAAATGGGCTTTTTTCAACTTTGGTGCATATCTCAGGCCATTTTGGGAAATTTTTTCACCAAATTTTCAACATGGGATTCTTGGGGCCCACCTTATGAACTCAGTCACTGTCACTTTATTATTTGGTCTCGAAAGGTGATTTCGTAGTCACTGCATGGAACCACCTTTCAGGACCAAGTAATGAAATGACAGTGTCACAGTTCATGAGGTAGACAACCAAAAGCCCTATGTTGAAAATTTGGTGGAAAAAATCCCAAAAATGACTGTTTTACGAGGGTGTGTTGCGCAGTTCCTACGCAAGCTCATAACTTTGAGAATTTTTAATATTTTCACTCCAGATTTTCCACATTGCCATTTTCCCATACCTCCTGATGAACAGTCCAGCTGTCATTTTTCATATCTCGCCCAAAATGTGTTTGCACACATGTAGCGCACATTAGCGGGGTCGGTGTGCAAAATCAATATTTGGGACATATTAAGAAAATCACAGTGACACTGGTCATGAGCAGAGATGTTAAAATGACTATGTTGAAAATTTGGTGACAAAAGTCTATAAAATGACTCTGTTACGAGCGTGCATTGCACAATTTCCACCCACCCTCATAAGTTCACAAATTTGTAATATTTTCAGTCCAGATTTTCAACACTGAAATTTTTCCACACCTCTTTATGAACAGTACAGCTGTCATTTTTCATACCCTGGCCGAAATGTGTTTTTGCACTTCCAGTGCAGAATTGTGTGGTTGCTGTGGGAAATTAGTGTTCGGGACAGATTAAGAAAATTCACAGTGACACTGTTCATGAGCAGAGGTCCCAAAATGCCTATGTTGAAAATCTGCTGTAAAAAAATTCCCAAACTACTTACATTACGGGTGTACATTGCGCAATTTCTATGCACGCTCATGACTACACCAGTTTTTGTATATTTTCACTCCAGATTTTCAACAATGCCATTTTTTATAACTCCTCATGAACAGTACACCTGTCACTTTTCACATCCTGTTCGAAATGTGTTTTTGCACCTGTGGTACCAAATAGCTCAGTCACTCTGTAAAATCACCTTTCCTGTAACGAACTGATAGTGTCACTGTTCATGTATTGGGGTCACAAAAAACCCATGTGGAAAACTTGGAGTGAAAATACCAAGAAACTCCCAGGGCATTAGGGTTTTCAACCATAACGCCCTACCCTGTAGGGACTGACAGGCATCAGGGGGTGTGACTTGGGAATGTCAACAGTAATGCTCATGCCATTTCACTCCCACCCCCATCCTGTAGCCACTGACAGGCATCGAGGTGCACCTTGGACCCTTTGCCCCAGAGTTCACCCCATTCTCCTATACTGCACCCATTTCAGTGTATTTCCTTATGGAATGAGGTGAATGTAAAGCCCAAACACCCAAAGGCACACCTCGACACTTGTCAGTGTCTGAAGGGTAGGGTGAGGTGAAATGTCATGACCGTCATGGGCGATGACCCAAAGGCACACCCCAATGCCTGTCCATCTCTGCAGATTGAGGGTGTAGTTGGCGTCAGTTCAATACTTTACTGCCATTCCAATACTGCATGGGTGGGATATTCAGACTGTGCCAGTCAGGGGTGCAAGCCTGGGCACAGCACAACTGGGAAGAGCCAGGACATGGACCAGGCAATATTCAACGGTGCTGCGCCATGGCTCAGCACTGTTGAATATAGCACTGAGGGCACACGCATTGCGCAGATCGTAGTGGCACTGCACCAGTACAAGTGACAGAAGGGGTGCAGGGGGGTGTGCCATCGCAAGTGCGGGTGCGTTAGGTGCATCTACTGTGATATTCAGCACTGGGCATGCAAATGAGGCCAGTATGCATGCAAGGCACAAATGGGTCAATTTGCATGTCATTATGGCCCAATGGGGCCATTTGCATGCGGTGCGCCAATCCCCGGCGTCTTGTGCCTGGCACCCTTCCAGGCTGCAGTCATTGGGGACTGATGTCCCCCTGCCCCTCGGTGGGCAATGGTTCCATTTCCCCAATCACAGGCATGTGAAAATAGAAACCCTGGTGGTCTAGTGGACCAATCTCCTTCACCCGATTGCGGGCATAAGTCATAACTATCCCTGGTGGTCAGTGGACGCTATCCATTGCCCAATCATGGGCATATGTCACAATTATCCCTGGTGGTCCACTGGACTGAACCCCATCGCCCGATCATGGGCGTAACTGACTATCGCCCTGGTGGTCCAGTGGTACCCCCACCCCACCCGCCCACTGCATCCCCTGACACCCTGAACCCCCCCCCAGTCAGCGGCGGGTGGCAACTCCCCTCCCACAAGCCACCTGGCCGCCTGCTGACTGACAGCATACAGTAGGGCTGTATGCCAATTGGTCCACTGTGTGGGCCAATGGGCATGCAGACCATAGTGTACAGCACAGTCCCGAATTGTGAATGAGCACTCATGCACGCAGATCCTGCTGCTACTAAAAGTCATTGTCAATGAATCCTTGACTCAACTGTGTACCTGTTTCTCACAAATAAAATTAGTATTATTATTATAATTGGATTTAAACTTACTGTGGCTCACAATCTGGCAGTTTCTTTCTTTTTGAAATTTCGCAAAAATGTCTGAAATATTTTGCTGCTAACTTGACCTCCTTTGAAATTAAATACCTGAAAAATAGTATACCTAACCTTTTGATGATGGTATTCAGTGAGCAATTCTAATGCTTTTAAGAAAATAAGTGAGACCACTCTTACAACCCGTAAGGTCTCTACAACAATATTAACATATGTAAAGAGATACTTCGAACTGCACATATAAGCATACTACAATCTGACTCTAATCTGATGGTAGACAAGGGCTGCTTGGCTCACCCAGTGTGCCCATTTTTATGTTTGCTTTCACGCATGTGCAAGAAAGATAGTGCCATCATCTGAGTTTTCGGAGGTGTGTCAGCCCTCTTCCAATTCAGTCAGTGTGTTTGCAGTCGCGGCCACAGTTCTCCAATGCCTGCTGGAGCTGTCTATGACAGCTCCAAAATGCAATGAAGTACAGTTGAAAGGGGAGCTGACGCTTAGTGAGCAGCGATAAGATATCGCCTGCTCATGCGCACTCCCTACACACACACACACACACACACACACACACACACACACACATGCTGCGTGCTGCCACCCCCACGCACACGCACAACATAGCAGGCAGGGGTGCCCAATCCCTGTCATTGTGCTGTGCTCCCAAAATACAGTTCCATGTGCCACGCTGGGTGCCCACCCCAGTGTGGCTACACTGTAATGACGGGGTGCCCAGCCCCCGCCGGCTCCACTGCCCCCTGGCACAGGGTGCCATGCTGGGAGCCCACCCCAGCATGGCAACAAATGCTGTCGACAGGGATGCCCAATCCCCATCGGCTCCACGCCCCCAACCAGCCATCCTTCTGCCATGCTGGGAGCCCACCCAGAGTGGCAAACATCCCGCATCGCCTCATTAAAAACAAAAACCTGAAAATCAAAAACGGTCCCTCACTGTGTCTGCCCCCACCTGCGCCCACCCACTGCGCACCCTGCCTCCCCACACCCCCACCCCATACTTACCTCCGGACTCCGGCGCAACGATCTTCGGTGGACCGGGAACACGTCTGCACTCTTCAAAGCCGACCGCGAACTGAGGAAATGCCGGTAGCTGTATAATGGGATAGATAAGGTTTTTTCAACTTTTTTTGCATGTATCAGGCATTTTTGGAAATTTTGGGTCCAAATTTTCAACATGGGTTTTTTGGGACCCCTCCTCATGAATTATTGCACTGACATGGTGTTATTCAGGCCCGAAAGGTGATTTCGCAGTCACTGCGCGAAATCACCTTTCGGGACCAAGTAATGAAACAACACTGCCACTGTTCATAAGGTGGGCTCTCAAAAAGCCTATGTTGAAATTTTGGTGGAAAAATTCCTAAAAATGACTGTTTTATGAGCCTGCGTTGCGCAGTTCCTATGCACACTCGTAAGTTTGTAAATTTTCAATATTTTCACTCCAGATTTTCAACATTGACATTTTCCCACATCTCCTTATGACCAGTACTGCTGTCATTTTTCACATCTTGCCCAAAACATGTTTCTGCCCATGTAGCGCACAATGGCGCAGTCAGACTGCGAAATCAATGTATGGGACACATTAAGAAAATCACAGTGACACTGTTCACGAGCAGAGGTCTTAAAATGGCTATGTTGAAAATTTGGTGAAAAATGTTTTACGAGCGTGCGTTTCGCAGTTCCTACGCACGCTTCTAAGTTTGCGAATTTTCTATATTTTCACTCCAGATTTTCCACATTGCCATTTTATTACACTTCCTTATGAACAGTACAGCTGCCATTTTTCACATGTCACCCAAAATGTGTTTCCACACATGTAGCGCACAATGGTGCAGTTGGTGTGCGAAAGCAATGTTTGGGACAGATTAAGAAAATCAGTTACACTGTTCATGAACAGAGGTCTTAAAATGGCTATGTTGAAATTTGGTGACAGAAGTCCATAAAATGACTGTGTTACAAGTCAGCATTGCGCAGTTTCCACTCACCCTTGTAAGTTCATGACTTTGTAATATTTTCAATCCAGATTTTCACCAGTTGCATTTTTCCACACTTCTTTATGAACAGTACAGCTGTCATTTTTCACAACATGGCCGAAATGTGTTTTCACACTTTCAGTGCAGAGATGCGTGGTTGCTGTGGGAAATCATTGTTCAGGACAGTTAAAGAAAATCACAGTGACACTGTTCATGATCGGAGGTCCCAAAATGCCTGAGTTGACAATCTGCTGTAAAAAACATCCCCACACTAATTACATTACGGGTGTGCATTGCACAGTTTCTACGCACACTTGTGACTTCACCAGTTTTTTTAATATTTTTACTGCAGATTTGCAGCTCCCTATGAACAGTACAGCTGTCATTTTTCACATCCTGTTTGGAATGTGTTTTTGCACCTGTGGTGCTAAATGCCGTAGTCGCTGTGCATAAGCAGCTTTCGGCTAACAAACTGATATTGCCACTGTTCATGAGGTGGGGGTCTCAAAAAAAAATGTTGAAAATTTGGAGTGAAAATACCAACGAATGCCTGAGCTGTTAGGGTTTCCAACCATAACGCCCCACCTTGTAGAGAATGACAGGCATCAGGGTGTGACTTGGGATTCTTGCCTGTAATGCTCATACCATTCCACGCCCTGCAGCCAGTGAGAGGCATCAAGGTGTGCCTTGAACTCTTCGGCCCCAAAGTTCACCCCATTCTCCTATACCGCACCCATCTCACCATATTTTCTGATGGAATGGGGTGCGCATAAGGGCCAAAGACCCCAAGGCACACCGTGACACTTGTCACTGTCTGCAGGGTAGGGTGTGGTGAAATGGTGTGATCGTTATTCCTGATGACCCAAAGGCACACCCCAATGCCTGTCACTCTCTGCAGGGTGGTGGTGGGGTTGGCTTCAGTTTAATACTTCACTGCCATTCCTGTTATGCAGCTCTGTAACTTCTGCACTACCAATGCCAATGCCAGCAAGCAAACATTCGGCATTGAGAAATGCTTGTTTTCCCTACCTTCATTTTTGCTGCATACCCTACTTAATCTATGGCACTTCCTCCTCCACACCCTTCTTCTGTTATTTATTCATTTATTTAAGAGATTTACCAGGAAGGCATACTGAGCGGAGTACCGCTCAATTCCAGATGCACCCTGGGGGTAGAGGGTTTACAAATGAATACAGTTGTACAGAAGAAGACAATATCATACATTATGTGATTTTCACAGACAATGGTACAGTAGTACTGAAGAAATAAGACAATACATAGGGTGGTTGTTCCAAACACTGGACATGGCATTACTTAAATACAACATAGCGTAGGTTCAAATTTAATTAGTATTTAATAACCTTAGGTGCAGACCTAGAATGGTACCCAGATTGGTGCTAGCAGCTGAATAGGTAGGAGTTAAAATGGGGATTCAGCGAGGGGGAAAGGAGGAGCAATTTGTAGCGAAGTGTGATTTAAGAAGGGTATTCCATTCAGGAGTACTTATGGTGTGTCTGATACCAGCTGCCAGGGAGTTCCATAATTTGGGCAACCTGAAGCTGAAAGCTGCCTGGCCAGATCTGGTGGCTCTGTGTGGAGTATGTAGGAGCCTAGAGTCTTATGTTTCTGAGAGCGTAGGCAGGTGGGGAGAGGACAGTTAGGGATGATGACAGGTAGGAAGGGAGCGCCTGTGACCAGAACTTAGCAGTGGTTCTAGCAACGTGGAGTAATCGTCGGTTTTGAAGTGAGGGGAGGGCCATGGACTGGTAGAGGTCACAGTGATGGGTGTTGGTAGGCCGGTCCAAGGAGAACCAGCAGAAGGAGTTGTAAAGGGGGTCAAGCCTGGCTAAGTGAGTTTGGGGGGCAGCACCATATACAACACCGCCGTAGTCCATAATCGGGAGGATCATTTTTTGGACAATTGCTGATCTGGTTGGTAGAGGTATGCAATACTTGTTGCGGTAGAGGGCTTCCAGCATGGGATACAATCTTTTGTGTAGAGCGTCTATATGTGCTGAGAAGTCAAGGTGTTGATCTAACCAGACGCTGAGATAACGATATATGGTGCAGGCCTTGAGTGGAGATCTGTCCAAGGTGTAGAATGTGGGTGGAGCAGTGAGCCGGGTTAGTTTGGCCTGAGAGCCAAAGGTGAGGGAGACTGGGTTTTTTTTGAGTTTAAGAATAGTTGGTTTCTGAGGAACCAACGTTGGATGGAGTCAAAGTCCTCCTGGAGACAAGCATTTACGGCGGTTGTGGATGGGCCAGAGGCAAACAGCACCGTATCATCTGCGTACATATGTATAGCCGTTTGAGGGCAGGCAGCAGGCAGGTCATTGAGAAAGATAGAGAACAGCAGAGGGCCGAGTACTAACCTTTGGGGGTCTCCACTGATGACAGGAAGTGAGGTGGATCGAGCCGAGCCGATACGGACTGATTGGGACCTGCCTGACAGGTATGACTGGAACCAGTTTTTTGCATTCCCATACAAACCAGCTTGGGCAAGTTTAGCCAACAACAGGGGATGAGAGACTGTGTCAAAGGCTTTTGCCAGATCAATAAATACGGCTGCTGTAATTTCCCCTTTGTCCATGCCTGTAAGGATGGAGTTAGTGAGGCGGAGGAGGGAGGTGGTGGTGGTGGAGTGATTTTTTCTGAAGCCAGCTTGGTAGGGGGTGAAAAACAATATGGTATCTAGGTAGAGCTGGAGCTGGGATAATACAAGGCATTTTTGAATTTTGGCTAGGATGGGGAGCAGAGATATGGGCCGATAGTTGGATGGGGAGAAGAGGTCCCCTCCTTTGGGTAGGGGGATGACTGTGGCTTGTTTCCATATTTTGGGGACTGTCCCGAGTTTAAAGGACAGGTTATAGAGCATGGTTAGAGGGTGGGCTATGGCTGGTGCAGAGAGAAGGAGCATTTTAGAATCAAGGCCCGATGGACATTTGCCTTTGGATGGGTTTAGCGAGTGCATTATTTTTAGCACCTAGCCAGGAGTAACTGGTCGGAGTGAGAAGGAGGCAGGGGGGGATGTTATAGGGGGCACAAGGGGAGAGGGTGGGGATGGGAGGAGAGTAGAGAAGAAGTAGTGGTGGAGAAGTATGAATTAAACTTGGTGGCAACCAAGCAAGGATTCTTGATGATTTTACCTTCTAGATTGAGAGTGGGAGTGGGGGGTTGGGCCGGCGGGGAGAGAAGGGATTTTATTGATTTCCAGAATTGAGTAGGGTGATCGAAGTTGTTGTTGAACATAGTTTTAAAGTAATTTGCTTTGGACTAGCGTATTAGTCTTGTACAGGCATTTCTCAGTGACCTGTATTGTGGCTGAGCCGTATGACCACCTGTGGCCTTGAAAGATTTCCAGGCCCGGTCTCTGGCTCGAAGTTTTTCCATAAGGTTTGTTGTTACCCATGGTAAGTGGGATCCTCTTACTCGGCATCTCCTGAGCAGGGCATGCAGGTCCCAGATGGCAAGGAAGTTAGTGGAGAAATATTCCAGGGCCTCGTCCATGGAGGTGGCCCTGGGGATGAAAGACCAGTCAGTGGAGTTAAGGTTGTTTAGTAGTGCAGTCAGATCAAGTGATTTATAGCCTCTGCTGTAAAGTGTGCAGGGTGGTGGGGCCATTGGTCGGAAGATTTTTCATACTATGAAAATCATATGGTGGTCGCTAAGGGAGTCCGGTAGTAGATCAGCTTTAAATATTCGATGAGGGTGGGTAGTAAGTGCCCAATCCAGTAGTGTGTGTTTATTGGATTTGTGGTTTAAGCGGGTGGGTTCCTCTGTTTGCTGGTGCAAGTTTAGTGCATTTATTTGACATCTAGATTTAGAGGCCGTGCTGCCTAGCCAGTTCTGATTGAAATCTCCAAGGATATAGAGCACGCCGCCTTCCGTAAGAGACCGCAGGTTACCAAGGTGATCAAGGATGCTACTCTGAGGTGTGTCCGGCGGACAGTATGACCCAGCTATGTATACTGAGATAGAGTGGGGCTGAATTATTTTGATTAGCAGAGAATCTATAGATTGTAGGGGTGCCGTAGGAGAGATTACGGAAAACTGGAGCTGTGAGGAGGTGTACATGGCAGTGTCACTACCCTTCTTTCTGACCTGCCTGTTTTGGCAGATTAGAAAGAAACCAGGAATAGAGAATTCTTCATCCCTGTTATGGAGCTTCAGCCAAGATTCTGTGATGATTACAATATCAGGGTGAAGGGCTAGGACAGTTGCTTGTAGGGCAGCTATTTTATTTAGGAGGCTGCATATGTTTAGGTGTACAATTTTGAAGCCCTTAGGGAGATGCGTAGTTGGTGTGGATGGTCAGCCAGCAATGGGGGCCTGAGGTCCAGGGTTACATTCAACGTCCCCGGCTATGAGGAGGAGGAGAGCCAGGGTGTGCCTTAATAAGCGCATGGCCTTTACTGATGACCCCCGTTGAGTGGGATGGTTAGGAGTTAGTAGGTTGGTCTTAGGGACTGGGTAGAATGGGATATATAGGGCAGGTTTCTCAGCGTGGAAGGAGGGAGGGAGGATGGAGGCCCTCAGGGACCAGTTGTGCCAGTGACACTGGTGGAGGTCCACTGGTGCCGAGGAGGAGTGGAGTGGTGGCTTTGTGGCTAAGGAGAGTGGTGTCAAAGGGTCTGGTAGAATAGGATAGGATGAAGGTGGAAGGGAGGATAAGGTTAGGCAAAACATAGCAATTGTTGCCATGAGAAGCTGCATTTTGTTTTTTTTTTGGTTTATTTCAGTAGTAGATTGACTCTACTCTGCAGTGGCCACTAGTGGCAGAAAAATATAAGGAGCTAATGGGAAAGTGGGCTGGGTTTACGAGCTCATGAGATCAACACTATATAAGGAGGAGCTCACCAAGGGTGGTGGTGGGGGCGGTGGGGAGCCGCGTGTAATGCAGGCAGGGCTAGAGTTCCATGAAGAAGCAGCTGAGATGGCTACCTGCTGGTGCTGGATTCCATGTTCCGGGGTGGGGGATCGGTTGCTGTGGGGAGGGCTGGGGACAGCTTGCCCTCTCGACCGCACATCTGCAGGGGGAAAAAAGGCTGCTTTAAGTACAGGTAGGTAGGAAGGAGGAGCTTCTGTCTGAAGTAAGGTGTTTCAATTCTTAAACACTTAATAAACTGACTAGGTGATTTTTTTACTATTTTACATGCAGCAAACAGCAGAACTGTACCCCCTTCCCCTTATCCTTTTGCTACCTGGGGCTTGTGAATGTTACACTCGGTGAAGGCTTACACGCTTTACCCCTGCTGTGAATACAGAGCAGCTCCCTTTCCCTTTGCCTATGCCTTTTACTATCCCACTTGTAATACAAAGCAGCAAAATGAATCCAGATTCCCTTACAAGCTGGTTTACTATGTTAAGATTACAGGTCAGTTTGGCACAAAATTCTCCCTAAAGCAGAATTTCAACTTCAGTTACGGGCAGGGTGCTGTGCACTGCTCCGCCGACATGGATTAAAATGCACCGCAGTAAAAAGGTGCCAAATTTGAAAAAGCTGTGGCACAGCAGAGCTCTGTGAAGAAGCAGCTGAGATGGCTACCTGCTGGTGCTGGATTCTGTGTTCCGCAGGGGGATCCCGGTTGCTGTGGGGAGGGCTGGGGACGGCTTGCCCTCTCGACCGCATGTCTGCTGGTGCTGGATTCCGTGTTCCATGGGGGGGATCCCGGTTGCTGTGGGGAGGGCTGGGGACAGCTTGCCCTCTTGACCGCACGTCTGCTGGTGCTGGATTCTGTGTTCCACAGGGGGGATCCCGGTTGCTGTGGGGAGGGCTGGGGACAGCTTGCCCTCTCAACCACACGTCTGCTGGTGCTGGATTCTGTGTTCTGCGGGGGCTAGGGACAGCTTGCCCTCTCGACCGCACCATGATTCCTTTGTGCCTATCCCAGGCATTCTTAAACCCCACTGCTGTTTTTAACCCTACCACCTGCGCTGGAAGTCTGTTCCAGGAATCAGCTACTCTTTCTGTGAAGAAGTACTTCCTCACATCTCTTCTAAATCTATCCCCTCCAGCTTCATAACATGTCCCCTTGTTCTAGAGCACCTTTTTTTCTAAAAACAATACTCCCTTCCTTTACCTTATTTACCCTGTGAGGTATTTAAAGGTCTCTATCATATCTCCCCTCTCCCTCTTCTCTTCTTGGGTGTACATATTGAGGTTCTTTGAGGTTCTTTAGCCTCTCCTCATAAGGCTGTTGATGCGAACCCTACACTATCTTGGTTGCACTCCTCTGGAATGCCTGGAATGTTAAGTCTCTGAGGAAGGACTTGGTTGGTTTGAAAGCTTAGACATTGTTTTCTTTTTGTAACATCTATGTTGGTCCAATAAAAGGTATTGAACCATTTGCTTCTGGATCCACTCTGTCTGTGTCCTTTCTGAGATGTGGTCTCCAGAACTAGACACAGTACTCAAGGTGGGGTCCTACCAGTGATTTATATAGGGGCAACACCACCTCCTGCTTCCTGCTGGTGATCCCCTTTCATATGCACCCCAGCATCCCACTAGCCCTCTTGACTGCCTTGTCACATTGTCTGGCCACCTTTAGGTCATCCAATATGATTACACCCCCCCAGGTCTCTTTCTTTCTTGGTTGTTGTCAGTAACACTCCACCCATTTTGTACTCCACCCTGGGTTTCTGTGGCCCAAGTCCTTTATGTTGTACTTTTTTGCATTAAAATCCAGCTGCCATACCCTTGAGCACACCTCCATTTTTTTCAGATCTCTGCCCATCCTTTCTACCCCCCCCCCGAGAGTGTCCACTCTGTTGCAGATCTTGGTGTCATCCACAGAGGCAGACCTTCCCTTCCAGGAACTCTGCTATGCCACTTATAATGACATTAAAGAGGTCCGGTCCCAGCACTGAACCCTGAGGTACTAAGCTGGTCATCCTCCCTTCCTTGGAATGAACTCCGTTTAACATGGTTCCATGTCATAATAGTGACTGCAAAACAGTGATCGCTATTATGGCAAGTGTATATCTTCAAAAAGCAAATCTGCAATATACACTTAAAACTGGCCCAATATCCGGATTGAAAAAAAATGTGTTTTTGAGGGGGAGGCATTGTCCCCCTGCATCCCCCCTGAAAGAGGATTCTCAGCTCCAGGGGGGTGCATGTCGGGAAGGGGGCAAAATCTGGATTTTGGGCAAAATATATGCATTGCAGCTTGCAGCTGCGGTTAAATGTACATGTTCCTGGTCCCGAATCCAGTACTTGCTGTGCCAGAGCTAGCCACCCATACCACCATGCCACATGGCTAGCTCAGTAGCAGTAGGTACATCAGTGCCTAAAAACCCCTTCCCTGTCCCTCCCCTTCCCCTTGCTCTTCCTCCCTTCCGTTCGCTCTTCCCCTTGGTCGCTATCCCGTACTCTCGCTATTGCACAGGGTATCCCACAATAACAGCACCCAAAATGAGTCACTATTTTTGTAGTGACTCATTTTGGGTCACTACTATTACAGTATGTGATACCATTTACCACTACCCTCTGTCCCCTATCCCCTAACCAGTTTCTTACACTGGTTACCACCTTTTTGCCCACCCACAAGCTACCCTTGCTGAAATCCAGGCAGGCAATGTCCACTTCTACTCCCTGATCTAGCTCCTTGGTCACTCAGTCAAAGAAATCTATTAGATTCCTTTGGCATTACCTCCCCATGTGAATCCTTGCTGCCTTAGCTCCTGCAACCCATTGGTTTCAAGATATTCCATAATCCTTTCCTTTAGCAGAGTTTCTATTAACTTACCCACCCCCAGTGCCAGGCTGACAAGCCTATAATTGCTTGCCTCTTCCCTCCTACCACTTTTGTGAAGTGGGACTACATCTGCTCTCCTCCAGTCCTCCAGAACCACTCCAGACTCCAGTGATCTGTTAAACAGAGCTGTCATGGGTGCAACTAGTACCTCTCTGAGCTCCAGCACCCTTTGATGCACCCCATGTGGCCCCATAGCTTTGTCCAAGATTAGAGAGTGCTTTCCAGACTCTTTCCTCAGAAAAAGAACTAGTTTCCACTGCCCCCCAATCAAAGCTTGTGATGCTTTTTTGCAGTCTCCCCTTTCCCTTCCACTGTGAACACTGACAGAAGTATTTGTTCAAGATATCTGCCTTTTCTTGGTCCCCCTCTGTACAGTCCCCACCCCCCAACCTTACAATCCTTTGCGCTCCTTACTGTTTTCCCGTTTTCCCTCTGTTTTCCCTGATGCACCTCCCTATCCTCCACCCTCAGGGTCTCCTTATACTTTCTGAATGAAACCCTCTTAGTTTTTACCTTTTCCACCGCTTCTTTCAAGAACCATAGCAGTGTCCTCTTTATTTTGCTTTTGCTCACTTGCTTGATGCAGAGGTGTGTTGCCTTCACTATACCCTCTTTTAGTTTGGCCCACTGTTCCTCCACATACACCCCACCCCCGGTCACCTCCACCTGCCAAGTCATTCCTGAGGCATTCGCCTATCTTTAAAAAACTGCCCTTCAGAATTCCAGGGCTCTCGTCGTGGTGTGGTTTCAGTCTGCAGCTGTCCTTATGTTGAACCGTACTCTGTAGTAATCACTGGTCCCCAGATGGCTTCAACTGAGAAAAACAAAGTTCAGATTTAGATTTTTTAAAGCTTGAATTTTATGACATTTTTTAAATTGAAAAACACAGTGATAAACAATCAGAAATACATAGATTCCAACTTCTTCGGTCTCTGTCTTATCTATTTTTTTATTATTATTAACAGTGAGAAAATAAAAACCTTTCGTGTTTGCACCAGAGTCAGGTTTACCAAAACTATGCAAACCTGTTTGGTTATCATGTATGGACAAGTCAGTTTCAGTAAATGAAGTCAGGTCATGCCCACACTTTAAGGGGAACATAAATCTTGTATTTTACCTTTTTTTAAAAATACTGTCATTATTTTTATTTATGAAATACATATATTAGCTGCATCAGTGACTTATTTACAATGGTTTTCAATGGATTATTGCCCAGTGTGTCCTGGGAGAACAGGGTGATTAAGTGACTTGCTCAGGATCGCACAATATGGAAGTGGAGGTTATGGTAATCAAACCTTGAGTCTGCTGGATGTCCCGAGGTCATTCGTAGCTTGTTACTCTAACCTCCAGGCTCCACTGCCAGCCATAATTAGAAACCTGGATATGTACAAAGTGTATTGTTTGGTGTGTTTGTTTTTAAATACAGTAGAGCCCACTTATAAGAAGAACATTGGATATAAGAACATCTTGTATATAATTTATTTATTTATGTATTTGTTTGAAAAGTTTTACCAGAAAAGCACACTGAGCAGTAATTGCTCATTTCCAGTTGCGTCCAGTGGGGGGGGGGTAGGGAGTAACAAGCAAGCAAAAATTACAGCAAGATAGATAGACAGCAGTTGTGTAAGTAAGCATTAAGGCATGAGAAAGGAGGCATTTACAAGGAATTAATGCAGGTTTGGGGGGGTTGGTGCACAAAGCCATAGGTTGAGTGCTCCAACCACCCAACCATGCATTAATTCCCTATAAATGCCTGCTTTTGAGTGCCTTAATGCACTTGTACCATGGCTTGTATGGCACTACTTCTCTAATATTAATATATAAATAGAACCACATTGTTTGTAATTCATGTTTTTAATATCAATAGGCTTCTATTTCACAATGAGAAACTCTGTTTCTGGAACCATACTTTTTTACATACTTATGAATATAATTATTAATTTTTTCACAAACCATGCTTTGCTTTCTTACTTTGTTAATAATGTTCTCCGGTGGCTAAAATGTTTTTCCATGCGGTGCATAACTTTGCACTTTCTTCGTTTCAAAGTATGACACATTAGCTTTGCATTGTGGGATATATTAGAGATTTGTATAGAATGGCACACTACTTCTAGACATAAACATTTGAAACTATAACATTTAGCAAGATGTTTTTGTTTTACTAAACTTTTGTTGATACATTCTACCTTTCCGGCTATATGGGTCTTTGTTTCCTCTACATTTTTATTCGTACTCGATGTCGTATGCATTTCAGTGTGCCAACGCCAATCTGGACATTGTGTGCTGCAAATCAGTTATTGGCAGATGCGTCATTATAGAATTGTACGGGCACCTTACTTGTGAATCTTGATAGTTGAAATGGATTTCTGTAATACGTTTGATGAGGTGCTTTCACTGGTGAGGTACTTTCAGTCGCTAGACTACTCGCATTTTTATTGTCTCTAGTCTGCTCTGTGTTATAGGAATCAGACGTATGGATGCTTACTTCAGGTGCGCATGACGTGATTTGTGCATATCGTGGCAGTTATGACATTATCTATGTTTGTTTTGCTTCATTTTTAATATGACTGTTGCGGTCTGTACTGTGTCCACTCGGTGGGTGGGTGGGAAACAGCAACTGTTCTATATTTCTTTTTTCTCTTGTGGTACATCTCAGTATTGCTGAACCATGCATATATAGGGAGTACGTTTTGTGGTTGCCTTTGGTACTGCTCAACCATGCCTATCTAAGGAATTAATGCACAGTTGAAAACCAGTCATGTGCTGTGCTTTATCCAATCATTTCTGTTGCTTTCTCTGTGTTTATTTATGCCATGTTACAACACAACTTAACAGTAAGAATTTATTTTGGATGTCCTGATTTTTGTCTATTACTTTCAGTGGCAGTTAAGCCCATTTATAGGAACAGCTTGTTTATAAAACCAGTTTTTTGCCCAGAAGTAGTAGTAAATGGTCTGTACCTCACAAAGGAGGGAGTCCGTGTGCTAGGTCAAAAGTTTGATGTCTTTCTGGGTGTTTAAACTAGCGAATGGTGAGAGAGCCCTAGCATCCTACACAACACTCAGGATAGCTAACATCCCACCCCCATCACCAAACAGCACATCTTCCTTTTGTCCAGCCAGAGAAACAACTGGAACAACAATACGTAACACAGGTTGCATTACAAGAACTAAAAAAATAACAACCCAAGCTAAACAGGATAGGAAGCCAAAAAATGAGCAGGGACTGAGGAACAAATTGCTTTCTAAAACCACTATCAAAATCCCGCACATATGCAAGCGTGGCATGAGCAAAGATGCTGCGCATGCGTAGGAGCCTGGACCTCTAGTGCATATGTGGGATTTCGGTCGTAGTTTTAAAAAGCTATTTGTTCCTCTCTCCCTGCTCATTTTTTGGTGGCACGCAGCAGCAAGGATTAAATAAAGGCAGATATACCAGAGGAATTGAGTTTTACACCTCGCATCTCCAAATGTCACACTTCAGGACCGTGCTTGTAGCAGCCGCGTGGTCTCAGTGAGATAACACTTCCGATGCACAGGTGAGTTTACTTCAGGCAGAGCGACCAGCTTCTAATTAAAAAATAAGCAAAAGTAAGAAAATTTATTACGATTGACACACATAAGGGAATACTAGGGACAATAAGGTGTACATGTGTGTCAGGATGTACACTGCATCCATACATAAAAACACCTGCCCAGCAAAGCTGACAGTGCCCATTTAGCAGTCACTTAAAGTAGTGAATGGGTGTGTGAAAAATGCCCTATGAAGAAGGCAGCACATATTCCTTCATAGTTAGGTGTGACACTGAATGAACTTTACAACAATATTCCAATTGGGCAAGAACTCTTTTAAAAAGCATTATTATACTGCTTTTAATAAAGGGATTCTGGAAAAAAAACTAGTTTGAGCCCAGTTTCATTATGTTAACCATAGATTTTGCATCAATTTTCATTATTTTTAATGAAGCCTTCTACGAACATCCTGGTTATAAGAACATTTTTCCTTGGCATTTGGGGTGTGCCTATAACATGGCTCCACTGTGCTCCTGTTTTTACTACTGTGGTCGGAGCCAACAGGAGTATTGCATTCAGAAAAGGGCTGATAGTGTGTTAAAAATAGATCCCTCCGCTGAAGCCTCATTACTATGCTGCCTGTGTATGTCTAGGAAGCTTTAGAGCACTATTTTTCCTCTAGCTTGAGGAGTTAATTGAGCCCACAGAAAGTTAACTCATTATCTTCTGGGAGTCATTCTGTGTCAGATTACCAGTGGATAGTACAGACATCATAGAAAGCTATTGAAAGTAGAATGTGTTAAACACTTCCTGGAACTTTCTGCATAACAAGTTCCCCTAGGCACCTCACAGCACCTCATTAAGCCATTTGACACCACTATCCTAAGAGCAGTCAGTGTGCTACTTTGCAGGACATTGCATAGCAAGAGACCCAGCCTTGCATTTTTCCAAATAATATTCCAACTTCATTCTCAGGCAGGCAGTTCTGGGCTACTGTTTATATTCTACGGAATCTTCTTAACTTGCAGTTTTTGACTATAGCTGTTTACAACTGAATGATAGTAACAGTCACAAACTCGATCAGCCGGTCAGCCCTCTACTCCCAAAGTGCCAACCTCTGAGCGTATGATTTGTGTACAGTGAACAGACAAGGTAACCCTCTTGTCTGTTTTGTGGGTTCAAATCACCTTAGTCTCAAGCTCTGTAAGGATTCAGACTGATAATTTGGTATGCTAACAAGAGGTTATCAGGCTCAGATAATTCTGTCTTCAGGGGACCAGATATCTTTGCCTATGGGCACCCTACCAGGTCTTTAGAAATGAACCCTTAGAACTCTATGCAAGACTTTAGAGAACTCTATCCATTTCCCAGTGTGGTATACATTAAGCCCATACACAGTGTACTTATAACCTTTAAAAGGTCCACTTAAAATAAAAAGAAATGTCAAGGCACTCCAGCAGTTTCCTTTGTAAAAAAATATCTTTACTTTAAAAATATCAAAACAGAACAATAATTACAGAACAAATATATAGCCCAGCACATACAGTCTTAAAACAAACAGGTAAAAAAGTACAGTTCCTACAATTATAACTTCAGACTAATCTTGTCTAATGCTTACTTTCTTTCAGTGCTTTGAGGGTCTCTCTTCTCTCTGTCAGAAAATTGTCTTGTGTGTCTCTAAGGCTTGCTCAGTTGGATAAAAGAGTTCTGAGCTGGTCTCCTCTCTGAGATCATTAAATGCCACCTTGGTGTATTAAAAGGTATATGTTACCACACAGGATGTCCCAACAAGATTTAAAAAAAATGATAAGTGACATACTCAATTTCCTCTCCTCAGGGTAACTGGTCAGAACTGTTTTTTGTTCTGCCACACACACAAACAGGTTCTGTGATGTCCTCCCAAGGCTTCCTGGGGAAAGTGTATTTGACCTTCCAAATTCATCTGGATCCTCCCTGGCTCAGACATCAAACCTCTTCAATGTCCATTCTGGCCTCTCTCTGACACCCCTCCCCACAGGTATTTCCTGGCAACTATGCAAGTCAAAGGATCTCCTTGGGGGCATTATGAATGGCTAATCTTATTTCCTGGGATGAAAGCAAATTAACAAGGTAATTGTACCCCAGATCTCTGCAGTTTAAAATACCTCCTGTCCTTTGAACTTGTCTCTCAGGGGTCTTGATGTGTCAGTTCCAGTAAGACAGTAGTTTCCTCAAACTGACCTTCCTATCATATATTTTATATGTAATAAAAAAAATTAATACAGCACTCGAGCACTCAGAGCTGGATGTCTACATCACAGTAACCACATTTGCTTCACTTGCAAATAGGTAGGCATTTGTGTGTCTAATTTCTGTTTGACTTCCTGTACATTACACATAGAATCTGAAAAGTTCATAACACACTGTATTGTGATTCAATTAACTGATAAATGGGGGGTTTGGTTTCTTTTACAAATTCATTTTTCCTGGCCATGGATATCCTAAAATAAAAATTTCTCAACAAAATGTTTAAATAAGGAGTTTAGCAGTAATTTAGTTGATATGGTGTAGAGAGCTGCACCCTGAAAAAGTATCAGTTTTTTTTGGGGGGGGGAGCTGCTGCAAGCAGAATGGGACTTCACAGATGGGGAGCTCATAGCAGCAGAAGAGGCATGTTGGCATTAAAAGCTCAGTGGTGTGGATGTAGAGGCACCAATATTTAATCATGACTTTGGTAGAGGATTAATTGTGACTGGGGGGTGAAGGAGTAAGTCTTGGTATTTATAGCATAATGGTTTTCTGAAACTTCAGCCTTCAATGGGTTAGACTCTGCAGCCATCTGTACAGTATATCACTAAGCCACATGCAATGTGGTATGGGTAAAGCCTAGATCACCAGACCCGAACCAGAGCTGTAAAATCTGCACTGGGCACACCTCACACAAATATTGCTGATCCGGTGCAGCAGCAATAAAGTATTGCATTCAGAAAAGGGCTGATGTCATCTTTGCTACCACACAACATGACAGAGTGTTAAAAATAGATTCCTCCACTGACGCCTCATTACTACTCTGCCTGTGTTTATATAGGAAGCTTTAGAGCACTGTTTTTCCTCTTGCTTGAGGAGTTAATTGAGCCCACAGGAAGTTAACTCTGTGCAGAATAATCTCTGAGGCACTCCACATTCATTACATCATGGGTTGTGTACACCTGATAGGTTACTAGATGCACACGTAGATTAGAAGCAAGTCCATCCCCCTTCTCCGTGGGGTCAGCTTACCTCAGGTCAGTTCTAGATGCATCCGACGAGGTTGCAGCACACTACGCCTCCAACAATTCAAATCTACAGGCTAAGGTAAGCCTCAGAATACTTCTCTAAATATATATAGATATACATAATTGCCATATACCAGACTATGACAGGCAGAAAATAAAAAAAGTGCATGATATGTTAATCCTGCGTCTATTAACATCAGTTTACAAGGATATATCTAGAACAGCACAACTTTACAGTGAATGCCATTTATCTACCTGGAAACCCCTGCTAGCGGTCCCAAGTAGAACGCAACTACCTTAACTTATGAAGACAATGACCACCTGGAAACCCCTACTAGCATTCCCAGGAGTTACTTATAAGACCTACAAAGGTACAATCCCAATAAGCTTAAAATTTGACTACCTGGAACCCCCTGCTAGCAGTACCAGGAGCAATCATCCAAACAAAAAATTATATAAGACATATCTGACTGAGGCTCCATACAAACGAGCTCCTATCCAGTCTAAAATGACATAAAAACAATGACTCCCAATCAAAAATAGTCAAATAGCAACCTGACACCCCTTCCAGTGGTGTCTGAGTGCTGTACAACAATCATACCTTCAAGATGAGTTCACTCTTATCTTGGCATAATAACGACTCAGGAAAAGTGCATCAGGGGGAAACAACTCATCGTCCTGGCCACTCTCCTCTCAAAGTTCAACTGAATCATGGCACCTCTGTGGCCCCCTCGATACTTCCATCCATCATGGCAAGTATTACCTCTATGGACCAAAATGGAGCCTAGCAAAATGTTTTTTTATGGCCCTTAGATCCATAGAGGTTCTCATTCAGCTAGCCATTCTCCTGCCCTTCTCTTCCTGGCCGACACTTCGCACAGCGAGTGAGCCGCTTGCTGATTGGCTCAGAATTATCGCGAGACACCAGCCGCCATCTTGTTGAACGGCAAAATAGCAAGAACTGACCAGAGATCTCACGCTACTTCACGCCAGAATGCATATATCTGCACTTCTAGGCACAAATACCTTCCCTCTACTAAGCGTAGCGCAGCGCCTGTCGAGCTACAAAATCTTAACTCTGCAGATGTGTAACTGTCAAATCATCACTCCTGCTCACGAATGCCCAACTGACTGCAACACCAAGCAGATTAAAGTAGCACCTTCCCAATTAAAGGGACACTGTTCAATTCTTCATAGGTCATTTATACCCATTTACTGCAATCATGGCCACAGCTGATTACAGAGACAGCTGTGTGTATATACATATATTTATTACATGTAATATGACTATATTTACATCACTGTTTAAAGATATTTCACAGCTAACAAAGACACATATCTGTTCTGTGCCATATCCTCCACAGATCATTATGGCAAAGATTAAATCCTACAGACATTGTAATGTCCCTCTACCTCCACAAGAACTGGGCTGTCTCTGTGCTACATGTGTGGAGGACAACCCTTCCCCTATCAACACTGAGGACCCAGGGGAAAGACCTAGTGGACCACAAAATAACACCAATAAGGGCAAAAATAATAAAGAACATGATCCAGACAGCAATTCCATAATGATGCAGAATAACCAACTGATGTTAATGCAGCAAGAAGTATTAGCTGCCGTGCTAGCCAGGCTTAATGAACTCTCAGCTCTGCAAGCTCCCAGTCCTCCACCAGCAAAAAAGAGGGCCACTGGGATTCACAATAGACCCACCAGCGCCATACCTACTGAGGTACAAATGGACCCAAACGACACAGAACAGGTGTCTGAGGAAGAGGGTGAACTGGACTCAGAACCCCAGACTCTCACTGCAAAATGGTGTTTTCCTGACCAAATTCCAGCTCTAGTCAGAAATATCATGACTACAGTGGGGTTCGAAACACCAACCCCAGCACCTATGTCTAAACTCATTCCCTCACAACAACAGCAATCAAAGCTAGCGGATGTATTCCCAGTATGCGAAGCCATAGAGGAGGTAGTACTAAAGGAATGGACTCCACCGAACCAGCACACATTCCAGAGCACTGGTCGTGGGACATAATGTACCCACTACAAGCAGACAAAATTAGCCCTATGGTGCACTCCACCAACAATAGATCCTCAGATAGCCTCACTCAACAGGAAAACCGTACTACCCACAGAATCCACCTCAGGGCTCAAAGACCCTATTGACAGAAAACTAGAAGATTTACTTAAGAAAAATGTGGAGCTGGCAGAACTGGGAACAAGGGCTGCCTCTACAGCTATTTATGCCACAAGGGCACAATTAACATGGCTACAAGAGGTCATAAAAACCTTACCACCTAAATCTACAGAAGCAGCGCTACTAGACAACGTGATACTATCAACAAAATACCTGGCCAACATGGCAGTCGATTCCCTCAAAATTAATTCCATATCAGCTGTCCTAACCAACAGAGCATGGAGAGCTCTATGGATGAAACTTTGGGACGCAGACAGGGAGTTCAAAATGACACTCCAAAAACTTCCATTCAAAGGAAACTTACTTTTTGGTGAAGGCCTGGAAAAGTACCTCAAGGGGAAAGAAAAGGGAAAAGCACTATCCAAGAATAGTACAAGACACGCCTATCTAACCACCAGGCATAGATTTCATTCTCATTCAGCATTTCAAGACAAAAGGAGAGGCAACACATCTTACAGAGGTTCAAACTATAGACAACAGTATATGCCCTCATACTAACACACCAAATTTAGAGGCAGAGGATCGGCTCCTAGAGGCTGAGGCAGCCAATATACATGGAGACATCACTCCAGACCCTGACTATCACTACTACATGATATCCAAGACTCCCCCTGTAGGTGCAAGACTGCTACTATTCACACAGGCATGGGAGAACTCCACCACAGACAAGTGGGTCCTAGAAATAGTAAGAGAAGGATACACAATAGAATTCAACAACATACCATGGCACAATCACATGGTAAAATCCCCCATATCACCACACAAGATAACACTTCTACAAGTGGACAAGATGTTACAAAACCTCCTCCAGAACAACACGATAGCACCGGTACTGACTCGGGAACAGGGTCAGTTAATTTACTCCATATTCTTCATGGCGCCCAAAAAGACAGGGGATCTACTGCTGGTTCTAGACCTAAAATACCTGAACAAATCAATAAGATATACCCCATTCAAAATGGAGACAATCTGATCAACACTGAGAGTAATCAGACCAGGAGACTTTCTCACCTCCATAGATCTGAAAAGACACATATTTACACATACCGATCAGACCAAGTCACTTCAAGTTCCTTCAATTCTACATACAGGGAGGCCATTATCAGTAACAGGTCCTACCATTTGGCCTGGCCTCAGCTCCCAGATTATTCACAAATGTCTCTATAGTGCTGGCCACAAAACTAAGGGAGAAAGGCATACCTGTCATACCCTATCTGGACGATTGGTTGATTCGAACAAGATCACACCAACAAGCAGTAAGAGAGACAAATACAGTCATACAATGCCTGCAGAATCATGGATGGGTAATAAACCAAGCCAAAAGCTGCCTGGTATCCACTCAATCTATAGAGCATCTAGGCACAATCATAGATACAGAAGCAGGCCTAGTCTTCCCCTCAAATAGCAGGGTAAAAGCTATCATACACCTCACATCTCAGTTACAAAGATCAAAGGAACCTACGCTACAACTCATATCGCAAATATTGGGACTCATGTCATCTACTATAGACATGATACCATGGGCAAGGTGGCACATGAGACCACTCATGGCATTCCTCATAAAGCAAGGCTTTACCTATGATATCGACCTATCAAGAAAGGTGACATTACCAAACAAGGTAAAATCAAGCCTATCCTGGTGGACAAACAAACACAAACTGACAGAAGGCATACCCCTAGGCACACAACCAGAGGCAATCTTAGAGGCAGATGCCAGCTTGCTAGGATAGGGAGCTGCCATTGGAACCCTTACAGCACAGGGTTCATGGTCACTAGCAGAGAAGAAAATGTCAATAAATGTACTAGAGATGAGAGCGATCTTTCTAGCACTACTTCATTTCACAAAACAAATAAGAAACAGACATGTCAGAATAAAATCAGACAACCAAGTGACTGTATCATACATAAACAAACAGGGCAGAACAAAGAGCAGAGCAATGATGGCAGAAACAGCAAAGCTCATACCATGGGCACAAAGAAATCTAAAATCAGTCACAGCAATACATCTGGCAGGAACCCTGAATACCACTGCAGATTGGCTGAGCCGTCAGTGTATACACCCAGGGGAATGGAAATTACACCCACAGGTATTCAACATGATAAACAAAAAATGGGGACCAGCAGACCTAGACCCTATGGCATCACAACACAACAATCAATGCCGGAAGTTCTGATTGTGATTCAAGGACAGCAAAACACTGGGAGTGGATGCCTTAACAGCACACTGGAACTTCCATATAGCATATGTTTTCCCGCCAGTACCACTGATTACTCAAGTACTATGGAAGATACGCACATCCAGAACCAGAGTGATACTAGTAGCTCCACACTGGCCATGCAGAGCATGGTTCGTGACTATAGTCTCCCTGGCACTGGACGGCCCGTGGTCATTACCACACAGACTGGACCTACTATCTCAATGACCAATCATCCACCCCAATCCACAACAGCTACAACTTACTCCTGAAAGGCTCCTGAAAGGGAGAGACTGCTAAAAGCAGGCTACCATCCAACAGTCATCAGTACAATGGCTATGTCATGACAACTGTCCACAAATGTAACCTATCAGAGACATTGGAACATATTCTCTAAATGGCATAGCCACCACAACATCAAGGCCCTCAACTGCACCATACATTGAATATTACTGTTCCTACAAGAAGGCCTACACCTGGGCCTATCCCCAGCCTCACTAAAGGTACAGGTGGCAGCAATCGGAGCAGCAAGGGGGCTAATACAAGGCTCAACTCCAGGATCTCACCAGGACATAGTTCACTTTCTTAAAGCAGCAGCCAACCTTAAACCCATCACCAAGGACATAATAGCCCCCGGGACCTTACCCTGGTATTGCAGGCAATGATGAAACCACCTTTTGAACCAATAGAAACAGTCCCGCTAAAATGGATGCAGCTCAAAACCGTATTTCTGATGGCCATCGCATCAGCAAAGGGTGGGAGAACTACAAGCACTATTGTCCAAATCACAGTTCTGAACATTCTGCAATGACAGAATCTCCCTCAGAACAATACCCACCTTCAGACCCAAGATCGCATCCACTTTCCACCTCAACCAAACAATGGATATGCCAGCAGAACTCCCTCCAGAAGACATACGGGAGGACCCTCAATTACAACTACTAGGAATGAGATGAGTACTATACACATACAGTACCTACATCAAACTAAGGACATTTGACTCTCAGACAAACTATTCATTACTCTCCAAGGAAAAAGGAAAGGATAGCCAGTATCAAAGGTGTCCACAACCTCTTACTTTCAAACAGCAATCAAAGAAGCTTACAAAGCAAACAACACAACCGCACTTACAGACAAAAAAGCCCATTCGACATTAGCCATAGCCACTTCTTGGGCAGAGAAGAACATGGCTACAGCAGAGGAAATATGCGCAGCCGCCACGTGGTCTTCAATCCATACTTTCACTAGACACTACCGGATGGATGTGTCCCAAGACAACAAAACAAACTTTGCAAGAGCAGTACTAGCTACAGCCAAAAACTGAAACAGTGCTAGAGAACACATCTCACCCACCCAGACAGAGACCCACTGCTTATTAATGACCCATGATGTCATGAATGTGGAGTGCCTCAGAGATTATCCCCCACAATGGTAGTTTACTCACCTGGTAAAGGTGATTGTGGGGGTATAGATGTCTGAGGCACTCCATAGCCCTCCCAAGCAGACGTGCCAAAAAAACAAAGACACACTGTACTTTACAATCTATTACTATTATTCAACATGGTTATATCTTATCAATGTTAGGGGGTCACGCCCTTAGGGCAACACCTCATTTCCTTCCTTTATTTTACTATTACATTGATTGTTACGAAATAAATCAACCTATGATTGAAATCACACTAGAGGATATCCTTTAATAAAACAGTTACTAAATATAGAGAATAACAGCTTATTAACTTGAATTAACTTGGAGGAATCAGACAAAGAAGGCAAGAATGCCCATTTAATTGTCTCCCACTACATAGTGGGGTTATCTCAACTTCCTGGTACTCAGGAGATAATCATTCAGCCTTGTTTTAAACTGATCAAATGTAGATGCTTCAACAATATGGTTAGGTATTGAATTCCATATCCTGGTAGTACATACATTATAAAAATTCAAATGTACATTGGGAACTTAGATTTGTATTTTATGTGACATAAGGTTAACCTTCCTATCAATTAACTGAAAACCACATTGCTCCCTTATGGAGGGGGCTTTGTTGATTTTGTATAATAGTAATAAATCACCCCTAATTCTCCTGGTTTCCAAAGAATATAGGTTAAATATCTTTAACCTTTCATTATAATCACAATTTTTTAACACATATACTGATTCAGTTATCCTCCTCTGAATTCTTTCTATTAAGTTAATACCTCTTTGGAGATAAGAACTTCAAACAGGGGTGCCATAATCAAGATGTGGCAAAACATATGTTTTATATAATTTCATAATCCTTAATCTGTTTCTAGCTATAAATGCTCTTCTTATGGAATGCATTATTCAATTACATTTTACAAAAAGTTTTTTAGCCTGTGTTTAGGACGATAAATTTGTGTCCATCCATACCCCCAGATCTTTTTCACATATACTAGCCTTGAGTACTTTGCTGTTTAAAAAATGATAGTTACAGATACAGCTTTGCAATACATCGAACTGACCTAAGGTAAGCTGACCCCTGGGAGAAGGGGGACAGACTTGATTCAAATGTACATGTGCATCAAGCAACCTATCAGGTGTACACAACCTATGATGTCATGAATGTGGAGTGCCTCAGAAATCTATACCCCCACAATCGCCTTTACCAGATAAGTAAACTACCATTATCTTCTGGTAGTCAGAACTTTCTGCATAAAAAGTTCACCTAGGCACCTCACAGCACCTCATTAAGCCATTTGACACCACCATCCTAAGAGCAGTCAGTGTACTACTTTGCAGGACATTGCATAGCAAAAGACTCAGCCTTGCCTTTTTCCAAATAATACACCAAATTCATTCTCAGGGAGGCAGTTCTGGGCTACTGTTTATATTCTACTGAATCTTCTTAACTTGCAATTTGTGACCATAGGTGTGTACAATGGAATGATAGTAACCACATTTGCTTCACTTGCAAATAGGAAGGCATTTGTGTGTCTAATTTCTGTTTGACACTGTAGGTTACACATATAATCTGAAAAGTTCATAACATGCTGTATTGTGATTCAATGAACTGATAAATGGGGATTTTGGTTTCTTTTACAAATTCATTTCTCCTGATCATGGATATATTACAACAAAAAATTCTCAACAAAATTTTAAAAGATGAGGAGTTTGGTCGTAATTTAGTTGAAATGGTGTAAAGATCTGCTCCCTGGAAAATTACTTGGTTTTGGGGGTGGGGTTTGCCACAAGCAGAATGGGACTCCACAGATGGGGGAGCTCATAGCAGCAGAAGAGGCATGTTGGCATTAAAAGCTTAGTGGTGTGGATGTAGAGGCACCAGTATTTAAGCATGACTTTAGTAGAGGATTAATTGTGGCTTGGGGAGTGAGTGAGGGGAGTGAGGGAGTGAGTCTTGGTATTTTAAACATAATGGTTTTCTGAAACTTCAACCTTCAATGGCTTAGATTTTGTAGCCATCTGTACAGTATATCGCTAAGCCACATGCAGTGGAGTATGGGTAAAACACAGATCACCAGACCCAGGCCAGAGCTGTAAAATCTGGACTGAGCACAGCCTGTGCAAATATTGCTGATCTGGTGGAGCAGCAATAAAAGATAAGCTATGCAATACCCTGAGTAACACACCTGCCTCAGTTTACTTTTACCTGATGCCCATTTTTAGGCCTTATACAGTAATATCTTCCTTCAAGAGAACAGCTTGTAATGCAATGTGTAGGATTTACATGGACATTTGGGTATAGCCACTTTTATATTAGATGAATTTTGTGTGTGAACTGTATAGCAATCTCTAAAAAAATCAAACACATCAAATGTCTTCAAAAACATGTCTCAACATTGTGTTTATCTTCCACCTCGTCACAACGTATAGTTGTCTCAGCAGTGTTTGCAATTAAGGTACAGTACCTTCACGTATATGATGGCCTGGTTCTGTTGAGTTGATTCCTATAATAACAGTGCATAGAATAACATGTGAAACATATAGGTAACTGTAATACAGATGGTGGCATTATTTTTAAATATGCCCTCTCTCAATGTGCTGTACTTTGATTGTTAGTGTATGCAACAGCAGTTCATGTTTATGTTTAAGCCCATGAAACACCCTTATCTAGTTAATGCAGTCACAGTCGTAATGGCTCTGCCAGAACTTGTTTTCTTTGTGTTGGGTCCTAGGTTAATGGCTGTCTTTTTCCCCACTCAGTGTTCATTTGTTAATTACTTAAGAGTTCTGGAACCCAGTGGCATCAGTTGAGCAGAAGCTCTGCATGGAATGATTCACTCCAGGCTTTTGTGCATAGAGATTCTATGTATGCACACTAGAGGGGACAACAGGACTGTCATGCCGCCACATGCATGTGGCCTATACTATGTCTACAGGGATAGTATGCAAATGAGTGGGTGGGTCAGATGATACCCTCTCCAGTTTTTATATATATGATCTCTATGCTTTTGCTCAGCTAGTGTCATGTGGTTCAAGAGCTCATCAGTGTGAATACTGGATGGATCTACAAAGTACTGAAAATAATAGCAGCAGTAGTAGATTTTATTATCAGTCTTCCAAGACCATAAAGTCATAACAAAAAGTAACAAGCATTGGTCAGTGCCGAATGTTTGCTTGCTGGCATTAGCAGTAGAAGTGCAGAAGTTAGACAGATGCAGGATAGGAATGGCAGTGATGTATTGAACTGACATCAACTCCACCCCAACCCTGCAGAGATGGACAGGCATTGGGTTATACCTTTGGGTCATCACCCATAACGGTCATGACATTTCTCCTCACCCTACCCTGAAGACACTGACAGGTGTCAAGATGTGCCTTAGGGTGTTTGGGCTTTACACTCACCTCATTCCATAAGGAAATATGCTGAAATGGGTGCAGTATAGGAGAATGATATGAACTCTGGGGCCAAAGAGTCCAAGGTGCACCTCGATGCCTGTCACTGGCTGCAGGGGATGGGGGTAGCGGTGGAATGGCATGAGCATTACTGTCGATAATCCCAAGTTACACCCCTGATGCCTGCTAGTCCCTATAGGTTACGGCGGATACATCTCAGACCCTACAGGGTAGGGTGTTATGGTCAGAAACCCTAAGGCCCTGGGCATGTCTTGGTATTTTTATTCTTTTTCAACTTGGGCTTTTTGTGACCCCACCGCATGAACAGTGACACCATCAGCTTGTTAGCTGAAAGGTGATTTTGCACAGTGACTGCACCATTAACGCCATAGGTGCGAAAACATATTTCTAACATGATGTGAAAAATGACAGCTGTACTGTTCATGAGGAGGTGTCAACAAATGGTAATGTTGAAAATCTGGAGTGAAAATATAAAAAAACTGATGAAGTCACAAGCTTGCATAGAAACTGCGCAATGCATGTCCATAATGCAATTATTTGGGGAATTTTTTTCACCAGATTTTCAATATAGGCATTTTGAGACCTCCACTCATGAACAGTGTTACTGTGATTTTCTTAATCTCTCCCTAACACTGATTTCCCACAGCAACTGCGCTATTCTGCGCTGGAAGTGCGAAAACACATTTCAGCCAGGATGTGAAAAATGACAGCTGTACTGTTCATTAGAATGTGTGGGAAAATGCCAATGATGAAAATCTAGAGTGAAAACATTACAAATTTGTGAAGTTACGAGGGTGCGTAGAAACTGCGCAATGCACGCTCTTAACAGAGTCATTTCATGGACTTTTGTGACCAAATTTTCAAAATAGGCATTTTAGGACCTCTGCTCATGAACAGTGCCACTGTGATTTTCTTACTCTGTTCCAAACACTGATTTCCCACAGTGACCGCACCATTCTGCGCCGGAAGTGCAAAAACACATTTCGGCCAGGATGTAAAAATTGCAGCTGTACTGCTCATAAGGAAGGTGAAAAATGCCAATGTTGAAATCTAGAGTGCAAATATTACAAATTCATGAATTTATGGTGTGCGTGGAAACTGTGCAAGCGCACTCTTGTAACACAGTCATTTTTGAGAATTTTTTCACCAAATTTTCAGCACAGGCTTTTTGAGAGCCCACATCATGAACAGTGACACTGTCATTTCGTTAATCAGTCCCGAAAGGTGATTCCACGCAGTGACTGCAAAATCACCTTTTGGGACTGAATAACCAAATGACAGTCACTGTATTCATGAGATGGGGTCACAAGAACCCTATGTTGAAAATTTGGTGCAAAAATTCAAAACAATGACAGAGATATGTACCAAAGTTGAAATTTATGCCATTATACAGCTTACCGGCATTTCTTCAGTTTGTGGTCGGCTTTGAAGAGTGCAGACGTGTTCTCGCTCCACCGAAGATCCTCGTGCCGGCCTCTGGAGGTAAATATGGGGTGAGAGGGCTGTGGGGAGGAGGGGTATGCAGAGGGTGGGTGCGGGTTGCGGGGGGGGCAAGAGAGTCAATGAGGGACCGTTTTCTTTTGTTACAGGTTTTTTTTAATTATTTTACATGGACAACGTGGGACTTTTGCCACGCTGGGGTGGGCTCCCAGCATGGCACCTTGAAGTTTTGGGGGGGCAGTGGAACCAACGGGGGATTGAGCACCCCCATTGACCATACAGTGTGAGGGGGCACAAGAGTACACTGGACTTCTGCCACGCTGGGGTGGGCTCCCAGCGTAGCAGATGGAAGTTTGTTTTTTTTGGGGAGGGGGCACTGGAGCTGATGGGGATTGGGCAACCCTATCAGACATACAGTGTGCTGGGAGGGAGTGTGTATGAGCCGAGGGGGAATGGTCACCCCCTTGGCACACAACAAAGGGGGTGTGCACATACAACCACCACTACAATCAGCAGTGGTGATGTGGAGGCAATTTGCATACTGCTGAAGGCAGGGCAGTATGCAAATTGCCTACACGTTACCACCACTGATTGTAGCAGTCGTTTGCTTTCAACTATATGCCACTGCAATCTGAACTGCTGTCATAGACAGCTGGGGCATTCATTAGTGCGGTGCGGCCGTGTCTGCAAATACACTAAGGGCATTGGAAGCGGGGGTACCACACCTATGAAAATTCATATGGTGGCACTATGTTTCTTGCACATGCGTGCAATCAAGCATAAAAAGTAGAATTTTTTTAAAACAGGAGGACAGAGAGGATATCACTTAGCAGAAGCAAATTATATCAGAGAACAGTCACAACATATTATGAGATAATATATATCTCTCTGCAGTGCAGTATAAACATGACAACATTTCAACCAGTATCCACGTTTATTTATTAATTTGTTCTAATTTTATCAGAAAGAGGCTAAATCTGTTTATAAAATAAGGGTCATTAGATCCAAATAGGAATGTTATTTTGTCTCTTGTTTCCTGATATACTGTATATAGAACACGTTGGGTCCCTAAATAAGAAAAAAAAAGCAACTCATTTTATTTATATAGTGCTCTTCAAAAAAAAATCTCTGCATTGTAAGGTAACATATTTACACACTCAAATAATACAATAGAGTGTCAAATAATACAGGAACATAAATTAAAATTTGAATATACATACCATACATCACAGTACAAAATACAATTTAATAATTTCAGACAATCAACAGACACTTAAAAAGGCAGAACATCTGTTTGGGTACATTTTCTTTGTGGAATTTCAAAGCCTTCAAAGAGTCTTGAAATTTTCCAACAAATCAGTTTGCCTAAGAGCTAGAGGGAGGCAATTCCCGTGTAAAGGAATCCTGACTACAAAATCCCCACCATCAGTTGTTTTTAGATTATACTTATGAATTTTCAGACCTAAGAGACCTTGTTGGACAGTATTCAGTCAATAAATCTGAAAGCTGTAGCCAGCCCAGTGGCATAGAGTGCTGAGCCACTGTGTGCCTTCCCTCTCACTACGCCAGCAACCCAACTTTGGGAATGACCTCAGGTTGCTGGGAGGAGAGGATTTAGTGTCCGATGGACATCTGTCCTCTTCCAGGGAGGGGAGGCTAGTCAACTCTGCTCTTGGCTGCTCCCTGATGGAGGCCTGAAGGTAGTGCCAGCAAAGCTGGCAGCTCGAGCGACAAGAAGGGAAGGGCTGTAGTGCCGTAGCATGTGTGCTCCTCCATGTGCACCTGCTTACGGGTCTTCGTGGCAGGGGACTGTGGGGAGAAAACAGAAAATAGTTGGCACAGGCTGTATGAAGCCTTGCCCACCTGCCTCCAACCCGCACTATCGTGGTCACCCAGCCCACAAAATCAGGATGAGAGTCACCAGGCTCGGGGAGGATGGTCTTCCCCTTCCTGTCTCCACCACAGGGGGAAATCCATGGGGGATCAAGGGCTTGGGGACCGTGGAGATGAATGCTGGGTGAGAGGGTAGGGTCAGGGCTAAAAAGCTACCTGTGCCAACCAGCAAAGTAAAAAGCACAATGGAAAAAATAAACCTGAAAGATAGTTAGCCTGGTGTCATGGAAGGCTGAGGCACCAACGCCTTACCTTCTGCTACACCAGCAACTTGGGTTCAGGAACAGACTTGGGTCATGGGGAGTCTGCTAGGCAGGGATTTATTTAACTCCAAAATTTGATTAGCATTTTGCTCATAAAAGTGCTAAAACATTGTGAAAATGCATAGCACTTGTCTCACTATGTTTAACAAACATAACACTTCTAGAAAACCTATATAAATATGTTCTGTACGGCTAGCATTGTCCCAAGAAAAATCTGCTAATCAATTATTTAAAACCCTGCTAGGGTGGGAGAGGTTCGAGCATCCAAGGGACAGCTCTCCTCTCCAGGGTTGGGAAGGCATGTTTGCCTGGCCTTAGACTGCCACCAGGTGGAGGCCTGGTCGCAGTGTTGTGTAGGTGGCAAGAAAGGGAGGGCACTATAGGGAACATCTGGTGGGTGCGCCTCCACATGTTCATACTAAGGTTCATACTAGGGATCATGAAAGAGCAAGGAGGTTGAAGCCCATAACGCTCTTATAGTAAGCCAAATGATAACAGGACAGGTCGTAACCTACATTGACTAATTTATCCAGTCTATTTTTAAAGATACTTTTAGTTTCACTAGTAACAACATCTAGTGGTAATCTATTCCAAGGACCCACAGTTCTAAGTGTAAAAAAGGATTGATGGCTAGTATGTTTAAATGGTTTTCTTATTAGTTGTAAAGGGTGGCCTCTGATATCATGGGTATAGCTTTTAAACTCTAATCCTAACTCAGGTATGAGGTAAGGATCCTGAATGATGTCAAAAAGGAGTAATAGGTCACTTCTTAGACGATGGGTGGATAAGGACATAAGGTTTAATGTTTTCAGTCTGTTATCGTATGTTACATTTTTTAGTCCTGAAACATGTTTTGTAAAATGTCGTTGAACCTTTTTGAGTGAATTTTTAACAATTTTTTTTATAAGGGCACCATAGCTGGGCAGCATATTTTAGGTGTGGTCTAACGTATGACCTTTATAAGGGCATCAACACCTCAGGCTCCCGTGATCTGATATTTCGCAGAATAGACCATACTACCCCACTGGGTCTGTTGATGACTCCCTATATATGTTTATTATGGGTCATGTCATGTCATGTGAAATTGTAATGCTCAGTTTCTTCTCATCTGATATATTAATGAGTACAGAACAGCCCAGTCTATATGTATAATTTAAGTTACTGGTCCCTAAATGCAGAACTTTACATTTGTTAGTATTTAGTATCATCGCCCATGTGTTTATCCATGAAGAAATGATATCCAAATCATTTTGGATGGCGATGGCTTGTGTTAAATTACTGCATGGGCCCCCTGTTTTAACATCATCTGCATATTTGGTGGTAATGGGATGACAATCATTGGTTATGTTGGCAATAAATGCCTGAAAAAGGCAAGGACCCAAAACTGAGCCCTGGGGCACTCCACTAGTCACCGCACCCACATTAGATGATGAGTCATTAATGACAACATTTTGGATTTGATGTGTCTGATGCTCTGCAGTGAGGGGCAGGGAGAAAACAGAAAAAGGAATTTGGGGGGCATAATGAAACCCTGCTTGCCTGTTCCCAGGCCTGCACCACCACCTAGAGCTCACCATCGGTCCACCATGGATTTCTGTACTGGGGGGGAGGATGGTCTTCCCTCCTCCAGCCCCACTATGAGGGGAAATTGTTAGGGAGAAACTGACTGTGGTGAGTACCAGGTGGAGGGTGCCAGCTTGGGGAGGTGGGAACAAGGCTGATTAGCTGCCCCTGGATGAAGGAGGAATAAAATGTATATAGGAAAGCAAATCTGAATGATACTTGGGGCCACAATCATGCAGACATTTATATGACAGCAAAAGGGGTCTGAAATGAGTCTGAAATGTTATTTTTAATCAAGTTTTTTGTTGTCCCTTGGTTCTGCTGATGGCACCTCCCTGAACCCCATCACCAGCCTTCTCATGGACTTATCCGCCATGTACCCAGGACCATATTGTGGCGGGGGGTCTGCCATGTTGGTCATGAAAGAGCCTGTGGAGAGGGCTGGCATGGCCAGACCAAGTATTTTCCACCATCCTCCTGATTTTTCTCCCCAACGGTGCAGGTGTACATTAACAAATGTACGGTTTGTGCAGTGGCAATGTCCGGTGGCAACTCCCTCCTCATTCTGTGCTCCCACTAGTCTCTACCAAGTGTCAGGCAAGCAGTAGGAATAGTGTTTCTGGGACGCTCAACACTTCCTCCCTGGCTGGTCTTCGATGGCCTGTGCTTGTTCCTGAATGCAGTTCACCAGTGTTGCAGGTAATACCAGTGGGCCAGTGGCCCGCAATCAGACTGAAATTTAACTTGTAGCAAATGCAGATCTCTAAGAATGGGTGTAATGTGGTCTCAGACAGCAGAGTTTGAGACTAACCTGGCTGCTGCAGTTAGCACATACTGTAATTTATTTAATCACATATTCGGAAGCCCTGACAAAAGGGTGTTAAAACAGTCCATCATCAGTATTATAAATGCATTTACCAACATTTTTAATTGGACCACATTAATATATTTCTTTATCACAGAAATTCTTCAAAGGAGAAAAAAGGCAACTCCTAATAAGATTTATATGGGCATTGAAAAGCAAATTGGAGTCCAAAATGACTCCTCATGTTTTTTTTAAATGCACAAAGCAATAGACTGAGGCATTATACAAACTCCACACATGTCCAAATGTTGGATTAATATTAAAAAAAATTGTAACTTGACTGGAGTCACATGTGTGACTCAATTTAGGGAAACTGCAAATGCAGCAGACTCAGTTCAGGAACATAACATTGATGTCAACTACAGTGACATTTAGATAGCTGTGAGGAAGTAGTCAAGTTTAAAAAAAGATTAATGGACCCATTCCATAATGCTGTGTGTGTGTGTGTGTGTGCGCGCGCGTGCGTACGTGGTGGTGGTGGGGGGGACTGCACTGGTGTGCTAGCTATCTGAGTTTTTGCCCTGAGCCCGGGATGTCAGGAGTGGAGGACGGCAGGGAGGATGCAGAGTGTCTGCATAGACCTTCTCCCAGGGGCACACCTAAAGGATAGGCCTCCGACACCACATCATGGGCAATCCTGTAAGTTGACTCAGAGTCCACTGTAAGGGCAGCTGGAAACGGGGACCCCGTTTGGGAGTGGGGGAGCCAGGGAGCAAATGCACCTTGGTTCAGGGGACACTGCCCTGACTAGTAGGAGATCTAGAATAGGAACTGAAGACTAGGCACCATCTGAATTTAAGGAAAGCACCAGTGGTACTAAACAATGTTGATAAAAAAAAAATGTTGATTAACAAAATAAAAAGATTATTGGAACAGAAATTTGCAGTGCCATAACTATTGCTCTTCATATGCAAGGATTCACTTTTAGCATCATTTTTGCAGAACGAAAAAAGGGATGTAGGGATGTGGCTGAAGTATAATCTTAGCTGCTTCTCACAGAAAATTATAGCTCTGACAGCAAAATGGAAGAGGAAGATAAAACACAGGAGTAGTTTCTGTGTGACAGGGACACCTCAACACTCACGGACGTGCCAGTACATATAGTACTGAAAAGGCTTACTCTGTGTGCACCACCTGGGATGGGGGGTGTTGGTGTTACAAGAGCAACACACACACACACACACCTTATGCTGCTAAATGGTTTCCCCTATTAGAATAACCCGGTGGGGATTATACCCAGCTACCACCACGCAGACACACACGCGCACACAAAAGTACCTTATGCTGCTGAATGACTTCCCCTAGTGGCATAACCTGGTGGGGATTATACCCAACTGCCACCCCGCAAATTGGCGCTCGCACACACAACATACCTAATAAGGCTGAAAGGTTTCCTCTGTTGGTATTACCTGGTGGGGTTTATAGAAACATAAAAACATAGACAATGTCAGCAGAAAAAGACCATTGGTCCATCGAGTCTGCCCAGTTCTATCCTACTCTACCCCATGACCTGTTGTTCAGACATAGTTTGTGCCCCCTCGCTCCTCGTTTTACTGATACCCCATGTAACTATAAAGCCCTTTACTCTGTCCCAGCTATGCCTGAACCCATTGATAGTTTTTGAGCCCACCACCTGTGCTGATAGACTGTTACATGGCTCAACCACTCTTGGTAAAATAAAACTTACATAGAAACATAGACTTTGACGGCAGATAAGGACCGCTTGGCCCACCTAGTCTGCCCATTTCCCTACCTACTGGATAAGCTGCAGATTCTAGTTAACCAACAGTCTATTTCTTCCTACCCCCCACAAGAATTGCCTTCTGCCTGTCCCATGCATTCTTGAATTCTCCCACAGTTTTAGACCTCACAACCTTCTCAGGAAGGCGGTTCTATGCATCCACCACCCTCTCTGTGAAAAAATACTTCCTCATATTGCCCCTGAGCTGTCCCCCCTCTATCTTCAAATTGTGTCCTCTTGTTCTTGCACATCTCTTTTTCTGAAAGATGCTACCCTCTTGGACTTGTTGATTCCACCGAGGTACTTAAAAGTTTCTATCATGCCCTCCTCTCTCTCTCTCCTTTCCTCAAGGGTATACATATTAGGCTCCTTTAGTCTCTCCTCATATGGCTTCTCTTGCAGACCCTGCACCATTTTAGTTGCCCTCCTCTGGACTGCCTCCATCCTGTCTATGTCCTTACGGAGATGGGATCTCCAGAACTGGACGCAGTACTCCAGATGGGATCTCACCAACTCTGTACAAAGGAATAACAACTTCCTGTTTTCTGCTGGTGATGCCTCTCCCTATACATCCCAGTATCCCCCCAGCCCTCCCTACTGCCTTCTCACATTGCTTGCCAATCTTAAGGTCATCTGATATGATTACCCCCAGGTCCCTTTCCATTTTTGTTGTTGTTACTACCTCCCCCCCATTGTGTACTCTTCCCCTGGGTTTTTGTTTCCCAGGTGCATTATTTGAACTTCTTTGCATTGAATCTAAGCTGCCATACTTCTAACCATTCCTCCAACCTTGCCAAGTCCCTTCTCATCCTTTCCACCCCCCATGTATCAACCCTGTTGCAGATCTTTGTGTCATCTGCAAAGAGGCATACTTTTCCTTCCAGTCCATCTGCAATGTCACTTATAAAGACATTAAAAAGGACTGGACCCAGTACTGAACCCTGCAGTACCCCACTAGTAACCCCCCTTTCTTCAGGGTTGACTCTGTATATTGTTACCTTCTGTGTCCTGTTGTCCAGCCAATGTTTTACCCTGGCTACCACCCTGGGACCCACTCCCAGGCTGGCTAATTTGTTTATTAATCTTTTGTGTGGGACTGAGTCAAATGCCTTGCTAAAGTCTAGGTAGGCCATGTCCACAGCCCCTCCCTGGTCTACTACTTTGGTCACCCAGTCAAAGAAATCTATTAGTTTCATCTGACATGACCTTCCGCTGTAAATCCATGCTGCCTTGGGTTCTGTGCCCCACTGGCCTCTAGGTACTCAACAAATCTTTCCTTCAGAAGTGATTCCATCATTTTCTCTACCACTGAGATCAAACTAACAGGTCTGTAGTTTCCTGCTTCTGTCTTGCTCCCACTTTTGTGAAGGGGAATCACATCTACCCTCCTCGAGTCCTCAGGTACCACACCATCCTCCCATGATTTGTTAAAAAGGGTAGTCAGTGGTGTCACTAGTTCTCCCCTTAATTTTTTTAGAATTCTGGGGTGAATCCCATCAGGCCCCATTGCTTTGTCCACCTTCAGTTTTAGGAGTTCTTTCAGAACCCTTTCTTCTGTGAAAGGACTGGGATCGACCCCCTATCCAGAGTGCTTCTGTTAATTGGATTAGGTAACTCCCCCTCCTCCTCTTTTGTGAATACTGAATTTCTCTTATCCCTCCTGAATTTCTTCCTCCCGCCACAGCATTACATTCATACCCCCCTTGTTCTGGACCTACCATTCCAGCTAAATAGTTCCTCACAGTTTATCACCCACTGTTATACCACTGACACACACACACACACACACACACACACACACACACACACACACACACCTCTCACACACACACGCACATGCACGCACACACACACACACACACACACACACACACTGCCAGCCTCCGGGCCCTTGAATGTACCTTAACAAGTATCCCTATGGTATTATGAGGTTCTTAGGAAGTTCCTGCTCAGCCCAGTGATGTCTCTTGTGTGCTGTTTCAATGACTCAGTAAGAGAAATAAATACATTTATCGAATGGAAGAGTTGATGACCTGTACAGCTTCTCTCCAGGTCCCCTATGTGTAGAGGGCTCCCAGAATCCACTGTAACAGAGGGTGATTAAGGCCACCTTATCACAGAATTGTTTCACTCTCTCCTGGTGCTTAGCACAGTACACCCACTCTCATTGGTCACTGCCCTGGGGGTAGCAAATGGGGCCCAGAGCTCATGTCTCTCAGCTTGTTCACAATATTAGCCAGTGACTGATAGGGTGCTGGCTGATTAACCGTCTCTGACACACTGCAAAGGAGACGAGGCCCCTAGTCTGTCCCCTGAACCTCATTGTTGAGGCTCTGCAGCAATAATGCTTGCAGTCTGGCATGGCAGGGTCTGTTAACAGCTGCAGGCAGAGATGACAGTTCATCTCACTCTGCAGCCTGCGCTCTAGCTTATATAAGCCATCCTGAAATTCCTGTGCTAGAGTTTCCACTTCCTACACTAGTATTGTTTCCTGCTACTAAATCTGTACTGTTCTCATAGCCTCCTGACCCAAAGTGTGGCATGTGGGTGGGAAACAGAGAGAGAGAGAGAGAGAGAGAGAGCAGAAGTGTTCCCCCCTACACCTGCTTTTGCTGCAACAGCTTGTCAATCATATGGGTCCATTTGTGCTCATATATATTTTTTCAGTCAAGCCTTTTCTCCCTGGTTGATTCAAGATGCTTACCTCCGTCTCTGTCTGGCAACCACTCAGCCCCATTTGCCACTTACCACACCACAGCTCCTTGGTACTTCCTCAGTAGCAGGGGTCTTTGGAGTCAGAAGCCCCCACTGGTGACTCATCCTTGATCTAGGGCAGGCAGTGGGATCCAAGGAGTAAGGCCGGAGTGTGCCAGGCTAGGTCATCATCAAAATGAGTGCTGAACTGTTTTCTTCAGTTTCCTCCACTTCTCTCCATCCTCCCACATGGCATGGGCACTAGTCATCTCTTGGTCTTGCGTGCATATAGTGTGCCTGCGTGGTGGAGCAAGATCACTGGCCCATCCACAGAGGACACTGTGGTGCCAGACCTCCACCACCAACCCTCCCAGATGCAGGGCCACAGCTACTGTAGCTTGGTCTGCCCTGAAGTGTGGCTCCCCCAGCTTGTTTCTGAATGCAAGTCACCCGATCTATGCATACCTAGTGAAAGAGCAAAGTTTAAGCACCTATAATTGAGCAGCACCCTAAAGTTATCAAACATATTCCGTCTGGTATACATAGTCACTATTTTTGGACCTCGGCACCTTTTGTTACTGGACTGGAATCATGTGTGTGACTCTCAGTTTAAGGGAACTCCTAATGCAGCAAACAGTTCAGGAACTGAAAACAGATGTCACCCGCAGCAAGCTGCCAGGTCAGCATTTTGTTAGCTCTGGGATAGTAGTCAGATTTAAACAAAAGATTAATGGTCTGGCATCGTGGCGCTGACCAGTGGGAATGGCTCTGGTATGCTGTTGGCCTGGCTTCATGCCCCGAGACCAGAATGTCACGCGGTGGAGGCTGGCAGGGAGGCTGCAGAGCGTCTGCTTGGACACTGTCATCCTAGGGGTAGACGGAAAGGACAGGCCTCAAAAACCACATCACGTACAATCCTATAACTCACCTTGGAGTACAGTGTGGGGGCAGGGGCTGGAAACAGAGACACCTTGGTTGACAGAGATGCTACGCTGACTAGAATGAGATCCAGGGCCAGAGCAGGACAACATTGCTTATTGCTGGGATGCTTTCCTGAATGAAAGGAAAGCACAATGGTAATAAACAATGTTGATATAAAAAAATATATATATGATTATTGGAACAGAAATTTGCAGTGGCATAATGAATGCTCTTCGTACCCAAGGGTTCAGTTTTAGGAAAAAAGAACTGTGATCAAAAATATAATCAAGCTGCTTCCCACAGACTGCTATAGCTCTGAGGGCAAAATTGAAGAGTAAGCTAAAACACAGGAGTGGATGGGTCCACCACAACACTCATGTACATACTAGTACATGTAGTGCTGAAAAGCCTTCCTATAGGGACATTTCCTGGGGGGAAATGGTGTTCCAAGACCACCATCCCCCCAAATACACACACGCACAAATTAGAAACAGGGATTTTCTGTTTTCAAAAATGGGCAATTGTTTTAGAAAATTGGAAATTCAATTTTTTTCAGTTTTCTTACAAAAACTACTGGTTATTGAGTATATGTCTCATTATTGCCAGTTCCCTAATCCCCCTGTCCCTGAATTATTTTGTCTGCACATTTGTGTGCACTGTGCCATCTTCATTGCTCGAATACCCCATCCTGTGACCTTGCCAGTTCCTAGTTGTCCCCTGTCCCTGAGTTATTTTGTCTTGGGCATGTGTATTGTCAGACGGGGCTCGGAGTTTCAGACAGTGTGTGGTCAGGGACCTTTTTGTTTGTTTTTTATATCTTCCCATCCCAAATGGAGGCACTGCAGAGCTGTGTCACATCATCATGCTCCCCCCAAATGTCTCAAAAAAAGAGTCTGTATATTAGTTAAGTGGCAGCCTCAAACCCATACTCTTAATAACAGCAAACAGAATTGGTGCATTCTTTTTTTTTTTTTTGTATCATTTGTTTGTGCCCCCTTGTAGCCACCTGACCCCCTTCTGCCCCCAGCCCTGCCACCCACCGTCTCTGGGACTTACCTGGTTCAATCCAGTTTCCTTTATGTGTTGCAGAGCCTTCAGCAGACTGGCAGGTGTCATCATGACTGGGAGGCTGTTTCTGCCTTATTTCCTCCCCATTCCCTGAGGTCAGAAAGAGTGCCATGGTATAGATATCTAACAGGAAGATGCTGCACAGACTGAGTGACTGCACCAGGCCCTCTGAGAAGCAGCCACTGCTGTATGACCTAGCCTTAGTTAGGTGGCAGTCAAGCAGCAGCACATCCTATTCCCCCCACCCAAAGGAGGAGGTGAGCAGTCTGTGGATGCTCAATCCTCTTTCCCCCAGCTGGGACCCGTGCGACCCTGGTCCATTCCCAAACATGGGTCACTGGTGTGGAAGGTGGTATGGCAACCAGTGCCTCAACCCACCCCACCATGGGGCCAGCCGAATTGGTGCATTCTTATATGCCCCAGATTTCTCAAACCACTTACTCACACAAATGCCTATAATGGAAGTCTGGCATGTGGGCAGGTCAAGACGAAGGGCAGCAAGATAAGGCATGAGTCGGTGGCAGTACTGTTCATTGGCAAAGATGATGGTTTCAACAAAAAAAAAGGAAAAGTGATTGGCACTGGAGGGATTGAAACCCCAGTTGCACAGCCTGTTTGGTTAAACTGCTTACTTTTTTCTTGATTTTCGCCTAGTCTTGTTAGCTGGCATTCTTCTCCTTATTTAAAAAAAGTTCATGTCTCTGCTGTTGTTCCTCCTTTCTCCCAGTAAACCTCAGGAACTAATAAAATGCATTTATGATCAGAATCAGGTATTTATGCAATTTGTTTTCAGTAATTGTGTAAATGTCTGGTCCCGATCGCCAATACCTTTTTTCGGTTCTTATGATTCGGCAGGGGGAAAGGAGGGCAACGGAGCAGAAACATGGACTTTTTTAATACAGGAGTGCCAGTTTACAAGATGAGACACAAATCAAAATAAAAAGTAGACAGTTTAACCACACACTGCCTGAGACATCAGGTTTTCATTTCCTCTAGTGCTCAGCTTTTTTTTTCTGCAAAACTGCCGTGCTGAAACTTACTGGATTAGGTGTCATGCCCAGAGAATGCTTGGGTATAGTTTTGTACTAGCTCAGGACAAAACAGTGTTAAGCTAAACTCATGATTGTTTTGAAGACATCTACACACCAGGGGTGAGATTTTCAGTGCACTGTATCTGTTTTTTCCAGTGCAAGTGCAGAAATCTCCCTGGGAAGCTAGACCACAAAAAGCTGGTCTTACTTTCCGGACGGAATTCCGCACTGTCCAAAAAATGGATGCAAGTCCCGCAGTTGCAGCAGAAATTGCTGTAAACTCTGGGAGATGTGTCCGGATGTCTGTGAATGGGATGCAGACATCTGGATGCATCTGCTTGGGTGCAGCATGTGTCTGAAAAACATACACAAGTGCTGCATCTACCCCTTTGTAAATTCCACCCCAGGAATCAGAAGGGCTGAAGTTCTACAAATCTGTGGCAGCAGCAATTATGGCAGTTTCAACTTAAAGTTAGTTAATAGATGCAATGGGCTGGCCCACTGGCACAGTGGAAAGATTCACCGCTGTGATGCCAGTGATGCCAGTGACCCATGCTCGGGAACAGACACGGGCATCGGAGGGCTGGCCAGGGAGAGAAGGCTGGAGTGTCCGATGACTGCATACCTTCTCCCACGGGGAGGGTGGGGTAAGCATCCCAGTGCTTTCTGACTCCTGGCTGAGGCTGGGAGTACAGCACTGTGTCGGGCCCCATTGCCTAGGGGGAGTGTAACGGATGTCAGTGTATGCCCTGACATCAGTGGCACATCACGCTCCCATAGAGAGAAAATGAGAAGATGTCTCCTGGCCAATTGGATGATGGCCACTGGTCCCCAGCACACCACAAAGCTGAGATAGCCCCAAGCTGTTCACCCCACTGCCAATCCCAGGGCTAATTGGTTGTACCTATGGGCACTTCTCTCCAAGGGGGGGCCCATCCAATGAATAGTCACGTCGGGTCACCTAGGGATCTATGGGCAGTAGTGGGCGGCAGCAGGATAGTGGCCAGTGGAGGTCGATAGCCATGGGAGTGGCCGTCCAGGACGACATGGAGGAGCAAAAAAAAAAAATAGATGCAATGAATTCAATACACCAAGACAAAAATTTAGAATTTAAGCAAGGTCTACCCAAGCACAACTACTGAACATCAAATAAACTTTTCTTACAGGTGATCGAACAGTAAATAGTACTTACGAATCTTCAGTGAGGACGTCTCCTGCATGGGGTCACTCCTTTGAAACTGTAAGCCATCAGCATCAGAAACCATGATGACTAGCATGTCTGCACCTATGTAACTGTGGATGGGCCCCATAACTCCTTATTTCTTTCTTCCGCCATTGATCAGCATAGAAACAATGGAGTTGTTTCTTCAACTTTATTATTTTTTTCACTTTATCTTATTGACATTGTCTCTGTATGCCACCATAGAGTAATAATGGCTGAGTTTCTTGCTGCATACTTTACGGTGTCAAGTGCCACAGTCACTACTGAGCAGGGAAAGGAAGGGAAGGAGGGGGAGGGAAGAAACAGCACCTTTACTGATTGACCACAAAATCAGATCTGAAAATCCTCCCCACTGCTGTATGTCAAGCCACCAGGTAGGGCTTTGTCAGACTGGTGCCATTTTAGATTATGAAAATGGACATTTTCAGTATCAAGAAAAGCAAAATTCATCAATTCTGTTGATTTCATGACAAAATGCTACATTTTTTTGATTTTATGATAAAAATTTCTTTCCACGATTCTGTCTATGATTCTGCAATCTGCTGAAAATCATAGGTCCTAGTGTATGTGATGATGTGTGTGTCTGTGTGCAGTGCGTAGTGCTCTGTGTTTCTGTATATGTAGTGCTATGTGTGTGCATCTGTGCATGAAGTGCTGTGTCTGTGTGTGTTGTATATGTGCCTCTGTATATAGTGCTGTATGTTTGTGTGTCTGTGTATGTAGGGTTGTATATGTCTATCTGTGTAAAATGGTATGTATCTGTGTAGTGCCATGTATGTTAGTAGTGATGTTAGTGTGTTTGTGTGTCTATGTTGTGCTGTCTGGCTATGTAGTGATGTTTGTGTGTGTCTGAGTATGTAGTGCTGTATATATGTGCATGTGTATGTAGTAATGTGTACGAGTGTGTGTGTATCTGTAAATGCAGTGTGTGTGCGTGTGTGTGTGTACATAGTGCCATTTTGTTTGTCAGAGTAAATAGTGCTGTGTTTGTGTGTATGAGTATGTAGTGTTGTATATGTGTGAATCTATATATGTAACAGTGTGTGGGGGGGTGTTTGCATGCACACATGCATGTTTGTATGTATAGTGCTGTGTGTGCATCTGTGTATGTAGTGCTCTGTGTGTACATCTGTGTATGTAGTGGTTTGTGTGCACACACATCTGTGCATCTAGTGCTGTGTGTATGCATATCTGTGTATGTAATGCTGTGTGTATATGCAACCCCCCACCCCAAAGAGGTGGGGGCTTACTTTAAATTGTCTCCCTGGGAACCCTATTTGCCCTCTGGCCTTGTTCCCTGTGTTCTGCCCTCTTGAACCTGAGCTAGTATCCAGTCTCAGGTTTGAATCCATTAGAGTGACATTGTGTACACAGATGCATTACAAATGTGTGAGCTGGCACAGTTGCACAATAACTTTAAAGAGCTGCAGATGCCATCTGGCCAAAAGTGCTACATTGCAGAATTAGAATGAGCATATCCACAGTAAATCTCATACCAAAAAGTAGATTTCTATGTTACTTCATTTTTAAGTTATTAGCCATTTTGTAACCCTGATTTCCCTACGTGTACAAAGAAAGTCTGTTTCAGTGAAGAGCTGCTGCTGATGTCATCTAGGGACTTTACAGTCTAGTTTTCCCTGTCAGCAAGCTTATAGGACCTGTTTCTCTAAAGTTGTAAAGATCATGTGCAATGCTTTTCATAAGTAAAACAGGCAGCATGAGTTAGTAAACATCGCTTTAAAAACTTGTTGTTTCAGGCTTTGTAACAAAACTGACAATATCTTGTCTGGGCACCTTTTTATTGAGGTCCTTTTGCTGAATGCTAGATCATATAGCACACTGTGAGGTTTGCAGACTAAGGGCAGGATTCACAAAGAAAGCTAAAAATCCCGCAGCTGCGGGAAAAGGCCTGCAGCACTGCAGAAACACAGTTGCGTGATATTCATAAAGAAATTTTGAGTAGGTGCAGAATTTTATAAAATCCCAGCAGCTGTGGAAATTGTACATGTGCAGAAATAGCTAAGGAGGCACAGCAACAGTGAACTTAATTAGCTGGAACAGCAGACTTTAACAGGTTTGCCATAGTATGAAGCTGAAAGCACCCACAAAGAGACCAGCTACCAGTCCCTCAACTGGGACCACTACAGCACCACAGGTACCCGCATTACCATGGCACTACAATGGCCAACTGTCACTGCTGGTCCTCCCTCTCTGGGGTGTTACTGTTGCCTACAGGGTAGCACTCACTGCAGGCTGGCCAGGCTCTACTGCCTGTGGGGCTCCGTCAAGGGCTGCACTGTGTCTGGTGGTTGTTGCCTGTTGCCATATCATGGCAATGTGTGCTTTTGTTGCTGTTACAGCAGCCACTGTTATATTATCTGGGATGCTATTACCTGTGCCTCACCTCCACCTTAATTGATTCCAATTGCTGGGGCACTACTGCAGTTTGCTGAGGGAGAGTTACACCTCATTCCACTGTGTGTAACATTTTTTCCGCAGCTGTGGAAAAAAACTGGCTGTGAATAGCCTTTCAGGGGCTATGCCTTACTTATCTCTCACCTTTTTTCCTCAGGGACTTCCGCAGCTGCACTTTTTCCACAGTTCTTAGTGGTGTTTTCCACAGCTGCGGAGGGTTTTGTGAATAGCACCCAGTGCAAATTCCCCTTTGTTTCCATAGCTACGGCAGTTTTGGGGTCTTAGGGAAGGTTTTGCACCTTCAGAAAGCTTTGTGAATCCAGCCCTTCGTTTCTGATGAAAGGCTAAGTTTATTCACACCTATCAGGCAACTTCTAAGAATGGCAATTTAAAACAATTATTCCATTTCCTTGTTAATGGGGGTGGAGCAGACTCATCTATGTTCTACTCTAAATTACAATGATCATTTTACCAGAGCTAACACTTCCACTCCTAGTAGGAATTAACACATATAAGGCCCCTATTAAAACATATTGTAAAGCAGACAATGACAAACAGCAGTAAAATTAGTAGCACTCTTAACTGACTTCAGCAGTCTGGAGGCATGCTGACTTAGTATCCAGCAACCCAGGAGAAATGGATCACACAAAAACACCAGTAAATATTACAATTTTATCAACTTTGTTACAAAACCTGGAACATATGTAGTATTTATAGCAATGTTTTCTGACTGGTGCTGTCTGTTTTATTTGTGAAAACCATTGCACATGATCTTTACAACTTTGGAGAAATGGGTCCTATAAGCTTGCTGACAGGGATTACTAGACTTTGAGGTCCCTACATGACATCAGCAGCAGCTCTTTACTGACACCTGCTTTTATTGCACAGGTAGTGCAATCAAAGTTACAAAATGGCTAATAACTTTAAAACAAAGTAACGTAAAAATCTAGTTTTTGGTATGAGATTTACTGGGAGTATTCTTATTTGGATTCTGCAATGTAGCACTTTTGGCATCAGTGGCTCTTTAAAAGCTCGGTATCTGTATGTAGTGGCAGTAGCCTGTGCTGGGTCCAAGTGCTCCGGCGCTTGCAACTGGCCAGGGAATACTCTTTCTGACTCTCCTCTTACACCAGATAATATTGCAGAGGGAGCTCTGTTGAATGCTGTAAATGTTTATTTCTAAAATTGAACTAATTGTTTATAAAAATGAAATTTAAAGTTGGACATTTACCGATCTGCCCTTCGGCAGCCATCTTGTTACTTTGACTTTTCGTTTTCAGCCAGTCGGAACTCAGAGAGTCCTACGGGATCCTTAGCTATGGCTGCTGGGAAGATTAGAGGACTGTGGTTTGGCGCCTTCCGAGTGGCCACTTGGAAAGCCAGAACTGTGATTGAAAGTCTCATCTACCAGTTGGATTACAATATTGTGTTTTCTTCAGTTAGGTAGGGAATGTTGAACGGTGCAGTTCTGTGGGAGCCTCCAGAGAGAGAAGTTTGGAGGCCTGTCTGGGTTTCTACAGCAAGTAGCCCAATGTGGTCTGTTTGAACTCCAACACCTGCAGCATTTGCCAGAAATTCTTAAGCTGGAGCTTTTCTGCCTGAGCTGCATCAGAGATCGTTTTTGTGACAGCAAAGCTGAAGTACTGTGGAATGTGAATCTTGAGTCAAGCTGCCAGAGTTGACATTGGGAACCGAGCCTGCTGCAAGTGGTTCCGCAATCCAGAGAACTGTTTGATCCAGGGCTACAACTGCCGGAGCAGCATCACTTACGAGAAGCTGCCAGAGTGAGTTTGTCAAAGCCTGTTTGTTTAGAGACTGTATCCTGAGCTGCAGCTGCAGCCAGACCAGCGTGGGGAGCCAGCTACCAGCGCAATGGTTAGCGTTAGTCTGCGGCCACCTTGGGTGTTATACATAGATGTGTGGGTGAGTCATGCCAACCCTGGCCCTCTCTGCTGGTTCTTGTTTCCTAAGTCAGAAGTGAATCTGTGATGCCAGAGGTTTGAGACTGCCCTAGGGAGCCACCCATTGCGACTTCAGCCTACAGACTGAGGAGCGACAGAGTTGTGAGGAACTTCAGGGCTAGCCTTGTAACAAATGTTCATTTGTTTCAAGTTGTTGTTAAAGTGTTTTGCAGGCCATCGGACCTGGGATTGCAAATACCAGTTTGCCAGAGAGTCAAGCCGTTTGTTCCTTAATGTTGTCCATAACTGCATTTAAAAAAATAAATCAATCCTTGGTTTATGTAGTGCACACAAACCATGGACTGATTTATTTCTTTAACCATGCAGTCATGGACAGCATTAAGAAATGTTTAACTTTAACTTTATGCTGGTCAAGTCGCTGCAACATGTATTAGGCTTACAACAGTACAAGTCTGGGTACACAGTAAAGTAAACTGGAACTGTCCACTTGGACTGTTAATTCTGTGTGTAATGTGTTACCAAGCCAAAAACAAATTGCATTACCCAGCCTTTAATTTGCACTACCCCATTTCCCCAAATAACCCCCTTCCCCCATAATAAAGAGTTCATTGTTATGGTAATACTGTCCATGAGCATATTATTGGGTGCAAGCTTACTGTGCTTAAAGTGTATAGTTGTTGCTGCTCACTATTCTCCACAGATAGCGGGGGGTTTTGCCCCTACTGGAACCCATTTGGTAAGTGCAACTGGCATGAGCACATTACTAGCCATCACCATTAATTTATGACTTTAGCCTGTTTCAACAGTTGTGTGTTAATCCATGTGTGGGACCACTGGTCGGGGCAGTGGGTAAGTACAGCATCCCAGGGGGCTGTACTAGCTTGTCATCTGGCCCACTTATCCTTATACTCTGGGTAGAGGCACAGCACTAATTATTTAGCTTTTGGTAATGAACCCCTTTGTCCATCAGGAACAGAGCCCAGGCCCCTCAACCTGTATTGTAGTCATCAGGCAGGGGTTGTAGCCTGCTGGTACATGGCACCGGGGTTACATGTACATCTGTGTACGTAGTGCTCTATGATGTACAGTATGTTGTATTTTGTGTGTGTGTGTATCTGTGTATGTGGTGCTCTGTGTGTGTACATCTGTGTATGTAGTGCTGTGTTTATGTATATCTGTGTGTGTATCTATGTATGTATTGCTATATCTGTGCATGTGGTGCTTTGTGTATGTACATCTGTGTGTGTGTGTGTGTGTGTGTGTGTGTGTGTGTGTATGTATCTGTGTATGTGTGTGTAGAGGAAGATTTTTCAGCACTACATGTACTAGGATGGGTGTGAGTGTTGTGGTGGCCCCATCACACACAGACAGTACTACTCCTGTGTTTTAGTGTCCTCTTCCATTTTGTTCTCAGAGCTGTAACACTCTGTGGGAAGCAGTCCCCCTGGATCATGAACTATCCTTTAAGCCACATGTGAACTTATATGACTAAAATATTGCATCAGAAGCTTGGCTTAATTTTATAGACTTAAGGACTGTCTCACAATAGAGTTGTGACTAGCTGTGCTGTTTCCAACTGCATCTTGAGTCCATTTCTGTGTTATAGTTCCCCTGTTCTGTGTTTGTTAAAGGATACAGAACTAAACTTGTTAAAAACTGGCTGGTTTGTTGCTGGTGCCCCCAACCCCCACCCCAGAGAGCATCACCGTGCAGTTTTTTTCCTTCCTGAATTGGTCCTCACTTGAAGGTAGGATGGGCTAGCCACTGTTGTGTGTCACAAGGCATAAATTAGTGTCGGAGAGTTAATTAGCAGCCTTTGCTAATCAAAATGAAAAATGAACAGCAATCAGCCAAATTTGATTAGCAGTTTTCTAAAATGGGTATTTTTACTTTAAACCATATAATTATTACTTATTGTTGTATATATTAATACAATAGACATTGTATACATAGTTTTGAGACTGTATTTGCCATTTTGACCAAACTATCAGCATAACCTTCCTATTACCCCACCTCATGTACCCTGTACAGAAAATTTTCAAATCCCCACCAAAACATAATTCTGCACTACTGTAATGCCATTTCACACCACAGGTGTGAAAACACATTTTGGCCAGGATTTGAAAAATGGCAGCTGTGACATACATGAGGTGGGGTAATAAGAAGGCTATGTTTAAAATCTGGGGTCAAAATATTTAAAATGTCTAAAGTTACAAGCGTGCGTAGCAAAATTGCAAAGAATGGTCATAACTTTGCCATTTTTTCATATTTTGACCCCAAATTTTCAACATAGCCTCCTTATGACTCCTCCTCATGAACAATATGACTATCATTTCACAAATCCTCCCTGAAAGGTGAATTTGCCAAGTAAATACAAAATCACCTTTTGGGCAGGAGTTGTGTCATGACAGTTGCATTATTCATGAGGTGGGGTCCCCAGAAGGCCATGTTGAAAATTTGGGGTCAAAATGTCTAAAAATTGCAAAGTTATGCACAAAAGTTGAAATCCCCTTTGAAATACATTGAACCACAATTACCTTAGTTCTTATATTGCGGTCACCGGTTCCAGCAGCAAGATGCGTCTTGGATCGGAGAGCGGATTTTGAACCTCAAGTGAGTGAGGGTGTGTATGGTGGGGGTGTACTGGGGGTGTGGGTGGTAGCTGCTAAGTGGAAGGTGTAGGTGGGGAGGAGGTACGATTGGAGAGGGAGCGTTTTTTTTTCTTGCAGGTTTTAAGAAAAACATTGTGGACCGTTTTCTTTTTTTTACAGAAACATACAAGACAGAATGGGGCTAGGAAGGGGGGATGCTGCTAAACACCAGGGAATTATTTATTTATTTAGCTTTCGTTGACCGGGTAAGTGCACTAGACAAATCCAGCCTATTTTCAGGCACGACCCGGGGAAGGGGGATACAGATGAATGCCAACTGACCTTGAACCAGATTAAGCTGTTGGTGGTATTTTTACTGAATGAGGACAGGGATGGGGGATGGAGCCACTAGACATCAGGGAACTTTATTTATTCATTAGATCATCGGTTTACAGACCTTTGAGTCAAAGACTCATTTACAAAAGCACCTTGTCAAGAGAGCAATACATCACAGCAAACAAAACAGTACAGTACATAATGCTTACATTAAAAAAGTAACCAGTGTCATCATATGGGGACCAGAGGGTGAGAGTGCCACTAGAACACGGGATAGAAAAAAAACATATGGGGATGGCGATCGGTGGAAGGTTGAGCAGGGGCCACTAGACACCAAGGCAATAAAAATAAACAAAGGGCATGTGATCGGGGGGGGGCACCACTAGACACCAGGGAAAATTAAAATAATTAGGGGACTGCCAGTTTACATGATTAGCAGTCACTGATAATCATGCAGACAGTTGACTCGCATTTCTCGATTCTTGGGTCTCAAATTGTGATATGAACCTGCTTATTTTATCCCTTGTATCACATACAAGATAATTAACATCCCTACTCCTCCAGTCTCTGTGGTATGGTATATCTTTATTGTTCGATCTTATGTAAAAAGCGATCATTACAAATAAAAACTGAACAAAGCCTCTTACATTAATAAATTAGTTTTGAAACATGTGCATATGTTATGTATTACATTAAGAAATAAGTCATTCCCTACAGCTAGTCCCTGAAGAGTTCACTGTTTTTTCCCTAATTTTCTGGATAGTTATCAAGTATTTAGCTGTTCTTTTAATTATATAATCATCTTCACAGGTAAACAGTATTACAATAATCATATTATCATATCATATTACCATCTGTGACTGTAAGAAAGCAGGAATTGGAGCAAGGCAGAGCTTCCTGGCCCTATTGTACCAATGACTTCGCTGCACCTGCTGTATCTACCTTGTTCCTTTTAGTTACTTCTCTCCATTATAGATACCTACACGATTCTCTCCACGTGCTCTATACTGCCATTTGTTAATTTACCCACTGTTTTTATACACTGTATGTAACTACTGTCTCACGTACCCTGATTGTATCTACTGTTTATTGTAATTATCTGTCTACTGTAAATTACTGTTTATCCTCTATGTACCCCATCCCCCCAGGTCGCACCGGGAGATGAGCAACTTGTTGCTCAGTGTACTTTCCTGGTGAAACATTTCAATAAATAAAAATATAACGTGTTAAATCCTCCTTAGTAGTATTATTGCATGTACAATAACAATATTCCTCTTTGCTGGACTTCATGAATCTAGCAGTGAGAATATTTGATGCAAATTGTTCCATTTTGTATCTGGTATATAATTTCCTACTTCTTAGGTCTTCAAACAGATCTGAGTAATACCGATAGTGATGTTTACGTTAATTTGTGCTATACCACATAGCTCATTTAGTTGCTACAATTGCACTCAGGTCCTCCGTTTTATAATAGTAAGAAATTTTCTTGAAAATACAAGGCTTATACCTATAACGTATCATTATGTTGCTACTTACATAGCCAAAATCTCCATAGAGTGCAACTGCAAGTGCTCAGTTGTACACTGCAACCATTTTGAAAGTTTGCAGCCAATCTCTTTCCAAAGCCTCTTTTCCTGGAGACATTTTTTTGGTGAGTCTCCATTCTGGAAGTCTAGAATATCTAATCCACCAATTTATAATTCTGTTATCAACTACAGCTTGCACTCTATCAAGGTCTAGTTCTGCCCTAACAAAACTAGCTGGGGTTGAGGGTATAAGCCCAAGGGTAGAACATAAGACTTGTATAAGAGGTCTTTCTGCCCAAATATCTACTCCATACAGAATCTGAGCAATATATTTGCCATTTACTGTCTTCACTAGAGGTCTAATTGAATGGCCACCATATAAGTGATTAAATCTTTTTAGTCCTACTAGTGCACATTTTGCTTTACTTAGAGCATAGTCAAAGTGGATTTTCCAAGACATGTTCCATGAAAATATATGCCCAAACAGTAAGATATGACGACACTATTTCAATTACAGCTGAATTTAATCTCACAGAATAGTTTCTTTTGTTTGTACCAAAAATGATTATCTTAGTCTTTGAAAGATTAACTTTTAGGGCAAGCTTTACATAATAATAATAATAATTTTATTTATATAGCTCAATTCAAGTATCAGACTGTTTTAAATGCAGCATTTTAAAATGATTCAATAAAATCACATAAAAATATACACAACTTCAATTAAAAACTTCCAATTTCACAATACTTTAAACATGAAAAGCCTGTTTAAATAAATATGTCTTTAAATATGTTCATCTAGAATATCTATTTTTTCTGGAGTCCAGTTCTAGAAAGAGAGAATAATACTAGATCATTGGCATAAGCTAATGCCGGACACAAAGTAGTTTTGATTTTACGAGAGTCTGTGTTGGACTCCAATAGTCCAATTAGTAGTGATGCATAGATATCTGACCCGGAGATCTGATCCGGTTGGATATCAGACTTTTTCCCCATATCTGACCCGATTGGATAATGGTATGTAAATCGGGTCAGGTCGAGTATTTTAAAAAGCATTTACCCAATAAATAACTTATAAGCACTGAAAATCCATGGAAAGACCTGATAAACCATAATGACCGATGAACCTATGGCCGGCCAGTATCAGTTAGGTTATACAGCCAACACAGCTGACAGAGCCTCATCACCTTCAGAGGCCACTACTGGTACACATTACATAAAGTGTTGCCATCCCTCTTCGCCCATCCTATCCCTACCTCCTATTCCTGAAAACAGAACATGTCAGCTGTGTAACTGCTTAATACCCAAATTCAAAAAGAATTCAACAGATGGATCTTTTGTCAAGTGGAGAGCAACGCAACAGCCTAACAGCTCCCGAGCTTTGACAAACTCCAGACCTGCTCCATGAGCAGCTCAGAGATCCGTATAGGCTACTTCCTAATGGAACCTCCCTTCTTCTCTGCCCCTCAGTGTGCGCTGCCCCCACATCCAGTTATGTCGAAAACTCCAACCACTGTATTGTTGTTATTTAAGCAACAACATATGAGTACAGTACGTGTCCTCTGCCATTTCCACAAACATTCTTGTGTAGCTATGTGTTTTTGTTTACTACTGGAATTCACAGCTGAGAATCCTCTCGTACTGCAAATTCACAGTCAATTTTATTTATATTTTCAAAAAGACGATAGGCACTGGAAAGCTTGCTCCCTCCTACTGTATGTTCAGGCTCAGCCAGTCCACTAGCTACTATCCAATCCAACGTCAAAAGATAGTAGATGCAGGATATCTGGATCTGCTATCTGGTCTAAAAGTGATATCCGTGCATCTCTACCAATTAGTAAGTTATTCACATACTGTAGATAGAGAAAATCATCAGTGCCAAGACGTATCCTTGTCTGACCCCTCAGTTGGTTGGAACGGGGGCAGACAGTTGGACTCCTACATTGACTCCAACTCATGCCCATGTGTCAGTATATAGAGTCCCAATGGCATTTTACTGCTACTGAACTTTACAAAAAACTACCAAGTTCTATTGTCTGTTGCCCAGATTTATCTATTTTCAAGAGAACCCTTACCAACTACTTGTCAACTAATTCTATTTGTAAGTGTTTTAATTGATTTTATAATTTTGTATATATAGAGTAGTTTGATTTGTTTGTTAAAGATCATGTGCAACGGTTTTTACATAGTTTTAATAAAAGATTAAAAAGTTGCAGTTCAAGTCTTTGTGTCATGATTAGTGTTTCCTGAAAATTTCATGCTGTTTGGTTCCGTGGTTTTCTTTAAATCAGCATTTGTTAACTTGCTCTGTAGTGGCGGAAAACAGTGGAGTTATTTCTGTCCTCTCAGTCAAGCTTGGAGTGCAATGACATCATTTTGGAGTAACTTGTTGTTTCAGATTCACAATCAGAGCAGCACTCTGTAGAGTTTTTGGTTTGCTGAGCACTCCAGGTTTCTTACAAAGTACAAACCCAGTCTCTGGTTTGTGTTTAGGTAGATCAGCTTAAAATATATCATTCCCTTCCTTTAAAAAGCTGATAATTTCAGTTCCAATGCTGAACTGAAGTAGTGGAAATCTTTCTCTGTGAGAAATCAGCTTGTATATCACAGCTTTGTTCTTTCTAAGCAAACCTCTATTTTTTTCTAACAATATAACACAGGGCTGTTTAATGAATATAAAATAAATCTACATTTTGTTCATTCACAGAAAGTTTGTTTTTGATGTAGCCTTCATAAATATAATCATGTAAGAACATTTTTTTCATGTCAGATTAATAAATAGGTGCTTGTCACACTCTGCTACAGTATTTCAAGCACATGTACTGTCAGAACTCACAAAGTTCAGTTCTTTGGTGGTTTCTGTGTGAAAATACATCATGTATGTGTATAACTAAGACACTAGGTGGCATTCCGATGCACCATGTCGCTGCCCCAGAGTTGAGGCAGCTGCAGTCTACTGCCACTAGTCCCCTGCCCTACAGGCCCCCTGCCTTCTACTCCTCATTCAAGGCTGCTGCACCCTGCTGCCCACTGTCTTCTCCTACACAGTCAGGGATTGTGCATCCTGCTGCCTCCATCCCCTTCCTAAAGAATCAGGACCACTGCACCCTGCTGCCCCCGCCAAAACAATTGTGATTGCTGCACCCTGCTGCCCTCCCCCCCCCTCACAGTTAGGGATGCTGCACCTGTTGCCCCATTTCTGTCTCCATAGTCAAGGCTGCTGTGCTGTACTAAGCCCTAGAGTGCCAGGTTCCCTGCCTCCACAGCTGGAGCTGCTGCACCATGCTGCCCTAACACCAGAGGTGGGGCTTTTGCTGCACCTTGCTACCCACTTCCATTGCCCCAAATGGTCAAGGCTGCTGTACCACATGTACCCCATCTCACAGTCAGGGCTGCTATTTCCTGATGCTTCATGTGTCCTGTCCCACAGTTGATGCTTCTGCATCATGCTGTCTTCTATCCCCTGTCACCATTGACAGGGCTGCTGCATCCTGCTCCTTTCTACACAGTTGGGGTTGCTGTGGCCTGCTGAGCCCTAGAGCCCCATGCCTCTGCAGTTAGGGCTGCTGTACCATGCTGCCACTTGCCAAAAGATTCAGGGCATTTGCTGCATCCGGTTGTATGCCTCCACAGTTGAGGCAGTTGTACCGTGCTGTCTCCCCTGCCACCAGAGTCAGATCCTTTGATGCACCCTGCTGAGACAGGAACAGGGGACAACATGTGCAGCGTCCCTGACTGTGAGGGTGAGAGAGAGAGAGAGTGTAGCAGGGTGCAGCAAACCTAGCTGTTCGGGAAGGGTGCAGCACAAGAGTAAGGGCATTTGCTGCACCCTGTCCCCTGCCTATGGAGGCAAGGGGCTCTGGTGCAGCAGGGCACAATGGTGGCAGGAAACAAAAGACAGAATGGTGCAGAAGCCCTGACTCTGGGGCAGGACACAGGTGGGCATCAGGGTACAGCAGCCCTGACAATAGCACAGGGTACACATTGTGCAGCAGCCCAGACCATTTGGGGCAATGGAAGTGTGTAGCAGGGTTCAGCAGCCCCAAATGTAGATGCAGACAGCATCAGACTCTAGTGTGTAGTACAGCAGCCCTGACTGTGGAGATAGGAACAGGGGGCAACAGGGTGCCGTGGCCCTGACTGTGGGTATGGGGACAGAGGGCAGCAAGGTGCAGCAGCCCTGAATGTTCAGGCAGGAGATAGGGGTGACAACAAGATATAGCAGCCCAAATTGTGGGACAGGGTGCAGCAGCCATGCCTGTTTGGGACAAGGGATGTGGGGAGCAGGGTGTAGCAAAGAGTTTGAATCTGGTGGCAGGGGGACAGCAGGGTGCAACTGCCTCAACTGTGGAGGCATGCAACAGGGTGCAGCAAATGCCCTGAATCTTGTGGCAAGTGGCAGCATGGTGCAGCAGCCCTAACTGCAGAGGCATGGAGCTCTAGAGCACAGCAGGCCATAGCAACCCCAACTGTGTAGAAAGGAGCAGGGTGCGGCAACCCTGTCTCTGGTGACAGGGGATAGAGAACAGCATGGTGCAGAAGCCTCAACTGTGGTGCAGAACACAGGGGGCATCAGGGTACAGCAGCCATGACTGTGCGATGGGGTACACGTGGTGTGGCAGCCCTGACCATTTGGGGCAATAGAAGTGAATAGCAGGGTGCAGCAAAAGCCCCACCTCTGGTGGCTAGGGAATCATGGTACAGCAGTCCCAGCTGTGGAGGCAGGGAACCTGGCACTCTAGGGCTTAGCATAGCACAGCAGCCCTGATTGTGGAGACAGGAACAAGGGGCAACAGATTCCGCTTCCCTAACTGTGAGGGTGGGGGAGAGAGGGCAGCAGGATGCAACAACCCCAATTGTTTGGGCAGGGGGAGGCAGGGTACAGCAGCCCTGATTCTTTAGGAAGGGGATGGAGGTAGCAAGGTGCACAATCCTTGACTGTGTGGGAGAAGATGGTGGGAAGCAGGATGCGCCGCCTCAAATGTGGAGCAGAGGGAAGGGGGCTTGTGGGGCAGGGACTGGTGGCAGTAGTCTGCAGCTGCCTCAACTGTGAGGCACAGACATGGTGCATCAGGATGCCACTAGTGCTTCTAGTTATACCTAACATAATGTATTTTCACACAGAAACCACCAAAGAACTGAAATTTGTCATTTCTGACAGGTGCCTGTCACACTCTGCTACAGTATTTCAAGCACATGTACTGTTTGTCAATCTGACATTAAAACATGTTCTTACATGAAATCTACTTATGGAGGCTACATCAAACACAAACTGTTTCTGTGAATGAATAAAATGTTGATTTATTTTAGAATCACTTAATAGCCCTGTGTTATCTACTGTAGTTAGAAAAACAATCTGAGTTTTGATTAGAAAAAATGAGAGCTGTGATGCAGACAAGCTAATTTCTCACAGAGAAAGATTTCCACTACTTAAATTTAGCATTGAAATTAAAATGATCAGCTTTTTATGAGAAGATAATGTTATATTTTAAGCTGATCTGTCTAAACACAAGCCAGAGACTGTGTTTGTAAGAAACCTGGAGAGCTCAACAAACCATTAACAAACTACTGCTCTGATTGGGAATCTGAAACAGTAAGTTACTCCAAAATGATGTCATTGCACTCTAAGTCTGACTGAGAGGACAGAAATAACTCCACTGTTTTAAGCCACTGTAGAGCAAGTTAACAAATGCTGATTTAAAGAAAACCACAAAACCAAACAGTATGACATTTTCAGGAAACACTAATCATGACACAGGGACTTGAATTTCAGCTTTTCAAGCTTTTATAACAAATACTGTATGTACAAACTGTTGCACATGATCTTTAAAAATTGTTTATGTACTGTAATCCGGAGATTTATTCCAGGGCCTACAATAACATCTGAGCAATAAGAAGGGAACCTGAATCTTCCAGTGGAAAGGAAGATCCAGCGTCAAGGGGTGGAGCCGAGAGATATACCACCCGGGTGCGTGGTAGGAGCCAGCTTAAATACCTTCCAGCAAGATTCTTAAAGGGAAAGGACATGCCAACAAGTGTGGATGGAACAACATATCCACGATCCTAGAAGTATTAATTTACCATATTTCTTTGATTAAAAGCTTCCCTTTTATAGTAGTTGCCCTCGAACAAAAGCCACAGTTAAATCTGGGTGTTTGTAACAAAAACTGCCATCGAACAAAGGCCGCTATAAATCTTTTAAACTCTGGTGGTAAAAAATGGTGTGGGCAGCTTCAATATGTAGCCGCACCTTGTACTCATACCTAAACAGCACTGTCATGTAATTTGAATGAGCTACTAGGTGCAGTATATGCTACTGTGCCTTTAAGATTTACAAGGTACAGAGCCAGGATCATGTGATTAGGGGAAGTCTTAGTGTGGGGTGGACATGTTGTATCATGTCATATGGAGTCTTGTGTGATGCAGTTAATAAATGAAGCAGCTGGAAGCTACTGGATGTTAACCCAGCATGTGGTCTCAGTCATTCTAAAAGTTAAGAACATAACATGATGTCAGAAGCAGTGAATCAAAAAGCTTCTCCATAAGATAGCTGAATTCTGCAACAACAACAAAAAAAAGGAAAAGAAAAGAAAACAAGAAAATGGAGCAACTCAAGCCACCTGAGCCTTTGGCCCTGCAAGGTAATCTGTTGGAGAATTGGAGAATTGGACAAGATGGGAACAGAGTTTTAGGCTCTTCATAGAAGCATCTGATGCAGTTGGAAAATCCCCAAAAATGCAAGTAGCAATTTTACTTCATGCAATAGGGGAGGAAGCTCTAGAAGTATATAACACTTTCAGCTTTGAAGGGGAAGATGGCCCTAAAGATGTAGACACTGTGCTACAGCGTTTTAAAGCATATTGTAACCCCAGAAATAAATGTTGTTTTTGAACACTACAAGTTTTGGGACAGAAAGCAAGCAGAAGGTGAAACAGTTGATCAGTACCTGACAGAACTTAAAACCCTAGCTAAGAACTGTGAGTTTGGTACAATTCTAAACATCATGTTAAGATACAAAATAATGTTTGGGATTTTGGATGCCAGATTAAAGGAACGTCTCCTGAGAGAGTCGGGCTTAACTTTAGAGAAAGCAATTGATATTTGCAGAGCTGCAAAGGCCACAAACACACAGTTCCAAGTCATGATGCAGGGTACCTCAGAGAAAGTACTGCATGCTATTGTACCACAGAAAAAAGACAAACCACAGGAAAAAAGGCACGCATCAGGTCATGAGGGCACGCCAGTATCTTCAAAACACAAACTGCACTCAGCTCAGATATGCCATCATTGTGGGCAAACCCATGCACCACAAAGTTGCCCAGCCTATGAAGAAACTTGCCACAAATGTAAAATGAAGAATCACTTTGCAAAAGTATGCCATGCACGAACGGAGACCACAAAAAGCAGTAATTTGCATGAAATTAATATAGGCAGTCTGTTTATAGGACACATAACTTGTGCTGAGCAAGCGCAAAAAGACCATGACTCAGATGCCTGGTATGCACACGTGGAGGTAGAAGGAACACCAATAGAGTTCAAGCTGGACACAGGGGCCCAAGCCAATGTGTTGCCAATCACTGTAGCAAGAAAAATACCAGGTAGAAGAAGCCTGACAGAATCATCAGCTGCACTGGTGGCATGTGGAGGAGCATGAATAAAACTTAAAGGGGTGACCAACTTAAAATGCAAAACACAAAATAAAAGAAGCTGCTCTCCAATTTTACATCACAGATGTGTCCCCCATACCACTGCTAGGCAAGACTGCATGTGAAAAACTTGATCTGGTGCACAGAGTCAAAACTGTGGTACTTCCCAAACCTCTCACAAAGGAAAGCCTAACTGAAACGTATCAGGATGTCTTCACTGGGGTAGGACAGCTCAAAGGGGAGCATCATATTCACGTCGACCCTGAAGTACCACCAGTCATACATGGCTGTAGGTGAGTACCATTTGGAATCATGGACATACTAAAAGAAACTCTAGATAAGCTAGGAATGTTGCACATAATTGTCCAAGTCCTTGAGCCCACTGAATGGGTAAACAGCCTGGTGATTACTCAGAAAAAAAAATGGTGAACTGTGTGTTTGTCTTGACCCATGAGTATTAAATACAGCAATAAAAAGGCAACATTACAACATACCAACACCAGAGGAAGTACAAAGTCGGCTCGCTGGAAAGCAAGTATTCACCATTCTAGATGAGAAGGTTGGCTACTGGCAAATTAAGCTTGATGAGGTGTCGTCTCGCCTCTGTACATTTAACACCCCATGGGGCCACTACAGATTTTGTAGACTTCCATTTGGCATAAAGTCAGCCAGCGAAGTGTTTCAACAAAAGAATGAAGAAACATCTAGCCACATTGAGGGAGTGTATATCATTGCTGACGACATGATCATTGCTTCAGACAGTCAAGAACAGCATGATGAGATTTTAAGGAAGGTCATGGACTGAATGAGAGCTGAAAATGTAAAATTCAATAAAGACAAGTTACAATTCAAAGTTTCAGAAGTCAAATACATGGGTCACATGGTGACTACAAAAGGGATTTGCCCTGATGAGACCAAAGTGAAGGCAATTGTGGACATGCCCCCACCATCAGATAAATCAGGACTGTTACGTCTACTGGGAATGATATGCTACTGAGCCCAGTACATTCCAAGGGAGGCAGACATTACTGCCCCACTAAGAAAACTTCTTCAAAAGAATCATCTATGACAATGGGTACGTGAGCATCAGCAAGCTTTCATGCGACTAAAGGAAGCCCTATGCAAAGCTCCGGTACTTCGATGTGAAAAAGCCTGTGGCCGTCCAAGCAGACACATCGAAAGATGGATTTGGTACATGTTGTCTACAGAACAGAAGCCCAGCTGCATATGCTTCCAGAGCCTTGATGAGCATGGAGAAAACTATGCCCAACTAGAGAAAGAACTTTTAGTGGTAGTCTTTGCTACTCACAGATTTCACCAATACATGTTTGGCAAATAAGTTCAAGTGCAATCGGACCATAAACCGCTAGAGTCCATTTTTCCCAAACCTCAAGGACAAGCCCCAGCACGACTTCAAAGAATGCTGTTACAGCTTCAGAAATATGATTTGCAGATTCGATACACACCTGGAAAACTGATGCACATCGCTGGCACACTCTCAAGAGCACCATTATCAGATTTTATTTATTTATTTCATTTAGTTTTTGTTGACCGGGTAAGTGCACTAGACAAATCCTGCCTATTTTCAGGCATGACCCGGGGGAGGGGATACAGATGAATGCCAACTGACCTTGAACCAGATTAAGCTGTTGGTGGTATTTTTCTTGAATGGAGGAAATTTGGCCATTGCACCAGGAAATTCCCTGCTCTTTTTCAAGAAGTGCTATGGGATCTTTAACATCCACCTGAATTACCACCAGAACAGGCAGATGGGACCTCGGTTTAATGTTTCATCTGAAAGACGGCACCTCAGGAGTGCAGCACCCCCCTCATGCTGCACTACAGTGTCAGTATTGGGATATTAACTCAAGTGCCTGGTGTGGGGAAAGAACCCACAGCTTACTGATCTCCCAGCCTCAGAGGCGATTGTGCTACCTGCTGAGCCACTGAGCCACTGACACTGCTAATATCACTGAAGCAACTGTAAGTGACCAAGATGAAAGAGTGATTCATTCCATGGACAGTGAAACAGTCAGGGAGGGTCAGCTGATGCAATAAATCAGGATGAATACTCAGAATGACAATACAATGCAGTTACTCAAAGGGCTAGTCAGACACGGTTGGCCCCGGTACAGAAAGAAGGTTGATGTCAGAGTCAGATCATACTGGCCATTCCATGATACATTGCAATGTGAGGAAGGACTTCTATTTTGAGGAGAAAGAGTCAGAATTACAGCAAACATGAGAAGTAACATGCTAACAAGAGTACATGAGGCCCACCTGGGCATACAAAAAACAAAGTCCAGAGTGAGGACAGTGATGTGGTGGCCAGGAATGTCAAGTAAAATAGAGCGCATGGTAGAAGGGTGTAACATTTGCACAATGCAACATAATAGGAACCAAAAGGAACCATTGTTACCTTATCCTGTCCCCGAAGCTGCACAGCAAAAGGTAGCAGCTGACATTTTTTACTTCAAGGCCCGCCCATTTTTAGTCATTGTGGACTATTTCTCTAAGTACCCCGAGGTTCTGAAAATGACAGACAAAACGACGCGCAGTCAATAATAGATGAAAGCTGTATTTGCCTGACATGGCATACCCAAAGAGCTTGTCAGCGATCATGTGCCATTCACCAGTCAAGAATTCCACAACCTTACAAAAGAGCAGGAAATCAAGCTCACTACCTTGAGCCCCATGTATCCTCGGTCCAATGGAATGGCTGAAAGAGCAGTTCAGACTGTAAAAGCTCTACTCAAAAAGTCTAAATAAGCAGGTACAGGTCGTCACTTGGCTCTGTTGGAGCACAGAAACACTCCAGTGGCAGGAATACCCTACTCACCAGCTCAAATGTTGATGGACAGGATGCTGAGGGCATGACTTCCAGTGACCAAAGACCTACTATGACCAAAGATTCCCATCAGAGCCAGGGAAAGGCTGGTAATAGTACAATCCCATCAGAAAGAATACAATGATCACACAGCAAAGCCTTTACCAACACTGCACCCTAGCGACTTGGTTAAGATGGAAACAGATCATGGATGGCAACCCGCCAGAGTAGAATCAAACTGTTCACAACCTAGGTCCTTCAAAGTGGTCACTCCTGGAGGAACCATTTTCAGGAGAAACAGAAGGCATCTACAGAAATTTAAAGGGCTGCCAAATAATGGAACAGCTGATGCAGAAGAGCCTTATTCAGAAGATATCGAATCTCAACATGATGCATTGCCACATGGTGAGCCAACAGAGCTGATTGAGCCGCTACCAGAACCAGTGAAGGTTACAACCAGAGGAAAACCTGTGCGTCCACCTCTGAGACTCAAAGACTGTGAGTTATAAAGAGACACTACTAGAAAATGACTCTAAAAGAAAAAATGGTGAACCATGTTATAAGGCATGGGTTCTAAGTTACTAAAGTTACGGATTTTAAGGGTATGCTATACTGCTTGTTGTTAGCTTTAAAACTATAGAGGGGAAATGTAGTATATGCTACTGTGCCTTTAAGATTTACAAGGTACAGAGTCAGGATCATGTGACTGGGGAAGTCTTATATTTGCTGCCTTTCTTAAGTTTGATGTAGTTGAAAATCATCATTAAAGTCAAAGGACACGCCACCATGTTAACTTTGCTTGCTGAACAGGAACTAACCTAGTAGAAGTACTGGAAGTGAACGGAGACATCAAACAAATCTCTGAAATTTATTTTATTTTGTATTTCTATTAGTTTTTGTCAGAATAAACAATTAAAACTGCTAGCTAAGTTCTGATCATGCTAACAATGACATTTTCTCTGTCACTTTACTCAGTCTCATAGACTGACCCGAGCTTGCTTTCCGAGCAGCTCACAGGCTCGTCCAAGTCAGTTTCACTGCAGTCAGAATCAAAGTCTGTGGATGCTGATTTGACCAAAGCCACATTTTTGATCAACTCCCCAAGGACATCATATGCAATTCCGCCCTCATTTTTGCAGCTGATAATATCGCGGTCAGCACTTGTGATGGCACAGACCTGGAAAAAAAAAGGTTGTTGAAAATTTGTTTTTTCAGTATGACATTTTTGTTTTGTGCAACAATACCAATATTCACTGTAACTTGAAGGATTTAATGATGACATCTTTGGTAACTGAGTTCCAGGCTTGTTTGATCCACTGAATGATCCTGTCTTTTCCCAGTGCTTTGGGATTGCCTGCTGCAGTCCGCTCCCGCTCCTCAGTAGCCAGCCAAGTATTGTAATACTCTCGATACACAGATTTGAATGGGGCATTGACACTGACATCCGCTGGCTGCAATATTTTAGTACAAGCACCTGGCATTACAGAAATTACAGTGTTCTTTCTCTTCTCAGCCTTTTTTATATTTGGAGCCAAGTGACATCTAAATGCATCCCACTCTAGTATGCACTTGTTGAACGACATAGTGCCCCACACTTTATCAAGTCACAATTGGGCCAGGTCCTCATTCATCCATCCACCCATTTGCTGTCATGGCAGTAACACCACTAACTCCACCTACCGGGATCCGTACTCTTTCCCGACTGATGCTCTCCCGACAAACACTTGACCATCTCCGTTCTCCCAACGCGATCACTGTCCCACCAAATATTATCCCGAATGTTAACTTACCTGGCATTACTGTCCCGACACACAGTATCCTGAAAAGACCAGATATATCTGTGTTTGTGTACCCCACACCCCCACACTGTCTTCCATTGTTGGTCCGTCTCCATGTCTGTGTTTTTTTCTTGCCCTTTCTAGACTTCCCTTTTGGTAAGTAATACTGTTATGTTTTAAAAAAGAAAGCATTCTAGACGGCAGCTTTTTAGTTGCCGCCAAGTTGAGAGTGCAACCCTGTATACTCATGCATGTACTAATGTCCGAGTAGCTGAATGGGTCTTAATAAAATTTGTTGCTTTTTATGTTCTCCCGGTACACTTTCTTGTATTTCTGTTTTGTACCAGGAGAAAGCTCAGCAGAATGATGGAAGTGAATTTAGGCAGGTCCTGGAGCGAAGGATGTGTGAGCGCTTACATTACCATCAGGAGAAGCTGCTCAATGTGGCGCTTTCCCGGGCTGGTGGTGAGAAAAAAAAATACTCATCCGGTGCGCTTTCTACAAGTTATAATTGCGGCAGTGAAGAGAGGGGTGCTGCCTCTTTGAAAAGTGTCAGTGAAGAGAGGTGTGCTGCTTCTTTGAAAAGCAGCACTGCAGTTACCACAGGTTAAGCACAGCATGGCCAGTCTTGGTATTTGTGCCTAAACCTAATGGGATTACAACTTTCAGCATTCAGTACCAGTCAGGAATTACATAAATGGGAAAACGGTGTCAGTACAATGGCTGATGGGACAACGTCAGTTGGGAGAGTGTACCTAATCCCACCTACCTCCTTCGGCATTCTCTTTCCTTTTAAAACTACAAATGGGGGGAGCTTCTTCCATCTGCCATTGCTGCTAGGCATACTGTCAACCCTCTGCTTCTCATGGCCTGTAGTTAGGAGAGGTACTGATTTAACACCAACAGGGTCTATAGTGTTTTTATCGGGCATGTCCTCCCATATTGCAGTCTCATCCATATTACCAATTAAATTGGATGTGATACTTCGATTTGCTTTGCACAAAAACATGTGAAACTTACAATTTTGGGAGCAAAGTCCTTGGGAAGATGCTGACCAACAGTGGTTTGCTGGTGAATAGTAAAGACCCAGCACCACAGAAACTTATCCACCCACCCACGGCTTGTATGAAAATCAGATGCTTGAGCTAGGGCTGTTGCTTTCAGTGATACAGCTTATCTTGTGACTCTGTAGTGCTGCTCATGCTGCAGACTTATCCAGGATGCAAGCTCTGTCTTTACCTCAGGATACTGTGTTCTGTGTCAGCCTCCATCCAACCGCCTTCATATTCGATTTGCACCCACGTAGCCCAATATAGGGACCTTCTCCTCAAGATTCAGCAGCTTCTTTCTCCATTCTCTCAGTCGTTTCTCATCGATATTTAGGGCAGCAGCCACAGGACAATAGTCCTTTTCTGCACGCTTTGCTGCAGCAATTTTAAATTCCAGATCAAAGGCTTTTCTGTTAGGCATTTTTTATGAACATACGAGCATAAAAATCGTTAGCAGAAAAATCGAGTTCTACTCGATTTTGCAGCTAGCACCCCTACCCTGCAGCTGCCCCTCCCACCCTACCCCCCTCCCATGACCCTCCCTTTGCCCTATCCAAGCCTTTCTTGAAGCATCCCACTGTTTTACAGGCCACAATCTCTGCCGGTAGTGCATTCCACTATGCTACCACCATTTCAGTAAAGAAATGCCTCCTCATCTCCCTCCTAAACCATCCACCCTCCAATCTCATGTCATGACCCCGAGTATCTCTCCCAACCCTCCCCTTAAACAGTCCCTCCATGCCTGTCCTGTTTATTCCTCTCATGTACTTAAAGGTCTCAGTCATATCCCCCTGTCCCTCCTCTCCACGAGAGAGTACATGTTCAACTCCCTCAGTCTAACCTCATGTAGTAATTCCCCCAGACCCATGCTCATCTTTGTGGCTCTGCATTGCACCCCTTCCAGCAATCTAATGTCCCTCTTTAGGTAGGGGCCCCAAAACTGAATGGAGTACTCCTCTGAACCTTCTCCACTCTATGTCCTTACGTAGGTAAGGTCTCCAGAATTGGACACCGTACTCCAGGTGGGGTTATGGAGTGTCCTGTATAGTGGAATTATGATCTCCCTTTTCCTGCTGGTGATGCCCTTGCCTATGCATCCCAGCATCCTACACTTACCTGACAAAAGCCTTTGATTTGGTCATCAACAACAAATTCCTGACTACGAAACTCCTCTCACTAGGACTTTCACATCACACAGTACCTTGGTTTTACAGCTACCTTACTGGCAGAACACAGTGAGTTGAAATCAATGGGGTATTATCAGAGTCCAAAAATGTCACTATAGGGTGTGCCTCAGGGCTCAACATTGGAACGTCACCTGTTCAGCCTCTTTATAAATAGCCTCCCAGTAGCATGCCAGACATCAAGGGTTCTACTATATGCAGAGAATGCCATTACATTCACCAGCAGCCCAAACCAGGACACTCTCACTAGAAACCTGCAAGACAATTTCCACTCACTCGAGGAGTGCTCAAAATAAAATAAATTAGTCTTGAACTATAAGAAGTCAAAAACACTGTTATTGCTGAACCACAGATGAAGAGAAAAGCTCACCCCCTAACAATCCTCAATGAGAATGGTGCTACTCTTGAACAGGTGAGTACCTTCAAATACTTGGGTGTCATTATTGACGATGCCCTATCATTCATTCCCCATGTGGACATCCTAGTAAGCTAAAAATATTACCAGCAGCTTAATCTGGTTCAATGTCAGTTGGCATCCATCTGTAGCCCTGTTCCCCGGGATGAGGCCGAAAATAGGCAGAATTGTCTAGTCCTCCTTTCCTGGTCAACAACAAACTAAACTAAATAAAAAATAGTAAGCACATTTCATGGAAAACTTGGGGCATCACACAGTCATAGGCACAATCTCACCCAGGAGGTCAAATGTATTGCTGTTTCCAGCTTGATCCTTCCCCACTATCAACTTTGGAATCACAATAGAATAGATGAAGCAGCCTCCGACACCATCCTCAGCAGGGTCAAAATAACCTTAAATAAGGCCGGTCATTTCATTCTTAGTGCTGACTGGCTAACTTACACTTGCACCCTATACACCCAGACCCAATGGCCCACATTTCAGGACAGAATAAAACTCCAAACATGCCTCCTTGGCAAAAAAAGCATCATTGGGCCTCACACCAGAGGGAATCCAGGACCTCCTTTGCCCACTCCCAAATCATCATGTCTCTAGGAATGTAACCAGAAATGCCTTAGCTGTTCCATACAACAGAACAACCCAAGCCTCATGCTCTTTTGCCATTCAGGCACCACAATTGTTAAAGGAGTTACCAGAGTCTCTACTAAATATTCCTAAACTAGAACAACTCAAGAAAACTCTAAAAATAGTACTCATCCCCAACACCAACTATAACTGCCATTGAGACACCACTCACTACATATCAACTCACCTGCCACTTGGAAATACTCCAGAAGTTGTTACTTTCCCCATACCTCATACCTCTTACCCTTCACAATCAACTACCACCTCTTGACTGACTCCACTCTGACCATGCCACATATGTGCACTGCTCTCAACTGTTACATCTTTTTATTTATTTATTTAGTTTTTTGTTTACCAGGTAAGGTGTCATAGCCACAAAATATGACTATTTTCAGACATGACCCGGGAGGTTACAATACAAAATTGGCAGACAAAACAAATAACAGGTATAGTTCAGAGGTAATCAATCATACAAGGAAAAATCTACATGATGTTCTGTGACATAAACATTATTGCTAATATGACAGAGACAGGCAGGAAAATACACAATCGTACAAAACATAATAAGCATACAGTCATAGTGCAGTAGAGTTTTAACACATAATCCATGGTAAGTGCTACATATAACAGTAACAAAGGGTCAGAGCAAATTTGAACATTTTGAGAGCTGAGGAAGGGGATGTCAAGCACCCTATGGGGGTTTAAAACAGGAACATAGGGCATGTTTGACAAGGAAAGTGTGATGCGTCTTTTTAAAAGCAATATGACTAGGTGCAGAGCGAACATCAAGAGGTAGGAAATTCCAATATTTTGGGGCCAGGCAGGAGAAAGCTGAGGTTCCTTTTTGGGTTCTGCACCTAGGGGTGTATAGTAGAGAGAGTCCAGTAGAGTGGAGGCTGTAGGTGGGGGACAGAGGCACCATCATGTCTGCAAGAGAGGTAGGTAGATTAGTTCTGATGATGTTGTTCAGCAGAGTACCAAGGTCAAGGAGTCGATTAGCTGATGGAGAAGGCCATCTAAGGTCTGCTTATAGCAAGTAATGGTGCTTCAAAAGTGGGGAAGCCAAGGCATAACAACAGATACTATTGTACGTTGTATCCCACTTACTTAGGGTGGTTTTTGAAGCATTTATGTAGGTGACAGCACCAAACGCAAGGGTTGGAAGTGGGATGCCCCTAGAAATAGCCAGTCTAGCTGAGGGGGTAAGCATCTGACTAGTCCTGTAAGCTATTCCAAATTCGGAGTTTACTGACTTGCAGGTGTCAGTGATGTGTTGCTCAAAGTTGACAGTTTCATCAAGCAGGACACCTAAATACTTGAATGAGGTTACTTTCGTAAGGGGGGGGCCATTTATACAGGAGACATTGAAAAGGTTGCGGTTTGTTCCAAGTTTGGTTGCAGATCCGAAGAGCATGCCCTGAGTTTTACTGATGTTTAGGATGAGCCTTTTGTTGTGGATCCATTATTGAATTATGAGAAATACAAATGTTAGCCGGCTGTTTATTTCCTTTATGCTTGCAGAGGAGGTGTAGAGCACCAAATCATCTGCATACAAGATTGTTGAGCACCAAGGGGTGTTAGAAGATATGTCATTTATAAAAATGGAGAAAAGAGGCCCCAAGATGGAGCCTTGAGGAACACCAACATTGATAGACGCAGAGTCTGACACTGCAGAGTTAAATTTTACCTGTTGTCTTCTATTGCTTAAGTAACTCTGGAACCAGTTTGTGGCTTGCTCCGAGAAACCAGTGAAGCTAAGGCAATCATGCAGAAGAGGATGATCTACAAGATCAAATGCCTTTGAGAGGTTAATGAATACTGCACCAGTCATGAGACCATGATCCATAGCAGTAAGGGCATCATTTGTAAATGGTATCAGAGCAGTAGAGGTGCTATGCCCCTTGCAGAAACCATGTTGAACAGGTGATAGAAGGGTATATCATGATTATATGTATCATGTGATTATCTTGTGAAAAGGTCTATATTATGTGGATCTCAATTTGTAAATAATATTTTATCTATTTGACGAGGAACCTTTGTAAATGAGCTCAAGCTCAAAGGTGTTGTACCGGATATAATAAAAAAAACCTGCTGGATTCAAGCTAGTTCACAATTCTTTCCTTTCAAAGCAACTCCATTAACTTCCCCACCAGTGATGTCAGACTGACTAGGGTATAGTTGCCAGTCTCCTCCCTGCTGCCACTTTTATGAAGTGGGACTACATTTGCCCTCCACCAGTCCTCTGGAACCACTCCTGTTTCCAGTGAGTTTTGAAGAGGTCTGTCAGTGGAGCCACAGAACCTCCCTGAGCTCCCTCAACCCCCTTGGCTGTACCCTGTCCAGCCCCATGGTTTTGTCCATTTTCAGATTTGCAAGTCCTTTCAGGACTCTCTTCTGTAAATGGACTTGTATCTACCTTCATCCCCCCAGAGTTCCTGTTGCTTTAATGTGGTCCATACCATTCTCCTTCCACTGTAAAAACTGAACAGAAGTATCTGTTCAGGACATCTGCTTTTTCCTGGAATGGGGTGAAAAGAACGCCACAACAACATTGTGGGAACAACACCATGTACAAAACATTGTGTGCAACAAGGACGCAGTGGAAAGAAAGAAAGAGAGAGAAAGAAAGAAAGAAAGAAAGAAAGAAAGAAAGAAAGAAAGAAAGAAAGAAAGAAAGAAAGAAAGAAAGAAAGAAAGAAAGAAAGTCATGGGTGATAACGCCATGTGTAGTGCTTGTGGTGTGCTGCACTGTCCATGGGCTGCAGAAGTGAGGAGGGTGTCAGTGTGGAGGTGTGACAGGTATGAGCAGTCAGATAGCCATGGTGATAATGTGGTGCTAATATGAGGTCTGCCAAGTGCAGGTGTGTGGCATAACGCAATCATAGGTGGGCTATTAAAATGATGCTGCTCACCAGTTACAGGTGGTCATGGTGGAGCCATGGAGCTTGCACTGGCACAGCCATCGTGCCGTGGTCTCTGGTGGGACAGCTTGTGTCACTGTAGTACATGAAGAGCCAGAAGGGGAGGACCATCCTGCAGTATGAGTGTTATCTGTACCACAAAGAGCATGCTGTAGGAGACAAACTGTACTGGACGTGCACAGAGTACTACAGGGGTAAATGTGCAGCATGAGTGCACACTGCTGGAGAGGTTGTTGTAAAGGTGGTCAACTCCCACAACCATGTCCCTGATTGGGGCAGCATTGGCATCAGGGAAGCTGTCGCAGACTTGGAGGTTAGGGCATCCCAGTCCAGTTAGACCCCACACCAGGTTGTCGTGGCGTGCTGCAGTAAGATTCCGCCCTCCATGGTTGGGAAGCTGCCAAGCATGGAACTGCTCAAGAGGAGACTAAAATGTGTGCAGAAAGTCATCTGCCATCCGCTCACCCTGCCCACTTTCTTGCATGACCTGATGATCCCTGAGGAGTTCAGACAGATCCTCTCCGGTGAAACATTCCTTATGTATGACATTGACAAGGCTGACAGGTGCCTCATTTTTATCACAGAGCGGAATCTGCAGTACATGTCTCAGTGTGCAACATGGTATGCTGATGGCACTTTCAAGACAGCACCCCCTCTATTCATAGAAACATAGAAGTTGATGGCAGATAAGGACCGCAAGGCTCATCCAGTCTGCCCGTTTCTTTTTCTGCCTTATGAATGTGCCATTGGCCTTTGCTCTGTCAATGGCCTATCTATTCATACTCATCTGTATTGCTCCCTTATGCCTATCCCATGCCTGCTTGAAGCCCTGCACATTATTCATATCCACCACTTCCTGAGGTAGGATGTTCCATGCATCCACCACCCTTTCTGTGAAAAACAACTTCCTCACATTATCCCTTAACTGGCCTCTCTCTAATCTCATGCTGTGTCCTCTTGTCCTGATGTTTTTCTTATATTGAAACATGTTAGACTCTTTCACCTTGCTAATGCCCTTAAGGTGTTTGAATGTTTTGATTATATTATCATTCATTAAAGTATCTCAAGGGAATTAACAAAGTACAAGAGGGTAGCATCTTTCAGAAGAAGAGATGTGCAAGAACAAGAGGGCACAATTTGAAGAAGGGAGGGCGGCTCAGAGGCAATGTTAGAAAGTATTTTTTCACAGACAGGGTTGTGGTTGCATGGAACAACCTTTCTGAGGAGGTTGTGGAGTCAGGAACAGTGGGAGAATTCAAGAATGCATGGAACAGGCATAAGGCAATTCTAGTGGGGGGTAGGAGGAATTAAGCTGTTGATTAACTAGAATCTGCAGCTTATCCATTAGGCGAAGGTGCAGCCTCCAGTACTGCATGCAGTACTCCAGATGGGGCCTAACCAGTGTCTTGTAAAGAGAGATTATTACCTCCCTCTTCCGACTTGCGATACCTCTACTAATACACCCCAACATCTCTCTAACCTTACCTACTGCTTTAGTGGTCTGCTTGGATGATTTCAGGTCATCAGTGATAATGACTCCCAAGTCTCTTTCTTCCCTTGTGACTGCCAGCAACTCCCATCCCAGCCTATAGGTGGCGTCAGGGTTTCTCTTCCCTATGTGCATGATCTTGCACTTCTTTGCATTAAACCCCAGTTGCCACTCTTCTGACCATTTTGTTAGTTTATCCAGATCTCTTCTCATTCTGCCCATCCCATCTGGATCATCTACTCTGTTGCAGATCTTGGTGTCATCTGCAAACAGACAAACCTTACCCTCCAGTCCATCTGCAATGTCACTGATGATGATATTGAAGAGGACTGGCCCCAGGACTGATCCCTGAGGAACACCACTTGTGATCTGCATCTCTTCTGACTGCATACCATTTACCACAACTTAATGTTTTCTGCCCATCAACCAGTTTGCCACCCAGTTGACCAACTTCTGACCCACCCCACTTATTAATCAATCTTCTATGTTGAACAGTATCGAAAGCTTTGCTGAAGTCAAGGTAGGTGACATCAACTGCTCCCCCTTGGTCCACCACTCTGGTCACCCAGTCAAAGAAATCTATGAGATTAGTTTGACAGAACCTTCCTTTTGTAAACCCATGTTGTCTTGGATCCTGTGCTCCTATGGATTCCAGCTTTTGCACTATCCTTTCCCTAAGGAGTGCCTCCATAATCTTGCCCACTACTGAGGTAAGACTGACTGGTCTGTAGTTCCCTGCCTCCTCCCTGCTACCACTGTTGTGGAATGGGATCACATGAGCCCTTCTCCAGTCTTCTGGGACCTCTCCTGTGCTCAGAGTCTCACTAAACAGTTCTGATAATGGCTCTGCTAGTTCCACCCTTAGCTCCTCTAGTACCCTGGGATGTATGCCATGAGGTCCCATTGCCTTGTCCACCCTGAGCTTATCAAGCTCTTGTAGGACCCTTTCTTTTATGAAGGGACTAGTGCACACCTCCTTCCCCCCTTTGTCCATGGTGCTGAGCTGTGGGTCCTGCCCTACCTTCTCTTCAGTAAATACTGAGCAGAAGTATCTATTTAGGATATATACTTTTACATGGTTCTCCTCCTCCTCACATGCCCCCTTATCACCTTTGATCTTGGCAATACCCCTTCTGGACTTTCTCCTTTCACTAATGTATCTATAGAAAGTCTTGTCATCGTCTTTTACTGTTTGTGCTAGTGTTTCCTCAGTTTGGGCCTTTGCCTGCCTTACTGCCTTCCGTGCTTCCCTTAGGGAAGTTTGGTATGCCTCCCTATCTTCATCCTACTGCATTCCTTTATATTTTCTGAAGGCCAGTATTTTGGCTCTGACTTTTTCTGCTGCTGATTTGAGAACTAAAGTGGGTTCCTTCTTCTTTTGCACTTCTTTTTCTCTCTAACACAATGGCATGTTGCTTCAAGTATTGCATCTTTAATGCTTGCCCACTTTGTCTGTGCCCTCTAACCTGTATTTCTTTTTGCCAGGGCTAGCTTAACTCTGTTGTCCATCTTATCAAAGTCAACTCCTCTGAAGTCCCCTATTTTTGCCTTGGAATGGGATGATTTATTTCTAGTTCTAGACTAAAGGAGCTTAAGATGTATGGCCTCAAGGAAAGGAGGGAGAGGCGGAACATGATAGAAACTTTCAAATACCTCAATCAAAGGCATAAGGCAATTCTAGTGGGGGATAGGAGGAAGTAGGCTGCTGGTTAACTAGGATCTGCAGCTTATCCGCTAGGTAGGGAAATGGGCAGACTAGGTGGGCCAAGCGGTCCTTATCTGCTGTCAAATTCTATGTTTCTGTGTTTCTAGTGGCCAAATTGAGCCATACCATGTGATGGTCACTGGCTCCCAGGTGACCTTCTACCTGGAGATCTGTGATCCTTTCCCTGTTAGTCAGTACTAGATCTAGGATAGCCTTGTCTCTTGTGGGTTGTTGTACCAGTTGTTTGAGTCCCTCCCCCCTGCAGGGAATCCACCATGTGTCTAGTTCTGGCAGATGTTCCTGCTGGTATTGACCAATCTATATCTGGCATGTTGAAGTCTCCCATTATCAGAACCTCCCCTTTAGCTGTCATGTTTTGTATATCTTCTAACAGTAATGTGCCTATGTCCTCCCCCTGGTCTGGAGGCCTGTACACAATCCCAGTTTGTATAGCTGTCCCATTTCCTGTTTCCAGGGTGACCTAAAGTTCTTCTGGTTGTGTACAGTACAGGGTGTCCAGTACAGTGCTGTCATTCCCACTGTGTTCATCCACGATGACTGGCAGGTCGAGTGCTGCTTACACCCATGTGTTCACTGAGCTGAGGGGGCTGCATCAGGACTCTGACCAATGTCTATAGTGGTGGACTTTGAGCAGGCTGCTGTCAAGGCATTCGGGGCTGTGTTTCCAGAAGCCCGCCTGCATGGCTGCTTCTTCCATATGTGCCAGGCAGTCTGGGGGAAGGTTCAGGGGGGTACCAGATGTGCAGCGGCTGTATGTTTCTGATGAGGACTTCACCTTTTATGCTCGGCTGCTGCCTGACATGGCATTTGTGCCTCCTGGTGATGTGTTGGCGGTGTTCGTCGAACTGAACTCCGGGGATTTCTTCTTCTGCCGTGACGTGCTGCTTGCCCCTGTGGTGGACTGTTCTGGGGACACTTGGGTCAGCTGGCCCATCCGTGGTGGTGTCTGATGCTGTCCACTCTATGCAGTGGAGCTATGGAACTGCTATGAATTCTGCAAGTCAGGCAAGTCACGGACCATTAATTAGGTGGAGGGCTGGCACCAGGGCTTCAACACTCTGATCAGTGCCTGTCGCCCAAGTTTGTGTTGCTTACTGACATGCTCAAGGTGGGACAGCGGTTGAATGCCATCAAGATCGAGCAGTGTCTCCCTGCTCAGCATGTTCCTGCTGGCAAGAAGTATAAGGACACCTCCAAGCGCATACAGACTATTGTGCTGGACTATGGCGGTGGGAGCACATACGACTAAGGGGTATTACCTGTTATTCCCAACTGCAAGTGTGATTACCCCCTGCTCCTGTCTACATGCTTGCCTCACCATCTGTGTGTTGCTGCCTGCCGTATTGTTGGGGGGGTGTACGTGGGTCTGACTGCTACTGGTGCACTATGTTTCTGTGGCCTGGAAATAAATGGTGTTACACTGAAGATCCATTGTCCTGTGCTTTATTGCTGCCTTGTGGCATGTTCTGTCCTGATGGGCTGCCTGCGCTTTTGTGTCCTGTGATGATTTTGGTTGCCGACATTGCTGGCGGCGATACATTGCTTGTGATATTTTGTACTGCGATGTTGTTCCCCACATTTTCATCCCGTTCCTTTTTCCTGATCTTCCTCTACACAGCCCCCCCCCCACCTTTCTTAACCTTACAGTCCCTCCTCTTTTCACTTATGTATCTAAATGTAAGCCTGGCACTGTTATACCAAGAGCTACTACCCCCGCCTGCTTTCCTAACTGCAGGTTGAGGGGCTTGGGTTCGCAATTAGTTGCTACTAGGGCCTTCCTACCCACAGTACTTTCATAATTATGGTGCCTCCACCCAGAGTAATGCTTAAGTGGGTAACTATCACAGTAGGTACAGCCTTCTGGGAAGCTAATGCCCCCCACAGTCCTACCTAGTGATCCTATAAACTTAACTGGGCAGTAGCAATGGTTAACATTTAGAATATAACTTAACATCAACATTAATGATATGTTCACACTCGGCCCACTTACCCACAGGGTCTGGATCTCTGGCATGAACCCTGAGTTTCCCTGTAAGAGACAGTTTCAACAACACCATGAACTTTAAGATTATTCAGCATATAACTTAACACTCTAATCCAAGTAATAATATGCCCATGGCCCAGGTTAATCTCAAAAGAGTAAATCAAGTTTATTTAGGGGACATAACAAGGAAGGGGGCAAGAATCTGAATTGTTAAGCAACACTTAAATAAACAGAGTTAAATTACTGTTGCCAATCAGTTACTGACTTTGCACAGTTTATGCAACACTGGGTACCCAGAGTGGAAGCAGGCATGTCTGAATGGTGCCATGGGGTGGCCGGCATTGCAGCTGTGATTGAGGCCCTTAATGGAAAGAAGAATGATTAGATGCAACAACACACTTGTAAAACCCAGAATTAGTTATATCCGTGGCCGGATGGCCCAGTCACTTTAATTACCATAAACTGACAAACAGAATCAGGTGGTACCATAAATGATTAATTGCTGTTTCAGGGAGCTACCTTGGTTTTACTCATTGTACCCAGCTGGATTGAAGATGGCTCTGGTGACAGTAAGACCTGTTGCTTTCAAAGTGCTGGTGGGGACCGGGGCCAGCATGACTCACCTCCACTTCATGGCCTTTCCCTGTAGGTAGCCGCAAGGTGCGTGTAGCTGCATCGCTGGGGCTGATTCCCCAAAACTGGTCTCTCATTGAGATGGTGCTGGTGCTGGTACAGGTACAGGAACAGTCTGGCTGGGCCTCGGATGACATAGGCCCAGGCTGAGAAAATGTTTGTTGGCCATTTGGATGGGTGCTGGTGGACTCTCCAGATGGTTGTGACAGAGTATTTCATTACTGGTGTTGGCTCCAACTTCAGTACTGGAACCCCTAGAGCAATTTCTCCACACACGCTGTGGGTCACAGTCTCAGTGCCTGAAGAAGGACAAACTTTCACCCTTTTGGTATCTGGCCAGTTTCTCTTCAGCCTCTTGCTGAAGAAGGCTCTCACTCTGCTTAGCTGGCAGTCCCAGGATAATCAGTTACCTTCTGAAATTGAGAGGAACTCAACAGGAGGCAAATAGGTGCCTCTCCCTGCGAGAGAAACACAGAGCCACACAGGCTGCTTTCTTCTCAGTGGCTCGAGCAGAACTGAACATACAATTAAAAACAGTCTCCAACTTTTCCAGTTTTCCTGTATTCTGATTGACTGTGGAGTTGTCAATCACAATTCTAATGTTCCCACTGTCCATTTAGGCGCCAACAAGGAAAAGTTCACAATTTCTCCCACAAGGCACTATAATTGGGACCCCTTGAGGACCCCTTGGTTCCAGTTGGTTCAAAGCAGAAGTCCAAGACCAAAGATGGCGACTCCCATCAGGAAGTCCAGTACTGGTATCATAAACAATTGATTTGTTTTATCAACAGTAAAGTTTTAGAGATAAACAGTTACAGATTCTTGTAGGGCTCTCTCTGCACTGCTAGCGACTACAGATTAGAGTGGATGGGCGCTATGTCTGGCTGGTCATGAGCCTTGATTTACTTGGACTCAGCCAAGGCTGTTTACACTACACACAGTTGGAATCCCTTAAAGCGATAGTGCGGTGGCGTAGAAGTGCACACACACGCAGGACAACAGCAGAACATCAACAGCCATGGATTTAGCTCTGCTTGCTGGGTGTCTGCCAGGGAAGGGTGTTACATATGTAACCCCCCTATAAATGGGGGTTCCCAAAAGTCTTCCTTGTGTGTGCTTAAATGCCCACTGCCAGGCGGGTGTTCTGTGTCTTTACAGGTGTAAAAGTGCTTGCATGTGAGTGCCCTGTTAGCCTCCATGCCTGTCCCTTTAAGAGACATTATTTTTGTAGTGTATAATTAATCTGGGTAGGGGCCGAGTGATCCAGGCTCTAGTCCTGCCTGAGCTGCAATAATATTGCTCTGTTCTGCCATCGCTAATGGTGCAGAGGGAGCTCTGTTAAAACTGGTAATTGTTTGCTGATTAGCTGCTCTACTAATACTGGTATTATAGTTTGTCTAACCTGCCTTTCTTTGCAGCATGGACATTTCTGTATTGCACCATTGGGGACCTTAAAATGGAGTCTGTCCCCAGGGGTCTTGTGGGAGTGAATTTCTGTAGTGAATTGTAGTTTTTTCATTTTGGCACCTAAATGGACCTGGAAGGGGAGCTCTTGCTTTAACAGACAGATGAATCAGCCAACCAGAACCTTTAGGACCGAAGAGAAATTCCCAAGCTGCCTGCTACAGAGAGACAGTGTGAGGAGTTCAAAGAATGAATAGCTCTGGAGATTCAAGCAGCTGCTGCTGCATAGTTCGTGCAGGAGATTGGTGGAAAGGCCGAGTCTGGTCTGTCTGCCTGCTGTCCCTCGTGAGGGAATTTAAAGGAAATCTGACTTTATCCAAATTGAGAGAGACTGAAGCCACTGAACTGTGACCAGATCTAAGACTGAAGAAGACCAAAGATTTGCTGAATGCGATTGACCTGTCAGGACAACCATTCACCACAGAACTCCCTGTTTTACTCAGACACACTTATATTGTGGCCAGAGTGCTATTCGCTTAGTGGTACAGTGATTGCTTTACGAAAATGTGCTGTATGCTGTTAGTGGGTCGCGATTTGGTTCCCCACTGTTTAAATGTGCCTTGCTTGCTCAAAGCTGCATCCAGCCTTCCCAGACTGAAATCCGAACTGTTTATCCGGCCTGGGCCTTGCTCCCCTGACCCAGCCAGCCCCTCATGCCACAGAGAAAACCATTGATGAGAGACCTTCTTGGGGATTCGGTTCCCTGTCCAACATCTTGAACAGGAACAACACCTCAGTGATTCGTGTGGGTCCTGCTTCTCCTGGCATACCAGTTGTCAATCTGCAGTCTCTATTTCGTCCCTCCTGTGTATCCTATTGGGGTAGCACGAGTAACAATCAGGGTAGCTCCCTGCAACAACAGCTAAACCACAAGTGTTGCTCTCTGATTGCATTGTTGTTTTCCTTTCATGAACTGAACCTCCAAGCTCCGGTTTACAAATTGTTTGTGGTTGTGCATGCCTTTTCTTTTCACCACAGGGCCCCGACCAGGTGCAACACCGGCCTACCCAGGGCAACATTTCAGGCTAGCCCACCTTACTTCCACCTGGGTACGCAGAGCGTGTGACCGTGCAGAGACTAAAAAAGTGCGTACATAATTGCCAGACTAGATCAGTTATTGAATCAATCAACCTGATTATACCCCTCCCTTTTTCAAGTCCCCTGAATAAATCAGATTGAACTCTTTTTGCATTTAATCTGACTGTGGTTCCAGTTTGTACCAAAAGCTCTGTACTGTTGTTATTTGCTGTGCATAACCTTGTTCTACAGGGGGTCTCCAGGGTCAAACTGGTGGAACCAGCCCTGGTGTTAAGTGCAAACAGTGTGGGGATTTGTATGCTGAATAAGGGTTACTATGAAAGTGCCTCTTGTATATTGTCTAGGCCACTAGAGGGGAAAAAGGGAGGTTACAGTGTCCCGGAGGGCTGTACCTAGGTTAGCATAGCTACTAACAACCCTGTCCTCTGGGTGGAGGCACCCATTTCAGTACCAAGGCCTCTTAACCTGCAACTAGCCAAGCAGGCAGGGGCATTAGCCCTAGGGACAGCACCACCTAGGAGTTGCACATAAAAAAGGTATTTTCTCCTTTAGTTACATCTTTGGTTATCCTTTTCTTAGTTTGTGCCTTTGCGCTCCTCACCGCTTTCCCTGCCTTCCACTGCTTCTCCTGATAACCTCCCTATCCTCTTTCCTCTGCATCTCTTTGTACCTCCTGAATGCTACCCTTTTAGCCCTAATGTTTCAGCCACTTCCTTTGAGAACCATAGTGGTCTCTTTTTTCCTCCAGTTTTTGCTCACTTCTTTTGTGCAGAGGTTTGTTGCCTTCACTGTGCCATCTCTCAACTTGATCCACTGTTCCTGCACCCCACCCAGGTCATCCCCTCCCCTCACTAGGTCATCTTTAAGGCATCCACCCATTTTTTTAAAATCTGCCCTCCAGAAGTCCAAGACCCTTGTCTTCTGGGATACCATGTGTATGGAAGTCATATTGCTCGTGTTGTTTTTCAAATTGCCTCACCCTGCTCCCCCTCCCTTGCCCCAGAACCTGCCCCCTCCCCCCTTAGTTTTTCCAGTCCATGGCCAGGCTATTTGGACTGACTGGACACTCAAACATTTTTTCATTATACAGAGAGGCTGAGAGAGAGAGAGAGAGAGACTTTCTAGTTCCTACAAGCATCAAATGGTGACGCAGCTATGCTATTCTTTGTCCTTTTGCATTGCGGTGATTTAGTAGCACAAAAACTTTGTTTTATATAGATGATTTCATTTTTTCCAGAAAAAATTTAAGTCTAGCTTTCTATTCACGAAGCTGTGCACACAGAGAGTTTATATAAGCATTAATGCACAACACAAAGGGCTCTACTAGGGAGTTAATGCCCAGTTGGGGGGAGGGAGGTTGAGGCCTCGTGTCTCCAACCACCGACCAGACATTAATTCCCTAGTGGAGCCTGACTGTGGAGTGCATTAACATTCCTGTAACATGGCAAGCACTTCAAAAATTAGTAAAACACATTATTACTCTCTTAAGAATTACACAAATGCAGGGTTTACGAAAGTTAAATTTTTTGATGAAAAACTTGGGTTTTATCACATGAAACATACTTTTATATTGTGGTGACTGCATACAGACTTTCTAGAAAACTGCAAATTTATGGTGCAGTAATGAACATTGCGCTGACAGTGATAAAATTCTCTAATCTACTGTAACAAACATTTAACTCATTCTTAACTACTTCCATTGCATTTGCGGTGAATAGAACTATGGGATCGCTCATTTCCATAGTGCAATTAAACACTACAGCTTCAGATCGCAAACAAACATACGTTATTAGTGCAGAACAACAGTGCTTCTTTAGAAAGTTTCATCCTTCCATGAAATCCAAAATACTCCAGGTATGTCTACCCATGCTCTAATACCGTCATTTCCACACAAATCAAAACGAATACTGTTCTCACTCAGGGGATTGCTGCTTCTCAGTGTGGATAACATTGTAGTGGTGCACGAATTTGGAATGAGTAAATGCGACTGCCACAGTGCAGGTGGGTGGGAGGTAGCAGCGTCTGGAAATTGTGATAGATAGCAATTCTGATGTGGACAATTATAGTACTACACAATGAAGCAGGCATTACTAGGGAATTAATGCCACTTCATTTTGGGTGATGGGTTGTCTTTCCACCAATCTTATTGTTCTATTTTAGATGAAGTTATTTTGCCATGTTACTAAAGTACTTCCTCTCTGAGCTCATTCAGTGTCATTCTTGTCATCACAGTCAGGTGTGGGGGGTCTAGGCTAAACAAACCAAGGACTTGTTCAGCTTATCACCGAATCATTCGGACAAAAAACGAGTACGTGTTAACTTTATCAGCTGCATATTCACGAGAGTAGCACCACTTCTCGGTCAACAGGTTTTCATGCACCCTCCTTCTTGCAGCCAACAGATAGTCTGCAAAGTGTTACAGACAGCTTCAAGGAGCAAAATCAAGGCACAGATTGACTCACTGACAGCTATAAAAAGTGTATCCCAGTCCCCCAATGTATTTCAATGGGGCAGCTGCACAACACTTCCTGGCTTTGATCCCAGTATGAACTTGTCTGCTATGCAGACCAGCCTTGAAAAATATAACTGACCCTGGATCCCATTCATTTAGTCAGTTAGTTATGATTTTTTCTTTATTTATACATATTTTACCAGGTTAGCAAGGTTTTTTTAGGTAATCAAGTTTTTTTTTTTAACAAGTACAGCTAACCAGAATGATAACAGCTAGTATGCTACAGTACTGCCAAATCCCACAGCTACTGGCTAAGCAGCATTAATTCTCAAATTATCTTCCATGAACACATTCCAGAATTATTTACAAAGCTGGAAAATGTGTCTCCAGTTTGGAATGGGTCGTGGGGTTAAAGTTCCATTTAGAGTTAGACTAGACATAGTTGTTCGGAACAGAGTGGGGGGAATTGCACCTTATCTTTTCCTGATAGCCGTGTATTTAGCCCAGTCATAGAATATTTGTTGTGTGTCTTAAACCAGTTCTGTTATTCATTTTTTAATTAAGGTCTCAAGTCAGTAATCATAACGGGTCCCAGCAGGTTTTTAACAATCTGTTCTCGGCAGTCATGCTTCAGCTGCTCACATTGTATTCACTACATGTCACACTATTATGTTTATGTGATTGTCAGGAGAAATATTTGTTTAGCTGAAGCTCATTTACAAGAGTATCCTGCTACAGGACAGTCAACACACCCATGTTATACTACAAAGTTAAACAGCATTTATAACACCAGTCCTGGTCTAACGGAATAAGTTCAGGATAGTACCTACACACATTACTTATACAAAGTTATACAACATTTAAAACACCAGTCCTGGACATTATTGAATAAGTATAAGACAGTAAGTGCACACGTGTTACAATATATGAAGTTATACAACATTTAAAACACCAGTCCTGGCACTATAGAATCAATATGACTGTAAGTACACACGTTACAATATACAAAGTTATACAACATTTAAAACGCCAGTCCTGGTGTTACAGAATAAGTATAAGACAGTAAATACACACATTACAATATATAAAGTTATACAACATTTAAAATGTCAGTCCTGGTATTACAGAATAAGAATAAGACAGTAAATACACACGTTACAATATATAAAGTTATACAACATTTGAAACACCAGTCCTGGAGTTATAGAATAAGACAGTAAGTACACATGTTACAATACATAAAGTTATACAACATTTAAAACACCAGTCCTGGCATGCTAAAATAATTATAAGACAGTAAGCACACACATGTTACAATATATAAAGTTATACAACATTTAAAACACCAGTCCTGGCACTATAGAATCAATATGACTGTAAGTACACACGTTACAATATACAAAGTTATACAACATTTAAAACGCCAGTCCTGGTGTTACAAAATAAGTATAAGACAGTAAATACACACATTACAATATATAAAGTTATACAACATTTAAAATGCCAGTCCTGGTGTTACAGAATAAGAATAAGACAGTAAATACACATGTTACAATATATAAAGTTATACAACATTTGAAACACCAGTCCTGGAGTTATAGAATAAGACAGTAAGTACACATGTTACAATACATAAAGTTATACAACATTTAAAACACCAGTCCTGGCATGCTAAAATAATTATAAGACAGTAAGCACACACATGTTACAATATATAAAGTTATACAACATTTAAAACACCAGTCCTGGCACTATAGAATCAATATGACTGTAAGTACACACGTTACAATATACAAAGTTATACAACATTTAAAACGCCAGTCCTGGTGTTACAAAATAAGTATAAGACAGTAAATACACACATTACAATATATAAAGTTATACAACATTTAAAATGCCAGTCCTGGTGTTACAGAATAAGAATAAGACAGTAAATACACATGTTACAATATATAAAGTTATACAACATTTGAAACACCAGTCCTGGAGTTATAGAATAAGACAGTAAGTACACATGTTACAATAAAAGTTATACAACATTTAAAACACCAGTCCTGGCATGCTAAAATAATTATAAGACAGTAAGCACACACATGTTACAATATATAAAGTTATACAACATTTAAAACACCAGTCCTGGCACTATAGAATCAATATGACTGTAAGTATACACGTTACAATATACAAAGTTATACAACATTTAAAACGCCAGTCCTGGTGTTACAGAATAAGTATAAGACAGTAAATACACACATTACAATATATAAAGTTATACAACATTTAAAACGCCAGTCCTGGTGTTACAGAATAAGTATAAGACAGTAAATACACACATTACAATATATAAAGTTATACATTTAAAATGCCAGTCCTGGTGTTACAGAATAAGTATAAGACAGTAAATACACATGTTACAATACATAGTTATACAACATTTAAAACTCCGGTCCTGGTGTTACAAAATAAGTATAAGACAGCAAGTACACACGTTACAATATATAAAGTTATACAACATTTAAAACTCCAGACCTGCTCTGACAGAATAAATACGACAGTATGTACACATGTAACCCCTGAGTGGTGGTAAAACACAGTACACAGCGCTATGCAAAATGCATAGCAATCATGAGCTATGGATGGGAGGACTACAAGTCCCTGAAAGATTCTTGCCCATGATCCCAGCTTATTCACTCACGATGATACTATTCCTTTCCCCAAATCACAGCACAAATACTTTATTAAAAAGTGGTTTCTACAGGGCTATCATTTTGCACTTTCACTGGGTATTTACACAGAGATTTTATCTTTATGTCAGGAAGTTAATCTTTTATTTTTCTTGTTAATGAGAGGAAAAATGTGGTTCAAGAACTGAGGCCAATTACTTTTTCTGCCAAAAAGCCCTGGGATCTTTGTCAGCTGGGGACTGTCAAGTTGCCGTGTCAATGAGGCTGCCAGATCTGAACAAGAAATTGAAAGAGACAATGAACTTCCTTCACAACCTCTGAGGAAAGCCCCAACAATAGATTTTGTGTTGCGACTTGTGGGGGTGTGGTGGGGTGGAGGTGGTGGGGGTTAATTGAAGTCTTTCAGGAATCTATGTGAAGATTAAGAGACATTGGACCGAGATCAGTCTGTCTGTATTTAGTTGTATTTTACTGTAATCAAAAGGAAAAGTAAAGGGAAAGTTATGGGAACTATTCAAGTTCTCAGAAATTGATGTATTTCCTTTGAACTTAAAGGGGAACAGTCAACACTAAGAGCCCACACCCAGCTGTGGGGCTGATCTAGATTTGCACTTTGTGGGCAAAACCTATTTTTTTTTCACTTACTTACTTTTTTACTGCAGTACAGTAGATTGTATCAGGGTGATTCTGCTTACTCTTCCAAGCTGACGTTTGCTGTAACCAGAAATCCCAGAATACCCTGCAGCTGATGGCAGAACTGGAGTGCAGCAGTGGGAGATTGATCACTGTCACTGCTCAATGAGTGCATATTTTATACAGTATGCGCTCAGTGACAGCTCAGTTGGCAGCTGACCACAGTGGAGGGAGGAGGGCTGTGCTGGTCACCGGCTGGCCATAGTGGAGAGAGGAGAGCTGTGTCCATCACCGGCTGAGGGTCGGTATGTAGAGCAGCAGGGTGGTGGGTCACCATCTGCCAGGGTGGGGGTGCACTAGACCACCAGGGATATGTTACTTAGTATTTAATAGGACAGCAGTCGAGGATGGGGAGGGACCACTAGACTACCAGGGAAATGTTAGGAACCTAAATAATGGGATGGTGATCAGTGATCAGGAAGGGCGAGCGGGACCACTAAACTGCCAGAGAATCTGTTGCGTTATCCGGGGAAGGCGATCATGGAACAAGGAATGGGGAAGGGACCACTGCACTACCAGAGAATCAATTCATTTTGTATGGGGGATAACAATCGGAAAACAAGGAAGGGGGGGGGACCACTGGACTACCAGGGAATCAATTCATTTATACAGAGATCAGAGAATGGACAAGGGGGAGGGACCACTGGACTGCCAGGGAATCGATTCATTTATATGGGGACAGTGATTGCAGAATTGGGGAAGGGTGGAGGGACCCCTGAACTGCCAGGGAATCAATTCATTTATACAGGAATGGTGATAGGAGAAAGGTGGGAGGGGGAACCACTGGACTACCAGGGAATCAGTTCATTTATGAGAGAACATTGATCGGATAATGGGGGAGGGACCACTGGACACCAGGGAACTCTACTATATTCAGTATCAGGTGGTGATAATCAAGAGGGGGGCACTAGACACCAGGGAAATTTTACCTGGTTATGGGGAGCTGGGATCGGAAGGAGGGTGGAAACCGCTAGCACCAGGGGCAGCTCATGGGATGGGCAATTGTCAGCACTAACTGGTCTCCAGCCCCATGCAAATTAGTTCATAAGAGGCATGCAAATTGCCCCTTTGTGCATTGCATGCCTATTGAGCTCATTTGCATGGCGGACTTTTGAATATTACAAATTTATCCCCAGTGCTAGCCATTGCAGGGGCCCTATTCCGGGGCACTGTTTGGCAGGGCTAAGTAGCTTAGTGCAGAACAACAGTGGCCCTGTATTCAGATGAATAGCACCCTGCCATATTCCTCTGAATACAGCATATTTGCCCACCAGAGCTACTGCAAGACGGAGTGCAAATGTTTGTGCTCCATTTTGCACTTTTTTTGAATATCTGGCCCAACGGTCTGTTGTTTGTTGGCCCACGTCCTCCTGGAGCGAAGTACAATGCCAGTGGACTCTACTTAACCCTGGGAAAACAGCAGGAGCAACAAACATCGGATCTGAGCTTATAAAATCTCTAACATGCATGGCAGGCTATTGAATCTCCCACTGCTGCAGCCCTACTTAATGTCAGCAGCAGAGATTTCTGGTTACAGAAAATGTCATCTTGGAAGTCAACAAAATCTGTCTGATACAATCTACTACACTGCAGTAAACTGAAAGTACAAAAACGCTTTGCACACTAAGTTGGAAGGGGGGCTGAATGCTCATTCAGTCATGTGGCCTGTTCAAGCAGAGATGGATAGCTGTGACTTTTTTTTTTAAATCTGTCAATAAACCGGGACTGATGCTCTCAGTTCACAAGTGATCAGAGTTTTACAGAACTCATATAGTAGAAAGCAGACTACAGCGTATTAAAAGCACTGTTCTTTGCTGTGTCCTATTCTTGATTTTCCTGAACTTCCTAAGACCTGTGGCTCCTCATACATTGATATGTACTGTATGCGGTTAACACAGTGCTTTTTGCTTCAGGCCCTTCTGCCCTTAACTTTGCCGTAAAACTCCAGCATGACTTTGATAGTGCCCAGCACAGGTTTTACACGGCATGGTGTCATAATGAAACAAGAAGACATTATGCCGCATGGCTAAATCACACCGCTAACATAGCGATTCATGCCATGAGGCATAACTTATTTTTCTGTGGGGGCTCTGCCCCCCACACCCCCTGTTGGGGGGGCTGCACCCCCCAGGCCCTCTACTAAAGATTCTTAACTCCAGGGGGGGTCCAACTTGGGGAGCGTACAAAGTCTATAAAAAAAATACAATTTCTGGGACCGGGAATCAAACCCAGTCCCAGACACAGTGCCTGGGTTCCTGCTGTTGTGACTCTGTCCAGTGAGCCACAGCTGCTGCTTGGTGGAACCTACTCCCAGCAGAGGTCTTATCCTCTGCCTGGGGAGTGTGTTAATGGTGCAATACCGTGTACAGCAGTATACGCGGTATTGTACCATTCGTTGTCCTAGACAGCGCTATTACGGGTTAGCTAGAATGTCATATTCTACTAAGCGTACAACATTATGACCCTGTACAGTTTCATTTTCACACTACTCTGGTTACTCAGAATGCCAAAAAGACCATCGGCATGACCTTTGACTCCAGCAGCATCTGAATTGCGTCGAACTGGATATAGTCTCCTCCTTTAAGTGCAAGTGTGTTTGGCTTAACAGTCACTTTGACTTGTATGTCCATATAGAGTAGAAGCCATGTACATGTAACCCCCTTGTTACCCGGGGTTACTAGAATCCCAGTAAGACCTAGTGGTAGGCAGAGAAGGCAGCTTGTGAAACTCCAGTTAAATGGGTTTCACACTGTCTCACTCTGTTCTCAGTCTCAGCTGAGACTGAGGGATGACATCACCAATAGAACTATCGCAGCTGCATAAGCCACACTGGAATCTGCAGCAAGGGAGTTGGATAGAACGTTGGGAGGTTTTGAAGTCAGTCTTTCAGTTGAGTGTGAGTCAGTGAAGTCTGAAGTTGTGAACTTGCTGAGAAAGCAGCTCAGTGAAGGCTCTAGGAGCCTCAGCCCTGTCAGAGGGCTACTTTTAAGTAGAAGAGTGTGTGTCTCCACCTTAAAGAGAGACACAGAAGATAATTGAAGTGGTGGAGACTGCAGTTTTCGGGTCTCGGTGCCCCTCCCTTCGGAGGGGCAGGAAAGGGTTCTCTGCAGATTCCTGGGGCAACCCCCTAGTTCTGCTTGTGAAGGAAAAGCTGCCTGTTTGTTCCAGAGTTTATTTGGGAGAATAAGAAGATTTGTGAGTCACCTGTGGGGCACCTGCAACGTGAGGGTGAGTGTCTGCTCTTGCTAAAAGGGCCTATGTTTTTCACCCTGGGACTTGTGTGACAATGTGGGGATTGAACTACTAAAATAGTGGAAGCCTAGAGTAATGAGCTAAGCAAATTAAAAGTAGGTTCAAGTCCAGAGCTTGTTGGGATACAAATGATATGTAGAGGAGATGTGACAGATGTCTACCCAGAATCTACATTTGAAAGTTCAGTAAAGGAATTGTTCAGTTTCCACAGAAATGGCCGGGTATGGGCTTTGGGAGCTGGAGGTGGGTGGCCCCCATCTTTAGTGACCAAGTCCACCTCTACAGATTTCTTTTGTGGATTTCTACTTTACCTCAGGTACTTGGCCAGTGATGAGGGAAGTACCCAGATGCGGGATTGTAAGGAAAATTATCTCTAGGAGTCGAAGACTCTAGTGTGGTTTGGGGAGCTACAACAGGATAATTGGTTCATTCCTCAAATGGACCGCGGATCAAGTGGCCGGTGGGGGAGCCGGGCCAGTGGGGAAAACCCAAGAAGTGTACAAGTCGGGCTGTGTACCCAAAGCTGCGTGCAAGTCCGGGCTGTGTGCCTGGTGGGTTTAGAGCCTGAGGGCTGGAAATAGTGATAAAGTATTCTGTTGTCTCTAGTCTTCATTACCAGGAAATGTAGCCCCATGGGGGTCCGTCTATGCTTTGTTTGTTCAGCTTGGATGTGAATAAAAGCCACACTGAAGAATCCCATTCCTGGTTCTGGACATTACAGTTATTGCTTTCTGTGTTCGGATTTACTTGGGTGCCCCTGTGCGGAGTAGCCAAACCTAGGTCCCCCTGTGCCGAGTAACCTCATCCTCCCCGAACCCAGTCCCCACCAGGTACTGCTGTCAGCTTCAACAGCATGCCACCTGTCATTTTGCTAAAAAGGCAGGGGTGAGGGGTTACATACAACAAACTCCACTCCATTTTTTTTAGTACATTTTTATTGACTTGTATAACGCAAACATACATATAATTCATAAAGATATACTATTTACATAGTTGTTGTATTTAAACATTATACATGAAAAGATCGGCCACAGTTTACAAGTATTATCATTTGAGTCTAAAAACAGAATATATGGTGAAGCTGATAAATTCTCTTAGCATTATAATAAAGTTAATAACACTATATTACTAATTCTAATTATAGCCCCGTCTAGGGTTATTTGAAATGCTAAGTTTGTGGGGAGGGGTGCCATACAGCCAGAAAACAATGCCCAGAAACCATTTAGATGGAAAGTAAAACTGTACCTGAGATCCAGATTTGCTTGAGGATGGATTAGCTCCATCAGGGTGCTGAGGTGGTTACAGGGGTGTATCCAGGCAGTCCTTGGGGAGGCAAAACTTGTTAGACACTATTAGGCAGGAGTGCAGAACAACTTATTACTCATTCACTAGTAAGGCGAACGTCCAAATAGCATTAATGTTAAAACAGTCTGGGTTTTATTTGTTTAACTCCCACACCAGTTCATAAAGGCTCAAGTCAGAGGTCAGCAGCTCCAGGGAGCTTGGGGCACAATTGATTTTGGACAGGAAGCAGCGGCTGCAGCCATTACTTGGTGCACTCAGTCCCAAACCTGGGTCCCTCCAAATGCGGAGCCTAAGCAAGCTCCTGGTAACCGTTTTGGTGGCAGCAGTTTTACTAACAGTTCATTTATTTTAACCAAATTTCTGTGCTTGCTCCCCTCCTAGTCTCAGCAGCAGGGCTTAATTGCTGGCTTTAACTCTCAATGCGGGCACTTTCTTTCAGTCCGGCTCCCCCATACACAGAGATGCAGCTTCACAAATAGCCACCTCACAAAGCAAAACCCATATGCCTGATGCCATAGCCCACCCCACAGACATAACAGAGGAATTCTACTGTATAATGGCTCACACCATATTCTGCAGCTCCAAGGGGGATGACTCAGGGCTCCAATCTTTCCTTGCTGTCTTGGAACTTCTTCACTGGTGGACATGGAACTTCAGCAACTGGATCCTTGATCTGCTACCTCGAGGTCCCCCTGGCTCGGCCGCTCACATTCCAACCTAAGGCCACTCCATGGCAGCCATCAGTCTTTTCATGATCAATAGGGCTCTCTCTCCCTGATTTGTCCCGTTGCCAAGGATCGCAGCACGGGCCCCTCCTTCCTCCACACCTTGGCTCCTCTCTTACTTGGCAGATACAGCAAGCTCCACTTCAACGTGAGTGCAGTCAGCACCTGGGTAACACAGTCCTCTTCTGATGCATTCTGCAAGGGGCTCTGACTATAATGGGACTGGGGTGGCTATTGGCCCACCCTGGGCCTCAAGCCCACTGCCCTGACCCTGTGACTCTCCCCAGATTCTGTGGCACAGCAGGCACAAACACCATGCTTTCCCACCATGTGGTGGCTTTTATACCAATATGCCAGGGCTTCACCCATACTACGGGTCCTGGCACCTAAACTGGCACTACAGCTCCCATGGGCAATGTAGTAAGCCCACAACTTGGGGGGGCTTATATAATAACTAGCAGAAGTATTCTCAAAGTATGACGGAAAGGGATTCCATATTTGCTCCAGCATATTTAAATTATCAGAAGCACCATAACTGATTATTTTGTTGAAATCCTCCCCAAACTTGTTGTGCTTTACAGGAATAAAGCCTGTATCCCTCCCTTGACCCAGTGTGTGATTACTGTAAACAAGCATTTGTCAATGCCGAATGTTGGCTTGCTGGCATTGGCATTGGCAGTGCAGGAGTTAGAGAGATGCATCATAGGAATGGCAGTGAAGTATTGAACTGATGCCAACCCACCCCCACCCTGCAGAGAGTGACAGGCATTAGGGTGTCCCTTTGGGTGTTTGGTAGTGCAGTGCGAGAAAACATGTTGGGCAGGATGTGGAAAATGACGGCTGTACTGTTCATCAAGAGGTATGGAAAAATGGCAATGGTGAAAATCCAGAGTGAAAATATCACAAATGCACGACGGTACGAGCGTGCGTGCAATCTGCCAACGCACCCTTGTAACACAGTCATTTTATGGAGTATCATCACCAAATTTTCAACATCGGCATTTTAGGACCTCTGCTCATGAACTGTGTCACTGTCATTTTCATAATCTGGCCCAAACACTGATTTCCCACAGCAACTGCGCTATTCTGCGACGGAAGTGCGGAAACACATTTCGGGCAGGATGTGGAAAATGACAGCTGTACTGTTCACAAGGAGGTGTACAAAATTGACAATGTTGAAAATCTGGCACTAAAATATTGTGAATGCGCGAAGTTGTGAGCCTGCGTAGCAACTGCGCAACGAAGGCTTGTAAAACAGGTATTTGTTGGATTTTTTCCACCAAATTTGGAACATAGGCTTTGAGAAAGGCCACCTCATGAACACTAGCACTGTAATTTCCGTTAATGGGTCCTGAAAGGTGATTTCGTATCGGTGACAGAAATCACCTTTTGAGGCCAATTAACGCCATGACAATAATAGAATTCATGAGGAGGGGCACCAAAAACCCCATGTTAAAAATTTGATACCAAAATTCCAAGAAATGCTCGAGATATGCAGCAAAGTTGAAAAAACCCTATTCATTCCATTATACAGCTTACCGGCATTTCCTCAGTTCGCAACCAGCTTTGAAGAGTGCAGACGGGTTCCCGGTCCATGGAAGATCGTCGCGCCGGACTCCGGAGGTAAGTATGGGGTGAGGGGGAGTGAGGGGAGGCAGGGTGCGCAGTGGGTGGGTGCAGGTGGGGAGAGGGGGGCATTGAGACTACAAGGGACGGTTTTCGTTTTACAAGGTAAATAAAAACGAAAACCATCTCAGGACAATTTTTCATTTTGCAGGGCATTTGGCACTCTAGGGTGGGCTCCCAGTGTGCCACCTAACTTTTTGGGGTGTGTCAGTAGCCGGCGGGATTGGGTACTCTTGTCGGCACAAACACGGGGGAGAAAGTAATGCTGGCGGGATTGGGCACCCCATGGCAAACAAAGAAAGCGGGTGCGAGCCGAGGGGATTGGGCACCCCCTTGGCATTCAACATTGGGGGTTATGCCGATGGGGAGTGGCTCCCTCATCGGCACACAACATGGGGGTGAGAAAGTAATGCAGATGGGGATTGGGCACCTGTCGGCAAACAAAGAAAGCAGGGGGTGCGAGCCACGAGGGATTGGGCACCCACCTCGGCATTCAACATTGGGGGTTTATGCTGACAGAGTAGGCTCCCGTCGGCACCACAAACCTGATGGGGGGTTAACGACAGAAATTGGGCACCCCAATGTCGGCAACGTTAGGCAGCCACCGCTCACCGACCATGCTCATAATGGCGGCGAGCACAGCAAGAAAAGGACGCTGCGTATGACAAGCTTTGCTCTGATTGCAGCAGACCTTTTGTTAGATGTGCTCACCCCATTATGTATGCATGGTGTGGTGCCGGGCATGCAGGCTGATTAGGGAATGAGGGACGCACCTACTGATGCGTGCCCTGCGTTCGCCCAACAGCGGCCGCGCCCCCAAATCTGCACTCTCACAAGATGTTGACTTGCGCGCAGGCGCGGCAAGCCAACATAAAAATGATTTTCTCAGCTTTCAACTATGGGGATGTTTTATAAAGTGCTGCCCCAAAATGCACCCTTACAAGACTGGACCCCTTCTGCCTTTTCTTTGTTACTTTTCCCTTTACTCCCCCCAGCCCCCCTCTCATCACTGATCCCTCTACTCCTCTCTCTCAATCTTCCCTCTCTTGAAGGCCATTGTCTTTCTCATTGTGGCTCCTCCAAGTCCACGTTCTGTTTTGGCTCCATCCTATCTTGCCCCCTCTCATCCTTCTCACCACGATCTACTGCCCCCACCCTTTCTGTGTTCCCCGAACCAAAGCCATATCTGGTAAGTTAGCTTTTTCATGTAGGCTGCCTCAGCAGTGGTCTAACCTGCCCTTGTCAGCCCGCAGTCAGCCCACTGCTCCAGGCCCTACACCTCACATGTCTGCTCATTCATCTCCACCCTTACTGTTTTTATTGTTTTCCATCTCTGCCAAGCTACTGTCTACAACATTTGCACTGCACAAATGGCTTTCTCCTGTACGCGCTCGTGCAACTATTATTTGCCTGTTTCTGCACATTTGGTATCAGTTCCCTTATTTGACTATATCAGATAAAATTTACTGCACGCCTTAGCTTTGTCTATGCCTTTGTGGTTTTCCACATCATAATTACTGTATTATTTTTAGCATTCTTATACAGTCCTCACAAGATTCCGCTGGAAACTAGCTGTTTTGCAACTCAGGTCTTTCCTAGTAAAACATTTTGTATAAATAATTCAGTAAATAAATATATTATGATACATAATATAAAATGCCCTCCCCCTCTCTCAACCAACTCACCGGCTCAGTGCTTCTTTGCCTAACTATGCCTTCATTGACAGGTTCTTTCCTCCCACCCCTGCTGACCTGTGGAAGCAGGCATCCTCTCTAATATACTGAGTGATCACTACTGTAAATGATCTACTGTGTGTGAAAGATCGATTGACCCAAAATCCATCCTGCCAGCGTTTTTGACTCAGCTATTTTGTACATAACTCCCTCAACCCCCCAATACACACACACACACACGCTACAGACTTAGGTGTACCACAGGGTTCTGTCCTGGGACCCATTATCTTCTAGATTATCTTTAACAATATCCCCCTAACCTGCGTCTCCACAAACATCCATATGGATAAGGATAACACAGTGATAAATGCCTGTGGTCCCTCTGCCCCGAAGCTGATGGTCTAGCTCTAGAGTGATGACCAAAAGCTAGTCCTGGCTCTTTTCCAACAAGTGCTTTCTTAATGAGCTAGTGTACTGCCTAAAACTAATATTAGATTTTAAAAGCAGGCAACCATTATCTTTTAAATCTGAGGTACTTTTTCTTTTCCCTTTGTTTAATTAGAAGATTGTTTACTTGATGTTAGTAGGTGTCATGTGTGGAACAGCTCTTAGCCTGGCAGCTGACATATCTTGCTCTACTGCCCCACACTGCATCATCAGCATTGTGACCTCACTGACTGTGACATCACTGCTACTTAGGAACAGCAAGTGTCTGACTTCCAGGTCAGTCAGCGAATAGCTCTAATTCATTATTTGTGTTTTTGATGTTAAAACACTCCTGCTAGCTAGACCTGATGCACAGAGAAAACAAAATTAGTGAATTAGAGCGATTTAGTAGCTGTTGTCTTATAGAAACCCCAGTTTGCTTGCTCTCAGGTATCTGCTAAACTAACTGTTGACATTTGTGCTCCCTGGATAAGAACAGTTACAAGGCTCTGCTGTTGCTAAACTAATTTTAAATCAGTACACATGCTAAATCAAAGGGCATGGTTACATCACTGTCGCATGAGACAGGGGGCATCGTAGGAGAGAAAAAGTCAATAAAATTATTTGTTATGGAGATCCCAAGGGGTCGTAAAACTACCATTCAGCTAGCAAGCTAATTTAGGAAAACCAATTGTCTTTACAGTTAAACATGCAGTTTCATGTCAGGGCACATTTTTGGGGGGGTTCAAATTATTTTAAACATGGGCACAGTACTTGGTAAATATAGACTTTGATGATAAAGTGTATTTTTTCTTTCAAGTTTGAGAAGTATGTATTATATATAAGTGTAACCATGTTGTAAATGGTTAAGTAGGCAGTGGTTTAAGGCTCTGAGTTACAAACCTGGAGACCTGGGTTTGACTCCCACAGCCCCCACTTCCATACTGTGTGACCCTGAGCAAATCACTTAACTTCCTTGTGCTCCCAGGTCACACCTGTAAACAAGCTTTCAGCTTAGTGTGTCTCTCCTGGTTAAAAAAAAAGTGCCTAGAATTATTTTTTAATATAGTTGAGTTTATATGTGGTAAGTAGGTAGGGTATGATGTTTTGAATGTGACAGTAGGATTTAGCATGTGCACTGCTTTAAAATCATTTCACAGTATTTTATATTTTCTTAAAAAGATACTCTACATTTGTGTGGGGGCTGTGGGATTCAAACCTAGATCTCAAGATTTGCAGAGAAGAACCTTAACCCACTGTGCTATACTGCCTCCCTAGTTATGGTAGTCATCTGTTTTATTGAATCCTGGCTGTGACTAGAGGTGTTTACAACTGAGTGATAATAACCACATTTGCTTCACTTGCAAATAGGTAGGCATTTGTGTCTAATTTCTGTTTGACTTACTGCAGGTTACACATACTGTAGAATCTGAAAAATTTATAACATGCTGTATTGTGGCTGTCCTTGTGGTGCTGAGGGCTGAGGCACTGGCACTTTACCTCGTGCTACGCCGACGACCCATGTTCTGGAAAGAGTATGGGCCCGTCAGAGGTAGGCAGGGAAGGAGAAGGATTGAGCATCCAATGGACTGCTCTCCTTCTCCGGGAAGGGAGGTTCCTGATGGTCAGTGCTTGCTCGCCCCCCGGTGGAGGCTGGAGGACAGGGCGCTGTACCACAAGCTGGGAGGAGTCGGGCCAGACGCCTGGAGGAAGCGCGTGCAGAAGCGTGCATTCCCCCCTCCGCTGGTGACATTGCACAGTCCCAACTCCCAGGGAGAAAAACTGGAGGAAATAGACTGCTATGCAGGATGGCAGAGGGTGCCTCACAGACTTCGCCCCCGGCTAGCCACAGCGCTGGCCAACTATATCCGGACTTCAGTGGGGGAGTTGGGGGGCCCCCAAGCCCTGGGATCAGGTCAGCATTGGCTGGTAGATGCCGGGGGACAGGGCTGGGGACCCCCTCCTGAGACAGCCAGCAGTGGGGAAGAAAACTCATAACTAAAAAAAAAAAAAAATAACATGCTGTATTGTGATTCAGTGAACTGATAAATGGGGATTTTGGTTTCTTTTACAAATTCATTTTTCCTGACCATGGATATACTAAGACAAAAAATTTCTCAACAAAATGTTTTTAAATAAAGAGTTTAACTCACAGCAGCAGAAGAACCATGTTGGCATTAAAAGCTTAGTGGCGTAGATGTAGAGGCACTAGTATTTAAGCACGCCTTTGGTAGAGGATTAATTGTGACTGGGGGTGAGGGAGGGAGTGAGTCTTGATATTTGTAGCATAATAGTTTTCTGAAACTTCAACCTTCAATGGGTTAGACTCTGCAGCCATCTGTACAGTATATCACTAAGCCATATGCAGTGTGGTATGGGTAAAACCCAGATCACCAGACCAGGACCAGTGCTGTAAAATCTGCACTGGGCACAGCTTGTGCAAATATTGCTGATCCAGAGGATCAAATAAATATGTGCAAATAAATAAATACTCGGCTTCACCTCGCGCTTCAACCCACCCCAGGAGTGATGTTATTACATGATAACACACACCCTGTTGTGCCTTATTGCTTAAATATGCCCTTTCTCAATGTACTATACTTTGAGTCAGTTAGTGTATGCAACAGCTTTCATGTGAACACTCTGGGCTTCTCTTTGACTCCTGATGTCTATTTGCTTTATCTATTGTATATTGTTTGAACTGCTTTGATCTTCTTGATGTGGTGCCTATGTGCCTAAACTATGTAAGCAGTTTATCTACTGCTACCCATGTATCTCCAGTGAAGGACTGTTATAACTGTCCACTCTCAGAGCCATGTTTTTGGACTTTTTTAACTGTACTGTCTTTGTATTAGTTTAGATGAGGTGCCTTTGTAAATGAGTCTCTGACTCAAAGGTTTGTAAATCTGATATTTTTAAAATACATAAATAAATGTTTATGTTTAAGCCCATGAAACACCCTTATCTAGTGAATGCATTCACAGTTGTAGTGGCTCTGCCAGATCTTGTTTTTAATAGTCTACTTCAATCACCAGTAGTTATCACTTTATTTTCTGTATTTTTCTCCTAATATTTTTTTTCACTTGATTTGGGCTGCTCCTAATTTGAATTTTACAACAAAGTAAGGCTGACTGCTGGTTATCAGTAGATGTGTTCAATAGAATTAAGAGATGTAAGTGGGCCCTACAGCGTGACCTGACAAAAACAGACTGACTCCCAGTTTTTGACACCCAAGACATTGACATCACCATATCCCACTCTTGCAACGTTTTCCTAAGCACATGAGACTGACACGCTCCCCTCAGGAAAGCCAGAGTTAAAAAATACCATCACCCCTGGATCACAGTCGACCTCATCACCTTATGTCATACCATAGACGAGGCATGGAGGCAGTACAAAGCCTCCCTTGCCTCTTGCAACCTCCTATCCTACAAAATTCTCAGAAACAAATGCACCAAAGCTATTCGGCAATCCAAAGACCACTATTTCAAGGCTCAACTTTTCCATCACTAAACTTCCCCGGCGTCCTTCTGGAAGGTGATAATTCTCTCATCAACCCCCCACCAAGCAAGCCAGTCCAATCTTCAACATGGATGGCAGAATTGTCTCTGATCCTGCTACAGTATCTGAACTTTTCAACTTGTTCTTCATTTCCTGTGCACTGCCTGACTCACTCCCTCCTCCACCCACCTCCACTAATTTCCAACCCCGGCTTCCTCTTTCCTCCTGTCATGACTCTGTAAGTCTACCCAACACTCACCTCTCTGAACCAGTTCAAAACCAGCCCTGATGGCTTGCATCCTAGACTGCTCCGTATCTCTGCCTCAGCCATAGTCGCACCTCTGACACATATACTTAACCTCTCTCTCTCTCTCACCATAGCTATGGTACCCTCCACTTGGAAACTAGCAAAAATCCTTCCTCTCCACAAAGGTGGCGACCCCTCCCAACCAGAAAATTACAGACCCATCTCACTCCACCCCTCCCTTGCCAAAATCCAAGAATCCTTCATGCTGTCCAAATTGTCCTCATTCCTCTCCACAAACAGCTGCCTCTCCCCCTTTCAGTCAGGATTCAGAAAACATCACTCCACTACCACCACCTTCTTACAAGTAACTGGCTCAATTCTCTCTGCCATAGACAATGGCCAAACCACCACCACCATTTTCACTGACCTGGCAAAAGCCTTTGATTCTGTCTCCCACCCCCTGCTTTGCAAATTAAGCTCTATTGGCCTTGCTCAACCTGCCATCAACTGGTTCCACTCCTACCTCCAGAATAGGCAACAGTCAGTACAAATAGGTGACATCCTCTCCCCCCCTCTTCCCATCCTCTGGGGCGTTCCCCAAGGCTCTATCCTTGGCCCCATCCTTTTCTCCCTATTCATAAATGACCTCCCCTCTGCCCATCTCTCCTCAAACGTGCATCTGTACACCGATGACACCATCATCTACATCTCAGACCCCTCTCATGAAAGTGTGCTTCCCTAATCTCCAAAGAGATTTCAACCAAGTACAAGCCTGGCTCCTGAAAAACCAGCTTAAACTTAATGCCAAAAAAAACAGTCACTGAGGCTTTCGGCACCAAACAAAAGCTCACCTCCCCACCTGCCCCACCACCGATCTCCACCTTGGATGCTGTTCCCCTCGAGTCAGTACTCACCTTTAAGTACTTGAGAGTCTGGCTAGATACCCACCTCAACTTCTCCACCCACGTCAATGCCATTTGCACCAAACTGGCCATCCTCTATTGCCACAAAGCCAGCCTTTCCCTTCCCAACTCTTTCTGTCGATTCGCCACTGCCTCCCCCCCACTTACTCATCACTACCTCCGATACTCCACACTATCCCTGATTCCACAGTCGCATAGGTGGACTCTCCACAGCGCCTGCCTCATAGCTAAATATTGGCTTGGCTCCCTTCCCCCTACCTCTCTTCCCACATCTCTCCAGCCATCTCCTCAGGCTACTCCCTCCACCAAGACACGCACATACTTTACACCTCTCATGCCCCCTCTCTGTCACTAGGCAAGCTGCCTTTTCCTACTGGTTCCCCCTCCTTTGGAACAACCTCCCACCCAATCTTCACCAGGCCTCCTCCCTATCAGCCTTTAAACAACTCCTCAGGCTCCTCCCTCCCTCTCCCTGCCCAAGATGCTCATCTGAGCCCACCCCAACTCAGGCCTAGCCTAGCCTCGGTGGCCCCTTTCAGGTCAATATTTATGCACACGCCAGCCCCAAACCGTGTTAACCACTTAACCACTGCACATTTTCTGTGCTAGTTTACCAAACTCCAGACATCCACTACTTGTAAAAATGTCTATATGTACACCTGTAATATACTGCAAATACGAATTGCTAGAAATGAAATGCCTGGACGTTTTTCAAAATAGTCTGTTCTAGCTACAATTGTTACTTTACTTTATTGCATACCACTATGAAATGTCCTTATACTGTACTTTTCATCTGTAACAAGAATTTGTTTGTACTCTCTGCCTTCTACAGCATACACCTTGTACCCGGGTCACACTTGGAAACAAGCCTCGGCTCAGTGCACCTTTCCCGGTCAACAATTTTAAATAAATAATTAAAGTGGACGGGACATAGATCTCTAATAAATATTTATATGCATTTCTTAAGGAGGCACTTACAAGAAGTCACACAGTAAGTCCTGACTTGAAAGCCCCATGATATATACCATTTTTTTTGATTCGCAAAATACACTGCATAACACACACACACACACACACATGTACATGCGTTCAGTAGCCAACACTGCACAACACACACACACACACACACACACACACACACACACACACACGTGTTCAGTAGCCATGTGATACTGAAATTGTTGCAATTGAAAATAATTTTAAGTGAAAAGGAACTATGTTAAAAAAAAATCTCCCTTCTTTATAATCAGTTTTATTTTTTGTCATCATCGTCTGCTGTCACATAGTCTCTAACATCCACTGTGAGATGGACTTCACTAGGGACATGTACAACAGTAACTGGAAACTCTAACGGAATTACTGTTCAGGACGTGTTATATTCATGTGGGTACTAACATATGAAGAGAGCATACTGTACATCCTGGTGATAGTTTGCTGCCAGTCAGAACAAGCCAGTTTTGAATTTTTAAAACAAATCGCCATCAGTGGGTTTTTGCAGGATGGCAGCATTTTCCATTTACTCTACATCAGCTAACTCTATGCTGCCCCTGCAGTGTTTATTTTTTTTTTTAGGTTTTTCGTTTATTTTTTCTGTACAGTTCAAATCTGTGAATGGGAGGATTAGCAGGCTGTGCGATCCATGCATCAATAAGTACCCTCATGTTAGTAGATCAAGAAGGAACAATCAAACAAAAAAATAAACAGCAAATAGTTTAGTCAAACTGTAGGGTTACCATTCATCTTTATCCCTTTTTTTTTGTAACATAAATTGAATAAATGGACCTACTTACAGACACAGCCAGACTAGGTTAAGTTTGTGTACCTTTTTACCATAATGTATGTTGCATACTGCTGGGCATAAACACGTACAGTACATAGAGATGCTGGTTACTATTGAAATGATTTATTACACGAAAAAGTAGGAAAGAATTTGTTTCCTATTTCCTTTAAAAGTTTTCCAGTCTCTTTTCCTGCTGTTTCCTAGATACTTTATACAGTTCTCATTTGTCATATCTGTATTCCAAATAAAAACTATTAATTGAATAAAAACTATTAGCTGAAAAGAAATCTTGATAGCATAGAGAAAACTTGGACAGAACCTACAGTACCCGGTTCTCTCAAGTGGATCTGTACCAGGGTTAAAGCCAGTGGTGTCACCAGGTTGGTTTTGGGGAGGCTGAAGACCCCCTAATGTAAGCTCAAGCCTCCCCCAATCATTTCCCCTGAAAAATTTTAAGACGTAAAGCTTCACTGCTTGCTGAGAAAAAAGAAGCCACGGCTTAGAGTCAGCACTGTTTAGCTCTACCACATGGAGTGCACTTTCCTTTTCTTTGCCTGGCCCAGGTCCTCCAGATCCCACTGCGATCGTTGGTGGTGCTAGTGGTGGAGGTTGGGGAGCTCTGCTCCCACCCAGTGCTTTGGTTACCCCTGAACAGTGGCAGGGCAGAACTTTAGTGGTCCGGGTTCTGGTTTCCGCCCAGACACACTTTGCTGCTGCACCTCATGGTCCGTCTGCCCAAACTTGTCCCCTCTTCGTGATAGCCACATCGATCACGATCAGCTGGACGCCCAGGTCTGCGACTGCAGAGGCACTAATTTACTGTGGAAGGGATTTTAGGGAAGAAAGCTGAGCGGGAGAACTCCACCACCAGTGACCACCAAAATGGACGCCGTCACTTCATTTGGGGGGGGGCTACAGGAGAAGAACCACAGTTGGGGGTCATTTCAGGGGACTGGAGTAAGAAAGGGGTTCGGGGAGCCCACAAAAAACAGATAAAAGTAAAAACAAAATGGCAAAACTGAAGGCAGAAAATAAAGAGGCACTCCCACAAAAGGGCACCACACCCGCAACCAGCACAGAAGGTCAGGCAAAGGGATGGGAAGCAACCTGGAGCCTCCACAAAGGGGAAGAGAAAGAAATTTAACAAAACAAAGAAGAGGAAAAAAAAAATAACCACTCCAGCAAAGCTGGGCAGGGCAACAGCCTGCTGACCAGCAAGGGGCACTAGAGGCAGTAGACAAGGGGGAAAGGACAGGGGACTGCAAAGGCAACCCCATGTTTGGCAACACCCAATGTCAATGCCAGAAAAAAAAACAGCCAGCATACTGGAGAGGGGAGACAGGGGAACTGCATTGGCCATCCCCAAAAAACCCAAATTATGCCACACTTATTCTGCAAAATTACAAGAAGAAAACTAACAGACTTGCCAAGCCATATTTCTGTTTAAACAAAAGAGAACCTGGGTGAGCATTACCCTCGTCACTTTGCATCTAAAATGTAATGCTTGTGCTACATGCACTACTAGACTCCCAGTGTCTGGACACCCCAGTAAACCCCAATACAAAACTGCAAACCAAAGACAACTAAAGGGAGCTCACCCTTTGGAACTGGCTGCTGGCCATCAGGGGGACTGCTGGTCCTTTTCTGGAGCTAAGGTTTGACTGCTGCTGCTGGTGGAGACCCCTGAGGACCACTGGCTATAGAAGAGCAGCCACCCAGGGGCTACAAACCCAAACTTCGGGTAAGACTCCAGCCATCCATACTCCTGTGCTATCTACTGTATCAGGCACTCAGTCCAGAACTGCTACTGGCTAGCAGAGAAGACCCTTTCTAGCCTAGAGGTGGACGTGGCTTTTGGCCGGATGATTGGGTGTCTGGGGCTAAGATCAGCCCATTTGGCTGATTTATGACCCTTTTAGGCACTGGCTGGAGGTCTGGCCTAGCCAAAACAAAGGATACAGCACCAGAAGGCTCCGGGGGGGGGGGGATAGAGACAGGAAATGGTCAGCCAGCCAGTTTGGTCAATAAGCCAGCTGGCTGTTCATGGGGTGGGTGGGGAGTCAACCCTTTCCCTCCCTGAGCCCTAGTCCACTCACAAGTCTGATGGAGAAAAAAGAAAGTAAGTCTCATGAATGAGTGCGCTGGTGGCTGGCTGCTGTGTACTGTGCTGTCAACAAAGAGAACATTGGAACAGGAGTCAGGACATCACCATGGGAGAGCTCAGAGCTTGCGGCAGGGAATTGTCAACATCACTCCCAGGTAAGTTGGATCCCAATCTGACAGGGAGCACTGGGGAAGGGGGTTACAGCAAATGCGCTCTGCCTCTGCTAGTCTCTTGGACTCTGTTCAGTGGGTTCAGAAGCATGAGAGGTTTGGCATGCCTTGCCTTATAGGAGGGAACACCTGGACAGGATTGGGAGTGACTGACATAAATTGGGATTGGGATTGGTGACCACCTTTTAGTAACTGCCATGCCAACACAGTCGGCATTGCTTGCACAGCAGGTATATTTTTTAAGACAGGCATAGATGTGGTATACAATCACATCTAAAAGGCTGCGCAGCATGGGTCTTTACACAGTTGTTTGGCAGTTTAGAGAAGGAAGATCTGTGCCTGTGGCTTGTGTGAAAAGAAATTTTGATTTATATAGCACCTTTCATACAGACTGTATTCCTGAGTGCTTTACAATCCAAAGAGGGATGGAGAGAATTTTGCTGCCTTTTTATATAGCAACCTACATAGGCACAATCATACAAGTCATCCCTAAACTCCTTAGAATCCAGGAAGAGGGGAAGGGGGGGGAAAGTTTGCAGCACACAGGGAGGGAGATGCAAAGACTACAGAAATTGATGACAGAGAGAGGGGGGCATGGAGAGAGGGTAAGGACAGGAATGTTAAGTGACTTGTTCAGAATTATGCAGTGTGGAAGTGGTGGCTGTTTGCTCTGGGGTCCTGTAAGCTTTCCAGCAGATCTGCTGGGATAATGGTGTCTGGCTGGTCTCTTATTTGCTGTGGGGGATTGTAATATTCCCAGCAGATCTGCTGGGATAATGATGTCTCTCTTTCCATTGTTCTCACTGGTCTAGTAACCAAATTTTTGCACATGTACCATTTAGTAGATGTCATGATAACCAGGCTTCTTAAACATATATTTCACCATTAGAAATGCAGGAAAATCCACCATTTGAAGGCAAAAATCTCAAAATTTTCCGGGGGGCATGTCCCTGGACCCCCTAGGTTTGTCAGGATTTTGACTGTGGGGCATTAGCCCCCCCATCTTTATACCTCTGGTGACACCCCTGGTTAAAGCTTTACTTCTAAGTAAAGGAAACATTTGGCTTTTTTATTTTGCTATATGTGTCTGGGGGAGAGAAAGGAACCGGTTCATGGTTGCTTTATTTACTATGAAACCGATTCATTTAAGGAACGACTTTTTTTGTTTTGCCATACTGCTGTTTCAGATAAGAGTTGTAAACCTAACTGTTTGCTATCTATGTCAGATATTAATCACAAATAGACTGTTGGCAATGCAACCACTGGTTGTGATTGTTTTTTACATTTTCTGTTCACTTACTGGAGTAGCCCCAATCTCGTTGTGTAGTATGTGAGGCTGGGTAGGCACCTGTGAATCAAACAAGGTGCCATGTGTTTAAAGCCAGTCACACCCAACTAACATTAAGGACATGTTTGTTTTTAAGTGGGTCATAATGAATGCATGTCTCCTAGCCCCTGCCTAAGGAGGGCACCCTGCCCTGGAGTGCACTGAATCTGTCTGCCCCACAGATCCAAAAAGCCCCTGCCTAAGGAGGACACCCTGCCCTGGAGCGCGCTGAAGCCATCTGCCCCACGGATCCAAAAATCCCCTGCCTAAGGAGGGCACCCTGCCCTGGAGCGCCCCAAAGCCGTCTGCCCCACGGATCCAAAAAGGTAAATTCATATCTCCCTGCTCGTGGTTTCCATCGACTGCATGCCGAAGCCTTTGTCCTCAGTTCAAATCTTGGCACCTTTTCTGGGACTGCTTCTGCTCAGCTCGAACCACCGGAGTTGAAAGTTCTTTTCTCCAGTGTGAATCGATTTGCTACTGAGCCTCATCTAATGTCAGTACTTGTGCCTATAAGTGTGGGTAGCACTGCAAGCTAAATTGACTGATTTTGTAGCCATTTGTTTCTAACTCAGGAGCGCACCAGTTTCAAACTGATCTCCAGCAGCTCTCGGTGATCTGACCCACCGTGTACTACCACGGGCAGCTCTGCTGTGTTAGCTCTGCGTTTTTTCTCTGGGCAGATAATTGGCCTTGCCTGAGGTTAAATTATTTAATACCTTCTCAGGACTCACCTCCCTGCAAGGCTTCTCAGGACTGTAAGGGACGGTTGGGCTCTTTGGTTTATTTCCCACAGCTGCTGCGCGGCTGCTCCCCACCTGCCCCCCACCACTCCCACCCTTGGCTGGCATCAGCTTTATAGTCATGATTGCTCAGTACCACACCCCGTGGGAATGAGAGAGATGTTTTAACTATCTCCCTGCATTATCATTTACAGTACACCTTATATTCTGTTACCACTAGAGGCATCTATAATCTTATAAATCTTGCCTGCTTCTTCTATATCACAGCCTATTTTACTAGCTCGTTTTCTGTGCATTTCTTGTTCTGAACTCCTTTTTGCCACTCTGTTTTCTCATTACCTTGTGCTTGCTATTTACCCCTCTAAAATGCCTTCCCCACATTCTAATTCCTGGGCATTTTATCCTTGTGTATTATTTCTTGTAGCCTAATTTCTTGTCCTCATTGTGTGGATCCCAGTGATTAGTAGCACACCCTCCCCAAACGGGCACTACTTTCACCCCCAACGATTTCACCTTCTCTAATATGCTTATTCTGTCTCAAATGCCATTAGCCACCTCATTGCTCTTTGTCCCAAATAGGATTGTTTCCCATGCCACCTACTCTTTACATAATTTTTCTCTCTGTATCGCCTCACTACCTATCACTTTTATTCATCATAAACTGTGGTACTTGCTCCTCCTAGCTCTAATACTTGCTGGTGATATCGAGCTGAATCCAGGTCCTGAAGGAAACTTCTCCTCCACTGACACCTATTGGAATGATACTAAGGGTCTGCGCATCGCTCACATAAACATCAGGAACTTTCCCCATAATATGACAGAACTTGAGGCCTGGGTTACTCAATACAACCCTGACATCCTATGCTTGTCTGAGACCTGGTTACAACCCTCCACCCCTGATCACTTATGCCTCCTGCCTAACTACAAAATGTTAAGACAAGATAGATCATCTTCTAAACGTGGAGGAGGGGGTTGCCATCCTCTATAAATCGCACCTCCTACTACACTGTAACATCTCCTTTACCCTCTCATACTGTGAATCTATTCACGCTACCCTTCTACTTGGTTCCTAGAGGCTACGCTTAGTATGTGCCTATAACCCTCCCAGGGGTGGTGTCTCTGGTCTAGTGGAACTCATATCCCAAATTGACACCGCCTTCGGATGAAATGAGGTCTTCATCCTTGGTGACTTTAATCTTAACTGGTCTGGCAAATCCTGCCAGTCCCTCCTCGCTATAGTTCAAGGCCAAGACCTCCACCAACTGATCACTGACCCCACCAGGATTATGGCCCCCCCTTCTCGAACTAGCACTCTAATTGACTGGGCCCTCATGAACCGTCCTGACCACATTGTCTCAACTGGTACCCTTGCTGATTCCACAAGTGACCACTCCCCTATTTTTTGTATCTGGAGTGCTGCCAGACAATCATCTCCTCCTCCAAAATTAGTCATTTTCCGTAATCTGGCCAATTTTAATCAAGCACAGTTTTTGCATGATCTCTCACTGATTGACTGGTCACCCATCTTTGCTGCATCCGATGTACAGTCTGCTCTAGACTGCTTCCTTGAAACGTTTGCGTGTATTCAGGACCTTCATGCTCCTTGTGTCATGCACCGTATTCGAGGCACACAAACTAAGTGGCTGACTAAGGATCTTCTTACCCAACTCTGGACTAGGGACAAAAGTTGGCAGCGTTTCAAGGCCTCTGGGCTACAGGAAGATTATGATCACTATAGGGCTTTGAGAACCTCCTGTAAAAGGAATTCTCATCTAGCTAAAAGCTCTTTATGTTAAGATTTGCAAATAAAAGCTGGAGGAGACTCAAAAAATTTTGATCAGTCATTAAAATTCTCCTTGGTACCAATAAACCTACCACCTCAAATGACATGCTACTAAACGGCATTCATCATAAAAACCCAGTGACCGTTGCCAACTCTTTCAGCTGTCATTTCTTGGATCTTTCATATTTCTCAGCCTCCTTCCCTACAGGGCTCCCTACATCCACTCTGGTGACTACAGCACAAACGCTGTCCCATCCACTTTTCAGGTTTTGGACTGTCACTACTGTTGAAGTCCTTGAGCTGCTACTGACTATCTCAGACACCTCTAGCTCTGGCGCTGACTGCTTGGAACCCAGGCTTCTGAAAGCCGCTGCACCTCTCACAGTCTCCCCCTAACCAAAATCTTTAACCTGTCCCTACGTCATGGTGCAGTTCCTAATGTATGGAAGATAGCTAGTACAACCCCTGTCCTTTAAAAAGATAATCCCAGAGATATGGCTAAGTATCAACCCATTGCTATCCTCTCTGTGCTCAGTAAAATTCTTGAAAAATTAGTGGCAAATCAGACCATAGAGCATCTGTGTAAACACAACCTCCTCTCGAGTTCCCAGCATGGCTTCCGAAAAGGCCACAGTACTTCTACTGCCCTCCTGAGACTAACAAATGACATCTATACCACCATGGATTCTGGTCTCTTGACTGGTGCCATTTTTATTGACCTAACCGAGGCATTTGACGTGGTTAACCACACCCTTCTCCTTACTAAAGTAGTCTCCCTTGGTTTTTCAGCTGAATCAGTGAGTTGGTTCTACAGCTATCTGTCCAATCGGCAGCAGGCTGCAGCTTTTAACTCAGCTATGTCTGATCTGTCATCCATACATGTTGGTGTTCCACAGGGTTCTATATCTGGCCCCTCACTATTCACAATCTTCATAAACAACCTTCCATCCCAGGCACCTACCTGCTCTGTCTTGCTCTACGCAGATCACCTTCTTCTCTACTACAGTGCCGGTAATGTATCGGGCATAGACAACTCACTATCTTCAGACTTCCTAAACATTCAATCCTGGCTAACTGTAAATCACCTTGTTCTCAGTGTAAGTAAAACTCAGTCTATGCTCTTTGGCTCTCCAGCTAGACTAAAAGCAAATCGAAACTCCCCAAAAATATCCTGTGCTGACAATTCCCTGTTAGTTAGCACCTGTTTCTTCAAATACCTGGATATTCTTCTTGATGAATCCTTGGAGTTCGATCTCCATATCACTGCTACTTGCAAATCTGTTAATGCTAAAATTGGAGGAGCCTACTGTACTTGCTATGCCCTCACTCCATCAGCTAGGCTTGCTGCAGCACAAGGCTTTCCGCTACCATCATTGGTCTACGGCTCGGTCACCTTCCTAGGTGCAACTAAATCATCCCTCCATACATGGGATACTACCTATAATAATATCTGCCCTTATGCTTCTGCCTCTCCTCGTCACAAACATCACTGTCAGCTCTATGCGGATCTGGAATGGCCCAGTCCTGCTGCTCACCGCCTCCTATTCTACTGCGCCTTAATAGAGGGTACAATAAGATCTGGCCTCCCCCAATCTCTCACCTCGTTATTACACTCTCAAACCCCCTCCTACAGGCTCCGTTCAACTGAACAGACTCCTCTCTACATCCCTCGGTGTAAGACCACAATGGGTGCACGACCTTTCTCCTACACTGCCCCAAAGTATTGGAATTCCATCCCTCAAGCTATTCGTCTTGCCCCTACACATGCTGGCTTTAAAAAGCTCCACCGTGAACATCTGCTCGCAGTAAGCCCTTGTACCTGCTTCCATCCACCTTAGCACATCTCCCACTCTGCTCTACCTTACCCACTCTCACCTTTCCTGTATACACTCTAACCTACCTCTCCCCCTCCATCCCTTCCCCTCTGCCCCCCCCCTTATTTCTTCTACAATGTTAATTTGTTCTTGCTAATCAGCACTTCTTGTACTCTGTCCATGACAATGACTGGTACCAATTTCCTTAACTTGTGTTGCACCTGTATCGCTATTTTGTTCTGAATAATCCCTGTATTTTTTCTCATATTATTTACTTTGTCTGACAATGTTATATATAGTCCTACAAGTTGCTTGTAAATTTTTTCTTTTTTTTTTCTCTCTGTATTGCACAGCCTATTCCATGTGCTGCGTCACGTTGCTGTTTGATGTTTTGTATTTGACCTTTATCCTCCCGGGTCGTGCCTGAAAATAGGCATCTCTATGCCTAGTGCACTCACCTGGTTAACAAAAGCAAATAAATAAAGGCATGTCAAGGGCATGATCCGCCACCATTTATTTCAAGGGGATGGCGATCAGAGAATGGGGGAGCGGGATGGACCACTTGACTACCAGGGAAAGTTTTTTTTAAGGAGATGGTAATCATAGACAGTGCGGGGGGGGGGCGCAACTAGACTACTGGGTAAAGTTTGAAAGATTTTTTTTCTTGTTTATGTGAGTGACATTTGCATTGCTCATGCAAGGGTTCATCCTTATTAATTATGTACTGTACGTGTATTTTATTTCCAGTGGTTTACATTTGATCAGTCTGTATTTTGGAGGAACTTGTCTGTATAACCATTCTAAAAATAAAGTACATTTAGCAGCAAACGCAGGGTGCAGCTTCTCTGAGACAGAGAACAAGTGAGCTCCTAAAATATGACTGCACCCAATCAAGTATAATTAATATGCCCAATAAGAGGCACCGAAGCTATTAGACTAAGTGGTGTGAGTATAATAATTTTCATATTATGTAAGATTGCTACCTACTGTACTTGGAGAGGGTATTATTTTTAAAGGCTGTCCTTCTGCTGAGAGGGACTTTCTCTGTACCCTCTTATGAAAAATATGCCACAATACATGGTGGCTATACTTTCTCAAGCATTAGACAAGTATCTGCAGGTGCCCACCCAAAAAAGGGAACCGTTCTCTGCAACAGATGTGAATCACCTATTTCACAAAAATCATCTTCTGTCTCAACCCATCCTCCTCACTTAGCTTCTTACCCAACCTATCCAGAATTGCTGTTGTTAACTGGAAAGCAACCTTTCACCCACCCCCACCCAATCAAAATAAACACTTTTCATTAACTGACTCAATTTCCCTTTCAGTCACACAATGTCAGACACTAAGTGAGAATCAATCAATCTTTATTTTACCAGGCGAGAAACACCATTGAGCAGACTCATTTACGAGGTGGTCCTGCGGTACAAGAATACACAGGTACGACATAGGTACATAGATGGAATACAAAAAAAAAATCAAGACAGTACAAAGTAGAATACATAATACTCAACAGAGTATCAAATCTCTCAACAGAGACAATGAATGATCAATCCCTCACTGTTATTCAGACAGACGCCGACGAAGGTCTTGAGAGGCGTGGATTTGCTGGTTGCTGATACAGAAAACAAACTCAACTATGACTAAAGCAAACATGACATCTTTAGCATGATTTTGTATTTCTTTGAAACTTGGCTTCCCAGCCAAATGCCCTTTGGGGTAACCCTTGCCTCAGTGCTTGCACATAGAGGTTCTTTGTCTTCTAAATTGTTTTTTTGTTTTAATTGGGTTCACCACAACAGAACCCAGATAGACCATCTTAGGGTAGCTGGTTTATTCCACTGGATTGTCAAACAGACGAGGCATACTGATGAGTCCTGGTAGGATGAAACACGTGTCTATGTCTTCTTTTGGCACCCTTTGCAAACTGTGTGAGAGGCCTTTCGGCATCATGCATTTCTGCTTAAAGTTGAACCAGCGTAATAGTCTGTGGTGATTTGCATATGCAGCCCATGATGCTTTGCATTGTGGGGGCATGTGTGATTTTGTATTTCTTTGAAACTTGGCTTCCCAGCCAAATGCCCTTTGGGGTAACCCTTGCCTCAGTGCTTGCACATAGAGGTTCTTTGTCTTCTAAATTGTTTTTTGTTTTAATTGGGTTCACCACAACATAACCCAGATAGACCATCTTAGGGTAGCTGGTTCATTCCACTGGGGTGTCAAACAGATGAGGCATACTGATGAGTCCTGGTAAAACGAAACACGTGTCTATGTCTTCTTTTGGCACCCTTTGCAAACTGTGTGAAAGGCCTTTTGGCATCATGCATTTCTGCTTAAAGTTGAACCAGCATAATATTCTGTGGTGATTAGCATATGCAGCCCATGATGCTTTGCATTGTGGGGGCATGTGTGATTTTGTATTTCTTTGAAACTTGTCTTCCCAGCCAAATGCCCTTTGGGGTAACCCTTGCCTCAGTGCTTGCACATAGAGGTTCTTTGTCTTCTAAATTGTTTTTTGTTTTAATTGGGTTCACCACAACATAACCCAGATAGACCATCTTAGGGTAGCTGGTTAATTCCATTGGGCTGCCAAACAGATGAGGCATACTGATGAGTCCTGGTAGGACAAAACACGTGTCTGTCTTCCTTTGGCACCCTTTGCAAACTGTGTGAGAGGCCTTTCGGCACCATGCATTTCTGCTTAAAGTTGAACCAGCATAATATTCTGTGGTGATTTGCATATGCAGGCCATGATGCTTTACATTGTGGGGGCATGTGTGATTTTGTATATCTTCAGCGTGTGTCATCAATCAATTAAAATCCCTAACAATAACAGTGGCTCAGCAGGTTGCATACTTACCTCTGAGGCCTGAATATCAGAAGGTTGTGGGTTCTAACCTCACACCAGGCATTTAGGTTAAATCCCAGTACTGATACTGTAGTGCAGCATGGGGGGGTGCTGCACTCCTGAGGTGCTGTCTTTCGGATGAGACGTTAAACCAAAGTCCCATCTTCCTGGGGGGTAGGGGTACATTAGGAATGAGACATTAAACATTCAAGTTCACTGTCCTATGCAGCCAGTATAGTGTTAAGCTTGTGCAACTGTGCTAGTTTGGTTTTGGCCATTTGCACTCTCTATTCCAGAGGAATTACCACCCTGTAGGGGTACGAAAGACAAGGAACCCTTGGAGGTGCCATGGGATGATTCCTGTGGCTAAAGGTGCCTTAGGAATCCCCCTAAGGAGAGAAGTACTGCTGCTGGAAGAGGAGGAGGGGAGGATGGTGGGGCAAAGAAAAAATGCTTCACAATGAGGCTGAGACGAACTGCTTATATAGCTCAGGAAGTGGGAGTGGCTGGCTGCTTGGCCACTGAACTCCAGCCAAAAGCCTTTCCAATTCACTATCCTATGCAGCCAGTATAGTGTTATGCTTGTGCAACTGTGTTAGTTTGGTTTTGGCCATTTGCACTCTCTATTCCAGGGGAATTACCACCCTGTAGGGGTGCGAAAGGCAAGGAACCCTCTGACAGGGTTCCACCACAAGAGGTGCCACGGAATGATTCCCATGGCTAAAGGTACCTTAGGAATCCCTAAAAGAAATGTAGTACAATCGTACCCCAAAGAAAGAGGCAACATGAAGCATATAAGCAAGCAGTAACTGTGATGGAGTAGCAGTAACTGTGATGTAGTAGTAGAGAATCATAGACATTTTGATAACGTAATTAGATGCTCAGTTTGATAATGTATTGAAATGCCCAGGTTTACGTAGCATGATACTAATGGTTTGCGTTGATTAGGGGATCCCCTAAGAAGAGAGGGAATGGCAGGACATCCTCCACCTCCATCTAACAGCAGAACCTACCTAAAGAAACTAGGGACACTACTATGCTAACTAAGAGTTATGATCTGAGGCAATGGAGGAGAGAAAAAAAAACCCTATGAGGAGGAAATCTCTGGGGATCCAAGGCCTAGGTCGCCTTCCCTCCAGGCTTGAGATAGTTTATTTAGTGACAGCTCTGCAGCTGCAATTTGGAAAACCCAATGAAAGGGAGGTGGAAAATATTCAAATTTGGAGGAAGGCTCTTGCTCAAACCCTCTAGCAGGAATGCCATGGAAGGTTGCGAGAAAACTCTGCAACAATACGTGCAACGAAGGTGCAGAAGGAGAGCAACGACTGCTGGGGCACTCACCTGGCCTGCCCACCCTAAATCAAACCAGGTGAACCAGAGGCAGTCGTAGGGAGAATGTGGTGAAGGTGCCTTGCTAGGGAAACCATTAAAGTCAATGGCCAACCATTAAAGTGAAACACTAGAGCCAAAGGAGGTAACTTTTTCCACCCTTCCACTAGTCTTAAATTCTACACCAGGAGCTGCTGTCACATAGCAGGCAGCTAAAGCCAAGCCCGGGAGAAAGGACAGTCCCAGCTATGGGCCAGTCGAGAAGGATCCCGCCCCAAGTTGGACATGCTCGAGTTGCCTTTGAATTACATAGGGGCCTTGCCATTTCATGGTTAGTTTGTTGTCTGTAGAGGGTAATAGAAAAGCACTTTATCTCCAGGTTGTAAGTCTTTATGGCCTACCCCTCTATCATAAGATTGTTTTTGGGCTATTTGTCTTTCTAGGTTATTCTGATGTACCAAATCAATGTACTGTTTCAATCTTTCAGTCAATTGAGTAATGTACTCTAATGGGGGTGTGCCCTCTATTCTCTCTGTTCCTTCCCATTGTTCCTTAATAATATCCAAGGGCCCCCTGGGATTTTTTCCATACAGTAATTCAAACGGAGAGAAACCAGTAGAGGCTTGCGGTACCGCCCTGTAAGCAAACATTAAAAAAGGCAGATGTACATCCCATGCCTTCCCTTCATCTTTCACAAATTTCATCAATATTTTTTTCATCATTTTGTTGAACCTCTCCAACAACCCATCGGTCTGAGGGTGATATGGAAAGGTGTATAAGGCCCCAATACCCAGAGACTGGTAGAGGCGGGTCAATAAGCATGACCAGAAATAACTACCTCTGTCTGTCAAAATTTCTTTGGGCACCCCCATTCTACTAAAGATCTTTAGTACTTCATCCACTATGTGAGGGGCCGTGACATTTTGTAAGGGAATCGCTTCAGGGTAACGGGTGGTGTAATCACATGCTACCAGGATGAATCTGTTCCCCTTACTGCTTCTAGGTAATGTGCCTACAATGTCAATAGCCACACGTTCAAATGGTCTGGTAATCAATGGGAGTGACTATTGGGGTACTGTGTCCATCTTGGTAACATCTGCCACGTTCTGACACTCAGGACATCTGCTACAATAAGTTGAGACTTGTTCATGGATTCCTGGCCAGAAGTACCGGTATAACAATCTACTTAGAGTTTTAGCCCTTCTCAAATGGCCTGCCATAGGAACATCATGGGCTAAGGATATTAATTGTGCCCTATATTGTAAAGGTACCACCAATTGTTCTACTACCAGCCCTGTCTTAGGATGTTTACATTCTCTATACAACAGGTGTTCATGTATTACATATCTAGGATACTCTGCAAGGCTATCTGCTTTCACCACCTGTGAAAAACAAGAACTCAATGTAGAATCTTTACTTTGTTCAGTTTTAAACATTTAATTTATATCCTATTTGTCCATAGTGAGTACAGTACCATTATTACAGTTCCACAACAATTTTTCTTTTCTTTAAGTTAGTTTCGACTTTCTGTCTTTTCCAGGGCTGTTAAAAACATTGTCATCAAAGGGGAACATTTGAGACAGTGATGGTGCCTGCTGGCTTTGTGCCCTGGTGGTGACAGCCACTCCTTTACAGTTTTTAGGCATAAGTGTGTCAAAATCCGGATAGTCATGTCCAATTACCACAGGCACAGGAAGGTTAGGCACCAATCCAACTTCCAGTTGTTGTACCTGTCCTTGTACCCCCAGAGTGGCACGCTGAACCGGATATGTTTGAATATCTCCATGAATGCATGTGACCCTGGTTGTGCTCTCACTTTTTTCCTTAGGCATCAGAGATGCTTGCACTAGTGTCTGTTTACTACCAGAGTCTAAAAGTGCAGGCATTTCTTGCCCATTTAAATGTATCATAGTCACATATTGACCCCAGCTGGCCAGAGCTAGATGGGAGTACTCTTTCTTTTTGTGGGGGCAATATCTAGCAGTATGTACTTTGCCCTGGCATTCATGGCAGATAATGTCTGGGCTCTGGCTCTTTCCTGATCTGGTAGGCCCTGTTGCAGTTCTATTTATAGTTCCCCCAGTTTTAGCAGTATTATCGCTAATAGTAGAAGAAAGGGGTCTTACCGTGAGTGAGGGTCCTCGCATTCCATAGTGGCCTTTTGCTCTAGAAGGTCTAGCAGTTATATAATCTTCTGCTAAATCAATGTCCTTCTGTGATGTCTCCGGGCAATGTTCCCTCACCCACATTTGGACTTCTTGTGGTAATATCTTGATAAATTGTTCCAATACAATAGCTTCCATCACTTGTTCTATAGTCCTCGACATGGGCTGTAACCATTTGTAACACAAATCCTGCAGGCGTGTATAAGCTTCTTGAGGTGAATCTGCACTTTGATATCGGTAGGTTCAAAATCTCTGACGATAAGTCTCCACACTAATATCATATCGTTTAAATATTGCTTTCTTCAGATATTCATAATCATTAACATGTCTAATATTGATGTGACTGTAAGCAAGTTGGGCTCTTCCAGACAAATATGGAGCTAATCTCACTACCCATTGTTCCTTAGGCCATCTGCATGCTTCAGCCACCCTCTCAAAAGTTGTTATATAGGCCTTGATATCATCAATATCTGTCAGCTTAGAGAGTTTGATATCTTTTGGTCCCTCCACCTCTCTTGACACAGGTGGTCTAGCTATACCTATTGATTGGATGGCTCGTAGCGTATCTGTCCATTGTGCTTCATTTTGTAAGTGATCATATTCCTGTTGCCTCTCTAAATCTAGCTGTCGGGTACATAACCATTTCAGAAGATCTTGCATCTCCTCAGGGAATCTCTCTTCAGGCACATTGCTCTCCGTAGCCGTAGCACCTTCCTCTTTGTCCTTATCCTCTCTCTTCATCTCTCTTCTCTTAACATCTGGTAAACCAGTCCACAAAGGCTCTTGTGTTATCTCAGTCATCTTGTGAGTCCGCATGTCCTTGGATGTAGGTTGACTGGTAACTGGAGGACTGGTAGCTGTTTGATCCATTGTCAGGTGTCCTGATTACCTTGTTCAATATTCTGGTCTCCAAGACCACTACACACAGTCTTGAAGAATCCCACTGCTGACACCAGTGTGGTAGGGTCGTGGGATTCAGATTCAGACACCAGTTTAAATGAATCAAAATAAATCAGCTTTTATTCATCCAGAAAAAATACATAAGCGAACTGTACGACAAAGAAAATAAAAGGGGATAATGTCTCTCAATAATTAAACAATGTATCTATAAGTTCATAACATAAACAAAGCAATTGTCTTCCACTAGTAAATATTAGGGATAGGGTCTGCTCCCTGCTGAGCCCTGCGAGGAACTGACTAAGAGCAGCACTCTCCCTTCATTTATATTACTAAGGTATCATGTGACAAGGGAAGCCCTTCCCTTCCTGAATAATTAAAATAAAATGCTTTATTAACTGATCTTTATTTCCATTTCTCATAATCAAATATAATAATTAAATATATACAATATGCTGGGAACCCTTAGACACATTAATTTCCATCATAGATCATTTTAAACAGGAATGTAGGCTGTCTTTCACAATCTGGAGGCTACTCCCACAGATTCGCTGTATAAATTTGTCATGGATGCAGCTGGCCGGCTCTTAGGAGAACAGTGGAACACTGCGGGAGTTCTGTAGTTGTGAGACTGCTTTCTATATTTCTATAGAAACACACAGTTTATACCAAAAAACAAAAAGTAAATACTCTTCATAAATAAGGTGTGCTAATAACTATCTGACTTCTAGACAGCTTTTGCATTATTAAACCAGGTCCCAATAACTTTCTCCTTGACACTGAGCAGTTAAGCAGGGCTGGAGTGCTACACGGCATCCGTTACAAACCACTTGCCGCAGAAATATGTTTCCTGGGACTTAATTCCCTTAATTTCTTTTCTTTAGGCAAACATTCTCAGAGGGGTGCTAGATTAAAACCCATTGTAGTGTGATTTTGCACCATTTCGTAGTCTTAATAAACGACTTTAGTTTAAGCTGAGGCTTTTATTTATTTCCTCTTTTATCTTTAAAAAGATCAAGTTTAACATGCCTCACAAGGGGAAAAGGGGAATCCTCACAAAAAAATAGAGACTGGAGCAATTCCTTACATACTGAACTTCCCTTCTCAATCCTTGGTAAAATTTGCAGATTTATGTTCATTTTTAGACACGTACTTGCTACCGATACATTACAGCACGATACGTGCAGGAGTAGTGTGAGCGATCGTGTAGATGGGTGTGTGCATCATCAAGAGGAAGGATGATCGGGATTACAATGTTCACTTAGCAGAGACCAGAGATAAATTCAGCAAGAGCCCAGGACAGAAAGAACATTGGACTAGTGGCCTTCCAGTCAAATGGGGAAATGAGTAAACAGGACAGTAAGAATGAAAGAAAAGAAAGTGGGTGCTGTTGCAACAGACTTAAAGGGGGGGTCTCTATAAAGTTTGGCAACCCTGTCACAGTGGACCTGCATGGAGGTCTGCATAACATAGGCAATGAAACAGCACTGAATAGTGGGATAAGCCCGCAAGGCATTTCCAAAGCCAAATCAAGTGACAAACTCTGAGGATTTTGGGCAGCGAACACAGGATTTCGAACAGAAATAATTAGCCATATTGGCCATGACCCCCCCAAATACCTCCCAGTCCCTGCCGTAGGACAAACAAGGAAGCGATGGAAGGTCAAGAACCACATGCAGATATCAAAGCTAATTTAATAGCCACAGCAGGAGTTTTAGCTAACCTCAGAGTAGAACAGCAGTGTACAAAGGGAATAACAGGATTGAACTGCATAGCAAGGTTCAGAGCTTGAAGCAGGTGTACAAACATAGAAGCAGCATCTGTATTGAGCACACCAAGTTGCAAACTGCAATAAACATAAAACAAATGAGGCACAATACTCTGAAAGCAGCTGTCACAGGCAGTGCAATGAAATGCAGTAATGAGGCAAGTAGAATGAGTTGAGCATGATTCAGCTGTATAGCAAGGGTTCAGTGTGAGGCAGAATCAGGTGAAAGCAATTAAGTATGAAACATGGAAAACAGCAATGGCTTAGTTGAACACACAGATAATGTTTGCAGTTTCATTGCAAGGCATTTGAGTGTTATAACAGAAAGCTATTCAGGTTGTGAGTAACTGAGAGCAAGTAGTATGAGCTCTGGAGCAGTAGTATGCCAGGAGCTTGGAAACAAAGCCCCCCCCCAAAAAAAAACCAAAACAAAACCAAAGATACACAAACACAAAACAGGGAACAAAGACAGAAGAAGCACGCACAGCCGCAGGCAAAATACAAACCAGAAGCAGAAAAGCAACACAGTAGCCAGCAGACAAGCATGAGCAGCGGGGGAGGGGCCCAATCAGTTCAGAGGACAGAGCCTTCAGCTGCAAAAAAAAAATGCTTCACAGTGAGGCTGAGAGGAACTGCTTATATAGCTCAGGAAGTGGGAGTGGCTGGCTGCTTGTCCACTGAACTCCAGGCAAAGCCTTTCCAATTATAAGTTCAACATTAACATTCAGTTGTACGGTAGATGTTACAGTGTTACAACAGTGTTGCACATGATAGGTAAAACAGTGGACAATAATAAGTGCTCAGTTAATAAGTAACAAGTGCTTATGTGAAAGTAAAGGGGGAAAAGAGAGGCAGTGGTGAGGTGTGTGGGGAGGAGGAAGAGTTGTGTTCCTGGAGAGAGACCACTTCAGGATGCAAGGATCCTGTACTGCACTGACCAGAGAGAAGGGGATAAGGGAGTGTCCCAGAAAGACCCTTTCGGGATGTTGGGGGAAGGGAGTAGATGAGAGATACAAGCCCCTTTGGGGGTATGGAGGGGGCCCATAGAGAGCATTCAGAGCCCCTTATATTCTGTGAGAGATCAAGGGAGGCCAGTAAGGGGGAGCAATTTTGGGAAAGGGGAGGAGAACTAGGAATTTGAGTGGGTATGCACAGCATAAATGAAGGTGATGGTAGAGGGGTGGGGTTTGTCCAGGGCTTAGAGAAGGAAGTTAGGGAGGGACATGGAAGGAGCAGTTAGGAGCAAGGTAATTATTGGGGGCAGAGCTGATGGAGTAGGCAGAGGATGAGTGGCGGATCGGGGGGGATTCCAGATTTTTGGGAGGTGGTGAGAGTAATCAGATTGGCTGATTTGGGTGGATTTGTGGGGGATTACCAGGGTGTGACAGTTGGTTGATCTAAGGGAATGCAAGGGTGTGGGGTGTGTTATAAAGCAGGAGGTGATGTAGAAAGGGAGCTCACCCAACCAGTGCTTGGAGGTGAATTTAACAGTGTAGGAGAGCCACCTATCTGCAAGAGAGGGGAAAGATTGGGCACGATAAAGATCACTGTGGTGGGTGCAGTGGGGGGCATCCAGGGCAAAGTGGCAGAAGGAATTGAAGAGGGTGTCCAGTCTGGCCAGGGAGGACTTAGGGGCAACACCATAGACTATGTCACAGTAGTCAAAAATGGGCAGTATCATCTTCTGGACAAGGTCAAGCCTAGCAGTAGGAGGGATGCAACTACTCATTGCAAGCAGCTTATTCAATAAGGACATTTTAAGCAAGGTGTTGAGTGGCTGAGGACAGGGATTTTGAAAAATAAGTTTTTGCACTTAAAACTGCATCCTGCAATTAATAACACTCAGTACTACTTGCAGGTTGTGTATGATCCATGCTGCAACAGATCGTTTAAAATGTGATATTTGAATGCATACCTCTCAGCATTAAAAATCATAGCTCTGGCCTTCAGAAATCATAGCAAAGGGCCAGAATGTGTAGCACTTTCTTATATTAATAATATGTCTACAGACAGCGGAACCCATATAGTTATTGATAAGGAATGTTTCTATCATGTTAGTTCAATGATTTAATGGTTTATGTGTCCAGAAATAGCTCTAACATGATGAGAAACATCAGTAAACCTATGCAGAACAAGGGTACATTTGAGTGTGAAAATCATATGAACATACAAAATGGCAGCAGAAACAGGCTTCATAGTCTATCAAGTCTGCTCGATTGTACAGCTAGCCCCTTAACTTGTAGCTGCCCCACCCTCCCCTCCTCTTAACAACCTCCCCATTCTGTCCCAGCCCCTCTTATATCCCCCCACCGTTCTACACGATATCACTTCCTTGGGCAGAGTATTCCACTATCGCAGCGCTATCTGAGATTCACAGCAGTTGAGAAGTATGTTTGAATACGTTACGCGCAACACTGTAATCCTCTAGCAATAAGTAAAAGTTCTGGTGGTTATTTCATTGCTCATTGTAGATTGTGGTTGTTTTGCACTGTCACACATGACTTTTAATCTTTACTTTGCTTTCTTTCACTAGTGCCTGTCTGTGCATTATTTATAAGCTTATGGCTTGCAAACTGGTTGCATGCTTTTGTGCTTAGAATAACAACGTTAAGGTGTTGAAGTCTCTTGCTGAAGACATCACTTTACAAGCATGTTTGTGGAATATGCTACTGTAACACAACACCATATATTGTGCACTGAATTATAGAGATAATATGTGTTTTACTGCTAGCAAGATAGATATCTGGTGGTAGCAGAGATAATGTCAGAGTTACATTCAGCTCATAAACACAGCAGTGCTTGTAATCTGACATCCTGCGATCTTACATTACAGCATACATCAAGCAAACATGGGTTTAGTTTCTATACCAGACACTTGCATGCTGTGTTACTCTGAACAATACACATTGCCACACTAGTGAGTGAGGGTCACCCATGGAAACAGTAACTTGCACAAAATGTGCCTTACCCCCTAATACCAAAAGGAAACTATAAAATTAAACATTAGAGATGAATCTATTGCAGTAACTGGCACTAGAATTCATCAAGTTAGCCAGGGTGCACCAGATCTACGAGCATCATAGCTGCTAGGTTGAATTTTCTTTATATTTGCATTGTGAATCCTTCCTTTTTGTCTGCACTGTGCGAATGGGAAGTAGTGGGATGGGGTTGGGTTGGGTTGGGAGGTGAGGTGGCTTGTGGTGCGGTTGGGGGGTGGAAGTCATGGTGTAGCCATTTTCAGTGTTAGCAACATTAATTAGGGATAGCACCGTGGTCTACTACTTTGCTGGAATTGTCCTCAGAGTTGGTTGTCACAAACATTATTTAAAAAAAATATATATATCTATTGGTAATGTCCTCATGGCAGTACTGGGGAGGATCAGTTAACTTCAACACCTGCATTCTAGGATTAACAAGGAAATGCTGAGGCCAGAAAAGGGGTGACAAGGGCATCAGCACAATGTACTCAACATCAAGAATTTGCACCAGATCACGCAATATTTGCTCCTGTGGACTCAATAGCCCCAAAATGCAGAACCCGCCTGCCAGCAGGCAAAATAGGCAATGGTTAAAAAAAAAATGGTTAAGGTAAAAAAAAAACATTTCTCACATCAGGTCCATACCTGGAATCAAATGAATGCAAAGGCTAAATAAATTAATGTACAAGTAATTACAAATGAGGAAGCCACATATTTACACAAGATGCGAACAAAAGAAAACACTCACACACACACACACCCGACATGTATCCTTGCTGTGTCTGTACATCCACTGTTTTTTCTTTAAATGGACTGAAATACCATGGCATCAGCATGCAAGAACTTATGCCAATATTTATTAGCTTTTGTAAATAACTATTGTTTTACAGTAAGTGGCAAATAAACTGAACAGTTCCGCAGTTGCAACTAAACAGCTGCAGTGTAAGCTTCAAGCAGTTATAAACATCAGTCTTAAAACCAATAACTAGCAATCAATAACAGAGCTGAAGCAAAGTATGGGGATAGTTATAAATTTTTGAATGTGTGCCGTACTAATAAAAAATAAATAAAAACCCGAGAAAAGACATACAGTACAAAATAATGTCACAACACTTTTGACAAGTGGACTTGATTATTTATTAATAATTAAACAAGAAAAATAACTTTTAATAGTGGCTGTAGTAGTGGCTGAGCCGTGAGATAGGGGCTGTGGACTGTGGGGACACCTGCCGGAACACTGCAACCAAGGCAGGTAAAATGTAACCTGGAACAGCGCCACCTGGTGCATTTCTGTTGATGACGGGGGATGCAATTAATTAAGTGCTTACCGCTTGCCCATTACTGCATACAGCGTACTTTGTACTGCCGCACCACATTACCACATTAATGAGGCAATGCTTGGCATACCGAGCCTACCAAGTTATACCTCATCACTGGGAAACTTTTCTATGACGACCACTGTAGTGTGGAGCAGTAGAGTTAAATATGTCAGCTGCCAGGCTAAGAGCTGTTCCATACATCCAGCACAATATTATCGCATAGAAGACTTTCCGATGAACAAAAGGAAAAAGAAAAATACTTCAGAAATAAAAAGATACAACTGACTACTACTTAAAATTTTTATTTTTCTTCTGTCTGCCTGTTTTGGCTCCACTAGTTCTTTAATGTCAAGGAAACTGTTTCCATGACCTTTGCCTCCAGGCAATGGCTACCTAATCTCCAATATGCCACAGTCTTCATGACCATGTGTGGTACCCAAATTGCTGAAATTTCCTACTTTAAAAAGCAACTCTGTACTTCAACATACACTTTCATAAATATAATGTTTCAACTATTACAATTTACAACAGTATGCATTTTGTTTTCATTTTCACTGTTCCTTTCCAATGTTTACAACACATCTTGGTAGTCTAGTAAAAGGTCTATATAAAACACATTTGCCTGTCCTCAGTTAACCTCACAGCACTTTTGTTTATGGCATCATACTTCTCACCATGGCAACAGGCTATGATGTCACAATCATAAATTGTGAAGTCAACAGGAGAGAGTCAGGTACATTTGAAAGGCCTGCTGAATGAAATACTGCATTATCAGCAATATTTAGTTGACTAACAACAGGAAAAAGTAAAACAAAATAGAAAACAGTAAAGAAAAAAATTGGTCTAAAACTAGTGGTTGTAAGCTTTTGCTGCAGTAGAGAGCTGCTATTTAAATATCTCTGTGTGCACTGGAATAGCCACCTTGATATCTCCTGCCACATTAACACCATTCAGAAGAAGTTCCTCCTTGCCACCAGCCCATTAGTGCAGCTGTAGCGCTACTGCTCTCAACGCTGGTGACCTGCATGCAAAAGCAACTGTCGTCGAGGGCCAGTTGGAGGGATGGGATGGGATTGAGTATCACAGAGGATGCTCTCCTCCAGGGAGGGAGGGAGGGAGGGAGGGTAGCTGTTCTGGTGCATGACTACCACCTTGGTGAGCACAGGTGGCAGTGCGCTCTGGAGTGACTCAGAGGGTGGGAAGATGCTGGTGGATGATGTGCACTGCATGCTTGTATGCATACTTGTGTCACATTCCCAGGCTGGCATCTCAGAGGGAAGGGAAAGAAAGGAAGAAAACTGTAGCAGCCCCGGAGCATAGTTAAAGACCAACCCTCTGCAGGCCCCACACTGATAACGCAGCTGCCTTCCCCAGAACTGGATCCATGAGTGGCAGTTGGGGTCCTTCTGCTTCTGCCATGGGAAGAAAGTCATGGCAGCAGATAGGGGTGGATGCTGGTATGTCCACAAGATTCTGGGTGACAGGAGTGGGTGGGTTGGTCTGGATCGTGGCACAGGCCTGCAAGGAGGAGTAAAAAACAACAGATAAAAAAAATAAATCCTCCTTGAACATTATACCTTATACTGGAATAAAACATCCATCTTCCTCCCCCTCCTGCTCCCAGTTTGACAAAGAGATTGTTGTAAAAGTAAAACTCCCGTCAGTTGACTGCATGATGTAAAGGGATGCCCCCAAATCCACATTTGGCCAAGCTTATCATCTTTTTCCACTACTTCTGCAGCTTTTCTCCTAACTGCCTCCCTTCGTACCCATCAGCACTCTCACCACCCTCAGTTGAGGCTAGACATCTCTTCTCACTGTAATTACATCCCTCATTTTGACATTCTGGTTTGGTTCCCCCCACCCCACCCCCACCTCCCCCCACACACACACACCCTTCAACCCCCTCCTTATTTCTTCTCCCTCCTTCTTATGCCCTCCATAGCTTTGACCCATGCTTCTTTCTTTCTCTCCTCTCCCAAATCCTCTGTTGGGTAGGCTGCTTTCTCTAACTGCTTCCCCATCTGAGGTTGTCCCTACGCTCTGCCTCTTGCTACTCATCTATAAAAGCTCTGCTCTGTGGTTTCAGCACCACTGTCTGCACTTGCATCTAATGTACCACTCTGCTCCACCTCTTTCCTTGCCCATCCCTCTTTTTGCACCACTTCCTCATCTTCGCACTCTCCCCCCCCACCCAAAAAAATTACTCTTGGTACCCAACCTGCATCTCCAAGTAATTGTGTCTGTTGTTGGCTGTTGGCACCTTCTCGCTGGGGCTCATGTATACCCCTGGTGCCATAATAGTTTCTTGATGTGCCCCTCACATCTTTATTATGAACCTCATTTGTACCCTGTGATGCAGTATTTTGTTTCGTTGTGTCCACGTATTTTACAACCTATTTATATTACACATGTATGTACCATATATTTTTTTCATTTTATTTATTTATTTATTCAGTTTTGATAACTGGGTAAGCTCACTGAGACAAGCTGGCCCTTTTCCAGGAATAACCCGAAATTAATTACATAAAATAGAATACATACAGATAGTAATAACATACAGTGCATAAGTAATTTATGATGTTGTATACCAGCCCACATCCCCTCCGAGAACACCTCTGAAAATTAGCAAATTCTGCCTTCATGCTTAGAGTACCTATTTGCCCAATTATTTTATCAGTTCTTTTTCTCTTCTTAGTCACCTCAGCTTGCCCCCTTCTTTATTCCGAGTCACACCTGGAAACGAGTCTTGGCTCAGTACGCCTTTACCAGTTACCAAAATTTCAAATGAATAAAATTCTTTATTTTCTTTCTTTTTTTATTTTAATTTATATTTTGTTAACTGGGTAAGAACCTAAGAACAAAAACTGTCCATTTTCTATATTTTGTTAACTGGGAAAGAACCCAAGGACGAAAACTGTCCATTTTCAAGTGGGACTTGGAGAAAGATATGAACAATATACAAAATAGAAGTACAATAAAATAAGTAATACAATCCAAAGGAGAAAAATTTAACTCTCAAAGAAAAATAAAGCTGTACAAATCATTTACTCACATTGCAAGTTAACAAATTATAATTACATTTAAATGAAGCAACCGTGTCTACAGTAATCAAATGTTCTGCTGCCCTTCAGCCCCACTATATACCTCTTCCAAGACTTATATGTACCCTCTTTGAACTATTTATGGTGGGTGGGTGCCGCAGTCTGCAGTGCAGGACCTTCCAGGGTACCAGCATCATCCTATCTCCCAAACAGGTTGAGACCGCAGCTCAAGTGGTGCATGGTGGTAAAAATAGCAAGGGCAGATATCCCCAATGCACAACACAGAGCCAAATGGTTATCACACTCAAGAATACACAAAATAGCCATACCAGGAGTCAAAGATATAGTACAGATACTTACATTATTGCAGGAACTAGCATGTCACTGCAGCATTCCCCAAACCACTAGCTTCCTGCAACAAAATACAATCTTCAGGTACACCCGATGACAAAGACTCAGTTGAGTTGAAGCACTGGGGCATACAGGAGGCAATTTCTCACTGCGCTTAACCATTCCGTATATCTTACTAAACAGATTTTCCTTTGAACCTGAAGATTCTACTTTGTTGCACGAAGTGAGTGGTGTGGGGACTGCTTCAGTGACATGTGGGTTCCTGCAATAAAGTAAGAACCTCTACTTTAACTTTGGCTATTGGTATAGTTATTTAATGTTTTCCTGAATGCAATAACTGGCTTTGTGCTGTAACTCCTCACTCCCCCTCTGTCTAGGGGCATGACTTTATTGCAGATGTTCCAAGGGGGAAATGGAAGGGATACAGCAATGCAGAACAAATCCAAGCCAGTGCACCCCGAAATAAAGATAGGAAATTATAGGCCCCACCTCTCAATGGCTTCAGCACACCGTGCACACTCGACCTCTACCTCTGCAAATTGGTTCAGCCGCAGACTTCTTGCCACCAGGTCCAAGACCTCCAAACAATCCGCAGCCTTCGGCTCCCCATGAGCTCCCAAGTCCATGATCCCTGTGCAGCCTGATGATCACCTTCTGGAATTATAACTTATGGAACAGAATAAATATAAGGGGCCTTTTATCTCATTTACCCCTCTTTAAACTCAGATAAAGAAAGATCGCTATCAAGTTCCTTCACAAACAGCTCTTTATTTTTTTTTACCTGCACTCCAAATGATTTCAGGGGCACAGGGGTTCCATCTTACTTCAAGAACAAAATAAAGCAGCTCCATGGGACTATTAAATGTTTTACAGCTCACCCATGCTGGAACTCTCAAGCAGACAAAATGGCATACAGACAGTACAAGCAGGTTGATTTAATTTACTGAAAACTCAGATGCTTTACCAAGTGAATCCTTAAAACCTGAGGAATCATCAGGCTCCTGTCTCACTGGCACTGGTAAGTCCAACTATTTCCTCTTTAGCATGTTACCATTCCTCAATTTCCCTTCCTGGCACTGGTTGACTACCCTATCTCTGGCACGGAGAAGCGAGCTGCTTCCCCCAATTGGCCCCTGGACCTTGGCTCAAATCTTGAGAGGTCCCAGGATTTTTTTTTTCTGACCCAAGCCCTGTAACCATTCTCTTTTTCTTCCATTTGAGCCTGAACCCCACCGGTGTAACAAACAACTCCCACACCAGTTCTCTCACTCCTACCATCCTTACTGTCCTTCTTCCATTGGTGCTGAGGCCCCTAAACACAGCCTAGCTCCAGTGCTCAAGTTGCACCTCCTCAGATGCCCTGCAACAAGAGCAACCTGGGCACTGCCTCCACCCAGGCCTCCTGAGCAGCCCACCTGCCTCCTCAGTTTCCTGGCATCCATTTCCTATTCAGTGCCTCCAATGACCATTTAAGGATGCCCCAGCCTCCTTACCACCATCCCTGTCATCACATCCTGGGCTTGAACTAAGCTCTGACCAGGAGCTGCCCTCCAAGGCCTGTCCTAAAGACTTGTGACCCTCCCGGCCCTAAAATGCTGGCAACCCAGGACCTGCCCCTTAAAGCAGACCTCTTTTTATGGGTGAAGGACACTCCTGGCCTCTGCCACTGGTCCCTCTTCTGTAAGGACCCTGCCACAGTCCCCACAGCCCTAACAGCCCAGCCACTCCTGCATGTGATCCACTTAAGGCTGCTGCCTTCCTTACCATCCTCCTACCAATTAGGTCTCCCCATCTCGATGACGCAAAGTTACTAGCTGACCATCCTCCCTGTGGAGCTCCCGTCCCTGCTCCTCAGCACCACATTGCTGTAGAAGCCATCTCTATCTACTGACTTTGGGGGGGGACCCCACAAGCCCAACCCAAACTGACAAGCTCCCTCCTTGCCTGTCTCTCATGCTCTTCCAGCCACTCCCTCCAACCTCAGGCCTAATGCCTGGGCTGGAAAAAAGCCCAGAACTTCCTGTTTCTTCTCTGTCCTTATATACCCTTCTTAACCTGCCCTCTGCTGCCACCTTTTGGCATCTAGCAAGGATTAACCCCCAGAGCAGCAATAAATTCCTAAGCTCCGGAAGGGGGATAGGAGGTGAAAGGGGGTCCCTAGTGGGAGCATAAGCCCCTCCAAAGAGATGGGGCTTACACTCTTCCCCCACCCAAGAACTCATTCTCTCCTGGGAATGATGGCAGGGTCTGGTAATGGTATCCTTCCTTCAAACTGGGTATGCACACTCCCCAATTTTCTGAGCTGTGGTGATAGTGAGGAGGAGATGTGGGGGGGGGGCTGGACCTGGGAGGACAGTGGAATTGGGTGGGGGGACTGGAATTGTGGAGACCAGAAGACACCCTGGGGTGAAATGGGTCCCAGAGATGGGTACTCCCTGTCTGGTTCCTATACCCAGAGGTGCCACTGTGAGTGGGTAGATGACACGGTCAGCATCAATGTCCCATCCTGCTCGAATGATGTTTTGCAATGCCAGATCTATTAAAAACAAACATAGAAACATAGAAACTGATGGCAGATAAGGACCACAAGGCCCATCCAGCCTCCCCATTTCTTTTTCTACCTTATGAATGTGCCATCAGCCTTTGCTCTGTCAATGGCCTATCTATTCATACTCATCTGTATTGCTCCCTTATGCCTATCCCATGCCTATTTGAAGCCCTGCACTGTATTCATATTCACCACTTCCTGAGGTAGGCCATTCCATGCATCCACCACCCTTTCTGTGAAAAAGAACTTCCTTACATTACCCCTTTATTAGCCTCCCTCTAATCTCATGCTGTGTTCACTTGTCCTGCTATTTTTCTTATATTAAAACATGCTAGACTCTTTCACCTTGTAAATGCCCTTAAGGTGTTTGAATGTTTCGATCATATCACCTCTTTCCCGCCTTTGCTCTAGGGTATACATATTGAGTTCTGTTACTCTGTCCTCATATGTTTTCTGATGCAGTCCCTGTACCATTTTGATTGCCCTTTTCTGGACTACCTCAATTTGGTTAATGTCCTTGTGAAGGTGTGGCCTCCAGTACTGCATGCAGTACTCCAGATGGGGCCTAACCAGTGTCTTGTAAAGAGGGATTATTACCTCCCTCTTCCGACTTGAGATACCCCTACTAATACACTCCAACATCCCCCTAGCCTTACCTACTGCTTTAGTGGTCTGCTTGGATGATTTCAGGTCATCTGTGATGATGATGCCCAAGTCTCTTTCTTCCCTTGTGACTGCCAGCAACTCCCATCCCAGCCTATAGGTGGCTTCAAGGTTTCTCTTCCCTATGTGCATAATCTTGCACTTCTTTGCATTAAACCCCAGTTGCCACTCTTCTGACCATTTTGCCAGTTTATCCAGATCTCTTCTCATTCTGCCTACCCCATCTGGATCATCTACTCTGCTGCAGATCTTGGTGTCATCTGCAAACAGACAAACCTTACCCACCAGTCCATCTGCAATGTCACTGATGAAGATACTGAAGAGGACTGGCCCCAGGACTGATCCCTGAGGTACCCCACTTGTGACTTGCATCTCTTTTGACTGTATACCGTTTACCACCACTCTCTGTTTTCTGCCTGTCAATCAGATTGCCACCCAGTTGACCAACCTCTGACCCACCCCGAGCCTACCCAGCTTATTAATCAATCTTCTATGTGGAACAGTATCGAAAGCTTTGCTGAAGTCAAGGTAGGCGACATTAACTGCTCCCCCTTGGTCCACCACTCTGGTTACCCAGTTAAAGAAATCTATGAGATTAGTTTGACAGGACCTTCCTGTTGTAAACCCATGCTGTCTTGTAGCCTGTGCTCCTATGGATTCCAAGTGTTGCACTATCCTTTCCTTAAGGAATGCCTCCCTAATCTTGCCCACTACTGAGGTAAGACTGACTGGTCTGTAGTTTCCTGCCTCCTCCCTGCTAATACTTTAGTGGAGTGGGGTCACATGAATCCTTCTCCAGTCTTCTGGGACCTCTCCTGTGCTGAGAGACTCACTAAACAGTTCTGATAATGGCTCTGCTAGTTCCACCCTTAGCTCCTTTAGTACCCTGGGATGTATGCCATCAGGTCCCATTGCCTTGTCCACCCTGAGGTTATCAAGCTCTTGCAGGACTTTTCTTTTGTGAAGGGACTAGTGCACACCTCTCTCCCCCCTGTGTCCATGGTGCTGAGCTGTGGGCCTTGCCCTGCCTTCTCTTCAATAAATACTGAGCAGAAGTATCTATTTAGGATAGATGCTTTTACATGGTCTTCCTCCTCACATGCCCCCTTATCCCCTTTGATCTTAGCAATATCCCCTCTGGACTTTCTCCTTTCACTAATGTATCTGTAGAAAGTCTTGTCACCTTATTTTACTGTTTGTGCTAGTGTTTCCTCTGTTTGGGCCTTTGCCTGCCTTACTGCTTTCCTTGCTTCCCTTAGGGAAGTTTGGTATGCTTCCCTATCTTCATCCCACTGCATTCCCTTATATTTCCTGAAGGCCAGTCTTTTGGCTCTGATCTTTTCTGCTAATGTTTTTGAGAACCAAAGTGGTTTCCTTCTTCTTTTGCACTTCCTTTTCTCTCTAACACAATGTGATGTTGCTTCAAATATTGCATCCTTAATACTTGCCTACTTTGCCTGTACCCTCTCACCTGCATTTCTTCTTGCCAGGGCTAACTTAACTCTGTTAGCCATCTTATCAAAGTTAGCTCCTCTGAAGTTCCATATTTTTGCCTTGGAATGGGATGATTTAGTTCTAGTCGCCAAATTGAACCATACCATGTGATGGTCAATGGCCCCCAGGTGACCTTCTACTTTTACTTGGAGATCTGTGATCCTTTCCCTGTTTTTCAGTACTAGATCTAGGATAGTCCTCTTTCGTGGGTTGTTGTACAAGTTGTTTGAGGCCCTTCCCTTCCAGAGAATCCACTATGTGTCTAGTTCTGGCAGGTGTTTCTGCTGGTATTCACCAATCTGTATCTGGCATGTTGAAGTCTCCCATGTAGCTGTCATGTCTTGTATATCTTTTAACAGTAATGTGTCTATGTTCTGCTCCTGGTCTGGAGGCCTGTAGACAACCCCAGTTCGTCTGGCTGTCCCATTTTCTGTTTCCAGGGTGACCCGCAGTTCTTCTGGCTCCTTATGTGTATTCTGAATTTCTGTAGCTTTGATATTTTCATTGTCATAAACAAGACAGCAGTGACTGCTGATCTTGTTAGGTCATCTGGCCTGGCATGCATCACCGAGACCTGACTGGATGAAAATTCTGGCCCAGTTCTTGAGTCAGCTATTCCATCCGGGTTCTCGGTGATACACTGCCCAGGGACAGATTGTAGAGGTGGGGGTGTAGCCATTCATTTTAAAATGGAATTGGGCCTTTTAGATGTGCCAGTTGGGGAGACCAGTTCCTTCGAATGTATAATTAGCACAGATGTGGGGTGCAGGATTCTTCTTGTCTACCATCCACTCGGGGGCAAGAAGCAATACCTGCAGGAAGTCGCAGACTTCATTGTCAACATGGTTTTGGAGTCTCCCAGATGGATGATTCTGGATGACATCAATGCCTAGGTCGATGACAAACTTTCGCAGTTTGGACAGGACTTCCTCCAGCTTATGAATTCGCTGGGCTTCACCCAGGTTATTTCCTTCAGTAGGCTGTTGGTTAACTAGGATCTGTAGCTTATCCATTAGGTAGGGAAATGGGCAGACTAGGTGGCCCTAGCGGTGCTTATCTGCCATCAGATTCTATGTTTCTATGTTTCTGTGTTTCTATGTTTCCTCTGCAATCCATAAACATGGTCATTTGTTGGACTTGGTCTTCCTACTGGGTATGGAGACCTCCGACCTGGTGGTGGAGCTGGTCGGATGGTCTGACCATCACACTATAAGGTTTCATTTCCAGGCTTTCCCTACAAGCCTGCCCCTACGGAGATGGTCTGGTACTGCTCTTCAAGGGGTTTTACCCCAGATGGCATGGTAGTGGTGCTGGACCTATCGGGTCTTCCGAGTGCAAGCTTGGATCTAGACAATCTGGTACTGTCCTATAAGACGGCCATAACTGAGGCTCTGGAGTCCATAGCTCCTGCCCAAGTTCGTCCCCTCATTCTTCACCCCTTAGTCTCCTTGGTTTGACAGGACCTTGAGGGAGTTGAGGAGACAGGGGCGAAGGATGGAATGGTACTGGCGGAAATTGGGCCTTGATACCAACAGGCTTAGACTGATGGTCCATTATAAGGATTATCAGCTGACTATCTCCCATATGAAGGCAGAGTTCCTGTCCAGGAAGATCACTGCTGCACAGAATCAACCAGCTCAGCTCTTCTGAACTGTGGACAGACTATACAATCCAGCCTGTCTGCAGTCTCAGAGAGCATTGTCTCAGAAGAAATGTGACAAGTTTGCTCGATTCTTTGCAGATAAGGTTGCTGACATCAGGTCCGAGAGCTGTACAACCCATTCCAACAGGAGTGGTTGTGGTCGGTGGGGGGTTGCAGTGCCTTGGTTGGTCTGGTCTGATTTCACCTGGTTGGAGAAAGGGGATCTTGTGAGGATCATGCAGAGTATGCAGCCAATCTGCTGTAGTTTGGACCCAGGCCCAATGCACATCCTGGTGGGGTGTGTTAAGGTCATCGGCCCATTCCTTGCTGAGATTGTCTGGAGCTCGTTAGAGAGAGGTGTGTTTCCGGACACCCTGAAGGAGGCAGTTGTTATACCTCTCCTTAAGAAACCTTCTCTTGACCCAGACTATCTCGCTAACTGTACAGTTTATCCAGTAGGTAGGGAAATGGGCAGACTAAGTGGGTCAAGCGGTCCTTATCTGCCATCAAAGTTTATATTTATGTTTGTAACTACAGACCTGTCTCTAACCGTATCTGTGGGAAAGGTTATTGAGAAACATAGTATTTGAAGGTGGTTATGCAGCAGCTGAAGGCTCATCTTACCATGCACAATATCTACGATCCTCTTCACTCCAGATTTCGGAAGTGACATAGCACTGAGACTGCTCTAGTTAGGGTACTCAATGATCTCCTGATAGCGAGAGATCAGAAGAGCCGTTCCATCTTGGTTCTTCTTGATTTCTCTGCAGCATTTGACACTGTGGACCGCAGTGTTTCATTGGAGCACCTGTGGCTGGTCTGTGGATTGTCTGGTGGCTCCTTCTCCCTGCCTTGTGGGGTGCTGCAGGACTCCATTTTATCACCCATGTTGTTTGTAGTGTACATGCTGCCATTGGGAGACATTGTATGGTGGTACGGAATGAGTTTTCACTGCCATGCAGATGACATTCAGCTATACATGTCCTTTGTGCCCAAGCATGAAGATGCTGTCTGAGTCTTTAACAACTGCCTCTCCGAGATCCTGGATTTGATGAGTTCCAAATGGCTGAAGTTGAATCTGGACAAGACAAAGGTTTTGGTTGTGGACCCGGGTCGTTGGGTAGAGGGATTTTGGCTAGGTAACCTTCTGGGCTTCGGCTTGGTGGCAGCCAGCTGATGGCCACCGACTGGGAGCGAAATCTAGGCATTATTTTTGATGACGGATTGATGCTTAAATCTCAGGTGTCATCTGTCATCAAGTCCTTTTTTTTACCATATGAGGAATATCACCCGGATTAAGCACCTGGTTCTGTCTGATGACCTTCCAATGCTAGCTCACGCTTTTGTGATGACCCACCTTGACTACTGTAACTCCCTGTACCTAGAGCCCTGTTCTGTGACTGGAAAGCTCAGATGAGAGAGCTTAATATGTATACTCTTGATGAAAGGAGGGACAGGGGAGACATGATAGAAACGTTCAAGTACCTCAAGGGAATCAACAAAGTCCAGGAGGGTAGCATCTTTCAGAAAAAGAGATGTGTAAGAACAAGGGGGCATAATTTAAAGATAGAGGGGGGACGACTCAGGGGTAAAGTGAGGAAATTTTTTTTTCACGGAGAGAGTGGTGGATACATGGAACAGCCTTTCTGAGGAGGTCGTTGGGTCTAAAACAGTGTGGGAATTCAAACATGCATGGGACAGACACAAGGCAATTATAGTGGGGGGTTGCAGAAAGTAGGCTGTTGGTTAACTAGAATCTGCAGCTTATCCAGTAGGTAGGGAAATGGGCAGACTGGGTGGGCCAAGTGGTCCTTATCTGCCATCGAAGTCTATGTTTCTATATTTCTATGTTTCTATGTTTAGAGCTACCAGGGGTTGATATCCACAACTTGCAGCTGGTGCGGAACGCGGCAGCCAGGCTGCTGACCGGTCTTTCTCAATCTAGCCATGTCACACCTCTGCTGCACGATCTGCACTGGCTGCCTATTCGGTAGTGGATCACCTTCAAGATGGAAATGCTAACCTATAAAATTCTACATGGACAGGGACCATGCTATCTGCTAGAGCTTTTGTGTCCCTACCGCCCCCACTGCCCACTCTGCTCCACCGATGAGGGATTTCTAGAGGCTCCCAGGGTTCGTTTGAAGACCTCTGGGGCCCGAGCACTTGCATTTGCGGCCCCAACCTGTTGGAACTCTCTACCTCGTGGGAAAAGGGAGTGTCTGACTGTGGAGAGTTTAAAAAAAAAAAAAAAAAAAAATTTACTGAAAACCCATCTCATTAATCTTGCTTTTTCTCAGAACTTCGAATGAATTGCTTAATGGTGTTTGTATTTTACCTTTTTATGGCTATTTTAATCGGTTTTAATATTTTTGTACATGCGCTCTGATATTTTATGAATAGCGCTTTATAAATAAACATTTGATTGATTGATCAAGAACAAGCACACCATATCCGGCCACAAACATCACCCACATCAGTCTCACGAAGCCCAAGGGTACCCAAATAACTACATGTAACCCCTCTGGAAATGGGGGTTCCCAAAAGTCTTCCAGGAGCTTGGCTGAATGCTCCAAGTCTGGACGGTGTTCGGCGTCTGAGCTGTTTAAATGTGGTTCCAAGTGAGTGCTATTTGAGCCTCCACATACTGTCTCTTTCGGAGCTGTCTGCTTGCAGACTTAATTACTTTGTATGGGGGGGACTGTGTATTTAATGCTGAACTCCCACCTGAGCTGCGGAGTAATCGCTCCATTTTGCGGTCGCTGGAAGTGCAAAGGGAGCCCATTTGAAAGCTGTAACTGTTTGCCTGTAATCATTAAAGGCATTAGCAAAATTGTAGTTTGTCTAACCTGCCTTTATTGCAGCTGGGACTCTGTGTGTGTAACCCCTCCATTTTGGACCTAATTGGGTTAAGGGAGCCCTAAAATGGACCCTGTGGATGAATCAGAACTTGGATTCTTAATTTTGGGCCAGCCACAAGGGGATTGTATGGGCAGTGACCCTGGGAAATGTAGTTTTGACCTTAGCGCCTTTTTCCACCAACAGAGGGCATCTTATTGTGAGTGACAGCCGAACCAACCAACAGAATGATGTAGAGCTAAAGGAACTTCCCTGCTCTGTGACTGGAAAGCTCAGATCAGTCGTGACAGTGAAGAGAGAGGGAGCTCTGTGCTTTTGCGGTGTATAGCCTCGCACAGGAAACACGTGTGAGGCCCTGAGGTTTGGCCTGCAGCCGTTGCAAGTGCCCGTTCGGACTGAAGCCAAGTTGTGAGGAGACAGAAGGAAGTCTGAAGTGTGGAAACCAGGCTCACCCTGTAGAAGACTGGAGAAATTGCTGAATCGTGCTCGGTCTGTCAGGAACTGAAGCTGCTGTGTGTGCTCCCAGGTATTTTTCAGTAATTGCGATCGGGATCGAGGAGCAGCCTGCTTGGTATAGTACTTTCCTTTTACATATGAATGTGCGTAGTGCTTGTGGGGAAATCGCTATTTCCAATCCCCTGTGCTGTATGCTGTATGTTGAAGCTGGGTGCTCCTGTATGTAACCTCTACTGTATTACCAACTGTCGGAGCACGTGGCTCCTGTATGTAACCCATGGCTCCTGCATGTTACACCTACCCTATATCTTGTGTGTCATGGATACCCTGTAACTCTCCCGGGTCACTCCTGAAAATAGGCACTTTGCTGTCTAGTGTGCTTACCTAGTTAACAAAAGCAAATAAATAAATAAAATAAATAAAACCCCAGCTTGTCCCTGGACTAAATCCATTTGCTATCAATTGCACTGGGGTCCAGTGACAAGGACCTTGTCTCCATGCCCTGTTGCTCTGGCAATCCAGAAGAACATCCATCATCTGGCCCTCAGCTTGGGTATTGTGAGTACAAATCAGGGTATTCCCCTGCAGTCTGTTTTCAATCACAAGTGTGTCATCTAATTCTTGTTGTTTCACTGCTTCATGGACTGAGCCATCTAGATCTGGATTACAATTGGGTGTTGTGCATATATTTTCTTCTACAGGGCCCTATCCATCTGCACCTGCCGGCCAACCCCAGGCAACGGACCTGGCTAGCCCCCCAACCTGGGTACCCAGAGTGTGACTTTTCAGACCCTGTATGTGTGCACAGACTGTGATTTAATGCCACCAATTAACCCGATTTCTCCTTCCCGTGTTACTGTCCCCTAAATAAATCAGATTTGTTGTTATACTATATACTGTCTGGTGTGTTGGTACTTATGGAAACACTATTGTATTTAGCTGTGTATGTTTAACCTTCTTTCACAGGTGGTCCTCAGAGACGTGCTGCGGAATCAGTCTCGAGGGTAAGTGGTGCTTTATGAGTGAACAGTATGTATACGTGGGGTATTGGGGCTGTAACTCCTGTGTACTGTGTGAGCCACTAGAGAGAACCAAAGGGAGTCACAGTGTCCCAGAGGGCTATGATCAAGTTAGTCTAATCACTACAAACCCTGACCTCTGGGTGGAGGCACCCGCCATAGAACCTAGGCCCCTCAACCTGTCAGTAGTCAAGCAGGCAGGGGTAGTAGTCCTTGGGATAGCGCCACCTAGGGGTTACATAAAACTTACCTGCGCCAAGATATAATTGTAAAATTTTAGAAAAACCTGAGTTATCACTCTGTCATAAAACAATCATAATCATTGATTTCTTAATTATATAACTTTACCATGAACATTTCAAAAACAGTAATGAGGTAGTTCTGAAATTTTAACAAACCCCAATATACCTCCCACCAGATAGAAACAAGTCACTTTATGTACAATCCCACAACACACTCTCTTACACACTCACTCTCTCGCCTATCAACCAGCATTCACACTATTAAACTTCCATGATCTTTACATTTTTAATAGTAAGTTCCATTTTTCTTTTCTGTAAAGAAAGCTATTTACAGTCACCATCTCCTGTTCCATAGAGCAACTGTCCTGGCGCAGTCCATAAGGCTGTAATCAGGAGGCCTAAGTTGCAGGCCTCCTTCCCAGAGGGAAATACTAATCCAGTTCTGATTTGGTGGTCACATCCCCAAAAGAGTCATGGTCTAAGATGTAGTATTTGGTCCATGTCCCAGCCACATCCTAGACCAGACCGAAGTCAGGGTCAGACCAGACCAATACCCTGTGCGGCACATTGTCCGAGCCTGCTGGATCAACTGTTAAGATGGGGCAACCTCCCCCTCCGAGGAGATTTTTCAATCGTTCCATCTGTTCTTTGAAAATCCACTCTTCCCTTATCTCCTCAATAATGTCCCATATCATCTTGGGCACATATGGATAATCCATATGGAGATGCTCCACATGCAGCCTCCTATGGACCCATCTTTCTGACTGGCTCTATTCTGCTAGGTCTCTTACACTGGTCCTTTTGGCTTGCCCGGGTGGCAACCACATCCTCTTTCTGTATTTGGTGTTCAATGGGCCACTGGGATCTAACCCATCCATATGGGTCCAAAGGGATTTTGGCCCAGACTGTGGGGCATGGTCTGCCACGGCGATCACCGGATGGTGGTAAGGCCTGGGGATGGCTCTACACACCTGATAGTCCTGGAACTGGAACCTTTTGCCAATAAATGTCTCCTCGTCCACTCCTCTGGTTCTTACTGAGCCCCCCACATCCTCCCTGGTTACTATTAGTACAGCAACAGACCTGCAGCTGAGCCCACTGGGCTTTAGAATCTTCGACTAAGCTCCAGATGCAAGCTCTAACCTAGGGGACAGAGCAGTGGGCTACTGCCGGACAGGGGCCAAGACGGGGACCCCTGTGACCTAAGGGATCCCCTGCTGGTTTTCTAAGACCCCTGCCCCTCCCTCTGCCATGTTGATAGGGCGGTAGCTGGTGGCGGGGAGCTGGGCAGATGGCTGTGCCCCTGTCACCTCCTTGCCTCAGTTTTCCTCCTGCACCATCTTCATCCACTGCTTCTATTATGACATCCAGAGAAATGCTCCTGGCTTGAACTATATGGTCCTGAGCACTTTCCCCCAGGGACAGCCTATCAAATGCTCCTGAATCCCCACTTTCTGGTGACCACAACATGTAAGAGCCTTCTGTGGTACTGAGAAGGAGCCCACAGCTTGGAATAGGTGGTACTCAATTTAAGCTGTTTCCTGGGTATACATCTGAGCAGACTCTACACACAGGCAATCTGGCGATGCCTTTCCTCCTGATATCCACACCTCATGCATCTTTCGTTAGCCTGTCCTTTTCCCCTTGCCTTCCACAGCCAGGAGAGCAATGATGTAGGAACTGTGGCAAGTGGTTCCTCCTGAGGGGAAGACCTCCTCTCCACCCTCTTCTTTGCCTGAGGTGATCCAGCACTAATCCATGGGGCTACCCACTTAAGTCCCTCTGCTGCTCCTCCCAGCACGTACAATGAAAGGAACCCCTTACTTTTGATGGAGCTATCTTTTTTGCCTGCTCTGGTGTGGGTGTGCAACGGTTCACTTTTCTGTCTCTCTCTCTCTCTCTCTCTCTCTCTCTCTCTCTCTCTCTCTCTCTCTCTCTCTGTGTCTCTCTCTCTCTCTGTCTCTGTCTCTCTCTCTCTCTCTCTGTCTGTCTCTCTCTCTCTCTCTCTCTCTCTGTCTTCTCTCTGTCTCTGTCTCTCTCTCTCTCTCTCTCTGTCTCTCTCTCTCTCTATCTGTCTCTCTGTCTCTCTCTGTCTCTGTGTGTGTGTGTCTCTCTCTCTGTCTCTTTCTCTCTCTGTCTCTCTCTGTCTCTCTCTCTCTCTCTCTGTCTGTCTCTCTCTCTCTCTCTCTCTCTCTCTCTCTCACTACCTTCAGCTGCTCTCCCAAAGATGGCACTCCCTCAGCAGCTACTCTAGCTTCTTCTTCGCCATTCGTTAATCGGATTCTACTGGAGAATCACGTGACCAACTGGTCACGCACACACCAGGCACGCTGAGGCCTACTTCTTCTTTAAGCCTGCCCCACAACTCATTTTTACTGCACAACAATGACTACTTAGGCAGGGAATCCTGCCAGCACTTTGGACCCAGGGACTCGGGGCCTGGTGAGATTTTGGGGTACAAGGAACATCCCAGATGAGCCCCCATGTTTAACCCCTCACTCCTCCTCCTTGGTCTAGGGGCATGACTTTACTGCAGATGTTCCAGGGGAAAATTGAAGGCATACAGCAATGTGAAAGAAGTCTGAGCCAGTGCACCCCGAAATAAAGATAGGAAATTATATGCCCTATCTCTCAATGGCTTCAGCACCCCGTGCACTCTCAATCTGCATCTCTGCAAATTGGTTCAACGCCAGACCTCTTGCTGCCAGATCCAGGACCTCCAAGCAATCTGCAACCTTCGGCTCCCCATGAGCTCCTGAGCCCCACAGACCTAGTACAGCCTGATGGTCACCTTCTGGAATTACAACTTATAGAACAGAATAAATATAAGGGGCCTTTTATTTCATTTACTCCTCTTTAAACTCAAATAAAAAAAGATCACTACCAGGTTCCTTCACAAACATCTCTATTTTTTTCACCTGCACTCCAAATTATTTATTTCAGGGGCACAGGGGTCCCATCTTACTTCAAGAACAAAATAAAGCAGTTCCATGAGGGCTATCAAACTTTTTACAGTTCACTCATGCTGGAACTTTCGAGCACACAAAATGGCATGTAGGCAGTACAAGCAAGTTGATTTAATTTACTGGAAACTCGGATGCTTTATCCAAGCGGATCCTTCAAACCTGAAGAATCATCAGGCTCCTGTCTCACTGATACTGGTAAGCCCAGCTCTTTCCTCTTTCCTGGGTTACCATTCCCCAATTTCCCTGTCTGGCACTGGTTGACTGCCCTAGCTCTGGCACAGAAAAGTGAACTGCTTCCCCCACCCGACCCCTGGACCTTGGCCCAAATCTTGAGGGGGTCCTAGGATTTTTCTTTCTGACCCAGGCCCTGTAACCCTTCTCTTTTCTGTCCATTTCAGCCTGAACCACACCGATGTACCGAATGACTCCCACATCGGTTCTCTCACTCCTGCCATCCTCAGTCTCCTGCTCCCACTGGTGCTGAGGCCCCTAAACCAGGCCCAGCTCCAATGCTCAAGCTGCACCTCCCAAGCTGCCCTGCCATGACAGCAACCTGGGTACTGCCAGCACCCAGGCTCCCTGGTGTCCATTTCCTCTTCGGTGTTCCCAGTGAACATTTAAGGATGCCCAAGCCTACTTACCCATGTCCCTGCCATTACATCCTGGGCTTGAACCGAAGCTGCCCTCCAAGGCCTGTCCTAAAGACATGCAACCCACCCAGCCCTTAAATGCCGGTGCCCCAGGACCTGCCCCTCCAAGCAGGCCCTTTTTTATGGGTGAAGGACACTCCTGGCTCCCTCCATGCCTGGGCTGTCCTGCCACTCCAGATATAGGAGGAGACCTCTGCCACTGGCCCCTCCTCTGTAAGGACACTGCCACAGTACCCACAGCCCTGACAGCCAGGCCACTCCTGCACAAGATCCACTCAAGGCTCCTGCCTACCCTATCATTCTTTTACCAATTATGCCTCCCCATCCCAGCAATGCAAAGTTACTGACTGACCATCCTCTCTGAGGAGCTCCCTTCCCTGCTCCTCGGTGCCACTTTGTTGTAGAAGCCATCTCTAGCTACTGACTATGGGGGAGGGTCCCCACAGGCCCAACCAGAACTATCAAGTTCCCTCCTTGCCTGCCTCTCCTGCTCTTCCAGCCACCCCCTCCAGCCTCAGGCCTAATGCTTGGGCTAAACAAAAAGCCCAGAACTTCCAGTTTCTTCTCCTTATATACCCTCCTAACCTGCCCTCTGCTGCCACCTTTTGGCATCCAGCACTAATAAATTCCTAAGCTCGGGGGGGTAGGAAGTGAAAGGGCATCCCAAGTGGGAGCATAAGCCCCTCCAAAGAGAGGGGGCTTGCACTGCCAGTATCATCTTGCCTACCGAGGGAATTTGCCACCTGTTTTCACCCTGAGAGCTGCAGGCATGCTATGATAGACATGTACGTGCAGGCATACTATCAGTGTCCCAGTGAGTGCCTCTGCTTTACTACCACCCAGCTTTATCCAGGTAGCACGCATGTAGAGGAGCACAGCAAGCCTCCTTCCCTGCCTCTGTCCCTTAAGAAGTAGAGCTGTCCTTTGGATGCTGAAGCCTCCTTCCACTGGCTTGCCCCCAGTAGTGACCTGAGCTTATTCACAAAGCTAGGTCACTGGGATAGCAAGCAAAGCAATATTGCTACCAAACCTGATCCAAATAAAAAAAATCTCAAGATTATAATCAAACAGCATTTTAAACAGAAAATTATCAATAGTTCTGCCATCCTCAATCTCCTGCTCCCATAACATCCATTGTAAACAACTAGTGCCCGTATTTTGTATTTAAGTTCACTGCTCTCTGTGTAGATTGTAGAAGTTTTGAGTATTGAACATTTATCTAAGTATTTCACTGGTGTGTGTTAATTTGCATGTGAAGCACCATACCTACAGAGCCTCCACAAAAGGGGGCTTCCGTATACCCAAGTAGTTTTGGTTAATTCTTACTGTTAGCCCTATGCAGTACGGGATCCTGTCCCTACATGCCATGATACGTGGTGCATAGTGCAAGGATACACACATCCTGGGTGTCCAATGGACACCCACAGATGCACTAAGGATAGGCGCCCAATGTGCAGCCCCTGCCTGGGGCCATTCACACCAGATCCCACACAACTGCTGGCCAGGGTGGGCATGTTGGTTTTAGCCAACTCTTGTTTTTATCACATGGCCTGTTTCTGCCTAGATTAAAGCTAGGAAGGGATGCAGCATAGCAAGGCCAGGGATGCCTAGGATTACACAGCTGATCGAATTTTTGAAGCTCTAATATGTGTTCATAGCTATAGTTCCTGTGTCTCATATGCAAATATGAGTTTCTTCTCAAGTCCTTTGTGTGCCTGAGCTGCTTAGCTTTGCTTCGCAGTTCTCTCACCCAAAGAACTCGAGTATGCATTCTTGAACCACAAGAGACACCGTAACTATACAGCAGGAACATATATAAAAGCACCATCATTGGCATCATTGCACACCCCACCTTTGAAGGAAAAACGGAAAAGGTATCTCCAACAGCTGGATGAAGGAGGGGCTCACAGATCCCACTCCCCGGCCAGCTGTGGCACCAACCCGAACTAGATCCAGTCTCCAGTGGGGGCTTGGGGTACACCCCACTGACCCCGCTGGGGGCAAGCCCTGGAGGAAGAGGGTCAGCGTAGGCTGGTAGACGTCGGGGGATGAGGCTGGGGCTCCCTCCAGAGCGTGGACCGTCAGGGAACAGGGCATAAAAAAAAAATGAATCTATAAAAATATTCATTTAAAAAAGAAATAAAAAAAATGGCTTAATTATAACATTAAGGCACTCCAGGGGTTAGGTTACTTTAACCCAACGGGCATAGGGCCCTTAGCTGAGCCTCATGACAACCTATAGCCCTGGTCACACTGAAAGGTAAGGTAATACAAAGATGCCCTAACTGATTTCTGCAGCCTAGGTTTTACAGACTAACCCCCAATGTACGAAGTAAAGGGTCAAAAGAATTTCACTTTACTAGTGTTAACTCCAACCCTGATAACAAGATGGGAAATATGATGTCAGATATTACAGCAGAATATAAACATTTCCCCAAATTATATCCATTTTAACCCTTGCAACATTCAAATGGTAGTAATTGGTCTAAAATGTCACATGCGTGGCACAAACTAGGGTTGAGGTTTTTGCCGATTAAATTACTGTAGGCCTTAAGTGTGTAAACACTGCAGCACTACTTTGTCATGGAGATGATCAAGCACTCTGCAGTGCCAGTGGCTCAGTAGGCAGTACACTGTCTTTTGGGGCTGGAAGATTAGAAGGTCATGGGTTCTAAACCCACACCAGGTACATGGGATAATGCCCATAACTGGCACTGTAATGCAGTATGAGGAGGGTGATGCAGCATGGAGGTGCTGTCCTTCCTATGAGACATTAAATTGAGGTCCTTTCTGCCAATCTCTGGTCACTGTCCAGGTGGAAATCAAAGATCCCATGGCACTTGTCAAAGAGTAGAGGAGTTTCCCGGTGTCATGGGCAACATTCCCCCCCCACCCATCAAGAAAAACAGATCCATGTAACCGCCCCTTCCCCAAAAAAAAGGTGCACTTGGAAGCAAGCGGTACTGTTGCTGGTCAAAAATTACAAATAAAATCAATAAAAACTCTGGCCACAAGCTCCAGTACAATGAAATATAGTCCCTGTACTGTAGCCTAACCCCTCTAGTATGCTGCCTCCTTTCTTTTGAATGAAAAAGAGTTTTTTTCACCAGAGCTATGACAAAACAATGGAAAGAAGTGTGCTACAAGCGTGAAAGTGATAAGAACCAAAGCTGCAATACCTGTTAATACCCTAGCACTCCAATAAGGAAACTGAGTGACCATGTACATTGCTACCATGAGGTGGGGTGTACCATCTTGCTGGGGTTTTCCACTGCTTACTATAAGGGTGAGAGGGGAGTGGGTTACAAAAAAGGTATTCTTTCTGATGGTGATCTTGCCACACTGAACTGAAAAGTTCAGTTTGTGTAATGAGTACTTTTTGAATATGCTGTTTTTTATGCAGGTGCTGTTTTTGAAGAAAATGATGATGGAGAAAGTACTTCTACTTCAGGTTATGATGCCTATAATGACTACGATAATACGAGTGAATATGGTAAGAATAAAGTTCCAGTTGTAATATATACACACACACACACACACACATAATGTATTGCTGGTTATAACATGAATTCTTGCTCAAGAACACAAACATACACACCAGAGGCTGAAGCAACAACTTCTAGCTGTGTATCAGAAGCACATAAGGAAACAAAGACATAGCTACCACTATAGAACAGCAGATTCATCATAGGCAACTGCTTACCGAACTATAGTTGCAGATTTGCATGAACAAATTCAACACTCTGCTTCAATACATTCAAATATATCACACCTGTCCTCCCCCCTGAAATTACATGTGTAACCTCCCTCCATGCCCCCGTCTAGTGGCATAACTTCTTTCACATATGGTCCAGGGCAATAAAGGAGGGGTACCCTCTGTCACAACCCCACTCAGCAGGTCAGGCCTTTTGCTCCCACAGTGCCAATCTCCGAGCACAGTATTGTGAACAGGAACAGAACAGGGTAACCCTTCTGTCTGTTTTGTGGGTCCGAATCACCATTGGTCTCAAGTTCTGGAGGGATTCAAACTGTGAACCTCTTGCTAGCGTACCTACTGTACAGGCTCAGATAATTCTGCTCTTTGGGGTTTGCCAGATATTTTTCACCTACGGGCACCTAACCAGGTGTACAGAATGAACCCTTAAAAACTCTATGAAAGACCTCAGATAAAATCTTAACTTTTCCCAGTTTGGTATTACCATTAAGCAATGCACAGTGTAAACTTTAACCATATATGCGTCACTTAAAGAAAGAATTTTGAAGGCACACTAAGCAGTCTCTTTAAAATAGAAGTTTACTTTAAAATAGATAAAAATGCAAAATGTAAATACAGAAGATATCATAACGCATACAATTACTTAAAATAACAAGGTTTAAAAAGTGCAAATTCCTACCACCAGACAATTAGACTTGTCTATCTAATGTATATCTTCTAACAGTGCTTGAAGTAGATGTTGTTGCTTCAGAGAGTCCAAACAAGAAATCTCTAAATGGAATACAGAATACAGTTTAAAACTGTCTTTGCCAACCTCTTCCATGAGGTCACCTAGCTCCTCCCTGCCAGAATATAAAAATTATACAAAACAGGATGTCCTAGCAAGAGGTATTAAATTCTGTGACTTCAGCAAAACTCATTTTCCAAATGACTTCTTTGATCTATGAGCAGTTTCCTCTCTCAAAAACATCAAAGGACTTTTTATGACTCTCTCTGCCAGATCTCACTGAGGTGCCTTATGCTTTGTGACATGAGGTGCAATTAACTGACCTTCCTGAGGACGTCACAAAATGGATATTTTAGTTCCTATCTTCAAAGCAAACTGGGAAGTTAATCACCTTACAGAGATCTGCTGTTTAACATATATCCTGTCCTTTGAAGTGATACCTTGGGGGTCATCCCAGGAGCATATGATTTCTCATGACAGACAATCACACTACATTTTTTTATATTACAAAAATCACAGAGTAATCAGAATCAGCTGTCCAAGTGTCACACCCTCCAGCGCTAGACATCAAGACAAATTCACTTCATGCAAAACAGAAAAAGTTGTGGCCTACCTTTCTGGCATCTTCACCCAACAAATCTGGTTTCTCTCTATCCCCAAAGTTTGACACGCCAGACCAGGAACTCCATGCTGCATCTACTGGAGCCCCCTAGCCCATCAGCCCTGCCAGCTGCAGGCTAGAAACTTTATCTGGAATGCAACTCATGAAAAGTTATTTAACTGGAAATAAAGGGGAAAAAAAGGATTTCATTTCATTAGCTCCTCCTCTCGGTTTAAATGAGGCACATCACTACTGTTTCCTCCCAACTAACTTCTTTACTCAGCACCTGCACCACAAATGATTCCCAGCAATGCAGGGGTCACACACTACATTTAAATAAGAAAAGCAGCTCCATGGGGCTAAGCAACTTTTTTAAAACATACTGGTTGGACATTTCAAGTAGCAGAATGATGAATCCCAAGGCAGTAACAAGCAAGGATTTTTCCTAACTCCAACTCTCGGATGCTTTACCCAAGACCTCCTGAAATCAGATCCCTGTAATCTCCTGGCTCTCTGGATCTGGTAAGCCAAACGCTTTAATTTTGTTCTTCTTACCACGGTTACCACTCTGTCAATGGCACTGGTCTTCCCCCATAGACTCGGGCATGGGAAAGCAAGCGACCTCCCCCACCGGGATCCCTGGGCACTGGCCCAAACCACAGGGGCCCCAGGAATTTTACTGATGACCCAGGCCCTGTAACCCACACTTTGACACTGTGCACTGTGCTGAATTCAGCACCCACCACCTTCACTCAGCTCAGCCTCTCCTCTCATTGACCCCCACCAGGCAGCAGCCCCAACCCGACCCTGCTCCAGTACTCCTGCCTCCAACACAGCTCTGGTTCCAGCTGTTCCTATTCCCTGGTGGATCCCTGCCAGGCCCATATCTCCTTCTATGTCTCCTGAGCTTGCATTAAGCTCCAACCGAGGACTTCCCTCCAAGGTCAGCCATTGTAGCCTGTGACCCACCTGGCCCTCTATGTACCGGCGCCCCTGGACCTGCCCCTCAAAGTAGGCCCCTATTTTGGGTGAAGGGCCCCCTGGCTCCCCCTACCCTAGGCCAGCCTGTCACATTGGGTGCTAGGGAAGCCACTGCCACCGGCTTCCATCCTGTGCAGACCCTGTCACTACCCCCACAGCCTTGGGAAACACCTTACAGGGGGTCTGTAAGAGCTTCTAACTTTTCTGACTTCCAGAACCACCTACACTCCCTGCCCCCAAACGATTCAGGACCTGGCTAACACACCTCTCCCGGGCTGGAAAAGGCCCCAAACTTCCTGTCTGCTCCCTCATATACCCTCTAAAAGCTACTGTCTGCTGCCACCTTGGGGTATCCAGCAGCCAATATCTCCCAGAGCTCTAACAATTTCCTAGCTCGAGAAGGGGAAAGGAAGGAGGGGAGAAAGGTTGCCTAAATGGGAGCATAAGCCCCTCTTTTTAAAGAGGGGCTTATACTCTTCTCCCACCCAGGAAATCATTCTCTCCCGGGAATGACGGCAAGGGCCCAGTGATGGTCTCCTCCCATCAGACTGAGTATGCACACTCCCCATCCCTCTGGCAGCAGACATACCATGCCTGGCCACAGGAACCACCCAACCTACCTTCCTAGCCCACTATACCTGGAAAGTCCTAAAATCTACCTGCGCCAGGAGATGATCTAAATGGTTAGAAAAATAACCTTCCTTATTTTTTTAACAACTATTTCAATCATTTCTCATAATGATTAAACTTTTCAGTATTGAGCATCTGCAAACAACAATAATGAGGCAGATATCATTTAGCTATCCCACAAACGCCTCCCACCAAATTTTAAAACAAGATTCACTGTGTACAGTCCCCAAGCCACTCACTCACACATCCTCTCACCAGTCTTCCAACATTTTCATCATAATTATATCAACATTATAACTTTGAACTCAGTGCTTTGATTTTAAGAAAAATAGCTGCATACAGTCACCGTAACTCAGTTCAGCAAAGTAATTATCCTCGCAAAGTTCATGAGTCCAAACCTCCAGAAGCCCTAGGTCACAGGCCCCCCACCTAGAGGGAAATAATACCATGGATCTAGCTTGGTAGTCACATCCCTGAAGGAATCTCAGTCCAGAACAAAGTATTTAGCCTGAGTCCCTGCCAAGTCCTGGACCAGGGCAAAATGCTTCAACAATGTTAGTCCAGACGAGGTCCCTGTGCAACCCATCGACTGTGCCTGCTAAAACAACTGTTGAGATGGGGCACCTCCTCCACCGGAGCTACTCTTTAAGCATTCCATCTGGGCCTCAAAGATCTATTCCTCCATCTGGGCCTTAAAGATCCAGTCCTCCCTCATCTCCTTGATGATGTCCCAAATCCGTTCCAGCACATACGGATAGTTCGATTGGGGATATTCTACACACAGCCTCCGATGGACCCACCTTTCGGCCTGGCTCCACTCTGGGAGGTCCCTCACGCTGGTCCTCCTGGCTTGTCCCCTTGGTAGCCATACCCCTCATCGATACTTCAGGTTCAACGGATCACCTGAAGTCAACCCGTCAATCTGGGTCTGGAGAGCCTTGGCCCGAACCGGGAGCTGTGGTGTGTTGTCTGCAAAGGTGATAACTGGCCAATGAAAAGGCCTAGGGAAGGCCCTTACCACCAGATAGTCCTGGAACTAAAAGGTGCTGCCAACATACTTCTCTTCATTTAGCTCCTCTAACTCTCTTGGATTGCCAGTGCTCCCCCTGGCTTCTGTAGGGGCATGGCCAGTCATGGAGCCACTCCTGTCAGACTGCATTTTCCTTTTGGCTCCTGAGGCAGGCTCTGACTCAGTTGACATGGCCTGCAGGCCTTGTCAGAGATCCCCCAGGCCCTGGAGCTTCCCCAACTGGTTGTCTGAAACCCCTGCCCCTCCATCTGCCATGGGGATAGCTGGTAGCGGGGAGTAGGGAAGATGGCTATGCTCCCCAACACCTTTTCCTTTGGGTGGTGTACTCACACTTTCCTCTTCTATGGCCTCCATAGTCACATCCCGGGACTCGCTTCTGATTTTGTCCACCTGGGCAAGGGTGCATTCTTCCAGGGACAATCTCTCAAACCCTCCTGAATCCCCACTGGCTGGTGACCATGGCACAAAAGAGCTGGCAGTGGGACTGGGAGCAAACATCTTCAAATTTGGGACTGGCGGTATGCATATACAATAGGAACATACTGTATGGGCAACCTGGTGATTCCTTCCCCCTAAATCCACACCTCACACAGCATTCATTTTCTTTGCTTTTTTCTCCAGCTTTCCAGAGCCAGGAGAATAGTGAGGCAGGAACCGTGGCCAGGGGTTCCTCCTGGGGAGTTACTTCAGGTCCTTCTGCTTTCCCACCAGCCATAACATGCCCCCAATCCATAGTGGATATCTGAGTTCAGTCTCTCCAACTCTCCCAATACCACAGCTAAAAGTCCCTTGTGAGTTTTATTGGCAGCCCAGTTCACTTGCCTGACTGTGGATGCGCCCAGGAAAATAATGTCGCTTTCCCTTTTCTCTTTCGCTGGCTCTATTTCTCCTGCTGCTGGTCACCTTACTACCTCAGCTCCACTCTCTCAGATTTCCCCAAGACGGCTCCTCTGATTGCAACTGCTGTAGCTCCTCCAAACCCCAGGAATCACTCGTTATGGTTAAACTGATGCAGTCAGCCTCCTGTGTTGATCTGCCCGGAGAGATAAAGGAATTTAGAACTATATGTAAAGGATGGAACTCTCATTGGCTCATGCCAATTTCAAACTGCTGCCCTAGCAACTGCTGCGCTCTGGGTGTTTCTGATTCTTTACTCCACCTGCCAGTGAAGACGTCCCAGAGAGCTCTCCTTCAACTTACTTTTAAAACCTTAATTTGGTTGCTAAGTACTGTTTACATTATATATATTCTGAATTGCTGCCCGTACAAGTTTCGTTAGACTTGTTATTTAGTGTTGTTTGTTTTTTATTGTTTTTCAGCAGTTCCCTCACGGTTCAGCAGAACCGAGGGATCCACTATTTCTGAGAGGTTTTTACCTCAATTTTTGTTTAAAAACTACTTTATTTGATGGTTCTCGTATGGTTCCATCTTTTGATTATATTTTAAACACTTTTTAGTGTTTTTGCAGGTCCCCCTTTTCTTCAGAGAACCAATTGACACTGGGTTCCCGGAACCGATAGCGGTTATTTTTATTTAAAATTGCCAGTTCCAGGGAACAGATTCTTTTAATTTAGTGATTATTTACTGTAGCCTACTCAATGTCAGAGGTCCCTAGTGCTATACCTAAAAAACACACTGGACCCACAGGGTTTAAATGTTATGAGTCTTGTGGCCAAGTTATTGCTAAAGCTGACAACCATTCCCTGTGTGTTTTTTTGCCAGGGAACTAACCATATATTTTTTAACTGTAAAATTGTAAGACTTTCTGTGCCAAGACACTTAAAAAGAGGTCTAAAAAATTTGAAGAAATGACTTCTACTTCTGCTAATGTAGCAGAGGAAGCTCCCTCTCCCTCTGTGTGCAAAAGGACACGTCTAAAGACTCTGACAAGGGTCCTGATAAGCCTGATCATAAGACAAACAGGGCTGTGGAGACAGTGGCTGAGACTGTCCCTTCAAAAAAAAAAAGAAAGAAAGAAAAGCACGTCACTGTACCTCTGGCCGAGAAGGTTAAGGTGCTCCCAGCAGACAAACAGCAAACTATGCCCTCAGCAGAGGACATCACCAAGTCACTACAAATTTTACAAGCCTTGTAGGCTGTGGGTCCGGTTCAGCCCAGGTCCCAGCACCCCAAGTGCCTCAGTTTATTTACAAGGACATTGAGGTTGAAGAAGAGGAGGAGGGAGAACCCACAAAGCCAGAGGTTTCCCCAGAGCAGGAGTCGGACTCTCCTCCCAGGGCTCCTGAAGGTTACACCTCACATTATGCCTTAGTCAAAAATATGGCTGACACACTACTGCATTTATCGCCATTAAAACACCATTAAAAATGACATTACAGTTCCCCATTAAATTCCCATTAATCAGTACATAAATAATGGCCAAATTAACAACGTGATTTATGTGAAAGCATTAAAATCCCATGAAATCTAATGGGTTTTTCATGTGGTTGTATGCCATTAAATGTTTAATGGCCATTATGTTAAGTGTCCATTTAATGGCTAGTTAGCCATGAAATAAATGGCAATTACTTGTTAAGTGCCATTAATTTAATGGTCTATTGACCATTAATATTTTCTGCCATTAAATTAGTTTAATGGTCTTTTTTAATGGATTTCAACCATTAATTTACTGGCCATTAATGCAAGATAATGACCATCAAATGTGCCATTAATCTTACCATTAATATGGCCATTAGTTTAATCTGTATTTTGAATGTGCGTATTAATGGCTATTAAATCATAGTTATATATTAATGGCATAATTAATGCTATCCTTCCCATTAAATGATACCCTTAATATTCCTTTAATCGGTACATAAATAATGGCACCATTACATTTTTTTCTCCTTTTTAATGGCCATTTTTCTTTTAATGGTATTGTATGATTTTAATGGTGCCGTTAATAACATAATATGCCATTACGACCTAGGAATTTTAATGGCCCATTAACTGTAGTGAATTAGACCCTGACTGTTATGCACCAGAATTCACCATTAACTTGGTTTTTGATGAGCCAATTGCTGTTACGGATAACACTGATGCAGAGCAGTATCCATCAGCATGTAATTCCCTTGAATAGATAGTCTGGATCATCATCGGACAATAACACACTAATTGCGTTTTTAGCTGTTTACATTACAACTTGTAAACCTCGATAGTGCATATTGCAGTGTGGTTATAGTGCGTTTCAGCCTTTAGTACACACCCCTGCTTCTTCTAGCTTCCCTCCTAGCCTCCCATGTGGCTCTGAACTGAAGGGCTTGCTGAAGTCCAAGTACAGGACATCCACTGCATGGTCCTTGTCCAGCTCCCTGGTCACCCAATCATAGTACTCAATCAGGTTTTTCTGGCAGGACCTGCCCGAGATAACCCTATGCTGCTGCCTTTCTTGGAGCCCACTGTCTTCCAAAAAAAGTCACCAGTCTCTCCTTAAGGATTGTCTCCATGAGCTTGCCCACAACTGATATGAGGCTCCCTGGTCTGTATTTGCCTGGATCATCCTTTGGGCCACCTTTGTGAATGGGCACCACATGGGCTAACTTCTTGTCCTGTGGGACACATCCTATGTGCAGAGAAGTATTGAACAGGTCAGCCAGTGGTCCTGCTAGGCTCCCTACCAGTTACTTGAGTACCCTAGGGTGAATGCTGTGTGGTCCAGGTGCTTGTTCACACACAGTGCCCGCAGCCCTTCCAGTACTCTTTGCCCATCATAATTTCTCCATCTGTCACCCCCCTCCCCACCACCCCCATGAGGTATCTGCTCCCCCCCATTGTGAATACAGAACAGACATAGTCATTAAGTTCCTCTAGCCTGCTCCTCCCCCATCTCTTCCCACCCGTCTTTCTTAATTCTCACTATCTGGTCCCTGTTCTTCATTCTTTCACCTATGTATCTGAAGAAGTCTTTCTCTCCATCCTTAATGCCCTGTGCCAGCCTCCGATCTCTAGATGCTTGATGGTTCTGACTAGTCTTGTAATCTCCCTGGACTTTTTTTTCCGACCCTTCAGTGGCACCTGGGAGTCATCTCTCTGCCAATCACCCTACCCATGAGCCACCCTGTGCCCCATGGAGCCACAGCTATACCCCCCCCCCCCGGGTGGGTAAAGAGCTGGGGCCTATACACCCCGTAAGCTTACTTTGTCTCGTCGGGCAAGGTGGTCGGGGTGGGTGATGGCATATTGAGGGCACACTCCTGGTGCCCCATCTTCCCAGAGACGGAGGGTTGTTATCCTCCTGGTTTTTCTCCCTACATGTGGTGTGTGCCCTAATGTCTAGACGCAACGCGCCATCATCTACCACACGTCCTGGCCAGCCTTCCCTGCAATCAGGGCTTGCTGTAGCTCGCGCCTCTGCTCGGGGTCATGCAAGTTGCAGGCTTTGGCTCCCTCCCTTCCCCCGGAGAAGGCGAGCTGTCGTGGGACGCTCGAGCCTTCTCCCCCGGCCGGCCCTGCAGCAACCCGAGTCTACTCCTGAACCCCCGTCATCAGGCGAAATCCAACCACTGCGCCCAACGGGCCTCCTTGGACTTCTTAGTATACTCTTCCCCATCTCCCCTCCTGATCTCTCGGCCTTGGAAGCTCCTCTTGGCTCTCACCCCCTCCATTACCTCCTTGGTCAGCCAGCTGGGCTTCTTTGCCCTTCCCCTTCTTGCTCTGTATCCTAGTACATGCCTCAGTAGCCTCTGCCAGCCTTGCCTTAATAATGCCCCATTTTTGATTGGCATCCATGGTGGGTTGGCTTCCCTCCAGATGCCATATAAGGATTTCCCCCATCTTTTTTTTTTTTTTTTTAATTTCCTTCCAGTCGCGGCCCCCATGGAACCTCTCTTGAGCAACCTGATCCTTGTCCTGCCCACCTGAAGCCTCCCAGATCTGTACCTCCTCTCTCCCCCTTCCCCGCAGCCAGCACCCCCAGTTTAACATGCCCAGGGTGGGTCACCCCCTCCTCTTGGGCGCTCTTATGAGAGACTCTGGCTACAGGGTAGGGCCCACGGTGGAGGACCCGGAATGTCAGTCAGGGCTGGCACTGCATAGGGCATGGGGGGGGAGACAGGTGCCATCGCCTGTCCATGGCACCGTTGTTTTCCCTGTTCTGTGCCCTACCTCCCCCCAGTCCCTACACGTGTGGTGCAGATTGACACCCTGGCATATGGCAACCCTGCCAGTGTCATCCACGCTAGACTATGTGCATGTCTGGCATGCTGCAGTGTCCCCGGTCTCCACCGGGGGTCACTGTCACGACAGGACATCCCGCCCCTTCTACCCGGGGAGGAGAGCACCACAAGGGCACTCATCCTCAACCCTCCCTGCCAACTCCGGTGGCCCGAGTTCACTCCTCAACCCGAGTCACATGCTATGCTGAGGTGTGGCGCCCAGCTGCTCTCAACCCTCAGCACCACCGGGCTGATTTCCCCAATCTTGTTAAAGTCTGCCCCCCTGAAATCAATCACCCTGGTACCTGAACTTCCAGTAGTTTGCTTCCCCATTGTGAGTGTGAACCACACTGAGTGGTGATCACTCCCAGCTAGTGGGCCCTCAACCTTCAGGTCTCTTACGGCCTCACCATTTGATAGTACTAGGTCCAGAGTCCTTCCCAACCTAGTTGGCTCATGCATCAACTGCACCCCAGGAAGCTATCCTGGAATGCTCCCAGGATAACCTGCTCCCTAGCACATGCAATGGTTGGTGTGTAGATTGAAGTCCCCTACCACCACTATTTCCCTTCCTGCAAACCCTCCTACTTTAATACAACTCCCTGTCCAACTCCTCAACCCTTGAGGTGGTGCCCTATACACCATCCCTATGCTCAGTATCCTGCCCTTTGGACCCTGAAACTGCATCCACCGGGCCTCTACCCTGCCTTCCTTCCCCTCTTCCCTTATGCACTGTATTTTTTCCCTTACATTGATAGTCACCCCCCCACCTTTTCTGTTTGCCCTGTCTGTCCTGAATAGCCTGTGTACAGGGATCATCATATCCCAGTTCTGGTATTAGGTGGCCCAAGTTTCCGTTATGGCTACAACTGTTACCTGCCATGCCGTCAAAAGAACCTGCAACTCAGCCGATTTGTTTCCCAGGCTCCTCGCATTTAACGACATTGCCCTGCATCCTTCTCCTATCCCTTCCCCACCCTGATTTACCCTCATTGCTTCTACCCAGATGCCCTCTCCTGTGTCTTGGAGGGTAGTCTTGTCTGGCTCCCCTCTTTGGAAAACCTGCCTACCAGCTTTCCACTTGCCACCCCACTTCCTAGTTTAAAGTTACTCTTTTTACGAACATACGAAATTTGTCAGCAGATAAAGGCCTAGAGGTCGATCAAGTCTGCTCGAATGTGCAGCTAGCACCCCTTATTCTGCAGCTGCCCCTCCCTTCCACCCTTCCCCTTCATTGACCCCCCCTTTGAAGCAGTCCACTGTTCTACTGGATACCACTTCTGCAGGTAACGCATTCCACCCAGCCACCACCCTCTGTGTAAAAAAGTGTCTCCTCATCTCCTTCCTGAACCTTTCTCCCTCCAGTCTCATATCATGGCCTCTGGTGTCCCTCCCCTCCTTTTTCTATGTACCCCTCCATCTCCTGCTTTTCAGCTGTACCCCTCTCCCCCTGCTACCCTCCTCCAACTGCCTGACCCCTGTTCCCTCCATTCTCCTCCCCCCCTGGCCTCCCTCTCCTGGTGCTCCACCAACTCCCCATATTCTACTATTGTTGCCAGCACTGCAAGCCTACTGCCTGCCACCACGGTATTGTCCAGCGTTAGTCTCTTCTCCCTGTACCTTGACTTGACTTCAACACTTGACCCACTATCAGATGTGAACCTGCACTCCTTCCCTCCCTGGCCCTCCCTCCATCTAATGTCCTTCTCCTGATGTTCCCTCCTGTTACCCCCTTGAAGAGGCCCTTCTGGCCTCTTTCTCATTCTCTCTGCCAGCATCCTCTCCAGCTCTCTGAAAAGCCACTGCAGTCCTTTCTCCGGCCTCTTTAGCCTGTGGCAGATTGAACACCCTCCTATGTCTCTATAATATGTTCAGCCCAATAGCTCAGTAATAAGTAAAATGTAGGGACTTACCTGTCTAGGGGACCATAAGTAGGAGTCCAAAGGGGTGATGTACACTGTTCCTGTAAAATAAAAGATAAAAAAGGGGTTCACAAAGGATCTGCAGCTCTTTAGGGAGGTTCAAAAGGGAGGAAGGGACAGGACAGGCATAAAAATATACTTATCTGAGGAGATTTAGGAACCCTCATCTTGTCAGACCTGTAAAAAATAAAATAGAAAAACAGGTTATAATAAACAAGGAGTCATCATCCATCTTGTCAGACCTGTTAAAATAAAAACAAAAAAGGTTAATTTGAGGAAAATACAGTAGTGAGGGCTAAGGCCGAGAGATATGAAAAGGGTATATGACAACACAGAAGTAAAGAGAAAGAGAGCTTAAATAAAAAGTTACAGTTAGGAAAAAGCAAGAAGACAAATACAAAGGAAATAAAGTCATAAGCAAATAAGAGATGGCCCACAGGCACAGCGGAGAGCTTGGACAGTCAGAGTAATAGCCCAGGAGAGGAAAGGACACTTCCTTTCTTGGGGGGGGTCCTCGCATCCCACTGCTCTAGCACCAAGTCGGTGCCCACAGGTGGTGGTGGTGGTGCATGGAATCCACGAGTGACAGAGAGGGCCCCTGGAGTGTGCCCACGGGTTGGATGTACCAGGTCTTGCCAACAGCCAATCCCAATGTGTGCTCTCAGTTGGGGGGGGCATGGAAACAGCATGCAAATCCAGGCAGATGAAGCCCCTGCTGCAGGCTACTCCTGCATAGGACCCTAGCTGCAGCACTCCTGGACCGGATCCACACCTTCACCCCACCCCCAGCCAGATGACTGCAGGGAAGGAATTCCAAAAGCTGATGGTGTAACTAGTACCAAGGGGTAAGCCAGGGGAAACGCAGGGTTGATTTGCAGGTGGGTGTGACTAGCACCAAGGTCTTAGTAAGGAGGGTATAAGGCTTAGGAGAAAAAGGCCTATATGTTGTCAGAAAGCAGGGGGTTCCTTTTTGGCCCACTGTGGGTCACTCTGGAGACAGGAAATGGCATCCCCATTTGCACTGGCATGATCTATAGAGCTCCAGCACAAGGAAAGGAGATGGACGGGGTACTAGTGGAAGCCACCCAAAAAATGACAGCCAAAGGTGAAGTGCTGCTGATGGGAGACTTCAGTTTACCTAATGTGGATTGGAGCACCCAGGCTGCAGCTACAGCCAGGAGCAGAGACATCCTGGATGCCCTACAGGTGGCATGCCTCAAGCAGCTACTGGCAGAACCCACCCGAGAAGGAGCAATATTAGACCTGGTACTCACCAATGGGGACAGTGTCACCAATGTAATGGTGGGGAGCCCAACCGGGTCTGTACCAGGTTAAAATAGAGTAGGCAAGAACAGCGCAGTCAGAACCATGCTTTCAAAATAGCAAAAGACAAAACATCTACAGGGATAGTATAGCACAGGTAGGATTGGCTCAATCCCTGTAGCTGTTTGCTGTACGAAGGAGGGGGGAAGAGGATATAGGGTCTGTTGGGAAATCTACTACTGAGCAGCTGCTGCTGTGGAGCAGTGGGTAGTGCCACGGGCAGTGGAATGTTGGTGGACTGGGGTTTGATTCCCAGTCCTGGAATTTACGCTTGTGTTTTTTTTTTTGTTTGTTTTTTGTTTTTGTCCTGGGACTGGATATGAGGTTTCCCTTGTCTCCTCATTTTATTTATTTAGCTTTTGTTTACCAGATAAGGCACACTAGACAGTCAAGTGCCTATTTTCAGGTGCGACCCGAGAGAGTTACAAAGATACAGGCAATAACAGTACAGAGGCAGGATAACAACAATTTAAACTAGGTACAGTCAGATACAAACAAGTAAGACTGACAGAATCCAAATACAGAGACAAGGTAGCAGCTGTCAGGCACAGTACAGACAGGTATAGATGAAGAGCTACAGTCAGGTACAGGAAGTGAACAAAATTACAGTACAATTCCAGTGTTAAAGGCATGGCAACCGAGAAAGACTGCCGAGGGAGTAGGACCAGTGTCAGCAGCACACATTTTATATATATATATATACAGTATATATATATTTTTTTATATTGGAACAAGTTCACACACACAGACAGGATATGCACAGGCACATCACGGACGGAAGGCCAACTGGGGGCAGAGGCAGCCTGGAGCTTGTTTAAAGTAGCCCAGAGGGAAGACCTGAAGCAGCTATGGGAGGGGGTAGTTCTTACATGAGCAGGAAGGAGATTCCAGGTTCTGTGAGCGAGAGCCACAAAGGCATGATTCCCCACAAGAGAGTGAGTCTTGGGGACCATAAGTGCCTGGGAGTCAATGGACCTCAGCTGATAGCCAGAAGGGACAGGCTGGAGGAGATTAGCAAGTGCCAGTGGAGTGGACGGTCAGATAATGTTGTCAGAAACGGGTTGCGTGACAAGACACAGAGGGTGGTGGTAAAAGGCACTCAATCCAAGTGGGGGGGTGACCAGCAGGGTGCCACAGGGATTGGTGCTGGACCCAGTCCTCTTTAATGTCTTCATATGCCACGTTGCAGAGGGGCTGGAAGGGAAGGTATGCCTGTTGGCAGGTGACACTAAGATCTGCAACAAGGTCAACACTCCAGGGGGGTTGGAAAACATGAGTAGGGACCTAAACATGCTTGAGGAGTGGCCAAGAGTGTGGCAGCTAAGATTCAATGCAAAGAAGTGCAAATCATGCGTTTGGGGTGCAGAAATCCAAGGGAGGAGTACAAGATGGAGGGAGAGGTACTGACGACCACCAATCAAGAAAGGGACTTGGGGGTAATTATATCTGATGACCTAAAGGTAACCAAACAATGTGAGAAGGCTGTGGGGAGAACAAATGGGATGCTAGGGTGCACAGGGAGAGGTATCACCAAAAAAAGGAGGTGATTATGCCACTGTACAGATCACTAGTGAGACTTCATTTGGAGTACTGTGTCCAATTCTGGAGGCTGCATCTCCGGAAGGACATAGACAAAATAGAGGCTGTCCAGAGAAGGGCAACAAAAATAGTGCAAGGACTACACCAAAAGTCATATGAGGAAAGACTAGCGGACCTCAACATGTATTCCCTGGAGGATAGGAGAGAGGGGAATATGATACAGACATTCCAGTACCTCAGGGGTATAAACAAGGTACAGGAGGGGAGCATCTTTGAGAAAAGGTGTACAAGAACAAGGGACATGATATGAGGCTAGAAGGGGTAGGCTCAGGGGCAATGTGGGGAAGTACTTTTTCACAAAAAGAATAGTGGATGCTTGGAACAGCCTCCCTGCAGAGGTGGTGGGGGCAAAAAAAATGGTAGGAGAATTCAAGAATGCACAAGATAGACATAAGAGTACCCACGCAATAGGGAAGAGAGGGTAAGCTGCAGATAAACTAGGGTCTGCGGTATTGCTTTAGGTTGAGAAAATGGGCAGAGTAGGTGGTCACATGGTCCTTATCTGCAGTAAACCTCTATGTTTCTTCTGTTTCTTATTGCCTTGTTGCACTGCCTAGCCATCTTTAGGTCATCTGATATGATACCCCCAGGTCTCTTTCCTGCTTGGTGGTTGTCAGTACCACTCCACCCATTTTGTACTCCACCACCGGGTTTCTGTGTCACAAGTGCATTCTTTTGTACTTTTTCACATTAAAACTCAGCTGCCATACTCTTGACCACTCCTCTAGATTTCTCAGGTCTCTACTAATCCTTTCCATCTCCCCGGAGTGTCCACCGTATTGCAGATTTTGGTGTCATCTGTGGCACGTGGACAGCTGGTTCTGATTTCAATATCATATTTTTTCTGCAAAATAAAATATATAAGGGAATGTCTGTCAGGAGGAAATACTGTTTTGCTGAAATTGACACATCACCTTCCCCCCCCTGGGATAAGTTCAAAGGGCAGCAGGTAGCTTAAACTGCAGATATCTGAAATGCAATTACTTTAAGTTTTCTTTGAAGCCCCAGAAATAAAATATCCATTCATGACGTCCTCAGGGAAATCCTTTGATTTGCACTAGGTGTCATGGAGAAAGGAGAAAATGCATGTGTTGGGGTGTCTCCCAAGATAGCCAGTTATTACATCAAAGAGACTTTTGACGTCTGGGTGAAACAAATCACAGACTGGTTCAAGAAGTCCAATATGCATGTGTTGGAGGGTGTCATCTAAGGAAGCCAGAATTACATCAAAGTGGCTTTGATGTCTGAGACTAAATTAGATAGTCCAATATGCATTTGCTTGGGGTTATCCAGTGAATTACATCAAAGAGGCTTTGATGTCTATGTGAAGCAGACCACAGAGCGGTTTTGGCAAGTCACATTTATGTCACCTATTATTTTTTTAAATATCTTAATAGGACATCCTGTGTTATAAAATATAAATTTTAATACACCAAGGTGGAGTTAGGTGACCTCAGAGAGAAGGCCGGCTCCAGACTGCTTTTAAAAATACTGAGCAGACCTTACACAAGGACATTTATTTCCTAACTGAGAAAAGAGGAACAACAAAGCACTGAAAGATTAAGAAGTAAGGACCTTAGATAAGACCAGTCTGAGTGTATGTGTTATAGGAATTTGCACTTTTAAACCTGTTTTGTTTTTAAGGCTGTAGGTGTTGGGATATCTTGTTCTGTATTTTACTGTTTTCCTATTTTACCTATTTTAAAGTAAAGATATGTATTTTAAAAACAGAAACTGCCTGGTGTGCCTTGAAACTTCTTTTTATATAAGTGAAGCTTAGATGGCTATAGTTGACACTGTGCATGGGCTTATTGTGGTACCAAACTGGAAAATAGGTCCGAGTTCTCTAGGTCTTGCATAGAGTTCTAAGGGTTCATTTTGAAATACCTGGTTAGGTGCCCATAGGCAAAGATATCTGGCCCCCTGAAGACAGAATTATCTGAGCCTGACAAGTGGGTACGCTAACAAGAGGTTATCAGTTTGAATCCCTCCAGAACTTGGGACTAAGGTGACTCGAACCCACAAAAACAGACAAGAGGGTTACCTTGTTCTGTTAACTGTTCACAATTCTATGCTCAGAGATTGGCACTTTGGGAGTAGAGGGCTGACCTGCTGAGTGGGTTTGTGACAGATTGGTTGGCAGCAGTGACATAAAAAGTTTGGTGGTATAAGCTTTATTGTTCAGTGTGTCAGCTAGAGACTGTTCAGCTCACTTGGAATAAAGAAATGCAGTGTTTTATTTCAAAAGGAAACAGAACTATATCCCTTGGCTTACAGTCAAGTTCCTACCTGTTTAATTTTTTTTTCTAAAGTGCCAGTCAGAGTAGCAGTAGTCAGGAAAGATGGCTTCCAATTACAGCAGGCACACTGTAGAGTACTTAAAGCAGTTGTGCGAGGACAGAGGAGTCCTGTTCGAGGTAACAGCCGAAAAGCAGAACCTCATAGATGCCCTGATGGTAGCAGATACCCAGGGCAGCGAGTTACCAACCATGACTGAAAAGGACAGCAGGGCCACTGTCAGTGAAGGGCCACAGCAGCAGGGGATGGTCACCAGTATCCTGAATCTGGAAGTACTCAGGCTGCAAATTGAGTTGTGCCAGATGGAGCTGGAGTTCCAGAAACAGAGGGAACAAGAGAGCTGAGAGGCAGAGCGGGAGCAACAAGAGGCAGAGAAGGAACAGCAAGAGGCAGAGTGACAACAGAGGGAGGCAGACCATGAGGAGTGTGAGCGCCAGCAAGCTGCAGAAGAGAAGAGAGAATGAGAATGCTGAGACGCAGTGCATGAGGAACAGGAGCACCAGAGGCAACACAAACTGGAGAAGATACGACTCCAACCAGTGGCACCAGAGCAGATAAGTGGCTTGGGTTTAACTGGGACTGCAGGACTGGGTTACAAATTGAACTCCAAATTAATAGCCGAGTTTAAAGAGGGGGAGGATATGGATACCATTTTAAATTCTTTTGAAAAAGTTTTTATTCAGGCTAAAATTCCTAGAGAGTCCTGGAACTTCCAGCTACCCCTGCTACTTACTGGGAAAGTTTGTGATGCATTGGGTCAAATGGACAATGAGGACAGTGATGATTACAGCAAGCTAAATGCTGCACTGTTAAAAAGGTTTGAATTAACTGCTGAATCATACAGAGCTAATTCCGTAAGCTCAGGAGAAGCCCTGATATGAGCTATGAGGAGCTAGCCATGAAACAACATCAGTTTTTAAAACATTGGTGGGAAGGAATTGAGGCAAACTCTGTTGATAAAATTGAAAATGTGATTTTATTAGAACAGTTTTATTGGGCATGCCCAGCAGAGCTAAAAACCTGGCTAGAGGACCGAGATCCCAAAACAGTGCAAGAGGCTGCTGAACTCTTGGACCGCTATGCCAAGAGCAGACCTGCTCTGAGAGCAATTGGGGCGGGCGTGGCAGTGCAGAAAGGGAAGAGCACGCCTTCAGGGCAGCTAAAACCCTCACTGCCTCCACCAAAGCCAGTTAGCCCCAGGTTTCAGAGAAAAGATTTCTCTGAGAGAAGAACTAAATGTTGGTTGTGTAAGGAAACTAGGCATATTGCCAGACAGTGTCCCAAAAAGGCCAGCAATAATACACAGCATGGTACCAGGAAAGAAGTGGGTTGTTTTTGTGTCCCTGGAAGCATGCTAGTGAACATGAGGGAATACATGCACCCAGTCATGGTGAATGGTATACAGACGCAGGGGTTAAGGGACACAGGGGCATCCCTGACATTGGTGAAAGGGAACAGTTTTATTGGGCATGCCCAGCAGAGCTAAAACCTGGCTAGAGGACCGAGATCCCAAAACAGTGCAAGAGGCTGCTGAACTCTTGGACCACTATGCCAAGAGCAGACCTTCTCTGAGAGCAAATGGGGCGGACGTGGCAGTGCAGAAAGGGAAGAGCGCAACTTCAGGGCAGCTAAAACCCTCACTGCCTCCACCGGAGCCAGTTAGCCCCAGGTTCACAACAGGGAACTGTATCAATTAAAGCAGAAAGAAGTAAGGGAGGCAGTCAGAATAGCAAAGGCCCAAATGGAGAAAAAAATAGCCAACTCAGTTAAGAAGGGGGGATAAAACCTTCTATAGGTACATTAGGGAGCATAGAAAGGTTAAGGGAGGAATAGTGAAGATTAATAAAGGAGAGGGGAGGTGGGCAGAGGGAGACAGTGAAAAGGCAGAGATACTGAATGAATACTTTTGCTCAGTATTCACAAAAGAAGATGAGGAGGAGTTACCTAAACCAGACAGCAGAAGCACTCTGGGTAGGGAGGTTGACACCAGTCCATTTACAGAAGAAAGAGTCCTGAAAGAACCCCTAAAACTCAAGGTGGACAAAGCAATGGGGCCTGACAGGATTCACCCCAGAATCCTAAAAGAACTAAGGGGAGAACCAGTGACACCACTGACCACCCTTTTTAACAAATCATGGGAGGATGGGGTGGTACCTGAGGACTGGAGGAGGGCAGATGTGATTCCCCTTCACAAAAGTGGGAGCAAGGCAGAAGCAGGAAACTACAGACCTGTAAGTTTGACCTCAGTGGTAGGGAAAATGATGGAATCACTTCTGAAAGAAAGAATTGTTGAGTACCTAGAGGCCAGCGGAGAAGAAACATAGAGGTTTACTGCAGATAAGGACCATGTGACAGGACCCAAAGCAGCATGAATTTGCAGCAGGAAGGTCATGTCAGATGAATCTACTGTAATTGATTTCTTTGACTGGGTGACCAAAGTAATAGACCAGGGAGGGGCTGTGGATATGGCCTACCTAGACTTTAGCAAGGCATTTGACACAGTCCCGCACAAAAGACTAATAATCAAGTTAGCCAGCCTGGGAGTGGGTTCCAGGGTGGTAGCCTGGGTAGCAAACTGGCTGCACAACAGGACACAGAAGGTAATAGTGAATGGAACACATTCCGAAGAAAGGGGGGTTACTAGTGGAGTACCTCAGGGCTCAGTACTGGGTCCAGTCCTCTTTAACATCTTTATAGGTGACATTGCAGAGGGTCTGGAGGGAAAGGTATGCCTCTTTGCAGATGACACAAAGATCTGTAACAGAGTTGATACACATGCACCTGGGAAACAAAAACCCAGGAGAAGAGTACACAATAGCAGGGGAGGTAATAACAACAAAAATGGAAAGGGACTTGGGGGTAGTCATATCAGATGACCTAAAGGTGGGTAAGCAATGTGAGAAGTCAGTAAGGAGAGCCGGGGTATACTGGGATGCATGGGACGGGGCATCACAAGTAGAAAAAGGGAAGTGGTTATCCCTCTGTACAGACAGTTGGTAGACCCAATCTGGAATACTGTGTGCAGTTTTGGAGACCCCATCTACGCAAGGACATAGATAGGATGGAAGCAGTCCAGAGGAGGGCAACTAAAATCGTGCAGGGTCTGCATCAGAAACCATATGAAGAGAGACTGAGAGAGCTTAATATGTATACCCTTGATGAAAGGAGGGACGGGGGGACATGATAGAAACTTTTAAGTACCTCAAGGGAATCAACAAAGTCCAGGAGGGTAGCATCTTTCAGAAAAAGAGATGTGTAAGAACAAGGGGGCACAATATAAAGAGAGGGGGACGGCTCAGGGGTAAAGTGAGGAATTTTTTTTTTTACGGAGAGAGTGGTGGATGCATGGAACCGCCTTCCTGGGGAGGTTGTTGGGTCTAAAACAGTGGGCAAATTCAAACATGCATGGGACAGACATAAGGCAATTGTAGTGGGGGGTTGCAGGAAGTAGGCTGTGGATTAACTAGAATCTGCAGCTTATCCAATAGGAAGGGAAATGGGCAGACTGGGTGGGCCAAGTGGTCCTTATCTGCCGTCAAAGTCTATGTTTCTGTGTTGCTATGTTTCTATCTGGTACAGCCTGCTCAGCTTATACGCAATAAATACATCACTGTACAGGACTTTGCGGGTGAAGAGAAAACATTGCCACTGGCCAGTGTTCTCCTGGACTGGGGTGAAACAGGGGGAACTGTGCAACAGGTGACTGTAGCCAAAACATTAGCAGTGGATGTGATCCTGGGTAACAATCTCCAGCAGGGGATGGTATGTGCAGTTACCCGTAGCCAAGCGGCGAGGGAAAATAGTACTTCCCTGAACACCACAGAAACCAGTGTGGAAACCACTGAGAGGCTGTTCCCTAGCCTATGTCTCCAGATGGAGAGATTGATAAAAAGGGGGTAGAAATTTCCCCGGTAGCAAGTAACCACACAGCTACAGAGGGTTACTCCAAAGAGGGAGGGGTGACCCCTTGTCAGAGGGTTGGGATTGACAGTGACCCTGAGGGCCCTGACGCTAGTGCTAGGGACACTAGTTTAGCGACTGAAGGGGACCTGTCCCATGCCTTGGGACTATGTGAGGGGTTTGCAGCTGCTCAGAGGAGTGACCCTAGTTTAGAGAAGCTGAGGGCTTGGGCAGACTCTGATGGAGCACAGGGAGGTGACGGCAGACATAAGGTTTATTGGGAAAAATGGACTTATGTATACTCAGGCAGTACAGACAGAGGGAGGGATGCTAGGCAGGCAGCTAGTCGTTCCCCAGAGGTATCGTGAGCAGTTGCTCAAGATTGTCCATGATATTCCCTTGTCTGGTCATCTGGGAATTGTGCACACTATGCAGCAGTTAGCCCAGAATTTCTACTGACCTAACTTCACCCAGCAGGTGAAGAAGTATTGCATATCTTGTCACCGGTGCCAAGAAATAGGAAAGGCAGGCAAGAAAACCCAAGCTGCCCTGATTCCATTGCCGATAGTGGAGGAGTCGTTCCAGAGGGTGGGAATGGATATTTTGGGGCCTTTAAATATCCCCAGTTCCTCAGGGAAGAGTTTCATCCTGACTGTGATTGATTATGCCACCCGGTACCCAGAGGCAGTAGCCCTATCCTCTCTGAGGACAGACAAAGTGGCAGATGCCTTACTTGGGATTTTCTCCCATGTTGGGTTTCCGCAGGAGGTAATAACCAATCGAGGGGGGTTCCTTCATGTTGAACCTGATGAAATGTTTATGGAAGAAGTGTGGGGTGGTGCAGAGATGCACAACACCATATCACCCACAAGTCAATGAGCTTGTGGAACGATTCAATGGTACCCTGAAGTCAATGATCCAGGCGTTTGCTGAACAGCATGGGAGGGACTGGGAGAAATACCTTCCCCATCTGTTGTTTGCATACAGGGAGGTGCCCCAAGAGTTGACAGGATTTTCCCCCTTCGAACTCTTATATGGACGCCAGATACGTGAGCCCCTAGACTTGATCCAGGAGGACTGGGAAGGCAAGCACACCACCCAGGGAGCTCCCATTGTGGATTATGTCCTTAGGTTTAGGGAAAGGCTGAAGGAGCTTATGGGGACAGCCCAGAGCAACCTGGCAGCTGCCCAACAGAAACAAAAAGTATGGTATGACCGCAGAGCCAGAGCTCGCTCGTACATGGTGGGTCAGGAAGTCATGGTCCTTATTCCAGTCCAGAAAGACAAACTGCAGGCTGAGTGGGCAGGACCGTACAAAGTGGTTAGGAAGGTAAATGACGTGAACTACATTGTGGAGTTACCTGACCATAGACAGATAGAAAGGATGTACCATGTCAACATGATGAAGTCATATGCAAATAGGGCTGACATGGTGTTTGCAGTATGTAGTCATGGGGAGAGGACAGACGAAGGAGACCCCCTTCTGGACTTGCTGGAAGAGAGTAAACGGGAGTCCTCTGTGGAGGCAGTAAAATTGTCTCCCCAGCTGACCTCGGACCGGATCCGGAAAGTAAGAGAGGTTTTAGCAGACTTTGCCCCCTTGTTTAGCTCCAAGCCTGGACTAACCCCCTTAGCAACACACAATGTGGAGACAGGGACATAGACGCCCATACGGAGGACAGCATATCAGGTGTCAGAGGCTGTCCAAATGGACATTAGGAGGGAAGTGGAGGAGATGCTGGATTTAGGGGTAATCCAGAGATCCCACAGTCCCTGGGCCTCACCCATAGTCCTTGTACCCAAGCCAGATGGCTCGACTCATTTATGTGTGGACTATTGTGGACTGAATGCGGTCACAAAGTCAGATGCCCACCCAATGCCCCGGACAGACGAACTCCTGGACAAGTTGGGAGGGGCGACCTACCTTACAACCATTGACCTGACAAAAGGGTATTGACAGATAGAGTTGATGGACAGAGCTAGGGAGAGGTCAGCCTTCATCACCCCGATAGGCTTATTTGAGTTCAAAGTAATACCTTTCGGAATGAAGAACGCCCCGGTCAGTTTCCAAAGGTTGGTAAACCAGGTGTTAAATAGTGCTGAGGAGTACGCCTTGGCGTACCTGGATGACATTGCCATCTTTAGTACCACCTGGGAGGAACACCTATCCCACCTTAGGGAAGTGCTGGACAGGATACAGAGGGCTGGGCTCATTGTCAAAGCCGAGAAGTGCCAGGTGGCCATCGGAGAGGTGGCATACCTCGGGCATGTGGTAGGCCAGGGACAGCTCTGTCCTAACCAAATAAAAATAGAGGCAATCCAGGCATGGCCCAGACCAGAAACTCACAAGCAGGTCAGGAGTTTTCTCGGGACAGCAGGGTACTATAGAAAATTTGTACCCAATTACAGTGCCCTGGCTGCTCCTCTATCTGACCTGACAAAGAAAAGGATGCCCAAGAAAATTACCTGGGGCCCAACCTGTGAGGAAGCCTTTTCCAAACTAAAGGAGGCACTGTGCAGTGCTCCTGTTTTGACAAGTCCTGACTATAGCAAACCTTTTATAGTTCAGACTGACGCCTCTGACGTGGGTATTGGGGCAGTACTAAGTCCGACATCCAGCCAGGGGAGGAATAACCCAGTAGCCTACCTGAGTAAAAAGTTATTTCCCAGGGAGCAGGCATACTCCACGATGGAAAAGGAGTGTCTTGCCATAGTGTGGGCCCTAAAGAAATTGGAGCAGTGCTTGTATGGGCAGCATTTTGTGGTGCAGACTGACCACAACCCCCTGGTTTGGCTGATGCAGATGGGGAAAAACAATGGTCAATTTCTACGATGGAGTCTTGCTTTGCAGGGATATGACATGACCATTCTGCATAGGGCTGGAGCGACCAATCAGAACTCAGATGGGCTGTCTCGTGTGTATGAGGAGTGAACTGATTTGGGAAGCTCATCCCATGCAGGGGACAGACCCCAAAAATTCAGTCTAGGTGGGGAGGATTATGGCGTGTGGACAGCTGGTTCTGATTTCAATATGATATTTTTTCTGCAAAATAAAATATGTAAGGGAATGTCTGTCAGGAGGAAATACTGTCTTGCTGAAATTGACACATCAAACCCCCTCAGGGACAAGTTCAAAGGACAGGAGGTAGCTTAATCTGCAGATATCTGAAATGCAATTATTTGTTAAGTTTTCTTTGAAGCCCCGGAAATAAAATATCCATTCATGACGTCCTCAGGGAAATCCTTTGATTTGCACTAGGTGTATGGAGGAAGGAGAACATGCATGTGTTGGGGTGTCTCCCAAGATAGCCAGTAATTTCGTCAGAGAGACTTTTGATGTCTAGGTGAAACAAATCGCAGACTGGTTCAAGAAGTCCAATATGCATGTGTTGGAGGGTGTTGTCTAAGGAAGCCAGAATTACATCAAAGAGGCTTTGATGTCTGAGACTAAATTAGGAAGTCCAATATGCATTTGCTTGGGGTTATCCAGTGAATTACATCAAAGAGACTTTGATGTCTATGTGAAGCAGACCACAGAGCGGTTTTGGCAAGTCACATTTATGTCACCTATTATTTTTTTAAATATCTTAATAGGACATCCTGTGTTATAAAATATAAATTTTAGTACACCAAAGCGGAGTTAGGTGACCTCAGAGAGAAGGCCGGCTCAAGACTGCTTTTAAAAATACTGAGCAGACCTTACACAGACATTTATTTCCTGACTGAGAAAAGAGGAACAACAAAGCACTGAAAGATTAAGAAGTAAGGACCTTAGATAAGACCAGTCTGAGTGTATGTGTTGTAGGAATTTGCACTTTTAAACCTGTTTTGTTTTTAAGGCTGTAGGTGTTGGGATATCTTGTTCTGTATTTTACTGTTTTCCTATTTTACCTATTTTAAAGTAAAGATATATATTTAAAAAACAGAAACTGCCTGGTGTGCCTTGAAACTTCTTTTTATATAAGTGAAGCTTAGATGGTTATAGTTGACACTGTACATGGGCTTATTGTGATACCAAACTGGGAAACATAAAAGTTCTCTTGGTCTTGCATAGAGTTCTAAGGGTTCGTTTTGAAATACCTGATTAGGTGCCCGTGGGCAAAGATATCTGGCTCCCCAAAGACAGAATTATCTGAGCCTGACAAGTGGGTACGCTAATAAGAGGTTATCAGTTTGAATCCCTCCAGAACTTGGGACTAAGGTGACTCGAACCCACAAAAACAGACAAGAGGGTTATCTTGTTCTGTTAACTGTTCACAATTCTATGCTCAGAGATTGGCACTTTGGGAGTAGAGGGCTGACCTGCTGAGTGGGTTTGTGACATCATTCACAAAGAGGCAGACCTTCTCTCCCAGGTCATCTGCAATGTTACTTATAAAGACATTAAAGAGGATCAGTCCCAGCACTGATCCCTGAGGCACCCCACTGGTCACCCTCCCTTTCTTGGAGTGAACTTCGCTTACCACCACCCTCTGTCACCTATCCCCTAACCAATTTCTTACCAGTTTACCACCTTTGGACCCACTGCTAAGCTACCCAGCTTGCTTACTAGTCTCCTTTGTGGAATGGTGTTGCACGTCTTATTGAAATCTAGGTAGGCCCTGTCCACTGTTCCACTCTGCTCTAGTTCCTTGGTCACCCAGTCAAAGAAATCTATCAGGATTTGTTTGACATGACCTCCTCCCTGTGAAACCATATTGCCTTGGGTCTTGTAACCCACTGAATTCAAAGTATTGTACAGTCCTTTCTTCAGCAGTGATTCCATTAACTTTTATACCACTGATATCAGGCTGACTGGCCTATAATTGCCAGCCTTCTCCCTGCTACCATGTTTCATAACGTGGGACATTCTCCCTCCTCCAGTCCTCCAGAACCACTCCTGTTTCCAGTGAGCTGTTAGACAGAACTGTCAGAGGTGCAGCCAGTATTTTCTTGAGCACCCTCAATACCCTTGGATGCACCCCATCTGGCTCCATTGCTTTGTCCATCTTCAGATTAGCAGTCCCTTCAGGACTCGCCTCCAAAAAGAACTAGCGTCCACCCACACTCCCTCCCTCCAAAGCTTTAGTTACTTTTTTGTGGCCCATTCCCTTATTCTTCTGTGAACACTGAACAAAAGCATTTGTTCAGGATGTCTGCCTTTTTCATGGCCTCCCTCTGCACAGTTCCCCCCTTTCCCTTTTTAACCTTACAATCCCTCCCTTGGACATCCTCTTTTCACTTACATACCTAAAGATGTTTACGAACATACAAACATACGAATCTGTCAACAGAAACAGGCCTTTCAATCTATCAAGTTAGTCTGCTCGAATGCGCAACTAGCACCCTTATATTGCAGCTGCCCTACCCTCCTCCCCCATCACCTTTACCCCCCCTTGCACCCTGTTCCATGCCCTTTTAAAACTGCCCACTGTGCTACAGGATACCACCTCCTCGGGTAGAGTATTCCATTTCTCCACCACCCTCTCTGTGAAAAAAATGCCTCCTCATCTCTCTTCAGTATCTTCCACCTTCCAACCTGAGACCATGCCCTCTGGTGCCTCTTCCTCTCCTCAACTTAAATATCCCTTCTGTGCCCATTTTGTTAATCCCCTTCAAATATTTGAAGGTCTCAATCATATTCCCACGATCCCTCCTCTCCTCCAGGGTGTACATACTCAGCTCAGTCAGCCTGTCCTCATAGGTTTGGCCCTCCAGCCCCTGGATCACCTTAGTTGCCCTGCGCTGCACCCTCCCCAGCAATCTGATATCCTTCTTCAGTCTTGTTCTCTTTCATTACATCCTGGGCTATTCTCTCTTCAATTTGCACTTTTGCACTCCTTTCTGCTTTCCATGCTTCACTCTGTTTCCCACGATACACCTCCCTAACCTCCTCCCTCTGTGTCTCCTTATACCTTCTGAATGCAACCCATTTAGCTTTTACCTTTTCAGCCACTTCCTTCAAGAACCATAGTGGTATCTTTTTCCTCTTGTTTTTTTTACTTGTTTGTTACCTTTACTATGCTCCCTTTTATCTTTGCCCACTGTTCCTCCACCACACCCAGGTCATCCACCCCTGCTAGGTCATCCCTGAGGCATTCTCCCATCTTTTCAAAATCTGCCCTCCTGAAGTTCAGGACCCTCTCCCTTGTGTGATTCAATTCTGCAGCCATCCTTATATTGAACCACACCTTACAGTTCACTTCAGTTTATTTTTTAAAAGTATGTATATAAAAAACTGTTGTCACATACAAAACTTTACCAATAATATACAAACATTCAATTTTATACAGTCGTAATATCTTACTATCTATAACTATACTTCTACTATCTTTAAATATTCATCATTTAATATTGCATTTTATATATTCCATTTCAGTTTTGTAGCTACTTTATGTGCAAAACTTGCAATTGCAAAAATTTGTTTTGTTTGCAATTTAAAACAGTGGTCAGTTTTGCATTTCTGGTCATATCCTTGAGATTACTAAAGTGCTGGTTAATGTATAAATCCCTTTCTGTTTTAAAACCTTTACATTCAAAGCTTAAGTGTACACTTCTCATACTTGCTTCATTGCAGCCTGGACAAACATTCATACCATTTCCAAAAAAATTATTTCTCCGTCCTGTAAATATACCAACTCCCAGCCTTGCTAATGCTTTCCTATGTTTTAACTAGTCACATTTTAACAGATACGTCTCTATTTTGAAGTCTGTTTTTATAATCTTTAAAGGATCATTTTCCCATGCATCCTTTACCTTAATATGATCCATATTTTTAGCAATATTCTCTATCCTCTATATTGCCTCTTCCACAAATATAACTGGGTTCAACCCACCTTCTAAATCTCCAAAAATATAGTTATATTCTAAACCATTTTTGTTTAACTCTTGATTAAGTATTCCAAACCAAGTTAGTTCCTTCTGTCCTGACACTTTTTTTGCATCAATCCAGCAATTTTGTACTACACTTTCTCTTGGTGCAGTATTTTTTTTTCCAGTATAATATTGCTTTACTAATTGTCCTAGTCAGTATTAATAGGGCACCAGTTTCCATTCTAACCCCTGCTGCAGATGCAAAGTTTGGTAATCCTAAAAGATTTCTTAAGTATTTATTTTGAACCACTTCAAGTTCTTTTAGATTATCCTTGTTTGATAATCCCCAGGCTTCTGCCCTATATATCATTTGTGATTCTACCTTGGCTCTTAGATACCTATATTGTGCAATAAAGGAATTCTCTGCTATTGTATAAGCAAAGTGTTTAATTCCATTCACCATTTTTTCTGCCTTTTCACATATTTTTTCTATATGTTTATTCCACCTTAAATGTTGGGTAAATGTAACCCCAAGGTAACAGAATTCCTTTACCTCTTCTATTTATAGTGCAGTGATCACTGGTCCCCAAGCAGCCTCCTACCTAGATGTCTGCAACACTGTCCCTGTTAGTGAGTGCCAGGTCCAGTTTTGTCCCATCATGAGTGGGTTCACTGACTAGCTGCCTGAGGAATTCCCCCTGCAGGGAGTTCAGGATGTCCCTGTTTCTAGCTGAAGCCACTGCTGGGAGGCTTCACTCCACATCTGTCAGGCTGAAGTCCCCTACCAGCAGCACCTCCCCCTTTTCTGACATCTTGCCAGTGGCTTCCACCAGTACCTTATTTAATTCCTCTCCCTGTGTAGATCACTCCAGTGTGAACTGTGGCTCCATTCCCCATCTCCAAGGTGACCCACACTACCTCTAACTCCCCCCTGTATTTCCTGTATCTCGGTGGCTTTTCTGCTTTGCCTCACATAAAGCATTACACCCCCCCTCCTTTCCTTCCCACCCGGTCATTCCTGAACAGGGTATAGCCCAGTATGGCCATGTCTGAGTCATGGTTTTCAGTGCACCATGACTCAGTAATGGCTACAGTATCCCGGCTGGCCTCTGCCATGATGGCTTCTAGGTCCGAAATCTTATTTTCTAGACTTCTAGTATTCACTCACATGGCCTACCTACTGAGCCTTTGACACTGATAAATGGTATGAGCCCAGTCCTAGTGTGGGACTAGAACATGGCCTTCTGGCCTAGAGGTAGATGTGCTGTGCCACCTGAGCCACACTGACACCTATTTCATTTAACCTGTTGTTTATGTTCATTTGCATGCATAGTTGATCTGGTGAAGTTTTAAATATATAGTGTAAAGAAGTGTTATACTGGGATATATCTGCATGTTCCATCCCTAGCCTGAGGTAGAAGTAGTAAATTTCCCCTTTCCGCTCATGTTAAGTTCCCTATAGAAGGTCCCCATAGCCTTTTTGCTGTGGGCCTCTCTTAGGTGGAAACACTGTGATTTGCCCTTAAATGCTCTGATTTCATTCATGGTGACTCCAGGGTTACTCGCTCTGAGGTATAAAGGCAGTGGCTGGAGGAAGGGTTGAACTGCACCTCTTCTCTGGACAGAAGCTGCAGCCATATGTATATGTATCTATATACAGTGCTCCCTCACTATAATGAGCAAAGTCAGTGCCACACCAGCCGTTCATTGTAGTGGCGAGTTTGTTACATTGAGGTTGCTGTTGAAATAAATAAGTGACTCATGCATAAAGTGAGTAGCCTTAAAAACAGTGAAAAGCAGTGCAGTTAAAGCCACTTATTGCGGGCGCATACGTCAGCTTCCGATCTGCCCGCAATACAGTTTGGACGGGATAACAAATAGTGCTATACAAAACAGCCAACAAATATTACTGTAATGCAAAAACACTTTATTTTAAAGAAAACATAAGTGATTAAAACAAAAGAGATTTTAGCATTGTATTATTATAATACTTCAGTATTTACAAAGCAACCAGTCTCAAAGTAGAAAAACATATGAAATAAAGTTACAGCACATTTCTGTATTGTTTTCTTGCTGTGACCCAGCTCTTTCAATGAAGAATTCAGTTATCTTTTTCTGGATGCTATTGGCTTCGCAGTAAGGTTGCCACATCTTCTCCATTGCGGATAAATTATCCCAGCTTGGCCGTGTTGTAAATGTTATTGGGGGGTAGCCATCTAGCAGTCCTGGCAGCACATCTGTTACCTGCTGCATAGTACTAGCAGCATCAGTGCTTAGTGTTTCCACATGGGGTCGGCGAACACCAATTTTATTTCGTGCTTTCCACCGGCCCAACCATCCATCAGATGCAGTGAAGTTTGTGTGGCCCAAGGCTGCTGCTAACTGTTCAGCCTTTTTGGTAAGAAGTGGGCCAGAGATCAGGGCGTCACAACCACAGGCATTTTTGAACCAATGGAGAAGGGCTTCCTCCACTTCTCTGTCTTTCCCTTCTCTTTTCCTTTCCCCGCTAAGATTGGCATTGGAGTTCCATTCAGCCATCAGCTGCTCCTTCTGCCGCATTAAGTCAGCAATTGTAGATTTTGGCATACTCAAGTGCTGAGCCAAATCACGCTGACTCATGCGGGGTAGATGTTCAATTTTATTTAACATCTCTACCTTCTCTGCCAGAGACAGAGCTTTGCGTTTAGGTCCACCAGTTGCTATTGCAAACTCACAATCAGAAAGAAAGGATGAATCGGGGGGCATCAACTAGTTTAATTTATGTAACACTAGAGAAGCTGCAGGCAATTAGTGACAATTAGAGGTAAGCGAGAGGTAAGCTGATGGGTATTAAACCTCTGTGGGTCGATAACTAGCTGGTAATTATTAACTTCAGCTTGCAGACCAAGACAATAAATGGATGAAATACAAGGCAGCCAATGCTCATTATAACAGAATATTCTATTATAGGTATCAATGGGAATGGCAACTGAATTTTGAAAATTGACTGCAGAAACCGGCCGCCTGATTTATCCGCAGGTGAAATAAGTGGCATTAACTGTACATACTTTGAATAATGTACATACTTTACATGTAAAAAGTTGTGTTTGTCTTTTTCATTTTTGTTTTGATTCTGATTCAGTAATGTCTGTCCTCTTGACTTGACATGCAGTACTGCACCTTTACTTTTTATGGCGAGGTCCCACATGATACTGCAGCCAGTGATGCTAACATAGGCGTAGAATTTGAGGGGGCTTCCAGGCTGGGATAGGGTAGTCTAAAAATAGGTTAACTGTTTAGACCAATAGTTTTGAGCCTGAAAGCCCCCCCTTGGGGAAAAAATAAACTCTACGCCCATGGATGCTGAGTCGGCACCCCCATCTGTCAGCAGTTCAAACATTAATTTAGTTGTTGCATCCTCATAAATTTCTTGTTGCAGCATCCCCCTCCAAAAGTCAGTCCCAGAGTTTCAATCCAGCAAAACAGCATGGTGGCAGTCAAAACATGTGCCCGAAATTTCCCTGGACAAATAAAACATCCCTCAGGAGTTTGTGAAATGTCAGATATGAAACATTACTAAGAATAAGTGATTAATTCTGACAGCAGTATGGAGCAGTGATGGACTGGTGAAAAATAGCTGACTGTATGTTTTCAAAACAGCTGGCAGTGACAGTTTCAGCGGGAGCCATGGTGAACGTTCACTATAACTGGTATTTCATTACAACAAGGCTTTTTACAGCAATTGAGCATTATATATGTAGCAAAAAACTTAGTTAATGCATCAGTTAGGGTGCCACCAACAAAACCTGGGAAATGTGGTGTTAGGGTTTCTAACCCTAACACCCAACCCCCACCTTGCAGGCAGCAATAGGCAAGGGGGGTGTTCCTTGGGGTTCTCAACTCTAACTGTCACCAAATTCTCCTATACTGTACCCATCTCAGCTTATTTACTTATGGAATGCAGTGAATGTTAAGGGTGACAACCCCAAGGCACACCCCCCATGCCCATTGCTGACTGCAGAGTGGGGGGGGGTTAGGGTTGGAAACCCTAACACCACATTTCCCAGACTTTGTCAGTGGAACCCTAACTGATACATTAAAAGTTTTTTGCAACACACACACATATATGTATGTGTGTATGTATATATATATGTATAAACAGGTGGTGGCCATTGGTGAATCCCAGCCTGTGCACACCTGTCCACAGGTGCAGAGCTGCATGGGTGGGTTACAAACGTTTGGCATGTAACTTATGCCCATTAGTGCATAGGGGCCATAATATATATTGTAAGGGCACGGTAGCACCCTTCTATTAGGGTTCAGTCTTCACTTCTATGTTAAACTGAACATTTTGAACTTCAATAACTTTGCAACTGTTCAAGCGATTCGCACGAAATTTTGCATGCTCCACAAGGGACCAAATATCTTTTGATCTGGCAAGTTTTGTTATGGTCAGATGTGTGGGTGTGGAGATACAGATTGTAAAAAAATTGAAAATTACTGCTTTTGTTGAAATTTTTTGTCAGGCCACTGTGCAAATACCATGTGGAAATTTGGTCTGAAATGTTTAGGGTATATAGGTCTTGGGTCATATATGTGCCTTTTGAAGGTTTGGTAAAAAAGTATTATTCTGTTTCAAAGTTATAAAATGTTAAAGTTTCCCATTATTTCTTATGTGACCAATTAGATGTCCCACTTGAAAAAGGATTATTTATCGCAAATGCAGAATCCTTTTTCAAAAACGAGGGATCTTTAGTCGCAAATGTGAAATCGTTTTTCATGCTGCCACCATCTTGTTTCAGTTAGCAAGGGATACAAAGTTTAACTACAGAAAAATACAGGGATTTGGTAAACACCAACAGTTGTGTTTACCTAATCTGGCCCCACTGAATCAGATTCTGGGGTCTGTTTTTTAATAAGTTGTTCAGAAAAGTGTTTTCTTTTATCCTCAGAAATCTTTTGTCACAAGTTGCAGAAAACCTATGCCGCAAAACAGGATCTTTTTCCACGATTTGTGATAAAGAATTTTCTTTGCCACAAATTGCAAAAAAAGAAAAAAATAGCAAACAACGATTCTTTTTCGCAATTTGGAAAAAAGGATTTTCTTTTACTGCAAATTACGAAAAAGAAACTGCGGCAAAGGATTCTTTTTCGTAATTTGCAAAAAAGGATTTTTAAGATAGCTATTTCATTATGCTTTCTGAAAAGTGCAGCACCACCATCACCAATCGCTTCTTTTTTTTTAAACACACATTTTCTTTGGCGATGACCCCTTAAATTGAAAACGCTTCCTATTTGTCTATGTTAAAAAGTGCAGTCATTTTAAAAATGTTGAAACACATAAAGGAATGTAGCTGTATATTTCTGAAAAATCTTAGTCTATGTAATTTCCTTGATTTTGAACATGCTTGTTTTATTTACTGAAGAGTAGCCTCTTCTCAATATTCAGTTATGCTTTCCAAAAAGTGCAGCACCGGGCACTACCATCATCAAACAAGATAAATAAAAACAACTAAGGGCTGTATTATGATCCTGTAGTTTGTGAACAGTCGTCTGAAATGTGGAAGGTTTGCTAAATCAATCCTATGCTTTATTGTATAGAATCTATTAATTAAGCAAATTGGTCAGTTGTGGTCTTGCTGTCTCAGTTATGTTCTAGGATTCCTAGTTAAATATACTGCACCAAAACACCACATCAGGTTAAAAAGCGAGAGAAGAAGAATGTGAACTGATATGTGGCAAGTATTTATCTTTATATGTAATTCTCTTGAATCACCCTTCCACAAGAAATGAATTTGGGTCCTCAGAATGGTTTATCTTTTTTTAACTGAAAGTACATTGCATTCAACATATCTTGCAAATGAAGAAAACCTGCAAGCCTGTTACAAATGGAACCATTTCACATAAATTAATAAACATTAAAGTACTATGTAGTCACTATTTTTTTCATAAAACAGGGAAAACATTTACATGTTCTAGTAGTATTAAAAAGCCATTAAAATACAGGTGATTGGGGGGCATTTCTAAACTGCAGCTAGACTGACCCATCTCTGCTTAGTTATAATGGGAATGTCCTTTGGCATGTAAACTTCTACTTCGGACTTCGGAAAACAAACAAAAAACATTTACAGGTTTAAAGTGTTGCAAATAACTATATATCTGTAATTATTTAGATTTTCTAATAAATAATTTTCTCTGTGGAACAAAGAAGACTGCTTTTATAACACCATAATAGGTGTTCAAAAATAGGCCAGGCATGTTCAGCATGATTTTTATAGAAATGGTTCATAAACTTAAAAAAGATGTCCCACTGAGAATTTAAAGGTGCAAACCAAAAAAAATAAACATACTGTTGGTTGATTACTGAGTTTAGGTAAAATAGAAGGTTTTAAAACCAATTTTCAGCATTCAGAAACATCACATGTGAAGAGGAAAAAGCTATTGTTCAGAAAAGCAGGCAAGGGATCCCTCCCAGCTATACAAAACTGTATTTCACACATAAATATGATGAAGTAACGTTGATTCAGTGTAACTCATAATGTATTTACAAAAACCCTGAGAGGTTGCTTTAGTCCAACATATGGCGAGGGTTGCAGGATATAAAAGGGTCCCCTGGAATGGATAGCAAACTGCAGATAAAAGCTGAGAATGTGATGCTACTGTCTGAGCACCAGTCATCCCCCAGTCTTTCAAGGAGGGGCTACATAACTAGTAGCTGTCACCCCGTGGGCACAGTCTTCGACCCCCAGCTTCTCAAGTCTATAAAAATATATACATCTCATAAAATGGTCCCTTTCCCATCAGTGCACAGTGCGATAATAAAGATCTGTATAGAGTGAGATAGTAGTGTAACACTTAGAGTAAGAATATAGATATATACATCTATTATAAAGGCGCTGTTATCGCTGCTGGTGAGCACTTTAGTTTTAAGAGCTCTCGGCCTCCAACCTGTGCAGGTGCAGACTGCTTGGTTTGTGTTTCTTCAACAGTTGTGTGGTCTTCTCATCATCCAAGTTGGGGTCTAATGGCTTGTTATAGTCATCATCCTCTTCCTCATTCTTGGAGGCCCCCAAATATGGATACTATTAAGGATCTTAAACATTATGGATGGATGACACTGTGCACTCCCAGATGCAAATATGAATACCATTATGGAGTGCTGGGAGTGCAAGACTTATCCATACATGGTAGGCCCTGTGCTTCCACACACAAATACACAGAGGAGTGTGGAGTGATGATAGCACAGGGCCTAAAACAGGGAAATAAGGATACAATTACAATATCTCCAAAATTGCGGGTGGTTGGGAGCACAGGGCCCTGTGCTCCCACAAACATATAAGCCTTCGATTATACTGTCTCAAAAAGTAAGGGAATTCTCTGCAAAAACTTTGTTAATGCACCATTAGGGTTCCAGTGACAAAGGCTGGGAAATTCAGTCTTAGGATTTCCAACCCTAAGACTCCACCCCACCCTTGGTTTCCAACCCTAACACCCCACCTCACCCCCACCCTGCATGCATGAACAACTGTGGGGGGGGGTGCCTTGAGGTTGTGAACCCTAATGCTCACCCCATTCTCCTATACTGTACCCATCTCAGATTACTTACTCATGGAATGGGGTCAGCGTTGGGGTTCACAACCCCAAGGCACACCTCCCATGCCTGTTCCTGTAGGCAGGGTGTGGGTTGGGTGTTTGGGTTGGAAACCAAGGGTGGGGGGTGGGGTCTTAGGGTTGGATTCCCTAAGACCGCATATGATACATGATGGTGTGATGTTGAATACATGATTTATTTGAATGAGCTGTGAGTGACCTCGGATGACCTCATGAGTGGTAAAGCCAAGAGTGAGGTCCTGAGGTCACTCATAGCGAGTTCAAATAAATCATGTATTCAACATCACACTATCATGTATGCAATTTATGCAATAGGGCCCTGGTGCAGTTTTGATGTTTTTTTGTATGAATTTTTTATTTTATTTTGGATGTTTTCTTTAACGTTTGTCTAGGTTTGTTTGAGTTCTGTGTGTTACTACGCTGTTTGAAGTAGGTTGCTAGGCACATGAACTCTGTTACTAGGGCAGTATATCTGTCTGTTTGAGACATGCTACTTCATTGGCTGAAATTGTTTATGTGGGAGGACTAAAGAGTTTGGCAAACATGGCGGCTCCATTTCTTGCTTAGCGAGAGTCAGAGTGAGCCACCGTGCTGATGTTTTTAGGTGGCTTTATTTATTTAGTTTTGTATTTATTTATGTATTTGTAAAGTAATAATTTATCTGGTTGATCCTGCATTTATTGTCTGCTTGCAAGGGAAATGTTGCACTGTGTGGCTAGAAATGGGACAAGAGTAAAATGGAGAAGGAGGAGCCCATGTGGGAGAAAAGCATGGCAGTATCGGAGCGGATCACATTATTTACTTTTCAAGGTCAGTGGCTGGTTGTGGGTCTGTTTTGTTTCTGTGGCAGAGAGATTGATTTAAAAGTCTGTTTTTGCCAAGTCAAGAGAAGAGTGTCCAACAAACGAGTGAGGGAGCGAGCAAGTGAGCGGGTGGGTGGTGTTGGAGGGAGTGTGTACCTTGTTGTTTGCAGGTGTTGAAAAAAAATAAAAGAAAAACTATTTCTTTGAGTGAAAGGGAAACTGTGACTCCTGGGAGGGAGTTTTTGTTTTAAACTACTGTGTGGTGGATGGGATGGCTGAGTCACTGGCAAGAAGGAAAAGTTGCATCAGCAGACAGCTGGAGAGATTGGTGACTGACTGTAATGAAACTGAAAGTTAGGAGTAAGTGTAAGTAGTTTTGGCGGGGGGTGTTGATTGCTGGCAGGGTGTTAAATGAATGGTGTTTGATTGATGTTAGGGTGTTAAATAAATGGTGGTTCCACAATTTATTTGACACCCATGAAAATAAACAAATTTTTTTAACAGTTTTTGTGTGCACACCTATTGCATAAATGTACATATTAGTTGCAAAAAACTCCATTAATGCATCAGTTAGGGTTCCCACCATCAAAAGTTGGGAAATGTGGTGTTAGGGTTTTCAACCCTAACTCCCCACCCCATCCCCACCCTTTATGAACCAATAGGCATCAGAGTGTACCTTGGGGTCATCAGCCGTAACACTCACCCCATTCCAAAGGAAGCTGAGATGGTACAGTATAGTATACTAGAGTGGGGTGAGCATTAGGGCTGACAACCCCAAAGCACACCCCTGACACCTGTTGGTGCATGGAGGGTGGGGGTGGGGTGGAGAGATAGGGTTGGAAACCCTACCACCTCATTTCCCAACCTTTGATGGTGGGAATCCTAACTGATGCATTAACAGAGTTTTTTGCAACTAATTTCCTTACGTTTTGAAAAAGTATAATCGTAGCCTTATTTGTTTATGGGGCCCTGCACGCCCATCTATTCATAAGTGTACAGAGATTGTAATTGACCCTCATTTCCCAATGTGTGGGAGTGCAAGGCCCAGGGGGCCCTGTGCTCCCATCAGTCCATAATGGTAACCTTGTGCGGGGTGGTGGAGTAAGCCTCGTGCATTACTCCACCCCCAACACCATAGTAACACACGGTGCCTCATGCCTTACTACACCCCACAAAGGCATAGTAAGGGTTAAGGATCAGTTTCTTGGTGGGTACTCACCACACAACATACACCTAACTATAGGCAAATCAATACAGCTCACATGTTGTGAATGCAGGTCACAGTGCCACAGTCACGTTAGCCCCATTTGTTACAATTCACCCACAGCTTTAAACAAGGCCTATAAACATGCAAAATGACTTACTACACCTATATACGTGCAAAACAGCTTACTACAACTAAAGGTAGCCACAAGTCCATATTTTAAGCCGTTTTTGCAATATAGCTGCTGAAACATCCCCAACCATTATAATGTTATCCTCTGGGAAATTACTAAAGTTGGAATTCTTATAACTGTGGGGGGAATGAAAATTTTCTCACCAAACCAGCAAAAGGCACATCCTCAGGCAAAGCCGGGTTTACTCTAAAGATTTCTTACCAAAATTCCCAACCATTTTGGACATACAACTGGACAAAGAATTGCCTAAATGCCAATGTTATCCTATGGGAATGTAACCAAAACTTCAATTGTTTATAACTATGTAGCGCATTAGAATTTTTTCACAAATCCACTGAAAGGTACATCTGTACCTTGAAAATGTCACCCCAAAAGCCCAAACCATTAATTTCCTATGAACTGACAAAGAAACAGACATATAAAAGAAAGTTGTGCCACAGATTGCGTCAAAAAGAATGGGTGTTTCATGAAACACTGAGTCCTCTTGCCACAATTTGCAGCACATCCACCACTTGTTTCACAAATATACTGCCACAATTTCAGAAAGAGTATCCTCAACTGATTAAATAAACATATTTCTGGCCATTTGGGGGCCAAACTGACCCCAGAAACTGATTCCATGGGCCTTGATTAGGTAAACACAAGTGCTGGTGTTTACCAACTGTATGTATTTTTAAAAATATTAAATTTTTTCCACCTTGCTAACTAAAAACAAGATGGTGGAAGCATGAAAGAACATGTCCCATTTGTAAAAGAGAATGGCACTTTTGCAAAAGAGAAACACACTTTTAAGGAAATCATGGGAAAATTGAAACTTTAATAACTTTTGAACTCATTAGTATTTTTCACCAAACCTTCTGAAGGCGAGAAAATAATTTTTCTCAAGATCAAATCCTTTGTCGAACTTTCTCCCTCTATCCTGAACAGTGATCTTCCCACCGAAAACAATGGGAGATGAAAAATTGAATAACTTTGCAAACAGATTAATATTTTGTCACAAAACAAAGCATGCCTATTCTGTTACCCAAGCTGTTTCTACCACAAAAAAAAAATCATACAAAAAATTCCATAGCATCTGAATACAAGGCGATGAGGAAAAAACTGCATAAATTGATGACTTTATAAATTTTTGCACTGTCTGAAACTAAGAATCCATACATCCAAACAGAACAAAACTTACCACATCAGAGACCTACCCCAAGCGACAGCGCATACCAAATTTTGAGCAAATCCATTGATCGGTTGCAAAGTTTTTAAAGTGCAAAATTTGAAGTTTAACATTAAACATGTTACTCAACCCAAACTATGGGGGTGTTACTGCACCCCTATAATATATTTGTTGCAAAAAAAATACATGCATGCAGCATCTGTTAGGGTTGGAGCATAAAACATGAAAAGATGGGAAATAAAAAATTAAGGTAATGTGACCCAAGCACGAAGTGCCCTAAAAATTTCAGACTAAACCCTCAAGCTGTTTCTGAGAAATAGCATGGCAAAGAATTTACACATAAATGGTAATTTTCATATTTTTTGACATATCTCTGCACCCACACATATGACCAAAAGGAAACTTGCCATATCAGGAGATCTTTTGTCCCTAATGGCACATGTAAAACTTAAAGCAAATCGATCAAACAGCTGCAAAGTTATTAAAGTGTAAACATTTGGGTTTAACATAGGAGTGGCCATTGAACCCTAACTACTGTATATTGGCCCTACCGTGCCACTATTATATATATATATATATATATATATATTGCAAAAAACATTGTTAATGCTCCAGTTAGGGTCAATGTGACAAAAGTTGGGAATTGAGGTGTTAGGGTTTGCCTAACACCCCACCCTCCCAAACCAGGCAGGAGAGTAGGTGTGGGGTGTGCCTTGGGCTTCTCAAGCCTAACAGTCACTACATTCTCAAAGTCTGCACATCCGATCTTATTTACAGATGGAATGGGTGAGCATTAGGCTAGAAAAGCCCAAGGCACACCCTACACCTGCTCTCCTGCCTGGTTTGGGAGTGTGGGGTGTTAGGGAAGCCCTAATGCCTCATTTCCAACTTTTGTCACTTTGACCCTAACTGGAGCATTAATAAAGCTTGTTTGCAGCTTAGTTCCTTATTTTCTGAAATAGTAAAATAGTATCCTTATTTTAGTGTGGAAGTGCAGGGTTCTCTGTAGATGCATATATGGTATATGTAATAGATAAACCACTCTGAGGTGTGTGGTCACGCTCTGATATACGCACGCCTTGGTGTGTGTTGTACGCACAAGGCCACAGGCTGAATGCGTCATCCACCCAAGGCGTGCGTATATCAGAGTGCAACCGCACACCTCAGAGTGATTTATCTATCTTATAAAATGTCAACATTGTTTTTTCGGGGGGGCAAATGTGTAGGTGTGCGGTCACGCTCTGATATACGCACAGTCACCTGATGGTGTTTGTCCAGTGCTGTTGCTTTAATTGACCACTATTGTCTCACCCCTTCCATTTATAGGAAAACAGTGACCAAATTGTCAGCATACCCTTCTTATTACCCCACCTCATGTACCCATTACTGAAAATGTTCAAATCCCTGCCAAAGTGTAATTCTGTGCAACTGCAATGCTATTCCATGCCACAGGTGTAAAAACACATTTTGGGCAGGATTTGAAAAATGACAGCTGTGACATACATGAGGAGTGGCTATAAGAAGGCTATGTTGAAAATCTGGGGTCAAAATATTTAAAATTTCAAAGTTACAAGCGGCCGTAGTGAAATTGCAACAAATGGTCATAACTTTGGCATTTTTTTATATTTTTACCCCAAATTTTCAACAGTCTTGTTATGACCCTAACTCATAAACCCCATAGTTAAAAATGTTCAAATACAAGCCAAAACACCATTCTGTGCCACTTGTGGGAAAAAACATTTCAGACAGTATGTGAAAAATGACAGCTACACTGTTCGTGAGGTGGTGTGAAAAAATGGCTATGTTGAAAATTTGGACTCAAGCTAGCCTGCTGGCATGGTGGTTGGATTTACACTTGCAGCACCAATGACCTGGGTTCAGGAACAGACCCATAAGTCAGAGTACTGGCAGGAGGAGAAGGAGCGAGAGTCCTAGGGACTGCTCTCCTTCTCCAGGGGAGAAGAAGGGGAAGTGTGTGCGGCACCCTACAGACCCCTGGCAGAGACTGGGGGTACCGCCGCATCCACCGCCATTACGATTGGGGGTAGGACAGACATTGTACATCATTGCATGTCCCAGCTGCCGGGGAAGCAAAGCACTCACAAGAAAAAGTCAGTCCCCCAGCATGATGACCCAACCCCTCTCTGCCACCCACTGGCTCTGATATCCGCCAGGGGGTCCCGCTCCCATGGCCCCTACATGAGGGAGAAGCTGGGGCTTGCCAACGATGTCCATTGGGAGAGAGAGCCCTCCAGTGGCCCCACCTAGTGGGGCAAGCCTAGGCATGGGGGTGGCGAGCAGTGATGGGTCCAAGAACAACGGGTGGATCTGTCACAAAAATTAAAAAAAAAAAAATGTGGACTCAAAATATTGAAAGTTACCAAAGTTATGTGCTTAATTTGGAATTTTGGCTAATGTGGACATTTTTAGGAATTTTTTCAACAAATTTTTAATATGGCCTTTTTAGGACACCACCTCATGAACACTGGTGGTGAAATTTCATTATTCGGTCCAGAAAGGTGATTTCGTGCAGCAACAGCAAAATCACCTTCTGGGCCTGATTAACAAAATGACAGTTGCAGTGTTCATGAGGTGGGGTCCCAAAAAGGATATGTTTAAAATTTGGTAAATACATAAAAAAAATGGCAAAGTTATGAACATAACTTCAAAAGGCCACTGAAATACAGTATACTCCATTTACCTTGATTCCTCAGTGCACGGTTCAGCTTTGAAGAGCACAGACATGTCTTGATCCACAGAAGATGACAGCATACAACCTCTGGAGGTAAGTATAAGGTAAGAAGGGTTGTGGGGTGGTGGGTGCTCAGTGGGTGGGTCGGGATGGTGGAGGGTGACAGCGGGGACAACAAGGGACCATTTTGCTTTTTTCAGGTTTTAAAAAAATATAGACATCGGGGGACTGTTTTCTTTTTACAGGATTTAATAAAATATGTATTTTGGGGCACTGGGAGTGGGCTACTCAGTGTCCCACACTGCTGGCAGGGAGGGGCTCTAAATGGCAACATGGGGATTGGGCACCCCCAATATCAGCAAATAAATAAAATAATGGGTTGTAGCTGGAGGGTGGGGGGCCTCCAACACCAGGGGTGGGCATCCCAGTGTTGGAAACAATGACAGCAGGGAACCATGATTTAAGAGTGGGGGGTGCCACTAAACACCAGGGAAACATTGGAGACAGTGAATGGAGGGTGGGGGGTGCCACTAGACATCAAGGAAATTAGTTGCATTACAGGCACAGCGATTGGAGGGTGGGGGTGCCACTAGGCACCAAGGAAATGATTTATATTAAAAAGACAGTGATCAGAGGGTGGTGGGTGCCACTAGACACTAGGGAAATGTAGGGGCAGGGTTATTGGAGGGTGGGGGACCACTATACTCCAGGGAAAAACATATAAGTACTGGGGACAGCAGTAGAAGGGACAAGCGTGGATTCTTGAGTGACGAAAAATTATCCTTTTTTGTGACTTGCAATACGAAAAATGATTCTTCTTCATGTCACACAGTCACAAAAAAAAGATTCATTATATTAAAAAAACACATTTTAAGGGCACATTTAAAACTTTGAAATGCAGATTGCACCTAACGGGGTCCCAATGAGTCACCTAGGTGTGGGGATCTCTCTCCGTGATGTCATTTTTATGGCTTTTGAAAAAAGAAAATTTAAGAAAAAACTGAAACAAGATGGCAGCTCACTGAAAAGGATTTTTCTCTCATGAAAAAGGATTTTATTCTCATGAAAAGGGAACGGGTCCCGTGAGACAGAATAATTTTTCACAAGATCAAATCCTTTGTCGAACTTTCTCCCTCTATCCTGAACAGTGATCTTCCCATTGAAAACAATGGGAAATGAAAAACTGAATAACTTTGCAAACAGATTAATATTTTGTCACAAAACAAAGCATGCCTATTCTGTTACCCAAGCTGTTTCTACCATGAAAAAAAATCACACAAAAATTCCATAGCATCTGAATACAAGACGATGACAATAAAACTGCATAAATCGGTGACTATAACTTTTTGCACTGTCTGGAACTAAGAATCCATACATCCAAACAGAACAAAACTTGCCACATCAGAGATCTACCCCACGGGACAGCGCATACCAAATTTTGAGCAAATCCATTGATTGGTTGCAAAGTTTTTAAAGTGCAAAATTTGAGGTTTAACATTAAACATGTTACTCAATCCTAACTATGGGGGTGTTACTGCGCCCCTATAATATATTTGTTGCAAAAAATACATGTATGCAGCATCTGTTAGGGTTGGAGCATAAAACATGAAAAGTGGGGAAATAAAAAATTAAGGGAATGTTCCTGGAGCCTTGGTGAAGCTGTAGTGTGCTATTCCTCAAGGTTTGAACAATCATGCGATGCAGCACTTGCGTTATGCTAACTTCAGCACCCTCTATCCAAACATTGCTGTGCCCGTATTTTAGTTTGACAAGAAAGTCTCTCAATTAGGCTAACACCAATGCTGCACTGCATGAGCTATCAAACCATGAGGAACAGCACACCACCGATTCACCAAGGCTCCAGGGATAGGGGTGGGAGATTATCTTATTTCGAATATTCAGCCAAATATTAATATTCAGGGCCCCAAATATTCGTGAATTCTGTATTCAGCTTCATTAGTCATGTATCTGTGGAGTGGAGTAAAAAAAACAGCCCCTGTACCCCCACCCTCTGCAACAGGCCCACTCCCCCCCCCCAGGGTTAGGTACAAATTCCCGTCTAAAAAAATACCGAATTGTAAATTACCGCGCAAAATATCCCGAACAGCCAATTTCCAGATACATTTGAAATCCCGATGTACAAAATACTGAAATATAAAAGGTCATGAGGTCATCAGGTGTGATGATTACCTGGTGCACTGATGCAAGGCTGTAATCAAAGTCTTCACTGCGCATACACAGTGTTTTATGACATTAAGTGATGCAGAAGCTGAAGTAAGCAGTCCAAGCATTCCGAGATTTCTGGAGCTTCTATTACATTTATGCTAAGCTCTGTCTCTCTGCAGCATTTGGCTTCATCATACTCGAACGTTGCGCTTCGTATCGAGAAGCACACTAGTAATTTAAAATAAATTACTAAAATAAACCAACTTAGGAATTTAGAGCTTGAAATCCGGAGTCCGATCTGCTTTTAATTTTAATTACGCTGGATGTTTTTTTGGCAGAAATGAGAATACAGGATTGCGAGTACATTGAAGCACTTTAAAGCACTCCATTTGTGCAGTTCGTGCAAATTTTCTTTTTTTAGACACCTTTCACAAAACAGGTTTTGAACGTTATGCGCCTGCATTGGCTGGTATTTTCAGTATCTTTTTAAAATCGGGACTCAGATCAATACTAAAAGTAAATCCAAGGGATCCATTGAAGGTCTCTAGAATTATAGGCACTTGGGCTCCTAACAGAGACAACTTTGAAAGTAAGTAACACTCTACTACCTAGTATTTTAGCATTCAGTATTCAGTATTCTGCACAATATTCTACTTGAGCTCTATTTTCTTCTGAGAGAATCCAACTTTTACTGGTGAAGCCATCATATATGTTTAAATGTGGCTTTGCCGTGTTCAATGGACTATGGCAATACAATTGTTCTGAAATTATTTCTCCAAAACCTTTTTGACCACTGCTGTCTGTACTCGAGGACTCCATAAGACCTTCTAACTCAGAGACTCAGATATTTTGAGTATCAAGCTTCATTAGTGCTTGATAAACTTTTATTCTGAATAGATAATAATCAATACTTTAGTAGTGCTGCTACTGCTGCCCGGAGATTAGATGCGGGATTTGGATTTTCTGTCTTCCTATTGTCGGTCTTATTTTATTTCTGTATTTTGTTTATTCAATATTTTTTTTTCGGGATTTCGTCATTCGGTATTCTCTATTGTAGGAATTAGGACGGATCCCCCCCCCCAGCACCCACAATTTCAAGCTTAATAAAAAAGCTCCCTAGATGGGTGACCAGCACCCCTCCCACACCTCCATAGGAGAGCATCTTCTTGTGAATGGTGCTCCCTCACTTGCTTGGATAGTAAAACAGCTGATCATGTGATCGGCTGTTTTACTACGCGAGTAAGCGAGGGAACACCATTCACAAGAAAGAGACCATCCATGGAGGAGGGGGAGTTATGTCAGTCATCTTCTTGCACTCATCCAACTTGATGCTAAATTTAAGAAATGTGGTGGTTGGGGTGAGAAGGGTGGGACTGGTGCTGCTGCCAGGGTGGGGGTGGGGGATCATTTATTTAACAAAACATGGAAAGAGGAAGATGGTGGCCAGCCGTGAGATAGGCAGGTTGTGCTGGTTGCCCACTGTGGGAATTTGTTTGTTAAAATTTAAATTATTGGTGCTTGGGGGGGAGGCTGAGAATGGGTTAGTTGCAGAAGGTGGTGAACGGGGTGGTTCTTTTTACTGCAATTGGACCAGGAAGGATATGGGGACTGTTTTTTCCTTTTTTTTTTTTTTGGTTCTTTTGTTTTGTACTATTTCTTGAATGCAGATAGGCATGAATAGTGCTACTATTCATTATTCAGATCCGAATAATGAGTAATACATTATTCGTGATATTCGGTAAATAAGATGCACTACTTGCACACCCCTGTTAAGGGGCTCTTCCACTGATTTTTTATCTTCCTACTTTTTATCTTTTGTGCTTTAACCTTAACAGATGCATAAATGTATTTTTGTTTTTAAAATTATTTCCTTACTTTTTGAAAAAGATATCAAATGACAGACACATTTAGCTCTATTGAGGTAGAGCTCTGCAAGAAGCAACAGACATGTCAGGCATGGCTCGTAACCTGTAGCTTACTTTATGCAGGGTCCACAAGCAACAGACCCATTGGACTTAGAACTGGACCTGTAGCTTACTTCGGAAGGGTCCTGCATGAAGTAGCAGGCCCTTTGGAAAGCAGCAAGGATTGCTATTTTTTTTTCAATTAGTATTTTATGTCCTGCAGCTGCCCAACCAGCCCCATTCCAGTCCAGTCCCCCCACTCCAGCCACATCACCTGTTTTTTTTTCTGGGATTTACCCATTCTTGCCATTCACCCATCCTCTCACTGAGGAACCTGGAGAATTCAGTCGCCAGTGTGTGGCCTGTGAGGGAACAGGGCCTTCATCCAGTTTTTCTCCCCTAGGCCGGTGGCATATGCCATGACGCACTGTGCAAGCCCCTCTTCTGCAGAGATGCCCCCGGTTTCTAGCAGATGGGACAATCACCACAAAATGATGGTCCTGCCATGGAAACAAGCCTTTGCCACAGAAACAACACGATCATTGTAGTAAAGATGGTTGCCACTACTGAAACCGTACAGTTAATTTGCTAAAATGAGTGTGAGCAAGCCTAAAATGGCATTAGTGTGAATGTGCTGGTAGTGCCATCCTATATCTCACTCACCTGGGTTACAGCAGTCAGTGAGGCAACCCTTTCCAATCCATTGGCTCACCCTGAAGAATATGACAATTATGGCCTCATACAAACATTGCAGACATTTTAGAAAGTCTTTTTCATGAAAAAAGTGGTTCTATTTGCTAACTCCGGAATTGTGAAATGAAAAGGTATTAGTAGTTATGGCACAAACACAAAATGGGGGGTTTTATGGACCTGTGTCTAATGTAAAATGGTCCAGTTGCTCTCTAGGCTTGCAGTAAATCCTTGCAGGGTATTAGAGAAGGAGATGTCAAAGCCAAGCGTCACTGACACAAATGGCACCACACCAGTGTTGACGTGGGTGAGCAGGAGGAGGCAACTGGAGTGGCATTACGGCACAAACCGACACCCCCAGGCTTCAAGCAGTGGGTGGTAGGGACTCGAGGGAAGGAGCCATGTTAGCACCGGTGCTTTGCAACCTGGCAGTACTGATCTTCGAGCAAGTGGGTAGGCAGGGAGAGAAATCCACTGGCACGTTTCTGTGGTAAATCAATACTGAACAGATGGGAGAGAGCCATGGGAAGATAACAGATTGCAGTAAAAAAATTAAAAAATTCAGTTGCCCCATGCTGTACCGCAATCCAAATGATGGTGCCAGAATTTCTTTGTATTGTATTGCCTTGCCTGTGCATCCACTGAACTGACCCCAGCCTGCCTTTTTCTGGACATTCTTTCAGGGGAATAGGTTTAATTGTGGGGCTTGTTTGAGTTGCCACAGGATGCAAGTCCATCATAGAATTGCTGCAGAATTACTCAAAGCCTTGCCACGGAATGTAGGCCCACTTTGCCGCAGTGTACCTAGGGCCCTGGCTATAGTTTTACTGACATATGTTTTGTACTGTGTTCTTTTTTACAAAAATACTCAAAATATCAACACACAGAATGTGCCAAGAGTTGCCCAGATAAACTCCAGAACTGTTAGATCACATCCATTTTTTCACTAAGCCATTTTTGAGCTAAATTAAAAAATGTTAATTTTCTTGTTTTAGATGTTGATTATTCCCAGTATATAATACCGGAATTCCTTCCTGGGGCGGTAAGTTAAAGTATTTCCTTGGTACATAAAAAGTACTTTTTTTTAATGGTATTCCAGCAGCATGCTTTCTCATGGGCCGTGCTTGTGATTCCCAAACCAGTTTCCTTTGAGGTGTACTTGTAAACATTTTGATATGTTTTTTTTTTAGTTTACCTGGAATAGCTTAGCTGAGATGCATCATCTCTTTGCGAGTCAGTCCTGGTTCTGCTCATTTCCACAACTACATGGCCTGGAGCTCTGAAAGACTGTGTGTTTTTTTAATAAGTATTTTTGTCACCTTGTCTGCTGACCTGCGCCCCTCTAGACTGGTCGCCCCAGCCTCATCACACAGTTTCTCTGGGACTTACCACTTGCCTCATCAGTCATCTGCCACAGGATCTGGAGAGACCTAGTTGCAGTGTGCAGCCAAGAGTTTTCTTCCATTTTGTCCCTGGACCCACAGTACATGCAATGATGCACTATGTGAGCTCCCCCTCTGCGGAGACACCCCCAGAGACATCCCTGACATCAAGCAGGTGGGACTCCTTCCCTTGTGTCCTCCTATGCCGCCACCCAGATCCTCCAGGTGGCAGTCACAGAGTGGGAGGCATGTACTCCCCTCTTCCTGAGGGAGGAGAGTTGTCCTTGGGACACTCAGTCCTCCCTCCCCCCCCCCAGCCAGCCCCTTGAGCTACCCATGTCTGTTCCAGATCCTAGGTGGATGGCATGGCAGGAGGTGAGGCACCCAGTGCCTCAGCCCTCCATGCCATTGGGCTGGTTCAGGTTGCATGAGTTGCGCAATGTCACACAATAAGTCTGTAGTGGGATTTGAACTTGCGATCTTCCCATTCCAAAGCTGGTGCAGTAACCACTGGACCACACTATCATACTACACTGGAATCTACCCACAAACTACACGCATCATTTAAACACCAATAAAGGCCAACTATGCTGAAAAGTCATTTTCTATTGTAGATATTATTTTCCATCGCTGGCAATCATTCTGTGAGTTTTCCCAAAAAGGAGAGAACATAAAAATGGAATGTTGGCAGAACCAGTGCACACTTTTACCTTCCCTTCCTTCCCTTCACATATCAGATGCTTCTAGAGTGAGGTCATCCTCCTGTGTGCAGTGCTCTCCTGTGTGTGCTTTGCCCAGACTGCTGGGGCAAAGGAGGAACATGCCATTTTTCCTTTTGTCTGTGGCACTGATCACTTCCCTCGTGTCCCTAGCTCAACCCCTGCCTCAAAGAAACAACTCTCACCTGCTGCATAACTCCCAGCCACCAGCAAACACCTTGTCATGGTCAAGAAACTTGTCAACTCCTCAACCCACCAGCACCCCCCCCACACACACACACACACACCGCTGAGGAGCCCACTTGCCACCCAATCCCAAAGCAAACACAATCTTGCTGCCAAAAAGTTCACCTGCCACCTGGCTTACCAGCAAACATCAACCCACTGCAGAGAAGCCTTAGCCTGCCTACCACCCACTGTGTGGCTCCATTGTCTAAGCAGGGACTTTAGAAATAGGGGCAGTGCTGCACTGGGTCCACTGAGCTCACAAAGGACTTTACAGCTTACAACAGTGTTGCTTCCTTGTCCCTTGGTCCTAATGGGGCTTTAACAATTTGCAGCTCTGAAGCTCTGTGTTCTCTGCCTCTGGGCCTTGGTGGGGGGGGGGGGATTTGACACTGTGCCAGCTCATTTCCTGTGGACCTGGTTAGGACTTCTCAAATGGGGCCCTTGTTCAATGTTCCAGGCCCAGTACTGACTACAATTTGCAGCTGTGCTGCTCCCATGTGTCTCATGCCCAGTAAGAACTGTTGAACTTGTGCCAATCCCACGTCCCCAAGGCTAGGGCAGGGCTTTTGAAAAGTTGGACATGTTGTTCCATATCCCCAGGCCTGGCTGGGACTTTTATCTACATATCGCTGCTGTTCTGGAGCTGTAGTCCCCCCTCCCCCAGTATTAGCTCTCCATGGTAATCAATTTGTACCCTCTTTAGCCCCAGTCCTGCACAAAAGACATCCTTTGACAAGTCACTGCACTTCTCAGTGCTCCAGTCAGCCTACCTGCAAAAATGTACAGACGCAGGACCCCACTGGAAGCAACATGTTGCAACTCAGCTGGGCTTGCCTGAAAAAAAATAATTTAAAAAAGAGGAAAAAAGGGATCTAGACAAGTCAGGCATCATTGTTAAGGAAGGGCATTAAAGATAAGGAAACAAGCATTTCTCAATGCTGAATGTTCGCTTGCATGTTGTACTGGGTCCATCTTGTGCACATTTTTACATATATTTACCCAACGTAGACCAGATGAGATGTATTATGTCATTTTCAATGGGGTCCTGATTTTATGCAGTTTTATACTGCATTCACCCAGGATAGCAGAGGTGAGATGTGATATCTCATTTTTAGTGTGGTCCTACTTTTAAAAATGTATTTTCCTAGGACAGATCATCTTAGATGCAACATCTCCTTTTTAGTGGGGTCCTGTTTTTACATCGTTTTGTATATTTAAGGATAACCCAGCTGAGATGCAAAATCTCATTTTCAATGGGGTCCTACTTTGACACATTTTTGTACTGGTAACCAGCATGTCTCAGATGCTATTTTGTTTTCAATGGAATCCTGCTTTTCACAATTTTTACTCTGAATTTACCCAGGATAGCACAGATGAGACATAATATCTTGTTTTCGATGGGGCCCTGCTTTTACCCATGTTTATAATGTATTTACATAGGATAGGCCAGTTGAAAGGTAAGTTACATTTTCGGGATTTTCGGGGGAGGGTCAGCTTTTACACTGTATTTTTCTCAGGATAGAGCAGCTAGGGTTACCACCTTTTAAGAAGCCCAACATGGGACATTTCTTACTAAAACAGGATTTTTCGCAGGACAATATGTCATCTCGACCAATGCAACAGACATGTTTTCTCTAAATAATCAGAATTAAGACTACATGTCATAGTTTTTTAGTTATTTCTTGTGTTTTTTATTATTTTAAGGTATTTTAGTTAAGGTATTATAGTTTTTTGCAACATTTAGAGGAAAATGAGAAAATATTTTTTTCTACTATAATGTCAGGACATTTAGTATTTTTCATATTTTTCTGCAGGACACAGCTGCCCAAATCAGGAATGTCCTGCGAAAATAGGGACAGGTGGTAACCCTAAAAACAGCACAGATGATCATTTCAGTTTTCGGCTGTTCTGGGGTCCTGCTTGTACAATATTTATTATACGTTTACACACAATAGATCAGATAAGATGCAATATCTCATTTTCAGTGTGGTGTCCTGCATTTACACATTTTTAAGATTGTATTTATCCAGGACAGGCCAGCTGAGAGACAATATCTAATTTTCAGTGGGCTCCCACATTTTGACCCCACATTCCCAATATAGGGCCCAATTCCCAATCACTTGAAAAATTACAGCTGTCATCTTGATGAGGTCAGGTAACACAAAGGATATGTGGAATATTAGGGGCCAAAATCTGCAAAAATAAAGCTGTGAGTAAGCGTTTGAACAATTCAATGTTTCTTCATAACTTAGTTTTTTTTTTTCACATTTTGACCATATTTTTTATGATCCCATGTTATGCTCAAGACAGGTGGTTGTCCAAAAGATGGTCTCACAGAGGAACTGCAAAAGCATGTTTCAAAGGGGATTTGAAAAATGATACCTGTCTTGTTAATCAGGCGAGGTAACAAAAGGACTCTGTGCACATTTGGGGCCAAAATCTGCAAAAATCACAAAGTTAAGAGTAAACATTGAAAAAATTCAATGCTGCCTCATAACTTTGTTGATTTTTTTTATATTTTGACTCCAGTTGTTCAACACTGTCTTTTTATAACTCCACCTGAAATCCCATTAGAAAAATGACTTCCAGGAGCAAATGCGAAAACATGTTTTGGAGGAGAGTTAAAAAATGACACCTGTCGTAAGAACATAAGAAAGTGCCGGCAGAAGAGAACCTTGTGATCCACCTAGTCTGCCCATGAAAGCTCCCCCCCTCCTAGTTTCTTTACTGCCTTAGGTTTCCACAGTGCCTATCCCATGCTAGCTTGAACTCCCCCACTGTCTCCGCCGCCACAACCTCTGGTGGCAGACTGTTCCAGGGCTCCGCCACCCTTTCCGTGAAAAAAAAACTTCCTATTTGTTTTGAAACGATCTCCCTTCAGGCGCATGTTGTGCTTGTCCATGTATTCATGTTTTCCCTGAAGAGATCCTGTATTTGTACTGAGTTGATACCTTTGAGGTATTTAAATGTCTATGTCATATCGCCCCTGTCCCTTCTCCTCTCCAGTGGGTACATCCTAAGATGGTTTAATCTCGATTCATATGGTTCTTCATGTAGTCTGTGTATCATCTTTGTAGCTCTCCTCTTCCAGGCAATCCTTGTCCTTCTTGAGGTGCAGTCTACAGAACTGAATACAGTACTCCAGGTGAGGCCTCATCAAGGACCTGTACAGTGGGACTATCACTTCACTTTTCCTACTTGTGATACCCTTCCTATGCATCTGAGAATGCTGCCAGCTTTTTGCACTGCCTTTTCACATTGCCTGGTTGGCCTTAAATTGTCAAATATGAGTACCCCCAGACCCCTCTGTACCTTAGTTTCTGTCAGGTGCCCCCTCCCCCCCGTATATATTTCCAGCTTAGGTTCTTCCTCCCCAGGTACATAACTTTGCACTTCTTGGCATTGAATTTCAACTGCCACTGTTTTGACCATTCCTCCAGGTGTTTTAGATCAGCAATCATTTCTGTGACCCCCCTCTTGCATGTCCACTCTGTTGCAGAGCTTGGTGTCATCTGTGAACAGGCATACCTTTCCTTGCAAACCCTCTGTGATGTCATTGATGAATATGTTAAATAGAACTGGCCCCAGCACCAATCTCTTGGTGACTCCACTGGTCACCACTCCTTCCTCCGACAGAGTGCCTTTTTACTAACACTTTATAGGTTCTCCCTTGGAGCCAGTTTCTAATCCAGCCTACTGTTTTATGTCCCACTCCTATGTGTTCCAACTTATTTATCAGCCTCCTTTGTGGAACGGAGTCAAACTCCTTACTGAAGTCCAGATATACTACATCTACTGCTGCTCCTTGGTCCACCATTCTGGTCACCCAATCGAATAAATCAATCATGTTTGTCAGACGTGGCCTCCACAATGTGAAGCCATGCTGCTTTAGGTCATATTTGGCTAGTTGCTTCTAGATGCTGTACAATTCTTTCTTTCAGTAATGTTTCCATGATTTTCCCCACCACTGAGGTAAGGCTAACCGGACGGTAGTTTCCAGCATCTTCCTTGATGCCGCTTTTGTGCAGTGGTACCACCGTGGCTTTTTTCCAATCATCCGGTACTGTGCCACTCTCCAGTGACTTGTTGAAGAGGCCTGCTAATATGGTGGCAAGTTCTTCTCTGTGTTCCTTTAGTATTCTCAGGCAGACACCACCAGATCCCACTGCTTTGTCGTTTTTTTAATTTTGCTAGCTCTTTTAGGACCCTTTTAGTTGTGAAGGGGTTTGTGTCAGCTTCACTGGTGCGGTGTTCTTCATTCTTTAGTACTAGTCCACCTCACTGACCCTCCTTGGTGAAACTGAGCAGAAGTATTCATTTAGAACATCTGCCTTCTGTCCATCGGTTTCAACATTCTGGCCCTCCCTAGTTCTCAACCTTAAAATACCGCCTTTACTTTTTCTTTTCTCACTTATATATCTGTAGAAAGTCTTATCCCCCTTTTTAACCCCTTTTGCTATTTTTTTCTTCTGCATGAGCTTTGGCTAACCTAATTGCCTTCCCTTCTTCCTTGAGTCATGCTCTGTATTCCTCCATGTCGCTTTCTTTCTTTCCTTTGAAAGTAATTTTTCCCTTATACTGGAAGCTACTTCTTCAGTAAACCAAAGAGGATTTTTCATCCTTTTAGATTTACTTATCTGTTTTGTGCATTCTGCTGCTGCCAGATTAATTGTGCTCTTCATGGCGTTTTAGATTTCCTCCACGCCTCCCCCAGCTACAAATTTGAGATTGTTCCTAATGCATGTTTTCATTTTGTTAAAATCAGCCTTCCTGGAGTCTAGGATCTTCAGTTTTGCATGACCTGTGTCCTCAGATCTTTTTACTGTGAGTCAGACTGCCCTATGGTCACTTGACTCTAAACTGATTCCTACCTTGACGTCCGTGATCCTGGTAGTGTTTGATAGTGCAAGGTCCAGGATTGCGTTTTCTCTGGTGGGTAACTTCACAAGCTGTTTTAGTTCTGCCTGTTTAAGAGCCATGAAGAATTTGTTACTTCTGTCTGATAATGCCATGAAGGAGGACCAATCTATGTCAGGCAGATTGAAGTCTCCAATGAGCAACAAGTCGCTTTTATTTGCCATTGTTAGGATGGTTTCCATCATCTCCTTGTCTTTATGTATCTGCTGAGATGGGGAGGGTCTATAGATCACCCCCACTCAGATGGGGGACTTTTCCCCAGCTCTGAGGGTGACCCATAGGGCTTTAGACTCAGAGTGCATCACCTGTACCTCTGTGGCCTTGGTTCCTTCCTTCATGTAGATGGCAACACCCCCTTCATTCTTCTCTTTGCGATCTCTCCTGAACAGAATGTACCCAGGGATAGCAACTTCCCAGGATTGGTTCTTGTTGAACCAAGTCTCCACCACAGTGACCCAGTCCAGGTTTGCCTCTGCTATTAAGGCAGTGAGGTCTGGTATATTATTTACTAGCCTATGGGTATTGAGACAGAGTGCCCGCCAGCTTTGGTTTTCCCTGCTCACTATGCCCCTACTTTTATGATGTTGTCTGATTTGATTGACCTGGGTTGTACCCAATTTGTCCTTGCTTGTACCTGTTGCAGTGTGACCTGTTAACAAAACTAGTAGGTGATGGGGAGGGGCAACTGCTACCTTTGAGCTGCAGTGGGTGCTGTTGCCCTCTCTCCTTCCTCCCTCTAGTTTAAATGACTGATAAATATGTTTACCTTCTGGCTGAGTGTGCCATCCCCTCCTTTGTGAGGTGTAGACCATCAAACTTGAAAAAGTCCCACTCCAAGAAATTCCTCCAGTCATCTACGAAGTGCTGGCCCTTTTCGTTACACCAGTCCTTTAACCATGTGTTCAAGTCCATGATCTCCTTTTCTCTGACTTTCTGCCTGCTGCCCCCTGCCCCCCAGACAGACAGAATTTCAGAGAAGGAGACAGTGGACGAACTAGAAGGCACTTTATTGGCGAGGCTCATGAAGTGGGGTAACAAGAGGATTATGTTGAAAATTTGGAGCCAAAATCTGCACACATTGCAATGTTGTGAATGAAACAAAATCAGTGTTTCTTCATAACTTTGTTGTTTTATAACATTCTGACCCCAAATTGTCAACATAGTCTTTTTATGACTCCTTCTTCTAAACCTGACAGGTGTCATTTATAAAATACTGGCCAAAATATGATTTTTTGTCACAAGTGCAAAAACACATTTTGGCCAGGATTTAAAATACAACGCTTCTCACATTCATTACGTGGTATGAAAAAATGGTTATACTGAAAATGTGGGGTTAAAGAGGGAGTCTGGTCAAAAGTACTACATTGCAGAATTAGAATCAGCCTACCCCCAATAAACCTCATACCAAAAATTAGGTTTCTATAGTACATTACTTTGTTTTAAAGTTATGACGTATTTTGTAACTCTGATTTCACTCCCTGTTCAAAAAAGCCAGTTTCAGTGAAAAAACATTGATGATGTCACAACCAGAACTCGCAGACTTGTCCTCCCTACCAGCAACCTTATAGGACCTATTCTTCAAAGTTATTGAAACTGTAGCTGTAGTATTTTTTTAAAAAGCAAAAACTGACACAGGGTTGCCTGCAGTGCTTGTGTTTAAAGAATGTTCAGATGCATGGTACTGTACTTTAGGATGCATCAGGAGGTGGTTTTGGAATGCAGCTCTGAATCAAGGTATAGACTGTCAAAGTGGTGCACAATTTTAGAATGTTAGAGGGGGAGACATGTAATCTCGGCATGTGGCAAGGATGTGCCATCTCACAGTATGGTGGAACACAATCTCAGAATGCAACAGGGACACACATCAAAGAATTTAGTGGAGATTGGCAATTCTGGAATATAAGTAAGGATGTACACTGTTGGAATATGGCAAGATCATCATTTTATTGTGAAACTGCTTGTCATTGCCACATTCTGGATTTGTATGCTTCCAACAAATTTTAAAATTGTGCATCATATCACCACCACAATCCAACACTGTGCGTCCCAGCCATATTCCAAAAAAGAACATCCTCACCACATTCCAAAATTGCACATCCACACCACATTACAAAGTTGTTTCCCCTTCTTTTACCTTCAGTCAAAAGATTCAGCTTCAAGAGAGTGCTGGCGTTCTTTGTGATGGCGGCCACGCGTTTTGCAAAAGCTTAAACTCCAAGAGAGCTTTAGAGCTTTATTTTGGCCACACAATACTGTGGAGAGCTGGAAGGGGTCAGCTGTTCTTTTCATGCATCACCGCCACATTCAAAAGTCGTGCATCACTGCCACATTCGGAAGTTATGCATCACCACCACATTCCAAAGTCGTGCATCACTGCCACATTCCGAAGCCATGCGTCACCGCCACATTCAAAAACTGCATGACTGCACTTCATTCTGAAACTGCACATCACCGTCAGATTCTGAAACTGCACATCACCGCCACATTCCAAAACTGTATGGCAGCATTACCACCACATTCTGAGACTGCGCATCATTGCCACATTCTGAAACTGCACATCAGCCACATTAAAACACTGCATATCAGCCACATTCCGAAATTGCATGTCACTGCCACATTATGAAATTGTGTGTCACTGCCACATTCTGAAATTGTGTCACTGCCACATTCTGAAATTGCGCATCACTGCCACATTCTGAAATTGCATGCCATCGCCACATTCTGAAATTGTGCCCCATTGCCACATTCTGAATTTGTGCATCATCACCACATTCTGAATTTGTGCATCATTGCCACATTCCAGAATTTGTGCATCATCATCACATTCTGAAATTTTGTCACCGCCACATTCCAAAACTGTGCATATGTGCCACATTTCAAAACTGTGCATCAATGCCACATTCTAAAGCTATGCATCAATGCTACATTCCAAAACTGAGCGTCACTGCCACATTCTGAAACTGCATGTCTCTTCTACATTCTAAAATTGTACCTGCCTACCACATTCTGAAATTGTGTGTAAACTTCCATGCTCCAGTATTACCTGTCATTGTCACATCTTGAAAATGTGCATTCTGTCCATATTCTGAAACTGCACATCCCCACCACATTCTGAAGATGAATGTCACTGCCACATTCAAAAATTACATACCCAAGTTACATTCTAAAATTATGCATCCCTGCCTCATTCTGAAATTCCATGTGACTACCAGATTCTGAAACTGCGTCACTGTCACTTTCTGAGATTTCATGTTCACACCGCATTCTAAAATTGAAAGTTGCCACTTCCATCTGAAATCAAGCGTACCAACGATGTTTTGAAATTTTGCATCATTACACCACATGCCAAATTAATCCATCCAAGACACATTACGAAATTACATGTCCCTACCACCTTCCACAACTATGTATCTCCCACATTTCAAAATTGTGTATCTCTGCCACATTCTAAAACTATATGACACCGCCACATTAAGAATTTTAGTATCCCTGCCACTTTCCAAAATTGTGTGTCCCACCTACTTTCTGAGATTGTGTCATTGCTGCTTTCCACAATTGCAGTCTGATGATATTTCGAATCTCATCCCTGCACTATTATAACAAGCATTTGTCAATGCCGAATGTTGATTGCGTTGGTCCATTGAGCTCACTCAGTGGCCCTCTGTCAGTCACTTATTGTGTTTCTCCCGGTGCTGCAGGTTGAATTTTAGTACTGGGCTCCTGCCTGCATTGGCACCCTTTTCTGTCAACAAAGAAATCCACAGCTGTCCTAACAGAGCTCCGTTGAGGTGGGTCACTGCCACTGTCTGACTCGCTCATTCTGTTTCTCCTGGTACTGCAGGATGGCCTTTTGTATTGGACTCCTACCTCTGTTGGTGGCTTTTTCTGCCCACAAAGAAATCTGCAGTAGTCCCGACACAGGTCCATTGAGCTTGCTCATTCCCTCTCTGTCACTCACTCATTCCATTTCTGCCGGCACTGCAGGCTGGTCTTTTGTACTGGGCTCCTGCCTGCATTGCCACCTTTGTCTGCCCACAAAGAAATCCACAGCAGTCATGATAGAGCTCCATTGAGCTCACTCACTCCGTCCCACTCTCTCACTCGCTCATTCTGTTTTTCCTGTTGCTGCAGGCTGCCCTTTTGTACTGAGCCCCTGTGTGCATTGCTGCCTTTTTCTGCCCATAAAGAAATCTGCATCAGTCCCAACAGAGCTCTGTTGAGCTCACTCACTCCTCCTCCCTCACTCGCTCATTCTGTTTCTCCTGCTACTGCAGGCTGCCCTTTTGTACTGGGCCCCTGTGTGCATTGCTGCCTTTTTCTGTCCACAAAGAAACCTGCAGCAGTCCTGACACAGCTCTGTTGAGCTTGCTCACTCCCCCTCTCTCACTCGCTCATTTCATTTCAGCAGGTGCTGCAGGCTGGCCTTTTGTACTCAGCTCCTGCCTGCATTGCCGCCTTTTCCTTCCCACAAACAAATCCGCAGCAGGCACGATAGAGCTCCGTTGAGATCGCTCACTCCCTTGTCTTACGTGCTCATTCTGTTTCTCTTGGCACTGCAGGCTGCCCTTTTGTACTGGGCTCCTGACTCTATTGGCACTTTTTTCTGCTCACAGAGAAATCTGCAGTAGTCCCGACAGAGCTCCATTGACCTCACTCACTCCCCCTCTCTCACTCGCTCGTTCTGTTTCTGCCAACGCTGCAGGCTGCCCTTTTGTACAGGGCTCTTGCATGGGTTGCTGCCCTTTTCTGCCCATAAAGAAATCCGCAGCAGTCAAGATAGAGCTCCGATGAGCTCGCTCACTCACCCTCTCTCAGTCGCTCATTCTGTTTCTTCCACCTCTGCAGGCTGCCCTTTTGTCCTGGGCCCCTGCGTGCATTGCTGTCTTTTTCTGCCCACAAAGAAATCAGCAGCAGTCTCAACAGAGCTCAGCTGAGCTCAATCGCGCCCCCCTATCTCACTCACTCACTCCATTCTAATCTGTCCCAAACACTGATTTCCAACAGCGACTGCGGTATTCTGCGCCGGAAGTGCGAAAACATATTTCAGCCAGGATGTGAAAAATGACAGCTATACTGTTCATAAGGTGGTGTGGAAAAATGCCAGTGTTGAAAATGTGGCCTGAAAATATTACTAATTTGCGAAGTTACAAGGGTGCATAGGAACTGCACAATGCACGCTCATAACACAGTCATTTTACGGAGTTTCATCACAAAATTTTCAACATAGGCATTTTAGGAGCACTGCTCATGAACGGTGTCTGTGTGATTTTCTTAATGTGTCCCGAACACTGATTTCCCACAGCAACCGCACTATTGTGTGTCGGAGGAGCGAAAACACATTTCGGCCAAGATGTGAAAAATGACAGCTGCACTGTTCATAAGGAGGTGTGCAAAAATGGCAATGTTGAAAATCTGGAGTGAAAATATTGCAAAGTTGCGAAGGTATGAGCATGCATGGAAACTGCGCAATGCATGCTCATAGTACACTAATTTTATGGACTTTCGCCACCAAATTTTCAACATATGCATTTCAGGATCTCTGCTAATGAACAGTGTCACTGTCATTTTCATAATGTGTCCCGAACGCAGATTTCCCACAGCGACCGTGCCATTCTGCGCCAGAAGTGCGAAAATGCATTTTGGCCAGGATCTGAAAAATGACATCTGTACTCTTCATAAGGAGGTGCAGAACAATGGCAATGTTAAAAATCTGGAGTGAAAATATTATAAATTTGCAAACTTACGAGCGTGTGTGCAAACTGCGCAATGCATGCTCGTAACATGCTCATTTTATGGAGTATCGGCACAAAATTTTCAACATAGGCATTTTAGGACCTCTGCTCATGAACAGTGTCACTGTCATTTTCGTAATCTGTTCTGAACACTGATTTCCCACAGCAACCTCACTATTCTCGCTCAGAAGTCGAAAACACATTTTGGCCAGGATATGAAAAATGACAGCTGTACTGTTCACAAGGTGTGGAAAAATGCAAATGTTGAAAATCTGGCATGAAAATGTTGCAGATTCGTAAAGTTACAAGCGTGGCCAGCAATTTACTTTAACGCCGCGTAAATTAACATGTCATTTTTTATTTTTCCACCAAATTTGCAACATAGGCTTTTTGAGAGACCACCTCATGAACACTCGTTTCATTAATCAGTCGAAAGGTAATTCCATGCGGCGACAGTGAAATCACCTTTCGGGGCCGATTAACTCCATGAAAGTGGCAGAATTCATGAGGAGGGGTCCCAAAAGCCCCATGTTAAAATTTTGGTGCCAAAATTTCAAAAAATGACAGCGATATGCATCAAAGTTTAGAAAACCCCTGTTTATTCCATTATACAGCTTACCAGCATTTCCTCAGTTCACGGTTGGCTTTGAAGAGTGCAGATGTGTTCCCGGTCCACCGAAGATCGTCACACCGGGCTCCGGAGGTAAGTATGGGGTGAGAAGGGGTGTGGGGAGGTGGGGTATGCAGTGGGAGGGTGCAGGTTGCAGGAGGGGGGACGGCGAGGGACCTTTTTTTCTTTTTAGGAGTAAAAAAAATGACGTCACTGGATGGGTTTTTTTTGCAGGTACTTTTGACACGCTGGGGTGGGCTCCCAGCATGCCACCTGTGTGTTTTGGGGCAGGGGCACTGGAGCCGATTGGGATTGGGCACCCCCATCGGCACATACTGGGGGGACTCATGAGCCAAGGGGAGTTGGAGGCACCCCCCTCTCGGCTTTTACAAGTAATGGGGTAGAGGATATGCCGACAGGGCTTGGGCACCCCCTTAGGCAAACACAGAAGATGGGGGGACATAAGTCGAGGGGGACTGGGCACCCCCCTTGAAACACAAGTGTAAGCCCCCAACCCCTGCCTTTTGCAAAATGACAGGCGGTGTGCTGTTTGAATCTGACAGCATTACCAGGTGGGGACTGGGTTCGGGGAGGAATAGGTTACTCGGCACAAGGGCTAGGTTTGGCTACTCTGCACAGGGGCACCCAAGTAACTCCGAACACAGGAAGCAATAACTGTAATGTTCAATACCAGAAAATGGGAGTCTAAAGTGTGGCTTTATTCACATCCAAACAGAACAAACAAAGCATAGACGGACCCCCACGGGGCTACATTTCTGGTAATGCAAATTAAAAGAATCATGAACACTCCTTCAACACTTTAGCCCTCAGGCTCTGAACCCACCGGGCACACAGCCCAGACTTGCATGCCGCTTTGGGTACACAGCCTGAACTTGTACACTATTCTGGGTTTTCCCTGGCTCGGCTCCCCTGCCGGCCGCTCGGATACCTTCCATATGTCATGGAAACCTTTTCTGGTGGCTCCCTAAACCACCTAAGAGCACCTTCAATTTGTCATGGATACATTTTCTGGTGGCTCCCTAAACTACCTAAGAGTACCTCAGCTTTATCAGGGAATTCTTCTTTTAATCCCATGTCTGGGTACTTTCCTCATACACTGGCCAAGTACACTTTAGACTCTCATGAGAATAGAAAAGTTTGGACTTATCAGCCCCTTGTAGAATGAACAAAACACCAACCTAGTCCTCAGCCAAAGACTCTCCCTTGCAGCATTCTTCCGATACAGCTGGGTGGACATCTTCTGGCAATGACAGGAGGGCACATCTGGAAACTGCTGGGTTGATGTCATCTCTGAAGATGGAACCTTGGAACAGGAACAAAAGGAAAACAGCTGGTCTGATGTCATCCGGTTACCAGGCGATGAATCAGGATACAGCTGGGATGGTGTCCTCTCAGGATCTGAAGTCATCTGGTGGGCCAGTCGATGGATTTTGGAAAGATAGTGCACTGTAGAACTGATGAATATGGGGCACCTGAGTCCTGGACATCCATACTAGTGGAACAACAAAGGCACTGCAATGGCTGGAGTGGCAGCCCTGGCTACCACTGCTCTGCTTTCCAGTTGGTAGGCACGGGCACATTCGCAGGGAGGTCTTTGCATTGTGGCCAATAGCACAGCAGGTTAGGAGCTTGGAATTATTACCCCATCTGGGTGCATATAATTCACACTGTGAAAGGTTTCATGTCCCTCTCCATCCACTATTCGAACAGTGTCCATTAACAGTGTCCTGCCTCTTTTCCACTGGCTGTATTTTTCATGAAACATTCTGTTTCTGACATGCTTGTTTGCACCAGGATGCACACATTTCATTGCTTTAGCCCAAATCCAGGATTTCCTGCTGTTCTCAATCTCCTCCCAGACTCTCAGAGGAAAGGTAGGAAAGGACATCCCATAGATTTCATTCGCCTTCCTACGAACCAGTCTCTCCTCTTTACTAGCTTTGGTCAACCTGAGACCACTGGCCTGGCTTGGGGGTGACCAGTCCTGGTTCTGCCAGCTACGCATTCTCAAAGAGACAGAGAATGGATCCCCTGACTTCTTCTTGCACAGCCAGGGTAGTGGAATCACCACTGTCTTCCATGCATTCCTCTGAGGCAAGAGCTTGAGGCTGTGTACCTATTCCTTTTTCACAAGGCCACATAGGTTCCCCCTCTTCTTCTTCCTCACTGAGAATCTGTGCCCAGGAGTGAGCAGTCATCCTCACTCATGAGACTATCCATTCTTCGCTGTGCACAGAGGTCAATACCTCCCATTCAAAGGCCTCCCTCATCTTATCTTCTCTTATGAGACTTGGGCTAGGCCTCCCTCTCCAAGGGTCTACTGATGCTCTGCCTGAATTGTCTCTCTGCGATCCAGCATCCGAAACATCAGCATATTGTTCTGTCTGTAAATCTGCACCCTCTAGCTTTGTGCCACACTCCCCCCAAGGGGCCTTCTCCAACAGGCTCCGCCTGGTGCTGTGTGCTGCCAACTGCAGATTCTTGAACTTTTGTCCATGTGGGAGCCAAATGAATCTTGGGCGCTTTAAACAAGTCGTATTTCTCTAAGCACCCCGAACAATGAGGTACCATGAAGACGTCCTTCCAGCATTTAAGCATATTAAGCACACTTGCACTGGATATCCAGGAACCGCCACATGAGGAGGCAGTTGTCTTCCATAGAAACATCTCTCAATGTCCCTTAACTTGTTTACTTTTGCTGCTACCACAACCTGGGCATGATCCTGGTAGCGGGCTGGTCCTGAGGCCATGACTGCAGAGAAAAACAAACAAACGCTCACTGTTATTGAAAGTCCCACATCACTGAACACTTTCTTTCACTTTCAAAATGGCTCCTCTGCTGCTGTGTTTACATTACTACTCCACCCTGTAATGGCGGCGGCAGCACTCCTACGCATCAACATTCTGAAATTGGGTCAAGCCACTGCACATCTGATTTACACACACTACTGATAACTTTGCTCAAAACTGCACAAACTTGCACTGTTCTTTTTCCTAGCACATTTATGTGATTTACCATGGACTTTTCACTTGCTGAAAACATTGCTCTAGCTCACAGTCCCTTAAAGCCTCAGTTATTTCAAGCACAGGATTGCCTGTAACTAGTGCTGCATAAATTGATACAACTCACAGTCTCTCTCGTGGCCCTGAAACTTTAAACCAATGCTGAACCCATAACTATGCTCACAGTCGATGGCTTAACTCGCTTGCTTTTGCTGGTAAAAACTTAACACAGTCTTTGTTTGCAAAACGACTACACTGCTGCACAAAGATTCAGCTGGCTTTTGGCAAAAATCACTAGTTTGAGCAATTATTACTGTTGGTACTCACTGTTATCAGTAGCTGTTTGCTGCAATAGAAAACGGCCTGCAGCCAGTCTTGGAGGCCTCTGGAAGGAAGCGGGTTGGCAGTCCTGCCGCTCGTCCCTCCAAACACCACACTCACAATCCAGTCAATCGAGATGCGGGTTGAGCCTGATTTTAGATAGAAAAGTCCGAGTTTTTAAACTTTTACAGCGCTTTCAGTCACTGCGACGCTCCTCCGATAAGCCAGTACACGCACTCCACTCACACTCCCTCTCGAATGCTGGGCAGTCGCTATAGAGCTGGCTTGGGGGCGGGACTGATTGCAGTCTCACCAATCATACGACGCCATGCAAATGAGCCTCTTTCTCTCGTGAGTGCTCTTCTCTTCACGGCGATCATCGAGCAGACAATTTTAAACTGCAAAACCACTTTTTTTTTCCCTAACTGACTCCACGGCGGGAGCCCATTTCAACCATTTGTCATGGCCATTAACAAAGCAAGTCTCTCCATTCACTAGAAAGCATTTCCAACATCCAGGGCACAATTTTCCTGATACTGCCCCTAGTCTTCCACACTTTTCTTTGTCACAACAGTTTTTAAAAGCTGGCAAAACACTGTAATTTTTGATGCAGGACAAGGGCATATTCTCTCAGGCTTTACTGCTCTTTGGTAAACAGTTGGCATTTAACAGAAGCACATGGACAACAGCACACAGCGACACATTAGTTAACCTTGCTTCAGCTTTTTGGGCTGCTCACCGTCAGATAACCAAAACGCTAGCCCTTTGCTCAAGCACCTTTCCTCTCTAAATTTAAAATCCAAAGCGGTGCCTCCATTTTGTAAACCCCCAACCCCTGCCTTTTGCAAAATGACAGGTGGTATGCTGTTTGAATCTGACAGCATTACCAGGTGGGGACTGGGTTCGGGGAGGAATAGGTTACTCGGCACAAGGGCTAGGTTTGGCTACTCTGCACAGGGGCACCCAAGTAACTCCAAACACAGGAAGCAATAACTGTAATGTCCAATGCCAGAAAATGGGATTATAAAGTGTGGCTTTATTCACATCCAAACAGAACAAACAAAGCATAGACGGACCCCCACGGGGCTACACTTCTGGTAATGAAGATTAAAAGAATCATGAACACTCCTTCAACACTTTAGCCCTCAGGCTCTGAACCCACCGGACACACAGCCTGAACTTGCACGCTGCTTTGGGTACACAACCTGAACTTGTACACTATTCTGGGTTTTCCCTGGCTCGGCTCCCCTGCCAGCCACTCGGATACCTTCCATATGTCATGGAAACCTTTTCTGGTGGCTCCCTAAACCACCTAAGAGCGTCTTCCATTTGTCATGGATACATTTTCTGGTGGCTCCCTAAACTACCTAAGAGCACCTCAGCTCTATCAGGGAATTCTCCTTTTAATCCCACATCTGGGTACTTTCCTCAGGCACTGGTCAAGTACCTGAGAGAAAGTAAAGGTGCCACAGAGCAAATCCGTAGAGGTGAATTTGGTTACTATTGATGGGGGGTCTCCTACCTCTCGCTCCCACAATTCATACCCAGCCATTTCTCTGGACAGTAAACATCTCATTCTGTAAAGCTTGGCAAAATGTAGATTAAGGCTAAATGTATGTCACATTTCCTCTACTTGTCTTGCTTTCCCATTGTGCGGGACTTGAACATACTTTTACTTGGCTTAGCCCATTGCTCTAGGCCCCCCACTGATTAAGCAGTCCAATCCCTACTTTACTTCAGTTTTGTGCTGGACTTGAACCTACTTGAATTAACCGGCAATGTCTATTACACTAGACCTCCTACAGATTAAGTGGTCCAATCCCATGTTCCAACAGTTCAGGTGAAAAACATTGGCCGTCTGTCAGAACAAATTCACCCTTTGGTTGCAGGTGCCCCACAGGCGATTCCTTACAGGAATTTCTCTCCCACAGCTTCTGGTGCCGCAGCACAACTTGAAATAGGCAGCTTCTTCCTTAGCCGGAACCAGGAGGGTTGCCCCTGGAAACAGGCAAACCTTCCCGCCCCACCACCCCCTCAGGGATGGGGCACTTTGACCAGTAACAGCGGTCTCCACCACTTCAACAATCAGCTTCTGTGTTCCTTTTACAGTGGAAACACACACCTCCCTTACAGTAGCTCTAAAACAGAGCTTAAGGCTCTGAGAGCCTGCACCCAGACTGCTCTGCTCTTCCTCGCTCCAAGACTGCACACAGACTCTGTTCAAATTCCCCCAGCATTCTATCCTAACTTACAACTGCAGCATTCCAGTGTGGCTCATGCAGCTGCAAGAGTTCTATGGTGATGTCATCCCTCAGTCTCAGCTGAGACTGAGAACAGAGCGAGACAGTGTGAAATCCATTTAACTGGAGTTTCACAAGCTTCCTTCCCTGCCTACCACTAGGTCTTACTGGGATTCTAGTAACCCCGGGTAACAGGGGGGCTACACAAGAAATGGGGGGATAAGCTGACGGGGTCTGGTCTCCCTGTCAGCAACAGCCCTACAATGAGGGGTCACTTCCTCATTGCAGTGGATGATGCTGCAATGACGAGGTGGCCACTGATTGCAGCAGCTAAAACTTTAGAAGGTTGTGGCACGCTGGCTGAACTAGTGTCAGTAGCAGCACGCCACACCATTGGGGACAGTGTGCCAAGCCTTTAAAGGCTGTGGGGGCACTGGCCACAACAGAGCTGGGCATCCACAACCTGCTTCTTGCAAAAGCTGCCGCAATATGTTTCTTATGCTTGCGAGCAATCAACATAAAAATTGCACATATTTTGTCATTCTAAAGCCATGTTTGTCGCTGTATTCCAATTCTGCCCCCGGACATATTCTTAAGTACTGTACCTTGCATCTGCACATAATGGAAATGCATGCCCTGACTCACCCATTGTCAGCTTTCCTTTTCTAGATGTTTAATACAACTGCAGCTTTCTGTAATGTGAGAGAAATAAATCCTGTAAGGTAATCTGCAAGAAGGACTACTAAGCTGTGAGTTCTGGTTGTGACATCATCAGTAGCTCTTTACTGAAGCTGGCTTTTTTGAACAGGCAATAAATTTAGGGTTACAAAATGACATGTAACTTTTAAACAAAGTAACTTAGAGAGCGAATTTTTGTCACGAGGCTGACTGGGGATATACTGGTCCAAATTCTGAATTTACTAATGCTAGAAATTTTGGCCAGACTCCCTCTTTAAATTATTGAAAAATAGCAAAGCTATGAGCAAACACTGAAAAATATCAATGTACCTTCATAACTTTTTTTAAATATTTTAACCCCACATTTTCAACGTAGTCTTCTTATGACACCACCTCATGCACCTGGTAGGTGAACATGTTCAAATCTCTGTACCTGTCACTCATAGAATGGGGTGGGGCTAGGGGCGGAGTTGACTTGTGATCTTCCCTTATTTGAAGATGGCAATCCTACTGTGACATGATCAGCTACTTTAATCTGGTGTCCTATGTGCTCGCAAGTATTTTGTATGGGTATGGTTATGCTATGTATCTGTGGTTCATGAGAAGCCGATTTGAAATTTACGTGGCATGCATCACTAAGACACCTCTGAGCTGACCCTACCCATTAATATAGAGCTCAGCAGCAAATCTGTCTTGAAAGCCTGATGCATATCAGAACTATTTGCTACAAATAGCATTTCTTTTAGTGCTAAAAAGGTACAAATAAATATTTGTTGTTCTTCTATTATAGGGAAACGACACATCTCTGAAGCTGCATTTTCAGTTATTGTGGCTAATCCTACTACAAGTTTGGATGCTTGTTTTCAGAGCTTTTCCCTTCCATCCATAAGAGGGGCTTAGATTCCCCTTCCATTTATTATACTGGTTATTAGGCCACTAATCCAGATGCATTTTTCCAGGACTGCAGCATCAGCTAATTTTGATCATTGCATCGGAAACCTAGAACGATGGTGACACTGAATGCAACAGGAAAACAAGTATGAAACAGAAACGCGACAGAAATTGCAGTAATTGTCTGCAAGCTACATTCCACTGTATTGTGAGATGGTGAATAATGCAAAATGACATGGCATCTCTGGATACAAATAATACAGATACCAAGTTATTATAATCATGTATATTTTTAACACGTACTGTATTCACATGTGATTTAAAAATGTGCATATCATGTGGTATTTAAGGGATACTTTGCACCATGAGGGGTAACTCTGATGAAACTTGGGGGAGCCGGAGTGAAACATTAGTGAGTGATGGTGCTGCTGTGACATCATTGGGGAGCAGGTTTTTCCATGCACCTGATTGTGGAGATTATACTGCACCTGCTTGTTCACAAAATGAATGGTAAGAATGTTTTTTTAAACCATCTCCGGAGTGGAGTCTTTTTGTTGTAGGTGCTCATATTTCTTGGTCATCGTTTACTTGCTTTGCTGGCCGCATCACAACACTTTTCCTGGTGCTAGCTACCTTTTTGCTCCACTGGAGCTACATTACTACAAAAGGCCACACTGTGCTAAGGCCAGAGGCAATTTGATGTAATGTACAGAGTGTTGAGTTGTGATCGTGGAGACCTGGGTTTGAATCCAACAACTGTCACTTACTCACACTGAACTCTGTACACAAGTGGACCTATGCACTGCAATATGTTTCATGTTGGGAGAGGCTTTACACAAGCTGGGTATCCACTGGACACCTGTGGATACACTAACATCCTTCCCCTTCAGTGTTACAGTTCAAACCCCCATGAAGCTATTTGGGCTCTACCAGTCCAGTGTCAGGAAGTGCATAGGTTATTCTTGCAAGAAAACTGCTTTGACTGTTTCATGCCACCCACCTCCACCCCCACACCCGAAGTACTAAGGCCCCAATATGGACCTTCTGCAATAAAATCGAAGGCTACATGCAACTAGGCTGGGGTTTCCTTTTTTTTGGTTTTTGTTTTTGAACAACAAAAAGACATATCCCTGAAGGGGATATAGCAGTCTTAGTCACAAATTACTATTTCCCATGTTCCCCTGCATCAGTTGTGGAGTTGGTCCTGTCTTCTGATTGGAAGCCTGGTTTCCCAGCAGTAGTGGAGCTGGGGGGGGATAGTTACCTCCATTGGCCCCTGTCTGTGACACTGATGCCCCTCACTAAGATGTGTGCTAATTCCCAAAATCATCTTTCTGAGGAGATTTAAGTCAATAATCTGTGCTGTGCTGCATTTGGCTACTAGACCAGGCTGTTTTTAGTATGAAATGAAAAGAGGCTCTGGCTGGGTGTCCAGTGAAGTGCAGTAATCAGAAATGTGCATCTCTCACTAGACTCTCACAATTTGTTTCAACTTCTACCCATTTGCTGAACTTAGGACTCAGTTTGTGCATGGGGGGGGGAAGGGGAGAGACATGACTACTGCTCCTATGAGCCCAAAAGGACATAGCGTTTGTAAAATCCTATCAGCACCCTGTTAATAATGAAACATCCCCTCCCCAGTATGTCTGAACCTGGTCTTTCAAGTCACTCAACCTGGAAAACCTTTTGGATGACCTGTGGTCTCCAGCTGGGCAGCTCTTGTCCACTGTTTTGACATCAATGTTGCCCTTCCATTTTTTACATCTAACTTCACATCTGTCTAGGACAAGCATGCCCTTCTGAGAAGGACTCGAGTACATAGTGTCCACTTGGCTTTGGTCACACCCAAACTCACCTTTATCTTCAAAACTCATGATGCTGCATGGTCCTTCTACAAGTCCACTGGGTGCCATGAGGACTGGTTGAGCTATCGATAATTACGAAATGCCAGCATAAAGTCTCGTAGGGAGGCAAAAGCCAACTCTTTTGCTGCTAACCTTTAGAACAATCTTAATTCCCCAAATAAATTCTGGAGGGTTATTCAGTTTATCTTTAATCCCTCAACCCCCGCAATCCAAATATCCACACCTACCCTCAAGTTCAGCAACCCACCTGTTGTCATTTCCAAGCCTGCCAAGGTGGCTGCTGCTTTCAGGATGCATTACACTATCTTTACCATCTCTACTCCTCCCTTCTCTTCTTCTTCTTTATATCCTGTTTCCTCACCCTCTTCATTTTCTTTTGCTTTCTCACCAGTCACTGCCTCAGATGTTTTGTCTTACCTACTGTCCCTTAATCCCTCCAAAAGCCATAGTCCTGATGGTATTTACCCTCAGCTCCTTCACTCCTCTGCCCCTGCCACCATTGCTTCCCTCACTCTTCTTCCACATCTCCCATTCCATCTTTGTTCCATTCCTGCCTGTTAGAAGCAGGCTAAAGTGCTCCCTCTCCACAAAGGAGATGACTTCTGCACCCCTGGAAGCTACTGACCTATCTCTCCTTTCCCCTCCCTGGTTATATGCAGGAAAAGCTGTTTTTTCCCCCCAGCTTTCCAATTTCCTTGACTCCTCCACCTTTCTCTCTCTCTCTCTCTCTCTCTCTCTCTCTCCTTTCTAGTCTAGATTCTGTGACGACCACTCAACAGTCTCCTCGTTCCTATGTGTCATGGATTTCATCCTGAAGGGGATGTACAGGGATCATACGTTGGTCACTATCTTTATTGACCTGGCCGAGGCTTTTGACTCTGTAGCACAGTGCTTATTAGATAGTTGAGTTACACTGGGCCCTCAGTCTCTGCCATTGACTGGTTCCATTCTTACCTCTCTGGTCATATCCAATCTGTCCAGGTTAGGGATTCCTTTTCCTCTCCCCTTCCCAATTCCCTTCTCTGTTTTCCTTAATGAAATGACCTTCACTCAGCCTGTGTATTAGTGAATATCGATATGTATGCTGACGCAGTTTATTCTGCCACTGAAACCTCCATCACTCTTGTTGGAACAGTCCCTACAGTGTGACTTTAATAATGTCCAGTGCTGGTTCTGTGCCAACCAAGTCTTGCTGAACTCCAAAAAGAACAGTCACCATGTTGTTAAGTACACACTAACAGCTTAATAGACTTAGTCAGATCCCTGTTTTTCAGAACCCTTGATGGCACTCTTCTTAAGGCAGTTTCCTGCTTCAAATACCTTGGCATGTGGTTTGATTGTCATTTTGATTTTTCAGTCCACATTGATGCCATCAACAAAAAAATATGTCCCAAACGTGTTGCCCTCTACAGGAATGAATCCTGCCTTCCCAATTCCCTTCTCTGCTGCTAGTTCAGTGTAAGAATATTCCCTAAATGATTCTCTTGTTGTTTGACTATGTACACATGATCTATGATAGTCCCTCCAAAACTACCATAGCCATACTGGACCCTATCTTTCACTCCTTTTGCCACTTTGTTACTGGGTTCTCTTCTCTTACCCATCACTGTTTACTTTACAAACTCCCGTTCCTTCCCTACCTAAATTCTAGTTTCTTCTCCCATGATGCCCATTTCTTTAAATACTGATTTGCATCCCTCACTCTCTACCTCTCTAAAAACGCTTTCTCCCTCTACTCCCTCCACTTAGTCACTTCACTCTTCTAACACCCACTCCTTCAATATTCCCCACTACTCTATATCTACTGGTCATTTATGAGAACTTATGGGGGAAAACTGATTAAAAGCTCTTTGGCAGTCATCAATGCAAAATTAAAAACAGCAATATGTTATATGTGGAGTAGACGTGGGGTTTAGATAGTGATAATTCAGTTGAGGTAGTACTAAACAAATTGTATGGATATCTTTTGGGTGTCCCAATGTATATTTCTGGGTACACACTCAGAGCTGAATTAGGGCAATATTCCATAGAAACAATGGTACTTAAAAGAACAGCGATTTTCATTATGGACATACAGATTCTTTCTCCAGATAGAAACATAGAAATATAGACTTTGATGGCAGATAAGGACGGCTTGGCCCACCTAGTCTGCCCATTTCCCTACCTACAGGATAAGCCGCAGATCCTAGTTAACCAACAGCCTATTTCTTCCTAACCCCCACAAGAATTGCCTTACGTCTGTCCCATGCATTCTTGAATTCTCCCACAGTTTTAGACCCCACAACCTCCTAGAATCCATAGACTCCCTAGAATATGTTTTTAAGAGCAAGTGTGTTTCTCAGATCAAGGCTTTATCTTTCCGTACGTTGAATTTATAAAACAAAAAATGTTTCAGTTAAAGTTCAGTAATATACTAGCAGATACCTTTAGATTACCTAGAGAAAAATTAGTTGAACAGATTAAACTAAATTGCAGAAGATGGGCCATTGTCCAGGATACATAAAAAAATTAACAACACTAGGATACATCATCTTTTTAAAAACTATAAATTCTACCTTAAAGAGCAGCTTCCTACTGCTGCCCCCTCCAAAAAAACATATAATAAAGCTTTCCCAGCCCCAAGTGGACTGCAGTACAAATTTCCATTGACTCAAGGAACTACATCTGTACACCCCTGAGCAGAGATGAAACAGAGGGGACATGATCGAAACTTTTAAGTACACTAAGGGAATCAACAAAAGCAGGAAACCTCTTCCAGTAAAACAGAGATGCATGTACAAGGGGGCACAACTTGCATCTGGTAGGAGGCAGGTTCCAAAGCAACCTCAGGAAGTTCTTTATAGAAAGGGTCATTCATAGACCCATGGAACAGCCTACCTCAGGAGGTGGTGGAATCCCAGACAGTATGCGACTTCAAACTTGCATGGGACAGACATTGTGGACACATCAGTGTGCAGTCTGAATAGAGAGGGGGCAGAAACATGGGCAGATTAGATGGCTCATGCAGTCCCCAACTCCCAACACGATTCCCATGTTCCTATGTTCTTCACATATTAAAAATACCAAGTGATCGTATTTTGTTCAGTGGAACTAGAAGGCAAAATGGTAACACTTCCTGACTGAGACATGCCCCTGTGCTCACACATTTTGTGATGTCAGAAAATGGAGAGCATGAGGGTGCACTTCATAGAGTAGAAAAGGAACTTTTTGTAACTGCTTTTTATTATAATTTAGAGTTCCAATTATAACAAATTGAGGCCACCGCTCGTCTAACAAGGTCCCTGCTAGTCCAGCAGTGGCCTTGATTTTGCTTATAATCAGAACTCTAAATTATAATAAAAAGCAGTTAAAAAAAGTTCCTGTTCTACGCTATAGAGTTTACTGACATCACAAAATGTGTGAACGCAGAGGCGTGTCTTGCTGACAGGAATTTTTAGCATTTTGCCTTCAAGCTCTGTGGAACGTAATACGATCATGATTTTTAATCCGTGAAGAAATAAATGAAAATTTCTACTGCAGTCTACTTGGGGCTGGGTGTGTTATATGTTGGGGCAACAGTACAGAACTATGAAACTGCTCTTGAAGAGGGAATTATATTTGTCAGTACTTACAGACAAAAAAGAGAGGCATACATTTCCAAAATTCAGGTTGGAAATATTTTGACTTTTACTAAACTGTAGACAACATAGGCCAGATACTGAGTCCCCGTTTTGTGGATTGGGTGATGTGGATGATATTGAATATATAATATTTTGTTGCTGTTGTTTTAGTAGCCAAGGAAAAAAATGGTTAAAGGACATGTTGGGAAATTTATTCACCCCTTCTGCATCCTTGCTGGATCTTATGCTTCTCTCAGAAAATGTATCAATGATTCAAATGATCTTGCAGTTTCTCTTTTCATTAAATAGTACACAGTTCAGCAGAAAGCTGAACCTGGGAAATTATCAGACATAATATCAGGCTTCTGAGTTGAAAAGTTTTCTCCTCTTTCATTTTCTTAAGTGGAAGACTGGAAATATATTAAATGAACGTAAATTTAAAAGGTCTTGTGCTTCTCTGATGAATCTTGGCATTTCAAAAGCCTTATAATCTGAGTAAAGTAGGGGAAATGTCTTTTCCAAAAGGGGCTTATTTTAATTCTGATGATATAAATGGAGATATAACTTAAGGGTTCACTATTTAGGGTTCAAGTAGAACCATTTTTCCAAAACTGGATTTGAGAATACAGGCCATAATATGCCTACTAGGGATGTAAGTAACCAGACCCAAACCCTCTGGTGTCCTGTTTAAATTTTATCAGCGACAAAATTTACTAAAGTCTTCACCTATAAATTCTGTCTCTAGAAATATTAAAAGCTTTCTTAATGATGTAACACTTCTGCAGTAAACTCAGAATAATGTATTAAGCTATGTTAAGCAGATTTGAATTGCAAAACTAGGATGATTGTTTTTTAATTAATACACGTGGGTACTGTGGAGATTATATAGATATAACTTTATAGAATTTGTTCCTGCAAATATGAAACTGTTATCTATATCTGCTGAAACCATGGAAATTATATTTTTTTCACTAATGTGTTTTTGATATGTTTTGTATAATGTCTTTTTTTAAATATTGTAATGACCTTGAAAGTCAATAAATAAAAAGAAAAAAAAAGAAAATGTGAAAGTCTACTAGTCAGTTCTCTTTCACAGCTCAACTGCCTTCACTCTGGAACTCACCCCCCCCCCTTGGCCTCCCCCTCATACCTCTCTCTTAAGCTACTTCTGCAGTCTCACTTTTCACCTGCAAACAGTACAAAGTACTGCACCTGGGAAATAAAAACCCAGAAGAAGAGTACACAATGGTGGGGAGGTACTAACAACAACACAAATGGAAAGGGACCTGGGGGTAGTCATATCAGATGACCTTAAGGTAGGTGAGCAATGTGAGAAGGCAGTAAGGAGGGCTGGGGGGATACTGGGATGTATAGGGAGAGGCATCACCAGTAGAAAACAGGAAGTTGTTATCCCTCTGTACAGACAGTTGGTGAGATCCCATCTGGAGTACTGCGTACAGTTCTGGAGACCCCATCTCCACAGGGACGTAGACAGGATGGAGGCAGTCCAGAGGAGGGCAACTAAAATGGTTCATGGTCTGCAACAGAAGCCATATGAAGAGAGACTAAAGGAGCTTAATATGTATATCCTTGAAGAAAGGAGAGAGAGGGGGGACAAGATAGAAACTTTCAAGTACCTCAAGGGAATCAACAAAGTCCAAGAGGGGAGCATCTTTATGAAAAAGAGATGTACAAGAACAAGGGAACATAATTTGAAGATAGAGGGGGGGACGGCTCAGGTGCAATGTGAGGAAATACTTTTTCATAAAGAGGGTGGTGGACACATGGAACTGCCTTCCTGGGGAGGTTGTGGGGTCAAAAACAGTGGGGGAATTCAAGAATGCATGTGACAGACATAAGGCAATTTTAATGAGGGGTAGGAGGAAGTAGGCTATTGGGTAACTGGAAACTGCAGCTTATCAGATAGGTAGGAACTGGGCAGACTAGGTGGGCCAAGCAGTCCTTATCTGCTGTCAAAGTCTATGTTTCTATGTTGCTTGCTCCTGTCCTCATTTTAGCTGTCACCTGGGGTCCAATATTCAAAAGTTTGTGTTGGCACTAACTGGCATTTTCCCACACAAACCGGGTTTTGTGCTGGAGCCCAGTATTCAGAAGACTCTGTTGCATGTGCAAATAGGGGTAGTACCCGCACAAGCCAAAAAGTGGGGTATGCAACAGGAATATCAGCACAAGCCAATATTCAGCAGACTTACATAGTGCAAAAGTCTTTTACATGGTCCTTTTGCGATGTGCATATACTTCCAAAGAAAAAACCCTTTTACTCCATGCAGCCCTAGTGGCTGCCAGAGGTAATACAGCAAACTAGTCAGTTGGCTGCTGGGGGAGCATCTCCCCTGTGGTTTATTGCATCTCCCCTCATCATCAGTCCCTAAGCTAAAAAAAGAATACCTGATGCTAGGTGTCCTCCCTCCCTCTGATCGTTAGCCCCTAAGGGCAGAACACATTCCCTGGTGGTAGTGGTCCTCCCTTCCAGTCACCAGTGGTTTCCTCCTCTCGCCAATCGCCATGCCAGAATTAAAAGGAAATCCTTCCTGGCGTGCACTGTCTTCCCCCAGCACCAATCCGTGGTACCACTGCTCCGTATGCCAAACTCCTTGATGTTTAGCACCCCCCCGCCCGTGGCACTGGGCACCCCCCCCACTCACCTTCTTGCTGTCTGCAGTGCCATGGATGCATACAGCAACTGGCACAACCCTCTTAACACCTCAATGGCTGGCTACTGTATGTTCAGGCTGGGAGAGTGCCTCATTTATAGAACAGGTTGATGCATCCTATCCAGCTGTGCTGGTCGCTGTATGCATTCAAAGCACTGCAGATACCGAGGAGGTGAATGGGGGGGTTGCCCAGTACTGGGAGGGGGTGCTGCTAGACACCAGGGAGTTTGGCATCTGGAGTGGTGGTACCATGGATTGGTACTGGGGAGGGAGACACTGCACACCAGGTAGGATTTTCTTTTAATTTGCACGTTGCCATGGGGGAGCTGCTAGATGCCAGGGATTTTGGCATATGAAGCAGTGGTACCATGGATCAGTGTTGAGGAGGGAACACTGCACACCAGGGAGGATTTTCTTTTAATTCCAGGCTGGTGATCGGCAGAAGGGAGGGACCACTTGTGCCAGGGATTGTGTTCTGCCCTTAGGGGATGGCAATGGGGGGGACCACTACTGCCAGGGAATGTGTTCTGCCCTCAGGGGCTGGCAGTCAGAGGAAGGGGGAGACCATTACCATCAGGAAAAGTGTCCTGCCCCTAGGGTCTGGTGATCAGTGGGGGGGGCCACTACCACCCGGGAATGTGTTCTGCCCTTAGGCGCTGGTGATTGGAGGGAGAGCGGGGACCACTACCACCAAGGAATGTGTTCTGCCCTTAGGGGCTGGTGATCAGTGAGAGGGGAGAGCACTAGCACCAGGGGTTGTTACTTTACATTGGGGGCTGGCAGCTGGGCAGAGGGATCACTACCACTAAGGATGGCTGGAGATGCCATGGACAGCCAGTGGGGGTGGTGTCACGCTACCTGCTTTTGCTACCCAAGCAAATGGCCTCTTAGCATCTTGTATGCCCAGTGGGCTCATTTGCATGAGTACCTTTGAAAATTGCTTTTTTTTTTATTTAGCTTTTATTATGAGGTTTTTTACACACACAATTCCACATAATTCAAAAATTGCACATTGAACATATTTGTACAATTGTTTATGGAAGAGTAGCACTTTAGAGAGGAGCTGTTAACATTAATCCATACATTTTGCCTAATGAGGTACATATTATATGCATATTCAGTCACTAGTTTAATAACCTATGCTCTTCGCAATTAAAATTTCCTCAACTCCAAGGATCTAATCTGTAGGATAACCTATAGGGGATAACCACATCTCTTTACATTCTTCCCTCTCCCTCCTGTTTTAAAGGTGAAGGCTAAGAGGCTCTTTTTATGCTATAGTCTCCTGATATGCCTTTCTTGTCTAAAGGGAAAAATCAGGGTCCACTGAGGCTTGGTAAAGTGACCATGTCTGCCATTTCCCCATATAGTTCGGTCCCTTATGTTGGATTCTGGAGTTGAGGTTTTCAGTATAATATATTTGTTTCATTGTTTCATTATTAGTCTCCAGTCAGTAACTGAGGGTACAATATTTGTCATCCATCATCTGGTTAAGGCCTTCTTAGCTGCCAAAAGAAACACTGGGAGGAGGGTATTTTTCCAGGCCGGAGAGTGATCGGGATAAACTGCCAGTAGAACCTGTTCTGCTGTTAGTTCAACAGTTTCAGATAGGCATTGTGAGAATTCTGCTTGGAGTGCTGACCAAAACGGCATCAAATACGGACATAACCAAAAGATATGGCCCAGTGAGGCATGCTCACAGCCTCAGTTGCACCAACACCTACCATACTTCTCAGGTAAGTAGCTACTGAGGATCTCAGGAGAGCAGAAGTATCTTATCTAGCACGTCCAAGCAAACTCCCGCAACATGGAAGAAGAAGTAATTTTAATGGACGATAAATTTGCCTCCATCCAGGATTCCCATGGGATCTCCAAATCAAGGTCTTTATTCCATTCGGTCAGAATGGATGCTGTAGTTTCTAAAGTCCCCTCTCCAAGAGCCTTATATAAGTTCCCCATAAGATGGCCGTCTGACCTCCCCTTGTATTGCAATCATAAAAAAATTGTAATAATCCAGGTGCTGGGGTTGGTAGGATCGGTTGGATATATGTATTTCTCAAAATATGGTTGCGGACTTGAAAGTAACGAAATTGGTCAGAATAGCTTAGGTTAAATTGCAACATTAATATAGCAAATGGGCTTATGCCTTGGGGTGATAGAAATTGGAAAAAGTGAGACAGTCCCAATCGCCTCCATCTTTTAAAGGAGAGGTTAGATATTATCGGGAGAAAGGTTTTTTTCTTCCTTGATCAGTTTACAGTTTTCATAGATTGGGCGGATAGTTTTAGTCCATCTCAGCTTCTTCCATATTTGATATGTGTTGACTGTTATTTTAGAGAAAGCCCTAGGGGACTAGGATCGGCCCTCTGAGGAGAGAAGCATCTTTGTTATATCAAATAAGTAATTTATATCAAATTCTAACATTTTCCAAGGGGTTCGGTGGTCCTCTGCCAGCCACATTAGAATTGTGCGGAGAAAGGTTGCTTTCACGTATAAGGTGAGGTCTGGTAGACACCCCCTCCCCGAACTAAAGATAACTTTTGGATAGATAATCTGATCCGCAGACTTCCAGGACCCCAAATAAAAGTAGAGATTAACTTGTCCCAGGGAGAATATTCTTTCTAATTGTAGCTATTCTTTGATGAAATTTGAAAAGTAAAGGGGATCATCTGGTTAGGTCAGACTGGATATTAAGGGTCAGGGGTTCGTAATTGATGAACTCCAAAACTTCTGGATTAAGAGGGATGTTAATAACTAGGTATTTTAATTTTGTTTTTAGCCATTTAAAGGGGTAAGCTCTCTTCAGGGTTATAGAGGGGATAAAGTTATGTATAAGAATTTCTGTTTTAGAATTGTTTAATTTAAAGCCTGCTAGCTCCTTGAATTGTTTTAAAATCTTCCAGGCAGAAGGTATTGAAGTATTTGGGGAGGTTAAAGATAAAAGTATATCATCCACAAATAAACTGATTTTGTACTCCTGTTGGGCTATAGGTATGCCTTCAACCTCCTTACTCTGTCTCTCAATGCCTGAGCCAAGGGCTCCATGTAAAGAGTGAACAGACATGGGGAAAAGAGGCAACCCTGGCAGGTGCCACGGTTTACCTGGATAGGAGTTGAAATGTTACCATTGATTCTCAGATAGGCTCTAGGGGAAGTATATAAATTCTGTAGGCAGGTTATAAAAGAAGCAGGGAAGTGGAAGGTCCACAGGGTGTCCCAAAGAAAGGGCCAAGACACCCTGTCGAAAACATTTCAGCATCCAGGCTAATAAAAGCTGTTGGGATTTGCCATTTTAAAGCATATTCCTGGAGAATTAAAGTTTTGCGAATATTGTCAGAGATGGTCCTACCTTGAACAAATCCAGAATGATCTGGGTTTATAATTTTTGGAAGGAGCTTTTCTATTCTGGTGGCCCATATGCTGGTGAAGAGCTTATAGTCATTATTTAGAATACAATTGGGTGGTATGCCGTAGGATTAGTCAGGTCTTTGTTCGGTTTTGGTATCAGGGTTAGTGTGGCGAAACTCCATGGGGGGGATGAGTCTCCCTTAGCAAACCTCATTAAATAAGGAATGTAAACTCGGGAGGAGAACATTCGAGAATTTCCAGTACCATTCAGGTATGAAGTCGTCTGGGCCCGGGCAATGGCCACCCCCAAAATCTCAGTTTGAGATATCTGCGCCTCTAAAGATCTCTTCTGAGATTCCTCTAAATTAGGGAGATTAAGCCAGGAGAGGAAGGCTGTTCTGTCTGTCTCAGTGGATCCTCGTTCCTCTGAATACAGTTTCCCAGAGAATTCAGAAAAAGTCTGAACTATGTGGGAGTCAGTATGGCCTATCTGTCCAGTAATTGGAGCTCTAATTTCTAAGATAGTGGAGGTTCATTTTCTGGAACATAGTTTGTAAGCCAATTTCTTAGCTCCTTGGGGAACCCCCTTATGTGTGTCATGGCGTAGATATGTTAATGCCTGTTGTATCTTGTTATCCAAAGGTTTTTGTAGGGCTGCCTTGGTGTCCCTGATTATACTAAGTAGTTTGTGGTCCACATCCCTGTACAACATTTGGTAACTTAGCAACTCTTCAGAGAGCTGCTTATACTTTGCTTCCCGTTCTCTATGTTTTTAATAGTGTAGGCTATTATTTCCCCCCAGGATAGTGGCTTTTAAGGCATCCCATAAGATTGCTTTTGTAGTGGTAGGGTGGGTATTTTCAGTCAAAAATTGGGGAATTCTTTTTGTAATGTAATCCTGGAATTATTTATCTTGTAATAGCAAAGGGTTCATTCTCCAGAGAGTTCTTTTTGGTGCTCTCTATATATCTAGCCTTAAAATTAAAGGGTGATGGTCTGAGATCAATTTGGGACCAATAGATTTGTCCTGCACCTTAGAGAAGTGCTGACAGGTTATGAAGAAGTAGTCTAGACGGGAATAGGAGTGAAACCTAGGGGAATAATAGGTGTAACCAGGGGTGGATGAGAAAGTGTGACGCCAAATATCAAGTATTCCTAGGTGGTCTAGGATATTTCTGAAATGTTTGACCACTTTGTTGGACTGGTGTTTATGAGGGTGTGAACAGTCTAGGTGTGGTGAGAGGGTCATGTTAAAGTCTCCTCCCAAAATAAGTTGTCCCTGTAAGTGGTTGAGGAGGAGAGAAGTAAACTTTAGTAATACTTGAAGTTGGGTTTTGGGGAGGGAAATAAATATTTGCTATGGTAACCTGTTGGCCGTATAAAAGGCCCTGTAATATTACATATCTACCCTGAATATCAGTCCAAGTACTGCTGATTTCTAGGGGTGTATCAGAAAGAGCCAAAATGGCAACCCCTCTCTTTCTACTTCTAGAGTAGGAGGATGCAAATACATTATATCTTTTCCCCCAACTTAGTTTCTGGTGTTCAGGGTCAGAAAGGAGAGTCTCCTGGAGAAAACAGAGGCATGCTTTTTGCCTTTTTAGGTGTTGCATAACACGGTATTTCTTGATAGGGTCATGAAGACCATTTATATTCTGTGAAAAAATTTGTATTAGGTTAGTGGCCATTGTTTACTGTATAACTAATTATGTTCTTTTGTTTCATCTTTAGGTGCCTGGTAACTGGGTTTGTCCCAATCACGCTCCATCCCTGGAAGGGCAGGCAGTGGAGACGAAGATTACTCCTCTTTTGCTTTTAGTACTCTAAATTCAGTAAAGTTAAATTAAACATCAATGTGTGTGTTATATTTTTCCCCTTTCCCAATGTTTCTTAAACTATATCTAATTAACATAACAAACCATAACATTTTATACTCAATACAGAACTCAATCCCACCTCTAATCCACACTGCAGCATTGTGCAATTTAAGTATATCTAACATGTAAAGATATTTTCTAGCCCACTCCCCTATTATCACTAAACTGTTACTAAGTTGCCAAACTAGAAATATAAACCTGTGAAAGTCCTAGGATAAGCGGCTATCAAACTTCCCATAGCTGTTAATCCATAAGATCTGACCAAAACCTATATACATGTTGACTTCCAACAGGGAGGTGTTTACAGGAAGCACGCTCGGGTAGCTCCTGTCCTGGTGCCCCGGGGGGGGGTGGGAGAGGAGTTTGGGGGTATTGACCTGCCTCCATGGGGAAAGGTCCACAGGAGCAGTGACAGCACCCCAATTAGGGTGAGCGATTTACCAAGTTCACCCTGAAGTGGAACCGGCATAACCAGAGATTTAAAGGCCAAGGTAGTGAGGCTCTCCTTTCCTCCTTGTTATGGAGGTCAAATGTTTTAACTACCAAGTCTAGTTATGGAGATGTGTCTCAGGTAGAGGGGATCATTTGATCTATGGGTCTCTCATGGGGTCCCTGTGGTATATCTGAAGGCGCAAATTATTTTGTAAATGGTGAACACCAGCTTAATCATGGGGGAGGAGGGGCTCAAACTGAACCACCCCCACCAATTCTCATGATCCCCAAACTATAAAATGGGAGGGAGGGTTGTTTAGTCGCACTAGCTTGGGTATGTGAACACAGCCTTGTATGAAGATTTCTAAAGTTTTTGAAAGTCCCAGATGGTGACAACCGCTAGGCTGCCACTACCAGATCCAACCAGTCAGTTATAAATTGGTCTGGCTTTAAGTATAAAAGATTGATCCTGGTGCTGTTTAAGGGGAAAGTTATATTTAAACAGGTTGAAGCTTGTTATCCCACAAATGTCAGGTTATGAGGGCTTAGTCTCTTTATGATGTCTCTGAAAAAATAATAGAAGGACAGTATGTGGGACTTTACTAGGCCCCCCACCCAATCAACCCAGTCCCTCTGGAGGGAGGTGGTGGAGTCAACCAGGTGAGGGATCATGAGAACCTCAAGGTATCTGTCCGTCATGAAAGTTCTGGTATCCAGAGTTTGTAATGATAGTTCAAACTAGTGCCAAGTATTATGCCTGGTTCTTTTGTGTGAGATGAGAACCCAAGCCCTGTGGAAGCAATAGCTGTTGTGTGAATTCAGGTTTGTCCCAATGAAGAAATTCCTTTCCTGAGTGATATCCCATACTGTAAGTCCAATCATTGGGTACCTGCCCATGTACGGGCTCCCTCCCCCCCTGCTGGTTTCATCTGCTCATTTGTTCAGGAGGTAAGAATAAGAGTAGGGGGGAAATCAGGAGGAAGGGAGACAGCCATAGGCCAGGCCATGGGAGTGGGAGAGCAATAACCTCAGGTATTTGTACCCCCAAGCCAGGGACAAGCCCCACCATCTGGGAGTATGTCTGGTCCTAATGACAACCCGGTGCCAAATTTGTAGAGAGTTCCAAGAGATTAATTATTTGTTGTCAGGACCCCTTAGAGGCACCCAGACACCCAGTCGCCATCCCCTCTCACTCCGGTCCCCCACCCCCATCCTGACTAGCTAGGGGAGAGGTTCCCAAAATTATGAAAATTACAGTCTCCAGTACAATACCTCAGGTGCCCAGGGTAGGATTTCTATACTGGTTAAGGCATTGTAGGATTTCTGCCAGTGGCATGTTTCCTTCTTGCTGCCTGTCTGAGTCGAGACTTCATTGAGTCTAGTGTTTTGCCATTAATAAGACCCCTGGCTGATAAGTCTTCAGTGGCCTCGAGTGCTGAGGAATATGTCTGTTGACCCGTTGGTAGGAATACTGTGAGTCTAGTGGGATACGGAGTTCAAAAGTGAATTTTCTGAGATCTTAGTGCTGGAAACAGTGGGTTGTATTCTCTACGTAGATGCTGGGTACAGGGCGCGTAATAGTTTTCAACTAACAATCAATGTTGGCCCAACATCACCTTACCTTTCTGCCAGGCCTTTCTAAGTAGAAGTTCTTTAGTCTGGTAGCTTAGCAACCGCACTACAAAGGAGCAAGGCCTTGCATTGGGGCGCGTGGGCTTAGGACCAAGGTCTCTATGTACCCGTTCTATATCTAATTGTTGACTAGGGTCCAGTTCCAGCAGCATTCTGAGTAGATAGTCCGTGTAGGCAAGCATATCATTCCCTTCCTCGTTCTCTGGAATACCAAAAATACAGATATTCTGGCATCTGCCCCAGTTCTCTGCATCTTCCTGCCAAGAGGCCATGGCCAGTTGTTCATTTACCAGGATTTTAATTGAGGCCTCCAGCTCATCTATCTTGTCAGCATTTTTAGTTATTTGGTGGTCGACTTTGGCCATCCTTGTCTGTAGGGTTCCCATCTCCGATCTAATGTCCTGCATAGTTTCACGGACCTCATTGCAGGAATCAGCAATAGCCTTCAGGATAGGATCCGCTGAAGTCTGTGGTAGAGATTTTTTCTGTTGGTGGCTGTAGAGGAGGAGGATTTTTTTCTGAGAAGAACCCATGTTAGACCTCATTTGGAGCTCTGAGTTGTCCAAGCATGGGTCCTCAGTCTCTGCCATTTCTGCCAGTGCCTGAAAGCGATTACGGTGAGTTGTTGACATTCCTGGCTGTAGCTCACCAAGTTTTTTTAGTTTAGTTTTAAATTTGTAGAGTTTAGGTAGTATTGGTGTCCTATTTAGGTCTGAAAAATGGAGAGCCCTTAAAGCACGTTGTTTATCTGATCATGCCGGAACCGGAAGTCCCTACCTTTGAAAATTGCTGATGGTGCTCTGGCACTGTCGGTTCCTGAGACCCACTTCGGGACCCATGTCATTGTGGCGCTACCTGACTTAGTGCTACACCAACAGGCCCTATATTTAGTCGGGTAGCACCCGACTGAATATGCTATCCTGGGACCCCTGGGAAATTGCAAAGCACAGCGCAAGCCTTTGTGCTACACTTTGTGTCCCACTGAATATTGAGGCCCTGATCTTGTTTGCCTCTGCTCACTTTTCTATTAGTGCAGTCTTAGTTTGCTCTGTTTACTTATTTTATCTTTCTGACTTTGTTGTGCTCAAGAGTTTGATTTTATCTGCAATCTGTTCACACCATTGTGCGGTCATATCACAGTGAAAAATACTGTCATTCTGGAGTTGTTGCTTTGCCATATTAATCAATTGTAGCATTCACTAATTGTGTTTGGTTGTGTGTGTTAGCACATAATTGTTATTGTTTCCTTCCTGTAACTGTGATTACTTCTGTTCTTCTCCCCCTAGGGCACAGGGTCAAATTATTGAATACACCAACAGTGCAGATAAAAACCATGCATTACAAAATGCAGAAAACAATGGTAACACTCGCCAAAAACACCGACCGTTACCACAGCACCACATGAAACCAAACAGCTACCCTATGTGTTTGTAGGGGATCCACCCCCTGCACCCCTCATTACAGGACGGCTTCACCCCCGAACCCCCAATCTATAAATAATCACCTCCAGAGGAGGCAAATCAGGGACATGGGGGATAGTTGAGGAGGGGAGAGGAACCCAGCAAGAAAACTGGGAGTGGGGGCAAAAAGTGTAGGATGGGGAGTGAACACAGACAGCATATCAGCTGAGAGAGAAGGAAAAAACAAAACGACAGGAATGTCATGTCCCCAGAAAAAAAGAAATCAAAAGGAATCTCTTATCCCTGGACTGGGAGACAAACCCTGGTCCACAGATGTTCCGCCAACCTCCGCTGCCTGTGCCTTACATTCCACACCATGGCAGCTGCACGGTACCATGCTCCCCAGCAGACCACTTCTCCTTTTGCCCCCAGAGGCCAACAGCTACAGGGATAGCGCTAATGTTACTTGTGCTATACTATCCCTGTAGCTGTTTTACATCACTGTTTTTACAGCACGGTTTTTGACCACGTTGTAATGACATTGACATTTTAACCTAGTACCTCCCCTTAGTCATGCCTGGAAATGAGCACTGGCTCATTTTGCCTTTCCCAGTTATCATTTTTCATTAATAAATAAATATACATTGTGTGCCAGCACTGGTGGGATCAGTAGTTAAGTTGTGTATGTGAAGTACTGTTCTATTAAGTTTCCAGAAAGGTTATTTCCATTATTACCTGTTGTAGATAAAAAAAAAAAAATAATACTGACTATGTATCAGACAACATCAAATTTACAAACTGGCACTCACTTGCTGCCATCATGGTATCCTTGGTTCACTTTAATAACATGCTCTTCCTGCAGGGTTTGGTGCTACCAGCTCTTTCAGTTCCTTATTTGCTTTGGCTATTTGTGTGACCTAGTCCTTGTATATTTTCTATTTTCTGTTGTTCCTCTAATTCCTTTGTACATTTCTCTAATTCTTCCTGTCTGCTTTCTTGTTCCTTTTCCTTAAAAGTTGCTACAGAGATACGTTTATTTATTTATTTATTGAAACGTTTCACCAGGAAGGCACACTGAACAACAAGTTGCTCGTCTTCCGGTGCAACCTGGGAGGGTACAGTTGGATGAAGAATTAGACATACAGTTTAACATTTAACATATCCAAGAAATTAAACATTCAATTACTTTTGTTACAAGACATACAGTTAAAAAATATCATAAATAATCATAGTCACATTTGTGACATAACATACAGTTAAATATATCATATCTGTGGAATATGCATTTAATTACAAGTGGCATATCTGAGGAACATAGTACATAGAGGTGAAGGGAGAGGAGAGCATGCTCAGAAGCAGGCTCAGGAGGGAGGAAGGTTTAATAGGTGATGGGAGTCATGGAGAGGAGCAGAGGCATAGGAGGACAGTTAAGGAGGGTTAAAGCAGGAGCAGTTAGAGGAGAGAAAGTTATGTGAGGCAGAGGCAAGGGAGTGGGAGGAGGAGGAGTGCTGTATTTGGGGGGGAGGGAGTTCCAGATTTGTGGGAAACAATGGGTAAAGCTTGACTGACCAATGAGAGTGGTTCGACGGGGGACCAACAAAGTGCGAGTGTCAGAGGATCTGAGGGATTGGGAGGGGGGAAGAGAGTGAGCATGAGAGGTAGGAGGAAAGTTCTCCTAACCAAAATTTAGAAGTGAGTTTGGCACAATGAGTGAGGCACCTATTGGCAAGCAGGGGAAGGGACATGGTGTGGTTGAGGACACAGTGATGAGCGTGTGATGGAGCATCAAGGGCAAATCAACAGACGGCGTTAAAGAGAGTGTCTAGTCTGGTTAGGGAGGATTTGGGAGCGGCACCATAGACTACATCACAGTAGTCAAAAATGGGGAGGATCATCTTCTGGACTACTTCATGCCTCGCTGTAGGAGGGATGCAACTATGGTTCCTGAATAAGGCACCAAGCTTGAGGCACAATTTTTTCAGGATGGCATCAATGTGGCCAGAGAAGTTGAGGTGTTGGTCCAACCAAATCCCAAGGTATCTGAATGAGGAGGTGTCCTCTAGGATTGTCCCATCAAGGGTATGGAAAGACAGTAAAAGTTAGAGCCTAGAGAGTCTCTGTCTAGTGCCAAAGGTCATGGAGACAGTCTTTTTGGCATTTAGAAATAGTTGATGTGAGGCAAACCATAACTGAACCAGGTGGAAGTCACGCTGAAGGGTAGTTGCTACACTGGCAGGGCACATGCCAGAGGAGAACAGGACGGTGTCGTTGGCATACAAATGGATAGAGGAGGAGGGGGAGCATACTGAGGGCAAGTCATTTAGGAAGATGGAGAAGAGAATGGGTCCAAGCACCAAGTCCTTCGGGACTCCTGTGGAAATAGAGAGGGGGTGGGAGAGATTGTATCCTGGATCTTGACTGACTGTGTTCTGCCTGAGAAGTAAGCTCTAAACCAGTTTTGGGCAGAAGCAGACAACCGAGCAGCCATAAAGAAGTCAAGAAGTAGGGCATGGGAGACTGTGTCAAATGTCTAGGCAAGGTCGACAAAGATGGCAAAGGTAATGAGGCCATATCCATCCCAGTGAGGATGGAGTCAGTGAGCCTGAGTAGGGAGGTGGTAGTGGAGTGGTTCTTCCAAAAATCAGATTGGAATAGGGTAAAAAAGGAATAATCATCGAGGAAGTAGGTTAGTAGAGAGAGGACCAGGTGTTCTTGGAGTTTAGCAAGGGCAGGGAGGAGGGAGATTGGGTGAAAATTTGCAGAGGAGGGGTCACCACCCTTTGGGAGAGGGAGGACCACCACATGTTTCCAGGATGAAGGGATGGATGAGGACAAGAAAGAAAGATTTAGGATTAAGGAGAAAGGGCAAGCTATAGAAGAAGCTGAAAGGTAGAGGAGTTTAGGATCAAGGTCATCCAGCGATGAGCCTTTGGAAGGATAAAGAGAGAGAAGGGCCGTTAGTGATTCTTCTGGGGAGACTGCAGAAAAGGAGAAGGAAAGGTGGGCATGGAGGGGTTGAGTACTGGGTGTGGGAGGATGAGCGGGGGGAGGTTAGAGGGAGTGACTTTAGAAGTGCTGTGGTGCAGGAGGTGTAATAGGAGTTGAACTCTTGAGCCACTGTGCATGGTTCGGCGACCAATGAGTTGTTAATTTTAAGCACAGGATGAGGCGGATGTGAAGGTGGGAGAATAGAGCATGGATCTCTTTCCAGAATTTGGAGGGGGGAATTGATGTTTTTGAGAAAATATGATTTCAAATATTCTCACTTGGCAAGTCTGGTAGCTTTTGTGCAGGCATTTCTTAACGTGCGATATCTGGCATGGTCTGGGGGAAGCTGGGAGGCCTTATGTTTCCTCCAAGTTTTGTCTCGCTCCCTGAGAGGGCTTTGTCAATGGAAGGGGCAAAGGCAATAGGGGACCAATCAGAGCTAGCCAGTTCATTAAGAAGGGGATTAAGGTCTAAGGAGCTGAAGGAGCGAAGTTGCAGAATTTTATGAGGCGGTTTTGGTCTGTGGACTTTCCGGACTATGAAGATTGGGTGATGATCACTGAGGGCATCCGGGAGGATGCCTGATTTAATGACTCAGTGGGGGTGAGAGGTGAGAGCCCAGTCTATCAGGGAGTGGTTAAGGGTTTTATGATTTAGGCGGGTGAGTTCCAGGATGAGTTGTGTATGTATGTGTGCCCCGCAGGACTGGTTTGACCATGTCCCATATACATATATTTTGTTGGTTTCAGGGTATCATTAGCTTGCATTATTTGTGGAATTTCTAGCACTACTACCTTGTTCAGATTATCATCGTCTTTTCCCCATTAACAGAAATATAGAATTAGATAGTAGATAAAGATGGCTTGGCCCATCCAGTCTGTCCATGTTTCCCTGCCTACAGTGTCACCGCAGACCTAAGTGATCTCCACTTTTGTCGCCCTACTTTTTTCCACTAAGATTCCTTTATGCCTGTCTCATGCATTCTTGAACCCCATTATTGTTTTCACCCCCACCACCTCTGCTGGAAGACTGCTACAGGCATCCACCACTCTTTTTGTGAAGAAGTATTTCCTCACATCTTTCCCAAATCTACCCCCTCCAACTTCATTGCATGTCCTCTTGTTCTTGAGCACCTTTCATCTGAAAAATACTCCTCTCTTGTACATTATTAACTCCTATGAGGGATTTAGAGGGGAACAGTCAGAACAAAAGGCCCCACACTCTGGTCACAATGTGCACTTTCTAGGCAAAAATATGTTGGTTTACTTACTGTTTACTGTAGTATATGTGATTATATCAGACTAAGTTTACTTAGTTGTAGTAGGCTGACATCTTCTTTTACTACAAATCCCAGATTCCCCTGCTGCTGACATCAGAGCACTAGGCAGCAGTGGAAGATTCAATAGCCTGCAGTGCATGTTAGAGCTTTTATAATCTCTGATCAGGCATTTGCTGGGATTAATTTTCTCCAGGGACCGAGTACAGTCCTCAGTGACTGTACATAGCCCATGGAGGACAGTGGGACCAGCTTAAGTGTGGGAGCCTTTAGTGGTGACTATTCCCCTTTAAACTTCTCTGTCATACACTTCTCTCCCTCCTCTTTTCCAGGGTGTACATAACAGAAACATAGAAACAGAGAAATTGACAGCAGATAAGGACTGCTTGGCCTACCTAGTCTGCCCAATGGGCTCTATGCACTATGCCAACGTGTCACATAAACCGGATGCTTTGGCAGAATGCCATGGAGTGGTGTCCCACAGACCTCACACGGCACTCACCAAGGGGCATAGGGCAGGTACATGCCTGATCCCCGGCCACGTGAACAGCAACATACTGGGGCATGCCCACACTCAATGCCATTTACAATGGTGTGGAGTGCTGGATGTGGGGGGAGCACACCTTGCGCTGGGCAATACCCTGCATTTAGGTATATGTGCCCCCCAGGATGCTGCCGCTGGGCTGTGACAAGTGAGACTCCTTCAACATGCTGCCCTAGCCCATGGGGACTACATCAAGGGCTGGGGGCAGCCAACTGGGCACCTGTTGCCCCTGTGCCACTGGTGCACAGCACATCATCTGTACCCTGTGGGTGCAAGAGATCCACTAGCAGACCAGGTCTGGGCATCCCACTCGATGCATACCCACTCCGTGGAACAGTCTGCCACACACCTGCACACCGTGGAGCCATTGATAGGTGGCCAGCATTAGTTGATGCTAGCATGGGCACACCTGTCTGCGGTCATGTAGCTACACGGTAGGACTATGCAACTCTGGCACTTACCCTCCACACAATCATGCATAGCGCCCATTTTCCCTACCTACTGCAATACCGCAGATCCTACTTGATCTCCAGCTTTTACCCTCTCTTTCCTATTGCTAGGATTCCTTTGTGCCTATCCCATGCATTCTTGAATTCCCCTACCGTTCGTGCCCTCAATACCAACGCTGAGAGGCTGTTCCATGCATTAATCACCCTTTTCTGTGAAAAAAAAACATACTTTTATTTATCTATTTATTTATTGAAATGTTTCACCAGGAAGGGACCCTGAGTGACTCATCGCTCATCTCTCAGTGCAACCTGGGGGGGAAGGGATACAATAGGAAAGAGACATTAAACATTCAAGTTATAAATTCAACATTAACATACAGGTGTAAGGCAGGTGTTACAAACAATGCTACAACAGTGTTGCACATAACATGTAGAAAGAGTGGACAATAATAAGTGCCATGTTAATAAGTAAACAAGTGCTTATGAGAAAGAAAAGGGCGGGGTAGAGGCAGTGGTGAGGTGGGTGGGAAGGGGGAAGAGTCGTGTCCCTGGAGACCACTTCAGGATGCAAGGATCTGCACTGCACTGACCAGACAGAAGGGGATAAGGAAGTATCCCAGAGAGACCCCTTCAGGATGGTGGGGGGAGGGAGTAGATGAGAGATACAAGCCCCTTTGGGGGGGTAGGAGAGGGACCCATAGAGACCATTCGGAGTCCCTTACATTCTGTGAGAGATAAAGGGAGGCCAGTAAGGGGGAGCAATTTGGGGGAAGGAGAGGAGAGCTAGAGATGTTGGGGGGTGTGCACAGGGTAAAATGAAGGTGACGGTAGAGGGGTAGGGTTTGTCCAGGACTTAGAGGAGGGAGTCAAGGAGGGACATGGCACGAGCAGCTAGAAGCAAGGTAATTATTGAGGGCACAGCTGATGGAGTAGGCAGAGGATAAGTGCTGGATTTGAGGAGGGAGGCAATTCCAAATTTTTGGGAGGCAGTGAGAGTTACTGGATTGGCCAATTTGGGTGGATCTGCAGGGGACTAAGGGTGTTGCGAGAGTCGGTTGATCTAAGGGAATAAGAGGGTGGGGGGTGTTTTAAAGGAGGAGGTGAGGTAGGAAGGGAGCTCACCCAACCAGTACTTGGAGGTGAATTTAACACAGTGGGAGAGCTGCCTGTTTGCAAGAGAGTGGAAGGATAGGGCATGATAAAGATCACAGTGGTGGGTGCAAGGGGGGGCATCCAAGGCAAAGTGGCAAAAGGAATTGAAGAGGGTATCCAGTCTAGCCAGGGAGGACTTAGGGGCAGCCCAAAGACTATGTCATAGTAGTCAAAAATGAGCAGTGTCATCTTCTGAACAAGTTCACGCCTAGCCGTAGGAGGGATGCAGCTACGGTTCCTGAACAGGGCACCACGCTTGGGTTGCAGGTCTTTCTGGATGACGTCAATATGTCCAGAGAAGTTTAGGTGTTGGTCCAACCAAACACATAATACCTGAAGGAGGATGTGTCCTCAAGAAAAGTCCCATCAAGGGTGTGGAAAATGGGTAGGGAGGGAAGCCTTGAGAGTCTCTGCCTTGTGCCAAACTTCATGGAGACAGTCTTCTTGGCATTGAGGAAAAGTTGATGGTTAGCAAACCGGAACTGAACCTTGTCAAAGTTTTGTTGTAAGCTGGTTGTAACCTCATCAGAACAGCAGCCAGATGCATACAGGACTGTATTATTGGCATACATATGTATAGCGGAGGATGGGGAGCAAACAGAGGAAAGGTAATTTAAGAATATGGAGAATAGGAGGGGTCCTAATACAGAGCCCTGGGAGACTCCAATGCTAAATGGGAGGGATGGGGAAGTGGCATCCAAGATCTTAACTGATTGGGTTCTGCCAATATGGTAGGCCTTGAACCAGTTTGTGGCAGAGGGAGATAGGCCAGCTGCCGGGAGTTAGTCAAGGATAAGGGAGTAAGAGATGGTGTCAAAGGCCTTGACTAGGTCGACAAAAATGGCAGAGGTAATTTGGCCATTGTCCATCCTGGTTAGGACAGAGTCTGCGAGCTGTAGGAGAGAGGTGGTGGTTGAGTGGTTTTTCTTGAAACCGAACTGGGAAGGGGTGAAAAAGGAGGTGTCAGATAGAAAAGAGGTGAGTTGGGAGAGGACAATGTGCTCTTGAAGCTTGGCAAAGGTAGGGAGGAGAGAAATGGGGCGACAGTTGCCAGAGGATGAGGGATCACCCCCTTTGGGTAGAGGGAGGACCACTGCATGTTTCCATGAAGAGGAGACCAAGGCAGTAGAGAATGAGAGATTTAGGATTATTGAGAGGGGGTAGGCAATAGCCAGAGCGGAGAGGGAGAGGAGTTTTGGGGTCAAGGCCATCAGGAGAGGCACCTTTAGAGGGGTTGATGGTGAGGAGGACACTGAGGGCATCGTTTGGGGTTACAGTAGTGAAAAAGAAGGGGAGGTGGGAGGGTGACGAAGGGGGCACACCTGTAGAGGTTGGAGAGGGGAATGGATAGTAAGGGAGGGATTTCAGTAGCTCAGTAGAACAGGAGGTATAGTAGGAGTTAAATTCCGCAGCTATGGCTGGTGGGTCAGACACTAGTGAGCTATTTATTTTAAGTGCTGGGGGTGGGCAAGATGAAGGGGTAAATAGAGCGTGGACCACCTTCCAGAACGTTGAAGGGGCATTTATGTTGGTGATGAAGGCATATTTAAAATATTCGGACTTGGATAACCTTGTAGCCCTGGTGCAAGCATTTTGCAGCATGCAGTAGTTCGCAAGGTCATTAGGATGCTGGGTAGCTTTATGATGCTTCCAGGCTTGATCTCTAGCCCAGAGGCAGGCCAGAAGTTCAGGGGTTATCCAAGGTAAGTGGTTACCTCTGACTCTGGTTTGTCTGAGTGGGGCAAAGGCATTCCAGTTTGCAAGAAAGATTTCTTTGAAGTAGGCAAGGGCCTTCTCAACTGAGGGGAAAGGAGGTTAGAGGGACCAGTCAGAAGTGGCCAGGTTACTCAGGAGCGGTTCAAGGTCAAGAGACTTGAAAGAGCGTAGTTGTATGGTTTTGGGTGGTGATTTAGTTCTGTGGACTTCCCTAACTATGTATATTGGGTTATGGTCACTGAGAGCATAGGGGAGGATGCCAGAGGTGATGACGTGGAGGGTGGGAGGTAAGGGCTCAGTCGAGTAGGGAGTGTTGTTGTGTCTTGTGGTTTGTGCGGGTGGGTTCAGAGATCACTTGGGAGAGGTTTAGGGCTCCAATTTCATTTTTAGTTTTGGTAGTTTTAGGTGACAACCAATTTATATTGAAGTCACCTAGGATGAATACATCCTCAGAGCAAGCAAGGGAAGTGATGGAGGTTAGGAGGTCTAGTGCAACCGAAGGACAGACATTTGGGTGGCAGTATATGTGGGGTACAAAGATTGGGAGAGTGTAAGGGAGGGTCACATGGATAGCTAGGGCATCATGGGTCTCAGGACTGGAGGATGAATAGATGATGAAATACTGAATGGAGGCTAGGACATAAATGGCCACACCACCACCACCACCACCCCTGCCAGCACGGTCTTGCCTTAGCAGGGAGTAGCCAGGAATGGAGACCAAGTAGTCAGGGATAGTGTTCTTTAGCCAAGTTTCTGAGATGATTAGAATGTCTGGTTTTAGAGTGCACCCCATTGTCTGAATTTGGTCTATTTTTGCAACGATCGGCGGGTGTTTAGATGTAGGATCTTTAAGCCCTTTGGAAGGGCTGAGAGAAGAGAGTGGGGGGAGGTAGTAGAGGAGGAAGCACCAGAGGAGCTAGGGGCAATAGGGCCTGGGTTGGGGTGGATATCCCCAGCAGAAAGCAAGAGGAGAGTGAGTATGAGAAAGAAGAGCTTCTGGGATTTTGAAGGGACTAGCAAGAACGTTGGGGGTTTTGAGGAGAAGGGAGTGGATGAGTGAGGAAGAAGGTGAAAAACCACAGTGAAAGTTGACACCATTATCAAAGCCACATGAGGAATAGTGGTAGAGTGAGACCATATTTCAAATGGGGGGGGAAGTGATAGCATGGTTGTGGGTAGGGGATTGGAGATAGTAAATGATGGAGTTGGGAGAGTTATTAGGAATAGATGGGTGGTGAACAAGCGGAGGTGGTAAAGAGAGGAATATGAGCAGAACAAGGGGGAGAGAGAAGAATAGGGGATGCATTGTTCATAAAGGCAGAGAAATTAGTGAATAATTGATTTAGGAACAGGAAGGAATTTGTAAGCAAGGAGCATGGAGGGGGGGGCTGGTCAGATGGACGGAGTAGCTGTAGTTTAGGAAGGTATCTATATGAACAACAGGCAGGGATCACTTTAAAGAAAGATTGTGCCCCTCTAGAGGCTGTATAGTTTAACTTACTAATGGGAGAATGGAGGAAAAAATCAAATGTTCTTTCAAGTTTAGCTTAAACAACTTATACCAAACTGAGCTGTAAATTCTAGCTTAACCAGTCTGGCATTTAATAATTACTAAGAGCCAGCCTGGGAGAAAGAAGTAAGGAGAAAGAGAGAGAAAAGAGAGAGGGAAAAACAAAATTTTCTTTTCAGGTTAACTTAGACAAAATTATTCTAAACAAAGCAGTACTTTCCTTACATTACATAGTCAAGCACATGCAATATACAGTGATTCAAATGGTAAGCACACAGTTACAGCAAGGTACACACAGTACTATTAGGCAGAGGGGAGAAACTGAAGTTAAGACTCAGGCTGGGAGGCATACAACAAAACATCAGCAGTGGAATAGGAAGAAAGCCAATCAGGAGCCCGGGTCACCAGCGCTGACCAATCAGGCACCGGGAAGAGAGCAAATCTACTAGGAAGGCCAGACCTGCAGAGCTGAAGGGTGGAATGAAGATGCAGGGACTGCGACGGAGTAAGGCTGCCTCCCAGTGCTGTTCCTTGGTGGGCTGAAGTGCCCTGGTCAAGGGCCTTCTCCTGCAGAGCTGAAGAGTGGAATGAAGATGCAGGGTTTGACAGGAAGATCAGGCTGCTTCCCAGTGCTGTTCCTTGGTGGGCTGAAGTGCCCTGGTCAAGAGCCTTCTCCTGCAGAGTTGAAGGGTGGAATGAAGATGCAGGGACTGTGGCAGAGTAAGGCCACCTCCCAGTGCTGTTCCTTGGTGGGCCGAAGTGCCCCGGTCAAGGGCCTTCTCCTGCAGAGCTGAAGGGTGGAATGAAGATGCAGGGACTGTGGCAGAGTAGCCAGATCTGTCACAAACTCACTCCACAGGTCAGGCCCCCCTGGTCCCACAGTGCCAAACCTCGAAGTGCAATATATGAACACGAGATAAACAGGGTAACCCTCCTGTCTGTTTTAGGTCCAAAACACCTACTAGTCTCGAGTCCTGAGGTCAAATATGAACCTTTTTCGCTAGCACGCCCAGTTAGCAGGATCAAATATCACACCTTCTTCAGGGAAATGCAGTGCAATACTTAACCCAGCAGGCACCCAGCCTGGTTCACAATTCCCCCTTTTTAACTCAATTGAGACCTAGCTATTTTCTTTCCTTGTTGCAAAATGGTAACACACTATAAGCCCTTAACAGTTCTGTCAGACCTGTCAATGACTGTCCTAGCATTTGCATTCAAAATGAGAAGAGACTCAGACAGAATTAAGGAAACCCAAAAAAAGTTTACTAAAATTAAAAATAGTAAGTAATTATAAATACATATATAAATAAATGCTTACAGTAAAAAAAAAAAAAAATATTTCAAAACAAAACGCCTTGTACTTGAATTGTTACTTCCTTACCCCTGATTCTGCCCCCTTCAGCCTCATATCATGATCTCTTGTTCTTGAACATCTTTTTTTCTGAAAGATGCTACCCTCTTGTACCTTATTAATGTCCTTGAGGTATTTGACGATCTCTATCATATCTCCCTCTCTCATCTCTTCCAGGGTACACATACTGAGGTCCTGTAGTCTCTGGCCCAGATATTCAAAAGGGTTGCTCCATGCGCAACAGGGTTGCGCATGTGCAAGTCCTACATTGCGCCATTCTGCGATATTCAGCAGGAGGCAGTTGTGCCACTGAAAACAGGCTGAGCAACAGCGCAATGCAAATGAATGCATGCTCAACATGAGGGGGAGGAACCATGCATAAACTGCACAACCCGATGTTCATTCTCAAATCTGGACTGTCATGCGGTATAGGCTGCACGCCCATTGGCTCTAGCTCTGCACCAATGCTGCAGCCTCACCGACAGTCAGTTGGCGGGGCGCGGGCGGCAGGCGGGTGGATGCTGCCGCCTGGCCGGCCGCCGGGGAGGGGGTGGAGGCCTCGTGGGTGGGTGGGGTGGGGGACACTAGACACCAGGGAGATGTTTGGGGTTGTCACTGGACATTCTGCCCGCGATCGGGCATTACGGTCCACTGGACCACCAGGGAGATATTCGGGTTGGGGGCTTTTTACATTCTGCCCGCGATCGGGCACTGGGGGTTGATTCACGTCTGCCGCGATTGGGCACTGGGGGTTGATTCATCGCTCTGCCCGTGATCGGGCACTGGGGTGTCTTGATACATACTGCCCGCGATCGGGCATCGGAGCTGTTTGGGGAGGTGTTCGATACATACGTTCCGCGATCGGGCATCGGAGATGTTTGGGGGTGTTGTCTGCATACATACCGCCCACGATCGGTGTGCAGGGTGCTGCCGGTCCCCAATGGCTGCTGCCTGGCAGGGCGGCCAGGCGCAAGTCCTTGGGGATCGGCGACCACATGCTAATGGCATGCAAATGGGGCTATGAGATCAGATGCAAATGGCGCCCTGTGCTTGTGGTATGAATTATGGCCCCATTTGCATGTCACTCTTTTGAATATCAGAAATTTGCGATGGGCAATGGTACTCTGTGCCACCGCAAGTTTAATGCTCAACTCTGACAACTTGCGGGTGGCGCAAGTTCCACTGGCGCCATGCACAGTGGTTGGTTGGGTGATATTCAAAGGAGTTGCCCAACAGCACCACTCCTTGAATATCACCCCGGCCACACCCCTGCGCAACTATTTTGAGCAGCGCAAGGGCTTGCGCCTCAGAATGGCGCAGTTTGAATATCTGGGCCTCTGTGTATATGACTTTTGGTGCAGATCCTGCACCATTTTTGTTGCCCTTTTCTGAATTGCCTCTACTCTATTTGTGTCCTTCCAGAGATGCAGCATCCAGAACTGGACACAGTACTCCAGGTGGGGTCTCACCTGCAATCTATACAGAGGCAACACCACCTCCCTGTTTCTGCTGGTGATACCCTTCTCTACACACCTCAGCATTCCACTTGCCCCCCCCAAACTGTCTTGTTGCACTGCTTGGCCACCTTTAGAATATCAGATAACCCCCAGATCTCTTTCCTGTTTGGTGGTCATCACTACCTCTTCACCCATTTTTTTTACTCCACCCCTGGGGTTCTGTGCCCTAAGTGCATGATTTTGTACTTCTTCTCATTGAACCCCAGCTGCAATACCCTTGACTGCGCCTCGAGTCTTCTCAGATCTCTGCTCATTTTGCTCATTCTTTCAACCCCGCTGGAGTCTTCACCTATTTCAGATTTTGGTGTCATCTACAAAGAGGCAGTCCTTCCCTTCCAGCTCCTCTGCAGATTTAAAGACATTAAAGAGGACCCAATCCCAGTACTGATCCCTAAGGCACCCCTCCCTTCTCTGGAGTGAACCCCATTTACCACCACCCTCTGTTGCCTATCCCCTAACCAATTCCTTACCCAGTTTACACCCTTTGGACCCATTCTTAAACTGTCCGGCTTCCAAACGTTTCTCCTATGTGGACTGGTGTTGAAAGCCTTACTGAAATCTAGGTAAGCCACATCTACTGCTCCACCCTGATCTAATTTCGTGGTCTTGCAGTCGAAGAAATCTATCAGATTCATTAAACATGACCTCCCTCGTGACTCCATGCTGCCTCAAGTCTTGTAACCTATTGGATTCGAGATATTCCAAAATCTTTTCCTTCAGCAGTCATTCATTTATGTTTGCCACCACCGATGTCAGGCTGACGAGCCTATAGTTGCCAGCCTCCTTTCTGCTACCACTTTTGTGATGTGGGACTACATCTTCAACTAATTCTCTGCTTTTATTGTTTGCATTTCCACTGCTCCTTTCCCCCGGGTCGCACCTGGAATCGAGCCTCAGCTCAGCGTGCCTTTCCCGGTTACCAAATGTTTAAATAAATAAATAAAATCTTCCCTCAACCAGACCTCCACAGCCACATCTGTTTGCAGTGAGCTGTTAAATAGGACTGTCTGAGTTATAGCCAGTTCCTCCCTGAGCTCCCCCAATACACCTGAATGCACCCCATCTGGCCTCATTGCTTTGTTCACTTTCAGATTTGTGAGTCACTTCAGGACACACTCCTCTGAAAAAAAAGACTAGTGTCTACCTCCCTCACTCCAAAGGTCAAGTTGCCTTCTCTGTGGCCCCCTCTCCTTCTCCTTTCTCTGTGAACACTGAGCAAAATTATTTGTTTAGGATGTCTTCCTTTTCTTGGTCTTCCTTGCATACTTCCCCCTTCCCTTCTTAACAGTACAATCCCTCTCTTTTGGTCATCTTCTTTTCACTCACATACCTAAAAAATAACTCTCTTTGTTGCTGCCTGGGCTATTCTCTCCTCATTTTGCACCTTAACACTCATTACTGCTTTCCCTGCTTCCCTCTGTTTTCTGTAATACACCTCCCTATCCTCCTTATACCTTCTGAATGTTACCCTTTTAGCCTTAAATCTTTTCAACCACTTCTTTTGAGAACCATAGTGGTCTTTTTCTTCTTGCTTTTCCTCACTTGTTTGATGCAGAGGTTTGTTATCTATAGTATACTCCCTTTTAGCTTCATTCACTGTTCCTCCACCTCACCCAGATCATCCCCCGGCCAGGTAATTCCTGAGGCATTCGCCTATCTTTTTAAAATCAGCCCTCCTGAAGTCCAAGACTCACCATTGTGTGGTTTGATTCTGCAGCAGTCCTTATGTTGAATGACACTGTACAGTGACCACTGGTCAGGTGGCTTCCCTCTTTGACGTCTGCAACACTGTCTCTGTTAGTGAGTACCAGGTCCAGTATTGCCCCATCACAAGTGGGTTCACTGACTAGTTGCCTGAAGAATGCCCTCTGCAGACAGTCCATAATGCCCCTGCTTCCAGCTGAAGCTGCTGCTGGGAGTCTCCAATCCACATCTGGTAGGCTAAAGTCCACCACCAGCAGCACCTCCCCCTTTTCTGCCATCTTGCCAGTTGCTTCCACCAGTAACTTGTCTAATTTCTCCCTCTGATCTGGAGGTCTGTAGATCACTCCAGTGCAAACAGTAGCTCCATTCCTTGTCTCCAGCATGACAGGCACTACCTCTGCACCCCCCACCACAAATTCCCTGAATCTCTGTCACTTTCATGCCTTCCCTCGCATAAAGCATTATACCTCCTCCTTTTCTTTCCACCATGTCCTTCCTAAATGTCATGAGGTGCGAAAAGATATTTTGGGCAGGATGTGAAAAAATGACATCTGTACTGTTCATGAGGAGATATGAAAATATGGCAATGTTGAAAATCTGCAGTGAAAATATGAAAAAGTGGTGACGGTACAAGCATGCTTAGAAATTGCATAAGCATGCTCTTTACGCAGTCATTTTTTGGAATTTTTTTACCAAATATTCAACATGGCTCTTTTTGGGACCTCCCCTCATCAGCAGCAGCACTGTGATTTCATTAATCTGTCCCAAAAGTTGATTTTGCACAGCAACTGTGCCATTCTGCACCATAGGTGCAAAAACGCGTTTTGGGCAAGATGCAAAAAATGACAGCTGTGCTGTTCATAAGGAGGTGTGAAAAAACTTCAATGTTGGAAATTTGGAGTGAACATATTAAAAATAGGTGAAGTTACGAGCATGCATACAAACTGTACAATGCACGCTCATAACGCAGTCATTGTTTGGAGTTTTTTCACCAAACTTGCAACATGGGCTTTTTGGGACCCCACCTCATGAACAGTAACACTGTCATTTCATTAATCATCTCGAAAGGTGATTCCTCACAGTGACAGCGAAATCACCTTTCGGGACCGAGAAATAAAATGGCAGTGCCAGTCTTCATGAGGTGGGGTCCCAAGAACCCCAGGTTGAAAATTTGGGACTGAAACTCCCAAAAATGGCTGAGATAACAACCTAAGTTGAGAACCCCCATTGATTGCCATTATAGGGCTTACTGTGATTTTCTTCAGTTTGCAGTCGGCTTTTGAAGAGTGCAGATGTGTTCTCGGTCCACAGAAGATCACAGCGCCGGACCTCCGGAAGTAAGTGTGGGTGAGGAAGGGTGCGGGGGGAGGGTGCACAGAGAGAGGGTCGGGAGGGTCTGGATGGGGGATGGGGCGGTGAGGACTACGAGGGACCATTTTCTTTTTCTGTAGGTTTAAAAAAAAAAAGACCTCAGGGGACAATTTTCTTTTTCACAGGTGAAATACTATGAAAAATAAATTGCAGCACACTGGGGTGGGCTTCCAGTGTGCCAGACTAATGGTGGGTAGGGGATCAATGCCGACCCAGGGACTGGACACCCCAAGGTTGGCTGAAAAAAGGAGCATGGGGTGCATCTAACACCAGGAGTGGGCATCCCAGTGTTGGAAAAAGATAAGAATTACTTTGGCACACTGGAGTGGGCTTACAGTGTGCCACAGTAGTGGAGGAGGGCATGCCAACACAGGAATTTGGCACCCCGATGTTGGCAAAAGATATGTTCGAGCTGGTGGGGCCATGCCGCCATGGGGATTGGGCACCCCTATGTCGGCTCTGGGGGGAGTGTGTGATTGGGGGGTGACAAGGGCTGCCAATTATGCAAAGCTGTGGTGAGGCTCATTTATTTATTTCACCAGGAAAGGCACACACGAGTTACTTTAAAGTCCAGCCCTGCGCATTACTGTGCACTGTAATGCACATGGCTGGAATGTGCTTGGTTGCCAGGAAGGGGGAAGAGATCTGCCACTGCAATGATGAAACTGTCTGTGATTGGACTGGCAGATTTCTTTCAAGTCCGAAGCTCACTCTGAAACAGCTATCATCATCAGCTTCCCTGTTGATTGGTGGCCGAGGAACGTGCCCCTGAAAGCGTTCGTTGATTTGGCCAAACACTGCCACACCCCTGCATTGCTCTACTCACCTCAAAATGTTTCTTGTGCGCTGCATGTGCAAGCAAATATAAAAATGGCAACTCGGCCACATTGCATCATGGGACTTGTAGTCCCTGGGCTCCATGTTGTCCCCTATACTCCCTAACCCACTAGAGGCTTAGATCAGGTCGGGGAGCCATTTAGAGGGTTTTATTTTTGTTCATTTGGTTCCCCCCCAGCCCTCATTGCTGTCCAATGGGGCTGGGGAGAGGACTTGTAAGTGGCCCTTCTGCGATGGCTTTGGGGGCACCAGGAGGCACTGGAAACAAACAGTGGCCTGTACCTGTGTGGCAGTTCGGGGGGCAGGGAAGCAACACCAGTGTGTGGCTCACCAGCTCACTGGCTACATCTCTCTTCAGGTGCATAAAAGTGCCACAACTGTCGAGCACTCCCTGGCCCTGGCAGCAGTACAGGAATGGGCCGGGGGAGTGAAGAGGCAAGTGGTTCACCCACCACACAGAATAGGTGCACAGAGGTGCTGCAGCAAAGGTAATCTGCTCCTGTGGCAGCCCAGGAGTGGGACCAGGGAGTGAAATACAAGTGGTGGCTGGCTGCAGGAAGCAGGTCAGGACACGGAGGGGCCCCATGGTAAGCTCCTAACTTGGGAGGGGAGTTACATACTTATTCCCAATTCTGACATAATGTTTACCCTCCACCCTTCCCTGCACTGACTGTTTATTTATTTATTTATTAATTAAAGTCTTGGAATTACAAGCCTTTGAGTCTTAAACTGTTTTGCAAAGGCTCCACGTCAGATTTGCAAACAGGCAGGTTACAAAATAAATTACAGGAGATTAATACAGTACATTATACATAGGATACAGTTATACTAGTAATACAGTACATTATACATAAGTGCATCATAAATAAGGGCGGAGTGCATGGCAAAGAAACAAACACGGTGAGTAGATTTAAAACAGAATACGAAACATTACAGGAAATCAATACAGTACATAATACATAGAATAAGAGTATACAAGTAATGCAGTGCATTATACAGAAGTGTGTCATAACTGAGGGTGGAGTACATGATAATGAAACAAACATGTTTACAACTAGAGTGACTAGCAACCTTACCTTAGTCGACCAGCGGAGTCCGTTGCTTTCTTACTTACTTCTGCTGATGTCTAAGATGCCAGTTACTTGTTCGTCCTTACATATCTGTGGATGTACAATCCAAGTCCTGAACTTAATTTCTATATCACAGACTCTTTTGGGCTATTTTAAATGCAAACCCAGAAGCTTTGCATAAAATAAAAAATTCAGAAACTCTGTGGAGCTGAACCAGACTAAATAAGAGAAACATGTATAATGTTATTTAATCAATGTGTCTTTCTTTTAAATGAGAGCGAAACAATGGCCACAGGATAGTACTGTAAGATAAGGAATGAGAAAGGTCCCCTCTATAACATATAGGCAGAAATCAAGAATTGTTGAAACTAGCCACCTGTTGGTGCAGTGGTAATACTCCAGGGATGCTCTCCTCCTCTGGGAAGGTAGGAGAGCAGCCAGCGCCACTGCTGTACTGCCACCTGGGTGACCACAAGTGGCACTGTAATGGAGCGGCTATTGGGAGGGAAGACGCAGGCTGATGCTATGCTGCGCATGTTCGTATTCGCATGTGCATCAGAGTCATCTGTGTGTTGAGGGGGGCCCAGGAAAAGAAGGAAAATCAACCCCCCCCCCGCTGCATGACAGCTCCCTACATGCACAGGCCCCAAACTAACTGAGATGCGCACTCCCCTAATGACTGGATATTGTGTTCCTGAAGGACCAGGTATCATCCTGAAGGTTTTCCCATGGGGGGAACCACAAGGGTAATATGGGAGAATGTAAGACCTAAGAGCAGGTGAGATGATAGAGTACGGGTGCGGCGGGGGCTCAGGAGGGGCCAAAGTGCCAATGGGAGTAAGAAGCAAATAAAAAAAAAAAGAACTGTTAAACCTTTATTCACTTATATTTAAAGAAACACTTCTAGCAAAATGTCCTTCTCTGTGAAGGGGTGAAAGAGAGAATAGTTCGTCTCCATAGCATGTTTCTCTTACAAATACCCAGGTCTATAACTATCAAAATGGGGCCATAACCAGAGATATCTCATATCCCCATGTTGTTTGATACAACCCCTCACATGTCCATTGAGCCTACTAAGATGTAATCTAATCTTGTATTGACCTGATTGGAGTAGTGGGGAAAAGTTACATTATACAACGGTCTTAAGCAATAAAGAAACTCCACTGACTGTGAGCCATTGTAAATTTCAGCACGATAACAGAAAAAGTTCTTGGTAGATACCTCATAACAAAAAACAATAGTCACTACACTGTCATTCTCTTCAGCAGAGCTTACCTTAGATGACTCAGAGCATACCAGGTATTCTTAAGGTAACTGTAACTATTTAACTGTTAACTTCAAGTGTTTACTTAAAGGCACTACTGGCACCATATTTTCTCAAATAAATTCCATTGACCTGAAAAACATGGCTGTTTCAAGTTGTCTTTTTTGTTGTATAATAACACAGAAACAGAATTTGCTGGTAGATAAGGACTGCTTGGCACGCCTAGTCTGCCCATTTTCCCCTGCCAATAGTATCACTGCAAATCCTGCTTGATCTCTGGGCCATTCACCCATCCCCCTTCCCTTTCCCTAAGATTCCCATATACATGTTTTATGCATTTCTGAACCCCACCACTGTTTTCACCCCCACCACCTCCGTTGGAAGACTGTTACAGAAATCCACCACTCTTTCTGTGAAGAAGTGCTTCTTCACACCTCTCTTGAATCTACCCCTCCAGCTTCTTATCATGCCCCCTTGTCCGTGAGCATCTTCTTTTCTGAAAAATACTTCCCTCTTCTACCTTGTATATCCCCGTGAGGTATTTAAAGGTCTCTATCATATCCCCATCTCTCTCTCTCTCTCCTCTCTCCTAAAGTGTGCCTATTTAGGTCCTTTAATCTCTCCTAGTAGGACTTCTGATGCAGACACTGCACTATTTTAGTTGCCCTCTTCTGGACTGCTTCCACTCTGTCTACGTCCTTTCTAAAATATGGCTCCAGAACTGGACACAGTTCTCTAGGTGGGGTCTTACCAGTGATCTATACAGAGGCAACATCACTTCCCCCTTTCTGCTCATTATACCCCTCCCTATGCACCCCAGCATCTCACCTGCCCTCCCAACTGCCTTGTTTCACTGCCTGGCCATCTGCAGGTCATCTGCTGTGATCACACCAGGGCCCGATTCCAAGTCGGGTTACACATGTCATAGGTGAAGCTTATGCCAAACCCAATGGCTCAGTCGCAGCAGCATTCATCATGTCAATCGGGATTCCAGGTGGTGGCCTGCACCATGGCACGGGCAGCCTGCGCCCAAGGGGACATCTACCAGCTGCAGGCCCTATGGCATGGCGGAAGTGGGGTTACAACAGCAACTGCACCCTATTCTGAGAGGGCGGCTGCCATAACCCAGTTACGCAATTCTGAGACACACTATGGTACTGCGGGGTTAGACCAGCTGTTTGCTGGTCTAAGGGGCATCTGTTCTGGCCAAACGGCAGTTGTTCCTGCTTGCAGCACCGCAACCCACACACAGCTGTGCCCCATGGACCCTCCCCAATATTGAGAAGCGCCGCCCCCCCCCGCAATACCGGCGTGCCACCTGCCAGCACCTGGGTCCATTTTTTGCAGTACCTCCTTGCACCTGTGCCACACTGCAGTGCCGACCCCCCCCCATGGCCCACAGGGGTGTGCAGGCTTGTTTCGGGGCTTGGGGGGATGTTCTCTGTGGTCGGTGGCTTGCGGCACCCAGGACTGTTGTACCATTCCTGCGGCTGCCGCAAGTTGCTGGAATAGGGCACAGGGTCCCCGGTGTAGCAGCGAATGTTGCAACTCGCATACACCTGTGAGTTGTGACATTCATCTTGGAATCAGGCCCCAGGTCTCTTTCCTGCTTGGTGGTTGTCAGTATCACTCTCCCATTTTCTATTCTTTCCCAGGGTTTCTCTGTCCCAAGTGCCTTATTTTGCACTTTTTCACATTGAAATCCAGCTGCCATACCATTGACCACTCCTCGTGTTCTCTCAGGTCACTGCTTATCCTTTCCATCCCCCAGAGTGCCCACCCTATTGCAGTTTGTTGTCACCCACAAAGAGGCAGACCTTCCCAGCAAGATCCTCTGCAATGTCACTTATGAAGACATTAAAAAGACATTAAAGAGGACTGGTCCCAGCACTGATCCCTGAAGCACCCGCTGGTCAACCCCCCCCCCCCACACTTCTTCTGAGCCGGACTCCATTTACCACCACCCTGTACAGCCTATCCTTTAACTAACTACCTACCACCCTTGGAGCATCTCCTAATCTACCCAGTGTGCTTTTAGTCTTCTATGTGGAACGGTGATGAACGCCTTACTGAAATCTAGATAGGCTACATCCACTGCTCCAGCCTGATCTAGTTCCTTGGTCATCCAGTCAAAGAACTCTGTCAGATTCATTTGAGATGACCTTTACCCCATGAAAATAACTTGCCTTGGGTCTTGTAACACATTGGATTCAAGATATTCTACAATCCTTTCCTTCAGCAGTGATTTCATTAACTTTCCCACCACTGAAGTGAAGCTGATTGGCCTTTAATTGCCAGCCTCTTCCCCGTTACAACGTTTATGAAGTGGGACTACATCTGCCCTCCTCCAGTCTTCTGGAACTACTCTTGTTTCCAATGAGTTGCTAAACTAGGGCTATCAGAGGTGGAGTCAGTACCTCCCTGAGCTCCCTCAGTACCCTTGGGTAGACCCCACTTGAACCTGTTGCTCTGTCCACTTTCAGATTTGCGAGTCCCTACAGGACTCTCGCCTCTGAATCCACCTCCCTCCCTCCAATGCTCCTGTCACATTTTTGTGGCCTCTTCCCATCTCTTTCCTCTGTGAACACTGAACAAAGGTATTTGTTCAGGATGTCTGCCTTTTCCTGTTATAGTAGTATTACACCCCAAGACATGTCCTATCTTGGTATATCGTCACTTCTCAGCTATGTAAATTGACTTGGCCCGTGACTTTGTGACTCAAAATGCACCCGAGTCGTGATAAAAATATACATGATATACAGTACCACTTTATATTGCTAAGGCCATTTGGACTTCGAAATCCTGTTAAAGATCATTTCCAGAATAATCTTAACTCTCCTGCCAAATTTTGGAACATCGTCCACATCATGTTTGACCCCCCCAATCCAATCTGCTCCTCCTTCCCTCTTGGTTCATGGCTCACCTGTATCTGACCCTTCCTCTGTTGCTGCTCACTTCAATGAGTTTTGCACCACGTGTGCCCCCCCTCCCCCACTGCAGGCTCCCCTTCTCCTCATTCTTCTCCCCACAATCCACCCCATGGTTCCACTTCCCCATCATCACTCATGAAACCCTGCTTGCCCTCTCTTCCCTCAACCAGTCTAAATCCAGTCCTGATGGGCTTGATCCACTCCTCCACCTCTCATCTCCAACTTACTTCTACTCATTCACCTGCTCAACCTTTCATTCTCCCTCTGCACCGTTCCTCAATCTTGGAAGATTGCCAGACTTCCTGCACTTCACAAAGGGGATGACCCCTCCTTCCCTGACAAATATTCGGCTATTTCTCTCCTCCCCTCCCTTGCTAAGTTGCAAGAGAAGCTGGTCTACATCAGACTTCTTGACTACCTCACATCTTCCAGTTTCCTTTAACCCTTTCCATCTGGCTTCCATAAGCACCACTCTACCAAATCCCCTCTGTTACATGTCACTGACTCCATCTTTTCAGGGATGGACCAGGGGCATATAACAGCAACCATTTTCATTGATCTGGCCAAAGCTTTTGACTCAGTGTCCCACCCACTCCTCCAGGATAAGCTGAGTTTGGCTGGCCTCTTAGCTCCCACTGTTGACTGGTTCCATTCCTATCCAACGGGCCACCTACAGTCGGTACGAGTTGGAGGCATGTTATTTCCTCCCCTTCCTATTGAGGCTGGGGTCTGGCAGGGCTCAATCTTAGGCCCCATCCTGTTCTTGGTTTTTCTAAATGACCTCCCCTCCACCTGTGTCAGCTCAGGTATACACATGTATGCAGATGATACAGTCATCTTTACCTCCAGTCCCCCTACCACTCCCACGGAAGAACTGCTTCAGCAGGATTTCCACAATGCCCTAGGCTGGTTCCTTTCCAACCATCTCAAGGTTAATACCAAAAACAATGTCCATGACCATTGATACCAGCCAAAAATTGACCAGGCTCTCAGGACTTCCAGTCTTCACCAGACTGTATAGCTCCCCTCTTGAAATGGTGCAATCATTCAAGTGCCTTGGCATGTGGTTTGACAGCAAGCTTGATGTTTCAGCCCAGATCGATGCTATCCATGTGAAACTCTGTCCCAGGCTAGGTGCTCTGGGTACCTGGTGAACATGTCACATGGATTATAGCGTAGTATAATCCACGTGGCAAAAACAGCATTGGACTAAATAGCTACAGGGGATAGCATAGCACAAGTATATTATCGCTATCCCTGTAGCTGTTGTCACTCGGGACAAAAATGATAACACTTCTCCTGCATGCTGCCTTGCAGAGCAGATGCCGTGGCCTAGAGGTTAGAACCAGAAGCAATGAAAGGCACCGGAATGTCTGGATGACTAGGGTTCAATTTCTGATCCCATTAATTTTTTCCTCCCCCTCTTCCAAGTTTTATTTTTAATTTGTCCACTCCACCCCTGCACTTTTGCCCTCATGCCCTCCCAACACAAATATGATTCCCCCAAGGTTCCTCCATATCTCTGAGTTGCCTCCCCCCTCGAATGTGATTATTTATAGTTTGTAGGGGATGCAGGGCAGAGCCCCCTGCAAACACACACAGTAGCCACTCTTTTTTTGTTTTTTGTTTTTTGCCATGATAGCACTCGGTGGTTTACCTGAGTGCTACCCTTGCTAATTTTTCTTGCATGGTTTTTGACTGTGCTGTTCCGTAATCGGCATTATGACCAAAGTGCTGGTGCCCTGTACCATGACAAAGACTGCCTACCCTTGCTGGTTACCTTTGTGAAAACTTTCCTCCACATACACACCACTGCTTCCTTTATTCCTTTTTCTCCATCCTCCCCATACCTTCACATCACCAGTTACACATTGGTTTTCCTTCAAATCCAAGTATTGGTTTGGCTCCCTTCCTTCCTATCTCACCTCACTCCTGCACCCCCCCACTCCATGTTCCCTCCACTCCAGGGACCGGAGAACCTTCTCTACACACCACAGCCCCATTCTTCAAATTGGGCAATCATCATTTTCCTATCACTTACCAACACTCATGAACCAGCTCCCTTTTCTTCTCTGCCATTCCTCCTCCTTGGGCTCCTTCAGGCTCCAGCTGTAGCATCTCCCACCTACAACCTGCACCTGTTTCCTGTAGGAAGTTCCCCCCCCAGTTATGTTTGGTAGGTCAGGTTTTTGAGTCCCTGATCCTTAACTGATCCCTGATACACTGCATTGCTTGCCTTTGTACTGTTTGTCGTTGAAATCCCAGTTCTCCACCTGCACATGTATCTACACAGCATGCTTACACTGTAATTTGTTCCAAGTTTGTACTAAAGAAGAAAAAATTTCCCACCATGGTAATCTTGTTTCTTCCAGGGTATTCTCCAATATTCATAACTTTTGCAGTCAGCCTTTGAAGTAGAACTGCCCAGAGATAAAATGTTATGCTAATGATGAAACCATCATTGACTCATACCACATATTCAAATGCTGCCCTTATTAACTGCTGCGTTCTAAAACCCCTCAGATTTCATGGAGACCCTGCAAAGAAAGGCCCAACCAGGGATAACATCCACATAACAATAAAACTAATGTAATCTAAACAACCCCCCAACTGGAGGAAACAAACCCCCCTGAATGTCAGAATAACCTGAAGAAGGGGAAGCAATGCCCAATAGGGCCCAAAAAGATAAAGTATACCAGTGTGTGGCACCCTTGCACCTGTTTATTCAGCTTAGAGTGCAGAGGCCACTGGTTCTAGAAGGGGAGGCAGGGTGGATAACTTATGAATATTGGAGAATACCCTGGAAGAAACAAGATTACTGTGGTGACTCATTTTTTCTTCTTACCCCAGGAATTCTCCAATATTCCTAACTCTTGCACACTAAGAAGCAGTACTTTTGGAGGTGGGCACAGAACCTACTTGGGAAACAGGCTCTGCAGAACTGCTGTGTCAAATCTGGCTTCACTTCTGGACTGAGTGACCAGGCTGTAGTGCTTTGTAAATGTTTGAACTGTCCTCCAGGTGGCTGCTTTACAGATTTCCAACAATGAGATATCCCTGGCAGCTGCTATAGTAGCAGCTGTTCCCCTTGTGGAATGAACTCTCAGTCCTGCTGGGGGCTCCTTTCCCACTTTCAAATAGCAAAACTGAATACACGGAACTATCCAGCAAGAAATGGACATTTTAGATGCTGGATTTCCTTTACCCACATCCCCATAAGTCTGGAACAGATGCTGTCTGTCCTGCCTATGATCTTTAGTGTGAGTCATGTAGTAACTCAGGGCTCTCTTTACATCAAGACTGTGGAGTCGATGCTCATCTGAACTAGAGTGCTCCGTGAAAAACACTGGCATAGTGATGGATTGATTTAAGTGGAAATCAGAAACCACCTTAGGGAGGCATTTCCTATTTGTTCTTAAAACTACCTTATCCCTATGGAATGAGATGTAGTCTTTTTCAATACACAAAGCCAGAAGCTCACTAATCCTTCTGGCAGAAGTGATGGCTACCAGAAACACTGTTTTCCAGGTAACATACTTCAAATGAGCTGAAACCATGGGCTCAAAAGGGAGGCCCCATGAGCTGGGCAATACAGACATGCAGGTCCTATGCTGGCACCAGTTCCCTGTGAGGGGGATGCAGGTGGGCCAAACCTTTGAAGAACCTTTTGAAAATAGGGTTGGATGCCATGGAGACACCCTTTCCAGCTAAAATGTAAGCAGATACTGAAGCCAGATGGACTTTTAAGTGGTGGGCTGCAAGCCCAGAGAATGCAAATGGGTAAGGTAGTCAAGCAATGCTGGAATCCCTGCGTGTTCTGGTACCACATCATTGGTGATGCACCAAATAGAAAACCTTTTCCATTTTGTAGCATAGGTTTTCTTGGCAGAGGACTTCCTGTAACCTCATAACTTTCCAAGAGATGCAAACCTGCATACTCTCTAAGTCCTCAAGAGCCAGGCATTGAGCCTGAGGGGATCTGAAGTTTAGATACAGGATCCTCCCTTGGTTGGAGGTTAACAAGTTGTGCCTCTGAGGGAGGTGTACTGGCTTTTCCACAGACGTGGAGAGCAACAGAGAGTACCATGGCTGCCTGGCCCAATCTGGTGCTGTCAAAATCATTGATGCTGGCTGAGGTCTGAGTTTGATCAGAACACTGAAGATCAGAGGAAGGGGGGGGGGAAAGGCATAGAGTTGTCTCCCTGACCAGTCCAGAGTCAGAGCATCCAGGGGTATTGTACCCCTGGCTGGTGGTCTGCAACAATACTGTGGCAGGTGATGGTTTTCATGGGACACAAAGAGATCTATCTCTGGGGTGCCCCACCTTCTGAACACTACCAGGGTCCACTTGTGATGGGGCCTGGTTGATCTAATTCAGGGCATCTGCAAGGGTGTTGTCCTTGCCTGGCAGATGAATAGGTTACAGTGAAGCTTTGAGTGAATAAGCTAGACTCCATATCTTCATGGCCTCTGTGCAGGGGGGGATGGATCTTGTTCCTCCCCATTTGTTGATGTAGTACATGGTTGTGGTATTGTCTGTTCTGACATGTACCATTCTGCCCTGCACCAACAGTACAAAGGCCTGCAAGACTAGGAGTACTGCCCTCAGTTCCAACAGGTTTATGTGCTGCAGTGACTCTGCACTCAACCAGGTTCCATGGGTGGTGTGTTCTCCTAGATGGGCACCCCAACCCAGTAATGATGCATCCGTTGTGAGAACCACTGATGGGGACTCTTGCTGGAAGGGAACCCCTTCCCTTAGATTGTCTCCTTTCTTCCACCACTGTAGGGCTCGCAGTAATGTCCTTGTTACGGGAATCAGCTTTGAGAGATGGTCTCTTCTCTGGCACCAATGTGCTCTAAGATGGAAATGTATATCTCTCATTTAGAATCTTGAACCCAGGACTGTGCCTGTTGCTGCAACCATGTGTCCCAGTAGCTGTAGGAACTGCCTTGCTGTCTTTGGCTTGTGCAGACTGAACGAGCCAGCAATTTGTAGGCTATTGTTTACCCTATTCTGAGGCAGGTAAGCCCTTCCCTTCAGGGTGTCTAGTTCTGCCCCAATGAATTGCAGAACCTGCACTGGCTGTAGGACAGACTTTCTGAGGTTTATTAGGAATGCTAAGGACTCCAGCAGCTCCTGGGTTACCTGCAAGTGTCTCTTTACCTGCTCTGGTGAGTTTCCCACCACCAACCAGTAATCCAGGTAGGGAAACACTGAGACACCTAGCCTTCTTAGATGTGCCACCACCATTGCTAGGCACTTTGTGAACACTCTTGGGGCTGAGGTGAGGCCGAATGGTAGTGTAACCCCTTGTTACCCGGGGTTACTAGAATCCCAGTAAGACCTAGTGGTAGGCAGGGAAGGCAGCTTGTGAAACTCCAGTTAAATGGGCTTCACACTGTCTCACTCTGTTCTCAGTCTCAGCAGAGACTGAGAGATGACATCACCAATAGAACTGTCGCAACTGCATAAGCCACATTGGAATCTGCAGCAGAGGGAGTTAGATAGAATGTTGGGAGTTTCAAAGTCAGTTCCTGTTTACCTTCTGTAAGAGAAGGAGTCAGTGTCCAGTGCTCTAGTTGTGGAGACCGCTGTTCAGGTCTCAGTGCCCTCCTCCCTCCGGGGGGGGGAGTAAGGATCCCCATGTAGATTCCAGGGGCAATCCCCTAATTTCTGCAGAAGAAAGAAAGCTGCCTATTTCAGTTTCAGTCTGTGCTTGGAAAGTGGGAAGAGTTGTACTTCGCCTGTGGGGCACCTGCAACAAAAGGGTGAGTGTTTGCTCTAATATGAGAGGGCAAAATTGTGTTTCTTCAGCCTGGGATATGTGAAGAAATCTGGGATTTGAACTACTATTTGGGAAGCCTATAGGACTAGATCCAACAAATGGAGTAGTGTCAAAAGCTAGAGTGCTGTGTGAATTCAAGTAATATTGTAGAGGGGGTGCGACAGTTCATCCACCCTTTAATCTACATTCCGAAGTTTCAGTTTTTCCAGAGAAATGGCCAGGTATGGGCTGTGGGAGCTGGAGGTGGGAACACCCCCCATCTTTAGTAACCAGGTCCACCTCTATGGATTTCTGCTCTGATTGCTACTTGCCTCATGTGCTTGGCCAGTGATGAGGGAAGTACCCAGACGTGGGTCACAAATGGGAAAATCTCTCTAGGAGTCACAGACTCTAAGTGGTGTGGGGAGCCACAACAAGTGTAAGGAAAATTCTCTTTGTGAGATGGGAGTCAGAAGAAGTAAGAAGGAAATGTCTCTAGGAGTCGCAGACTCTAAGTGGTGTGGGGAGCCACAACAAGAAAATGGGTTCATTCTTCCAATGGACCGCCATTCAAGTGATCAGCAAGGGAGCTGGGCCAGTCGGGCTGTGTACCCAAAGCGCGTGCAAGTCCGGGCTGTGTGCCTGGTGAGTCCAGAGCCTGAAAACAGTAAATTGGTTCATTCTTCCAGTGGACCACCTTGTAGTCTCTAATCTGCATTACCAGTAAATGTAGCCCAATGGGGGTCCATCTATGCTTTGTTGTGTTCAGCTAGTTGTGAATAAAAGCCACATTGTAAAATCCCATTCCTGGTTTTGGACATTACAGTTATTGCTTCCTGTGTTCGGATTTACTTGGGTGCCCCTGTGCAGAGTAGCCAAACCTAGGTCCCCTTGCGCCAGGTAACCTCATCCTCCCTGAAACCCAGGTCCCCACCAGGTATTGCTGCCAGCGCCAACAGCATGCCACCTGTCATTTTGGTAAAGAGGCAGGGGTGAGGGGTTACAGTAGTGTTGAGAACTTGTAATGGCCTGATGGGAATTTGAACCTGAGGTGCTTTCCGTGAGACTCCCTTATGGGGATGTGGAAGTAAGCATCTTTTAGGTCAAAGGAAGTCAACCAGTCTCATTTTTGAAGGGCTGGTAGAATCATTGCCAAAGTTACCATTTTGAAATTTGGCTTCACTAGGTACCTGTTTAGTAATCTTAGGTCTAGAATAGGCCGCCACTCCCCATTTTTCTTTGTGGTCAGGAAATACCTCGAGTAAAACCCTTTTCCCTTTTGCTGTGGAGGAATGGGTTCCACTGCCTTTGACAAGAGCAGGTTTTGCACCTCCTTTTCCAACAGCTTCTTTCCAGGTATTTGAAGCTGGTTTGAAAACTCTTGTTCTCAGAGAAGGAAAGGATTTGAAACTCAGGGACAAACCTTGACCCACTACTTCCAGGATCCACTTGTCAGTGGTTATGTTTTTCCAAGCCTGGAAGTAGTGAGCCAGCCTGCCCCATACAGGGATAGGAAAGGTGGCCTTGGCAAGTAAGTCAGGGATTCTGCTTAGGTTGGGGTTGGCCTGCCCAGCCTGGGAACCACACCTAGACCCCATTCTGCCACTACCTCTGAAGTACCCTGTCTGCAAAGGGTACTGCTGGTATTGGAGGACAACCTGAGCCTGATAGAAAAGCTTGCTGTAACTAGCTCTACCCTGCCTCCCCTTACATAAGGCCTAGTGGAAGGTGAAGCTCCCTCTTTGGCCAGGTTGCTTCTGTAGGTGGCTTTATACTCATCCACCTTCTTCATATAGGCCTCTGTCTTATCTCCAAATAAGGAGTTGTTTTCTACAGCAAAATCCTTGGCTTTCACCAGGGTATCCTGTGTGAGGTTTGTGGCCCTGAGCCATGCAAACCTTCTGAGAGTTACAGAAAGGGCCATACACCTGGCAGCCATGTCATTGGCATCTGCTGCCATCTGAAATTTATACTTCTCAGCTTCTAGGCCGAACCTGGTAGTCTCAGCCAAATTAGCTAAAAGACAAGATTGAGCTTTCTCAAACATAGCCAAGACAGACTGGCACAGTGCTTTTTGGTACTGTGCAGTGTAGGCCTGATAATTGACCTGTCTGATAGTCAGTGAAGCTGACAGGTAACCCTTTTTGGTCATACTGTCCAGCTTTCTAGAGTTCTTCTTAGGAGGATGTGAAGCCAAAGGCACCTTTGCCCTGTCATAGGCTGCAGTCTGTTCGACACCTTGATGGTCAGGGTGAGTAAACAAAAACTCAGCCCCCTCCCTATCCAGCTGATACTTTTTATCAGATCTCTTATCCAGAGGTGGAACAGAATTGTTAGGATATATTTTTTAAAGAATTTGTTAATGAGGAGTAGCAATTTTTTAGATGGTGTTAATCCCATGAGCTGTAGGTACTCCAGCTCCTCTTCATCTTCCACCACTTCATTAGTTGCTATATCTAGAGGTTCCACAATCTTCCTCAAAAAGGAGACATGGAAGGAATAGTCCTCAGATGCCCTGAGTGGAGAACAAAATTCTTGATCGGGGCAACTTCAAGTTCTATGGGTTTCTCTTCCTCTTCCTCATAATCATCATCTTCCTCATACTCCATGTGTTTCTGGAGAGAGGTTGTAACTGAGGAAATTGTTTGCTGAACCAGGTTTTGAACCGGTGTTTGGGAAACCAGAACCGGTACCAGCCCCTGTAAAACCTAAATTACTTTGAATACCGGGCAATATCCTCAGGTGTAGGCAAACTGCCGGGCACTGCAGAAGTCTCCTTAGGCTTTTCAGCGGGGGGTTCAGTGTGCTTTGTTTTCTTCAATTTTTTTGCAGGAACCAGCAATTCAATCAGTTCACTGACTTTTTTCCAGTTGATGTATCACCCTTATCAGAGGTTGTTTGCTTTTAGTTTGCGGTTTCACATGCATTTTTTGAGGATGAAGGCTGGTCAGAGCCTCAGGTACCCTTCTCCAGCTTTTTGTGAAGTCTCCCTCAATGTTTTTCAAGTGTCTTTTGGGGGAAAGACTTACAGGTGTCACACTCAGCAAAGAAGTGTTCCTCGCCAAGGCAGACAACACATAAGTCTTGTTTGTCACATTGGCGAAAACATTCCTACACTTTGAATAATTTTTAAACCCCATGGGACCAGTTTTCATCTTCTGGTTTTCTGACATTTTCAAAAGAAAACCTAAATACCTCAACCGCAAAGTAAAGTTTTTGGTTTTTTTTTTTACTTTAGTGGTTGCGATCAGTTCAGGAACAGATGAAGTTCTGATCAGAACCAGGGTCCATAGAAAAAGAACCAGATTTATTGGTTCTTTATTTAAGAAAAAAGAAAATATCTTTAAGTAAAACTACCGGAGTTTTAGTCAAAAAACTCCAGCTAAACTAACTAGACCTCAGTTCCTCAGTGGTTATCCAAAAAAAGAGAAATGTGGTAGCCGTGTTACTCCAGTCAACAATGTAGAGAAAAAATACAACAGATATGTTGCAGGTGATACCTTTTATTGGACTAACAACATTTTGTTAGTCCAATAAAAGGTATCACCTGCAACATATCTGTTGTATTTTTTCTCTACAGCGGTTATCCCAAACCGAGAGAAACCAAGAGAAACACTTAAAATTCTATTCCCAACTAGCAGTTTACTGATAAAACAGAAAATAAAGGCAGCAAATTAAAATTCTGAGGAAAAATACTAATTTTTGTCGAAGTAACACTTGGGAATGACTGTGAAGAGAAGTCTCCAAGGCGTCTTGACTTGGCAGGCGGAGAAAGAAACCTGAGGGTTTTTAGAACGCAGCAATTGATAAGGGCTGCATTTGAATAAGTGGCACAAGCCATTAGCATAATGTTCTATCTCTGGGCAGTTCTACTTCAAAGGCTGACTGCAAGAGTTGAAAATATTGGAGAATTCCTATGGTTAGAAGTATTAATTTTTTACTGTGTCTGCATTTTGCATTCTGTTCCATGTAATGTACTGTATTATGTTTTTTTGTTTACTCCAGTAAGCAGTCTCACAGGTCACATTTGGAAAAGAGCCTTGGCTTAGTGTGCCTGTCCCAATTACCAATTTTCAAATAAAGACATACATACATAAATAAATATACCATACTATCTGGTATTATTGCTTAATTATACACTCTAGGGTGTGTGTGTTATGCAATTAACCCTAAGTTCTCATGTGGTTTATTTCACAAAGCTTTGGTAAATTCCACAATAACACGTGCCTTGTGCAAGCAATAAGACATGACAAGGTATGGGTTATGGCCTGATAATAGTACTCCCCAGGTGTGTTATGAGTAGGCTTGCCAGGATTCGATTTTTATTTTGTTAAATTTTCGACTGAAAATATCAATGCTTATTTTTTAGCCTTGGTCCTGATTTTTATCGATGCAATCTTTCAAAGATGCACAAAAATCTAAATTTTTTATCAGAGCTTTTGATTTTTTTCAGTGTTGTCATATCAGTGTCATTACCAAAGTTTAACCATAATGGGTCATAAGCATAAAAAAATGGAGAAAAGATGGCATCCACACACTAATCCAGAGTCAGGAGGCACAGAAAACCACTGAGAAACTCAGAAGCCATCCCAGAACAAGAATATGTAAAAGGTATACAGTTCCTAGAGCCCACAGCACACAGCCTACCAGACAAAATAAGCTACCCATCTCCTGCAGCATCTCACCTCAGCTTAGTGACACTGTACCCTTAGGTCTCGTAGTATGCCTCAACAGAGAAAGCGACAGGGATGGGCCAAAGGGGTTACTAAGACTTATGCCTAATAGTAAGCACTTAAAGCTTCACCCTCCCCATCCGTGTGTTTTTTTTTAAGGCTAAGCTTCTCTGTTACCTGATAATTAGACATCCTCGAAGCCACAACCAACACAACACCAGCAGCAGCAGTGGGACAGTGGCAGAGTCCCCAACATGAACAGCAGCAGTGGGGTACAGTAGATTAACTGACTAGGTGCTCTTATGTCAGATCAGCCCATATTTCTGTCACCCATGTGTAGTCACCATTATTACCCTCCACCCTCGACAGAGAAGTATTTGTTTAAAAACAGATCAATATCGATGTTAATTTTTTTCCGTCAGTTTCAGGGCTTATTTCACAATCGATGTTTATCGCCATTTACTAATATGTATCAAATCCTGGCAGACCTAGTTATGCCTTTAACACCTGGTAAGTGCTATTTTTAGGTAATAACTAGTCTTGCCAGGATGCAATTTTTATTTTTTTTTATTTTCGACCTGAAAATATGAATGCTTATTTTTTAGCCTTGGTCCCAATTTTTATCGAAATAATCTTTCAAAGATGCACAAAAATCTGAATTTTTTATCGAAGCTTTAGAGTTTTTTTTGATGTTGTCATGTCAGTGTTATTACCAAAGTTTAACCATAATAGGTCATAAACGTGAGAAAAGGTGGCATCCACAGACTAATCCAGAGTCAGGAAGCACAGCAAAACCAATGAGAAACTCAGAAGCTATCCCAGAACAAGAATATGTGAAAGGTACACAGTTCCTAGAACCCACACTACACAGCCTACTGGACAAAACAAGCTACCAATCTCCTGCTGTATCTCACCTCGGCACAGTGACACTGTACCCTTAGGTCTCGGAGTATGCCTCGACAGAGAAAGTGACAGTGATGAGCCTAAGACTTATGCCTAATAGTAAGCACTTTAAAGCTTCACCCCAACCCCCCCATCAGTGCGTTTTTTTTTTTTAAGGTTAAGTTTCTCTCTTACCTGATAATTAGACATCCTCGAAACTGCAACCAACATGACACGAATGGTAGTAATGGGACAGTGGCAGAGTCCCAGACATGAGTGGCGCAGTGGGGCAGTCTATGAACTGACTAGGTGCTCTTGTGTCAGACTAGCCCATATTCCTGTCACCGATGTGCAGTCATTGTTATTACCCTCCACCCTCTACAGAGAAGCCTCTGTTTAAAAATAGATCAATATCAATGTTAATTTTTCCGTCGGTTTCAGGGCTTATTTCACAATCGATGTTTATTGCCATTTACCGATATGTGTCGAATCCTGGCAAGCCTAGCCATAACACATGCCTCAGAGTGTCTTATTGCACTTATAGAATGGGCCCCTCAATTTAAAACTTCATTTAAAAAATGCACATGAAAAGTGCACATAACAAGAGAAAACAAGCATTTGTCAATGCCGAATGTTTGCTTGCTGGCACTGGCATTGGTAGTGTAGAAGTTACAGAGCTGCATAATAGGAATGGCAGCGAAGTATTGAACTGAAGCCAACCCCACCACTACCCTGCAGAGAGTGGCAGGCATTGGGGTGTGCCTTTGGGTCATCAGGCATAACGACCACGCCATTTCACCACACCCTACCCTGCAGACACTGACAAGTGTCACGGTGTGCCTTAGGGTCTTGGCCCTTATGCGCACCCATTCCATCGAAAATAAGGTGAGATAGTGCGGTATGGGAGAAGAGGGTGAAGTTTGGGCCCGAAGAGTCCGAGGCACACTTTTGATGCCTCTTACTGGCTGCAGGGTGTGGGTGGTGGGAATGGTATGAGAAGGACAGGCAAGAATCCCAAGTCACACCCCTGATGCCCGCTCATACTCTACAGGTGGGGCATTATGGTCGGAAAGCCTAACGCCTCAGGCATTCATTGGTATTTTCACTCAAATTTTCAACATGATTTTTTGTGACCCCACCTCATGAACAGTGGCAATATCAGTTTGTTAGCGAAAACTGCTTTTGCACAGTAACTATGGCATTTGGCACAAAGGTGCAAAACACATTCGAACAGGATGTGAAAAATGACAGCGGTACTGTTCATGGGGAGGTGTAAAATGGCAATGTTGAAATCTGCTGTGAAAATCTTAAAAAACTGGTGAAGTCCACGAGCATGCGTGAAACTGTGCAACGCACCCATAATGTAATTAGTTTGGGGATTTTTTACAGCAGATTGTTAACACAGGCATTTGGGATCTCCGATCATGAACAGTGTCAGTGTGATTTTCTTTATCTGTCCCGAACAATGATTTCCCACAGCGACCACGCATCTCTGCACTGAAGTGTGGAAACACATTTCGGCCATGTTGTGGAAAATGACAGCTGTACTGTTCATAAGGAGGTGTGGAAAAATGCCACTGGTGAAAATCTGGACTGAAAATATTACAAATTCATGAACCTACGAGGTGCGTGGAAACTGCACAATGCTCACTCATGTAACACAGTCATTTTATGGAATTTTGTCAGCAAATTTTCAACATAGCCATTTTAAGACCTCTGCTCATGACCAGTGTCACTGTGATTTTCTTAATCTGTCCCGAAACATTGTTTCGCACACTGACTGTACCATTGTGTGCACCTTAATGAGAAACACGTTTTGGAGAGATGTGAAAAATGGTAGCTGCACTGCTCGCAAGAAAAGTCGCGGTAAAATGGCACTGTTGAAAATCTGGTGTACAAATATTACAAATTCGCAAACTTGCCAGCGTGCGTAGGAACTGCTAATGTGCGCTCTAAAACAGTCATTTTGGGAATTTTCCCAAATTTTCAACATAGTCATTTAACACCTCTTGCTCATGATCAGTGTCACTGTGATTTTTTTAACGTGTCCCATACATTGATTTTGCACACCAACTGCGCCATTGTGCACTACATGGGCAGAAACACGTTGTGGGCAAGATGTGAAAAATGACAGCTGTACTACTCATAAGGAGGTATGGTAAAATAGCAATGTTGAAAATCTGGAGTGAAAATATTGAAATTTCGCAAACTTACGAGCATGCGTAGGAACTGCGCAATGCACGCTCGTAAAACAGACATTTTTATGAATTTTTCCACCAAATTTAGGCTTTTTGAGAGCCCATCTTATGAACACTGGCAGTGTCGTTACGTTAATCATTCCGGAAAGGTGATTTCGCGCAGTGGCCACGAAATCACCCTTCAGGCCCGAGTAACACCATGACAGTGCAAGAATTCATGAGAAGGGGTCCCAAAAACCCCATGTTGAAAATTTGGTGCAAAAATTCCAAAAAATGCCTGAGATATGCAACAAAGTTAAAAAACCCTATCTATCCCATTATACAGCTTACCGGCATTTCCTCAGTTCGCGGTCGGCTTTGAAGAGTGCAGACGTGTTCCCGGTCCACCGAAGATCGTCGCGCCGGACTCCGGAGGTAAGTATGGGGTGAGGGGGTGTGGGGAGGCAGGGTGCGCAGTGGGTGGGTGCGGGTGGGTGCAGACACTGCGAGACCGTTTTCGCTTTTCAGGTTGTTTTTTTTAACGATGGCGTGGGACGTTGCCACACTGGGGTGGGCTTCCAGCATGGCAGAAGGATGGCTGGGGCGTGGAGCCAGCAGAGATTGGGCACCCCATCGGCCATGGCATCTGTTGCCACGCTGGGGTGGGCTCCCAGTGTGGCACCTATACTAGGGAGGAAGACAGTGGCGCGATGGGGATTGGGCACCCCGTCAGCGACAGCATGGGGAGAGACAGTGGAGCCGGCGGGGATTGGGCACCCCGTCGGCCGCCACAGTGATAGGGTGGGAGTGGAAGGCGCATGAGCATGCAGTGTGCGTGCATACGCTGCGTGTGTGGGGGGAGAGAGCTCTGCTAACTCAAGCAGAGCTTGCCCTTTCAACTGTATGCCACTGCATTTTTCAGCTGTCATAGACAGCTGGAGCAGTGATTGGCGCTCTGCGACCGTGCCTGCAAATACACTGACTGAATTGGAAGAGGCTAAAACACCTCTGTAAAACACGTATGATGGCACTATGTTTCTTGCACATGCGTGCAAGCAAACATAACAAGCATTTGTCAATGCCGAATGTTTGCTTGCTGGCATTGGCAGTGGTAGTGTAGAAGTTACAGAGCTGCGTAATAGGAATGGCAGTGAAGTATTGAACTGAAGCCAACCCCACCACCACCCTGCAGTGAGTGACAGGCATTGGGGTGTGCGTTTGGGTCATCAGGCATAACGGCCACGCCATTTCACCACACCCCACTCTGCAGAGACTGACAAGTGTCACGTGTTCCTTGGGGTCTTTGGCCCTTATGCACACCCCATTTCATTAGGAAATACGGTGAGATGGGTGCAATATAGGAGAATAGGGTGAAGTTTGGGGCCGAAGAGTCCAAGGCATACCTCGATGCCTCTCAGTGACTGCAGGCTGTGGAATGGTATGATTATCACAGGCAAGAATCCCAAGTCACACCCCTGATTCCTGTCATTCTCTATAGGGTTGGGCGATTTAGTTGAAAAGCCTAATACCTCAGGCATTCGTTGGTATTTTAACTCCAAATTTTCAACATGTTTGTTTTGTGACCCCACCTCATGAACAAGGGGAATATCAGTTTGGTAGCCGAAAGCTGCTTATGCACAGTGACTACGGGATTTAGCACCACAGGTGCAAAAATATTCCGAACAGGATGTAAAAAATGACAGCTGTACTCTTTCATGGGGAGGTGTAAAAATGGCTATGTTGCAAATGTGCAGTAAAAATATTTAAAAAAATGGTGAAGTCACGAGCGTACATAGAAACTGTGCAACGCACACCCGTTATATAAGTAGGTTGGGGATATTTTATAGCAGATTGTCAACTCAGGTATTTTGGTGCCTCCGATCATGAACAGTGTCACTGTGATTTTCTTTATCTGTGCCGAACAATGATTTCCCACAGCGACACGCATCTCTGCACTGAAAGTGAGAAAACACACTTGGCCATGTTGTGAAAAATGGCAGCTGTACTGTTCATGAGAAGTGTTGAAAAATGCCACTAGTGAAATCTGGACTGAAAATATTACAAAGTCATGAACTAACGAGGATGCATGGAAACTGCGCAATGCTCACTCGTAACAGTCATTTTAAGGACTTTTGTCACCAAATTTTCAACATAGCCATTTAAGACCTCTGCTCATGAACAGTGTAACTGTGATTTTCTTAATCTGTCCTAAACATTGCTTTCACACACCAACAGCACATTGTCGCTACATGTGCGATAAACATTTGGTGACATATGAAAAATTGCAGCTGTACTGATCATAAGGAAGTTTAATAAAATGGACATGTTGAAAATCTAGAAGTGAAAATATTAAATTTGCAAACTACGAGCATGCATAGGAACTGTGCATCGCGCTTCGTAAAAGTCATTTTAGGCATTTTTCACCAAATTTTCAACATAGCCATTTAAGACCTCTGCTCATGAACAGTGTCACTGTGGTTTTGTTAATGTGTCCCATACATTGAGTTTAGCACCGACTGCGCCGTTATGCTTCATGGGCGGGAAATACGTTTTGGGCAGGATGTGAAAAATGACAGCTGTATGCGGCTCATAAGGAGGTGTGGAAAATGGCAATGTTGGAAATCTGAGTGGAAATATTGAAAATTCGCAAACCTATGGCGTGCGTGGGAACTGCGCAATGCGCGCTCATTACACAGTCATTTTTGGAATTTTGGCACCAAATTTTTCAACATGGGGTTTGGGCCCCTTCTCATGAATGATGTCACTTTCATGGCGGTATTCGGTCGAAGGGTGATTTCCAGTCACTGCACAGTCACTGCGGCGAAATCACCCGCCGAGCCGGAATAACGTCGCGACAGTGACATCATTTATGAAGAGGTCCCAAAACCCATGTTGAAAATTTGTAAAAAAACTCAAAAATGCCTGAATATGCAATAAAGTTGAACCCCTCTATCTAGCCCATTATACAGCTTACGGCATTTCCTCAGTTCGCGTCGGCTTTGAAGAGTGCAGACGTGTTGATCCCCGAAGGTCGTCGCGCGGAGTCCACAAAGGGTAAGTATGGGGTGAGGGTGTGGGAGAGCTGGAGTGCGCGGTGGGTGGCGGATTGTGGGAGGGGTTCAGGACGGCGCCGGAGACGTTTTGTTTTAGGTTAAAACAAAAAAAAAGAACATGGGACCACTTGCCGCTGGGGTGGGCTCCCAGTGTGGCACAAGGACTTTCGAGGCGTTCAGCCGACAGATTGGGCACCCCGTCGGCAAAATGACTGATTGCCACGCTGGGGTGGGCTCCCAGCATGGCACCAACTGCAGGGGGAGGAGGCGATGCAGCTCAGCCCGGCAGGATGGGGCACCCGTCGGCTATACACTGCAGGCCGCATGCCTGCGGCTGGGGGAGCTGCGCGTGAGCAGCTTCTTATCGCTGCTCACTCAAGCGTAGCTCCCCCTTTCAACTGTATGCCACTGCATTTTGGAGCGTGTCATAGACAGCTCCAAAATGCATTGGCTTACAGGGGCCGCACCTGCCAGCACACTGCCTGAATTGGAGGAGGAGGTGACACACCTCCGAAATCTCCGATGATGGCACTATGTTTCTTGCACATGCGTGCAAGCAAACATAAAAATGATTATATCATAGGGGAGAAAAGTAGTCCTTGTCATTGTATTGTATTCATGTTTAACATTAACTAGGGCACTGTGTGGTGTCTGTCTGCCCCTACCGCCACACACACACACACACACACACACCCCCACACAAAATCCTCAAGAACATGCTTTTTCTTTGATTGTGCATTTTCCATGACTCAGCAAGTGCTCAGCGAGTTTCAGTTAAAGGATCAAATGCAAGCATGTGTCTTGCCAGTTGCTGTATTTTGTGCTTTTGTGACAGCACTTCTTCAATCGCAGTTGGTGTCTGTTTATTCCCCCCCAAAATACACACACACACACACACACACACACACACACACACACACACACACACAAAATCCTCAAGAGTATGCATTTTCTTTGTTTGTGTGTTTTTCCATGACCAAGCAAGTGGCTCAGTGAGTTTCAGTTAGAGCAGCTGGACCGAGCGTGTCCCTTGCCAGCCGTCAAATTTAGCGATTTTCTGAGAGCACTTCCTCGATTGTGGTTTTGACTGTTCTCTCTGGCATACAAAAACTTGGAATGCTTAAAAAAGAACAAAACTTTCTGTGAAAGAGCTAGTGGAGAAACATGCTTGGTCAGCTGGTGAAGGAGCAGGTCTGGTGAGCTGGTGGAGGAACGGTTATGTGCTTTTATATGAAATTCGCTTCCTCACAGCCTGGTCCACATGGTTTGGTTTTTGAGTTAAATAATGTGTGGAGCACAGGCTACATGTTGATTACATTTGACAACATTTTAGTAACTGAAACTACACTTTGTTGTTACACGGTGTGTTGCAAGGGGGGGGCTCCAAATCAGCCCCACAGCAGGCACTTACATTTGAAATTCTACAGGGAGCTACAGTGGGAGAGAAGTGGCACACATGGATTTCACCATGTGTTGCATTTTGGTTGGCACAAGAAGTGTTGGTTGTAGAGTTATGTCCTGATAAGGACACAGGTGGAATCATGTAAAAGTCAATCAGACTTAATGGATTTTTTTTACCCATTTTATAATGTGCATTATTGATTAAATATCTCTCTTGCTTGGGGGTACAGGGTTCTCCATACATGCTTAAAACCCTGGTCTGTAAACAACTCAGCCTCTTTTACTTGCAACCCAACTCTGTTTGCATGCCACCTGTAAAGAGCTATCTAAGTGGGGATTTAATAAAAGATTTAATCTTCCCCAAAAATCCATGTCCCCTCAAATTTTCTGGCCAACAGTTTAGAGAAGACAAACACTGAGCCTGGGTGTATATAAAGGTTTTTAGTTTTTTTTGTTGACCGGGTAAGTGCACTAGACAAATCCTGCCTATTTTCAGGCACGACCCAGGGGAAGGAGGATACAGATGAATGCCAACTGACCTTGAACCAGATTAAGCTGTTGGTGATATTTTTAGTGAATGAAGGAAATTTGACCAGGACACCGGGGAAATTCCCCTACTCTTTTTTCTATAAGTGCCATGGAATCTTTAACATCCACCTGAACTACCACCAATCCAGGCAGATGGGACCTCAGTTTAACATCTCATCCAAAAGACGGCACCCCAGAAGTGCAGTACCCCTCTCATGCTGCACTACAGTGTCAGTACTGGGATATTAACCCAAGTACCAGATGTGGGAACTGCACCCACCGCCCTCTGATCTCCTGGCCTCAGAGGCGAGTGTGCTACCTACTGCGCCACCGACACACTGTCTGTGACCAGTCTGTGACCTTTTGTACCTGGATCATTCCTTTAATAAGAGTATATCTTCCTTCTTTTTTAACAGTCTGTTCTTCCTCTGAAAACAGTGTCCCACTAGAGATCAGTGCCAGTACCATTCTCCTTCCCCCCCCAACCATACTCTGAATATGATACAGGGGAGAGTTTCTGATTGTTATAATGCTCTTGTGTTCCCCAGCATCCAAGATTGTTGTATAAGATGGCTGGCAATATAGTCTAGAGGTGAGAGCAATGAAATCTGGGACAAGCTTGCTGTATCCAACAGACCTGGATAAAGCAATCTCACCTCTACATACTTGCACTCTGCTCTGTTTTAGCATTTACTGTCCTACTGGAGGACATGCCTGGTGTTAGCTGACTCCCCATTATAGCCATCTCCCTCCCCCCAAGTCAGTTATTTTCAATCCCCATCCCTGTTACCGGGACAAAGCCTGCACTATGGGCTGCTGAGGTCCTTTTCTCTGTGTTCCCCCGTAAGCTCATAGTACCCTGTTTAAGGTTTTTGGCAGTAGCTTCAGTAGCTGGTTACTTGTTATTCCGTACTTATATTCTGCATTATGTCTCTCTGTTTGCATTACCATTGCACTGTTTAAATGTTCCCTGAGTTGTTCTTGTTGTGTACACTCCTTCCCATGAAGTGTGAACCGCAGAGGGGGAATTTCCCATTTTGTTGTACTGTATATGCCATAACGTGGAACCTTTGCAAAAGAGCTTTCGCTCAAAGTTTTTTTCTGAACAATGAAATAAATAAAATAAATAAAACCTCCACTTGCATACTGTGTGACTGTAACAGTGTTGTAGGAAGCCAAGACTTGTAGGGGAACCCTCAGAAAAACAACAGACAAAATTCAACAAAACAAAAAGTTGCTTTACTTCAGCACCAGCCACGGATTCAAAGCAGCTTACTTTGGCAGAACAACTACAAAACAAAATACTTTTTAGCTTGGTTCGGCTCTACAGTTCATGGCAGCCTTGTTGTCCCTCTCAAGCCCCCAAATCACCTTTCTTGCTCTGGTTTCCTTTTTATACCTCCTAGGTGAGGTTCATGTGTGCCCTTCCCCCACAGGGATTTTCTTTTAATTTTTACAATTTACCAAAGATAACCAAGCTGAGCTGTAACACCTAATTAAAGCTTACATTAATTGCTCTTGCACCGACACATGGCACTTTGTTCACTCCCTAACTGGCTACTTTTACCCTGCAGAATAAAGCTCCAGACCTGTTTGCTAGCCAAGAAGGTGCTCCTGGGCCTAACACTCCAATTTAAAAAATTGTTTCCGTACAGTTTCCAACCATCTCAACACCAGAAATACGGCCAGGAATTACCTTAACCCTCCTTTCTGGCTTACTCAGCTGGGCAAGTCATCATTGGCTGTCATGGCCGCTAGCTGGTTTGCCACAGGGATTTTTCAAGCTTGCATACAGCCAGTGCATGTGAATGTGAAGGGCTGCACAAGGCATCAGCAGGGCTAAGTCTCAGTTCACCCTGTTCTCCTGCTAGTATCTTAGTGGAAAGGGGGCCCTGGGTGAAAGTTGTGTAGACTCCTTCGCATACCCTCTCCTTCAAAGCTTGTGCCCATGGCACGCTTGGCGATGGCTACCATTGAGCTGCCCTCTCAGGAGAAAATGTTAGCATTATTATGCAGGGAACCTGCTATGTGACACACCTAGAATGAAAATGGCTGCAGAGCCAGGTACCACTGGGTGACTCAGGAATTGGAGTCCCACATGGCATAGAAACATAGAATGCTAAGGCAGATACAGACCACTTGGCCCACCTAGTCTGCCTATTTTTCCCTACCTACATTATTACCACAGACCCTATTTGATCTACAGCTCACCCTTTATGATTTCCTTGGGCCTATCCCATGCATTCTTGAACCCTAACACTGTTGTCAATCTCACGACCTCCACTGGAAGGCAGTTCCAGTAATCTTCCATTCTTTCTGTGAAGAAGTATTTCCTCACATCTCTCCTGAATTTACTCCTCTCCAGCTTCATAGTATGTCCTCTTGTTCTTGAGCTCCTTCTTTCCTGTAAAACACTTCCCTGCAATACCTTATTTACCCCCTGTGAGGTATTTAAAGGTCTCTATCATAGCTCCACCTTCCTTCTCTCTTTTAGGGTGCATATATTGAGGTCCTTTAGTTTCTCCTCATAAGGCTTTTCATGCAGACCCTACACCATTTTAGGTGCCCTATTCTGGACCACCTCTACTGTGTCTCTGTCCTTCCTAAGATGTGGTCTCCAGGACCGGAAACAGCACTCTAGGTGGGGTCTTCCCAACTATCTATACAGAGATGACATTACCATAGGCACTGGAACCTAAGGGTACAGGGTGCTGCAGCCCCCCCCCCCAACATGTTTGTCCATGAATATTCAAAGTACCCCTCTGCTTGCAAAAACTGTCTTGTTTACCCCGTGCCCTTTTAAACTTCAGCACCCCATTTTCACCCCCGTATTCTGGCACCATGAACACCATCTCCTTCTTTCTGCTGGTGATACCCCTTTCTATGCACTCCAGCATCCCGCTAGCCCTCTCAACTGCCTTGTCACACTGCCTGGCCACCTTTATGTCATCAGATATGTTTACACACAGGTCTCTTTCCTGCTTGGCACTTGTCAATACCATTCTACCCATTTTGTACTTGACCCCGAGTTTCTGTACCCTACGGTCATTATTTTGGAACCATTTAACCATTTGAGTGGTGCATGATCAGTGACCATGGTGAAGTGTCTTCCCAACAAATAGTAGTGCAGGGCTACTACTGCCTACTTCAATGCCAGACACTTGTTCTATAGCATGGCAAACCATTGATTCCTGGGAAACAATTTTCTGGACAAATAAGGAATGGGGTGAAGCCCATCATCAGATTCTTGTGACAAGACAAACCCCAGCCCTACTTCTGAGGTGCCCATTTACAAAATAAATTGATGGTTGAAATCAAGACTTCATTTGACAATCCCCTTACACAACACACTTTTGATAGTTTAGATGGCCTTCTGACACATTGAGGACCACTGAATCTTATTTCATACAGCCTTTTTAGTCAAGTCAGTCAGTGGTGAAGCATATGTCAAAAACTCTGGAATGAACAGATGATAATACTCTGCTAAGTCAAGGAAGGACCTAACTTGCTTTTTTAGTAGTCGGTATGGGGCAGTCAGCAAGGACTTTTACCTGTCAACAACAGGGGCGTACATTGCCATTCCTAACCGCGTATCTAGTTATTTCATTTCCTATCACCTTAGGGTACATTTTGTGGAACTGGCCATGAGACCTGCCTCCCTGAGCAACTGAAGTACCACGGTCATATCCCTCAGGTGAGTGTCCCAGTCAGAGCTAATGCAACAACAACATTGTTCAGGTACGCTGCTGTGTATAACCCATAGGGAGGGAGAATTCGATCCATCTTTCTCTGAAATGTGACTGGGGCACCATGCAACCCGTAGAGGAGCAGGGTAAACTGATACAGACCAAATGAGGTGACAAAGGTCATTTTCTTCTGGGATTCAGGAGTTAGTGGGATTTGCCTATACCCCCTTGGTCAGGTCTAGGGTACAATGTACTGAGACTTAGTCAGTCCAGAAGTTTATCCACATCCCTAACAGTTTCCACTATGGCATCCCCTCCCCACAGACAGTTACCATCAGCATACCCCTATACACCGAGGAGGGGTGGGCTACATGTGGGGGCCTCATCTGGGATGTTTTGGGGGTGCCTTTCTGTATTGGGGTGGCCACACAGAGTGACCAGAGGAGGCCAGAGATCATGGTTAGACTACAGATGGATGAGACTGAACCTTTTTGTTTCCTTCTTTCATGGTTTGAGAGTTGAGGAATTTAATGCCTTTCAGAAGATATTGATGCCCGGGGGGCTAATGAGTAGAAGTGTGTGGTCTCTGCCCCAAACAGGCTGGGACAGTCCAGTCCATATACTGAGACCCAGTCCAGTTGCATAGTCCTCACATGCACTGACCATACACTTCTACTCTTTAGCCCCCCCGGGCGCCAATATCTTCCAAAGAGTGCGAAATTCCTCCATACACTCCATAGCACTCTTGCAAGTGCTGCTTCACAGAGCAGCTGAGGAACAACCAGAGAAGGACTTTCAGTGAAGGTGTATTTTGTTTTTGTAGGTACAGCTTCACAGAGCAGCCGAGGGTATTTTCTCCAGAGTCATACCTGGCTAGTTTCTTTTTGATCCCTGTATAAACTGCTGTTAGAAGTACAGGTACTAACTTAAAGAAAGAGAGTACTGGCATATCAACTTTTCTTTTATTTTGCAACTGGAAAGCTTACATTGTTTTTTTGCAGGCAGAGGCTAACTCCTGCCCATTCTCCTCCAATCCCTCCCACCCACCACAGGATAATCCGTATTTATATGCACCTAATAGACTACAGGTTCTAGCATTCACACAGTAGTAGAAGTCTTAGCACATATCACAACCTCCTACTTACTGTACTTTAACAAAACACCCTAAGGGTAATCTCCTGCAGTTCTCATAAGTACCCACATAAAAGGCAGGGGAAGAAAGAAAGAAGGTTAGGCAAGGAGGAAGAAAGAAAGTAGAAAGAGAGGAAGTAGAAGAGGGAAGGAAAAAAACAATGCAGGGAGTGGTGTAGTGGGTGTGGGGCAGCAGTCTTCAGGAGAACATTCTGAGTACTGTGTTGCTGCCCCATATGCAGGCACCTCTCTGGGCTGAGGGCAGAGGTGGGCAGTCTTTGGGCTGAGCTGGCTAGGAGATTGGGACTTTTGCCCCCACCCAGAGGCCACCATGTCCCCAGCCACTACGGCAACGGGTAATCCGGCAGGGGGTTGAATGGACTATGGTGGGCTCAGGGAGGGTGAGAGAGGTAAGGTGGAGGCACATCCCCCCAATGGGTCCAACTTACAAACTCCTATGTTGTCCTGGAAGAGTAGGAGAACCCCACAAGGGAACTGGAGGTTAAGACCAGGGAGGATGAGAGGATCCTCCAGGAGGGAGACCCAGGAGCAGGAGGCAGAGGACCACAGAAGAAGAGAAAGCTACTCCTGGTGGGGGACTTAATTGTCTGGGGAATGGTTCTGGGCACAGCTAGCAGGATGGAGAGGTAGGTAAAGTGCCTCCCAAGAGACATTGCTCGGAGGTAGGGAGAACAGATCCAGAGGTGATAGCAGGAAGGGGTGGCTGGAGGTCATTGTCCCCCTAGAGACAAATTATCTGACCAAGGACAAGGTGAGCATAGAGCAGATGCAGGAGGACTTAAAGGAGTTGGGGGGGCACATTGAAAAGTTAGCAAACTCCATGACATCCATGGCAGAGGGGAGGATAGGAATCTCTGCATCAGTAGCTTCAACCAATGGTTGGAGGAATGGTGCAGAGAGAAGGGTTTTGGCTTAACTGGGGACTGAGGACCCACCTGGAGGAATGCAGACCTGTACAAGGATGATAGCCTGCATCCCTCCAAGGAAGAGGACAGCAGTCCTCAGGGAGCAGTTTAGATGCTTTATCAGAAAGCATTTAAACTAGCGAAGGGGGAGGCGATGGGAGCAGGCAGATTCAAGCAGCCCACCCCCACAGCTTAGTGCAGCCAGACAGGGTGATCAGGGAGTCAAGTTCTTAATAGAAACACCTGAACCCACAAGAAGGGGTGTAACAGAGATAAGGAGGCAACATAGGAAAGCAACCACAGTTGGGAGGAGGGTAAAAGACTTTTCCTAATCTGCATGCTACAGTTTTCTGACGGTTTCCTTGCATGCTTTCAGCGCTCAGACAGTTTGTTGATTTATCTACTGCACTGTGTTATCTGATTAATTAAGTGAATTTGTATAGATACATTTACATTTGGGATCTTGGATTTACTTGATTCTTGGCTTGGTGCCTGTACGACGGTCAGGATCCATCTGGGCGAAACATGCGTAGTGCGTACTACCCATCCCCCCCTCCATAATCCCTCATCCAGCTCCCGCTGCATGTTAATTACCCCTATGTTAGTTCTAAAGATATCTCACTGTTCTTCCTTCTCCACAGGGACTCATGCACTTCAAGCTCCCTGATCAGAGCTCCAGGAAATCCTCTGCCTGGCCCTGCACAGTTAACACAAGGTGAGCACACAACCTGTGTTCCACAACAGTTCGCTGGACTGGGTTTGCCCATCGCTGACTGCCCCACCCACTCTCAATAGATCATAATCCCATCACATGTGACTGGTCATCTGACCCTCTCTGCCAGATTCTAACTCTCAATTTTTCCACTAGTAGGTTATATTAGGCAACTAGTAGAATTGACTATAGCGCACTCTTTCCACTGCTTACTTTTCCCTGGTCCTAGTACCCTCTCTTACTCTTCCGCCCTTTGACTCTGCCTTCACTGACCTCAGTTCCTAATCCTTCCCCTTCCTGCTTGACCTGACCCACCAGGGTTTCGAACCCATGACCCTCTGCTCTGGAGGCATCAGTCCTACCACTGCACCACTGCAGCATCCTCAATTTGCTTTAATTTTTTGGGCCCCTTATTCAGTCTCTGCACCCTCCACCTATCAACAACTGAATATTTAAGCTCACTCCCCCTTCTTCCCTCTACCCCCCTACTTGCCACCTACTGGCCTCCACTCCAGCTATCTCTCCTCACTCACACCATCTAAATGAGGACCCTTCTTGTCCTCCCCCTCCCTCTACTAGTTCTTCTCCTCCTTCTCCCTTCCTCAACCCCTTGGCCATCCCCATCCAAACTCTTACTCCTCCCCCATCCTCTGCCCAATCCGCAACCACTCCACTCCCACAATGGCATCCCTTCACCCCCCCTTACCCTTTCTGCCCTCTACCACCTCATCCCCATCCACCCGGGACTACTCAGCTGCCCTCTCCTTAATCTAGCAGCCATCTGTCAACTTCTTCCACCCCACCCCCACTTACATACACCCCAGCTATTCTGCTGCATCAAGCGCAGAGGCCACACCTCACCCCTTCAACTCTCGGTTTTCTTGCTACTTCTATCTGGAGACATTGAACCAAATCCTGGCCCCATCAGCCCTACCACCACCTCAATGCAAGCTCTACCTAAGGGCCTGTGGATCTTTCACACCAATGTACGCAGCCTTTTCCCCAAATTAGATGACCTGAAAGTGTGGGTTACTCAACACTCACCTCACATTCTCTGCATTTCAGAAACTTGCCTATCTTCCCAAGTCCCCAATGCACAATTGGCCCTACCAAGTTTCAGCCTTGTCAGGCAAGACCAGGGCAAATGCGGCAGAGGAATGGCTATCTATTACCTCAACTTTTTAAACTGTGCTATTTTCCACCGCAAAGCAATTCCTGCTTCCCTCAAAGTTCTCCTTCTCAGTCTCACCCTTCTTTCCTTCCTTCATCTCCCCTCCTAGTGGGCGTCCTATACGCCTCCCCAAAACTTCCCCAGCCTCCCTTGTTTCCTGTATCTCTGCCATCTCCACATTAGTGAATGCGAGCAAATTGATCCTTCTTGGCGACTTCAACTTAGATTGGCTCTCCCCCTCTTCTCTAATCCCACGCCAGCATATTGAAGCAATAAACCTGTCCCAACTGATTAAAGAACCAACACGCCCCAACCCAAGAAGTCTATCACACTCCCTTCTTGACTGGGTGCTTTCATCCCACCCCCACCATATTTGCTCCACCGGTACTCTACCCAACGTAGTAATAGTAGTAGTGGTAAAAGTTTTATTCATAAGATGTACAAATGAATAGGATATCTCATTTGAGCCAGGACTCATTTTCAGTGAGGTCCGTCAGTAAAATTCCAGTTACTCTTACATTCACACTTTACAAAACACTTTAAACATATAAAAATACAATAGACTCAGCAATTACCATAACATACATAAGGATTTGTTAACTTACACATTACATACAATCTGTACATGCATGCATACATTCAATAAAAATTAATAAGCCCATTGATTACACATTAAGCTGATCTAAACTCACACTGCTAACTACTTTACATGCGTTAATCACATACTTTTTTATTTCTCCCACCTGTTTTTTTCTGTCAACTAATCTAAAACAGATTGGTAATTTATTCCATGTTGCTGGCCCCATATGTATAAAATGACCCCTCCCTAGTTCAGTGTTACGTCTGGACACTACATATTCTAATCCTTCTGCCGATCTGAGACTGGGTTTAGGGACTCTAGGATGAAAGCAGACTTTTAGATAATCAGGGACCTTTCCTGAAATACACTTTATCATAAATAATAGGATATATAAATTTCTTCTATCCTCCAGGTTTATTCAGTTTAGTTTTTAAACATATCAGCCCTGTGGGCTCTTCTTGTGGGCATTTAAGATAAATCTAACAAGTTTGTTATACATAACATTTAATTTACTTAATTGTGTTTTGGGAGCTCCCTCATATACTATATCCCCATATTCCAACAAAATCTAGTCAGATCCACCACGGCTGCATAATGAAGTTAGTGAATTTGTGTGCAATTGTTAAGGAGGTATGGAAAAACAACACAATGATTTGTAAGTAGTTAGATTTGTTTTGATTTCTGTTCTAAGGAAGGCATACACATTATTAGGAAAATATATGGAGGTGTACATTTCAATGGAAGGAATCGGAAGCTTACAAAAGAACCCCAGAGCAAATGCCACTGATATATGTGTTATCCCGGATGATATTGGCCAGACAGCCAAATTTTAAAGAAAACACAATTTCACATATCCCAATAATGCAAAGCATTAAGGGAAACATATGCAAATCCCCATGACGGTACAGAAAGTGGCAGTGCATGAAAAAGTAATGGCTGGCATGTATTCAGCCTTAGGATTATTTACATATTGTTTTTATTTTATTTTTCAAAAGAGACAGGGTTTTTGTCCATGAGGTGATGTAAGTTACATTTAAGCAATGCGTTGATGTCAGGAAGTCAGGTGTAATGATGATGGACTGTTAGAGAAAGTGTGATATTAACTTTCAGAGGTGGCGCTTTTGAGAAGGGCAAGGTAGTTATGCGTGTGATAATGGGAATATTAGGAAAGTATGAGGTCTACGCAGAAGTGAAGTACAAATATGCACAGTTTCATAAGTATGTGTGCAGAGTGCAGGCAAATGTGATATGCAGGTTTGTTTTAGAAATAGGTAAAAATAGCAATACATACAATTAATAGACAGACAGACAGACAGGCAGAATAGGAATGGTAGTGAAGCACTGAAGTGACACCAACCCCACCCCCCCCACCCGCAGACATAGACAGGCATTGGGGTGTGCCTTTGGGTCACTGGCCATAACACTCACGCCATTTCACCTCACCCTACCCTGCAGACACAGACAAGAGTCGAGGTGTGCTTTGGGGTTCTCAAACTTTACACTCTCCCCATTCCATACAGAAATATGCTGAAATGGGTACAGCATAAGAGAATGGAGTTAACTTTGGAGCTGAAGAGTAAAAGGCACACCTCGATACCTGTCACTGGCTGTAGAGTGGGGGTGGGGTGGAAAGGCATGAGCATTACTGTTGACAATCCTAAGTCACACCCTGATGCCTGTCAGTCCCTACAGTGCAGGATGTTATGGTCAGAAGCCCTAATGCCCTAGGTGTTTCTTGGAATTTTCACTCCAAGTTTTCAGCATGGGCTTTTTGTGATCCCACCACATGAACAGTGACACTATCAGTTCATTAGCTGAAAGGAGATTTTGCACAGTGACTGTGCCATTTGGCACCACAGGTGCAAACACACATTTTGAATAGGATGTAAAAAATGACAGCTATACATTTTTTGCTTCAGTAACTGCACAGCACATCTGTTGCATGACCTGCTTATTGACATTTTATATCTGCTATGCAATTTACTGCTGCTGTGGCTGTATGGCTGAGAGGGAACTGGGGGTGGTGGTGGATGTCAAAATGAACAACTCAGAGACTTGTAAGAGGGCAGCGGCTAAGGCCACAATGCTGGAATGCATCACTGGGGGATCACTCCACAAGGAGGTAAGTGATACTCCCTCTGTATAACTGCTTGGTGAGGCCACACCTTGAGTACTGAATGCAGTTTTGGAGGCCACACTTAAAGAGAGACATTGAACTCCTGGAGAGGGTCCAGAGAAAGGCAACCAAAATTATCTGGGGCTTGTGGGAAAGAACCTAAGGGGAGAGGCTCAAAGAGCTGAATATATACACGTTGGAAGAGAGAGAAGGGACAGGGGGATGTGATAGAGGTCTTCAAGTACATAAAGGGAGTAAACAGGGGTGGCAAAGTCATGGTGCTCCAAAGGAAGGAAGGGGCAACTAGAGTGCATGGGTGGAAGCTGGAGGGGGGATACTCAGGGGAGAAAGGAGGAGATGCTACTTCAGTGAGAGGGTGGTAAAAACATATAATGTGCTGCATGGGGAACTGGTGGAGGCAGAGACTGTGGAGAGGTTCAAGAGGGGGTGGGACAGGCACAAGGGAAGAGTTGTGGAAGCAAAGTCCAATGAAGCGGGAATACCCTGGACTGGGAACGGAGAAGCCCGAGAAGGTGGGGGGTGCAGCAAGGTCATCTCCCAGGGTGGGGACTGACCAAACGAGCAGACACGAAAGCCCACTATTCCTATGCTGCTGCCATTTTTGTATGTTGGTATGCTTACTACACCAACATCATGAACCATAAAACAGATGACTGCTGTAACTAGGGAGGCAGTATAGTACAGTGGTTTAAGGCTCTTAAAGGAGTAGTCCACCCAGAATTTGCAAAAGCATATGTTATGCAGAGGGTTTTGATATGTATGTTAAATCCTAGTGTGTCCTTCTCTCTGTCTGCTATTAGACATTTTTGCTAAATTAGCCTGCTAGCTGTATGGTAGTTTTACGACCCCTGGGGATCTCCATCACAATCAGGTTTATTGGCTTTCTTTTTCCTACGGTGCACCCTGTCTCATGTGACAGTGATGTAGCCAGGCCCTTAGATTTAGCATGTGCACAGAAAACAGTTGCTAAATAGCTCTGATTCATTATTTGTGTTTTCAGTGTGTGTCAGGTCTAGCTAGCAGTAGTAAGTGTTTTCATTTTAAGATGTAATTTTATTGAACTACACGCAACAATAAAAAGCATAGAAATTGCCCCAGATTATCAATGCAATAATTAGTAAAGACTGTAGCTGTTTTCTTACAGAACATCTACTCAGCTCTCAAGTATTTGCTAAACTGTAAATGTAGGTATCATCATTCTACTAGAAGGAACTGGGAGTTAGGGCTGATTTTGTTCTGTGACATGACTTTCATTTTTGTTACAAATGTGAAGTGTCTTTTTAATAAAGTATAAAAATATGTATGTGTGAGTTATTTTGCTTGGAGAATATTTGTTTTATTATTTGAAAAAGTTTGATACGCTAAATTTGTAATGCAGTGAACCATTATAAAATGGAATCAAATGTATAGCTGGAATAGTCGCTGTCATCCTATTGCTTTCATGCCATACCACAGGCAGGAGAAAAGCTCATTTTAAAGTATGTTGCAGTTTCTAGGCTGCAGCTTCCTACCATACACTTCATTTGTAAAAAAACTACAAAAAAAACGATCTTGTCACACACCACAAACAGCACTAACTACTAACAGAATGCTGATACCTACATTTACAATTTAGCAAATACTTGAAATCTAACTGAGTGGGGTTTCTGTAAGAAAACAGTTAGAGTCTGTTAATTATAGCATTTTATAGCATTGGTGATCTGGGCAGTTTCTGTGCTTTTATGGTTGTGTATAGTTTGATAACATTTAAAATTTTAAAATTAAAATACTCCTGCTAGCTAAACCCGATGCACATAGAAAACAAGAACAGTGAATTAGAGTCTTTTAGTAGCTGTTTTACAGAAACCCCAGTTAGCTTGCTCTCTGTGTAAGAACACAAAGCTCTGTTGTTGTGAACTGATTTTAAACTGATTTTTGAAGTAGTGCACATGCTAAATCTAAGGACCTGGCTACATCATTGTCACATGAGACAGGGTGCATCGTAGGAGAAAGAAAGCCAATAAACCTATTTGTGATGGAGATCCCAAGGGGTCATAAAACTACAATACAGCTAGCAGGCTAATTTAGGGAAAAACTCCTAATAGCAGATGCGGGAAGGACACACTAGGACTTAACATACATAACAAAACATTCTACATAGCATATGTTTTTTGCAAATTCTGGGTGGACTACTCCTTTAATTGCAAATCTGGAGAGCTGGGTTTGAATCCCACAGCCCCCACAAAAAAAAATGAAAATTTTCTTATTGAGCTAATTAGCACTAACTGCTTATAGAATGCTAATACCTACATTTACAGCTTAGCAAATACTTGAAATCTAACAGAGTAGGGTTTCTGTAAGAAAACAGCTAGAGTTTGTATTAATTATAGCATTGATGATATGGGCAGTTTCTGTGCTTTTATGGTTGTGTATAGTTTGATAAAATTAAGTTTTAAAATTGAAACACTCCTGCTAGCTAGACCTGACACACACAGAAAATAAAAATTGTGAAGTAGAGCTATTCAGTAGCTGTTGTCTTACAGAAACCCCAGTTAGCTAGCTCTCCCCTGGACTGGGAAGGGAGAGGCCCGAGAGGGTGGGGGGGCAGCAAGGTCAGCTTCCAGGGTGGGGACTGACCAAAGGAGCAGACACGAAAGCCCACTAGGCCTATTCTGCTGGCACTTTTGTATGTTAGTATGCTTACTACACTGACATCATGAACCATAAAACAGATGACTGCAATAACTAGGGAGGCAGTATAGCACAGTGGTTTAAGGCTCTTTTCTCTTTTCTGCAAATCTGGAGATCTAGGTTTGAATCCCACAGCCTCCACACAAATGTGGAGTATCTTTTTAAGAAAGTATAAAATACTGTAAAATGATTTTAAACCAGTGCACATGCTAAATCCTATTGCCACATTCAAGACATCATACCTACCTACTTACTACATATAAACTATATTAAAAAAATAATTCTAGGCACTTTTTAATTTTTTTACCAGGAGAGACACACTAAGCTGAAAGCCTGTTTACAGGTGTGACCTGGGAGCACAAGGAAGTTAAGTGATTTGCGTAGGGTCACACAGTATGCAAGTGGGGGCTGTGGGAGTCAAACCCAGGTCTCCAGGTTTGTAGCTCAGAGCCTTAAACCACTGCCTACTTAACCATTTACAACACAGTTACACTTAAATAAAATACATACTTCTCAAACTTGAAAGAAAAAATACACTTTATCATCAAAGTCTGTATTTACCAAGTACTGTACCCATGTTTAAAATAATCTGACCCCCCCAAAATGTGCCCTGACATGAAACTGATGTTTAACTGTAAAGACAATTAAAAATTGTATTTCTAAATGCATTACTAACACCAATGCTTTCAAAGTTTTGAAACTACTATCAATCAATCAATCAATCAAAATCTTTATTTATTCAGGCGAGCATCATTGAGCGTAGCTCATTTACAAGATGGACCTGAGTGGTCATACAAAGAAAGGATACGAGTTTTGTACAAAGACATGAAAATAAAATAACACAAGTACAATCATTTAGGTGCGAGATATATACAAATATTTACAGATATACAAGGCACAGTAACAATAACTTAAAACCTGTAAAAATGAAGAGGACAATCAATATAGGAGGGATAATGTTCAGATAGTAGGGCTTCTGTAGGCTTTTAAGTATGAAGTGGGATAACTGACAAGGTAGAAGAATGGAAACTAACATAGTGGGTTACAGAAGGAAGGGGTGGGGGAAGGAGGGGAGACTAGGCCTTATGGAAGCAGTTGCATAGTTCTGGGAATAGGGTGGTGTATAATTTTTTGAAGGATGATAAGGGTAAGAGGGTATTCAGATTCATAGATTTTGGAGTGAGTTCCAGATAAATGCTAGGGAATAGCTGACAGCCCTCCCAAACCGGGTGCAGGTGTTGGGAATCTTTAGCATAATGAGCTTATTGATCCTTAGGGTGTATGGCCTGGATGTGATTCAGGTGAAACAGTCTGAGAATGAAGGAGGGAGTTTGTCTGACAAAGCTTTAAAGATCCAGATAGCAGCATTCTTTTTTCTTCTGTGCTGTAGGGATGTCCAATTGACTGCATTGTAAAGAGAGCAATGATGGGTGCTGGAGGGAAGGTCTGTAATAAATCTAATGGCTCTCTGATACAGGGTGTCTAGTTTATTTAAGAGGAGAGGAGCAGTGGCCATAGGAAGTCAGCATAGTCAATGAGGGATAGGAATGATGCCAGGATTAATCTTTGTTTGGAGTCTCTGGTAAGGTAGTGTTTTATTCTGTAAAATAAGCCAAGTCTTTGTCTCAGCTTTTCAGGAGCTCTTCAACGTGGACAGAGTAGTCAAGCTTGTTGTCAATCCAGACTCCAAGATATTTGAATTTGTCCACAAATTCCAGATTTTCTCAAGGATGGTGGATAATTGTGGGGTGGTGAATGATGGGATAGTGGAAGAGCAACTCTTGGTGGCAAGAACACTGGCTTTTGTTTTTGGCATTTAGAAGTAGTTTTTTTCCAACAGGTTGTGCTGTAGGATGGAGAATTCTGACTGTAAAAGTTCACAGGCTTTTGATGGTGAGGGATTACTGACATATAGTACAGTATCATCTGCAAAAGGTGAATGTTAGATTGAGAGAGGTTGGAGTCAATGTTATTGATATAAATGGCAAAGAGGATGGGGCCCAGGATAGAGCCTTGCGGTACACCTCTTAGGAGTGGTTTAGAGGTAGATAGGTAACTTTCATTTTTTACCAGTTGTAACCTTCCAGAGAGAGCACCTGAACCAAATGAGAGAGTGAATCAACGCCACGGAGCTAAGAGAGGAGATTAATGATTCATGATCCACTGTATCAAATGCTTTACTCAAATCCAGGAACACAGCACAGGTATTATTCTTTTATCCAAGGCAGTCTGCCAGTCGTTAGTGACTTTGGCTAGGGCAGAGATGGTGCTGTGCATTGATCGAAACCAGATTGTGCTGGATTTAGAGAGATTGTGGTGTCAAGGTAGGCCTTAACTGAGAGTTTACTAATTTTTCAAGCATCTTGGACAGTACCGGTAAGATGGAAATGGGCCTATAGTTGTTGAGGTCCATGGGATCACCTGATTTAAGTAGTGGAACTACTTGAGCTGTCTTCCATATAGAGGGGATGGAACCAGTGGCTAGGGAAAGATTGAAGAGGTGAGTGAGGGGGGCAGCTAAGGCGTGCAGTGCTACTTTAAGAAAGTAGGGATCCAGGGAGTCTGCACCTGCACTTTTAGTTGTGTCTAATTTGGATAGGAGGTCTTCTACTTCTTTTAAGGGTATTGGTTCGAAGGAGAATGTGGAGGCAGCCTTTTGGCCCTCAGTAGATCGAAGGTTTAATGAAGATCTCAATAGATTTGCAGGTGAAGAGTCAAAAGCTAGGCCAGCTGTAGTGAAATGGTCATTGAAGGCATTTAAGATTTCTTGCTTGTCAGTGATTTCTATGTCACTTAGGAGCAGTTTGGAGGGTAAGGCAGGGGTAGAATTTTGACCTAGGATTCCTTTATGGTACCCCAGAACCTGGATGGGTTATTATAGGAGGCATCCAATTCAGCTCTATAGAGGCAGCTTTGGCATATCTTATTTGTTTTGTGCATGAATTTCTGGCTTTTCTGAAATGAAGCCAGTCGTTGGGATCCTTTGTTTTCTTGCCTTTTTCCAGAGTTTGTCTCTGGCTATCAAAGCTGATTTAAGGTCAGCAGTGAACCAGCGACAAGATTTTGTTTTGTTCTGACACTGGTGAGTGGTGCATGTATATTGAGGGCACTTGTGATAATATCACTTAAGATATGAAGAGCTGTCTCAATTGAGGTTGTGAGGTAGAAATCTTGCCAAGCGCATTGTATGGCACAAATCATGGAGATATCTGAGATGTTGAAATTCTTTTTGACCTTCTTTGGAGAATTTTGCAGGATTGGATGGCTTGAGTGTAGATCTTATGCCAGCTATGGGACAATGATCACTTATGTCACTGGATAGCACTCCAGCATGAGAATATAAGTGAGGCTTATTTACCATCATGATATCCAGGAGTGAACTGTTGATATTATTTTTTAGGTTAATTCTTGTTGGGTCTTTGATTAATTGAGTGAATCCATAGGTGTCACAGAAGGTTACTAGGGGTGCAGATGCATTAGTTAACCAATTTAAATTCAGATCACCTAGGATGATGGTGTCTTCAGGGCCTAGATTGAGTATGGTTCCTAGGTGGGATAGGAGTTTGAGGCCTGCAGAGGGGGGCCTATAGCAGCCAATCAGTTTAAAGGAAGACGTGTTAGGAAGGGTTATTTGGATTGATAAGCATTCAAATTCCTTTGATAAAGACAAACTATACTTTTACTAAAGACAAATTATATATAAACTATACATATATAAAATGTTTAAGAAAACATGTGGCTCTTACTGTAAATTAGAATGTGTGTCTAGGTCTTCTGAGGCCCCAGGTGGCTCTGATAATCATTTGTTCCAAAGGATTTCTAAGTCAATTTAAAGGCATTAAATATCTTCTGTTCTGTTCTGTTCTGTTCTGTTCTGTTCTGTTCTGTTCTGTTCTCCACTGCACAGGCATATCTGTTGGTTGATATGGTCCCAAACTAGTGTACCTTGTTACAGCATGACAGAGCTATCTCATGCCCCTCCCATCAGAAAAAAGTTTGGGGTAGAGGCGGAGATGGATCTTACTCCAAAAAAAAAATAATGCTGCCTCCCACTACTCAGGTTCCAGTTCTTGTACCACCCATTTAAGAAAGAAAATAGTACCCTGCAACCATTGACTAACATGAAAGTGTATTTATTTGAGGGCGGAAAACGTTGCTTGGAGGAGGGTAAGGTGGAAGAGGTTATTTTACACCTTCAGTCAGTTCCACGGACAGAAAACATGACATCACTACTTTTGTACATGCAAAACATCTGCAGGCTCCACCCACAGCCATAAAAATAGGTATGACTACTGTCTCTATTATATGTTTCCTAATTTCCACTGTTATACATTGTCTTATTCTGTACAGAGACTCCAGATGTCTACCAATCTTCTTTGTTGTGGCATCTATGTGAATTCCCCATTTCAATTTTTCATCCAAATAAACCCCCAGATATGTATAACAACTAGTTTGTTTCAAGTTTGAACCTGTAAGGATATGAACTTGGATTGCTTTTTCAGCCATGCTCATATTTTTACTCCTACTAAACAACATTACATGTGATTTTTTTACATTTAGTACTAATTTCAATTGAATGAGAAAAATCTGCAGTGTATTAAAAGTGTCCTGCAGTGGCTGTTGGATATTAATCTTAGATTTTCCTTTTACATAGACAATAGTATCATCAGCGTAGAGGTGGTATTCCACCCCCAGTTTTGTTAACTCCAAATCATTCATATAGAAATTGTCCAAGGTTCGGCCCATTATGGATCCCTGTAGTACACCCGAGATGGCCATTCTCATACTAGATGACCATCCACCTATTGTCACTTCTTGTAATCTACCTTCAAGATGGCTCTTATACCATCTCAAGGCCATCTTGGATGCACCACAGGATTGTAGTCTGGACAGGAGGATGCCGTGGTCTAGAGTATCAAATGCTTTTGACAGATCTATAAACACTGCCCCCACCGACATCCCCCTGTCCAATCCCTCCACAATGTCACCTGTTACTTTTAGCAATGCTGCTGTAGTTCCATGTTGCAGTCTAAAACCTGATTGGATTTTATTAAGTATATTGTGTTTAGTTAAAAAAACATTCTTGTGTTTTACCACCTGTTTCTCAAATATTTTTGATATGGTGGGCAATAATGAAATTGGGCGATAATTTTCCAGATTTTTTTTATGACTCAATTTAAATATTGGCACTACCTCAGCTGTTTTCCATACTAGAGGTATTTCTACATAAGTTAGAGACATATTAAATATTTTAGTAATAGGGAGTGCTATAATGGGAGCTGCCACCTTTAACAGAACATTTGGGATACCATCCAGGCCTTCAGCTTTATTAGTTTGGATCTTTAGCAAAAGTTCCAGAACTTCTTTTTCTGATATTAGTGAAAATTTAAACTCCTGATCTGGCTTTTTATAATTTTCCTCACTATCATCCTGGATATTAATTTTATATTGGATTTGGCAACTATTTTTACCATCTTTTTGACTTGGCAACAGAGCATTTGTTCAAAAAAGTCATTAAACTCATCAGCTACTTGTGTACCCAGTTCCATATTTTTATCTTCTATAACAAAACTATCTGGATATTCTGATTTCAGTGTCCCTTGCAACGTATTGAATGTATTCCAAAAAGTCCTAGGGTTTCCTGACACATTTCTTGTCAGTTGTTCTTTATAATAAGTTTCTTTAGCATTCCTTATTTCCTTACTATACACATTTTGCATTTGTCTGTATATATCCAATCCTGAGTTGAATTAGTACTTTTTGTGTTTTTCCATGCTGTATCGCCCTCTTTCTTTTTATTTTGAATAGTTTTGTACCATACCATGGAGCATTATTCATTATATAATGGCAAGAAAATTTCCTGGACTCTGATTGGTCAGTCTTGGGCTGGACCCGTGATGTTATCCCAGTACAACATCACGGGTCCAGTCTCAGCCTCCCTGTGTACCTGTAGATGAATTTTATGATGAGCTAGATTACCTCTTTTTTTGCATCTCCTCTTAAGAAACAAAAATATTTTTCCACACTAAAAAACATTCTTAAAAATTATTTTTTTATTTTATATGCAACAATGAGCCATTGTATAGTAGCAATAATGCCCTCTAGGGTGTGTGTCGTTTGGGATAATGTCACGCCTCAGTTGTTGGACGCACTCGGCCTGCGGCCTCATGCCCAACCACCTGAGGCATGATGTTATCCCAGCATGACACACACCCTGTTGGGCATTATTGCTTAAATTTAGCCTGCCTATCTTTTGCAGGGTCATGAATGTTACAGATCGTAAAAAAAATCATTATGAAACAAATTTCAAGCATCCTCCACATTTAGTATTAAATACAGTCTTTCCCAATTAAAATCTTCCAAGTCCAACATAAATTTTAAATAATCAAAATGTTTATATGCTCTCATTTTAATTGTTTTTCCCGGTGCTCTTACCATTTTTTGATTTCTTATACAAAAAATAATCTGATGATCTGACAGTTCATCTGGTAATACCCGGTTTACCACATATTTCTCTGGGTTTGAAGTAAAAATTAAGATCTAAAGTAGATGATGTGTTTAAATTTCTGGGATTAAGTCTTGTTATGCCATTAATAAGTTGAGTCAGACCCAGTTTTATTGCCATCTCTTTTAATTTATGATTTTTATCTACAGTACCCCAATTTACATTAAAATCTCCCAACAGCAATAACTCATGCATCTTTAAATATTCTCAAAGATTTTCTTGTATTTCCTTGAAGACTTGGTGGTTACTCCTGGAAGGGTGATAGACTCCAATTACTAAAATTGGTTTAGAGAATGGAATCTTTACTTATTTCTGTCTCTGACCAGCTGTTTGTCATCTATTTCTTTTAAAGCCAACCCATTTCTGGCGTATATAATAACTCCTCCTCCTCTTTTATTTCTGTCTTTTCTCCACAGATCAAAACCTCCCAGTGCTATAATGTTATCTGGTATTTTTATATTTAACCATGTTTCTGTTATACCAATACTGTCTAGTTTATATGTTATGGCCCACTCCCTTAAGTGATCTATCTTTTTCTGTACACTGCAAATATTAATATGTACTATCGTAAGTCCCTTTTCTCCTAACAAATTAGCTGTAACATCTATCGCAAGATCATATGGACCTAGATTTGGATGAATATCTCCACTTATTATCAGACTTATTGTCAAAAATAATTTACATAACCTGTAACGCTTCAGTTTAGTTAAAGTCTCTTTAGACAATTTACTTTTTGATTCTTTATTAATGGCCCCCTCCTTGATCTTTCCCCATCCCCCTATTAGTTGACTAACAGTGGAGATCCATTTTATCAGGGATATGTCAAGCACATTATTGAGCAGCCCTGGTTTAATTTTTCCTCGCCACATTTCCAAATGTTGCAGGTCCATGCTTCAGTGCCTTTTTGTGTTAGTCCAATATAAACCTTGTTCATATTCATGAACTCATTTTCTTTTTGCTTTTCAAACGTTTCCACTTTTCAGTTTTCCATCAAAAACAACACCCCCCACCAAATAATCAGAATCTTAGTCATTATACATGAGTTAAATTGCACTTAATTGAAATCTTTGTATAAATTAAAATCCCTGTCCCAGTAATAGCTGAGTTTTATCAAAAACCTAATGTATTAAACCCTTAATAATGCAGTGTAACTATTTTACAGACTTCACCTTATTGTTTGCATATAAATATCTCTTAAATATAAACAACACATTTAGAAACCTTTACTAAATAGTTTTAATACTAAATTAATTGACAACTGTCCCACCTTCTGTGTCTGGAAGTGCTGTCCCCTTCCAATCCTCCTAAATATATGAAGTATCGCCCCTTTAAATCTCTTGATGTAAATAAACTGCTCCTTGAGTTTTCACTGGCAAATTGGTTCCCTGCCCTCAGCACCACTTCAGTTGATACTGCCCTCACTCTCTTCTCCTCTATGTTCCTAAGCATATGGGATGCCCATGCCCCTCTAAAAACATCCAGAGTTAAACATGCCCACCACCCCTGGATTACCCCTGACATCCTGGCAAAGTGCGGTGCTTGAGACCATACTTGGCACTACTCCTAATCTTCTGGCAGCCAAGCCTCCCTTCAAACCTTGCGTACCCTTCGCATACACCATACCAAATCTGATTTCTTTAAATCCCATCTTCACCCCATTAATAGTTCTCCCTCCTCCTTCTGGCAGGATCTCAGTTCACTCCTGCACCCCCAATCCCTCTCCCCCCCCCATCTAGGATGATGGCTCACTTATCTCTGACCCCCTCCTTGTCACCGCAGCCGTTAATAAGCATTTCACCTCCAGTGCTGTTCCACCTGGGACCTCGCCCTTCCCCTCCCTCCTCCCCCTGTCTCCCACGCAGCTCCCAGGGTTTACACTAACACCAATCTTACCTTCTGAGGGCCCCTACCTCCTTAAACCCTACCAAGTCCAGCCCCGATGAACTGCATCCTAGGCTCCTCAAAATCTCCGCTCCTTCAATAGTTACCCCTTTAACATATATCCTAAACCTATCGCTCTCCACTGCCACAGTTCCTACAGTTTGAAAGCTTGCCAAAGTTCTCCCTCTTTTCAAAGGGGGAGACCCCACAGTTCCTGGTAACTACCACCCTATGTTCTTCCTACCAGCCCTTGCTAAAGTCCAAGAATTCCTTATCCTCCACCAGCTCAATAATTTCCTCTCCACTTCCAGTACCCTATTCCCATACCAGTCTGGCTTCAGAAAGTCCCATTCCACCACCTCCTCCCTACTCCGCTTCACCAGCACCATCCACATCACTATGGATCTTGGCCATATCACCTCAGCTATATTCATTGACCTAGCCAAGGCCTTTGACTCTGTCTCCCACCGCTTTCTGCTTTCTAAATTATGCTCCATTGGCCTATCCCTTGCCTTTGACTATGCTGACATAGTTTTTAGTGCTGCCCCAGCCACCTCTCTTGCTAAACTTGATGTCCTATTCCATGCTTTTTGTTGCTTTGTCTCCAACTCTCCCCCGCTAACACACCACTGCAACCTCTACTCTGCCCTCTCTCTCCAATCACTTGTGCAGAGGCACTCCTCTCACTGCTCTACCTTCATAGCCAAGTACTGGTTTGGGTCTCTCCCTACATACATTACCTCCTTCCCTCCCTCCTCTCTCCTGCATTTCCCTCTCCATATAACTCTCAGTCTAGCTGTGCCCACACCTTTTCTCTTCCTCATATCCAAGCCTCAGCTGGTAAACTCTCTGCCTCCCACAAGTTTCCCTCTATCTGGAATAGCCTTCCCTTCCCAACCCATCTTTCACCCTCCTTCCACTATCTCAAGTGCTTACTCAGACCAACACCGGTCACCTCCTGCAGCTGCACCCCTTCCTAGCCTACGACCACAGTATGCCTCAATTCCAATCCATTCTAGGACAAACCACTGTACAATAGCTGCACTCTTCATTGTATTTATTATATATAGTTTCTAATTTGAATCTATCTATACATAGTTTCCAAGTTTTCGTATGATTGTACATAGTTTCCTAGTCATATATTACTGTACTTTTTTACCTGGTCTGTTTTTTGTTTTGTTTTTTGTTACTGCCTGTTATTGTGTTATATTTGCTGCTGTATCTGTCACCCTCCTGTTACCCCTTCCCCCCGGGTTGCATCCTGGAAATGAGCTTCGGCTCATGGTGCCTTTTCCAGTTATCAACTTTTAAATAAATAAATAAAAAGAAGACAGTAGTAAGGATAAAAGGTGGGTAGGTGGCAGAAAGTGGAAGGTCATGTGTACAAATCCCAGACTTGATGGCCTTGATGATGGCGACTGACCTGGACATATTAGCTATAACAGAAATTTGGTACACTGTAAACCAAGACTGGGAGGTAAGTGTACCAGGTTATGCTCTACTCAGGAGGGATGGGGTAAAAAGGGGGGTGGGGTGGTCCTGTATGTCAGGGAAGAAATAAAAGCTTCTGAGGTACAGGGTAGGTAGGGAAAGGCTGAGACACTGTGGGACACCCTTGAGCCAGGAAATGGCATAGCAATTCAAACAGGGGTCATCTACAGTCTTCCAGCTCAGTGGGAAGAAGTAGATACGATGGTACAGGAGGAAATTCATGAGATGGCAGCGAAAGGGGAGGTACTACTAATAGGGGATTTTACCATGCCTGACATGGATTTGACCATCCCACTGGCTACTTCAGCTAGCAGTCAAGACATCCTGGACTCCCTGCAGGGGGCAGGCCTCAGGCAGTTAGTACTTGAGCCCACAAGGGACAAGGTGATTCGGGACCTAGTACTGACCAATGGCAACAGAATAACAGAAGTCCAGGTGGAAGGTCAGCTGGGGTCCAGCGGCTACCACACAGTTTGGTTCAACATGGGTAAAGGGTCGCACTTGAGTCACACAAAAGCAAAGGTCTTGGATTTTAGGTGGGAGGAATTTGATAGGATGGGGATATGTATTCGGGCAGCCATGGTAAGGAGGGAGGGAGGCAAAGGGGAGGTAGAGGACCAGTGGGCACATCTAAAAGGAGTCATAGTGGAAGTAACAAACCAGTGCATATGGCTGAGAAACAAAGGTAAGAGAAGAAAGAAACCACTATGGTTCTCAACAGAAGTAGCAGATAAAATAAGGGCCAAAAATATGGCTTTCAAGAAATACAAGTGGACACAGAGGGATGAGTATACGGTGGTGTACCTAAACAGTCTGAAGGAAGCAAGGAAATAGGAGCAAAAAGGCACAAACAGAAGTAAGACTAACACAGATGGTGAAGAAAGAGAACAAGATATTCTATAGGTACATCAGTGACAAAAGGAAGGACGGGGTGGGATTGTAAGGCTCAGAGTGGATGAAGGGGGGTGTGGAGGGAGATTTGGAAAAGGCAGAAGTACTAAATAAATACTTGTGTTCAGTTTTCATGGACGAAGGGGGGGGACAGGGACCTTTGATGGGCATCAGACGCAAAGAAGGGGAGGGAGGAGGACACCAGTCCATTCACATAAGAGAGAGCCCTAGAGAAGCTCCCAAAACTGAAGGTGGACAAAGCAATGGGCCCTAATGGCATACGTCCCAAGATATTACGGGAACTAAGGGAGAAGTTAGCAGCACCACTGGCAGATCTGTTCAGTGAGTCACTGAGAACAGGGGTGGTTCCAGAGGACTGGAGGAGGGCACATGTAGTCCCTCTTCACAAGAGTGGAAGCAGGGAGGTAGCAGGTAACTATAGGCTGGTCAGCCTAACATAAGTGGTGGGAAAGATTATGGAGACACTGCTCAAGGAAAGGACAGTGGAACACTTGGAATCCATCAGAGCACAAGATCCAAGACAGCATGGATTCACAACAGGAAGGTCATGTCAAACTAATCTGACAGATTTTTTTGACAGGGTGACAAGGGAGGTAGATGGGGGGGTGCAGTACATATAGCATAACTCAACTTCAGCTAAGCCTTCAACACCATCCTACATAGGAGATTAGTAAAAAGGTTGGACAGCCAGGGTGTGGGCCACAAGGTGGCAAACTGGGTCAGTAACTGGCTGAGGGACAGGAAGCAGAGGGTGGTGGTTAATGGAGCCCAGTCTGAGGAAAGGGGAGGTGACCAGCAGAGTGCCTCAGGGATCAGTCCTGGGACCAGTCCTTTTCAATGTCTACATCGATGAGATCGCAGAAGGGCTAGAAGGAAAAGTGTGGCAGTTTGCAGATGACACCAAAATCTGCAACAGGGTGGACACTCCAGATGGGGTGGACAGGATGAAGAGGGACCTGGGAAGGCTGGAAGAATGGTCAGAAAGGTGGCAACTGAGGTTCAATGCGAAGAAGTGCAAAATTATGTACCTAGGGCACAGAAACCCGGCAGCGAGCTACAGGTTGGGGGGTGCTGGCTGTCCCTAGGGAGGAAAGAGATTTGAAGATTATCATCTCAGAGGACCTTAAGGTGGCCAAGCAGTGTACAAAGGCTGTAGGGAGAGTCAGCAGCCTGTTGGGGTGCATAGGTTGGGATATCACTAGTAGGAGAAGAGAAGTAGTGATGCCACTATACAAAACACTGGTGAGGCCACGTCTCGAATACTGTGTACAGTTCTAGAGTCCATATCTTTGTAAAGACATACAAAAGATAGAGGTGGTTCAGAGGAGGGCAACCAAGATGGTGCAAGGATTGCACCAGAAGACATATGGGGAGAGATTGCAGGACCTCAGTATGTATACACTCAAAAAGAGGAGGGATCGGGGAGACATAATAGAAACTTTCAAGTATATTAAAGGTATGAACAAGGTACTGGTGAGTGACCTCTTTCAGTATAAGAGGGATACAAGAACAAGGGGGCACAAAATGAGATTGGAGAGGGGCAGGGCACTGAAAGGGTGGTGGATGCATGGAACAGCCTACCCCAGGAGGTGGTGGACACATGTACAGTGGGGGGAGTCAGGCATGCATGGGATAGGCATAATGGTACCCTAGATAGGAGAGGGAGAGGTGCAAATCGCTGACCAAGTAGGGTCAGAGGGCACTGTTACAGGTAGGGTATATGGGCAGACTAGATGGGCCTAGTAGTCCTTATCTACCATCAGTTTTCTATGTTTCTATACCTCCCCCTCTCCTATGGCAGGACCAAAGCTGAACTGCACACTTACGAGATCATAATGTCCATCTTGAGTGACTGCCCCACAACTATGAGACACATCCCAACAGCAGTCGGAGACTCTCCTCCCTTGTCACAGCAGTGCCACATGCAGAACTCTGAGGCCCTATTTATTCCATTCGGGCCACAGATCCTTGTCATTCGAGCTCCCAGGGACTCATAGCTCTGGGGTGGATTCCCACCAGGGATATGGAGTCCCAAACACCCTCTCAGTTCTGCCATCCTCTCTGCCATAACCCAGGCTTGACCCACAGCAGCTGCTAAGTCTTCCATCAATAGGGCTCACAGGCTCCCCGAAGGGAAACAGGCTTCTCCCACTCTACGGCCACCATCATATCTTCTCGCTGAACATCCACTTCTTCCCCCACCAAATCTCACCACATGAACTCTGGATCCCCTCTCTCAGCAAATCTCCCACTCTCTTCTTTATTGACTCCTCCCCATCCCACCTGAGTGCTCCCACGCCAACCAAAAGGCTCACCCCACTGGGCTGCTGCTAATACAGACAGCTCCAAGGGGCAGAAATGTAATCCTTTAAGGGTCTGGGCTGCTATAACCCCACATCATTCTTCAAAGGTGTACGACTTAGTACACCAAACTGATACCCCCAACCCCAAGGGGGGGTTACAACTCTCCCCCCTTTAAAACTCGGTGCCCTCGATGAGCTCCCAGAATGCCAACAGCCACCACTACAAGGCCTAAACAGGAAATGTATGTGCACTCCCTTTCCTGTCAAACACCACAAGGGCTCATGCTGTCTCACCATGAAGGTGGAAAAATCCCACCTTAACCAAAAGAAAACAGTGGCCTGTAGAGCTTAACTTTCCAAAATATGCTCAAGCTCTACCTGGCCACCCATTCTCCCGGATTCTCCCGGCAGATTGACTAAGCACCCAGGGGGTGGCATCCCAGGTCTAAATCCCACCTCACGTAAACTAACCCGAGGTCCAGCCAAATTAGCTGCCTCATTTCCCAAACTAGACACTGCTTAAATGTTACATCCCACATCACTTAACATGAATAAATGCACTGGCACAATAATGATAGCAGCAACAGTTTCAATGGCCCAAACAGGGCTTAAACTTTCACTCAACAGAGGCACTTATGTAATATCACACCACTCTTGCTCATACAAACACAGTGAATGTTTAGTATTAACAGTTACAGCAATACTATTACCAACACAGGTTACATGGTTTCAAAACCCTCAAGTTGAATGTCCCAAGTAGCAAATGTCCCAACCAGAGTAACTTTGACATTGTAATGAAAGTCCCAGATACTGGTCCCTATAAACCATGAAAGAAGGAATAAAAAGGTTCAGTCTGATCCATCTGTAGACTTAAGTGGGGATCTCAGCACTCCAGGTTGCACCAAACTTCTGGGCCTCAACAGTTCACCAACTAGCAAAGTAGTAATGGGGATCTGGCTTGGTACAGAGACAACCAAAGGAATCATTCATCTCCACAGAGTACCAGGCACATCCTCCATCCAAGTCTTGCAGCATAGCATTCTTGGTCAAGGTTAATCCCTCATAGATACCACATTCACATATCTGCTTCACAACACATTGAGCCTCTTGCAAACAGGCAGTGTGGCTATGCATATCCAGGCTATGCGTGTGATAAATTTTCTGTAGGATACCTCTAATCACTCACTGTTTCCTTTTCTCTTCTATAATGTCCCAGATACCTTCAGGTAGATAGCGGTCCTCGTACTGCGGGTACTCTTCTCGGACCTGCCTTCTCACAATGCGCTCCACTTGGGACCACTTTGGCAAACTACAAACAGACGTCCTAGAAGCCTGTCCTTGAGGGAGCCATATGCCTTCTCAGTACTGTTGCTCATGGTGTTCCCGCTCCTGAATTTGCCTGAGAGTTTCAGGGGGCCTGGGGGCAGTGCAATATGAGGAAATACCCAGTTTAAATCACAGATGGATATGCCACGGGGAGTCCTTTTCTGATTCCTCCTCCCAAATGTCTTCGCCTTCAACTATCAGCTTTGCTGCTGGACCCTCGCTCTCACGCTTCCTTGGGGGGTCCACCTCAGACTGTTCTGCTGGAGATCTTGGTGCTGGACTGTGACTCACAGCCTGTGATACATCCAAAGTCTCTGAAGAGGAATCCGAGGGATATTGCATTTGAACCATAGCAGTCTCCGAGGGCTCAGCTGGTCTCGCCTTGATTGGTTGAGTAGGCACACAGAAATCCTCCTGGGTCAGGAGCCTGAGCACTTGGTCACATTAGGAACAGCAGAACTGCTAATCTTGCTTTGCTCTGCTGATGCAGGAGATAATACACCACCTTGCTGGGCGGGCTCCAAACTGTCACCAAGAAATATGGTTTTTGCTTCCGGGTTGGGGCCCATCTAGGCACACAGCTTTTCTCATTCTTTGCCGATGACTTCTTCTGACTCCAAGGAGGTGGCTGACTGGCTTTCCCATCAGCAGGGGTACACTGGGGATTGGTACCCACGGACTCTGTTCACACGACGCCACATGCACACAGGGATAGATGTCACCTCCTCGCCCTTATAGTGGCAAAGGGCACACTCCTTGGAAGCTGTCAAGCTAGCCACCAACTCCCACATTCATTTTAATTTTGAGATGGCACCATAACAACGGAAGTTGAGGACCCTTGTGCTATCTTTGATAGTAGACCACTCTGGCATTTGAAATACAGTCCAAGGCTAAATGCTAAGAGAGCAAACACAAGACTGGAGCCACGATCACTCTGGTCCTCTCCCCAAAACACATCTGCACATGGCAGGAAATCACCAACACTGCCCCAAACAGGCTGGGATAGTCAAATCCATGTACTGGGACCCAGTCTACTTGCATAGTCCTCACATGCACTGACCACACATTTCTATTCATCAGCCCTCCTCCCCCGACGCCAATATCCTCTGAAAGAGCTAAATTCCTTAACTCTCAAGCGCCATATTAGTTGACACAGTTTACTACATAAAGTCCACCATAGTCTCTGGCCTCCTCTGGTCACTCCATGGGGCAACCCCAATACAGAAAGGAACCCCAAAACATCCCAGATGTGCCCCCCATGCTTAGCCCACCCCTTCCCCAGTATCTAGGAGTATGCTGATTGTAACTGTCCATGGGGAGGGGGTGCCACAGAGGAAACTGTTAAAGATGACTTACAGTTTGGGGTTCTGAGGTGCAGCAGTGACTGTGGGGTCAGGGTGTACAGTAGAAGTCCAATGTAGGAGGGGGGGTCTCTTTACATAAATCACCAGTACTTCCAAGAGTTATGTTTAAATCTTCTTTTATTCTTCCCCTACATTTCACTCTTATGAAGCTTGGTCACAGGATAAATTTCTTTGTTTTTTTATCTGTTAATGCAAACAAGATTTTTTTGAAACATTTGATAATAAATACACTTGTTCAAATTTGATAGTTTTTTTTACAACATATGCCTACCACTTATGGCATTTTTTTATCTGCCTTTATACATTACACAATTCATTTTTATGTTTGCTTGCACGCATGTGCAAGAAACATAGTGCCATCATCTGAGTTTTTCAGAGGTGTGTCAGCATCTTCCAATTCAGTCAGTGTGTTTGCAGGCATGGTCACAGTTCTCCAATCACCGCTGAAGCTGTCTATGACAGCAGTTGAAAATGCAGTGGCATACAGTTGAAAGAGGGAGCTACGCTTCAGTGAGCAGCTCCTCCCCAACACACACACAGATCAACTGTGTTGGTTACCTGATAGGATGGTGTAGTCTTGTCTAGGTTAGAGAGACAAGCCACACATCATTACTTTAATAAACTGTTCCCTGCCAAAGCAGGACCACCAAAATGTGTGGGTGCCTAACAGTCCTTACACACGCCAGCTCTCCAAAGCACACCTTCATGGACTCCATGGGTTCTAATCCTCCAGAAAAAAAATACCTCAGCATTTGATGCAAAAACTCAAACTTCGTTGTATGTGTCATTCCAAGCGTTTTCTCTTACTAGACTCTGTCTGTGTGAACTCCCTGCTGCTAAAACCTATGCAAACGAACTTGAGCATACTGTACTACCTGCTGCTGAAGCAAAGGAGAACATACTGCTATGCATTTCAGCAGCAGCCAGTGGGTGAGGTTTTCATGACTGAAGCACATTAATGCACCTTTTAGTGCTATCATATACACACCCCTGTGTGGTAATTCACTAAACTGCACACTTAGTCTGGTAATGCAGCTTCAAAATATTTTTTTTTTCTCTGAATTGCCGTGAGCTGGCATTTAGATAGAATCACACACCTCTTTCTAAAATCAGATGCTCGATGAAGTCACATCACCTTGTGACCCTAAACATCTTAGGGTTGGACATGTGCCTAACAAAATAGCAAAAACTAGGTATAGAAAAAAACACAAATTCAACGTGCTCCCAATCGAGATCCACCCTTTTCTCCGGTGAATCGAGCAGCCTAACAGCCCACCTTAGGTGCTCATGCACTCTCTCCACCCAGCACAACATATGGCCGATGGGGTGCTGTTGCATTTTATTTCATAATTTCCTGATTCCGTTGTGCCACCATACTGATACAGTAATACTTTTTATGGCTCGAAAACTGCTTGACATTAGCTGAATTATAAATGGCATCCCTGTTTGGCGCTGTGGCGCGGAATATGGTGGTGCTCAAATTTTAAGCCAAGTACTACATGCAGATATGTTGTTATTGACTCATGTCACTTACCATTTTATTCATCTATTGATTTTTTCAATTCACTTTTGCTGATAAATATTGATCGCAGGGATTCTGGTGTCACAATTCAGTTCAGCGACGTGTAACATCTTAGTGCAGATGCTAAGTAACAGTTTTAAAATGCTGAAAAAGTTAACAGCGATGAAAGTGCATGAACTTCTGTCTTCCATGTCTGGAGCTGTAATGGCATGTCCCTTTGCTCCAGATCTATCAGTGAGATGTCTATTCTGTGCAATGGACAGTGGCTGAATGTTCTCAGCTGACAGTTTTCATTTCATTATCAACAGATAAATATTCAGGGCTTTGCAAATGCGACTTTGCTGGTAGCACAGTTTCATGCTTCAGAGTGTCTCATCAGCTAGTGGTTATATCTTAATCGATGATCACAAAAAGTATGAAAAAGATTTGCCGCTGAGTAATGTAAATGCCAATCCACCTAAGCACCTTTAGGCTGCAAACAGAATTTGAACGTATAGGGATTCCGGACCAGTGTATCACTCCATGGCACAGCAACGGTTAATAAGTTTAAGCACATTCTCAGGACATTGTTTCTCTTGCCCCCTCTCCCCACTGTGATCCTGGTCACCTGAAATAAACCTGACATTTTAGTATCTGTTTTACATCTTGGCTCAGTTAGGCAATCAACGCTGTAAGAACATAAATGGACATATAAATGGGGACTATAAGAACATGGTCACCTGAAATAAACCTGACATTTTAGTATCTGTTTTACATCTTGACTCAGGCAATCAACGCTGTAAGAACATAAATGGACATATAAATGGGGACTATAAGAACATGCTGTGGGTGCTTGTGCCTTAGTCCAGTTGTGCAACATCAGCCTGAAGCTCAGGTAGGGCTTACTGTCTACCACTTTGTTCACCCCCCCCCATGTACCTGTACCATTTCACATCCTCCCTTGCCTTAGTCCAGCTGTGCTACATCAGCCTGAGGCTCTGGTAGGGCTTACTGTCTACCACTTTGTTCATCCTCCCTTGATCTACAGTGAGTGGATCCCTCATTCATACGTCACATATGCACGCACAAAAAAAAAACGGTCTTCAAAGATTAAGATACATTTATTATGTTTGTTATGTTTGCTTGCACACATGTGCAAGAAACATAGTGCCATCATCCGAGATTTCAGAGGTGTGTCACCTGCTCTTCCAATTCAATCAGTGTGTTGGCAGGCGCGGTCCCTGTAAGCCAATGCAAGATGGAGCTGTCTATGACGAGCTCCAAAATGCAGTGGCATACAGTTCAAAGGGAGAGCTACTCTTCAGTGAGCAGCGATAAGATATTGCTTGCTCATGCGCTCACACACACACACACACACACACACACCGCAGGCACATGTAGCCCCTATGCAGCACACGCACAATGTATAGCCGACGGGGTGCAATCCCCATCGGCTATGCTGTCTCCCCGTCACCCCAAAGCCTTCCAAATGCCAAGCTGGGTGCCCACCCTAGCGTGGCAACTCATGATATAGCCGGGGTGTTTAACCCCGACAGCTCCACTGTCTAAACCCCCCTGAGTACTGGGTGCCACGCTGGGAGCCCACCCCAGCGTGGCAATCGATGCTTTGGGCGACAGGGGTGCCCAATCCCCCATCTGCTGAATGCCCCCAACCGTCCTTGTGCCATGCTGGGAGCCCACCCCAGCATGGCAAACGTCCCGCTTCGTCATTGGAAACAAAAAGAACACCTGTAAAGAAAAAACGGTACCACGTCGTCTCCCTGGTCCCCTTCCCACAACCTGCACCCACCCACTGCGCACCCTGTCTCCCCACACCCCCCGCCACCCCATACCTACCTCCGGACCTTGGCGCGATGATCTTCGGTGGACCGGGAACACGTCTGCACTCTTCAAAGCCGACCGCGAACTGAGGAAATGCCGGTAAGCTGTATAATGGACTAGATGGGGGGTTTTAAACTTTGTTGCATATCCCGGGCATTTTTTGGAATTTTTGCACCAAATTTTCAACATGGGGTTTTTGGGACCCCTTCTCATGAATAATGTCACTGTCATGGCATTATTTGGGCCCGAAGGGTGATTTCGCAGTCACTGTGCGAAATCACCTTTCAGGACCGATTAACAAAATGACACTGCCAGTGTTCATAAGGTGGGCTCTCAAGAAGCCTATTTTGAAAATGTGGTGGAAAAATGTCAAAAATCGACTGTTTTGCGAGCGTGCATTGCGCAGTTCTTATGCACGCTCGTAAGTTCGCAAATTTTCAATATTTTCACTCAAGATTTTCAACATTACCATTCTACCATACCTTTTTATAAGTGGTACAGCTGTCATTTTTCACATCTCACCCAAAACGTGTTTCCGCCCATGTAGCGCACAGTGGCGCAGTCGGTGTGCTAAATCAATGTACGGGACAAATTAAGAAAATCACAGTGACACTGTTCATGAGCAGAGGTCTTAAAATGGCTATGTTGAAAATCTGGTGAAAAAATTCAAAAAAATGACTGTTTTACGAGCGTGCGTTGTGCAGTTCCTACGTATTCTCGAAGTTTGCGAATTTTCAATATTTACACTCCAGATTTTCAACATTGCCATTTTATCACACCTCCTTATGAACAGTACAGCTGTCATTTTTCACATCTTGCCCAAAATGTGTTTCCGCCCATGTAGCGCACAATGGTGCTGTTGGTTTGTGAAAGCAATGTTTGAGACAGATTAAGAAAATCACAGCTACACTGTTCATGAGCAGAGGTCTTAAAATGGCTATGTTGAAAATTTGGTGACAAAAGTCCATAAAATGACTGTGTTATGAGGGAGCATTGCGCAGTTTCCACTCACCCTCGTAAGTTCATGACTTTGTAATATTTTAAGTCCAGATTTTCACCAGTGGCATTTTTCCACACTGCCTTATTTACAGTACAGCTGTCATTTTTCACAACATGGCCGAAGTGTGTTTTCACACTTTCAGCGCAGAGATGCGTGGTCGCTGTGGGAAATTATTATTCGGGACAGATAAAGAAAATCACAGTGACACTGTTCATGATCGGAGGCACCAAAATGCCCAAGTTGATAATCTGCTGTAAAAAAATCCCCAACCTAATTATATTACGGGTGTGCGTTGCAGTTTCTATGTACGCTCATGACTTCACCGTTTTTTTAAATATTTTTACTGCAGATTTACAACATTGCCATTTTTTACACCTCCCCATGAACAGTACAGCTGTCATTTTTTACATCTTGTTCAGAATGTTTTTGCACCTGTGGTGCTAAATGCCTTAGTCGCTGTGCATAAGCAGCTTTCGGCTAAGAAACTGATATTCACCCTGTTCATGAGGTGGGGTCACAAAAAACCATGTTGAACATTTGGAGTGAAAATACCAATGAATGCCTGAGGTATTAGGGTTTCCAACCATAACGCCCAACCCTGTAGAGAATGACAGGCATCAGGGGTGTGGCTTGGGATTCTTGCCTGTAATGCTCATACCATTTCACACCCTGCAGCCAGTGAGAAGCATTGAGGTATGCCTTGGACTCTTCAGCCCCAAAGTTCACCCCATTCTCCTATATAGCACCCATGTCATGTATTTCCTAATGGAATGGGTTGCGCATAAGGGCCAAAGACCCCAAGGAACACCATGACACTTGCCAGTGTCTGCAGGGTGGGGTGTACTGAAATGGCGTGGCTGTTATGCCTGACGGCCCAAAGTCATGCCCCAATGCCTGTCACTCTCTGCAGGGTGGTGGTGAGGTTGGCTTCAGTTCGATACTTCAATGCCATTACTATTATGCAGCTCTGTAACTTCTACACTACCACTGAAAATGCCAGCAAGCAAATATTCAGCATTGACAAATGCTTGTTGTATAAGGCTTGCTTGTTTTTTTCAACTCCTTCCCTGAAATGACATTGAGCATGTTTGGTATGTTATTAGCCCGCTAGATTCCTGTGCTGACATTTTCTTTTTACTGCTGCTCAAACAGAGTTTGACCCTCTTAATAATGGGAGGGCTTGCCCGAGGTTCAATGTGGGGAATAGCTCCTCCCACAACCTCTACATCAGCCCTCCTCTAATACACTTCCCTTGCTTAGGGAGAGTTTTCCTAGGCCCTTGCATGGCTTGTGTGGCTGTCCCTGATCTGTCTGCTGCCTGGATTGTCCTGTCTCCTTCTTACCCTTTCCTTGCTTTGTCCTGTGCTCTCGTTTGTTCTCCCTTCATTTTTGCTCCCCCCCCGCCACCCGCATCTCCTCTTGCTCTGCTGTTTGTTTCCCTTTTGGGCTGCTTTCCTCTCAGTCATTCCTGCATTTTCCATCCACTCCGCAGGCCCCGATATCCTCTCCCCTCCATGCTCCTTCCCCTCTCGAGCTTGACTCTCCCAGGCATTGCGGCGCCTATCGCACTGTCATCACAGATGGCAGGTTGTACTCCTGGCCTAAGGATATACCCAGCTTGAGCTGCTGTAGTCCATATGAGATGCTCCACATCTCTGTGAGCCCTGCACTGGAAGTCATCGTTTCAGACCTATCCGGACTAAGCATTCAGACCATCTCTTACCTCAGCACAGTACGATGGGGATGTCCACCACCTACTTCCATATGGTTTCTGCATTTAGCCCACCACAGCTCGTCATTCCACTGCTCCAGTCACTTTCCTTCTCTGCTTCCTGTGGTCCATCCCATGGCTTGCTCCATCCCTCTCTCTCTTGCCACTTCGACCGTTCTCTTGGAGATTCAGTGTTCAGCACTATTACACATGGGCAGGTACGTTTTGTCTAGCTCTTCCACCATCGTTATTTTCACTTGGTTTATGCTATTATTTGCACTATGCTACCACGATTGCTCCTATTCTGAGGGTTAATGCCCCCTACTTCTTAGGTTGCTGCAAGTTCCTAGCACTTCCTGGGACCCTGACTACAAACGCCATTTGCTCCTACCAGTTGAAGGCAGACTGGTGCCTGACAGCAGGACTTCATTGCATTATGTGGGCATGAACTCTTAGCCTGCCCATCAGCACACTAGTTGTTCCATCCCAGTCCTCTTTAGCCACAGGATCATTACCCAATCTACTGACCTGCATCTCACCTTCCAAGAAGGACCTAGTTGACCATTCCCTACTCATACAAGACAGTGGCTAGACATTCAAGAACCTTCCTAAGTCCTCACTTGCATACTACTACCCACCAGTCTATGTGGTTGTAATTCCTTGCACAATGTAACTCCAATTCCATGTATCAATGTGTGCAGCTGCTCTCCATCTGTAATCCCACCCCCCAGGTCGCACCGTGAGATCGGCATCTTGTTGCTCAGTGTGCCTTTCCTGGTAAAACATTTCAATAAATAAATACAAATAAACCACTACCATGTGGCAGGAGCTATGTCGTCCAGTACATGGATGATGCAGTCATCTACCGGTCCACTGCCAACCTGGGAGGACTGAGCCCCCTACTCCAAGATGACCTCCAGTCACTGGAGTACTGGTTCACCGAGAACAGAATGGTACTCAACACGTCCAAAACTAAAGCAATGCTGTTTGGCCCTAGAACACTTGGTCAGGACAGAACACAGCACCTACAACTCACCACTGTGTCTGGCTACTGCCTAGAAGTTGTGCCCTCCCTGAACTACCTTGACCTAACCCTGGACCAGGGCTTCACCCTGAAGTACCATGTGGACTCAGTCACCAAAACTTTACATGGGAAACTAGGCATCCTCTACCGGCTGAAAGTCCAGCTAGTACCTGAAGCCAGAACCTCAGTCGCCACCAGTGTCCTTCTCCCTACACTCTTAAATGCCACCCCAGTTGTGCAAGGGTTGGGTAAGCTGGAGAAAAACAGACTACAGGTGCTGTACAGCAAGGTGGCCCGCTTCACCTCACAGGCCAATCCTAGGGATCACCACTGCAACTCCCTAACATTCCTAAACTGGCCCTCACTGGAGGTGCGCCTCCAGTACCCACTGCTCTGCCTAGTGCACAAGCTAATAGGACCGACCCCCCCCAGCCTCTCTGGCCTCGTGGCTATAAAGGCCAATCACTGACAGACACCTCCGCACAACTGGCCGAACTCTCCTAGATGTCCCCAGGGTCAGAACCAAGGTGGGCGGTATGTCATTTGCCCTCACCGCTCCAACACTGTGGAACCAGCGCCCTCCTGGGGTGCAGGAAGCCTGCACTATCAAAAACTTCCACACTAGGCTCAAGGCACACCTAGCGGAGGCCAGGACCTGCCGCTGTACCAGCCCCTGACAGGAACAGAGGGTAAAATTACTAACCTGGTCCTAGTCACCGCCACTGACTACACTCCATGTCACACTGCTAACATCAGCACAATTGGTGTCACTGACGACCGGCCTATTCAATTCCTTGTGTACATTTATGCACTGTCTTTGCCATATTAACTGTTGTTGCTGTGATGCCTGTAATCTCACTGTTGATCAACCTATTCTATACCTTGTGTACTGTTTATGATCTGCTTTGCCATTTTAACTGTGCTGCTGTGACTCCTGTAACTCGAACAAATGCTGTACTTATCTCTTGTGTTATGTAACACCCGGGACGCCCCTGAAAAAGGGACCTCCGGGGCTCAGTGGGCTTACCCGGTCACCAAAATGTAATAAATAAATATGTGTTACTATTTCCGCTTTCCCCATAGCTATATAACTACTTTTACTTTTTTGTGCACTATGCCTCTGCATTCACCGCTCTCTGTTCCTGTTAAGGTCATGTCTCATCCCTATGCTGCTTCCAGTACTAATTCCAGCTGCATCCATTCATGTTCATTACTGGTATGTCTCTTATCCTTGCAGCAGTTTAGTGCCTCGGTCAACCCATACCAGCAGTATTCCAGTCTCCATCCCTAACTCGCACTTGTTGAAGTGCTGAGTGAAGGTGGGCTTCCCCTGTCTACCAGGGATGGGAGTCTGATTCAATCATCACATCCTACTACTACCAGCCTGACATCGTCCACCCCCAACTCTGCTGGACAGCATCTAGTGAAGGTTTGCTGCCCTGACGATCGGGGATGGAAGTCATGTCTACCATATATGAACTATCATACCTTCTCTACTTCATCTAGTTGCTGTTTTTCTTCGGGAACAGAACTACTTCCTGCTTACCAACTCAACATCCTCTGTCCCTAACTCTGCTTGGTTGCACTGAGTGCAGATCAGATCACCATGACTACTGGGGATGGGAGCTATGCCTCCAATCTACAGACTTATACCATGCCTTCTCTACCTTGTACTAGTTGCCGCTTCCCTTCAAGAATGGAACTCTCCCGCTCTGCATACCATAATCTTGCTACTTATGCTGCTTCAGGTTACAACTTCTCAGTCCGATGCCCAGCTACCTCTCCATTCAGGATCAGGACTTTGCCTACCTGCTGCCTCCCAGCCAGAAGCCTGACTCTACATGTACTGTCTCTGCCATTCCAGCTTCATTGATGTGGATTGTTATTCATGTACAGATCTTAAACTTCATTCTCATCATCCTGCATCTCCTAACTGCATCTACTCTGGATATTCATGCTTCACTCATCCCTTCTGGATGCATGTTCTCCATTCTGCTGCTTCACAGGTGTTTTCTCCATCACTACTGATGCCACGGCTCTTCTGGACTTGGACCTTCTACTGCTGAGTGGTTTTCACTTCTCCTCACTGCAGCTTTAAGAACAGCCTGTTCTTCCAGCCTCACCATTTACGCACTATGGAGACTACCTTGCCTGATCTATGGCCTTGGCTCACTTCCCTGTGTCCGCTGTCTGATTTTCTCCCTTATGCAGGTTGCTGCTTCCCTTCAGGACTGGGGCATTTTCACTCCTTCAGCCTTCCCCTTCTCATCTCTGCCTGTGCCTTCAACTGCCAATCCAGGATCTCATCGATTGGTTTGCCTCCATCCTGCCGGTTTGCCACTTCCTGTCCACTGCAGGACCCTTCTGCTTTGACTGATCCACTCACCATCCAGTTCTTCCATGGACCTTTGTCTCTAGCCCCTGGGCCTCCTTCCCTCATCCTGTGGATCCTGCTGGCCTGTTCAATCCCTATATCACTCCAGGTTGATTGCCTTATGGACTTCTTTGCTGCAGGTCCCCTATCCGGCTACTGTACGAACTTGGTTTCTTTTGCAGATTTGGGACCTTGTCCTTCGTCACTCCAGCATCTTCCATCATTTTCTCTGGTTGCTTCCAGCCTTCATCAGATGTGGGACTCCTGCTGCTCATTGTGCTTGGCTTGGCTCCTTGGCCTTCCATGGATCATCATCCTCTGCCTTCCTTCAACATTCTTGCACTTCACTGATGTTCACCATGAAGCTGATGTCTTCCTGCTCCTTCCTGCTCTGGATATCATCCAGCTTCGCCTGGCCCATAGCTTCCTCTGCTTCTTCCTTAGCTGCTCAGCATCCACTCCATCCTTCCTTCTCCTGTGAATGGTTGCCTTCTCCTCTTTGCCTTTTGGCTCAGGGCTTTGTACTGTTTGCTATGGCTCTTTTGAGCCTTGTACCTTATTTTCGACCAGTTTTCCTAACAAGTCATCTGCTTCTCCATACAATCCATCCACTACTTCTACTCCTGCTCTTCTAACAGTACCCTTCCACTACTCATTAAATGATTTATTCATTACTCTGGAGTAATACTACTGCCAGAAAACATTTCTTGGCTCATGTGCCCCATGGGCTCTTACATTATCACAGAAGTCTCACACTGCCCATTCAGTGCTTTGCAATCATTCATGGAATCCCATTCGCCTGGACTATAGAAAGATCTCCTCCGTCTCTATCGGATATACCCTCCAATCCCTGTCCATCCAATTACCATGATTCCCCAGATGCCTCATCTCATTGGTCATCCTCATACATGGAAAGGACTTAAATCCTTCTGTTATATTCAGACTTCGTAATCAGCATTGCTTCTACAGATCCCGGAATTGCAAGATAACCCATTCAACTATTGACATCATCTATTTATGTCATTCCGCCTCTTATTTCAACAATGACTCTGATGATCAAGTTGCTAGACTCCTGCTCATTGCTAGTTTTTGGAATTGTACAGATATTGTCTGGAATAATCGTCATGGGATCTCCACTGCCTAGCGGATTCCTTACTCCATGCCATCCACTCCTTTGATTACACTTTCTGACATCGTTATTCCTTTTACTATTATCCACACTTTTTACCTAGTACTTTCAACTGGGTCAATCACTTTTCCAGCAGACCTTTCAGCCTGTTCTTCTCAAAGTACCTTCGTTAATCTCTACAGTAAAGACCACCACTGAGAACTCGCTCTCCTGAATGCCATCTGACAATCCGTAATGGCCAAGATAATTCACTAACTCAGTCTTGCATCCCAACCAGTATTAATCGGCTGTAGCATTAAATCCTATGGCATCCTGAACTAATCGATCTCACTTCCAATCCAGCCTACAGACTGTTCCTCTCATCTGCCTCAAGCTTCTTCCTCATACTTCAGCACCAGGATTACCTGTAAACTTAACTATTTATGCCACCACAGTGCATCTCCTGAATGATCACACCACAAGAATACTCACAGTTATTTCAGGCAGTATACTAACAGAGGATGAAGCATAAAGTCATGAACATCATGAACGAAGACGCCATCTATTCCTTATACCGCATTTCCAATCATTCCCCACATACACTAGGCTACCATCTGTATGGCTCTGCATATCATCTTCTAGTGCTTTACTAATCACTTATGGCATTACTCTCATCAGGCACTCAGACTCCTCTACTCATTTTACTCTGGGAAGCTTAGTTAGTGACTTTTGCTCACTAATCAATTCCTTACCTCCAGACTACCTCGATTATCAAACCTTATATGAATTGGAACAGTCACTTATAACTTTACTAATCATCACAACTACCACAGTTTACTGTCTGATCTTATATCAATCAAATCTTGCTCTCCCGACTCATAACATCCATACAAATCCCTTGGACATCCATCCTTTGTCGCTTTGGAAACCTGGTCTACATTAGGATTTTACCATCCCTTCAGAAAGATATACCCTTCATCTTCAGGATCATCATTCCATCCATATCATCCTTGGATCGAGAATGAACCAGCATCCCCAGGACACTCTAAGCCGCTTCTACAAATTCTACTCTATGGATATTTCCTTAGCGGCTCCTTGTTCATTACAGAGTTCCTAACCTCCAGATCATACCCTTACATTCAAGCCTCTCACAAGTTGAATCATTTACCAATGACTTCATCTACCATTTGCATTTCCACCATTCCCAGTTTAGTGCCTTATCGATCTGGTCATGGTCCCGCTGCTTATTACAATTCCATTGGACAAGCATCATTCATCATCTTAGAAACTTGGACTTCCTTCATCCTCCTTCACTTGGATTTACTTCATATTTAGGATTCTATTGCTCATTCAGAACAAATCTCCTCTTCGGCCTCAAGATCAGAAGCATGGAAAAACCATGGGTCCTCAGAGGTTTCCTTCACCTGGGGTTTTTTCCTCCCCTGAGTGCCAGAGGATCATACTGTCTGTGAGCTGGAGAAGGTATCTTTTTGGGCCTCCTATGCCTTACAAATTACTACCTTCCTACCTACTACTCAAGGTTGGGAATAGAGTAAACCCACAAAAAGTACTACAAGTTACACAAGCACTATATACCTTATCTCTCCTTATTGCTATTCCACAAACATTGAATGGGAGGGCTTGCCCGAGGTTCAATGTAGGGAATAGCTCCTCCCAGAACCTCTACATAAGCCCTCCTCTAACATACCTCCCTTGCTTAGGGAGTGTTTTTTTTCATCCACCACCATCCCTTCTCCCTCCTTCTCCAGCGCTCTTCTCACCCTTGCTCATGGGCCTTCTTTTCCCTACAAATTGCTACCTACCTACAAATTACTACCTACCTACTACTCAAGGGTGGGAATAGAAGAAAGCTACAAAAAGTACTACAAGTTACACAAGAACTATATACCTCATCTCTCCTTATTGTTATTCCACAAACAATGAACTGAGGCAGTGGATTTACTTTAACTTGATTCCGCACTGATAAGTAGTGTACTTAAATCTGAAAGACATAGTGTCTAAATCATGTCGCTTGCCTGAGGTTCTATGTTCACTTTCTTTTAAGTTGTAAGGCTTTTAAAATAAGTTTTGCCTCAGTTAGTGAATGTCTGCTTACCTTGTCACTACATACTGTCTTAATTAAGAGAAGTTTTTTTTTCTTCTCAGAGAGCTGAGCTGCTCAAAATGGCTATGCCGTCTTGGCTTACTGAATACCACTGCTTCACTGACCTCTTGAGCCTGTTTGGAAATTCCCGCAGGATGACATCACGACGTCATTCTGAAGCTATCACGCATGTGCGAGATCAGCTGCTATACAGCCAATGTAGCGTCAACAAAGGTCATGTTTGCATATTTTACTGTGATTTGACAAAACATTTCAAAGATTCTTTACAATCTTTCATTGTTAAAGCATATTTGTTCTTTTACAAAACATATCTGGCAATACACACACTTTGTTTTATGGTTTTAAATAAGTAAAAATGTGTTCTCATGACTTAAAGTGATAAGTGTCATATAACACTCCCACTCAGTCCAATTTTATACTGGTGGCGTAACATGAATGGATTCTCCAGATAAGTTATAAATTATTACCCTATTTTATGTTGTGTATTGTCAAACGCTGTTTTTTTTTTTTTTTTACACAGATCATACCTGGTACAGTCAGACCTGTTTGCTCATGGTTTATAATACATACAGTAACTGCTGTTCACTTCTGTCACATTGTGTACATCCTGTTATCTCTATGTCTCTAACTGAAACATACTCTTTTATTTATTTTTTGGACAATATTTTATATACATTATTAAGCACAAACTTGCCAATTGGCTTCCATGTTCATGTCAACAGATCTGTCTAAAGCATGCATATAGAATATTCATCTAATTTCAGCATTTAAAAGTGTGCCCCTGAAGCTTCCTCCCCTTTCAGGTGGGGAGATTTTTTCCACCCCCAAAAAATCTGAGGCTGCACCCTTGTGTCCATTTTGACTGAAATGTACAGCTACTGGGAGTTTATGTCTCTACTGCAAATGTCACCCTTATGTTCCAAAATTCTTGTTTTAAGTATTCTGCTTGTTTGCCCAATATATAATAAATCACAGGGGCATTGTATTAGATAGATAACTCCCTTAGCTGTGCAAGTAATATGCTGATTAATTGAGAAGCTCTGTCCTGTGTGTACATGTATGTGCTTTTCTTGACATGTGGTTGTACACAGAATACCTGCCACAAGGAACCATTCTTGGACTTAAAGGTCCCAGAAGTAGTTGTTGGCCTTGTGTTTCAGGTCTCATGAACTGTGACTAGATTACTGAATTTTTAATATTTCTGACCTTTTTTCGCTACTTTGATGGGTTTATTCTGTAGTGAATTAATGTTCTCGTTATCCATTTGTACCAAGTGCCAATGTTTGTTCATTATGTGTGGTTCATAGCTCACTGCTTATGTAACATATATATTGTAGAAGGTTGTTGGATACAGAGGCCAGCATTGAGAGGACAATGTTTATTAGGTAGTAGTATAGAATGTTTCTGCTTGAGTATTGGGATGCTTGAATCAAGTTGTTTGATAATATTTGATGGTTTGGGCCTTTCTCTGTATCCCACCTGTAGGAAGGAAGCTTGGTTTAGAATTATGAAAGCCCCCCGGTGGGATAAGAGTGCCGCAGAAGGAAGAGGTGTCGGGGAGGATGGAGGGCGAGTGTGACTCACTCTAAGCAGAGCGGGGAGTCAGCTGCTTCCTTTAAATAGGCTGTGGGGGAGGAGCTCTTTCCCCCACATAATACCGGGCTACTCCCTGCAATTATTTTTCTGATGTCAGACGTTTTATGGTTAGACTTAGTGGAAAATACCACTCTGTTCACCAGAGCTGGCTGTTCTAAGGCCCAGAAGTTCCTCCTTGCTTGTATTTTGTATTTTTGTCTTTGCTTCATTTAATGTCCACTGTTTGTATCCCCTTGCCTCAAACTAGCCAAGCATCTTATCCGTCTCCAGCCTAACATCTTCCTCCCTACAGCAATTTCTCTTGGCTCTTGCTAGTTGTGCAGATGGTATGCTATTTTTATGTTTGCTTGCACGCATGTGCAAGAAACATAGTGCCATCATCTGAGTTTTTGAAGGTGTGTCAGCCGTCTTCCAATTCAGTCACTGTGTTTGCAGGTGTGGCCCAGTTCTCCAATGAACGCTGCAGCTGTCTATGACAGCAGTTGAAAATGCAGTGGCCATACAGTTGAAAGGGAGAGCTACACTTCAGTGAGCGATAGGATGTCAGCGTGCTCATGCCTTTTCTCCCCCACTCACACACACACACACGCACACATACTGCATGCTCGTGCTCTCCCACCCACGCACACACTGTATAGCCGATGGGGGTGTCCCCTAATCCCCCTGCCAGCTGTGCTGCACTTCCCCAACAGAGCTCCAGATGCCACACTGGGAGCCCACCCCAGCATGGCAACAGATCATATGGCGCATGGGGTGCCCTAACTCTGTCGGCTCCACTGTCCCCCAAGAGACTACAGGGCGCCATGCTGGGAGCCCACCCCAGCGTGGCAACAGTTCCTAAGGCCAACTGGAATGCTCAATCCCCCATCAGCTCCACAGCCCCCCCAACAGCCTTCCAGCTGCCACGTTGGGAGCCCACCTCAGCGTGGCAAATGTCCCACGTAGTCCAAGTAATAAAAAAAAACCTGAAAGAAAAAAACTTCCCTTGCTGATGTCTTGACTTTCCAGTGCAGAAATGTGTGGTTGCTGTGGGAAATCACTGTTCGGAACAGATTCAGAATATCACAGTGACACTGTTCATGAGCGGAGGTTACAAAATCCCTGTGTTGACAATCTGCTGTAAAAAATCCCCAAACTAATTGCATTATGGGTTTGCGTTGTGCATTTTCTACGCACACTCGTGACTTCACCAGTTTTTTTAATATTTTCACTGCAGAATTTCAACATTGCCATTTTGCACCTCCCCATGAACAGTACAGCTGTCATTTTTCACATCCTGTTCAAAATGTGTTTTCACACCTGTGGTGCCAAATGGCGTAGTCAAGGTGCAAAATCAGCTTACGGCTAACAAACTGATATTGCCACTGTTCATAAGGCGGGGATCACAAAAAAAAATTTTGAAAATTTGGAGTGAAAATGCCAACGAACGTCTGAGGCATTAGGGTTTCTGACCATAACGCCCAGCCTGTAGAGATTGAGAGACATCAGGGGTGTGAGTTGGGATTCTAGCCTGTAATGCTCATACCATTCCACACCCTGCAGCTAGTAAGAGGCATCGAGGTGTGCCTTGGACTCTTCGGCCCCAAAGTTCACCTCGCTCTCCTATACAGGATCCATCTCACCATATTTCCTGATGAAATGGGGTGAGCATAAGGGCCAAAGATCCCCAAGGCACACCGTGACACTTGTCAGTGTCTGCAGGGTAGGGTGTGGTGAAATGGCATGGCCATTATGCCTGACAACCCAAAGGCACACCCCAATGCCTGTCAGTCTCTGCAGGGTGGTGGTGGGGTTGGCTTCAGTTCAATACTGCACTGCCATTCCTATTATGCAACTCTCTAACTCCTACACTACCAATGCCAATGTCAGCAAGCAAACAGTTGGCATTGACAAATGCTTGTTTAACTTAGTCTCATGTTAAAGATGACTTACAGTTTTGGGTTCTGAGGTGCAGCAACCTCCTCGGGGTCAGGCTGTAAAGTAAAAGTCAGTTAGTAGCTCCAAGTGGAAAAATGGCAAATGGAAGCAACATGTAAAACAGCAAACAAAGGCTCCTTTAATAAATGTTAATAGCTCCAGGAGCTTATAGGGTAACTCACAGAGGGTTTGTCAGCAGATGACAAAAGAGTCCTTTACGGTAAGGTCCCAAATCTGCTCAACAGTCCACACAGTGTCCATATTCGAAGGGCATGAACAGGACAGTCTCTAAAGGCAGGCAGCATATGCATCACAATGAGCAGGTTGAAAGCCCAAACATAATCCCACAGGCAGCATTTCTTCAGTTTCCAGGATAACTCCCCTCTCGTATGGCAGGACAAAAGATGAACTGAACACTTACGGGATCATAACGCCCACCTTGAGTGACTGCCTCACAACTACGGGACACGTCCCAATGGTGGTAGAACACTCTCCTCCCTTCTCAGTGCCAAATGCAGAATCCTATCTGAGACCCTACAGATTCCCTTCAGGCCACAGATCCTTGACATTCACGCTCCCAGGGACACATAGCTCTGGGGTGGATTCCCACTAGGGACACAGAGTCCCAACCACTCTTTCAGTTCTGCCATCCTCTCTGCCATAACCTGGGCTCAACCCACAGAAGCCACAAAGTCTTCCATCAGCAGGGCTTGCAGGCTCCCAATGGGGGAACAGACTTCTTCCACTCTACAGCCGCCGTCACATCTTCTTGCTGAACATCCACATCTTCTTCCACCGGACTTCACTGCACAAACTCTGGATCCCCCTCTCAGAAAAAGTCTCACTCTATTCTATTTTGACTCCTCTCCTTCCCACCTGCACGCTCCCTTTAAGGATCTGGACTGCTATAACCCCCATGCCATTCTCCAAAGGTGTATGAATTAGTACACTAAACTGATACCCCAACCCCAAGGGGGGATTACAAAACAATTTAAAAGGCAAGAAATCCATGGGCAACTGTGGCACCTCCCAAACTGTAAACATTAAATCGGGTAACTGTTCATTCCAGTTTTTTTCCTGCCTCAACTGAAACAAATTTAGACATCATACCCTTTAAGGATTTATTAAAATTTTGGCTAAGCCATCAGTCTGAGAGTTCTACACTGATCTCCACACACCATCCTCATAAGCTTTGACACAAAGTTGGTGCCCTGATCAGTTAAGATTTCTGTTGGCAGCCCAACTCAGGAAAATACCTTTAGCAATACCTTGGTTACTGATCAGACTGTAGTGGAGCAAGTGGGAATAGCCTTGTATTATATGTTGCGTGACATCACAGCAAAGGTTTCCATAGCTGTCAGTTGAATCCTTTCTAGGGTGGCTATATGTCCATCGAAATCAACCAGAACTGCACTAAGAAAATACAGATAGCACTGTGGCAGCGTTGGAAGTGTGCCCTCACCATGTTCATTATCTGCAAAGTATTGCCAGATTTGGCGAGGTGTGCCCTCTCCTTGTGACAGGAAATAGGACTGCAGTGCAGCAAGATTTTTTACTATTCTGTCAATTGCTGGCAGCAATGACAGGCACCTGGTTGGCACATGCCTCAGAAGGGACTCGTATTCCATGCCATAAAAATCAAAGAACTTTTTCAAATCTTTTGTTCTTGTGGCAGAACCAGAAAAATGGCTGAACATTTTCAGGACGAACACTTCCATATCATAAGTAAGTTTTGCTGCTGTCTTCTTTGCATCATTGTGGAGGACGTGAGCAGGGCAATTTGCCTTCTGGAGTGATGTACAGTTCTCTTTTAGTCTGGTATACACTCCTGATTGCTTGCCATAGTTCACACTGGCATTATCTGCACCATATGCAGACACAGAGGCCCATGGCAAGGAATGCCTTTGCAAAATCGATGAAATCTTTTCAGTTATGGCATGAGCAGATTCATCTCGGTTTTCATAAAAGTCCAGGAGAACATTAACAACACCTTCTTCCTTTTTGAAGTACCTCACTACCAGTGGGACTAATTTTATGCTGCTCTTGTTGGAAGCATCTGAAGCAATTGAAAGTGATACCCCTGGACTTCAGAGGTCTTTTAGAAGACATTCCAGAGAATGTGGTCCCAGAACATTCTCTACAACTGCTTCTGCCTTTGTTCGTCCACAGGCACGTTTTTGGGCAATCTTGGAGTCCCCATACAGCTGACTGGCCAGCTTGATCCACAGTCCAAGGAATTATACGAGATGTTGCGCTGCACTGCATGAAACACTTCAGCCGCTTCAGCTGCAGTAACCTTCAGCTCTGTTCCATCCAGATTAGTTGTTCTGGTCCACTTTGTCATCAGATGGCTGTGTTTCGCTTGCTGGATGGCTGTCTTGTGTTGCTCTGTGCTCTCATGCCTTGTTAGGTCATTCTGTCCACCACGTGACACCAGGATTTCACGTCTACAATATCTGCAGAAGGCTTTCAGTGTGTTGCTGCACTTCTCGACCCAGTTGAACTCAGTCTTCCACACATCTTGCCACTTGCAGAATCTCTTATTGTTGGAAGAAGATGCAGTCAGCACTGATCACTTCGTTCTTTAAGCCCTGTTACTTACCTGTGTAATTAACAAATGTTGCAATGTGCTTTTAGCATATATTTCAGTCACAATTAAACTGGTGCATTATGAGTTATCTTACTTGGAGGCACTATCACATGTGTACCAATCATGGTGTGAAAGCACAATGCAACTTCTGTGCATGGCAGCCAAACCAAGTACCACAAGCCAGAGCCATTATGGCTACAGAGGTTATGTAACATCACTGGAACAGCTATAGAGGCAGTGAACAGCATGGAATATAGGTTGTTCCATGATGTACCTAGGCCTTTGTTTTCAAAGCATAATGCAACACACATACACTGCAGCCAAACAAGGCCTGAAAACAAGAAAAAGAATGCCTAAACTAAACAGGGTTGAACAATTCACAATTTAAAAATTACATTGCTCATTAACCATGGCAGCCAGGCAGTGAACAACATTTATAGCCTTGGCAATATATTCTTCCCATGTACCTTGGTCCTCACAGATTACTCCTTACAGATATTCTTCCCATGTACCTTGGGCCTTGCAGATGGTTGTTTGCAACCAAACACACATATTGGGAAAGGCAGCTGGTCTGACAGTACAGACTAGAGATTTGGACAGTCTCAGACAGTCCAAACCCTAGTCTGTACTCCTAGGATGGGTGCTTGCCCCACTTTGTACGTTCGGTTGCGAATGACCATCTGCAGGCCCAAGGTACATGGGAAGAATATCTGTATGGAGTAATGAGCTCGGCACTGTACATCCAGCATAATTTGCTTAATTTGTTTGACTCCCCAATCTACCAAAATGCAGAAACAGAAAGAACATAGCAAGGCTCCACAAAAGACAACTTGTGGCCACGACAACAGCCAACTAGTACTAGTATAAGCAAAACATCAAATTCTAATAGGAGCCACAGCTGAGCCACCACAGTTCTTTTCTAATTCTGGCAGTAGCACCTGTGATGGCTCAAAGTACACCATTGTCATTTACTCAACTGTCTTCAATTATATTAAAGCAGCAGTACTACCAAATCAGGAAGTGATTTATCAAAATTCTGCTTTTTGGCTGTAAGCATGTGACTATAGTTCCAGTTTCCATATCTGTAAATATTTTTCCCAGTCATCTTTAGTATTTTATTTTAGATATTTGCAATTAGAATATTTGTGGCGCCACAATAAATCTAATTTTCAGCTGTGAATCCCCCACAAATCGCATCCCTGTCTTTTGGTTACTGCAGTGGGACCCTGTGCTGAACACTCCTGAGGCCCCTGTGTAATACTGCAAGTCAAACACATGTGCAGTTAGCAGTCGAGGGGGTTCCAGTTCATAATGTAAACAAAAGCAAATGATAACTGAGCAAATTATGGGGGGACAGTACAATGCCGGTGGGAAAGAGTACCAACCAGACACATGATCAGCAGAACACAAGGAATAAACCGACAAAAGAAGGCACAGATTGCTTTTTTTTACTACATAGTACTGCTGCTTTAAACAGACATGCACATCCACAACAAGACATTGCAGTGCCACGCAGAGAAGAAGAGATCTACCACAAAAGACTATTCGCATCACATGTCATCATGCAAATCTTTTCCAACAGTTTCTAGGGACATAAAAGAATGACTACGATCTTAAATACAGCATGCCCGTGTTGATCAATTTGTGTTATGCAAAATAAAATTAGGTTCACAAAAATCACATCAGGCTTGTTGTCTTCTGTTCAAAATGTCATTTGCTATCACATGTAGTGCGTGGGTCAATAAAAAAGGACTTGTATTTCTTAGGTAAAAGGTTAGGCAAAAGGTTAAAAACACAATGCAAAAAAGGACATTGTACCTCTAACAAAGTTTCTTGATGCACACACAGACATTCATTAATAACTGACACTACCAAACAAGAAGGCACAGAGATGTAAACTAAGAAAGGAAGTGCAGCGTTCATTCTTAAGTAACAGATTGCTTGAGCTCTGCACATTAAGTTTACACCTCAATGCCTATCTCAGAAATCTGTGGTGAAACACTCTGCTAGCTCCTGTGTGGCTACAGGAGCTGGCTGAGTATTTCACCACAGATCCTTGAGAGTGATTAGCAGCAGCAGTGCTGTGCACTACATAACGTTGTGTACCATTTTATTTTTGATTGAGCGTCCTTGTCCAAACATCCGCTGTGTATAAATGAAAGACTGATTTTCCTTCAACAGGCTGTCATCATGATAAGTTATCCCAACACTATCTCACATGCCAGGAAACAACAGCAGGCTGCTTCACCTAGTGTTCCAAAATAATGCATAGAAACATAGAAATATAGACTCTGATGGCAGATGAGGACTGCTTGACCCACCTAGTCTGCCCATTTCCCTACCTACAGGATAAGCTGCAGATCCTATTTAACAGCCTATTTCTTCCTACCCCCCACAAAAATTGCCTTATGTCTGTCCCATGCATTCTTCAGTTCTACCACAGTTTCAGACCCCACAACCTCCTCAGGAAGGCTGTTCCATGCGTCCACCACCCTCTCTGTGAAAAAATACTTCCTCACATTGCCCCTGAGCCATCCCCCCTCTATCTTCAAATTGTGTCCCCTTGTTCTTGCACATCTCTTTTTCTGAAAGATGCTACCCTCTTGGACTTTGTTGATTCCACTGAGGTATTAAAGTTTCTATCATGTCCCCCTCTCCCTCCTTTCCTCAAGGGTATACATATTAAGCTCCTTTAGTCTCTCCTCATATGGCTTCTCTTGCAGACCCTGCACCATTTTAGTTGCTGTCCTCTGGACTGCCTCCATCCTGTCTATGTCCTTGCGGAAATGGGATCTCATGAACTGGATGCAGTACTCCAGATGGGGTCTCACCAACTGTCTGTACAGAGGGATAACAACTTCCTGTTTTCTGCTGGTGATGCCTCTCCCTATACATCTCAGTATCCCCCCAGCCCTCCCTACTGCCTTCTCATATTGCTTTCTAACCTTAAGGTCATCTGATATGATTACCCCCAGGTCTCTTTTCCAATTTTGTTGTTGTTACTACTCCCCATTGTGTAATCTTCCCTTGGTTTTGTTTCCCTGGTGCATTATTTTGCACTTCATTGCTTTGAATCCAAGCTGCCATACTTCTGACCATTCCTCTAACCTTGCCAAGTCTCCTCTCATCCTTTTCATGCCTCCTTGTGTATCAACCCTATTGCAGATCTTTGTGTCATCTGCAAAGAGGCATACTTTTCCTTCCAGACCCTCTGCAATGTCACTTATAAAGGCATTAAAAAGAACTGGACCCAGTACTGAACCCTGTGGTACCCCACTAGTAACCCCTCTTTCATCAGAGTGGACTCTATTTACAATTATCTTCTGTGTTCTGTTGTCCAGCCAATGTTTTACCCACGCTATCACCCTGGAACCCACTCCCAGGCTGGTTAATTTGACTATTAATCTTTTGTGTGGGACTGTGTCAAATGCCTTGCTAAAGTCTAGGTAGGTCATGTCAACAGCCACTCCCTGGTCTACTACTTTGGTCACCCAGTCAAAGAAATTAATTAGATTTGTCTGACATGACCTTCCCGCTTTGAACCCATGCTGTCTTGGGTCCTGTGCCCCACTGGCTTCTAGGTACTCAACAGTTCTTTCCTCCAGAAGTGATTCCATCACTTTCCCTACCACAGAGGTCAAACTGACAGGTCTGTAGTTTCCTACCTCTGTCTTGCTCCCACTTTTGTGAAGGGGAAATCACATCCGCCTTCCTCCAGTCCTCAGGTACCACCCCATCCTCCCATGATTTGTTAAACAGGGTAGTCAACAGTGTCACTAGTTCTCTTCTTAATTCTTTTAGAATTCTGGGGTGAATTCCATCGGGCCCCTTTGCTTTGTCCACCTTCAGTTTTAGGAGTTCTTTCAGAACCCTTTCTTCTGTGAAAGGACTGGGATCGACCCCCCCCCCATCTAGACTGCTTCTGTTAATTGGATTAGCACCTCCCCCTCCTCCTCTTTTGTGAATACTGAGCAGAAGTATTTGTTCAGTATCTCTGCTTTTTCACTGTCCCTCTCTGCCCACCCACCGTCCATTATATTCAGCCTCACTATCCCTCCCTTTGTCTTTCTATGCTCCCTGATATACCTATAAAAGGTTTTATCCCCCTTCTTAACCGAGTTGGCTATCTTTTCCTCAGTTTGGGCCTTTGCTATTCTGACTACCCTCCCTGCTTCCTTCTGCCTTAACTGGTACAGTCCTCTGTCCTGCTCTTTCTGTGTTTCCTTATACTTCCTAAATGCGGTCTTTTTTTCCCTAACCTTCACCGCCACCTCTTTTGAGAACCATAGTGGCTTTTTCTTTCATTTTGATTTATTTACTTCACACAAAGGCTTGTTGCCTCTGTGATGGCAGTTTTGATGTTTCTCCATTGTTGCTCCACCCCCACTTCTAGCCTGTTTACTAGTGCTTTTCTAAGGCATGCTCCCATCTTGCCAAAGTCAGCCCTCCTGAAGTACAGAACACTCACTTTTGTATGGCTTGACTCTGTAGCTGAGTTTATCATGAACCACACGGTTTGGTGGTTACTTGTTCCCAAATGGCTACCCACTTCTAGATCTGAGATCCTCTCACTGTCCCCATTTGAGAGTATGAGGTCTAAGATTGCTCCCTCACAAGTGGGTTCCAAAACTAGCTGTCCGAAGCATGCCACCTGAAGGGCATCGAGAATGACCCTGCTTTTGGCTGTGGCTGCAGCAAAGGTGCTCCAGTTAACATCTGACATATTCAGGTCCCCTATCAACAGTATCTCCCCTTTTTCTGCCATTCTAAGGATGCCTTCAATCATATCCTTGTCCATTCCCTCCCCCGACATGGGGGTCTGTATACAACCCCTGTGCGGATTGTGGTGCCATTTCCAGTCTCTAAGGTGACCCACAGAGCCTCCTCTCCTCCCTGTTTACTCTTTTGTTCAGTTGCTTTTATCCCTTCCCTTACATAGAGAGCTACTCCTCCCCCTCTTCTGCTCTCCCTGTCTCTCCTGTAGTTGTGTACCCTGGTATGTTAACATCCCAGTCATGGTTCTCTGTGTACCATGTTTCTGTGGCTGCTACGATATCCAGGCATTCCTCTTCCATCAAGGCCACCAGTTCAGGGAGCTTGTTTCCCAGACTACGGGCATTGGTACTCATTACCCTACATTTTTTGATGGCCTTACTCTTTTTGCCCCATCCCTGTCCTTATTAGTGCTTTGTCATTTTCTCCATTTACCCCTGCCCTTCTCCCTATTGACATCTCTATCTTGGTGTTTACTTCACTTACTACCCTGATCTTTGGGGGATGCTAGGATTTCCTTGCTCCTTTCCAGTGCCTCCCCCCTTGGCTAGTTTAAATGCTTGCCAATGAAGCATTTAAACCTATCACCTAGGATCCTGGTTCCCCTCCTGGACAGATGCAGACCATCATGCCAGTATAGGCCTGCATCCCTCCAGGTGGACCCCCAGTCCCCAATGAAGCCAAATCCCTGAGTTCTGCACCAGTTTTTCAACCACTGATTGAATCCCATGGTGTGGAGCACCCTAGCCTCACCCATGCCATTGACAGGCAGCACCTCCGAGAAGGTTACCATGCGTGCTACTTGTCTAAGGCCCCTCCCCAACTCCACAAACTCTTCCTGCACTGCTCTGCTCCCTTTCTTGGTCAGGTCAGTTGTCCCTAGGTGGACAATGACATCCAGCTACCTACCCTATGCAGTTGCTCCAGCGATCCTGAGGATTCGCTCCCTGTCCCTCCAAGCCATGGTGCCAGGCAGGCACCTTACCTCCCTCTCCCCTTCCTCCCCCAGTTCTACCTTCCTAACAATGGAGTCCCCCACCAGGAATTGTTTCCTTCCCTGTGTGGTCTCATGTCACCCTCCTGTGGGTCTCCTTTGTGGAGGTTCCAAGCATCCTCCTTGTCTCCACTGTGGGTGCCTCCATAGAGGAACCACACTTTGCCAGAATGGCATATGAATTGTGGAGAGGTACAACTGGAGGGATGCGCCTCTGTTGCACCACCTTCACCCTCTCTGAGCCCACTGTGGTCCAACCGCTCCTCTTTCTTGGCAACCTCTGAGGCAATGGCAGTGTCCCTGGTGGTCCTTGGGTGGGAGAGGAGGTCCCACAAATCCTGGGCAACTCAACCTGTAGATAAGCAACCTCCTCCCTCAGCCCATAGAGGTGCCTACAGATGGGACAACACCATATCCTCCAGAAAGTCTCCCAGAAGACTGCTTCTCCACAGCTACTGCACTGTACCACTCATCATGTCTTATTTCTGGCCTCTTAACTGTTGTTTATAATACTTCCTCTTTCCTCTGTTTGCTTTTTGGTTTTTTTTCTCCCTACTTACTTACTACCTCTGTGCCCTTTAAGCTCCTGATCTTCCTGTTCTGAAACAAGACGTTCCTATATTTATCAGTAGTCTCCTTCCTTGCTCAGAGTCAGACCTCCGCAGCTGGGGGGGGGGGCATGGAGAGCTACTCTTTTCCTTCTAGGATGGTGAGTCTTTGGTGGCTCTGTGATCACTCACTTCCTGCTCCCAAACAGGAAGTTCCTGTTGTCAATCAAATTCTGTGCTTATAAAAGTAGAACTGGTTTAGGGTTGGGAGGTAGAGGGGAGGGAAGGAGGGCAATATAGCCCCAGTAGAGAAGTTTAGTTTTAACAGCAGCTCCTTCCTCCTGGTGTTCTCTGCCTCTTCTCTGGCAGAAGCTATCTAGGGCAGTGTTTAAATCTGGCTTTAACCTGGCTTCTTGCTAGCTAAGCCACTCCCCCTACTTTACAAATCTTTCTGCACTTAGTTAATGGCACACATAACAATTCCCTTCAGCTACCTGAGACAAACACCTAGATAACTGCACAGATAACAATTCACTTCAGCCAACTCAGACAAACACACTAACTTTTTTTTTGTTTGTTTTCACCCTAAATCGAAGGTCCCATTAGTAGAGTTCTAGTTCTTTAGTCCTGGTAGAGAAGTTTAGTTTTAACAGCAGCTCCTTCCTCCTGGTGTTCTCTGGTAGCCCTTGGGAGTTATGGTAATCCCATGAAATAACCTGCCACGGGGGGGGGGTGAGAATCAGTCTTTCATGTAGGGATCTAGGGCTGATAGACAAAAATAAATAATCAAAAAGGTATATATATTACATATTTCTTCAAAAAACTGGGCTTGAAGACACTCAGAGTCTCAAATCTTTGGAACAAGCCAAAACAGAAAACTTATTCCACTGTTCTAGATCTCTGCTGTCTGTAACTATGAGCTATCGAGCCCAGCTTTTTGAAGAAATGGTCTAATACAATCACATCAATTCACAACAAGAAAGGTAGACTCCACCCTACCACACACATACATTACATTTACTGTAGCAGTGGTAACACTCCTGAGTCTTCCTAATGGAGTGTGTAAAGTGTATTGTTGTGCTGCCTTCTTGGGGATACCTTTAATACAGTATAGCAAAAAAAATGTAAACACTGGCTAGAAGCCCCTACCTGACTGCAGAATTCACACTCCCGACACTCCCCAGTAGTGACAGCCACGAACACAACCAGCAGACACAGTCCTTCTCAGTCCAGCAAAGTGATGGGATTTCAGTGTAGTCTGGATTGATTCTGCTTCTGAAGGATTTTTCATTTTGCCTTGCTTAGCTGCAATGATGACTTTCCCCCCACACTCACAACACCAAGTGATTACAGCTCTTCTCCTCAATTGGTTGTTCTGACAGAGAGAAGTCTCTCTGTTCAGAAGTTCTAAGGAGTCAGGAGCAAGCCAGGAATAGGTGGGAGTACAGGCAGTGTACAGGCAGCTCCCGAAGAGATGGACACTGGCTCTTCTATGTGTGGTAGGCAGAAAAAAGACACAGACAGTGGTGACCCAACCCTGACGACTGCCAGTGCCCAACTGGTTCCCGCTGTAGCCTGCACTAAGCACCTGCCCTGCTCTCTTCCTCCAAATCCAATCTGATCTCCTGCCTGGGTGGTCATCCTTCTTCTGGGCTAGCTTCTTAGCCATGCTGCTCTCCAATGCTGCTGCTAGCCTGACTCTTTAACTCACGGCATTTAAACATAGTGCCACCTGGTAGCCACACCTCCTGATAACTCTGCAACCAATGCAGTCATCTCGGACGTCACCAGGAGGTCGTGGTGTGGACCTGATTGAGAGCAGACAGCTCCACCCTCTGCCACCCCCCCCAAAGAAAGCCCTGGGATGTGGGAAAACCCCTTGAAAAATGAACAAAGAGGGACAGCCACACAAGGAGTCGGACGGGCAACAAGCTGCGCAGCTACTGCCGTAATGTGGTTAATTCATTTGTGCCATGGCCGCCCACCTAACTCCATGACCAACCGTTAATTAATTTGTGCCACGGCCACCTACCTAACTCTATGACTGACCGTACAGCTAGCTGTAGGAGGCTGGAGCTGCTGCAATGATTTTTACAGAAGCCTGGGAGGAGCAAAGGGAAAGGAAAACTGTTGGAAGGAGGTAGTAGGTAGACTTTCGTATTGCTGTTTGGTACATGGGCAAAAAGCGGGACATTTAGCATCCCACAGCTGGGAGGGGCAGGAGATGGGACGGCACCTTGAAAAGTGGGACTATCCCATGGGAAATGGGATGGGTGGCAACCATAGTGGGCAGTGGCACATGACACAGCATCCCAAATATCCTGATCGGTATCCTACATCTTATGTCTGCCGCGGGCCTGTGGGCCTGTGGCACACACACGCTGGGCTGCCAAAAGCCATGTCACATGCTTTTGTCCTGATTTGGGCTGCCCAAAAGGTGGCAACCCTAGGGGCCAACTCCCAAAGTGTGCTTTAATTTTGTTAATAAAGAACTATTATTTGGTTTTAGACATCTGAATGTACAAAGATGTGTTTACATGTTATGATTTACTGTTTGTACATTAAAAATAAGATGTTTTGAAAAAAATTGCATTTGAAAAGACTGAATGGGCAGAGTCTAAGGTGGTCACCTGATACTTTCTAAATATAAAGGGAGGCAACCTAGATGGCCAGATCAAATCAGTTATGAGTTCAGTATAGTACTGGCCCTGGTGTGGGAGATCTGCAATCCTCTTTCAGATCCCGAAGAAAGGTTGGGTTATTTTCTAGCTTGTAGCAATCTTCTGAAGCGGAACAGTCATGATGCTGTAATTTCATTGAAGATTATGGATGTTATTTCTTTTATTTATTTTTCTTTATTTTGTCATAAAAGTCTGCTCTATTTGTTTGTTAATCTTTAATAAAGAATCAGTTTGGCACTTCTTTAGCCTTGCTACACTTGATTCCAGTGTCCATGTGTTCATCTATTTCTTACTGCCTCCAACACTGGTGTGAGAAGTGGGATATTGGGTGTGACACTGGTACCTGCCAGGAAGTGGACGGCGGATGCAGTCGACAGAAGCAGACAAGACCCTCACAAAACCCAGCAATGTCCTCACAAGAACAATGGCTGAAAAGTATGGGGAAACATCATTACCAGGCCTGGGTCCTGATGTCCAGAGGAAAATGGCCAAAGAGGAGGGACAGGAGCTGGAAGAAAAGGGTGAGGATGAGAATCCTGCTATGTTAGATGAATCCCCAGAGGACATGCTGGGCCTATTGAGATGACTTTGTATTAAGCAACTGGTCATGGACAGACAGAGGAAGGATGATCTCAGAAGTGAGACCATGTGGACTGAAACCTTACAGGCCATACAGGCAGTGGGTTCTCGGAACCCTCCTCCTGCAGATACCCCAAAAGACATTACGTTAACAAAACTTGGAGAGACTGATGACATAGAGGCCTACTTGACCACTTTTGAGTGTATAGTAGAAGCATGTGGGTGGCCAAGGACACAGTGGGTTATTCATTTGGTGCCATATCTATCTGGCAAATCCCAGCTCACCTACAGTAATATGGACAGTGGCCAGGCTGAGAACTACAATGCTGTCAAGCGAGCTGTATTACAAAGGTAGGATATAAGCCCAGAAACATATAGGCAGAAGTTTCAGACTTTTAAATTCCATGCAGGAGATATCCATCGAGAAGCCTTTGCATGACTGAATGACCTCTACCATAAATGGTTGCAGCCAGTGTCAAAACAGAAGACCAGATGCTCAAAATGATTATCCTGGAGCAATACATTTGAGTTCTACCAACTGATGTGCAAGTGTGGGTGAGGGAGCACAGGCCTGAGACTGCAGAGAAGGTATAACCTTAGCAGAGGACTATCTAGCTGCCAGACCTCATCGTCAAAGAGGGCAACTTGCAACTGGTGCTACCCCTACACTGGTAAGATCTTCTGTTACTACTTTTTCTTCACCCTCTGGGAATAGTGGGAACTCTAAAATGTATAAATCAGGCAGATCCCACAATCCTAACATCAATTGTAGAGAATGCCAAGAAAAAGGGCACATAGCCCAGTTCTGCCCTAAGAGAAAAACAGCACCAGCCAAGTTGGCTTTAGCAAACTGGGGTCATTTCATAGCACAGTGGATTCCACTTAAGTGCACTTCGGATAAGTGCACATTCTGCTTTAATGCACAACTTTCCCGTTTCCCATTTTTTCTGCTATATTCGTAATGTTAAATCTTCCGCTTTAATGCATTTCGGATAAGCGCACATTTCGGCAAACTACACGGCAACTCACTTCATTTACACATATCTCATAATGTATTTAACACCTGTTAAGTGCACAGGTGTTTTAACAATGGCATAAGCACAGTTTATAACTCAGGTAATGAGGGTTAACTAGGTGTTGCAGCTGTGTTTAACAGCTTGCTTACCTTATGCATTCACTTGCCCCATTCAGTATATAGCAGCAGTATGGATCAAAAACAAAGACCAGGATTATAAACAGAGTTGTGTGGGGAAAAAACTGAGGAGGTTGAATCCGCCTCAAGATGGTTTTCCACCGGTTGTAGTATGGACGCTCCTGTCAATAGTTCTATTCTTGTTAAAAAAGCAGAGGATCTGGCTGCAGCAATCAGGACTAATTTCACAGTGGCCAGCAGCTGGCTGAAATGCTGGAAGAAGAGAAATGGGATAATTTTCAAATGCTGTAATGGCAAAAAAAAAGGATGCAGACAGCAAGTTGGCGGAGACCTGGCTGGCTACTGTGCTCCCTCAACAGTTTAAGAACTATGCTCAAAGCCAAAACAAAGCAAAATTATTCTTTGGCACAGGAAATACAGGTGGAACTCTGAACTGTAATGAATTTATCTTTTTTTTTAACTGCCAGTGCTTCGTACAGTACTGTATTTATTTAAAGTATTTTTCTTAGTGTTGTATTCTTTAACGTGATATTTTAAACCTTTGATGTAATTAATTTGATGGAAATTAAATGTTTATATGTTATGCGCTAAGTGGGTCCAGGGTCTTTAATGCTGTGCAGCCACAAAATGGCAATTTCAGGTAAATGCACATTCCATTTAAATGCACACTTTTTCGATGCAAACCGGGTGTGCATTTACGCGGATTCCACCGTACCAGTAAAGATTGGGAATCAAGAAGTCTATGGACTGGTCAATTTTGGAAGTACATAGACCCTTGTAAGATCTGACTTGATAAAGATGGATGGGGATAGATGTTCTGAAATTACAGTTGTATGCATTTATGTTGATACCCATCGATATCCCTTGACTATCATTGATTTACACATACATGGCAAGAATCATCAACTCCCTGAGGGACTGGTTCCTCATCTGCCTGTTCCGGTGGTCATCAGATATGACTATCCAGAGTTTCATATTTTAGTAACCCAAGGTGATGGTGTTTTCACTGTTACTTCCAGATCACAGTCTAAACAGGAAGAACAATGGGCCCGCCTGTTTTCATTTGAGGAAGATATCATTGGATTACTGGGGAAGACAAGAAAAAACAGATGAGAAAGAAGACAAGATAAAAAAAAATGGACTGTGAATAAACACTCCAGTTCACAAGCTACTGATGATGTTGATGTTGCTGTTAAAGTCAATCTTATTCATTTTTTACAGGTAGCAGAAAAGAAAACGTTTGATACAGAGCAGGCTGCGGAGCTAAGTCTAAAACCTTTTTTTCAGATGGTGGGGTAAGAAGAACAGAAAAGGACCCATTGTATCCTAAGGGATGGGCTACTCTACACAGTGTGTACAAACCCTACTACCAGCTATTGGTCCCTGTACAGTACCACGAGCAGTTGATACACCTAGCTCATGATATCTCATTAGCAGGTCATTTAGAGTGAGGCCGTACACTAATTATGTTACTGCTCAGATATCATTGAGCAGGTATCCACGAGCAAGTAGTTGACTATTGTCACAGCTGTCAGGAGTGCCAAAAAGTAGCCACTATAACCAAGAAGGATATGGTTCTACTCCAACCGTTACCTTTGACCACCACCCGCTTTAGCAGAATAGCTATGGATATAGTGGGGCCCCTAAAGATAAGCACCAAGGGTAACAAGTTTAACCTAGTACTTTGATTATTGTACAGTGTACACTGAGGCAATTCCCCTATGTACCATCACTGCTGAAAAGATTGCAGAGGGACTGGTGAAAGTATTTAGCAGGGTGGGGATACTGAAGGACATAATCACAGACCGGGGGAGTAACTTCTGTTCTAGATTGCTTACAAGACTGTATTCCTCTTTGGGAGTTGAGGCAATCCATACCTCCCCTCATTACACACAGACTAACAGGCTGGTTGAATGATTTAGCCAGACCTAAAGAAAATGCTGCATAAGTTTGTGTAGGATAAAGGTTTTACCCATCGACCAGCACCCCTGATTGGGTCCCCATCTCGCAGACAGCAATGCTTACATAGATATATGTACTAATCTTAGGGCACAGACAGTTATCGTTCAGGCAGAAGTGTCAGGATCTGAGTTCTACTGTATTTTTGCAAAGCATAATCATGCCTTACTATATTTTCATACTATATTGTAACACCAGGAGAAGCTGCTATACATATTATTGTATAATCATTAGTTAGGCAATAGTGCCATCTTTAGCACTTATGCAGAACTATAACCACAAGTGTCCTTGGAAGAAGCACAAGATCCCATTGTTTCATGTTATCTCTTTTTGCTAGCTAAGCAAGCTTTCCCATGCTAGTTAGGAGTCATGTTATTTGCATTTGTCCAATTACAAAAGTTTGCATATATCCTCTCAGCTGTTGCTATGACAATTATCTGGGGTATAAGACCCTTTGCATTACACATTTTCTCTGAAATGAGACTAGACTGCTGCCTACATAGGTAAGAAAACTGGATGCATTCTCCCGGTGGTCACACCATTGGTTATAAGCTTGCTTTATATACCAGTAATAAATCATATTTCCTGTTTGGGCACCACTTGTCTGTTGTCTCTTCTCAATGGTGCAGTTCCAACAAGACCTGAGAAAGTTCATTTTATTACCCCTTTATATTTGGTGACCATGTGCAGGTTGGAATGTACAAAGTGAGGATTCCATTCAATTAATTTTGAATGTCAAGTAGTGTAATGCACCCTGTTGCCTATTTGGGTCTACTTGTGCTTACAGTGGTTGTTCTGTGATGGACTCATTCCATCTTGGTCTCAGGCATGGCAGACCCACACCGGACCCTGGTACACTCCCTTTGCGAATAGCAGCGTACCACCTTAGCACACCGTTTGCCCACGTGGGACCAGGAAGACATTGTGTGATGGCGCCAAGGATTTAAGTCCAGTTTTTTGACCGCTTTCTTTGTTTGTTTGTCTTCCCCCTTGTTTGTAATGCCTGAGTTGTGCACAGAACTGAGACTGGATGTCTCAAACTATCTCACCTGCCATGGAGGGTGGACTGATATTGCACTGGATGTGAAATCAGCAGAAAATCCGTTATTGATGATCTCTGATCATTACCTAGAGTCCAAGCATAAATCCAAGAAATATCACCTTAAAGGTCTCTTGGTTGAGACTCTAAACACCACTGTTAAGAGTCTCATGGTGAAATGTGTTTCCCTTGAGCTGCAAAACGTGTCTATAAAAAAAGAGATGAGCTTGCAGACATCGGAGTTCAAGAAAAAAGAACAGAAAATAACAGAAGAGACACAGTCACTCCTTGATGCCAATAACAGGCTGTTGCATTGTTCTTCTCAAGACTGAGCACAACATTTACATGTTAAGAGATGATTGTGAAAGGCTAAAATGCGATAAGAAAGTTAACTTATTTGAATGATATTTTGAGTGATAAGAATGAGTGTTTGAGAGAAGAAAATGCTTAGTTGAAAGAGAAGAATGAAAGATTGACTCATGAGCTAGATATGAAACTTAGGGAGAATGTCGAATTGGGTGCCGCATACAGAGTATTGCAGCATGAAGTAGAGATGGGTATTGAGCAGAGCACTGCAAAAATTTGTCATAAGACATGTAGAACAAAGATGGTGAAACTGCGCCATCAGTGAGAGGTTCTCGCTGGTCATGTTAAGGCTATGAATGGATTACAATTCACTCCCACTGATATTGCGTCATCTGGCGATGACGACTCAGATTTCAATGACAAGGGTACTCCCATCACATCCAAGTCCACACCCCACAGGGCTGTCATATTTGCCAGCCATCCCCAAGATGGTGCCCACATACAGACACCATCCACCTTGCCACATCTCCACAAACATGACGGAAGCAGCATCACACGCCAAAATGGCGACCCCCATGATTCAGGAGGAAGACCTATCCCCAGTAATGTGCAACCGCTTGCTCCTCTCTCCAAGGAGGACAACACAGAGGTGCATGCGGTTTAATCCAGGAAGCCATTACCAATCTGATGGCCTCGGATGAATGCCACAGATAGATCCAGAATAGAATCAACCTGATGTTTGAGGACATAATTAATCAGGACTGCGCATTCCGAGCAGTTGCTGATGCGGTGTCGGAAGCTGCCCTTCAAGGTGCTGCAGGTCGCATTGACTTGAACGAGATGCCCCATTTGACCAGTCCCTTACAGGTCGCTCACTCTTTTCAGCAAATTGCCCAAAGCATTGGACAGATAGGTCCGACTGATAACCTCAGTTGTCATTTTTTTTATTTTTTTTATTTTATTTTATTAAGTCTAGGATTACAAATACCTTTGAGCCAAGGCTGTTTTACAAAGGTTCCACGTCAGAGAAATACAAATTATGGAGAACATCAAGACAGATATTACAGCAATGTGGACATTGCAAACAGATTACAGATTAATACAATTCAAGGGTAGCATTGTAAGCAAGGCAGCCAGCGGCATTTGTCAGAGAAAACAGACAAGAGATGAGAAGTGCCAGAATCATAGGGAGAGGGAAGGGGGGAGAAAGAATGTAGGTAGGGTGGGTATAGGGTGAAAAGTGCAGCATTGGGGTACCAAGATGTGAGGGTAGAATCCAGTGAGGAGGGGAGGGGGGACCACTAGAGCAGGCAGGGAAGTGGAGAAACAAGGTTAAGTTGGGCAGTCACAGGAGCTGTTGGTAGTGAGATAGTCCCGGAGCCTAGTTTTAAACATACCAATTGTTGGGGCAGAATAGATGATGGGGCTGAGGCCATTGAACCAGAGTGGCGCTCGATAAGCAAAAGAGCGTTGTCCCTGTGAAGTGTGATAGTGGGGGACTTTCAGTAGTTGTAGCGTGGATCTCCGAAGGCACCATTTGTTGGTTCGATGTTGTAACAGAGTTAAGAACCCAGAAGGTGCAAGGCCAAGGTAGATATTTTTTGCCATGGAGTAGGTGAGAAACTTTATGTGGTTTGATAGTTGGAGCCAGCCGGTCTGGATGCAGAGGTCACATGTGTGGGTGAGACGGTGAGCACCTGTGATGAGCCGACATGCCTTATTTAAGGCAGTTGAGAGGCGTCTAAGGGTTGTGGCTGTGGCTGAGCCATAAATGATGAGACCATAGTCTATTACAGAGATCACAGAGCTCAGGACTGCAACCTTCAAAGCTTCTGGCGTGAGGTGTTGTCTGTGTCTGTAGAGGAGACCAAGCCATGTATTAGCAGCTCTAGCTACATTATCTATGTGAGGTCTATAGGAGAGATTAGGGTCAAGCTGTATCCCTAAGTATTTGAAGGACCCCACCTGATCTAGAGTGTTCCCCTGGGTGGTGGAGATAGCCAAGTGGTGTAGCTTATGTGGGTTATGAGAGCTGCAAAAGAGCATAGATTTGGTTTTCTTGTCATTGAGGACCCGTTTATGATTAAGAAACCATGTCTCTACAGAACTGAAACCAAGTTGAAGGTTGTGTTGAAGAGTTGCAAGATCTTTGTGAGTGGAGTATACAACAGCATCATCGGCATATAGTATGATCTGCTCAGAGCAATGGTAAGGGAGGGAGTTTAAGAAAAGGCTAAAAAGGAGGGGGCCCAGTATGGATCCCTGTGGGACACCTGAGCAAACAGGCAGAGTGTCAGAAAGAGCGTCAGGAATTTTTACTCTCTGCGATCGGTTTTCTAAGTAGCTTTTAAACCAGAGAGAAGAGTCAGGTGATAGTCCGGTATTCAGTAGTTGGTCAATTAGTAGTCCATGGTGTACTGTATCGAAGGCCTTGGAGAGGTCGACGAAAACAGCCCCTGTGAGAAGGCCGTTGTCAAGGGATTTGTGCAAAGCTCCAGTGAACTCAAGAAGGGCTGTGGTGGTGCTGTGACCTTTCCAGAAACCATGTTGTTGTGGAAAAGGTATATTGTATTTATCCAAGTGGTCAGTAAGTTGATCAGCCACGATGCGCTCAAGTGCCTTAAAGAGTGGGGGCAGTATGGAGATAGGGCAATAATTTGAGTGATTTGTCTTATCCCCACTTTTATGGACAGGTGTCACAGTGGCTGTTTTCCATATGTCTGGGAATTTTCCACAGCTGAGAGAGAGGTTTAGGATTTTTGTTAATGGATGAATTACCTCATAGAGCGTGAGCAACAGAAGCTTAAGGTCCAGAGTGTCGCTACTAGATCTAGATTTAGAAACAGCTGCAGTAATATAGCAGCGAGCTTCATTCAGCCTTACCTCCCTGAAGTAGAAGAGGGGATGGTTAGAATGAGGGGCTGAGGTATTTGGGGAGTAGGCCCTGTTTTCGAAAGAGTCATGGGGTAGGACAGCACTAAGGTCTGAAAAAGCCATGTTAAAGATGTTTGCGATCACCTTGGGGTCGAGGGTTGAGAATACATCAACCATTAACATGGCCGGAGATGTTTTTGTCTGCTTCCCTGTGACATCCTTGATATTGTCCCAGAAAGCACGACCATTACCCCATGTATTGGCGAAAGCGTCTTTGTAATAGGTGGATTTCGTTAGCCGGATGGCTTTAGTGCAGGCATTTCATGCTTGTTTGTAATTTTGGATGTCCAGTTGTTTGCCAGTGGCCCTGGCAACTGTCCAGAGGTGGTCCCTTAGTTTCAGCTGTGAGAGAAGAGCTGCAGTGAGCCATGGGTTAGAGAGAAAGAGAGAGATTTTGTTTTGCACCTTTTAGCAGGGGCAAAGGGGTCGGGGTCACAGGCTTTGTTGAAAATTGAGATGAAGTGATCAAGAGCCAAGTTAACATCTGTTGCTTCATAGATGGGTAGCCAGTCTTGTAGAAGCAGGTATTGTTTGAGATGTGGAAGTTTTCAACGAGGAATTTGTTAGACCATGCTCACATGACTGGGGAGTGGTCACTGAGAGAGTCTGGGAGAACGGTCATATGAGAAATCCTTGTAGGGTGAGTGGTGAGGACTCAATCCAGGAGGGTACTGGTGCCAGTTTTGTAGTTAATCTTAGTAGGGGAGTTTACCATTTGTGTGAGGTTAACAGCTGAGATGGAGTCTTTATAGGCACTGGCGCTCGATGCTAACCAGTTTATGTTGAAATCCCCTAGTAGAATAAGTTCAGCTTCAGGAAGATGAGAGTTGATAAAGTTTAGTACGTCATTGAAGCCATGTTTAGGGTCCCTGGGCGGTCATTTGGAGAAGGTGTGCTCCCTCTGTGAGAAGTTTCCTTTCCAACCAGAGTACCAGGTTCAAGTCCAGAGACAGACCATTGAGCCTACTCTCTTTGTCATGCTCCCAGAGGAGGTCCACATTGCCCAGACACTTGCCTACAATGACATTGCACAAGCACTCCTGGCTGCCAATGCCCCAGGAATCACTGGAGCCTGGTTGGCCTACAAGGTCAAGCAAAATGCCAAAGAAAACCCTGCAGCTTACCATCAGCGATTGTGGCTCGCCTAAGAGGCTGGAAAAGGCCTTGCGGGTGAAGTAGCCCATAAAGGCCAGATTGAGTACAAGAATTTGTATATTCAGAACATGATTCCAGCCCTTCGGGAAAAGGTTGAACTCAATGTTTACCTGGAGACCAACACCTTCGCAGAAATTCTTACCAAGACAGAGCGCACATTTCAGGTCTACATCCGTAACCTCACCTCTGGTAAGAACAACAAGGCCGCTGCCGCCATCCAAACCCCGGCATCCCCGACACCTGCAGTGTAACTTACTGCTGTGCAGCCTGCCTCTGATCCGCCTATCCATTACATGGTGGAAGGCAACAATAAAAGATCAGACACCCCTTCTAATGACAAGCAGTGATACAAGGGGGGGGGTTACAGGAACTGGAACAATAACAGGAATAACAAAGACCTGAGCAACTGGAAAAACCCCAATGTCCAATCTGATGGTCAGTACCATAATGGTCCCTGCTATCAGAGCCTTAAGGATGAAAATGAGACCCTCATTAAGTTACTGGAGGAAATTCGAGCTGAGAGAGAGACTAGGCCTACACGTACTGTAGCAGCTCTCGCTAAGGGATTATCCTAGGGAAATCTTTTCCTGTCCTCGGCACCTGAACAATCGAGCAGCTGAGAAAAGAATCCTTTTGTAGCATTGATGACTCGCCAGGCCGATATGATGACTAAGGAGGAAACAATCGAGCAGGCCGCTGTCGCACCTGCGATGTCACAGGTACAGCCTTTGTATCCTGTGCAAGACATCTAGGAGGCTAAGAAAGACCCTGCTGGCCTCCGATTCCAGGAACAGGATGATGATCATGATGATTCTGAGAATGCGGATTGACAATTACAGGCCCCAGTCCAGATTGTGTGCGATCTGCTTGTTGACACAAATGGATGGCCTTGTATAAAGGCCACGGTCGGGGGCTGCCAACTGAATATGCTTCTGGATACAGGAGCAGCCATGTCTGTTCTCCATGATGAGAACCCAGCCATGTCTGACTGGTCTACTGGCTGGAAGACCAGTGCACAGGGTGTATATGGTACACAGCTACACACCTACTGATCTGTGTCCTTACCTGTGGTGGTAGGCCACCTCAACACTGATTTTGCCTTTGACCTCATGGTATTATGTCACTACCCCAGCATACTGGGAATTGATTTCCTTGCACTACATGGCTGTGTAGTAGACCTAGCCAACAGGCTATTGCTCCAGATCAAAGGACAATGTCATGCTATTACCATCCCAGACTCACATGTGGTGGCCGCTGTCTCCCATAATAACAAGGAGTATGACATCATGACCTTGTTCAAAAGTCAAGACCTGTTTTCTGAACTTCCACCTTTGCTGCAAAAATATCTTGATGTGTTTGCTACCCGCAAGCATGATTGTGGTAGGATGCACACCACCACTGAGATTCCAGGACCTAATCCTGTGAGGCAGAAGTAGTTTCCATTTCCTGCTGAAGCCCTGCCATCACTTAGAGAAACAATCAAGTCACTGCTGCAACAAGGAGTGATTAGGACTTGTGTCTCTACCATCAATTCACCTATTTGGCCAGTGAAAACGCCAAATGGAGCTTGGAGGCTTACAACTGATTACAGAAAACTTAATCAAATCACCCCAGTTGTGTCCCAACTGTAGCATCAGCCCCAGATGTACTCAAGTTGCTGACACCTAACAAAAAGTGGTTTTCAGCTCTTGACATTTCTAATGGGTTTTGGTCACTCCCATTTGCACAGGTAAGTCAGTACAAATTTGCCTTCAGCTTTGATGGGCGCCAGTATACCTGGACCTGTGTTCCCCAGGGCTTCCATAGTAGCCCCTCCCTTTTCCATCTCCCCGTGATAGATGCCCTGTGGGGATTTTCCATACCCCAGAGTCTCCTGCAGTGCATGGATGATTTGTTTCTGGCAACCACCATGAATGGAGAACATCTGACCCTTTTATATGAATTACTGACTCTCCTCGGGAGAGCAGGCCTCAAATGCAACCCCTCTAAAGTGCAATTGTGTGAGAAAGAGGTTATTTTCCTTGGTCTGTGCATCACAGACCAAGGCAGGAACCCAGCTATCAAGAAGATCCAGGGCTTACAAGATCTGCCACTCCATGCCAGTGTGGCAACACTCAGATGATTCCTGGGAATGGTGACCTACTCCAGGGACTTTATTCCTGATTTTGCCTTGAAGTCTGCTCCCCTGTATGAACTCCTGAAAAAGGACATCCCATGGAGATGGGGCTCCGCTCATACTGAAGCTGCTACACAGCTAAAGCAGGCCTTGGCCTCAGCCCCAGCACTGATCAATCCCAATCAGAATCTACCCTTCCATTTGGAAACTGCCACTTCTGATGTGGCTATGGCTACAGTGCTGGCTCAGAAGTACAAAGGGTACTATAGAGCCATTGCCTATGCATCACAGATGCTTTCCCCAGTAGAGAGAAAATATAGTCTCTGCAAAAGAACTCTTTTGGCAACCTATTGAGCAGTCAAGCATTTTCTGTACATCATTGGGTATGCTCCATTTGTTTTGCATACCTGCCACACCCCAACCAATTTTTGCTTTCAGGCAAAGTGAAAGATGGTTCAGTCTCTAACACCAGACTAACCCATTGGTCTTTGGTTTTGCAGGAAAGGGACATCAAAGTACTGCCTGCCAAAATGCCCTCAATCCTGGCCCATGGCCTACTCCACACAGGTACGCCCCATGACTGTGCCCTCCAACCCCCTGATCTACCTGATCCAGGACCATTTTTACTGGCAACAACTGAAGTTCTGGAAGATACCAGCATGTTTTGTACCTTCACAGATAGCTCCGCCTCTTATGTGGATGGAGAGCAGGTGGTGGGGTTAGAGTGCTCATTCTGGATCATGAAGGCGATATCAGGCGCATTTCCAGGAAATACACTATCTCCTCTCAGTAAGCCAAAATGGCAGCTGTGGCCTGTGCATTGGAGATCATGCCCCATGGTGACAAGGATGCCATCATTTTTGCAGACTCCAATTGGGTCTGCTCATCCCTTACTGAGTTTTTCCCATTCTGGCAGAGGAACAATTTTACATCATCTCATGGCATACCTGTCAAATACAGGGATCTGTTTGTGCATATACACACCCTGACACAAATGTTTGCTCACAAACTGTACATTCAGAAGGTAAAGACCCACTGTAAATCTGACCCATAAAATGAATTCAATGAATGAACAGACTCGGTAGCCAAAGCAGGCACTCTGTGGGGGAGGCATGAACAATGACTCACCCAACAGGCATAGCAGCTATAGTGACTGCTAACACTAAGCAGAAACCAGTACCAGAACCTCCACTGGACCTTTCTGCTGCACAGAAATCTGACCCAGAACTGAAACATGTCTTCAACTTCATAGACAAAGGAACTGAAGAGCCATTACCTGTTGGTAGTCCAAACAAGAGACACTCTGACAATATACATCTGTCCAGTGATTAATAGCTCATCTGGTATTGAAAAGAGGATACAGGTGACAAATTGTGGGTTGCACCACAATCCCTACGAACCCAATTTATCCACATGGTTCATGATACCCCCACTGGTGGACACCAGGGAGCAGAGAACACCCTCGAGAGACTTAAAACTGACATATGGTGGTCTGGTATGGCCAAAGATGTAGATCATTATGTGAACAACTGCATAGTGTGTGCCCAGAACAGTCCACTTTCAGTAAAGCAAAATGCCAACGTGTTGCCCCAAAGGCAAACTGGACCATGGAATGCAATACAAATTGATTTCATTGGCCCTCTTACCAACTCTAGTAAGAACTACAAGTATGCACTTGTTACAGATTTGTTCTCTGAGTGGGTGAAAGCATTTCCCACTAAGAACAACATGGCAAAGACAACTGCCAATATCCTGGTGGATCAATTGTTCTCCAGGTGGGGCCTGCCTTTGAAGGTAGACTCAGACCAGGGAACTAGCTGTACAGCTGAGCTGATGAAGCAGGCACTCCAACGACTTGGAGTAGATCAGAAATTCCACATTCCTTGCCACTGTCAATCATCAGGCCAGGTAGAAAGAGCCAACAGAAGAATCAAACAGATGCTATGCAAATTCATTGATGACAATCCTAAGGATTGAGATTCCCTCTTGCCACTACTGCTAATGGCAATTAGGAGCACTCCTGCAGCCACTACTCAGTATACACCTTATGAGGTTATGACTGGTAGAGCCATGAGATTACCTGAGCACCTCTTGATTGATCTCCACACCCTTACTGCAGACTGAGTCTCTGTAGACAAATAAGTTGAAAAGCTTCATGACGACATCATGAAGATACACTTGTGTGCTGCCAATCAAATGCGCGAAGCTCAATAACAAGCTAAAGCTCATTTTGATAAGTATGTTAAAGAAGTCGACTGGCAAGTTGGAGACCAAGTTATGCTTCTCCAGTACAGGTAACACAATCACTCATTTGCCAGCAAATGGGAAGGCCCCTATCCCATTGTTAACAAACTCAGTCCTGCTGTGTACCAGGTTCAAGTTCAACAGCAAAAGAAGACCACCGACAAGTGTTTCCATGCTAATCAGCTCAAACTGTATAAAGGTGACTAAATGTACTTTTCCTAACCCACTTTGGGTGGAATAGTACCCACACTTAATAAACCTTTTTCTGTTCTTTTACAGGTATACTGGCAAAATGTCTATCTTGCATCTCTATCTCCTGCTGGTGGGACTACTGACATTGACTGTGACTACACCACCATGCATAGCCCCTCAAACTCATAAAGACCACGTAGAACACCTAATTAGTAAACTTGAACATTCAGCCCCCATGGGAGTCCTTAACAATGTCCATAAGAAAATGGTTAAAGTAACTGAAGGCTCAGACACCTTTCTTGATGCAGTAGTAGTTGCCCCTGACAAATCTTCTCTTTCTATCAAATGGGAAACTGATGCTATGGGTTACACATTCCCTGTAGCTCATCTATCCAAAGGTACATTCCTTGGTTGACCAAACACTGACATTTCTAAGAATGGTACTCTTTCTATCAGACAGACTTCTCCTAGACACACTGGTCGGTATAACCCTACCACTCTCATTAAACCTGCTTGGTGTAGCCACCTCTCCTCTGAGGAAGTATGTTATTTCTGTCTTCACAACTATGTAACTACTGAAGCTCTTTTTCTTTCCATAGTCCAACCAAGCCAAGAAGAGTTGATTAACTGTCCTCCCCAGGAGGAAGTTCCTCCTAGTGGTCTGACCACCACTTCCCTACCAGAAGCCCTGATTAATAATGTACAATTTATGCACGTCCCAGTTATTTTCAATCTCACGCATTGGAACATGGCTGAAATTGGCTTCTGTCATACTACCAATACCTCTAAATTTTACAGTATGATGCTTACAGATATTGTTGCTGCTTATCAAACATGTACTAATGATCCCATTGGTAGACCCCATGCCACTGATCATTTAGGAGTCTTTAGACGTGCTCCTAAGGCTAATCCAAACCCTAAATCACATTCACACACCAAACGAGATGTTGCTGACATAGCTGGTGCAGCCAGTTCAGTTTCAGGCATTACTGGAGCAACCAGTACTATATCTGGCCTTTCTGGTTCAGGCATATCTATTTGGAATAGAGCAGACATAGCTGCTATTAAAAGCACAAACACTTCAATTTCAACAAGCTATTAATAATGTTGTTTTACCCCCATTTTACCTGGTGTAAATTATTTAAGTAATGAGGCACGTTTTACTGTTTACAACATGCAGGAAATTGCCAAAGGGTTCAATGATACTAAACATAAAAGTAATGAACTAATTTTTCAAAATAATAAGGAGGTAGAGAAGCAATATATTGGTCGTAAAATGTTATGCTCTGCCTTTGGCTCTTATGTTATTTCTACTGTTAACAGTCTCTTCAGAGATTTAGAAACAGGCAGAATTCTGGAAATTATTCATGATATCAGATTGGGTAAATGGTATTGCCTGCATTGCAGATCTATTGGTTGTATCTCTGCTTGTTTAGCTACTACTATAAACATTTCTATGTCCACAGCTAGGAAGTATTGGATATGTCTCCAGATATCCTAATCAAGCACTTTCTTATTTTATAAAAACTTGTTCTATCAAAGACATGTTTGTAACATTTACTCTTTCTTTACCACGTTTTGATCCTGATACAGCTGTATTTGCTAAATTAGCCACAATTCACTCCATAGGCCATCTTGCTGATGATATTTATCGAGAACGAACTGAACTACCTTTAATACTGGTTAACTATCATCTTCTTCAAGCCTGGGTGGCACCCCATACAAACAGTTATGCCAAGAAGGGCTACTACTTCCTGTACCACTGTGATGTCTTTGACATCATGAAACCTGTCTGTGGATATGCTTCTGAACACCTCGACTGGGCACTGACCTTGGGTGAAGAATTGCCGTCCAATCCTACTGATGTTGACCAAGATGATAAATTCTGTTCTCCACAAGCTGCATCTTGAACACAAGCCCCTGAAAAGTCACATCCCAAAGCTACCTTGAAAAGGTACATTGCTTCACTACACGGCTCACCAACCAGTCTTATATCTTCCCAATACGTCTACAGCGATGGAGGGTGCCAAGTGTACAAGTCACGTACAGCTCTGATGGACAGTACTGCGTTGCCACCAACTGCAAGTCTTTTGCCTATGGTTCTAAAACTTTTGATGTTTCTAAATCTAATTTTTGTTTTATTCCACAGCAGAAAACAGTAATAGGTCACATTGTGATCATGCCTGTTCCTCTCCCTGAACCAGACGTTATTGGTACTGATCCCCAATACTTGCTTGCCTTGTCTCAATATTTACCCCTATTTAATGTGCACATTGACCCTTTGACACTTTCTTTGAAATCTCTTTTAGCTAGAAAAGAGTCACATTTAATCTATATTAGCAGTAATATATATAAAGCTACTGATGCTCTTAAAGATCTTATTCATGATGGTGATTTAAGCATTGTCTTAGGCAATACTTGGTTGGAACTCACTTTTAAAGTATTTCTTGTTATTCAAGCATTTTTGATCATTTTCCTAAGTTTTACTCTCTGCTGCCTATGATGTATCTTGAAACAACACAGAGAACAACTTAAATTCCTTTACAAGGCTCATTCTTTGGGCTTGTAAACAAAATTTTTTTTAGATCCATCCCACTACTCACATGTGATTGTTTGCTCCTTTAGAGGCAACACGGGGGGAATATTACTAATGGACCAACACCCAGATTGTGTCCCCATCTAGCAGACAGTAATGCTTACATAGATATATGTACTGATCTTAGGGCACAGACACTTATCGTACAAGCAGAAGTTTCAGGATCTGAGTTCTACTGTATTTTTGCAAAATATAATCATGCCTTATTATATTTTCATATTATATTGTAACACCAGGAGATGCTGCTATACATATTATTGTATAATCATTAGTTAGGCAATAGTGCCATCTTTAGCACTTATGCAGAACTGTAACCGCAAGTGTCCTTGGAAGAAGCACAAGATCCCACTGTTTCATGTTATCTCTTTTTGCTAGTTAAACAAGCTTTCCCATGCTAGTTAGAAGTCAGGTTATTTGCTTTTGCCCAATTACAGAGTTTTTATATATCTTCTCAGCTGTTGCTATGACAAGTATCAAGGGTATAAGACCCTTTGCATTACACATTTTCTCTGAAATAAGACTAGACTGCTGCCTACGTAGGTAAGAAAACTGGATGCATTCTCCCAGTGATGTCACCGTTGGTTAAAAACCTGCTTTATATACCAGTAATAAATCATATTTCCTGTTTGGACACCACTTGTCTGTTGTCTCTTCACTATGGTGTAGTTCCAACAAGACCTGAGAAAGGTCATTTTATTACACTGTTACAATGGGAAGACATGGGACATCTACCTCCCCTTTTTAATGTTTGCCTATAGGGAGGTACCACAGGCCTCGACTGTTTTTTCCCATTTGAGCTACTTTATGGGAGACCCCCCCCCCCCAATAAATGGATGTTGGATGGTGTCAGGGAGGAATGGGAAGGAGAAAAAGGTGAAACACCCAATACCTTGGAATACATGCTCAGGTTAAGACAAAAACTAAAGAAATATATTCAGTTGGCTCACCACCAGAATATGGAGAAACAAACTGGCCAAAAGAAGTTTTATGATCAAGGAGTGGATGCTAAAAATTACCAATCAGGTGACCAGATGTTAATGTTACTCCCCTCTTCCACTGACAAACTTTTAATGAAGTGGCAAGGCCCCTAACTATTCTGCAGCAAACTGGCCCTGTTACATAAGAAATAAAATTACCTGATAGACACCATAAGAAAGGTATCTATCAGTAAACTATATTGAAGAAGTGGGCTGACAGAGCCAGGGCCAGCTGCTTTGTGTATCCAGAGAAGGAGGATAGCGAACTGGAGGTTGCTGTAAACGCCTGGAGAGGCAAGGTAGACTATGTTTATTTATTTCAGTCTAGGATTAGACTATGTGACCTCCCTATCAATCCCTCTCTGGAACCACAGCAGAGGTCAGCCTTAAATGAGTTATTACAGAAACATCAAAAGACGTTCACATCTATCCCTGGTAAGGTACAGGTGATTCGCCATCATATAGAGGTAACTCAAACCACTCCCATCAGACAGAAGCCTTACAGGTTGACAGAAAAAGTGAGGGAGAAAGTTATAAAAGAGGTTGAAAAGATAATAATAATAATCTTTATTTTTAAGTGCCTTTTGAAATATCAAGATACTGTACAATGTAAATAATAAAACAGCAATAAAATCAGAGATACAAACAATAAAAGGTCTGTAAAGATCCATTCAATCAAATTAATATAGGGTAGTCCTGATGCTACAAATAAGTCTTAAATGCCTGTTTGAATCCCTCCACGGTCGTGCACTACCGGAGCTGACGGGGTAGAGAATTCCAGAGGGCTGGGGCCACGTACATGAATGCACGGGCCCCTAAATATTTTAGTAATACCTCAGAATCTTAGCAACCCCTCATCAGCCGAACGGAACTGTCACTAGGGGCAGTAAGGGACCAAGAGCTCTTTCAGGTAGTCAGGGTCAAGTCCATGTAGGGCTTTATACGTCAGTAGTCCAACTTTAAAGGTGATCCACCACTGAATTGGCAGCCAGTGCAGATTGCGCAGCACCAGTGTAATATGGGAGAAATGAGACGCCCCGCCAACAACCGGGCCACCGCATTCTGCACTAGCTGCAGGTGGCAGATATCAACCCCAGGTACCTCTAAGTAAAGGGAGTTGCAGTAATCACGGCATGAGGTCATGAAGGCATGGATCAATGAAGGAAGGTCACTGGATGGAACAAGGTGCAGCATCTAGGGGTAATCGAGCCATCCAGCAGTGAGTGGGTATTCCCAATTGTAGCTGTTGATAAAAAAGAAGGTGACAAGACTCTGTGTTGACTTCCACCACCTTAATGCAATATCAAAATTTGATGCCTATCCCATGCCAGGATTGATGATATTATAGATAGGCTGGGAATGCAAAATACATCACTACATTTGACCTCACAAAAGGATACTGGCAGATCCCCCTAGATAGCTCATCAAAGGAGAAGACAGCATAGTACCCTGATAAGGCTATATCAATTTGTGACTATGCCTTTGGGTTACATGGGGCACCGTCACATTCCAGTGCTTTATGGACCATACTTTACTCAGTTTGCTCGGTTTAGTTAGGTAGAAGTAAGTCCTAGGACCCATCATGTCTGCCTCTCCACACCATGTGGAGTATGATGTCTAGGTGCCCAATAAGTATTTATCAAGATATCTCTTAAAATGTTCAAAGTTTGATGCATCAACTATGTACTGTGGTAACTTGTTCCATAGTTTGCCAGCTCTTATCATGTAGAAATATTCCATTTTATTTTTATTTGCCATTGGCACAAACAATTGCCTGTTATTGCATCTTAGTGCACTAGTTTTATTTGCAAACTTAACCCCACAATCTGTCTTCAGAGTATTATCTTTCAGGATATTAAATAGTAATAGTAGATCACCTCCTCCATTTCTCCATGTATCTAACCCATATAATTTTAGTACTTTACACCTTTCCATATATTAAATATTTTGTAATTTAAGGATCAATTTTGTTATTTTTCTTTGCACACTCTCATGCAGTTTTTTTTTTGTTAGTTTTTTTTTTTTCCTTTACTATTACATGTATATCAGGAGACATTTTACAGACAGAAGATTTTCTATGATTACTTCAGGTTTGTTATTGTGCAGGACAGGAATGCATGTATTTCTTTTACTTTGATAGCACACAGAGACCAAAACCAAACTTTCCTTAACTGATATAGTATTGAGTCTGTCCAATCGCCCAGCCCTCCTCCCCATCCCTCTCGAGGACCCACTCTCTAAAGGCAGAAATCGGGGTCAATTCTCGCCTGATTGACTGACCATCTCCACCATAGGGCAGCAAAACCATCCATTTGATTGTTTAGTTTCGCTGTAATGTTTTCCATCTGATATATATCATACACAATTTGTCTCCAATCTTGTACACTTGGTACAACTTTCGTCATCCATTTCCTTGTCAATAATTTTTTTGCCACCAATAACAGAATGGGAAGCAGAGTCTTTGTCCGGGGGGGGGGGCAATCCGGGTAGACAGCCATAAGCATCATCTCAGCTGTAAGCTCAACTTGTTCATCTAGGCCCTCACTAATTTCATTTTGTATAGTTAGCCAGAAGGGCATTAAACATGGGCAGAGCCACATTATATGTGCTAAGTCAACTAATTCTGCTCCACACTCCATCCAACAAGCCCCATATTCTCTTGGAAGATATTTAGTCAGGGTCACCGGTGACCTGAAAAATCTTGACACTCTCGAGTAAAGTTTTATCTTTTGTTGGATATGGTGCCCAAAAGGCAGCACCAAAATCTAAATGCAGCCTAATAAACAAGTTATAAATCAGAAGTATATATGCTTCCTGCCTACAGAAAAAAGATTTTTTAACAGCGGATATAATTCGATTTGCCCTTAATGTAATGTATCTACAGTGTTCACCTGATGTTAATTGGTTAGCTACTAGAATACCTAGGTCTCTCTCCGATGTTACTGATTTAAACTCTGACCCATTTAGGTAATATTTTGCATGTTGATTTTTAGGCCCAAGATGCATTATGACACACTTTTCTTTATTAAAGGACATTTGGTTATTATTTGACCATTTTTCAAGATTACTAATATCATTTTGTAGGGAAAAGGATTGTTCAGTGGACTTAACCTCACTACAAACCTTCATATCGTCCACAAACTTACTGATGTGAGCTTTTATCCTGAAGTGTAAATCAGATATAAAAATACTGAATAGAGTGGGCCACAATACACATCCCTGAGGGACCCCACTGATTACGAAAATAGGTTTAGAATAGGTATCTTGGATTTTAGTCATTTAAATCCTAGATTTTAACCATGATGTAACCCGTAAAGGTATATGTTGATCCAGTCCCATACACATCATTTTTTCATCCCACAAAACCTTATTCCAATCACATATGGCATATTCCTTCCAGCCAGACACCGCCAGTATATGGCACCCAATATTCCTTTCACCATCCTTGTACTCATTATGTGAGTGACTGTCATGGCCCTCATTGTGATATATATGTATTGTACATATTGTAGATGTTAGTTTAACTTACTCTTGCCAAGCTTTAACATGTGAATTCTCTGTATATTATTGTGTTATAAATAACATTTTCTTGTTTCTGTATGTATAACTGTCTCATATGTATGTGATGTAATTGCTGTGCACCAACTTGAACCTTGACCTTATCAGGTCCATCTTGTAAATGAGCCTTGCTCAATGATGATCACCTGAATAAATAAAGATTTATTTGATTGATTGATTGATTGATTGGCATCATTTTTTCAATAAGAATTGTATGTGCTACTTTATCAAATGCCTTATTAAAATCAAGATAGAAGACATTTACTGGGATATTTTGATCTAATGACTGACTTACCTTCTCAAAAAAATTAATGAGGTTAGTAGTACACGATCTATGTTTTACAAAACCACGTTGTTTAAGATCCCCGAGTCCCTTTATTTCTAATTCATTATCTAATTTGTGTTTTATACTACGTTCCATTATTTTATATATAGCAGATGTAAGGCTGATCAGCCTGTAGTTTTCAACTAAACTTGTGTTTCCTTTTTTGTGAATAGGGGAAACCAGTGCTTGTTTCAATTCAGTGGGTAACTCACCATGTTGTAACGAAAAGTTAAACAGATGTTTTAAAGGTGTGCAGAGTGAGTTTGCAGTATTTAATACAAAATTTGGGTTAATGCCATTGGGTCCTGGGGCTGAATTTGGTTTGATCATCCTGACGGCTATTAGTACCTCATACTTGAGGGCAATGGTTCATCAATTTTGGTCAGATTTATATTCTCCTTGCTATTAAATACAGACCCAAAGAAAGAGTTGAATTTGTTAGCTATACTTGAGTGTTCAATGATAATGTTACCATTGTTATTTAATTTTTCAATGCCCATACCTTATGTTTTCTGTTATTTATGTATGAGTAAAATGCTTTGGGGGTTTTGGTAACTGCAAGCTTGAATTTGATTTTCTGCCATTCCTTTTTTATCAATTGTTTAGTATTTTTTATAATTAGAAAGGTTAATCTGACTGGGATGTTTTTTCAAGATTTTATAAGCTTTTTCCTTTTTATGAATTTGTGATCGGATAGAGTTTGTCAACCATGATGGAATTTTACCTTTTTTATTATGTGTTTTTTTGATCGGAACATATAATTTCTCAAGTTCGTTAATAATTGATTTAAATAATTCCAAGCTCTGTTCAATATTTAAATTTTCAGAGACTTTCCCAGTTATATCCACTTAAGGCTTTGTTAATTTTATCATAATTAGCTTTTTTATAATTATATCTATTAAAACCACATACGGGCTACTGCGCAGTATATCTGGATGATGTGGTGGTCTTTAGTTCCAATTGGAAGAACCACATTAAACATCTGGCTGCAGTATTACAAACTATAGCCACTGCAGGCCTTACGATTAATCCTGCTAAATGTGCCATAGCTATGCAGGAGACAAAATGTTTGGGATTCGTGATTGGCAATGGGAGAGTGAAGCCTGATATAGGGAAGATATACGCCGTGGAAAAGTGCCCAAGACCAACCACCAAAAAGCAAGTAAGGTCCTTCTTAGGTTTAGCAGGGTACTATCATAGGTTTGTGCCCAGTTTTGCCACAGTTGCTACCCCCTCACAAACTTTACAAAGAAGAGGAATCCTACTAAGGTAAAATGGACTCCCAAATGTGAGACGGCCTTCTGTACCTTAAAGGCACATTTTATGTGCCTCCCTGGTGCTAAGGAGCCCTGATTCTTCACTGCCCTTTATGGTACAGACTGATACCTCAGACTCAGGTATCGGGGCAGTGCTATCACAAATGTTTGATGGGGAAGAACACACAATTATTTTTCTAAGCCAAAACTCAATACTCTGCTATCAAAAAGGAGTGTCTTGCAGTGAAATGGGCAATTGAAGCCCTCAAATTTTATCTTTGGGGCTCAGAATTTGAAGCTGTCACAGATCACAACCCTCTATGTTGGTTGCATGTTATGAAGGATACCCCCCAGATAATGCAGTGGTACCTGGCATTATAGCCATATAGATTCACTATTCACCATCGGCCAGGCACTGCAAATAAAAATGCAGATTTTATGTCCCGTTATGGGGCAGATCCAAATGTACAGGCACAGTCAGACCTCAGGGTAATACATACTGAGAAAGATTAGTAATAGCCTTTGTTTTGCTTTATTGTGTTTTTGTGTCTAGGAACCCCAAGGTGGAGCTTTGGGAGTGAGTGGACTAAAGCTCCATCTCTCTCCCTCTTGTGTGAGACAGCGATCTGACATTTGTGCCTATTAATTGTAAGATGTAACTAAAGGAAACTGTTGTAATGTTTATTCCACTAGTTTCCTTCTAAGCGGAGATGAGTTGTGGAAGTGTGCTGGTGACCCCTTGGGAAGACTGTTTTCTATAGTTTAAAAGCCTACTTCAGTAGTACCTCTTGCTTTCCTTTCTATCCCTGTTCTTGTCTCAAATTCTGTTTTTCCCCTTTCTTCAGGCAGGCCACCTGAATGAAGTCCCTCTAGAGCTATCCCTTTATTTTCCATTCCCTTTCCTGCAGTTTGCCATGAGGGTCCCAGTCCACCCTTCCCCCCTTTTTTTGAAGGAATTAATCCTTTTTCCATGGAAGGTGCCATGCATTGCCCCCCTTTTCCAAGCACTGCCTGGCACTGGACAGGTTATTTAATATCGTAAAGAAACTGCCGCTTCTAGTAAAAGCATTTATTTTACAGTGGTAAATAGCAGTCTTGTTGTAAGAGCTAGAAATGTCCAATCCCTGGGAGCTATGTTACTATGCCAGAAGGGAATGCATATTATACAATGGCATGAAAGAATCTTGGACTGTGATTGGTCAGTTTGGGGCTGGATCCATGGCATTATCCCAGCACGATGCCACAGGTCTAGTGCCATCATGATGGCTGCCTTCTTTTTTTGCATCTCCTATTAAGAAACAAAAATATTTTTCCACACTAATAAAAACATTCTTTAAAATTATTTTTTTATTTTATATATAACAACAAGCCATTGTATAATAGGAATAATGCAATCCAGGGTGTGTGTGTCATTTGGGATAACGCCATGCCTGGGGCAATGGACGCACTTGGCCTGCGGCCCGTGCCCAACGCCCCCAGGCGTGGCATTATCCCAGCACGACACACACCCTGTCATGCATTATTCCTTTAGTAACACTCCCTGTTTGCATACTCTGAAAACTGATTGTTTGGTGCACCAACAACATTAAAACTCTTAAAAGTAAGACAAAATGCACACAAGTAAAATGTTCCAGGTAGCTGTCCAGTAGCTGTGGAACAGTGCAGTTTGTCTCTACATTTCGCTAAATTCTGTTTTGTTTACAAACAAGCCACAAATCACACGTTATATGCAAGCATGATTAAAGCAAATGTTCAGACCTTATTCTTCTGTTTATTAAATAACTGATATGAATCTTTGTACATTTTGTACATAGTAGTTTGTTTTCCATGTAAGATATAGGACTTAGCAGAGGAACATTCTAGCAAACAGTGTTGTTGGATCTTTCTGAGCTACCCAGTGTCTTTCTAGGAGCCAGGCGACCCTCTTATCCATAGCTTTATACACTAGCCAGGTGAGGGGAAGGGCCAACTCCCAAAGCATGCTTAAATTTTGTTAATAAAGAACTATTATTTGGTTTTAGACATCTGAATGCACAAAGATGTGTTTACATGTTATGCTTTACTGTTTGTACATTAAAAATAAGATGTTTTGAAAGAATTGCATTTGAAAAGACTGAATAGGCGGAGTCTAAGGTGTTCACCTGATACTTTCCAAGTACAAAGGGAGGTAACCTAGATAGCAAGATCAGATCAGTTGTGGGTTCAGCATAGTACTGACCCTGGTGTGGGAGGTCTGCAAGCCTCTTTCAGATTCCAAAGGAAGGCCGGGCTATTTTCCCAACTTGTAGCAATCTTCTGAAGCTGAACAGTCATGATGCTGTAATGTCACTGAAGGTTTGGGATGCTATTCCTTTTATTTATTTTTCTTTATTTTGTCGTACAAAGTCCACTCTTTTTGTTTGTTAACCTTTAATAAAGAACCAGCTTGGCACTTCTTAGCCTTGCTACACCCGATTCCTGTGTCCATGTGTCCATCTATTTGTCACTGCCTCCAACAGGGTTTCAAGTGGAGGTTGTATATACTCCTTCACAGTGACCCTGAGTAGGTCACTAATGTTCCAGTACTCCGCGGCCACCCATGAAAACAGGCATTATGCCTAGTGGGCCTTCTTACCCTGTTACGAAAGAATGATAAAAAGGAAAGTTATCTGCCCTGGCATTTTTGTATAATATTTTGTTTCTCTTTATGGAATTATTTCATTTATTCACATAAAAAAGTTTTTGTTCATATATACATATATATATATATATATATATATATATATATATATATAATTATATATTCTTGGTTTTCTGCTTCTAATTATTGCATGTACATAATGTGTTGGGATATAAAAAACTAACCAAATCGAATAATGTCATTGGTTAAATCACAGCACCAGACTATTGCTAATTTACCTAGAAACTGCAGAGTTCATAAGTAACCTGCCCTAATCTACCTAGCAACAGCCTAACTAAATAAAAATATAACCTTTTTCTATTAAAATATATTTTTTTCTACTTTTTAATCACAAAAACCCACAACAGGGCATAGGTTTCTTCAAAATGAAACCAGTCCCCAGGTTAATTTAAAGGCATTCGGTCTTTGTTACCAAACTCACCTATTCTACTTAGCAACAACCTAACTAAAGGAAAATAAAACCTCTTTCCACTAAAAGAAATGTTTCTACTTTTTAGAAACATATAAAGTCACGGCAGAAGGGGACTTTCATATTCATCTAGTCTGACCATAAGCCTACCTCCCTCCCCTAACTGCTATTCAGTGTTATGAAGAGTCATTCTGCTATTCAGTGTTATGAAGAGTCATTCTGCTATTCAGTGTTTTGATGGGGAGTTCATCTCTCCTATCTGCAGTCTAGAGGTTGTGAGGGCTCTCTGTTTCTACCCTCCCCTGAGCTGCAAGACCCCCCCCCCCCGAAATCAGGTATGACATTGTGGACCAGGGAGCAGATGAAATTTTAAACAGATTTCTGGCCTCACCAATGCTATGCATCAGCTGTCCTATCACCTCCTTTGGTGATGCTTCCCTTATATAGTAAGGATCAGGTGGTACTGACAACCAATCAGCCTACTATTCCACCTGCAGCTTATCCTCTTACACCACTAGTGGCAGCCACAAGCTTCAACTCCCGAACCCTACAATGCTGCATCCGTACATAGCAATACTGTCTCTACTAGTGCCTTTGATGTACCTCCCTCCCTCCCTCCATCTACCCCAAACCACAAACTAACTTCCATGCAATCAGAACCCAATCTGTCCTCCTGCCCTCCTCCACTACCTCTCAACTACCCTTTTTAATAAGTCATGGGAGGATGATTTGGTACCTGAGGACTGGAGGAGGGTGGATGTGATTTCCCTTCCCAAAAGTGGGAGCAAGACAGAGGCAGGAAACTACAGACCTGTCAGTTTGACCTCAGTGGTAGGGGAAAATGATGGAATCACTTCCGAAGGAAAGAATTGTTGAGTACCTAGAGGTCAGTGGGGCACAGTACCCAAGGCAGCATGGATTCACAGTGGGAAGGTCATGTCAGACAAATCTAATTGATTTCTTTGACTGGGTGACCAAAGCAGTAGATCAGGGAGGGGCTGTGGACATGGCCTACCTAGACTTTAGCAAGGCATTTGACACAGTCCAGCACAAAAGATTAATAAACAAATTAGCCAGCCTGGGAGTGGGTCCTAGGGTGGTAACCTGGGTAAAACACTGGTTGGACACCAGGACACAGACGGTAGTAGTAAATGGAGTCCACAGTGAAGAAAGGAGGGTTACTAGTAGGGTACCGCAGAGTTCAGTACTGGGGCCAGTCCTTTTTAATGTCTTTATAAGTGACATTGCAGAGGGACTGGAAGGGAAAGTATGCCTCTTTGCAGATGACACAAAGATCTGCAACAGGGCTGATACACAAGGTGGGGTGGAAAGGATGAGAAGGGACTTAGCAAGGTTGGAGGACTGGTCAAATGTATGGCAGCTTAGATTCAATGCAAAGAAGTGCAAAGTAATGCACCTGGGAAACAAAAACCCAGAGGAAGAGTACACAATGGGGGGTGAGATACTGACAACAACAAAAATGGAAAGGGACCTGGGGTAGTCATATCAGATGACCTAAAGGTGGGCCAGCAATGTGAGAAGGCAGTAAGGAGGGCTGGAGGGATACTGGGATGCATAGGGAGAGGCATCACCAGTAGAAAACAGGAAGTTGTTGGCCCTCTGTACAGACAGTTGGCAAGACCACATCTGGAGTACTGTGTACAGTTCTGGAGACCCCATCTCCACAAAGACATAGGCAGGGTGGAGACTGTCCAGACGAGGGCAACCAAAATGATGCAGGGTGTGCATCAGAAGACATATGAAGAAAGACTAAAGGAACTAAAGATGAATAGCCGTGAGGAAAGGAGGGAGAGGGGGGACTGATAGAAACTTTCAAATACCTCAAGGGAATCAACAAAGTCCAAGAGGGTAGCATCTTTCAGAAAAAGAGATGTGCAAAAACAAGGGGGCACAATTTGAAGATAGAGGGGGGACGGCTCAGAGGTAATGTGAGGAAGTATTTCTTCACAGAGAGGGTTGTGGATACATGGAACAGCCTTCCTGAGGAGGTTGTAGAGTCAAAAACAGTGGGGGAATTCAAAAATGCATGGGACAGACATAAGGCAATTCTAGTGGGGGGTATTGTTTAATGGGAAATATTCAGAAAGACCTTTGAGTCAAAGACTCATTTACAAAGGTTCCACGTCATGCATTAAGGCACAGAGCAAACAATTGCTAACAGAGATGACAGTACAGTATAATACATAATGAAGAATTACATTACATTTCATTACATGGCAGTCAAGGGCTGATCAGGAGGAGGTCTAGGTCAGTATAGTAATTGAGTCGCATTTTAGCACAGCAACATAGTTGCAGAAAAGACTGTAACTGGCTGATAGTCCAATAGTGAGATAGGGGAGAATTTGCACCAGAAACAGAGAATGTTATGGGCGCTAATAGGACAGCATGCTGCAGGACTGTGTCAGGGGCAATCACATAACGTTAGAGTCTTGGAGGAGTACCCTTAGTCTAGCTTTAAAAGGACCTAGCCTTGTTTCTTTGGCTATTTAGATAGGGACAGAGTTAGTCCAATTAGGGGCTTGGTAGCTGAAAGTCCTTTGAAGTTGGGAGGTATGGGGGTGGGGTACCCATAGTAGCGGCTTGTTCGAGTTTCGTGTGGATCTGGGTGGGGATGCTGGGCGAATAATAGAAGAGAGAGAGGGAGGGGGTGAGACCTAAGAGTATCTTCCTTGTCATAAGACATGTATGATACCAGATTCTGCTATCTAGGTTTAGCCATTTTGAGGAGCTGTGGAGTGTACAGATGTGGTTGAGGCGATCACAGCTGAGGATGAGACGGCAGGCTTTGTTGAGTACAAGGCGGAGTCTGTTTAGCGCAGAGTTTGGGGCAGCACTGTATATGGTAATACCATAGTCAAGGAGGGCGAGGATGGAGGAATTGACGGTGAGCCGTAGGGCCTCCGGGGTGAGGCAATGTTTTGTACCTATAAAGCACATCTAATCTCAAGTATGGGGCAGAGGCAAGGAGGAGAATGTGTTGTTTATAGTTGAGGGCCGGGTCCAGAGTGATCCCTAGGTATTTAAAGTTGCTAACTCGCTCGAGGGGGGTGTGGTTGACAGTGAAAAATGGGGGACAGAGGTTCTTGTGGGGGTTCTGCGGGTGGGACAAAATCATGACTTTTGTTTTCTTGTAGTTAGAAGGAAGTAGGCTGTTGGTTAACTGGGATCTGCAGCTTATCTATTAGGTAGGGAAATGGGTAGACTAGGTGGGCCAAGAGGTCCTTATCTGCCATCAGATTCTATGTTTCTATGTTTAAGGTGGTCAGCCTCCTGTAGCTCTGCACTACAGTCAAATGGTTGGACCTGCCATCCTCCCACCCGCAATAATGTCTCTGCAGTACATAGCAATACTGTCTCTACTAGTGCCTTTAATACACCTCCCTTCCTCCATCTACCCCAAACCACAAACTAGCTTCCATGCCATCAGCACCAAATCTGTCCTCCCACCCTCCTCCATTACCTCTCAAGGTGGTCAGCCTCCTGTAGCTCTGCACTACCGTCAAATGGTTGGACCTGCCATCCTCCCACCCGCCTTTCATGCTGGGCTGCTAGCCCTAAAATGTCCCACCCAAAACACCTCACCGTACACCTTCCAATCGCCTATTTACCACTGGAAGTTTCTGTGGACCTTACCCAAAACAAAATATTATGATAACATTATTGCTACTGTAAAATGAGGATGTTAAAACAAACCCCGGAGCAACCCATCCCCCTGGTCCAAACCGTCACCTGACTCAAACCCCTTCTTCGCCTTCTCAACTCCCTCAGGGTTTAACATTAGTCCACCTAAACATCTGCAGCCTCCCACATAAATAACTTTGCTGCAACTGATTGTTCTACCCCTCAAACCTGATATTCTGATTATCTCTGAGACCTGGCTAAAGCCTCACAACCTGGACACCGAAATCTCCAGACCTGGCTACACTGTCATTGGTGGTGACCGTACTGGTACCAAAAAAGGTGGAGGCACAGCCATTTATAGCTCTTCCTCGCTCTAGTATACCCCAGTCCCACTATCATTGCCCTCACAGTCCATCGGTGCCTTGTTGATAAAACTCTCCCTCCCCCACTCCATTCCCATATTTATAGCAGGTTCCTACTGCCCCCCCCCCGACTCACCAGTGCCCTCTGTCTTTGATCATCTGGACTTCCTAAAAGCACACGCAACGGGGGGAGGGGGATCCATATGCACGCTGATTTCAACTTGAACTGGATCTCCAGCACTAACACCAAGTTTTGCAACCAGGTAACCACACTAAATTTGTATCAACAGATTACTGAGCCCATTCGCTTCAACCCCAAAATCTCTTAACTACTCCCTCCTGGACTGGTCACTTACCTCTCGCCCACATTGGATACTTGCTGCAAACCTCTTGCTCTTTAAGTAATCACCATATGATCTTCTTGGTAAGGAAAATATTCAAGCCTAAGGCTCCTCCCCCTAAAACCATTCTGACCAGGTTCTACAAATCCCTCAACCTTACGTCACTACTAAATGACCTTACAAACACAGATTGGTCATTCATCCCCCAGGCTTCCTGTATCGATTCTGCACTTGGGTACTTCAAGATCAGGTTCTTAACTATCTGGAACAACCACGCCCCACTAAGGAAGACTTGGGTGAGGGGCACTCACCTGCTTTGGATCTCCACAGCCATCTCGGCCCACCTCCAAGCCAGGGACCAGGCCTGGAAGACCCACAAAATCACAGATACCCACGAGGCACACTTAAAGTATCACACACTACAAAATATCTGCACAAAACTAATCTGCCAGGCAAAGACACATTATTTCAAAGCTTCCTTCCACACTAACCTAAACCATCCTGCCAAGTTTTGGATGATAGTGAAAACACTATTCTCCCCCCACCTTCCCAGCCCCACACCCCTGTCTTAATGGCTGTCACTAGGGCTTAGCCTCTCCTTGAGCATCTAGAATAAAGTGTTGGTTATTTTTGAGCTTATGTGTCTCATCCTTGTGCAGCTACCAACAGTTATATTGCCTATTGTGTTTGTACACTGTACTCTGTATATATTATTTCTTATTCCCATACCCCCCAGGACACATCTGGAATTGAGTAGTAATCTGCTCAGTATGCCTTCCTGGTAAAATTTTTAAATAAATAATAATTACTTTGTACCTATCCCAAGCCTTTCTGAATGTTTCAACTGTTTTTGCTTCCACCACCTCAGGTGGTAGGCAGTTCCATGCATTCACCACCCTCCCTGTAAAAAAAGAACTTTCTTAGCCAGCTCGGTGGTGCTGAGGGTTGAGGCGCTGGATGCCACACCTCACGCCATGCCAGTGACCAGGGTTCGGGAGTGAGTGCAGGTCTCCAGGGGCTGGCCGGGGAGGAGAGGATTGTGCATCCAATGACAGCCCTCCTCTCATGGGGTGCAGGTGGTATGCATCTCCCAGCACTAGTGACACCCTGTGGAGGCAGAGATCACTGTACTTGGGAGTGCTTGCGAATGCTAGGGGTAGTGCTGTGGGGCAGACGTCCTTGCCGACGTATGCAGGAGCATTCACACCAGTGCTGAACATCACCACACATCCTCAGTGCTGGGAGGTGGGGAGCAATTGAACAAGGAAATGACCAGCTTTGTGGAGTAGGTGACGGAATCTGGCCCCCCATGCCCACCGCCGTATCCCATCTATCCGACCTTCCAGTTCCTCGACCCAGGCCCTCATCTGCAGCCTGGCCAGTCTCTAAGAGCACCCAAAGAGATGGGGCAGCCCCAGCCCAGAGGGGTTAAGCCAGGGGTACTGGCTGCAGGTGGTGGGGAGAGGAGGCTCGGGATGGGGGACCTCAGGCGGGCAGGATCAGGCCAGGATGCCTGAGAGAGGCCCCGCAGGCTGCAACTGGAGGGAAAAAGAGTGGTAAAAAAAAAAGAAGAACTTTCCTGCATTGCCCTTAAATTTGCCCCTTCTAGCTTCATGCTGTGACATCTGGTCCTTGTACGACTCTTGAACTGAAAAGGTCCTTTTATATATATATATATATATATATATATATATATATATATTGCAATTTCCCCAGATTTTGCCTTGCCCCACCCTAGTCACACATGCATGTGGAAGCCAGCACATGCCACGGCTCCGCCTCCACCCGCAATACCCGTCAGACCATCACCCAATGGGAGTAGACTTACAGGGGGGCCGATGGAGATCCTCCCCAGGAGAGGAGAGCTGTCAGTATGGCTGCTCAATCCTGCTCCTTCCCTCCCCCCCGCTGACACCCGATGACCCAGCCACATTTCCAAACCAGGGTCACCAGTGCAGCACAAGGAATGGCGTCCAGCACCTCAACCCTCTGAGCCACTGGGTTGGCTGAACTGAAAAAGGTCCTGAACTTGTACCTTGTTTATTCCCTTCATGTATTTGAGTGTTCCTATCATGACTCCCCTATTTCTCCATTGTTTAAGGGAATACATGTTGAGTTTTTGCAGTTGCTTCTCATACTTTATATCGTGGAGTACCTGTATAATTTTTGTATCTTTCGTCTGCACTGTCTCAAGTTTGTCTATATCTTTTTAAGGTATGGTCTCCAGAACTGTACACTGTACTCCAGATGTGGTCTCACCAAAGATCTGTAAAGTGGCATAATAACCTCTCTTTTTCTGCTAGTAATTCCCCTCCCTAGGCAGCTCAGCATGCCATTTACCTTTAATGCTGCTTTCCTACATTGTTTGGATGTTTTCAGATCATGCGATATGATTACTCCCATATTTCTTTCCTGCTTTGTTGCTTCTAATTTGAAGAGAGACTTAAGGAGCTTAATATGTATAGCCTCGAGGAGGAGATTTCCTTGACTGGGTGACCAAAGTAGTAGACCAAGGAGAGGCTGTGGACATGGTCTACCTAGACTTTAGCAAGGCATTTGACACAGTCCCACACAAAATATTAATATACAAGTTAGCCAGCCTGGGAGTGGGTCCCAAGATGACAGCCTGGATAAAGAATTGGCTGGAGAATAAGACACGGAGAGTAATAGTAAATGGAGTCCACTCTGAAGAAAGGGGGGTTACTAGTGGGGTACTGCAAGGTTCAGTATTAGGACCAGTCCTCTTCAATGTCTTTATAAGCGACATTGCAGAGGGACTGGAAGGAAAAGTACGTCTTTTTGCAGATGACACACAAAATCTGCAACAGAGTTGATGCATAAGGTGGGGTGGAAAGGATGAGAAGGGACTTGGCAAGGTTAGAGGAATGGTCAAATGTATGGCAGCTTAGATTCAATGCTGAGAAGTGCAAGGTAATGCACCTGGGAAACAAAAACCCAGGGGAAGAGTACACAATGGGGGGTGAGATACTAACAACAACAAAAATGGAAAGGGACCTGGGGGTAGTCATATCAGATGACCTAAAGGTGGGCAAGCAATGTGAGAGGGCAGCAAGGAGGGCTGGGGGATACTGGGATGCATAGGGAGAGGCATCACTAGTAGAAAACAGGAAGTTATTATCCCTCTGTACAGACAGCTGGTCAGATCCCATCTGGAGTATTGCGTGCAGTTCTGGAGACCCAGTCTCCGCAAAGACATAGACAGGATGGAAGCTGTCCAGAGGAGGGCAACTAAAATGGTGCAGGGTCTGCACCGGAAGACATATGAAGAGAGACTTAAGGAGCTTAATATGTATAGCCTTGAGGAAAGGAGGGAGAGAGGGGACATGATAGAAACTTTCAAGTACCTCAAGGGAATTAACAAAGTCCAAGAGGGTAGCATCTTTCAAAACAAGAGGTGTGCAAGAACAAGGGGGCACAATTTGAAGATAGAGGGGGGTCAGCTCAGAGGTAATTTAAGGAAGTATTTTTTCACAGAGAGGGTTGTGGATGCATGGAACAGCCTTCCGGAGGAGGTTGTGGAGTCAAAAACAGTGGTGGAATTCAAGCATGCATGGGACAGTCATAAGGCAATTCTAGGGAGTGGGGGCAGAAAGAAGTAGGCTGCTAGTTAACTAGGATCTGCAGCTTATCCATTAGGTAGGGAAATGGGCAGACTGGGTGGGCCAAGCGGTCCTTATCTGCCGTCAAATCCTATGTTTCTATGTTTCTATGACTCCTCCTAGAAGGCAGTCTGCATCTTAATTACTCTTCCCTATGTACATGATTTTGCAATTTTTAGCATTGCAATTTAGTTGCCATGTGTGCGACCAACTTTCTAGCTTTCTAAGGTCAGTCCTCATCCTTCCACTCCACCAGAAGTGTCTGCCCCATTGCATATCTTTGTGTTGTCTGCAAAAAGACTCATTTTGCCTTCCAGACTCTCAGATATGTTGCTGATAAAAATGTTGAATAGGATGGGGCCCAGTACTGATCCCTGTAGTACACCACTAGTCACTTCCCTTTCTTCCAATAGGGAGCCGTTTACCACTACCCTCTGTGTCCTTCCTTTTAGCCAACTCCCTATCCAACCTCCAGCCTTTTGGCTCACCCCCATGCTGCCCAGTTTATTTAATAACCTTCTGTGTGGGACCAAATGAAAGGATTGGCTGAAGTCTAGGTAAACCATGCCCACAGTGCAGCCATGGCCCACTACGTGGGGTCACCCAGTTGAAGAAATCGATAAGATTTGTCTGGCATGACCTCCTAGCAGTGAACCCGTGCTGTCTTTGGTCTAATCTTCCCTTATCTTTGAGAAAGGATACAATTCTCTCCTTGAGTAGGGCTTTCATTGTTTTCATTGTTTTGTCCACAATTGAGGTGAGACTAACTGGAAGATGGTTGCCAGTACTCTCCTTGCTATCATTTTTATGGCCTTCCTCTAGTCCTCCGGTACCTCTCCACATTCCAAAGATAGGTTGACTAGCCTGGTCAGGAGAGCTGCCAGTTCCTCCCTTACCTCTCTCAGTAATTTTGGATGAACATCATCTGGTCCCATAGTCTTGTTCACCTTGAGCTTTTCTAGATCCTTCAAGACTCTTTCTTTTGTAAAAGGTTCCAAATCAATTCCGCTGCTGCTTGTACTTTTTTGTGGTATGGGTGGTCTGCTCCCTTCCCCTTCTTTAGTGAAAACCGAGCAAAAATATCCGTTGAAGATTTCAGCTTTTTCTTTATCATCCTCCACGTGCCCATCTTCCATTGCCAGTCTGAGTATCCCTCTACTCTTCTTCCTTTTGTCGCTGATGTATCTGAAGAAGGTTTTGTCTCCATTTGACCTCTCTGGCTATCCTCTCCCCAGTTGCAGCTTTGGCCACTCAGATTAGCTTGCCTGCTTCCTTTTGTTTCTCCTTGTATGCTTCCATGTCCTTTTCATAGCCTGTCTCCTTGTATTTTTTGAAGGCAGTTTGCTTCTCCTTGACCCTGGTGGCCAAGTGCTTTAAAAAACCAGAGGGAGTTTCCTTCTTTTCTTTGCTTTGCTCACTTTTCATGTACATTGGCTAGAGATATCCAGTAAAGCTGTTTTGAGAATGCTCCAGTACTCATCTACTCACATCACCTGAGTTATGTTGGCTAGGCTCTGTGTGCGCTCCTTTTTCATTTTGGCAAAAATCTGCTTGCCAAAAAGTCCAAGATTTTAGTTTTGGAGTACTTGATTTATATTTCTTTTTTTATTGGGAACCATACTGTGTGGTGGTCACTGGACCCCAGATGCTCTCAACTTCTACCCTAGAGATGCTATCACCATTGGTGAGTAACAGGTCAAGAACAGCATTCCCCTAGTGGGTTCCTTCAGGAGTTGCTTCAGACCCAAGAGACGTAGAGTCTCCAGGATGTCTTTGCTCCTGTATGATTGCTCCAGTTAATATCGGGTAAGTTAAAATCACTGACCACTATCACTTCCCCTTTACCACTCATTTTGTGTATGTTTTCTAGGATCTTCTTTTCCCCATTTTTCCCAATCACTGGGGGCCTACTCTGTACACCACCCCTCCCAAGTGGCTGCCCCCCTACTGAGTTCCAGTGTAACCCAAAGTGTTTTGGCTGCAGAGTGTGTGTCATAGGTCCTTGTAGCTTTTATCCCTTCCTTTACATATATTGCTACCTCACACCCTTTTTTCCCAGGTCTGTCTTTTAGAAAAAGGCAGTATACTGCAATAGTTACTTCTCAGCCATGTTGTTCATTGAACCAGGTCTCTGTGATGGAGACCCAGCCAGCATCTGCCTCTGCGATAATAGTTGTAAGGTCAGCTGTTTTATTTGCTAGGCTTCAAGAGTTCATGTACATTGCTTTCCAAGTCTGACTTGCCCCTTTTTTTGAGTTCAGCCCATCATTAGATCCTGTTTTTTGAGTGTCCACTGAGCTCCTTCTTATGGGGTGGCACCTTCGTTCTTTGATTGTTGCCTTGAGTTAGGAGGGTTTTTGGGGAAAGGCAGCAGTTTCTTTTATTGCTGACACCCTCTCCCCATATCTTAGTTTAAACTGTCCACTGAGACATCAAACTTTTGACCCAGTGCCCACACACCCAACTTATTGAGGTGAAAGCCATTGTATCTGAAGAGACCTCTGTCCCAAAAGTCCTTCCAGATCCAATGAAGAGGTGCCCTTTCTCTAAGCATCAGTTTTGGAGCCAAGCATTCAACTCCTCTGTTTCATCCTTATACATTTATTGTGTACTGCCCCCTCTCTTCCATACTGGGAGGACCTCTGAGAATGCAATGATTGGCAAGTGTGCAGTTAATCTACCCCCCAGTTGAGATAGGTGCATTTTGGTCTTCTCAGCTGTTCGTTCTTCCAGATCATTACTGCCTAGATGGACAAAAATGCCTGCGCAGTTTTCCTCCCTTCGTATTAGCCTGTCTATTCAGCCTGAATCTCTGTTAGCAGAGGCTGCTGAAAGACATTTGACTGTCATGAACCCACTCCTAGAGGTCAGGCCCACTGAGCTCACAGTGCCCACCCTTAAGTGCAATCTGTGACAGGGGGAACAGGGATACCCTCCTCGTGCTTTTAGAATTTAAATTAGGGAGGCAGTATAGCGCAGTGGTTTAAGGCTCTGAGCTGCAAATCTGGTGACATCCAGTAGACCAGACCTGGGTTTGAACCCCACAACTTCTACTTACATACTGTGTGACCCTGAGCAAGTCACTTAACTTTTCTGTGCTCCCAGGTTGCACCTGTAAAAAAGCTTTCAGCTTAGTGTGCTATTCCTGGTTAAATAAGTAACAAAAAAAAATGCTTGCCGAGGTCACAACTGCACCTCTGCTATGAGGATCTAGGGCATCCCTCTGGATAAGGGCACAATACCAGTCTCAATTCTTTTGGCCAAATATGAACCCTTCCTTAGCTATTACACACAGGAGGAAGACCCATATATTGCACTCTCTTCGGGGTAGCAGTGTAAAGACCTGATTTGGCCTTCTCCCTACAGGACATGTAACAGCCTGGTTCAAAATCTTTATAGACTCTGGTATTCTCCTTATTCTTCCAGATGTCCCTTCCAGGCCCCCTTTCTAATTTGGTTGCTTATGGTGGCCCTGTTGGCAATAACAGTTTTTATAGATTATTAATAAACCTTCTACAGTCCCACATGTAATATAAGGAATCTCAACCAGGCAGACTTTCTTTAGGAAAAAAATGTTTTACTAAAATACTTAAATAAATACAGATACAACTAAAAAGAGAATATTAATTTGGATTACAGTATACAGGGAAAAAATGGAAAACTGTGCAATGAAATGCACTGACATTGTTAGCTAGTCTACCTGAGGTATGAAGATTTCAAAGTCCAGAAAATCACTGGTTTGCAAAATATTTCAGTCTTTCTGTAGCAGCCTTTGGTTCTTAAGCAGTCTCTGTGCTGACAGGTGTTCTCTGGGGTCAGGAGAGGGTCCAAGCAAAATGTGCAAAATGGCTCTGAGTGTCTGTGCTGGAGAGTTTATATATAAGACCACCCCCCAGTCTTTGAATAAAGACTGGCCCTTCTGTGAATATAGGCTGGCCTTTCCACTTTAGGCCACCAGGTGCTACTCTTGCGCTTTCTCAAAGTCTTGGCACTTAGAAAAAATATCAGTGTACTGTGGGAACCTTTTCTGTCACCTGACATTACAGTCTCACACAGGCCCTTTTCTGTCACTTACAAAAACATGTCAGTGTACTTTGGAAACCTTTCATGTCACCTTTTGTCTAGGACCATTTTTCTTTTGATCTTAAGGGTTTACAACAGTGGAAATAGCTTCTCCCATCCTGGGATTTTGAACTTGCTTAATTTAGTTATAACAAGATCCTGTAAGTTATATGATTAAATAAGCTGATTTTATTACTTCTGTTTCCCTTGGCCAGTTAACATTAGAAGAATGCTCTTTGATCATGTATCCACAAGCTTTTTGACAAGAACTGGCCTTGTAGGTCACAGGAAGGTCAACCCCCTTTTTAAAAAAAAAATCCAGTCTTTTCTCTATGTGCCTTTGTTGACACTGGCATGTACATAGAATTACATTAAAAAATACATATATAATAGAATAATATCTACAAATAAGGGCTAACAGCCAGGCAGCTCACCACACCTCCCCCTACTTGACTGAGTTTGTGGGAATCCATCCCTAGACATGATAAGATTTTCACAAATTCTGTTCACTGCTCTAACTTATGAAACAGCCTGTCTGCATTTGCATTGGCATTGGCCGATCTGGCACTGTGGGTAATGGCCGTATCATAGCCCTGTAAGCAGTGTTGGGTAAATTACTTTTTCTATTACTTTCTATTACTTTTGGAAACATGTTTCAGGAAGCTCTGAGCAGTCACTAGCAAGGATGGAGAAGTACTAGAACAAGTAATACATGTTACAGTTACAGTTACTTGTTTCTTTTTATACAAAAGTAATACATAACTGTAACTGATTACATTTATTTGAAAGTAACTAGTGACTAACCTATTTCTCTCAAATAAATGTAATCTGTTATACTTACTTATTAGTTTTGTATTGTTTTTGTATAAAAATAAATAAGTAACTGCAACTGTAAGGTGTATTACTTTTTCTAGTACTTCTCCATCTTGCTAATGACTGCTGAGAGCTATCTCAATTTCAAAGCTAATGTCATGCTGCTGCCTGTAAGGCAATACTCCACCTTAAAGGAAAACTATACCCTCATATAATTTAAATTGTATTTGTTTCCATGTCAACAGACAACTCCTTTCCGATAGCTGTTAGGGCTATATGTGTTACCTTTAGTTTATTGTCACTGCTTAAGGTAGCCCCTGTGACTGCCCTGGGGGTCTCCATTTCATGGTTGTTGAAATCTCATTTTACATGAGAACTGCATTAGCATATGAGAACATGATGTCAGATCAACCATTTGTATCATGTATCTCTATGCTGAAAGAACAAATACCCTGCAAAAACTCTCTAGAAAACACATAAACTGAATGAAGTTTAAAGGGAAAAACCCTGCATTACAACTCGGATAGTTTGCAAAGCTCACTGAAGGTAAAAGTGGTATTTCATACCTTCTTGCAGTTTTTTTCTTTGAAGACTAGTTAAGCAGACAGGCATACTGGGGACTTTAAAGGCTGATTATGCATCATGTTCTCATATGCTAACGAGCTGTCAGGGACAATGCGATTTCAACCACCAAATGGAGCCTCCCAGAACAGTTACAAGGCCTAGTATGAAGTGTGCAAAAAAGACTAAGGCAGTAGCATGCATCCCTAACAGCTATATAAAAAGAGTTGCCTGTTGACATGGAAACAAACAAAATTTAATAGATATGAGGGTGTAGTTTTCCTTTAAGAGATGACCATTCATTTTCCCCATCTGTGTTAGCCACGTCAGGGGGTTATGTTCGGTCTGTACCTCAAAGTGCCTCCCACAGAGGTACGGCTCCAATTTCTTTAGGGCCCATTCCAGTGCAAGGCATTTCTTTTTTGACTGCAGAATAGGGCTGCTCCGGGGGAAGCAACTTTTTGTAAGGTACACTATTGGGTAATCTTTCCCTTGGTTAGAGGTCTGACTGAGGACTGCTCCAATCCCCACATCTGAGGCATCTGTCTGGACTACAAATGGCTTATTGTAATCTGAACTGGCAAACACAGGGGCACTGCACAGTGCTACCTTTAGCCATGTGAAGGCTCAGTCACAGGTTGGCTCCCATTTTACCTGTTTGGCCATTCTTTTCTTTAGCAGGCCAGAGAGGGGAGCTGTCAGGGTACTGTGATTTGGTTCACACTTTCAATAGTACCTGGCAGTCCCTAGGAAACTCCGAACCTGCTTCTGGGTTTCAGGCCTGGGCAATGCCTCTATCACCTCAATCTTGGCTTGATTGGGACAGAGCTGCCCCCACTCTACTACATGTCCTAGGTATGTCATCTCTGCCATGGCCACCTGGCACTTTTCAGCCTTGACAGTGAGCCCTGCCCTCTGTATCCTGCACAACACTTCCTTCAGGTGGGACAGGTGTTCCTTTCAACTGGCACTGAAGATGGCAATATCATCCAGATATGCCTCTGTGTACTCTTCAGTACCATGTAACACCTGGTTGACCAACCTTTGGGAGGTGGCAGGGGTATTCTTCATTCCAAAAGTCATTACTTTGAACTCAAATAATCCTATTGAAGTGATGAAGGCTGACCTCTCCCTAGCTCTGGCCCTTAACACCACCTGCCAATACACTTTTGTTAAGTCAATGGTGGTAAGGTATATTGCCCCTCCCAACTTGTCCAGTAGTTTGTCTGTCCATGGCATTGGGTTGGTGTCAGACTACGTGACTGCATTGAGTCCACGATAGTCCACACTAAAGTGAGTAGAGCCATTCAGCTTGGGAACGAGGACTGCGGGTGAGGCCCAGGGGCTGTGAGATTTCTAGATTATCCCTAAATCCAGCATTTCCTCCACCTCCCTCCTAATGTCCTTTAGGATGGCCTCAGACACCCAGTAGGTTATCCATCAGATGGGTGCTTGCATTCTGGTATCTACATCATGCATCGCTAAGGGGGTTAGTCCAGGCTTGGCCGTAAACAAAAGGGCAAAGTCTGTTAAAACCTCCTTCACTTCCTGGGTCTGTTCTGGAGACAACTGGGGTGACAGTTTGATTGCCTCCATAGAGGACTCCCACTTGTTTTCCTCCAGCAAGTCCAGTAGGGGGTCTTCTTCATCTGTCTCCTCCCCAGGACTACACAATGCAAATACCATGTCAGCCCTTTTGCATATGGCTTCATCATGTTGACGTGATACCTTCGATGGGTATGTCTCCTGTCAGGTAGTTCTACAATATAGTTTATGTCATTTACCTGTTGGACTACCTTGTATGGTCTCACCCACTTGGCCTGCAGCTTGTCCTTATGGACCAAAATTAGGATCATGACTTCCTGAATCTACACTGTATGAGCAAGCTCTGGCTCTGCGGTAGTACCAGACCTTTTGATTCTGCTGGGGGGGCTAACAGGTTGCCCTGGGCTGCTCCTGTAAGCTCTTTCAGCTTTTCCCTAAACTTTAGGACATACTCCACCATGGGAGTTCCCTGGGTGGCATGCTTGCCTTCTCAGTCTTTCTGGATCAAGCCTAAGGGCCAACACACCCTACGACCATATAAGAGTTTGAAGGGGAAAACCCTGTCGACTCTTGGGCACCTCACTGTATGTGAACAACAGGTGGGGAAGGTATTTCTCCCAGTCCCTCCCATGCTGTTCAGCAAATGCTTGGAGCATTGATTTTAGGGTACCATTAAACCTTTCCACAGAGCCATTGGCTTGCAGGTGATAAGATGTTATGCATCTCTGCACCACCCCCCGCATTTCTTCCACAAACACTTCATCAGGTCCAACATGAAGACACCCCCTTGATCAGTGATAACCTCTTGCAGAAACCCAACATGGGAGAAAATCCCTAGCAAGGCATCTGCCACTTTGTCCTATGTGAGGAGAGGGTGACCACCTCTGGGTATTGGGTGGCATAATCTACCACCGTCAGGATAAACCTCTTCCCGGAGGAGCTTGGAGTACTCAAAGGTGTCCAACAATATCCATTCCTACCATCTGAAATGGCTCTTCCACAATGGGCAAGGGAATTAGGGCGGCTTTGGTTTTACTACCTGCCTTCCCTATTTGTTGGCACCGATGACAAGACCTGCAATATTCCTTCACCTGCTGGGTGAAGTTGGGCCAATAGAAATTCAGGTCCAGTCGCTGCATAACGCGCATGATTCCCATATGTCCAGACATGGAGATATCATGAGCACTCTTGAGCAACCAGTCCTGGTACCCCTGGGGAAAAACAAGCTGCCTGCCCATCGCCCCTCCCTTTGTTCTTACATCCTATGTATACAACAGTCCATTGTTCCAAAATACTTTATGACTCATGTCACCTCCCTGTGTTCCATCAGATTCTACACAAGCCCTCAGCCTCTCTAAACTAGAATCAGTCCTCTGAACAGCTGCAAATTCTTCACATTTTCCTAAGCCATGGAAAATGTCCCCTTCAGTTCCTAAACTGGGGTCCATAACTCTAGTGTCTGGGCATTCAAAGTCACTGCCATCCCTAACCTCCTGACCATTTGGTTACCCCTCCCTCTCTCCTCAAAGTAACCTTCTGTAGCTGTTTTGTGAACAGCTACTTGGAGAAGTCCTACCCCCCCCTTTCACTACCCTCCAGGTCAGGAGACATAGGCTGGGGAACCAGCCTCCCATTGTTTTCCACAGGGGCTTCAATGGAGTACAGGGAACTACAATCGGCCTTTGCCATCTGACTGCGAGTAACTGCACATACCTCGCCCTTCTGGAGATTGTTCCCTAGAATCACATCCAGGGAGAGGTTGTCTGCCACAGCCACTTTTTGCACCCTCTCTCCTGTTTCACCCCCAGTCCAGGAGAAAGCTACCAAGTGGTAGAGTTTTCCCCTCCCCAGTGAATCCCTTTACTGTTATGAACTGATTAGGTTTAAGCTGTTCAGGCTCAACCAGATCCCCTTTTACTAAGGTAAGAGATGTCCCTCTGTCCCTTAACCCATGAGTCTGCATACCATTTACAGTAACTGGGTGTATGTGCTCCCTCATGTTTATAGGCATGCTTTCAGGGATATACAGTGTACCCAGTTCTGTTCAGGCACCACTTTGTCTGGTCTGTGCCTTTTTAGGACACTGTCTAGCAATACGCCCTGGCTGTTTGCAAAACCAACAATCATCATTTTTTTTATCCAATAAATCCTTTTTTTGTAACCTGGAGCTTCCCCCTTTCTGTGGAGGCAGTGAGAGTTTTAGCTGCACTGAAGGCACTTTTCCCCTTCTGCACTGCCACCCCCCATTCCCTTTCGGATCAGGCCTGTTCCTGGCATAGCGATCCGAGAGCTCAACAGCCTCCTACGCTGTTTAGGGGTCTCGGTCCTCCAAACCAGGTTTTTAGCTCTGCTGAGCAAGCCCAAATCAATTGTTCCAAAAGTACAACCTCCTCAATTTTCTCTACAGAGTTTACTTCCACTCCCTCCCACCAACATTTCAAAAACTGACTTCGCTTTGTGCTGAGTTCCTCATAGCTTTTGTCAGGGATTCCCCGGAGCTTACAGAACTTAACCCTGTATGCTTCAGGCATTAGTTCTTACTTTTTAAGCAATGCAACTTTAAGTTTCTCATAATTACTACTGTCCTGATTGTCCATTTGGCCTAGTGCCTCATGCCCTTTCCCAGTAAGCAACAGGGATAGCTGGAAGCTCAAGGACTCCTTGGGTATTTTAGCCTGGATACAGACCTTTTCAAATGAAATTAAAAAATGCATCCATATCCTCCCCCTCTTTAAATTCAGCTATTAATTTAGAATTGAATTTGAATCCCAGTCCTGGAGTTCCAGGTTCACCACTGCCACTTACCTCCTCTGGCACTGCTCACTGGAGTCATAGTTTTTCCAGTTCAAACTCCTTCTGCTGCTGTTTTTCTCTTTCCTCAGCCTCTCTCTGATGCTTTCTCTTTCCTCGGTCTCTCACTGCCACTGCTTTTCCTGCAACTCCATTTTGAACTTCCTGTGCTTGAATTTCCTCTGCTGCTGGGCTTCGAACCTTCTCTGTTCAAATTCCCTTTCCTGCTGGGCTTTGAACTTTCTCTGCCTGAACTCCAGTTTCCACAGCTTAAACTGTAGCTGGATCCCTTCCAGCTCCAGCTCTGTGATTACCTTCCCCTGGTGCTGTGGCTCTGGGTTCCTGCTGGTCTCTCTGTCATCCTCCCTGGGACTGGACACTGTGACACCCCTTGGCATCCCCACATCCAAGGTTTGGTCCCTTTCAGTTGCCTACTATGACTCGAGGTCCTGGACAGTTGCTTGCTCATCGACTGCCACAAGAGCTTCCACAAGGTGCTTTTTGTTTCACCCTTCACACTGGACTCCTCTTTCCTGATGCAACTGCTTCAGGTTAGTCTGAAGTGTATTCGCTGTAGATGGAAGCCATCTTCTTCCCTAACTATTGTTACAAGCTTGCACCCAAGAAAAAAACAAAACAAAAACAGGTAGAGAACTTTATACTGTAACTAAATTATATATATATTTTTTAAATCTCTGCCTTGATTGTGTGTGGACTTTTTTAGTTTATCAATCTGATACATTGGGCTTGAATCCAGCTGTTATGCCTCTGCCACCAATATCTCTCAAATCACAACACTATGTAACCAAATCTCTCAGATCCAAACACTGCATACCACATCTGTCAGAAACCCACTCCTGGGGGTCAGGTCCACTGAGCTCACAGTGCCCACCCTTAAGTGAAATCTGTGATGGGGAGAGGGAGAGGGATCCCCTCCTTGAGCTTTTAGAATGCTTGCCGAGGTCACGACTGCACCTCTGCCATGAGGATCCAGAGTGTTCCTCTAGCTCTGGATAAACATACAATACCAGTCTCTGGTCTTATGGCCAAATATGAACCCTTCTTTAGCTATTACACACAGGAGGAAGACCCAGGTATCACACTCTCTTCGGGGTAGCAGTGTAAAAACCTGATTTAGCCTTCTCCCTACAGAACATGCAACAGCCTGGTTCAAAATCTTTATAGACTCTGGTATTCTCCCTATTCTTCCAGATATCATTTCCAGATCCCCTTTCCAATTTGGTTGCTTATAGTGGCCCCTTTGGCAATAACAGTTTTTACAGATTGTTAATAAACCTTCTACAGTCCCACATACAATATAAGGAATCTCACACAGGCAGAATTTCTTTAGGAAAACAAATGTTTTACTAAAATACTTAAATAAATACAGATACAACTAAAAAGAGAATATTAATTTAGGTTACAGCATACAGGCAAAAAAATGGAAAAATGTACAATGAAACACACTAACACTGTTAGCTGGTCTAGTGTCTGATGAACTCCTTCTTACTGGTTGACACCTTCATTCTTTGATTGTTGCCCCGAGTTGGGAGGGTTTTTGGGGAGAGGCAGCAGTTTCTTTTATTGCTGACACCTTCTCCCCATATCCTAGTTTAAACTGTCCACTGAGACATCAAACTTTTGACACAGTGTCCACACACCCTCCTTAGTGAGGTGCAAGCCATTGTATCTGAAGAGACCTCTGTCCCAAAAGTCCCTCCAGTTTCCAATGAAGAGGTGCCCTTTCTCTAGGCACGGGTTTTGCAGCCATGCATTCAACTTCTCTAGTTGATCCTTCTGTATTTGTTGTGTACTGCCCCTTCTCTTCCATAGTGGGAGGACCTCTAAGAATGCAATGATTGGTGAGTGTGCAGTTAATCTATCCTCCAGTTGAAATATGTGCAATTAATCTATCCTCCAGTTGAGACAGATGCATTTTGGCCTTCTCAGTTGTTCATTCTTCCAGATCATTACTACCTAGATGGACAAAAATGCCTGTGCAGTTTTCCTCACTTTGTATTAACCTGTTTATTTGGTTGGAATCTATTTTAGCCGAGGCTCCAGAAAGACACTTGACTACCACACTAGTGTCAGGGTGGTGTGTTAGGTGTGATTCCAATCCTTGGATCATGAAATGACCTACAATGAGAATTTTTCATTTTCCCGTGTCACTTAGTATCTTTGGCATATCACCAATGCATTTATTTGAAGGGGGGTTCAATTGACAGTTGTTTGGGCTGGCCATGCTCCCTTTTTCTGCTGTGTGGGCCAAAGGTGCAAATCATTTAGTCATCCAGATGAGTGTGTCCTGGTTTGGAGGCTGCTGTTGTGTCCAGTGGAACCTACCTCTACCCCTTTTTAGCATCTGCCATTCTCCTGTACCAGGAGGATTCCGATGGTGTGTGGTGTTACCCTTCTGGAGATAGTATGGCAAACTAGGGTTAATGGGCATGCAGTTCTCCAGCAGGTGTTGGAGAGGTTCAATATGGCTCCAGGTCTCCCTGAGCTGAGTTTTTAGTTGTCTTATAGTCCAGCATGTGGAACAATGCCCTAGTACCTGTATGCATGCCCTGTGAAAGGATGCCACACACCACTGGCAGTAACTATGGCCATAGTCATCAAGAGTGTGGTCAAAGAGAAAAATGTTGACCTTGAGCACGTGGGATGATGGTGAGTAAGTAAGTGTTGATAAAAGGAAGAATTTGGTTGCTGAGCACAGGAGGAGTGTATTGAATCAAGACTACAGTTTCTCTTGTTAGATTAAATTCCTTCTCCTCCTCCTCCTAGTGTGAGGCAGGACTTTGGCTGAAGAGGTGTGGACAAAGGAAAAAGAAGATCATAGCTGAAGTTTTTTTTTTCTGAGCTGTGCAGTAAGTCCGGCCCCTTCCTTACTTCGCAGGAAGGATATGAGGTGGTCAGGGGCTATATTAGAGGATGAGCACAGGGTGGGCAGGAATGAGGACAGGGTAGGTGGGTACTTCCCCTTCAGAAAATCAGTAGAGGTACCTGTAGAGAAAAACAATCAACTTTTGACAGTGGCTCCAACAAACACCACCAACCTCAGCACCCTCAGACAAAAGTAAATGTAACCTTTTAAACACAAAAAAACACAACAGGGCATAGGTTTCTTCAATATTAATGCAGTTCCCAGTTTCATTCAAAGTCAAACGGCCTTTGTTACCAAACTCACCTAGTCTACCTAGCAACAGCCTAACTAAAGTAAAATAAAACCTTTTTTCCATTAACTAAAAAAAAATCCACTTTGTAAGTGCAATAACCCACTTTAGGGCATTGTTTTCTTGAGAATCGGTGCACTTTCTGGGTGTATTGAAGGTCACTCGCCCATTGGCCTTGTGCTTTCCAATTCACCCAGGGTGTGCATTAATTCTCTAGAAACAACATGCCCTGTTGTAGGTTATGGCCTACCTATTTTCCTCCCTCAAATACCCCCTCTCCTCCCCCAAGTTGCATCTGTACATGAGATTATCCTTTCACTAGCTAAATGTACAGAGAATCTCTGTATGTTTAACTGGTGAAACAATTTCAAATAAAAATATTTTTTGTTTTATCTATTTCCATTTGTATGCTTTTCTTAGCCTCATAGCCCTGAGTTTTGCCATCTGTTTTCTTTTTTTCCACAACCCAATTTTCTTTGGTGGTCTGTTTTTGCCTGTTTTTTTTCTTTCCTGCTAAGGTACAGTAGTAGAAGTACAGTAGTAATTAAGTTACTCTTAAACAAGAAGAGGATAAACATCGCTAAGCAATATACTAATTTTCAGGGATATCTAGGTTTTGACAAAACAAACGGTATTGAACAGTTCACATACCTTATAGATCATTCTCTTTGCAAAACAATTTTAACAACTTTAAACCAAACAAAAGTGAATTTGCAGTGTGTAGCTCATCTGTTACCAGTTCAACTAGTGTGAATCCAAGGAGGGATCCTTTTTATAATGGATCCTGCCACAGACTGTCACTGAGGGGCCTCTGACGATGTAGTCAGGTAATGGTATTGCTCCCCAGGATCTAGCAGCCACAAGGACCTTGTTCTGCCTCTCAGATATGGAAGCCGCTGTGCTGGCCTGGGTCAGATTGGACAGCAGCACTTATTGTCATTATAAGAAGCACCCAGCCAATTCTCTGCTGTTCTGTGGCACCCCTTCCCTTACCTAGTCCCTGGCCTGTAAATGAAATTCCCTGGTGTCCAGTGCCTCTCCCCCAATCCCAGTAAATCAAATTCCCTGGTGTCTGGTGTTCCCCCTCCCGTACACCATAAATGGAATTCCTTGGTGTCCAGTAGCACTTCCCCTCACTCACCTGATCCTCATAAATGAAGTGGCAGTTTATTCTGATGTGCCAAATAACTGATGATACATCCTCCTATATAGGTTTTAAACATGTCACATATCATATGATACAATGTGGTATCATCCACATTTGGGATAAAAGAAAATGTAATTTCCTGCATGATCCATGAGTTAAACTCCGTGGATTGCAGTAGAAAAGGATTTAATCTCCATCTGGAAGACTTTGGGGCTGGATGTGTAAGGACTACTTGCAAGGAGATAGGGGCATGGTCCGACAGTAATACAGGGTCTATATGAGTATCCATCACCCTCCCTTAGGTGTCACGGCATACCATGGAAAAGTTTAACCTACTCAGGGAACCATGCCTTCTCAGAGGTTTGTGAGTGAAGTCCCTTCCCTGGGAATGTGGAGCCTTCAGGGATCAGAAGGGCCCAGCTCACTAAACATTCAAACCAAAGTTGCCCTTGATTTTTTTCTGGGTGTCCATGTAACCATCGAGGACTTGTCTAATGGGATCCCAGCACAAATTAAAGTCCCCTGCCCCCTAATGATTAAGGAAGAGTCAGAAGGTATAAAATTCAGATAAAATCTGGGACAGGGGAGCCATGAAATTAGCATCCTTATCATTAGGAGCATATATATATATTAACAAAGCTTAGTCATTTAGTGAACAGAGAGCCTATTAACATAACCCATCTCCCCTCTGTATTTGACAGAACCCCTTCACTCCCAAATTAAATTTTAACCTTTCATGTTTTAAACAGACATTTTTTAACAACCAATATGGAGACCTCCCCTCTGCTGTTTAGAGGACTGCCCACTGAAGAATTCAGCTCCTACACCCTCCCATACCAGCTTGTCCTCTTGACTTTGTAATAAGTGTGTCTCCTGTAGGATGGCTACAGCTCATTTCAGAGACTTTAAATATGAGAAGATTTTTTTTAAGTTTAACTGGGTGGTTAACAGCCTGAACATTCCATGAGATGTACTTCAGTTTTATTATTGATCGGTTCCACAAAGGCTCCCATGAAACCATTTCTGCCTTCTGTGCACCCATGAGCAAATATGCCACCAGACAAGTTTAACAAAGGACCGTCTAGTATGTTTGTGAGAAAGTGCCAGTGACTGCAGGAACAGGAGAACGTGCCAAATGAGCCCACCCCTGCAGGTAGTAAAGGGAGAGAAGAAGGAATATAGAAACATAGTATTTGCCAGCAGATAAGGAGCACTTGACCCACTTAGTCTGCCCATTGTTCCCTGCCTACAGCATCCTGCAGATCCTACCTGATCTTCAGCCCGTTCGCCCTCCCTACCTTACCTTTCTCTAAAATTCCCCTTATCCTATCCCATGCATTCCTGAACACTATCACTGTTTTTGCCCCCACTACCTTTGCTGGAAGAGGGTTCCAGAAATCCACCACTCTTTAAGTGAAGACATATTTCCTCAGTTCTCTCCTGAATCTGCCCCCATCCAGCTTCTTATCATGCTCCCTTGTCGTTGAGCACCTTTTTTTCTGCAAAATACTTCCCTCCTGTTTCTTACTTACCCCCATGAGGTATTTAAAGGTCTCTATCATATCCCCCTCTCCCTTTTCTCTTCCAAGGTGTAGATGTTAAGGTCCTTACATCTCTCTTCATAGAACTTCTGATATAGACCCCGCACCATTTTAGTTGCCCTCCTTTGGACCACCTCCATCCTGTTTATGTCCTTCTGGAGTTGTGGTCTCCAAAATGACACATTACTCTAGCTGGGATCTTAACAGCGATCTATACAGAGGCAATTTCTGCTGGTGGTACCCCTCCCTATGCACCCCAGAATCCCACTAGCCCTCCCAACTGCCTTGTCACACTGCCTGACTACCTTTAGGTTATCCGATATGATTACCCCCAGGTCTCAATCTTGCTCGATGGTCATCACAACCACTCCTCCCATTTTGTACTCTGCCCCTCAGTTTCTGTACTCCAAGTGCATTACTTTGTACTTTTTCACACTGAAACCCAGCTGCCATACCCTTGACCACTCCTTGAGTTTTCTAAGGTCTCAGTTCATTTTTCCACTCCCCTAGCATGTCCACAACATTGCATATTTTGGTCTCTTCTGTAAAGAGGCAGACCTTCCCTTGCTGTTCCTCTGCAATGTCACTTAGAAAGACATTAAAGAGAACTGGTCCCAGTACTGAGGCACCCCGATAGTCACCTTCCTTTCCTTGGAGTCAACTCCTTTTACCACCGCCCTCTGAAGCCTATCTCCTAACCAATTTCTTACCCAGTTTACCACTTTGTACCCACTCCTAAGCTACCCAGCTTGCTTACTAGTCTCTTATATGAAACAGTGTTGAATGCCTTACTGGGCTCTAGGTAGGCCATGTCCACCACTCCATCCTGATCTAATTTCTTGGTCACCCAATCAAAGAAATCTATCAGACTTTTTTGATATGAACAACCCCTCCCTCCCACTCCCACCCCATGAATTCATGCTGTCTCAGGTCTTATAACTCATTGGATTTAAGATATTCCACAGACCTTTCCTTCATTAGTGAGTCCATTAATCTTCCCACTACTAAGGTCAGGTTGACTATCCTGTAATTGCCAGCCCCTTCCCTGCTTCCACTTTTGTGAAGTAGTACTACATCTGCCCTCATCCAGTCCTCCAGAACCACGCCTGTTTCCAATAAGCTATTAAACAGGACTGTCGGAGGTGTAGCCTCTACCTCCCTGAGCTCCCTCAAGACTCTTGGATGCACCCTGTCTGGCCCCACTGCTATGTCCACTTTCAGATCAACAAGTCCCTTCAGGACTCTCTCCTCTGAAAATGGACCTGTCTCCACCTCCCACCCTACAATGCTGCTGTTACTGTTTTGTGGCCCCTCTCCTTCTCCTTCCTCAGTGAACACTGAACAAAAGTGCTAATTCAGGATGTCTGCCTTTTTCTAGTCCCACTCAGCATAGTCCCCTCCTCTTCCTTTTTGACCTTTCGATCCCACCCCAAGTCTTCCTCCTTTCACTTACATACCTATGTAAGCCACCTCTCTCGGGCAGGCTTACTATATTCTCCCTCTTCCTTTATAGCCAGTTTGCTTTGTGGGCATCCTGGGTACACCCCCTAAGGGAGTTGTATTTTTCCATGCCCACTTAAAATGGTGCCACTGGGAGGGAATCTTGGAATTGGCAGACTGATATGAGGGCCAGTGGGCCAGGGTTTCAACCCCCCGGCCTGGGAGATTCCGGGCACTGTGGTGGTGGTGATGGCTACATGTACAGACCATTTGGGGGGAAGTTGGCAGGAGCATTTGCGACCATGGGGATTGGGGACCTAAGGAAGTGAATGGCAGTGGTGGACAGCAGAATGGAGGTAAGCCCCTCGTTAACCAGGGCTGTTTTGGGAATCCTAGTACCAATCTGGAAAGGCATGGCAGTGGGGCTGTTGCAGCAGTGACAGGCTGTAACAGGGCACTTCGGGGGTGGCAGCTCCAAGGAGGTTTTCCTGGTGTGTCACACTGCTGGGATGAGTCTGATGGCCTGCATGGGATCTCATTTTGTTGGGCCTGCTGTGCTTGTGTCTAGGGCAGGTTCCGTGTTAGGCCCATTAAAGTGCAGGAGTTTGGGTAACTGTAAGGATGGAGCCAGTTTGCTGATGCTGTATTTCCCCGGCAATGTACCCCGGTCTATGGGAGCTTAGAAAAAGGCTGTTCTCTGGAAAGGTTTCAGGGTGACCATGATGTTTAAAAGGCCACAACTCCAGTTTTGGTTATGCAGGGGTAGGGAGTAAGGCACTCCCCAGTCTGTAGGTTTGCTTGTGCTTTCAATATGTTCTGAGCTTGTTTCCGGCTCAAAATATCTGTGTGGAGCCTGCACCTGGCCTATGTATCTGCCTGTTATTACATTCAGCCCGGTGCTGAAAATATCTCTAAGTGCCCTCTAACTTGTTGACCCTTCTCTCCATGGAGCTGTGCTCTTTATTTATTTATTACATTTCAAGAACAGAAATTAAATGTTTTTGTTATTTGTTCTCACTCTGTGTGCTCAAGGATTCTTTATATGAACTAACCATGCTGTTCCTCCTAAGAAAGTAGTCTCCATCCACCCGGACTTGGCCAGATATATGCAGCCAGTTGTGTTGGTCACCCAGCTGGTAAGAAAAATCTGTTTGATCCATACTGATTGAGACCAGCAGGTAAGATAAGGCCCTTCCTATTTACGCTGAAGATGAGGATACCTGGGAGGTTTCTGATGTGTACCCCCTCTCCCTATATTTACCACTAGGACTCCTAGACAGTGAGAAGAGGGGGCACCTAAAAAAATCCTTGGCTCCCTTAGTCACTGCCTGGGCTAGTCTCTCTTCTGTTTGTGCCTTTGCACTCACTGCTGCTATCCCTGCTTCCATTTCCCCTGAGACACCTCCCTGTCCTCCTCCCTCTGTGTCTCCTTATGCTTTCTGAATGCTCCCCTTTTAGCATTTACCTTTTCTGCCACCTCTTTCAAGAAACCATAGTGATCTCTTTTTATGTTGATTGCGCGCATGAGCAAGAAGCATATTGCGGCAGGTTGCCAGAAGCAGGTTGTGGAGGCACGGCACTGTTGTGGCCAATGCCTCCACAGCCTTTAAAGGCTTGGCCCGCTTTCCCCAATGCTGTGGCATGCTGCTGCTGACACTAGTTCATCCAGCATGCCACAACTTTGAGAAGTTTTAGCCGCTGCAATCAGGGGCCGCATCATCATTGCAGCGTCATCCGCTGCGACGAGGGAGCGACCCTCATTGCAGGGCTCCCTTGCATTCCCTGCCTGTTTGCAGAGGGGGTTCCCAATCCCCCCTCAGCATCATGTCCCCTCCCCTGTTTTTTTTACAGATGGGGGTGCCCAATCCCCGTCAGCATGTCCCCCCCCAAGTTCTTGTGTGCCAAGGGGGTGCCCAATCCCCCTTGGCTCATGGCTCCCCATACCAGTATGTGCTGAAGGAGTGCCCAATCTCCATCAGCATAATGTCACCCCCACTTTTGTTGTGTGCCGAGGGGGGTGCCCAATCCCTGTCGGCATGATGCGGCCCCCCCTTTTGTTGGGTGCCGATGGGGGTGCCCAATCCCCTGTCAGCTACAGCTGTCCCCCAAAAAGAGTCCATTGGCCTGCTGGGAGCCCACCGAGCATGCCAAATCCCTGAAAAAAATAATGGTTCAAGGTTTTGTTTTTTCCCCTGTGGAAAAAGCGGTCCCTCACCGGTCTCTCTGCCCCCTCCTGTAACCGCACCCACCCTCTGCACCCTGCCTCCCCACACCCCCCCACTCCATACTTACCTCCGGAGTCCGCGCAATGATCTTCGGTGGACTGGGAACATGTCTGCACTCTTCAAAGCCGACCGCGAACTGAAGAAATGTCGGTAAGCTGTATAATGGAATAAATAGTGTTTTTTCAACTTTGATGCATATTTCAGGCATTTTTTGGAATTTTGGCATACTTTTTCAATATTGGGGTTTTGGGACCCCTCCTCACGAATTCTTTCACTGTCATGGCGTTAATCGGCCCGGAAAGGTGATTTCTCGGTCACTGCGCGGAATCACCTTTTGGGACCGATTAATGAAATGACAGTGCCAGTGTTCATGAGGTGGGCTCTCAAAAAGCCTATGTTGCAAATTTGGTGGAAAAAATCCAAAAAAATGACTGTTTTGCGAGCGTGCGTTGCGCAGTTGCAACGCATGCTCGTACCTCTGTGAATTTGCAACATCTTCTCACCAGATTTTCAACACTGGCAATTTTACACACCTCCTTGTGAACAGTATAGCTGTCATTTTTAACACACTGGTTGAAATGTGTTTTCGCACTTCCGGTGCAGAATAGCATGGTCGCTGTGGGAAATCAGTGTTTGGGACAGATTACGAAATGACAGTGACACTGTTCATGAGCAGAGGTCCTAAAATGCCTATGTTGAAAATTTGGTGCTGATACTCCATAAAATTACTGTGCTACGAGTGTGCGTTGGCAGTTTGCACGCACGCTCGTAAGTTCTCGAATGTATAATATTTTCACTTCAGATTTTCAACATTCCCATTCTTCTGCACCTCCTTACAAACAGTACAGCTGTCATTTTTCAGATCCTGGCCAAAATATGTTTTCGCACTTCCAGTGCAGAATAGCGCAGTCACTGTGAGGAATCCATGTTCGGGACATATTATGAAAATGACAGTGACACTGTTCATTAGCAGAGATCCTAAAATGCCTATGTTGAAAATTTTGTGATGAAACTCCATAAAATCACTGTGTTACGAACATGCGTTGTGCAGTTTCCACGCACCCTTGTAACTTCGCAAATTAGTAATATTTTCACGCCACATTTTCAACACTGGCATTTTTCCACACCTCCTTATGAACAGTACAGCTGTCATTTTTCACATCCTGGCTGAAATGTGTTTTCGCGCTTCCGGCACAGAATACCACAGTCGCTGTCGGAAATCAGTGTTTGGGACAGATTAGGATCAAGGGAGAGAGAAAAGGGGAGAGTGACCGAGCTCAGCTGAGCTCTGTTGGGACTGCTGCAGATTTCTTTGTGGGAAGAAAAGGCGCCAACGGAGGCAGGAGCCCAGTACAAAAGGGCAGCCTGCAGCACCAGGAGACACAGAACGAGCAAGTGAGGGAGGGGGAATGAGTGAGCTCAATGGAGCTCTGTTGGCACTGCTGCGGATTTCTTTGTGGGCAGAAAAAGGCAGCAATGCACGCAGAGCCCAGTACAAAAGGGTAGCCTGCAGCAGCGGAAGAAACAGAATGAGTGACTGAGAGAGGGTGAGTGAGCGAGCTCAACGGAGCTCTATCGTGACTGCTGCAGATTTCTTTGTGGGCAGAAAAGGGCGGCAGCGCATGCAGGAGCCCCGTACAAAAGGGCAGCCTGCAGCACCTGCAGAAATGGAATGAGTGAGTGAGAGAGGGGGAGGGAGTGAGTGAGGTCAACGGAGCTCTGTCGGGAGTGCTGCAGATTTCTTTGTGGTCAGAAAAAGGTGCCAGCAGAGGCAGGAACCCAGTACAAAAGGGCAGCCTGCACCATCAGGAGAAACAGAATGAGCGCGTAAGACAGGTGGAGTGAGCGACCTCAACGGAGCTCTGTTGGGACAGCTGCGGATTTCTTTGTGTGCAGAAAAAGGTGTCAACGCAGGCAGGAGCCCAGTACAAAAGGGCAGCCTGCAGTGCCAGAAGAAATACAATGAGAAAGTGAGAGAGGGGGAGTGAGTCAGCTCAACTGAGCTCTATCATGACTGCTGCGGATTTGTTTGTGGGCAGGAAAAGGCAGCAACACAGGCAGGAGCACAATACAAAAGGCCAGCCTGCAGCGCTGGCAGAAACAGAATGAGTGAGTGAGAGAGGGTGAGTGAGCGAGCTCATCGGAGCTGTGTCGGGACTGCTGCAGATTTCTTTGTGGGCAGAAAAAGGCAGCAATGATTGCAGGAGCCCAGTACAAAAGGGCAGCCTGCAGCAGCGGGAGAAACAGAATGAGCAAGTGAGAGAGGGGGAGTGAGCAAGCTCACCGGAGCTCTATCGTGACTGCTGCAGATTTCTTTGTGGGCAAAAGAAGGTGACAATGCAGGCAGGAGCCCAGTACAAAAGGGCATCCTGGAGCGGCGGCAGAAATGGGACGAGCGAGTGAGAGTGGGAAATGAGCGAGCTCAATGGAGCTCTGTCAGCACTGCTGCAGATTTCTTTGTGGGCAGAAAAAGGTGCCAACAGCGGCAGGAGCCCACTACAAAAGGGCAGCCTGCAGCACCAGGAGAAACAGAATGAATGAGTGAGACAGAGAGAGTGAGTGACCTCAACGGAGCTCTATCACGACTGCAGCAAATTTCTTTGTGGGCAGCAAAAGGTGGCAACGCAGGCAGGAGCACAGTACAAAAGGCCAGCCAGCAGAACTGGCAGAAACAAAATGAGTGAGTGAGGGAGGGAGGGGGAGTGAGCAATCTCAACGGAGGTCTATCGTGACTGCTGCGGATTTCTTTGTGGGCAGGAAAAGGGGGCAATGTAGGCAGAAGCCCAGTATAAAAGGCCAGCCTGCAGTGCCCACAGAAACAGAATGAACGAGTGACAGAGGGGAGTGAGTGACCACAACGGAGCTGTGTCAGGACTGCTGCAGATCTCTTTGTGGGCAGAAAAAAGCACCAATGGAGGCAGAAACCCAGTACAAAAGGGCAGCCTGCAGCAGTGGGAGACACAGAACAAGCGAGTGAGGGAGGGGGTGTGAGTGAACTCACCAGAGCTCTGTGGGACTGCTGTAGATTTCTTTGTGGCCAGAAAAAGGCAGCAATGCATGCAGGGACCCAGTACAAAGTGGCAGCCTGCAGCGGCGGGAGAAACAGAACGAACAAGTGAAAGAGGGGGAGTGAGTGAGCGAGCTCAACGGAGCTCTGTTGTGACTGCTGCAGATTTTTTTGTGGGCAGAAGAAGGTGGCAACGCAGGCAGGAGCCCAGTACAAAAGGGCAGCCTGCAGCACCAGCAGAAACAGAATGAGTGCGTGAGAGAGGGGGAGTAAGCAAGCTCAATGGAGCTCTGTTGGGACTGCTGCAGATTTTTTTGTGGGCAGAAAAAGGTGCCAACAGAGGCAGGAGCCAACTACAAAAAAATCCTGCTGCGCCAGGAGGAACAGAATGAGTGAGTGAGACAGGCAGAGTGAGTAACTTCAATGGAGCTCTGTCGGGAAAGCTGTGGATTTCTTTATGGGCAGAAAAAGGCGGCAACTGAGGCAGGAGCCCAGTACAAAAGGCCAGCCAGCAGCACCGGCAGAAATGGAATGAGCAAGTGAGAGAGGGAGAGGGAGCGAGCTCAACAGAGCTGTGTCGGGACTGCTACAGATTTCTTTGTGGGCAGAATAAGCCGTCAATGCGGGCAGAAGCCCAGTACAAAAGGACAGCCTGCACCAGCGGAAGACACAGAACGAGCGAATGAGGAAGGGGGAGGGAGTGAGTGAACTCGACAGAGCTCTGTTGGGACTGCTGCAGATTTCTTTGTGGACAGAAAAAGGTAACAATGCACCCAGGGGCCCATTACAAAAGGGCAGCCTGCAGCGGCAGGAGACACAGAATGAGCGAGTGAGAGAGGGGGAGTGGGTGAGCTCAACGGAGCTCTATCGTGACTGCTGCGGATTTCTTTGTGAGCAGAAAAAGGCACCAACAGATGCCCAGTACAAAAGGACAGCCTGCAGCTCCAGTAGAAACAGAATGAGCGAGTCAAAGAGAGGGAGTGGCCCATCTCAACAGAGCTCTGTTGGGCCAGCTGTGGATTTCTTTGTGGACAGAAAAGGGTGCCAACACAGGCAGGAGCACAGTACAAAACAGCAACCTGCAGCACTGGGAGAAACAGAACGAGTGAGTGACAGAGGGCCAGTGAGCGAACTCAGCAGACCAACTCAATCAGTATAGTGCAGTGGTTTAAGGCTCTGAGTTGCAAATCTGGTGACATCCAGCAGACCAGACCTGGGTTTGAATCCCACAGCTTCCACTTGCATACTGTGTGACTCTGAACAAGTCACTTAACTTCCCTGTGCTCCCAGGTTGCACCTGTAAAAAAAGCTTTCAGCTTAGTGTGCTACTCCTGGTTAAACAACTAAATAAAAAAAAAAAAAAAAAACATTCGGCATTGACAAATGCTTGTTCCTCTTGCTTTTGCTCACTTGTTTGACGCATAGGTTTGTTACCTTCAAAACTGCCATTTTTAGCTTCACCCACTGGTCCTCCACCCCAGTCAGGTCATTCCCCCTGCTAGGTCATCCCTGAGGCATTCACCCATCTTTTTAAAATCTGCTCTCCTGAAGTCCAGGACCCTCACCTTCTGTGGTTCAATTTCGCAGCTGTCCTTATGTTGAACCACAGTGTACAGTGATTGCTGTGCACCAGGTGGCCTCCCACTTTGACGTCTGCAACATTGTCCCTGGTAGTGATTGCCAGGTCCAGTACTGCCCCATCATGAGTGGGTTCACTGACCAGTTGCCTGAGAAACACCCCCTGCAGGGAGTTCAAGATGTTCCTGCTTCTAGCAATATCCAGGTTGACCTCTGCAATTACGGCTTCTAGGTGTGGAATCTTGTTTCTTTGTTTTCTAGCATTTGCACATGTGGCCTTCAAGATTTTGTTTCCACTCTGCTTGGTATCTCCCTTTTTTACTTTTTGCCCTCATTCATTCCTTCTTCTCTTTTTAATGCTTCCATTCTCATGCCCCCTTCACTTTGCATTCCAATCTGAACTGTCTATGCATTAAATTCCATGTTATGTATTGGGTCTTGGCCCCCAGGTCGCATCTGGAATTGAGCATGTTGCTCAGTATGCCTTCCAGGTAAATCTCGTAAATAAATAAATAAATAAATAAATAATTTCTACCACCTTGGTCCTTTATTAATTTCCACAATGTAGGATTCCATTCCCCACAGGTTCTCCCTACCTTCTACCTCAGCCTGTGGGTGTGGGGGGGGGGCAGTTTCTGCCCCTTGATTTCTTCCACCACCCCCCTCGGCTTGTTTAAATGTTCATCAAAGTAACCCCTAAACCATCCACTGAGAACTGTGGTTCCCTTCTTGGATAGATGTAGGCCATTACCCCTGTAAAGGCCCGTATCCCTCCAGGTGAATACCCAGTCCCCAATGTAGCTGAACCTTCCTCTGTCCACCATTCTCTCAAACATGAGTTGAATGTCTTTATGGAGATCGCTCCTCCCCCCATATTAGACAGACAGCACCTCAGTAAAAGCCACTGAGCATTGTACCTGTCTGGATACCTCCCCAGCTCCTTAAACTCCCCTTGCACTATCCCAACCCCATCCATAGCCAGGTCATTAGTTCCCAAGTGAACAATGACATCCAGGTCTGCTTCCCATCCTGCTGCCCTAGCAATCCTCTGGATCCATTTCCAATCCCTCTGGGCTGTGGCATCTCATATGCACCTAACCTCCCTCCCCCCTTCCTGTTCTCAAATATAACCCCCTCACAATTAGGTTCTGCACCAGAAGTAGCTTACTCCTCCTCTGGAGCTCTCTTCTCCCTCCTTGGGGTCTCCACTCCAGAGGACCCCCCATCCTCCCTGGCTGCTACCATGGGAGCCTCCTCCTGGCAGTTACACCTCACCAAAGTGGCGAAGGAACTATAGTGGTACCGGTTGAGGAATGTGCCTCTGACCCACCACACACACCCTTTCAGGGCCCACTGTAGTTCATCCATTACATAGAAACACAGAAATTGTCTTAGGGTAGCTGGTTCATTCCACTGAGGTGTCATACAGATGAGGCACACTGATGAGTCCTGGTAGGACGAAACACATGTCTGTGTCTTTCTGTTGGCACCCTTTGCAAACTGTGTGATAGGCCTTTTGGCACCATGTATTTCTGCTTAAAGTTGAACTGGCATAATATTCTGTGGTCATTTGCATATATAGCCCACAATGTTTTGCATTATGGGGGTATGTGTGATATTGTATTTCTTTGAAACTTGGCTTCCCGGCCAATGCCGTTTGGGGTAACCATTGCCTCGGTACCTGTGCACTGAGGTTCTTTGTCCTATAGAAATTGTCGACAAATAGAGACCACTAAACCCATCCAGTCTGCCCGTAAGCCCTATACATGTATGTGTCCACTGACCCTAAGTGATCAATGGCTTTTCATCACTCCCTCCCCCCTCAAGGTTCCCTTGTGCCTGTCCCAGGCATTTTTAAAACCTTCCATTGTGCTTGCTCCTACAACCTCTTGTGGCAGACTATTCCAAGTGTCCACCGCCCTCTCTGTGAAGAAAAGCTTTTTTACATTAACTCTTTATCTACCCCCTCCAACTTCATACTGTGCCCCCTCATTCTAGTGCTTCTTCTACATTGGAAAAGGGTCCACCTCTGCACCTTGTCTATGCCCTTGAGGTACTTGAAAGTTTCCATCATGTCCCCCTGCTGTCTCCTTTCCTCCAGTGAGTACATATTGAGGTCCCTTAGTCTGTCCTCATATGTTTTGTGGTGCAAGCCATGTACCATCTTTGTCATCCTTCTCTGGACTGCTTCTACCCTATCTATGTCCTTGTACAGGTGTGGCCTCCAAAACTGCATGCAGTACTCCAGGTGAGGCCTTACCAGTGTTTTACATAATGCCATCACCACCTCCCACCTCATGCTAGTGATACCTTTGCTTATGCACCCCAGCATGCCACTGCCCCCCCTGCAGCTTTTGTGCTCTGCTTTGACACCTTAAGGTCATCAGAAATCATAACCCGTAGGTCCTCTTCCTCCTTGGTGACAGTCAGCACCTCCCCCCACATCCTGTAACTCTCCCCTGCATTCCCCCTACCCAGGTACATTATCTTGCACTTCTTTGCATTGAACCTCAGCTGCCACACCTCCGACCATTTTTCAAGCTTCTCCAGAACCCTCTTCATTTTCTGCACCCCTTCTGGTGTATCCACCCTGTTGTAGATCTTGGTGTCATCTGCAAATAGGCAGACCTTTCCTTCCAGCTCCTCTGCAATGTCACTAATGAAGATATTGAACAGGACTCATCCCAGAACTGATCCATGTGGTACCCCACTGATCACCTCCCTGTCCACAGATTGGATCCCATTTATCACTACCCTCTGCCTCCTGTCCATCAACCAGCCACCCAGTGTTGCAGTGGTTGCAAGCCAAAGAAATGGCAGACCTTGGAGGGTAGTCCCTGTGCTGGAGCTTAACCCAAGCTCAGGAGTAGAAGCAGGGCTGTGGGCCTGGCAGAGATTCCCCATTAGTTGTTAGTACCAGCAAAGCCCCCTCGAGAGAATTGGGGCCAGGGAGTGCTGAGGTAGAGTGAAGTGACCATGGAAGTGGTGGTCTCAGCACCATTAGCACCAGCAGTTTGAAGGTGGGTCGGGGCCTGGGTCATCAGAAAAATTTCTGGATATCCCTGTGGCTTGGCCAGAGCCCAGGGGTCCATGTGGGGAGGGCAGCTTGCTTTCCTGCACCAGTGTAAGGGGGGATGATCAGTGCCAAAGTGAAAGGGACCCATAGGAAAAGAAAAGGAAGGTTGGCTTACCAGATCCAATATATGCCAGAATATTGAAGGGATCTGTGTTCTGGTAGATCTTGGGTAGAGCACATGAGAGAGAGAGAGAGAGACATGGTAGGGAGAGGAGAATCCTTGCTGTGTCTGTTAACTCCATGGTTTCTGCTGTTTATCCTTTCTTGCCAGACTTGTAAAAAGGGTAAATCCCCATGGAGCTGTTTATTAATTTATTAGAAAAGAATGGTGACCCCCTGTATCGCTGGAATCATTTGCCATGCAGGTGAAAAATAAAAAGCCAGTTTGGGAGAAACGGTGGTTTGTGCCTTATTTGAGTGTCCGGCGGAGGCTAATGAAATGAAATCCTTTTCTCCCCTTGTATTTGCAGTCTAATTAATTTCCAAGAATTTCAGGGGCAGAATCCAGCCTGTTTGGGCTACAGGGGCTCCTGAGACCCCCAAAGGTAAAGATGGAGGTCTCAGTCCGGTGGTCAGCTCGGGAAGGGGATCAGAGGCTGAGAGATAGAGGAGATGCAGTCCACAGCTATGAAGATGCCATGCAGGTAGGAGACAATGGGTTTCCCTACTGTTTAGTGTGCACAAAGGTCTTGAATGTTAGTACTTTGAGTGCTTTCCCTTTCCTGCCTGGAAGACCTGCAATGTAAAATGTGTGCTCCTAGACAGGGCAGGAAGGGGAGGTTACACAGTTGGGGTTTGTCCGGGATGTTCCCTGAATCCCAAAATCACCTACAGACACCCCCCAAGCCTTGCAGTCTGCAGTGTGCCAAGCTTCCTGGCCTGGTTGGGCCCTGTGGCACACCACAAAATGTCTGTGAGGTTGGCCTGCAGCAGGTATTAGACCTAGCCTGCTAGTGTGATGTACACACCTGACATGCTAGTCACGTGACCCTCAGGCAAAGCCTCTTTGGAGGATGGGTGAGAGGGAGCTCTAGTAGCTGCACATGGAAGTGCCATTCTGGGCAATCGGAACAAGTGGAGCTGAGGGAGTGAGATCAGCAGTAGCAGATCCCTAGAGGGGAATAACGACAGCAAGAGCAGAGTAAAAGAGACTGTTTTGTAAGCGCATTATCAGAGCAGGCAAGTGAACTAGACTTCACATTTCTGGAGCAAAGAGAACTTGTGAGCTGCTTGTGAGTGTGGGACTGGGAGAAGAAAAATTAAGCACAAGCATCCACCATGGACTGGCAGCAAGTGGTAACAGGGGGAGATGCAGAGAGACCGGAAGCGACCCCTCAGGAGGAACCCCTGGCTACAGGTCCTGCCTCACTTCTCTCCTGGCTCAGGAAAATTGGGGGAAAATGTAAAGGACATGAACACTGCATGAAGTATGAATTGGGGGAGGCAGAAACCAGGTTGCTTATATGCTCCTATTGAATAGGCAGCCCACCACTCCCATGTAGGGGAATGTATTCTCCCAGTTCCACCGCCAGCTTATTCCTGCCATGGTCACCAGCCAGTAGGGATTCTGAGGGGTTTGAGAGACTGTCCCAGGGAAAGAGACCACCCATGTCCAGGTGGATGACACCCGAAGTGAATCCCCGGATGTGATACTGGAGGCTGTTGAAAAAGAGAGTGCAGGTGCACCAGAGAGGGACAAAGGTGTCGGAGAGCACAGCCATCTACCCAGCTCTCCACCACTGACTACTGACTATCCCACTGGCAGAGGGAGGGACAGAAGCCTCAGACAACTGGCTGGGGATCCTCCAAGGCCTAGGGACCCTCACCACGGCCTTTGTTCAGCAGTAGCCCACAGGCTTTATCCAGCAAATTGGAGCCTGTCTCAGGAGCCAGGAGCAAAACTAGATCCATAGAGACTGGCCTGCACCAGTGTCAACAGGAGGGAAGGCTGGTGAACCACCAGATCTAAGGGAGCTGGATGAAGAAAAGTATGTGGGCAGCTAGTTCCAGTTCCAGGACCATATGGTGCTCAGGGCAATACCTAGTTCTTACCACCTCTTAGGTATCACTTTTGGAGATACCACCTTGCAGCTCACGATCTGGGCTAAGGCCCTCCAGACCCATATGGATGGGTTAAATCAAAATGACCCGTTAAATCTAAAGTATCGACAGGAGATATGGCTACCAATGGGACAAGCCAGGAAAAACAGCGTGAGGAACCAGCCCGAGTGCAGTCAGGCTGAAAGGTGGGTTCGTAGGAGGCTGCAGGTAGAATATCTAAATCTAAACTATCCTTCTATGCCAGAAAGAATTTTGGACATTGTTGAGGAGATGCGGGAGGACTGGATTTTCAAGGAGCAGTTGAAGAGGTTGAAGAACCGTCCAAGAGGAGAAAGTGCCCCATCTCAACAGTTGTTTCAGCAGGCACGGTTGATGTGCTGCGCAGGGACCTGGTCTGGACTAACCATTTTCAAGCATTTCGTTATGGTTCAGGACTTAACTGGGACTCAGACCAAGTGCTGCCTGTTGGTCTGAGATCCCTTTGGAGAAGTGACCACTAAGCCGATCCAGTGTATTACTTCCCTCCAGGTGGGGGGTCTGCAACCAAGGCCTCTTGGTGACTTATGGACTTCGCCAGGACAATTGCTCCATTGAGCTGATATGGTGACTTTAATTCAGTTGTTCAAATCAAGCTCTTAAATTTGAAAAAAAAGTTTTACTGTTACTGTTTTATGATCATGATAAAATATGTTTTGGAAAGATCGGTGAGAGAATGTGTGTGTGCATGTGTGAGTGAGTGGTCTGGGGTTTGTACACAGAGAAACCTATTTTAAAATGTGCTGGGAGGTATTTGTGGGAATGTCTTCTACCTCATTAATGTTTAGCAAAAGCTTAAGGAAAATCTTTTGAAATGTTTAATCATTATAAAAAGTGATTGCAATTACTGTTTAAAAGAAATAATGATGGTTGTGTCTAGCACTTTAGATTTATCTCCTGGTGCAGGTAGGGTTTAGGAATTAGCTTTTAGGTTATACCTTGGGTTAGATTTGCAGGTTGGGAGGTGCCTGGTGCCTGGTGACCAGACATGGTGTGTCCATCACCTAAACACTGGGGAGTGCACATACTCAGTCTGATTGGATAGGACCATGACTTGACCCTTGCCATCATTCCCAGGAGCTAAGTATTTCCTGGGTGGGGAAAGAGTGTAGGCCCCCTGTAAATGCGGGACTTATATTTCCACTGTTAGGCATCGCTTTCCCCACCTACCCCCCAAGCTAGGAAATGGGATTAGTGCTCTGAGAGATATTTCTCTGGACGCTTCAAGGTTGCAGCAGAGAGTAGTTGAAAGGGTATAAAAAGGGACTGACAGGAAGTATTGAGGCCTTTCCAGCCTGGGCACTAGGCCTGGGGCTGGAGGGAGGAGGCTGGAAGAGTAGCATCAGGAACAGATAAGTCGGGCAAATGAGGGAGCTCGGCAGTACAAGAGGGCCAGTGGGGAAACCCCTTAAAAGAGTGCAGTCAGGACAATTTGTCATGTGCTTTGGTCAATAAGGAGTTGGGGTATGGAGCTCTGTTGGGGACACAGGTAGCCAGGTTGTGTGTTGTTGGGGACTAGGGTGATAGGAGGCTTTAGCAAGCCTAGGAGAGTGAGTAGGAGCCTATATGAAGCCCATTTGTGTATTTCCAGGGCTGGGAGGGCCATGGCAGGGCACTCTCAGGAGGGGAACAGTTGGCAGAGGTTCCCTTCACACACTGTGTGGCAGGACAGCTGGGGGGGGGGTCGAGGGAGCCGGGGATACTTTCACCCACAAAAAGGGTCCTGTTTGGAGGGACAAGTCCTGGGGTGCTGGTCCATGAAAGTCTGGGCGGGTCGCAGACCAAAGAAATGGCAGACCTTAGAGAGTAGGCCCCGTGCTGGAGCTTAACTCAAGCCCAGGAGTAGAAGCAGGGATGTGGGCCTGGCAGGGATTCCCCGTGGGAAATGAACACCAACAGAACCCCTTGGAGTGAATTGGGGCCAGGGAGTGCTGAGATAGAGCAAAGTGACTGTGGCTGGTGTGGCCTGAGCACTGTTAGTGCCAGCTGATTGAAAGTGGGTCAGAGCCTGGGTCATCAGGAAAATTCCTGGATATCCCTGCAGCTTGGCCAGCACCTAGGGGTCTGGGTGGGGAGGGCAGCTCGCTTTCCTGTGCCAGTGCAAGTGGGAGACCAGTGTCAAAGTAAAGGTACCCATAGGAAAGAAAAGGAAAGTTGGCGTATCAGATGGAGGAACAGGATGGGGTGGGGGGGCAGTCTGGGGTATCTGTGAGGGGGACTGTGTATTACTTAGGTCTGTGAAGAAATCATTGAAACTCTGAGCAATAACTATGGGTCAGAGATGATGAAACCATCCATTGATAGTTCACCTGTTGAGATATTTGGCCTGCCCTTTAATAGCCAATTTATCTGGGCCCAAAAGGTTTCAGGTTTAGACAAATTAGTGGTTTGCAGTGTTTTCAGATATTTTCCTTTGACACTTCTGAGGCCATTTTTACAGATATTCCTTAGCCTTCGATATTCATGCCAATCCGCTAACTGACCAGAATTTTAGAAATTTTCCCAGGCTTTATCCCAAAGCCTCATTTGTTTCCTGAGATCGCTGGTGAACCATTTGGCATACAGGCCTTTTGCCCTATGTTTTGTTAGGGGAGCATATTTACTGAACACACTACTAAAGTTATGAATTAGGTAGGCTAGGGCTTGGTCAATATCTGGGAGGTCTTTGACTGGTGCCCAGTTGACAGCTTTTAGGCTTTCAATGAAGTTGTTTTCATCGAACCAGGTTAGGTCTCTTACAGAGAAGATTCTGGGGGAACGGTTGGGTTAATTATTTTTCCATATGCAGAATATGGAAGAAGGATCACTGAAGGAATCCGGGAGTATCCCCACTGCCCTAATCCTGTCTCTCCTGGAACCAACAGCCCAATCAAGAAGGGTATGGTTGCCAGATTTTGTGTTCAGCCTAGTAGGATCCTGTATTAGCTGTGTCAGATTGGCATTAGCGAGGAGGGATTTGGATTCTTTCAGTTTTGGGCTAAGCCAGTTTAAGTTGAAAGCTTCATAGATAAGGAGTCCATTATGGGACAGGTCCAAAAGACTGTTGATAAGGGCTGCTAGGGCTTGGGTAGCTGAGTTAGGAGGGTGATAAACACAATCAACACATAGGGTTTTTACCTTTCCAAGAGTTAAGGAGACAAAGAATGACTCGCCTGGACAGTCGGACAGGTTTGGGAGGATGATCTCTTTAGCTGATAGGGTAGACTGAATTTATTTACCTTTTGGGGGTGGTCTTTTCTAAAGATGGTATACCCGGTGATGTCTGTCTCAAGCGATAGAATATGGGGTTTGAGCCACGATTCAGGAGTATCTAGAATGTCAAGGGTATAGTGAAGTATACATGCTTCTAGTTCTGGTGGTTTGGGATGGAGACTATTGATATTCATATGGGCTATTTTGATACCCTAAATGGCATACCAGTGTGGTACTGGGAGGGAGCAGACCCTGGTGTTGTTATTTGTGGGGCCTGGGTTCAGTGCAATGTCACCTGATAGCAGCAGGTAAATAAATGACAGGGGCCATAGATATTTATCAGTGGGGGAACCCTTTTGGGTCCACCTTGACTGCTTTATTTATACCACTAGGAAATAGGAAGTGCCCTTTTTGTATAGGGAATAATGTATTAAGATGGATGGGCAGTTGGTCCGGCGAATGTTGGCATGACTGTAATCAATTTGGGGACTTTCTGGGATGTGGGGATGGTCAGCAACCCCTGCAACCAGGAGGTCACAAACAAGAAATATGGCATTGTACAGGGAGGCTAACAGCACTCCTTAGAAAGCCATGCTGGGCTTGTTAAGGATTGTGAAGTTAAGTTATAGGGCTCCCTTTGTATGGGATATTGCATTGTGGAGTAATTTTGTGAGTTAGTTAGCTGGAAGTGTGTCAATGGTTACGTGTTTTGAGGGCCCTCTGGTAGAAAATTGGCCTTATTGGGCCCTATGCATGCCACCAGTGTGGCATGCGTAGGGGGTGCACATACCACACTGGTGCATATATGTGCCACATGTGTGCATGCAACCCAGCAGCGGCGTGCATGCAAGCCACTGCACAGGGCTGCAGCGCGTGCCTACACTGGGTGGTAGCATGCCATGAACGCAGGAGCATGGCCACAGAACAGGTGTATCTAGATACACTCAGCGCAAGCATGAACATATGGAGGCCCACCAGACACGGGGCTCAAGCCACATACACATTTGCGTGGCCAAGGGCTGCCCTAAGCAGCATTGTCAGTGGATACACCAGCATATGGAACAGACCACGCCAATGGGGCAGAGTCCCATCCATGTGTGAGGGACAGTCTGCACCCGTGCGTGTCACCATGGGTACCTGACCACCACGTGACACGGCCTGCACATGGCCCCATAGGTGGGTGAGGCATGCCAACACTGGGGTGGTGTGAGTAGGCTGCACACAGGCAGACACAGTGCTAGACACACATGTGCGATGCCCTGACTGCAGTGCCATGATGTGGCACTGCTGCAGATGTGCACACCCAGCATGCCACAAGAGTGTGCAAGGGGACACACGATCATGTCTGGCGACAGTCCCCCCCAGGGCTAGCAAAGATGCCCAACGCCCAAATGCACACATGTGGACATAGGCGTACAGCGGCTCCCCACACACACACCCAGACTGGCCATGCACACCGGAATGGCAGGCAGAACAACAGGCCTCCCCTAAAGATGGAGCCCGCTGATACCCCACTGGCCACTCACATCCACCCACCAGGTCACACACACACACACACACAGGCCCACACATGTGAGACAATAAACAGACAGTGAAGTAGGTAAATAGCCGCTTTACTGTTCAGATATGTGCATATAAACAACAACACTGTACAGGCCAGTAACAAGCCCCAGGAATGATAACAGACCCCCAAAGAGCAAACAACAACCCCCCACCTACAATAATGCACCCACCCTCACAAACTGCAGGGCCCCCCCCCAGTGTGAAGATGCCCCCATGGGGGCCTCCTCTAGTGGTGGCACAACAACTGATGTTCTCCCTCTCCTCCGTGCCCTCCTCAGTTACGGCCATGCCTCCTCTGAGTCCTCACTGTTGGGGCTGCCATCATCATCCTCTGCCCTCCTTGGCCATGGTACACGCAGGAGCACCATCCTCATCAAAGGACCCTTGTAGCACTGTGGAGACATAAGAGACAATCAGCACTGAGCAACTGGCCAGTGGCCACCCCACCCCAGGCCAGAACCGGACATGCAGCATGGTGCCCCCCCCACCCCGGTTGGGCCATTACCACCCGGCGTACACACGCCGATGTCAGAGACAATGGCACACACTAGGGCATTACTGTCCACTGTGTGGGCCTGCCATGCATGATGCCACCCTGCAGCACCAATGAATGTCATGGCTGTCTGCCCCATGTGCCATGTGATGCACAGGGAACAACGGCATTTGATAGTGGCGGGGGTACTGACAGATTCCCACACTGGTTCCACACGGCCATATGCGTGTGTGGCACAGGACAGTGTACCACCCACACACCATCCCCCTGCCGTGTGGCCCCCTTTTGCCCGACACCCCGATGGCAAAACACAGAAAATGACCACTACAGCGACAGTCGCTGTAATGGTCTATTTCCATGTTTCACTTTCCCTCAGTGTCCTGCCCCCTACCTGAACCAACTCCGACCTGGAGTTGAGAATCCTAAAGTCCGGGGGGTGTGGGGGGCACAGCCCCCCCGCATGGGGGGGTTGGAGGGCACAGCCTCCCACAGAAAACACTAGGGGCTTGGGCGGCACAATACCTGCGTTGGTATTGTGCCATCGCTGTGCAGGTGGTCAACAGATCATCTGTCTACCAAACTTGGTGCTTCCCCCCCGCCACATGAGCCAAGTGTCCATGGCGTGCATATTGCAAACCACTGGCAGATGCACTCGGGTGTTCCGGACTGCAGTGCAACATGCAGACGAACACATGCAGGCATGCCCAGAAAACTGGACCATGCATATGCCAGTGTGACCCGCAGAGCCACAGTGACCGGGAGCCATTGGTGGTGTGCACCACCAGAGGCGACCATGCAGGGCCGCAGCAGCCATAGTAACTTCCATGGCATGCCAGCGAACTGTGGAACACCAGCAATCTACAGGACCCCCAAGGTACTCAACATATGGCTATGTGCTACACAGACTACTGTACATACACTTACCCTGGATGGAACTGTGACCAGCCACAGAGTGCAGTTCTTTGCTGGGCCAGTCTCAACCTCGTAGTGTGGCTGGCCCTCCACTGTGGTCCTCCACAAGTATCACGGCCACTGCCACTTCCAGCACCTTCGGTACAGTCCCTGGGGGTGCATCACCATCACAGCAGCCCCTTCCGGTTGCACCTGCATCACAAGGTCCAGAACTCAGGGCATAGCCATGTCGCCCTGTATGGGGAAAGGAAGGGAGACACAAGAGGTAAAAAGACAGGAGTACACAGTGACAGGAACCACCCCACAACCCAAGACAACACACACACACCACACACACACACACACATATACACACACGGCACGTGAGTGGTACTCGCCAGTCTATGGCCCTGGGCAGCCAAAAGTGTCCCAAAGCCTCTGCTATTGCTATATAATTCCTCAGCCACCCTCCACAGCTGCTGTGGCAGTTGCTTCATTCCACTGTCAGTTTCCACACGTGTGTGCCCACTGCCCTTATACACACTTCTGGTGCTGCGGCTTGTGCACGTGCCATGCATTGCAACATGTGGCAGCCACCATGATGTGTTGTCGCACATGTGCCATGGGCCAGCCCAAAGCAGTGGCATGCAGCCAATCACTGGCGTAGCCACGTACCACCACAGACACAGATGGAACACGTGTGTGTGTGTGTGTGTACATGCATGACCATGGACATTGGCTGAACATGCCACACGGGGGGGCTGGGCAGCTTGCGTGTGTGTGTGTGGATGTGTATGTGTGAGAGTGCTGTAGCATATATCGCATGGGCTGCCATTCCGCTGTGCATGGACACCAGTGTGCATAGTGACGTATCCATGACACAGCCGGGACCAGTGTAATGTGAGGTGCCACAGCAGACACATATGGCAGGTCCTGAACTGTATTGTTATGCCACTTAGGTATATGAATAGGGGAACAGCATGTCACTGTACACACGCAGTGATGCCTCCAAAGCACTAGTGCCGATGCCTGCCATTGATCATGTGCCTGGGTGAATGTACTGTCCTGGCGTTTGCACCCACATGGCCAGGCAGCGTGTGCCACAGACACTAAGGCACAAGGTCTCAGAATGCCTCATGGACGGTGTGGGTCTCGCACAGTACACAGTAGTGAGGTCTGTCTGCATCCCTGGGCCATGCATGCACAGTGGTGTGTGCCACCCATAATGTATATGGTGCACTGCACGTGACAACACACAAGCACACAGTAGACTGCACTCCAGACGCATAGGACGGCATATGCCATACCGATGTGCAGTTCCTCGCGAGTCTGTGTGCTGTGCATCATAGTGATGTGCCCAGGACTCCTGATGAATGTTTACCTTCAGCATGCAGGGCATGCATATGGCAGGAGACGACATCCATGGCAGCACGTGCTCTGGCCACGGATGGCCAGCAGCGAGCTCAGGTACACACACTGTATTGAGCATTTCTGAATGCCATGGCACATGATCATGCAGCTGTGTGATCTTGTCTGCGATAGGGTTGCCCCACGGGCACAGCACTTCCGTGCCATGACCATGGCAACAAAGGCCATGTGTGCCCTGTCTTATTACATAACAGGGTCTTTCCAGCATGTGGCAGGCGATGGCATCGGTGTCAGCCAATCCTTTGTGTCCTTTGCTTTGGCACAGGTCGCGGACGCACTGCTGGACCACATGCACAATCACATATGCCTCCCATTGACAGACGGTGAAATGCGTGCTGTCAAACAGGCCTTCTATGCCCTGCATGGATGCTGATTATGCTTGGTGCAGTGGATGGCACACATATCACTATCCTGACACCCTCAGAGTCCGAGGAGGCATATCAGAACTGTAAGGGCTTTCATAGCCTGAATTGCCAGGTTGTGTGTGATGTGACAGGCATGTTCACAGACGTATGCACCAGGCTCCCTGGACCATGTCACAACTCATACATCCTGGATGCCTCAGTCCTTGGTGCACTGCTATGTGCTGGATGCTTGGACAGATGGCTATTGGGTAGGTAGTTTGTGCACATGGCTGGGTGCCCTGCGGGTGTATGACAACATACTGACCTGTCTCCCATTCCCCACAGGTGACAGCGGATATCCACTGTGGCCATACCTGCTGACACCCTTCCTGGCACCAGCGAATGCAATGGAAGAGGCCTTCAACACAGCACACTGCCATACGTGGTCCAGCGTTGAGAGGAGCATCAGCATACTGATGATGCATTACCAATGCCTGGACCACACTGGGGTCACCATTGTGCTTGTGCCTCATCGCACCTGACGTGTGTTTGCCATGTGCATGATGCTACACAACATGGTGGTATGTTGGGGCCTTCCAGTGCCAGAGTACAACCCACCAGATTTGCCACCGGGACACCAAGATGATGACCACTGTCATGGGCAGGAGACAGCTACAGGTTGAGCTGCACGTGTGGCAGTAGTGAACAGCATTCTCAGACATTAGCGTTGGTGTTGCATACTCTCTGTTGCCCGATGGGTGGGATAGGGGTTCCACATGCTCCGTTGTCCACAGATTCATAGGGCATGCATCGCAGCATCTGCAGGCATGGCTGTCCATGCACCCCGTGATGACACATGAATGAGGGTGCATGATGGTTGGGGCACTGCTGTGCTGCTGCCCATGACTAGCATTTGGTGACAGGGCACATGTGCTGCTGTGTTAAGCCCCTATACCACAGCAAGGTAGCCAGCTGGACAGGGGTCTGCCCTCCCCACCACTGCATTGTTTCTCCTGGCTGCACCCGCAGAGTGTTTCCGCCACTACCATGTCTCACCGTGGGCACCACGTGCAACTCTGTGTCCATGCCAGTGTGTGTGTGGGTGTGTGCAGGGGGAGGTGTGCACCCACACCCTGGTGCTGAGCCATAGCCATTCTGTGCCTCCCTGGTGTCCCTTACAGCCATGACGATGCATATGGGGCAGCCTGCTCACGCACCATGGACCACGTCTTCCACCTGTGCACCGGTCCAAGTACCCTATCACCCCTGCCACTGTGCCAGGGGGCAGGCAGCATAGGTGTTCCTGCTACCAGTGTGTTCTCAGGCTCCTCATTGGCCACTGGCCCTTCAGCAAGGTTGTCCTGGGTCTGTGTGCCCTCTGCAATGGAGTCCTGTGTTCCAGGCGCTATGGTGTCCTCTGACATGCTTCCTTCATCATGCAGGCCCTGAGGCGAACAGTCACCACAGGTCGTCCTATCACCATCCACACAGATGGCCACATGTGGTGTTGTTCTGTCGGCGTGGCCATGCATCTCCTGCCCCTGGGTGCACGGTAAGCCCATATTCCGTCGCCATGGCGGTGGTCCCCAGGCTGTAAAAAACTCCACCGTGCACTCCTGCATGCTTGCCATCCATGCCACGTCATGCCTCATGGCATGGATGAAACCAGTCAACTCGACTGTGGCCTTGTGTGCTGGTGCTGTGCCACCAGTCAGTCACACTGTAGCTGTCTCAGCTCCCTGGACTGGGCATCCGGGATTACAACGGCCCACAATGGCTGGCTGCATCAGGTGGGTCTGCTGGACATATCCTCATTACCGCCGTCCACCCCTGCATGTCCCATGGTCTACACCATTCGGCCCTGATGCGACACATGGTCCACATGCATGTTCCTTGTGCTGCGGACCTCCTGGTCCTGTGACCATGGTGCTGGTTGCCCACTGTACATGTCGGGGCATGCTTCATCGGTGCCTTCATTGGGCCCCTGCTCCACCACTGTGTCTTCTTCATCACTATGTGTGGCAAAGGAGGTGTCATTGTTGGACTCATGCCATCCATCCTCAGCTGACTGTGCCAGACCTGGGGAAGGGGGTGAGAGGGGGTTGTTTATTGTGTAGGAGCCTGTGCCATGGCTGTGTACCCGCTGTGTGCCTCTTCATACTCACCTGCAATGTCGTCCTCCATTGCCTGCCCATGCCATCTGTCAGAGGCTGTGATAAACTGGCTCCCTGCCGGCACACTCCCTGTATGTCCACACTCCCTGGCATGCTCTGTTGCACAACACATACACATTAGTGATCATGGCTGACAGGTGCTTGTGGCCCTGGGTGTGGTGTGCATTTCTGTGCAGTACTTTACTGGCTAGAGTGACAATGTCCTCCACTACATCGTAGATGCTCTGACGACCATGAGTGTTTCTGCCACCATCCTCTCTACTGGTGTCAACAGGCTGTCCAGGGTGGGGGAGCCACCGCCAGTGCCCCTTCATGCCCGTGCACCCTCCACCACCTTGCACTTCATGGCCATCCTCAGATTTCACCATTTATGTTTGATGGCCATCAGGGTCCGTGCATCCAGCCCTGTGACATTCATGGCCACCTGTATGTCCAGCCACAGGTGCACCTTCACTTCTGCGAGGGTGGACAGGGCCAGCGCACTAAATAATCAGGTGTGGTTTGCACTGATCTCAGCTACCATGGCCATCCCCTGTGCCCCTGTGAAGCTGGAGGCCTTGGATCTGTCTGCACCGCCGCTGAATGCGCCTCCAGGTGACTGTCCAGCTGGCTGGTGGGCATTCTCTATTGCTGCCTGTCCCTACGCACCCATCTCCATGGGTGTCACTCATTCTGCCGTGCTATTTCCAACTGCTCTGTGTACTGCATTCACTTCCACTTCTGCATGGTGGGTGGGGACTTTGTCCTTTTATGGAGGGGTTAAGGGAAGGGGCCGCCTAGCTGGGGGCGGACTACGCTGCCTGTGCTATGCGCCATCTGCGAATGCACACACTGCCACTGCATGGTCCATGTTTCAGTTGGTGCATGCCACATATTGCCTGGTCCTGCATGCCACACAGCTGCACACCACATATACATCACATTTTCACACATTTTCCACACGTTCTCGCATAGGGGCCATTGTTAGTAGTCCTTGGTTGGGGGGGTTATGTTTGAGGGCAGCAGTAACAACAGAGATTAAGACTAGTCTAAGCTTTTCTTGCTCGTTGGAGTATGATTTTGTGTTCTAGGTTGGGAGATACTAAGCAGGCAAGAGGGGGAGAGGTGGGGCATACCATTCTATGATCACTAGTAGGGGTGCAGAACACCACTGATTGGTTTGGGCAGCAGTGTGTCCCTATAAAAGGAACACCAGGTTAGGTGGGAGGGTGGGCAAGTAGAGAGCTGTGGCGCCTTGCAAAGTGTGGTGGTGCTCCCACTCGCAAGCTGGAAGAAGTGAGGCAAGTACCTGGGCAAGCAATAGTGAGCTGGGATGACCATCAGTGGAGAAGGGAGGGCCTCAGATCACCCTCACGAAGCCAACCCAGTGGCACTGATGGTTGAGGCACTGGACACCACACCTCGTGCCATGCTGGCGACCTGGGTTTGGTAGCGGACTTTGGGCGTCAGGGGTTGGAGGGGGAGGAAAGGATTGAGCATCCAGAGGACTGCTCTCCTTTCCTGGGAGGAAGGGGTGAGATGACCCCACCATCTGGTGACTCCCAGTGGAGACTGGGAGGTTGGCAGCAGTTGGGATCCTGGCAAAACAGGGGATTGGTTGCAGTGGCACTCTTCTTGGCATGCAGAGGAGCGTGCACATGCCATGCTGGAGTGCATTGCACTGCTGAACCAGTGGGGGGAGAAAAAGCAAGAGAAAAACCTCTGCCAACCGGGTTAGGTGACAGTGTTCCTCCAGGGCCAATGCTCCACATGTCCAACAACGGCCACGGCTCCTACTCTGCCCCTAGGGATCCTTGGCCTTCTCCTCTGGAGCCAAGAGGGCGTGGATCCTGACACCGATGTATCTGTCAGGAAGAGTGGTTCAGGTGGGCGGTTAGGTGCCAACAGCTGAGTGAGGTGCCTGAGAGATGCCCCAGTCTGGCAGGTGAATAAACATAGTTAAAAAAAAAATCACCCTCATGACCCTCTGCAGTGTGCTGGTGGGGACAGGCAAGCAGGGCAAGCAGTAGTGAGCTGGGATGGCCATCGGCAGAGTGGGTAGGGCCTCACATCTCCCTCACAACCCTCTGCAGTGTGCTGGCAGGGACAGCAATCTGGGCAAGCAGTAGTGAGCTGGGATGGCCGTCGGCAGAGTGGGGAGGTCCTCAAATCACCCTCACGACCCTCTGCAGTGTGCTGATGGGGATGGGCAAGCTGCAAGTGAAAAGAGAAAGAGTCAGTGTAACTCAAGCAGGGAGGTGTTTCTAAGGAGAGGAGGAAGGGTTAGAGAGTCACAGGAAGGATTTGGAAGCTGCTGGGAGGGGAGAAGTGCAGGCAGGACAGAGAAGAGAAAACAGATGATTTTACAGAGCTAGGCAGAGCACACTTAGTGCAGCACAGGGCAATAACTTTACTTAAAACAACTAAGCACTGAACAGTCCCGATTTCTACACCTGCCTGTTTATGCAACATTACTTAAGGCTCCTAGAAGTTCTGACATTGAAACACTGCAGTTGACATTAATTTAAGGTAACTACAGTGAAGAGTGCTAGTCATACAGTGAGAGAGGCAAGCGGGAACAAAAAACAGTATGAAGATGTCTGCCGGTAATAAAGATGGGGCTGGATGCCAACTCGGAAGCCAGAAGCAGTGAGGCAAGTACCTGGGCAAGCAGTAGTAAGCTGGGATGGCCGTCAGCAGAGCAGAGAGGGCCTCAAAGCACCCTCACAACCCTCTGCAATGTGCTGGGGGGGGACTGGCAAGCAGTAGTGTGCTGGGATGATAGACGGCGGAGTGGGGAGGGCCTCAAATCACCCTCACGACCCTCTGCAGTGTGCTGGTGGAAATGAGCAAACAGTAGTAAGCTGGGATGGCCGTCAGCGGATCGGGGAAGGTCTCAAATCACCCTCTAGAGTGTACTGGTGGGGATGGGCAAGCTGGGCAAGCAGTAGTGAGCTGGGATGGCTGTTGCAAGAGTGGGAAGGGCCTCAAATAACCCTCATGACCCTCTGCATTGTGCTGGTGGGGACAGACAAGCTGGGCAAACAGTAGTGAGCTGTGATGACCGACGGCGGAGTGGGGAGGGCCTCAAATCACCTTCACGGCCCTCTGCTGTGTGCTGGTGGGGACGGAAAGCTGGGCAAGCAGTAATGCACTGGGGTGGCCATCAGCAGAGGGTCTCAAATCTCCCTCACAATCCTCTGCAGTGTGCTGGTGGGGATGGGCAAGCTGGGCAAGCAGTAGTGAGCTGGGATGGCTGTTGCAAGAGTGGGGAGGGCCTCAAATCACCCTCACGGCCTTCTGCAGTGTGCTGGTGGGGACAGGAAAGCTGGGCAAGCAGTAATGCACTGGGGTGGCCATCGGCAGAGGGCCTCAAATCTCCCTCACAATCCTCTGTAGTGTGCTGGTGGGGACGGGAAAGCTGGGCAAGCAGTAGTGGGCTGGGATGGCTGTTGCAAGAGTGAGGAGGGCCTCAAATCACCCTCACGACCCTCTAGAGTGTGCTGATGGGGACAGGCAAGCTGGGCAAGCAGTAGTGAGCTGGGATGGCTGTCGGCGGAATGGGGAGAGCCTCAAATCACCCTCATGACCCTCTGCAGTGTGCTGGTGTGGATGGGCAAGCTGGTTAAGCAGTAGTGAGCTGGGATTGCCATCGGTAGAGGGTCTCAAATCTCCCTCACGACCCTCTGCAGTGTGCTGGTGGCAGGGATGGGCAAGCAGTAGTGAGCTGAGATGGCCATTGGCAGAGCAGAAAGAGCCTCAAATCACCCTCATGATCCTGTGCAATTAAGGTACTGTAGTACAAAATAATGAACATGAAACCATAAAGGTACTGAATTTATTTGTTGAATTTTTATGTTGGCGCGCTTGCGCAGCCAACATCGTGGGACAGTGCAGCTTTGGAGTTGGGGTCGCTGTTGGGCGAATGCAGGGCACGCACCAGTAGGTGCGTCCCTCATTCCCCAATCAGCCTGCATGCCAGTGCCACACCATGCATACATAATGTGGTGAGCACATCTAAGAAAAGGTCCACTGCAATCCGAGCAAAGCTCATCATATGCAGTGGACCCTTCCCTCGTGCTCGCCGACATTTGAGCATAGCCAGTGGTGACCGCCCAACTACTGCCGACTGGTGCCAATCCCTGTCGGTTAACCCCCCCGCTTTCTTTGTGCCAATGGGGAGCCCACTCCCCGTCGGCATAACCCCGCAATTATTGAATGCTGAGGGGTGCCCAATCCCCTCAGCTCGCCCCCTACTTTCTTTGTGTAGCCAGGGGTGCCCAATCCCTGTCGACATTACTTCCTCATCCCTCCCCATGTTGTGTGCCGGCGGTGCCCAATCCCCGTCGGCTGCAATAACTCCCAAACAGTTAGGTGGCACACTGGGGCCCACTCCAGTCGCCAAATCCCCTAAAAAAAAAACTGTCCCTGATGGGTTTTGTTTTCCTGTAAAATGAAAATAGTCCCTCGTGGTCTCGTGCCCCCTCCCCCACCACCCACCCCATCGCACCTCCTCCCCTCACCATACTTACCTGCGGAGTCCGGCATGATGATCTTCAGTGGACCGGGAACACGTCTGCACTCTTCAAAAGCCGACCACGAGCTGAAGAAATGCTGGTAAGCTGTATAATGGAATGACTAGGAGTTTTTCAACTTTAATGCATATCTCTGGCATTTTTGCGAATTTTGGCCCCAAATTTTCAACATGGGGATTTTGGGACCCCTTCTCATGAATTCTTGCACTGTCATGGTGTTATTAAGTCCCGAAAGGTGATTTTGCAGTCACTGTGTGGAATCACTTTTCTGGACCGAGTAACGAAATGACAGTTACACTGTTCATGAGAGGGGCTCTCAAAAAGCCTATGTTGCAAGTTTATTAGGAAGAATCAAAAAATGACTGTTTCTAAGCATGCATAGCAACTTTGCATAGCATGCCTTTCGTAAGTTAGCGCGGTCACACTATTTCATGCAGGTTCTCAACATTGGCATTTTACCACACCTTCTTGTGAACCGTACAGCTGTCATTTTCACATCCTTTGCGAAATGTGTTTTCGCACCTCCAAGCAGAATAGCGTGGTTGCTGTGCGAAATCACTGTTCGGGACACATTACAAAAATGACAGTGACACTGTTCATGAGCAGAGGTCCTAAAATGCCTGTGTTAAAATTTGGTGACAATACTCCATAAAATGACTCTGTTACGAGTGTTCGATATGCAGTTTGCACGCGCATCACTGTGAAGTTCAAGAATCCTTATAATATTTACCCACATTTTCAACAGTGCCATTGTTCTATACCTCCTAATGAACAGTACAGCTGTCATTTTTCACACCCTGATCAAAATCTGTTTTCGCAGTTCCAGCGCACAATTGCGCGGTTGCTGTGGAAAGCCAGTGTTCAAGACACATTATGAAAATGGCAGTGACACTGTTCATTAGCAGATGTCCTAAAATATCTATGTTGAAAATTTGGGGATGAAAGTCAATAAAATGAGTGTTTTTCGAGCGTGCATTGCGCAGTTCGCACGCACACGCGTGACTTTGTGAATTTGTAATACTTTCACTCCAGCTGTTCATCATTGGCATTTTTCCATACCTCCTTATGAACAGTACAGCTGGCTGAAATGTGTTTTCACATGTCCGGTGCAGAATTGCACGGTCACTGTGCAAAATCACTTTTCAGGACACTTTGAGGAAATGATGGTGACACTATTCATCAGCAGAGGTCCTAAAATGCCTATGTTGAAAATTTGGTGGCAAAAGTCCAGACAATGACTGTGTTGCAAGCATGCATTGCACAGTTTCCGTGCACCCTTGTAACTTTGTCAATTTGCAATATTTTCATGCCACATTTTCACCATTGGCATTTGTGCACACCTCATTATCAACAGTCCAGCTGCCGTTTTCCACAGCCTGCCCAAAATGCATTTCCACAGCTCTGCCGCACAGTGGCATACTCGCTGTGCAAAATCACCTTTTGGGACACATTAACAAACTCACAGTGCTAAGCCTCTCCACCTCCGTCACTGCCAATGCCAGCGCGACAACATTCGGCATTGACAAATGCTTGTTAACTATTGTAATGAGAAAGGAAATAGTCTCAAAACTTGAGGGCATAAGAAAAAAGGTCTAAATTGGGTGTGACATTTTTATGTTTTTTCTTGAGTAGAGCTTGCAAGTTGCAAGCTGTGAAACAAAATGTTGTTTAATAGTTATAAAAATGAAATTTTAGTTAGTTGAGTAATATGCTAGGTCAATGAGACAGATGTGATACTGGTAACTTCGTTAACTGTTGGTAGTAATGTCATTAAGCATAGCTAGTAGCCAATCAGAATTTATTTGTTTTTTGATAACCTGGTAGGTGCACTAGACATTAAGGCCCTGTACACATTAGAGCTGAAGATTTGCACTGGTTTAAAAAATGTTTTAAAAACTCACCACAGCAGCCCATCCAGATCAGTTTTCAACTGAGTTTTAACTCGGTTATACCACTGCCGACCCCCATCTGCATCTGCCTCCAGTAACGTTTTTTAAAATGGGTTTTCCACAACCCTTAACATGCTTCCTAGAGGAGCAATATGCAGACGCCTGTCCACACTACAGGGTAACATGCTTTCTTTCATAAAACCATTTTTAAAAACGGACTTGAGACTAACTCGTAGCAGGGTTTAAGCACGGTTTCCTAACATGCTTTGAAACCGTGCTTAATGTGGATGGGCGCCATGTTTGCGCTAGTTAAAACATTTTAACTAGCCTGATGTGTACAGGGCCTTAATATGCTTATTTTTAGGCATGGCTCAGGAGAGTTCAAGTCAAAAAATAGATACAGTCAAAACACTGGAACAGGGAAACAACTTACCTTCTCACGCCTGCTGCTGCTAGCACACTGTATGTTAAACAGCCTCGTATGTATATATTTATTAGAGGCAAAAAACTCAGTTTAATGCATCAGTTAGGGTTATTCCACAGCGACAAAAGCAAGGAAATTCGACGTTAGGGAGAATGGGGTGAGAGTTAGGACCGACAACCCCATCGCGCACCCCAATGCCAGTTGAGAGGGTGGGCTGGAGGGGTGCAAGGGGTGGTTTCAACCCTAACATCGAATTTCCTCACTTTTGTCGCTGTGGAACAACCCTAACTGATGCATTAAACTGAGTTTTTTGCCTCTAATTTCCCTTCTTTTTGAGAATGATAATGAGAAATAGTGACTATAATGCAGCTGCGGGAGTGCTCCCGCCAAGTGATGTCTTGTCACATAGTAACACGATGCCTGCAAACGCAAATGGAAATGCGCATGGTGATGCAAAGCGAAACAGAAAGAGAAACAGTACTGTAGACACAAATGGTAAAATAATGCAAAGCAAGCTCAAATGAAAACACAAAGGAATGCTTACATGGTAGCATAAGCAGGAACAGTAAGTAAGCGATTTACAGAACCATGGCAGAGAAGCAAGGGTAACAGTAATGTAAGTGCACAGGCTGGTTTTCCCCAAAAGCTGCATAGAGAAAGACAGTGGCCCAGATATTCAAACTGGCAGGCTGTGGCGCAAGCCTGTGCTCTGCTCAAATTTGTTGTGCAGGGGTGTGGCCAGGGCAATATTCAACGGAGTTGCGCTATGGTGCAACTGCTTTGAATATCACACCCTGGCCACCCCCACTGTGCATGGGACAGTGGAACTGTGCCAGCGCAAGTGGTCAGAGTGGAGCATTGAGATGCAATGGTGAAAGTGCCATTGCGCCATGCACAGCACCTGCAATATTCAAAGGGTGACATGCAAATGGGGCCATAATTTATGCAAGGCGCACGGAGGCCATTTGCATCTGATTACGGCCCCATTTGCATACCATTAGCATGCAGGTGCGCTGATCCCCGATGACTTGCGCCTGGCGCCCTGCCAGGCAGCAGCCATCGGGGACCGACGCCCCCTGCATCCCGATCACGGGATGTCCCGTAAGGGACAAAGAACATCTCCCATCCCTGGTGGTCCAGTGGACCACGATTAGCCTGATCGCGAGCATAACTGTATCCCCCCCCGAAGTCCAATATCCCTGGTGGTCCAGTGGACCGCGAGTAGCCCGATCGCGGGCATAACTGTATCTGCCCCCCCACTGAAGTCCAATATCCCTGGTGGTCAGTGGACCACGAACCCGATCGCGGTGGCATTCCTCACCCCCAAGTCCAAAATCCCTAGTGATCTAGTGGACCCCACCCCACCCGCCCACTGAGTGCCACCACCCACCCCCGTCAGCCGGCGGCGGCAGCACCCACCTGCCTGCCGTCCGCCGCCCGTCAACTGACAGCTCGGTATGGCTGCACACCCATTGGTTCAGAGCATGGGCCAATGGGCATGCAGCCCATACCGTACTAGTCAGTCCAGATTTGTGAATGAATTCATTCGCTGAATATCGGGCTGTGCAGTTTATGCATGGGCACGCCCTCCCCACCTGTGCCTGCATACGTTACTGATGTGCCCGGCGCGCCAGGTTGTCGGCGCCCACTTTTCCCTTTAAATATTGCGCAGGCGCATCAGTGGAGTTCTGTGCATGGTGTAACAACTGTTCGCCATCGCGCAACCCTTTTGAATATTTGGGCAAGTGGAGTACAAAGAATGTATGCATAATAATGGGTCTCGGAGCAGAAAATGAGGAGTTGGAATACTACTTTATTTTTTTAATTTTAGTTTTGTTGACGGATAAGTGCACTAGACAAATCCTGCCTATTTTCAGGCATGACCCGGGGAAGGGGGATACAGATGAATGCCAACTGACCTTGAACCAGATTAAGCTGTTGGTAGTATTTTTAGTGAATGAGGGAAATTTGACCAGGACACCGGGGAAATTCCCCTACTCTTTTCGATAAGTGCCATGGGATCTTTAACATCCACCTGAATTACCACCAATCCAGGCAGATAGGACCTCGGTTTAACGTCTCATCCGAAAGATGGAATTGCTACTAAATTGCTACTAAATTGCTTATATCTCAGGAACCGTATGACGTAGAAAAAAAAATTTAAAAGTCATATGATTTCTGACTTTCCTGGATAGTTTTCTGCTTAGTCCCATAAGCATTTTTCTGACAAAAAGTCTGTATCTCGCACCGTTTCCGAGATACAGGCCCTGAAAGGCACGACGGACGCCGTAATGTTATCCTATGGGAAAAAAAGAGAAGTTCGGAGTGCCATAACTTTTGCCTCCCTGTAATATTTTTTCACCAAACTACAAAAAGGCACATCTGTGGGATGTTGGCTTTCTTCCCTCCAAATTTCAGTGTAAAAGACCAAACCGTTATTTTGCAGCAGGGTGGCAAAGAATTCCTGTCATGCAGCGGACGCTGCAATGTTAGTCTATGGGAAAAAGTGTCAAATTCAGAGTACTATAACTTTGCATCTAAGCAATATTTTGTCACCAAACCACCAAAAGGCACATCTGTGAGATGTTGGCTGCCTTCCTTCCAAATTGCAGCCCAAAAGACCAAACTGTTCATTTGCAGCAGGGTGGCAAAGAATTCTTGTTATTTGGGGCACAGTGTCGCAAAGTAGTGTCGCGATTTGTGACAGCTTTAGCAAGCATTTGTGAAAGTGTCATCAGTGCGACACTACTCTTGACCTACTTTTTCCAGAAATTTGAAAAGCACATTTCTAGGGTGTTTCACCCAAAAATAAAGACATGGCTAGCATCCTCAGGGTCTGACTAGGTGAACACAAAAAGAATTGTGTTGCTAGAGGGTCCCAAATTTGAATGTCAAGCATTTTTCTGATCACTAACTGAAAATAAAATGGTGGATTTGCGACACTACTAGGGTCATTTGCGACACTAAAAAGTGCATTTGCAACAATGTTGAACTTTTTGTTAACTTTTCCCATTGACTCATAATGGGAAATTGTTTTTTGAATAACTTTTGAACCGTTTAATATTTTTTCATGAAATCTTCAAAAGACACATCAGGGACCCTGGCCGCATGTTCCCTGAAGTTTTTGGACCAGTCGCACAAACTGTGCGACCTGTAGGGACAAGCAAAGAATTCAAAAAAACATAAACGTGCGCGCAGATCATGCTTAATAACTCCCCAGCCGTATATCCAAACAGTACGAAAGTTGGCAGATCCCAAGATGTATGGTTCTTGATCATGTATCCCAAATTTCAGGCAAATCTGTTGAACGGCTGCAAAGTTATTAAGGTGCAACATTTTAGGTTTAACATGTAAATGGCTCCCCAACCCTAACTATGGTAGCACTACCGTGCTACCATAATGTATATATTATGTGTTGATTTATGTTGTGTATTGTCATGATCTCCACTGCTTAGCTTTAATGCTCTTACTGCCATTACCTAACTGTACTCTAATGAAGTTTGTGTAGAAATGAATATTCTTTTGTTATTGCTGTTGTATTTTCCTCCTACTTGATGTGTTCCATTGACACTTTGCTTATATCTGACTGCTGTAAATGTGTACATTATATCCTATATCTCTTATTGTTTTTTTAACTTGACTTGTACCCTTCCAGGTCATGCCTGAAAATAGGCATTCTATGTCTAGTGCAAAAACAAACAAACAAATTAATTAATTAATTAATTAATTAATTAAAGTGAACAATGCAAGAGGTTACGCTAGTAATTGGTGAAAGAGGGAATATACAGGGGAGGCAGGAGAAATTATAAACTAGACAATAAAAACTGTTTAACATAAAGCATTATAGTACAAAGTACGACATACCTGATAATAAAAACATAAACGGTACCATAATACTTTGAAGTACAGAGTACAGTTTGAGGCAATGTAAATACAGCTTCAACTTAGTTATGGTAAGGGCTATGGAACAGTATACTGTAGTAGGAAGGAAATCAGTGGCAGAGCAGCAGAACCAAGAAAGGAAACAAGAATGCAGTATTCATAAGTGCATTATCAGATCCCATTTTATATTTGATGTAGACTCGCTGTTATTATTTCTCCCATATATCGTATTGTAATCATACTGCAATCTTTGTGAAAAATGTGATTCAGTTCCGTATGTAATTAATTCCAGGTTGCCCCTAAAAAAAGAGACATGCCTGTCTCAGTGGGCCTACACAGTCATCAAAATTCAAATAAATAGATAAAATAATCTAAAGTACACCACACTTGAGCTGGGCTAGTGCTAAAACTGTGCAAATACTGCCATCCTGTGGCTAAACGCTACAAAACAGACTTTTAACAAGAGAGAGTATGAATGCTAACACCAGAGGGAAAGTAGCTAACTACCTAGTCCCTTGTCACCCCCCTCCCACACACACACACACACACACACACACACACACACACACACACCACCATCACACACCATGCTGACTTCAGGTGACAAGTGTAACTACTCCAACTCCTTGCTGTACAGGTACCCAGTGCCAACAATGTTAAAGCAGCAGTATTTGTTACCAGAAAACAATTTCATCATTATCTAGTTTTTTTTATTTTTTTATTAATTAATTAATTAATTTAATTTAGAAAATGGGTAAAAGTAATTAACCTTTCTGATTGATTGAGGCACTTCTCTAGCTGAGCATCTATCAGATAACAGATGCCCGGCTAATAAAAGTACCAGCCAAGCCAACCTCATCACCAGATTCCTGCTGGCCACCCTCATCTCTAATTGGCTAAAAAAAAACTCTTACTTTTTCAAATGTCCGCCATTTTTTTTGTCTCGCTAAGCGAGACATACTGGCCCCCAATGCTGACCAAATCCATAATGAAATGAAAAAGGGCATTTTAAAAACAGAAAGAAGAAAGCAACCAGGAAAAAACACACTCCTGTCCTGTTCACTCCTGGGAACAGGGAATTTTCAAAGGGCAAACCCTCCATTTTTTTTCTCCCAATCGCTAACGGACCTTGCCACCCAAATGATAAGTGAGTCCCCCCCTCGCATGCCCAACCCATCAACAACAATGGGACATTTGAAAAAGTAAGAGGGGTTTTTAGCCAATTAGAAATGAGAGTGGCCAGCAGGATTCTGGTGATGGGGTTGGCTGGGCTGGTACTTTTAATAGCTGGGCATCTGTTGTCTGATAGATGCCCAGCTAAAGAAGTGCCTCAGCCAATCAGAAAAGTTAATTACTTTAACCCATTTTCTAAATAGTTTTAAACAAAAGGATCCAAGTTTCACATAGAGATTTACACAGAGATTCACATATATTTTTTATAACTGCAGAAATGCAAGGGGGAAGAAAAGACAGAACAGCAAGTGAAGGCAGAGAGAAAGTGAGAGGGGAGAAGCAGTGTCAGTGGCTCAGCAGGTAGCACCTGCACCTTTGTGTTTGGGAGATCAGAAGGTTGTGGGTTCTATCCTCACACCAGGCACTTGGGTTAAATACTGACACTGTAGTGCAGCATGAGGGGGTGCTGTCTTTTGGATGAGACATTAAACCAAGGCCCCATCTGCTAGTTCAGGTGGATGTTAAAGATCCCATGGCACTTCTTGAAAAGAGATGGGGAATTTCCCTGGTGCCCCCCCCCCCATTCACTAAAAATACCACCAACAGCTTAAGCTGGTTCAAGGTCAGTTGCCATTCATCTGTATCCTCCTCCCCTGGGTTGTGCCTAAAAATAGGCAGAATTTGTCTAGTGCACTTACCTGGTCAGCAAAAACTAAATAAATAATTGTGAAACCATCAGAGTGATCAGCGATCAGTTCCTAGGTCTCACAAGAAAATTTGGTTGCACAACCAGACAGACAAGAGACAGAAAAGGAGAAGATCGAACAGACCCAGTCTGCATTATAAAAAGGGCAGGGCTCTTTCACATCACCCCCCTCACTTAACAACCTGAATATACAAGCAATGCAGGGATACTTGCTCCACCACAGGAAATACGGTGGTGCTACCAATTACACCTAAAGTATCAACCAGCTAGAAAAAATGGTGCATTTACCTACTCCAAGTCAACCTAACTATCCCATCCTTCGTATCCCAGTTCTTCCTGATATATTGAAAGAAATCCCTTTCCCCCAGTTTTCTCTGCCTCTAATAGCTGCAGCTCTCTCTTGGACTCTGTCAGTCAGACTGCTCTGCCTGACTCCCTTGGTACAGTACTCCTCCCTGTCCTCATCCTTCTAAGTGTGCTTTTACTTCCTGAAGGCTGACTTCTTACTCCTTACCACTGGGCTACCTCCCTATCATACCAGCTGGGCTTTTTGGCTGGCACACACATTAGTGGCTGGCAACAGCCCCTCCATGATAATGTCTGATTTCTGTTTCACCTCCATTTCCTTCCTAATCCCAGCAAGGTGCACTCCCAGAACCCCCCACTGTTGTCCATCCTGACATCAGGTACATATGTTTTTGTCACACACTCCTCTTCTGCCCATGTCCAGGTGGAACCACACAGTGTGGTGGTTGCTTCCGGCAAATGACGCCTCCACTTTCAACTCTTGGACATGCGCATTGTTAGACAGAACCATATCCAGTATGGCCCTCTACCTGGTGGGCTCCAAGACACACTGTGTCAGGAACCCACTCTGGAATGCATTCAGCAGCACCTGAGTCCTGGTACAGGTGGTAGCCGGGATCTTCCAATCTACCCCAGGTAGATTGAAGTCCCCCATGATCACTACCTCCCCCCTGCTGGCCATCTCCACTATTTTGGACCTCAGTTCCTTATCTAATTCCTCATCCTGGTTTGGTGGCCTGTATATCACTCCTGTCCTAAGTTTCCTACCTTTTGTGGATTGTACCTGTACCCATAACCTCTGTCCTTCCAGCCATCTCCTCCTCCTCCTTAGTACAGGTCATCCCTTCCCTCATGTACAGAGCCACTACCCCTCTCTTTCTACTGCCCTGTCCCTCCTATACAGCTTATACCCAGGGACGGAGAAGTCTCAGTCATGATGTGCCATGGCCCATGTCTCAGTGAAGGCAGCCATGTCCACTTCCCCCTCAGCCGTCACTGATTGCAACTCAGCCATTTTGTTCCCCAGGCTCCATGCACTCAGAGACACAACCTTCCACGATGACTGGAACCCCTCTCCCCATCTGCCTGCCCCCCCAGTCCCACGTCCAACTCACCTACCCCCATGACTCTGCATCTCAGCTGAACCCTCTTCTTTCTGCCCTGATTGGGGGGAGGAGGCTGCTCTCCCTCCTTCACTGGGTGACAAAGGGTTTCGTGACCCCTTCTGATCCCCCCATCAGTTTCAATTCAGACCCTTGCCCATACAATCTTAAAATGTGGCTCTCAGCACTGTAATACCCTCTTTACTAAGGTGCAGCCTATCCAGTGCATAAAGGACCTTATTCTCCCATGTACAGTACTTACTAGCCTCCAATTACCCATAGCCCTCCTCCTTGCACCACCCCCTGAGCCAGACATTAAATTCTTCAATCCTGGCCCAGTGGTGTGGAGGGTTAAGGTATCCATGCCTTACCTCCTGCCATGCCAGTGACCCGTGTTTGCGGTGTGAGCGGGTCACCGGAGGTTAGCCAGAGAGGAGGAGGATCGAGCATCCCCAGGACAGCTCTCCTCCTCCTCTGGGGAGGGGGGATGTAGCAGTTGCCATTATCCTGGCACTTAGCAGAGGCTAGGGGCTGGCACACTGACATTGCCATGAATGAGGGGCAGAGGAAGGGCAGATGCTGGGTGTGCAGTTTACAGAAGCGTGTGTGGCACTGCCACCGGTGGGTCCTTGCATGACCCCCACCAGGGAAACTGCGGTTGGGTGATGGCGGGCACCCGCGAGCCCCAGCAGTCAGTCAGACCAGCAGAGCTGAATCCTGGATATGGTGGGGGTGAGCGCTCCCCCCACTGACCCCACCAGGGGGTGAAAGCCCTGGGGGAGAAAAACTGGTGCCAGCAGACATCAGGGGACGGGGCTGGAATGACCACTTGATCAAGAGCCACTGGGGGAGAGAAAAAACACAGGAAAAAAAATCTTCAATCCTTATCTTTCTCACAGTGTTAGCCCTCAGTATCAGAAGCACCTCTAAAATGCTACCATCCCACCTGCCCTATTGCAGAGATTCCCTATCTCTTTGAACCTGTCCTGAACCACCCCATCTCACATTTGGCTAAGTTATTTGTTCCCAGGTGGACAATGGCATGATGTTTCCCTCCTTTTTTTTCTGTGTTCTCGACTGTCTGTGGACTCCACCCTCCCCGGTCATCCCTGGCACATACACAGCATCCTTTGCAGTTGCCTAAGCCCCTTATCTCCTCATCTCACTCCCTTAACTATAGAGTCATCACTACTCTGTCCTCTCCATCTACATCCTCAGTGCCCTCCCCCACTGCCTTTCTGACTGTCCCATCTTTCCTGTCCCCCCTTGCCTCCTGTCTGTCCCAAGATCCCTCTGACCCTTTCCGTCTCCCTGTCTTATCCCTTTTCTGACCTCCTGTCCAACCCTTGCATCCACCCCAACTCCCCTAGCCTGTCTGCCTCCCCTTGCCCTTCTCCCTCTCTGTCCTCACTCCTTCCCTATCCTTCCACCATTTCTTCTGCCCTGCCTACCACCTTTTTACCCCCTCTGTGGCCCCCCTTGTACCTGTATCTTCCTCCTGCTTATGCCCCCTCTCCATCCCACAGAGCTTCTTGCCTCTCACTTCTCCCACCAGACCCATCTCGCTCCATGCCCTACTCATTCTTTTACTAATGTTCACCCCCCCCTTCCCTTGGCCTCCTCCTCTGCTGGGGGACAGTGATCTAGGGAACCTGCCTTAGTTCACCCTCAGTTCTCCCCCTCCCCCCACTTGACCTCCCACCCAGCCTGGGCTCCACCACCACCACCACCAGTCTCCCACTTCCCACCAGTCCCTGTTCCCCACTCCTACCTCACCCCCTTGGATACCCCCTCACTAATGCTTCTAACTTCCATCTGAGCTAGGTGGGTGAGGGAAAGCATGGCTGAGTCCTCCATCTGGACCCACCTCAATTTTCTGTTTTTCCTCCCTGACTCTGGCATGGCCTATTTATTTATTTATTTATTGAAATGTTTCACCAGGAGAGCACACTGAACAGCAAGTTGCTTGTCTCACAGTGCGACCTGGAGAGAGGGGTCACATAGGGTTGGGAAGGATGATCAGTTACAATAGTATGTGGGTAGTACAAACAATACAACATTGTAAGATTGTACAACAGTTGAAACACAAGGTATTGTACAATAAACAGTAGTGGAACATTGGGTAAATTACAATACATGTCCAAAATCATTCAAAAGAACATATGAACGTACAAAACAGTAATAATGCAATAGAACCAATTATAGTGCATGAGTGTACCAGGAGCAGGCTCAAGGTAGTATGCAAGTGCTGTTGGAGTAAAAAGGATGGGGTTAGGCTGTGCACACTGGTTACCCAGACGGGCAGGTGGAGAAGAAAGGGGAGAGAGGCAAGAAATGAATATGAGGAGAAGGGGTAGCCATTTCCTGATTTCCCCCTTCAGGATGTTGAGAAACCTGCAGGGGGGGGGCATAGTAGGAAGGCAGAAACTGGGGATAGGTATTAAGGAGGGTTAAAGCAGGAACAGCTGAGGGAGAGGTAATTGTGTAGGGCAGAGGTAAGGGAGTAGTTGGAGGAGGAGCATCGTATTTCGGGGGGAGGGAATTCCAGATTTTAGGGAAATGATGGGCGAAACTAGTTTGACCAATGAGGGTGGTGCGGCGAGGGACCGTCAAGGTGTGGGTGTCATTTGATCTGAGAGAGTGGGTGGAGGAGGTGGAGTACAGAGAGGGGATGAGAGCTAGGAGGGGAACCCCCCGAACCAGAATTTGGAGGTTAGTTTGGCACAGTGAGAGATGCGTTTGTGAGATAGTGGAAGGAAGGTTAGAGAGCGATATAGTTCACAGTGGTGGGAGCAGGAAGGGGAGTCAGTAGCAAAGCGGCAGAAGGAGTTAAACAGAGTGTCCAGCTTGGTCAAAGAAGATTTGGAAGCAGCACCATAGACTACATCACAGTAGTCAAAGATGGGGAGTATCATCTTCTGGACAATTTCAGTGGGATGCAACTACGATTCCCACACAGAGCACCAAGCTTGGGGTGCAGTTTCTTCAGGATAGCATCGATATGCACAGAGAAGTTGAGGTGTTGGTCCAGCCAAACTCCCAGATATCTAAATGAGGAGGTGTCTTCCAAGATGGTCCCATCAAGGGTGTGGAAGTCCTAGTGTTGGCATGTGACTGGATGTGATGGACATGGTAAGCCATACCTCCTACATAAAAATATAGAATTTGTCAGTGGATAAGGATCACTTGGCCCACCTAATCTGACCATCTTTTCCCTGCCTGTTCTGCCACAGCAGCGCAGACCCTACCTGGTGTCCGGTCACCTCCCTCTCCCAAGCTTTGATGCCAGTTTTCCTTTATACCCATCTCATACATGCCTGAAGTCCAGCACTGTTTTGCCCCCACCACCCCACATGGCAGATTGTTCCAGATCTCTACCACCCTTTCAGTGAAGAAATACTCCCTCACATCCCTCCTAACAGTCCCCCCAGCTTCACATCCTACCCACAAGATCTTGCACACCTTCTCTGAAAAATGCTCCTTTCTTGTGTCCTATTTACCTCCATGAGGTATTTATTGTGCCCCTTCTTTATTCCAGGGTGTACATGTTTAGTTTCCTCACTTTTTCCTAGTAGGATATTTGGTGCAGCCCCTGCACCATTTTTGTTGCCATTCTTTGAACAGCCCGTATTCTATGTCCTTTCTGAGGTGCAGTCTCTAGAACTGGACATGGTACTCCAGGTGTGGTCTCACCAGTGGCCAGTAAAGTGGCAACACCACCTTCCTTCTTGTGCTGGTGATACCCCTCCAAAAGCATACCAACATCACACTGGCTTTCCCTACTGCTTTGTCATACTGCCTTGCCACCTTGAAGCCATCCATTATGACCATTCCCAGGTCCCTTTCCTGTTTGGTAACTGTCAATACTACACCCCCCATTCCATACTCTGCCTCTGGGTTCCTGTGCCCAGTGTGCATGATTTGTGCACTTTTTTTGCATTGAAACCCAGCTGCAATACCCCTGACCATTCCTCAAGCTTTTTCAGGTCTCTTTTCATTCTCTCCACCCCTTCTGGAGTGTCTACCCTATTGTAGATCATTGTGTCATCTGCAAAGAGGCATACCTTACCTTATAGTTCTTCTGTAATGTCACTTATAAAGACATTAAAGAAGACTAGACCCAGTACTGATCCCTGATTAACCCTGTTGGTCACCCTCTCTTCCCCTGAGTGGGTGCCGTTACCACCTCCGGCCACCTAGCCAACATTAAATTTCATACCCAGTGTACTATCTTGGTTCCCATCCGTGAGCTGCCCAGCTTTTTAATGAGCCTAATCTGTGCTACGGTGTCAAAGGACTTGATGATCGTCCAAGTAGGCCACGTGGTCAATGTATATGTGAATTGAATGTAATCGTCCACTCATTTCTTGTAATATACAGTATATACTTGTGTATTGTTCCTGTTATGTCCAGGTCGCCCCTGTAGACAGGTATTGTTCCAGTGGGCTCCACCTGGTTAGCAAAGTCTAAATCAGTAAATAAATAAACAGGTCATGACAGGACCTGGAAAGGCAGTGGAGTTAGAGACAATAAAAAATTTGCACTAAAATGGAAACACTTTAACCAAAAAAGAGCAAATGTTTATAAACAGAATACCCTGGTTCATATCCCACCGCAGCCACTGAACCATTGTTCGATCCTGAGCAAGTGACTTAACTACTCAGTCCACCCAGCTGTAAAATGGATAAAAACAGGAAGTTACCAGAAACAAGATATTGCATCTCAGCTGGGCTAGCCAAGGTGAATAAACTGTAAAAAAGAACAGTAGAATTCTACTTTTGTGTGAGTGTGTTCCTGTCATGCAGATGGTGGCTGGCCAAGGTGGTGAGCAGAGGGGCCGTGCTGGTCACTGTCACTACATCAGGAGTGCAGCAGGATCGGCAGTTTGGAGGATGAGTCGGGGTGGATTGGGGGTGAGGGTGGTGTGTACTGATAGGGTGGAACTGGAAGGAGGGTACAGGTGATGTTTCACTGCCTGGGCAGGGAGTGGGGCCCCTAGTTGACCAGGGACATTATTACCTATTTCACTAAACATCAGATGGGCTTGGGAGGTGAAGAGACCATTAGACATCCAAGGGCAATACAAGGTGGCATTATTACACTGCAGGTGGGCATAAGGGGTCATGGGGACCATTAGACAGTCAAGGACAGCACGAGGCTGCATATTCTCTGTGGGCAATGCCAACACTGCCCCATATTCAGATAGGCAGCACGCACTTAACAGGGTGTTCTGCCTGTCTAAACATGACACCCCTGCCAGCTGTACTCTTTCTCACATGCACCACTGAAGATTGAATGGTGCACATGGACAACTTTGAATATAGCAGAAACACTACTACTATTCTTATTTTACTTTAGCCCCAACCCAGCCACCAAGTTATCTTTAAGAATCTTTGACTAATACTGGATTTTATGTTCATTTGTGCATTAAGGCACAACAATTGGAGGTTGGTTAATCAGTAGTTAATCCAACCCCCAAGTGTGTAATGAGGCCCAAGGCATAGCCAAGGGCCTCATGCACATGGAAAAAGGACACAGGATGATTTTTAACACTGATAAATGCAGTATTATGCACTTCAGAAGAAACAACAAGCTTGCAACAATTGACATTAATGGGGTCAAACTCAGGAGTACCGAAGGACAGAGGGACTTGGGAACACTGATGACAAATGAGCTAACTTTTAGAAAGCATACTGCAGAGGTGGTTAAAAAAGCAAAAAACATGATGAACTGTATATTAAGAAACATCAAAAGTAGGGATAGATCAGTACTAATGCCGCTTTACAGTTCACTGGTTAGGCCGTTGTGGAGTATTGCACCCAGTTCTCCAGCCCCTATCATAGCAGAGATGTGGGATGCCTTGAAAGTGCAAAGGAGAGCTACAAAAAAAATAAATGGGCTCAAAAACCTTACCTACGAAGAAAGAATCAAAGAATTAGGATTATACACCTTAGAATACCATAGACTTAGGGGTGACCTCCGTTTGGTTCATGCAGCTTTTATGAATGATGATCTGTGGGGATGTCTGGCCTTAGAAAAGAGGATTACTACCAAGTCAACAAGAGCACATGGTTACCAACTCAAAGGGGAAAATTATAAAACAAAAAAAGAGGGTCCTGGATAAGTTAGAGTGGTGACCCCATGGAATGGGTTTCCCGAAGACATAGTAAATAGTGACACAATCACCATCTTAAATAAGCATTTGTCAATGCCGAATATTTGCTTGCTGGTATTAGCATTGGAAGTACAGGAGTTAGACAGATGTAGAATAGGAATGGCAGTGAAGTATTGAACTTCACGCCAATCCCACCTTCACCCTGCAGAGACGGACAGGCATTGGGGTGTGCCTTTGGATAATCGCCCATAACACTCATGCCATTTCACCTCACCCTATCCTGCAGACACCGACAAGTGCTGAGGTGTGCCTTGAGGTGTTTGGCTTTACAGTCACCCCATTCCATAAGGACATATGCTGAAATGGGTGCAGTACAGGAGAATGGGGTGCACTCTGGGGCCGAACAGTCCAAGGCACACCTCATTGCCTGTCACTAGCTGCAGGTTGGTGGTGGAATGGCATGAGTATTACAGCCGGCAATCCAAAGGCACACCCCTGACACCTGTCAGTCGGTACAGACTGGGATGTTATGGTTAAAAACCCCTAATGCCCTGGGCGTTTGTTGGTATTTGGATTACAAATTTTCAACATGCCGTTTTTGCAACACCTACCTCATGAAAGCATTTGGGACCTCTGCTCATGAACAATAGCACTCTGATTTTGTTAATCTGTCCTGAACGTTGATTTCCCACAGCGACCGCGCCATTCTATGCCAGATGTGCAAAATCACAGTTTGGTCAGGATGTGAAAAATGACAGTTGTACTTTTCATAAGCAGATGTGCAAAAATGGCAATGTTGCAGATCTGGAGTGAAAATATTACAAATTCTCAAAGTTACAAGTGTGCGTGGAAACTGTGCAATGCACACTCATAACAGTCATTTTGTGGACTTTTGTCACCAAATTTTCAACATAGGCATATTCGGACCTCCACTTATGAACAGTTTCACTGTGATTTTGTTAATTTGTCCCGAACATTGATTTCCCACAGCAACCGCACCATTGTGCACCGGATGTGCAAAAACACATTTCAGCCAGGATGTGACAAATGACAGCTGTACTGTTCATAAGGAGGTGTGATAAAATGCCAATGTTGAAAATCTGGAGTGAAATATTAAAAATTCTAAAAGTTACAAGCGTGCATGGAAACAGCGCAATGCACGCTCGTAACACAGTCATCGTTTGAAATTGTCTCACTAGATTTTCAACATAGGCATTTTGGGGTCTCTGCTCATGAACAGCGTCACTGTGATTTCCTTAATCTGTCCCAGACATTGATTTCCCACAGCGACTGCACCATAGTGCGCCACATGTGTGAAAACACATTTTGGGCAGGATGTGCAAAAATGACAGCTATACTGTTCATAAGGAGGTATGAAAAAATGGCAATGCTGAAAATCTTGAGTGAAAATATTAAAAATTCTTGAAGTTACAAGCGTGCGTAGAAACTGCACAATGCACGCTTGTAACACAAAAGTGGGAACAAGGAGGAGACAGGAAACTATAGATCTGTAAGTCTGACTTCGGTGGTGGACAAGGTTATGGAAGACTACTAAAAGAAAGGATTGTAGAATACCTTGTGACCAATGACTTGCAGGATCCAAGACAGCAAGGGTTCACAGGAAGGGGATCTTGCCAAACAAATCTGATTGAGTTCTTTGACTGGTTGACCAGGGAAGTGGATCAAGGAGGAGCGGTGGATGTGGCCTACCTGTATTTCAGTAAGGCCTTTGATATGGTTATTTATTTAGTTTTTGTTTACTGGATAGACGCGTTAGCCATAGAGATGACTATTTTCAGGCACGACCTGGGAGGTTACAGGGTTCCACACAGAAGACTGTTAAACAAGCTGGGCAGCCTGGGAGTGGATCCAAATGCAGTAAAATAGGTACGAAGTTGGCTGAGTAACAGGAGTCACAGTATGGTGGTAAATGGGGTTCACTCAGAAAAAGGCAGGGTAACCAGTGGGGTGCCACAGGGGTCAATTTTGGGACTGGTCCTCTTCAATGCCTTTATTGGTGACATCGCAGAGGGGCTGGAAGGAAAGGTATGCCTATTCACAGATGACACAAAAATCTGCAACACAGTGGACACACCTGGGGTGTGGAAAAATGAGGGACTACCTGAAAAAGCTGGAAGACTGGTCAAGGGTATGACAACTGGGCTTCAATGCCAAAAAGTGCAAAATTATGCACATGGGGCACAAGAAACCAAAGGCAACATACCAATTGGGGAGAGAGGTGGTGACAGTCACTAAGCAGGAACAGGACCTGGGGATCATCATATCTGATGACCTGAAGGTAGCAAAGCAGTGTGTTAAGGCAGTGGGAAAGATTAGCAGAATGTTGGGGTGCATTGGGAAGGGTATCACCAGCAGAAAGAGGGATTTAGTGCTACCCCTGTACCAATCGAGGGTGAGGCCCCACCTGGACTACTGTGTCCAGTTCTGGAGTTCCAATCTCCAAAAGGACATTGATTGGGTGGAGGCAGTACAGAGGAGGGCAAACAAAGTGGTGCATGGCATGCATCAGAAGCCCTACGAGGAAAGACTCAAGGAATTAAATATGTGCTCTCTAAAGGAGAGTATGGAAAGGGTAGACATGCTAGAAAGATTCAAATATCTCAAATGTATTAATAAGACACAGTAAGGTGGCATTTTACATAGAAAGAGATGCTCGAGGACATGAAGGCATGGAATGAAGCTAGAGGGGGGAGGCTCAGAGGGGATGTGAGGAAACACTTCTTCACAGAAAGAGTGTTGGTCATCTGGAACAGACTCCCAGCAGAGGTGATGGGCACCAAAACCAGGTAGCAGGATTCAAGCAGTATATCACAAAGGTTTAAGGCTCTGAGCTGCAAATGTGGAGACCTGGGTTTGAATCCCACAGCCCCACTTGCATAGCAGTAAATAATAAGCTGGGAGCTGCTTGCAAGACAAGCTACATGCTAACACCATGTGCTAAACTTGCCATTGCCAAGAGAATCCTACTTCCTTCCCTTACCTACTGTGCTCCTGTCCTTGTGGCTGCTCAGAAAACATCCCTCCTGAAGTGGAATGTTACTTACAATAACATATGCTGATACACATCCTTGGCCATGCAACTAAAGCACCGTTGTCAGTTATATGCTGACCTTGGGTGGCTCTCCCCTTCTGCATCTACCTGGGCTCCCTGACTGATTCTATCCTTAGGATAAATGTACCAAAATATTTGGATGTGCTACTCACTCCTATAACCTCTGCTCATGGGCTTCAGTCAGTGGACAAGTCGCTCCTAAAAGTCCCTAGATGTCATACCTCTGAAGGCATTAGTGCTTTTGGGCATATGGCACCTAAATTTGGAATACTCTTCCCCTGGCGCTCAGGCAGGCTGAGATCCATAAAACATTTAAGAGTGAACTTAGGGGTTATCTACTGAGTACTGGCTCTTGTGCTTGTTTTGACCCCACCTGATTTAGCACATGCTCTTGCCTGCTTCTTAGTTATGACACCTGTGCTTGCTGTCCTACCTGACTTCTGATTTGTACCTTTTGTTTCCAATTTGTACTTATTTGTTTATTGCTTCTTAGAGCCTCTACTTCTCTCTATTTTCTTTCCTTTTCTCTTCTTACCACCCTTGAGTCTCTATTGAGTTTTCTTTTATCCAATCTCTACCTCTCTCTTGTTTTCCTGCTCCCACCGCCTCTACTCCTACCTGTTCTTTATCCTTCTCCTACTATGTTTGGCATAAATATCTGTACCTGTCTCCATCCTGTTATTCTCTCTACCTACCTATGCTAATTTTTTCTACAATGTTAAATTGCTATGCACCTATCTTGCTTTCCGTATTGTTCAATGAATTTGTACGCTTCTCATTGTTACTTTCTCACTGCACGTCACCTGCTTTATTTTTCAGGCACTACAGAAAGATAAATCGCATGTGTATTACTGACTATCTCTATTACTGCACCTTTGTTAGCACTAAATGTTTTGCACTTTTGTGCAATGATTGCTACCTTGAATTGTATCTGCTTTTGATACTGTATCTGTATTTGTTTACTATGTCTCTGTACTCTCCTGGGTCATGCCTGAAAATAGTCAGTTTTGGCTAGTGCACCTACCCGGTAAACAAAAACTAAATAAATACTGTGTGACCCTGAGCAAGTCACTTAACTTCCTTGTGCTACCAGGTCGCACATGTAAACAAGCTTCAGCTTAGTGTGTCTCTCCTGGTAAAAAAAGCATACATGAGATAGATGCTAGGGGACATTAGTAACAGAGTCAGGGGGCAAGGCCAGAGATTGAGTAGGGTCTGCAGTAACACAGTAGGGAGGGAACTTAAAGGGAGACTAGGTGGGCCAAGAGGTCATTTTCTTCTGACAACTTCTATGTTTCTATAACTGTCACTGTCCCTGCTTATCTCAAAATTCCTAATTACATGCTTTTTCCTCTTATTTTAGTATTTACAAATTCTGGGTGACCCCACGCTGGTACTTCTCGTGTATGTTTAACATGGTGTGGAAGTGCAACTCATGCATGGACACATTTTTATTTTTATTTTATAAGGCGTCATGTAAAAATGATATTTCAATAGTGGAGAGTATCCTGAATCTTAAAAAGTAATTGTGCTTATGAAACAAGCACTCAAACATGTTTAATGCAGTAGCTGAAATATAAAGCCGTGACTCCAGGCATGTGCATTGACTGCCTGTACTAATGCGCATTTTCCTGAAGTTACAGCTTTCTATTTCAACTACCAAATTAAACATGACTGAGCTCTCATTTCACATCTGGAATTACTTTGACTCAGAATAATGTCCTCTGTTGAAATATCAGTTTTACTTGATGCCTTTAAAAAAATCTAAACTTGTCCACACATGAGTGTAGATAGAATGAGAAGGGACCTACAGAAACTTGAAGAATGGTCAGGGGTTTGGCAGTTAAAATTCAATGCAAAGAAGTGCAAGATAATGCATATGGGGCACAAAAACCCTAGCACAATATATCATTTGGGGGGGGTGAAGATATAGTATGCACCAAGCAGGAAAGGGATCTTGGTGTTATCATCCCTGATGACCTCAAGGCAGGGAAACAGTGTGACAAGGCAGTAGGTAAAGCAAATAGGATGCTGGGATGCATAGGCAGGGGCATCACCAGCAGGAAAAGGGAGGTCATAATTCCACTATACAAAACACTAGTGAGGCCCCACCTGAGTACGTGTACAGTTCTGGAGACCTTACTTATGTAAGGACATAGACAGGGTAGAGAAGGTTCAGAGGAGGGCAACAAAGATGGTACATGGATTGCATCATAAGTCCTATGAGGACAGGTTGAAGGAACTGAATATGTACTCCCTGGAGGAGAGGAGGGAGAGAGGGGATATGATAGAGACATACAAGTATCTTACAGGGAGGAACAGGATGTAGGAATACACTATTTTTAAGCAAAAAAGATGTTCCAGGACTAGAGGGCATGGGATGAAGATGGAGGGAGGACGATTCAGAGGAAACGTGAAGAAGAATTTCTTCACAGAGCAGATGGTGAACAAGTGGAACACCCTGCCAGAGGAAGTGGTGGGGGCTGAAACAATCACAGGATTTAAGAATGCATGGGATAAACATAAAGAAATCTGGAGGTCACAGTTAAGGGGCAACAGACTTCTAAGGAAAACATAAAGTAAACTTACAAGCTCAAATGGGCAGACTAGGTGGGCCGTAGGCCCTTATCTGCCGACACTGTCTATGTATCTATGTTTACTGATGCTTCTGCGCCATGTTGAAAGGGCAGGAGCAAGACGGAGAAGACTGCCAGGATTTGTGAAGACTAAAATCAGGGGAACGGGACATAAATAGGAATTTTGAGGTAAGCAGCGACAGTAAATATTATATGCATTATAATTATATGTGCTGGCATCATTTATAACTGGGGCAATAAAAATCAGCTGAAGGCTGATGGCTCTGCTGACAGTGTCCCTTTAACTACTGGCAAACCAACTCCCAGTCAGACCTTAATATTATTACAAAAATAAACGGATATATTATTTATTTATTTATTTATGTATTTGCTTTTGGTAACCGGGTAAGCACACTAGACAGCCAGTGCCTATTTTCAGGTGTGACCTGGGAGAATCACAGGGTAATTACATGGGAGAAGATACATTGACAACAATTACAGTTAGGAGCATTGACGACAATTACAATCAGGAGCAGGCACACTCCAACAATGAGACAGAGTAGTAGTTATAGAGATAACATTTTGTCAGGTGCATACGGTACAGAATAACCTAACAATAGGGAAGGAGCACGTACACCAACAAGGTGGGATGAACAGCAAGGGATTGTGAGAAGAAGCAATGGAATTGCATGTAGACAACCACAGGGTAAAAACATACTAACCCAGGGGCTACAGGGTGGTGTACAGAAAGTTTTCTCTACATTTTTGCTATACTCCTAAGTTTTCAGAGGTTTTTTTTCATTTACCAGCTATATATAGCAGTTTGAGAAAAAACAGTACCTTTTCTTACCCTTTCTCTTAGTTTGGAGTCCAACTCATTATAGATGTTGCATTTGTTTACATTCATTCTAAAACACAGGACTGTCAAATGAGTACAGTAGTGAACAAAACAGAGAAAAAACATTTTAGGTGGCTTACTAATACCCAAATCAACTGTCATCTTAACCCCCACCACCACCACCACCACCCATCGAACTATCCAAATCTCCTGTGATAATGAAGTAGCTGCATTCTTCCTGCTGCCTATATGGTCATCCCAGCTACTAAACAGTTACGGGACAGACCTTACCAGTTTCAAGGGGGGCGGGGCGCACAGGGATTATGACTCCCCTGTAATGGATTTACTGGCAGTCCAGTGTTTAAAAAAAAAAAACAGTTTGAGGATTGCAGAGTAATAAGCTGCTAGTGAGCCTGGTACATGCACTAGACCTGAGTTTGATTCCCACAGCCTCCACTTGCATACCGTATGACTCTGAGGAATTCACTTAACCCCTCCCCTCACTTAACCCCCCACACACACACACACACACACACACACACACACACACACACACACACACACACATATACACTGGTCCCCAGTCACCCCTGTGCCTAGTGGGCTTTACCCATTCACCAAAGAATTAAACAAAAAATACTGAGTTACTCTGAGGAAGTCACTTAACCCTCCCACCCCTGCTAAGGAATCCAGATTTATGTAACTCCTTTCATACAGGCACTGTATAGCAACACTTCGCAAGTCATGAATGATTGCAGCATCTATGATGCTCAGTGGCACACACAGGAAACCATCTTTACTGATCAAACTTTTTAAACTGCTCCTTCCTCTGAAGTTAACACTGTATTTCCCTTTTTTGACTTGCCAAACTTCCCAATATTGAGCCAATAGGCTGTTGGCCCTCACTGCACAGTGGGATCAAAAATCAGAATTCAATATAACATTATGAATCTCTTCATTAACAGTTAACCTTATTTTTTGGCATCCAGTTAGTAAGGTAGTGGGACAGGCCACCTGATGGCCACACAGTAGCATTTTGCAGTTCCATGCTGATAGGAGGCAGTATGGGAGAAAAGGCTGTCAAGGGGGTGCCGATAAAGGAGGGACTCTGTCTCCACCCCCCTGGGGACCAGGAGGATTGCAGGAAAAGGCCAACTGGCAAAGTGCAGACCAGGGGAAAACAGAATCCCCATGGGAACATGAGCAGGGGAAATGGAACTATAGGGAAAGGGTGGAAGGTAGTCCTGCTAAATGCCAGGAGCTTGGGCAATAAAATGCCTGAGCCCAGGCGATGCTAACTGAGGGAGCAGTGGATGTGGCAGCGGTCACTGAGACTTGGGCCACTGCAAGACATGACTGGGACCTGAACCTGGAGGGATACACTATGTTCAGGAAGGACGGGGAGGGGAAGGGAGGAGGGTAGCAATGATAGTCAAAACTGCATTGGCATAGGGAAAGTAGAGGGAGGCGGAGGGAACCGTGGAAGCGATTTGGTCACCTTGATAACAAGGGGGCAAGAGAGTAAAAATAGGAGTGGTGTATAGACCCCCTGCCCTGGCGGAGGAGCTGGAGGACAGTCTGGTGGCAGATGTTAGGAGACACTGCAGACTGGGCAGAGGAACTGTGGTGGTGTTGGGGGACTTAAACATGCCAGGAACAGACTGGGAGACTATGACATCCTCTGTGACCAGGGAACAGAGGTTGTTGGATGTCTTTCAAGACGCGTTCCTAACTCAGCAGGTGAGGGAACCGACCAGGGAGGCACGGGTACTGGATGTGGTCCTGGCAGACAGTGACCAGATTGGGGGCCTGGAGGTAAGGGACCCATTGGCGGGGAGTGACCATGCCACAGTCTGGTTCTGCCTGGACCTAGGAGGGGTAGAAGGCTGCACAAAGACGGAAGTAACCGACTTTAGGGGCGGATTTTAAGGGAAATGGAAGGATCCTAAGGAGCATTTGGATGGGATTGGGTCAGACATGGACGCTGATAGTAGGTGGGAAATCATCAGGAGAGGGGTGCAGGATGCTACCAGCACCTGTGCAAGAGTAAGACGAAATGCGGTGGGGCCCAAAAACCCTGTTGGTGGACCAGGGAGGTCCAGGAGGTGGTGCAGGGAAGAAAGCAGCCTATAAAGCAATTCAAGTGCTCAAGGAGTGAAAGGGATCGAGGAGTACGAGCTGATGGCTAGAAGGGCCACTAGAGTGGTGAGGGCGCCAAGGCAGGAAGGAGCAGAACCTGGCCAGGGAAATTGGGAGAGAAGAAGGGGTTCTTTAGATACATTGGGGAGAAACGAAGGTGAAGGGCAGATTAGCAGGATTAAATCAGGGGAGAGATGGGCACAAGACCGGGGAGCAGGCTGAGGTACTAAATGAGTACTTCACCTCAGTTTTCACCAGGGAAAATGGGGTGCTGCATCATACATGGGAGGAGACAGAGATACTGAGGAGGGGGACCCTTACCGATCGGCAGGTCTGGGGAGAGGGGAGGCATCACTGGCAGGTGGGGAGGGCTAAGCAGGAGAAGGGGACCGAAGTGGAAATCACAGCAGAGAGAGTGAGGGAAGCCTCAGCTCCCTTAAGACGGAGAAAGCACCGGGCCGGATAAATTACATCCCAGAGTGCTGAAGGAACTTGCAGATGTCCTGGCAAAACCCCTGGCAGAGCTTTCACCTCTCTGAGGACAGGGTGGGTGCCCAAGACTGGAAGGTGGCATATAGTGCCTATCCACAAGGGGGACTCAAGGGAGGTGGCAGGGAACTACAGGCCTGTCACTGACCTCGGTGGTGGGCAAGGTGATGGAGGCATTGTCAAGGAGAGGGTAGGGGGGACCTGGATAAGTCAGGGTGCCTGGACGAGAGACAGCATGGATTCATCCTGGGAAATCGTGTCAGACAAACCTGGTGGAGTTCTATGACTGGGTGACGAGTGCCTTGGACCTGGGTAGACCAGTGGATGTCCTCTTTCTAGACTTCAGCAAGGCATTTGACTCTGTTCCTCACGTGGGCCTGTTGGATAAGCTGGGAGAAATGGGGGTGGGAACCAGATGATCAGATGGATAGGCAATTGGCTCAGGACAGGACCCAGAGGGTCTGAGTTGGTGGGATAGTCTCATCCCCAAGGAGGGTCATTAGTGGGTCCCACAGGGATCAGTCCTGGGCCCTTCTGTTCAACGCCCACGTATCTGACATAAGGACAGGAATCAGGAGTGAGCTGAGTCTCTTTGCGGATGACTCAAAACTGGGGCGGTGGTGGATGGGGAGGAGGGAGGGTGGCCCTACAGGGGACCTGGAGGCTCTGGAAAGATGGTCTAGAAAGTGGAAGCTGAGGTTCAATGCAGGGAAATGCAGGTACTCCACCTGGGGCAAACCCAGGTCAAGTGTACACCCTGGGGGAATGCTACAAGTCTCGATGGCTGAGAGGGACCTGGGGTGGTGGTGGATGTCAAGACGAACAACTCTGAGACTTGTAGGAGGGCAGCAGCCAAGGCCAACAGGATGCTGGGATGCATCGCTGGGATCACCTCCAGAAGGAGAAGTGATACTCCCTCTGTATAATTGCTTGGAGGCGGGGCCGCACCTTGAGTACTGCGTGCAGTTTGGAGCCACACTTAAAAGCGGGACATTTGCCTCCTGGAGAGGGTCCAGAGGGGGCAACCAAATGATTTGGGGCTTGGGGGACAGGACCTATGAGGAGAGGCTCGAAGAGCTAAATATGTACACATTGGAAGAGAGAAGGGACCGGGGGGACATGATAGAGGTCTTTAGGTACATGAAGAGGGTAAATAGGGGAGGAACAGTCGGGTGCTTCGAAGGAAGGAGGAAGGGGCCACTAGAGGGCATGGCTGGAAGCTGGAGGGGGGAATATTCAGGGAAGAAAGGAGGAGGTGCTACTTCACTGAGAGGGTGGTGGAGCCATGGAATGCACTGCCTAGGGGGCTGGTGGAGGCAGAGACAGTGGAGGGGTTCAAGAGGGGGTGGGACAGGTACAGGGGAAGGGTTCTGGAAGCAAAATCCAATGCAGCAAGAATATCCGGAACTGGGAAGGGAGAAGCCAGAGAAGGCGAGGGGGACAGCAAGGTCAGCACCCAGGTTGGGGACTGACCAAACGAGCAGACACGAAAGACCGTTAGGCCTGTTCTGCTGGCATTTTAGTATGTTAGTATGTTAGTATAGCACAGTGGCTTAGGGCTCTGAGCTGCAAACCTGGAGACCTGGGTTTGAATCCCACAGCCCCCTCTTGCATACTGGGTGACCCTGAGCATGCAAGTCACTTAACTTCCTTGTTCTCCCAGGTCACACCAGAAAACAAGCTTCAGCTTAGTTTGCCTTTCCTTGTCAAACAATTTCCCCTTTCCCTCCCCTCCCCAACCTGAGTTTGGGAGTGGACTTGAGCACTGGCACTCAGATGGCCAGGTTGGGGAATGTGCTGCTGTTGGCAGTGCATCCCAGCTGGGGAAGGAGTGGCGGCACACACCAGCACCACAGCAACCTCTGCTTGTGGGCCAGGGAGCTTACATATCTAGCAGAGAACAAACTGCATGTATCCAAGGCATGTTCTCATAGCATGTTATGTTTGCCATTAGGGAGAAAAACACAGAAAAAAACAGAAGTCCAACCACAACAGAATGAACTTTCAGCCTGCCACAGGCCATGTACCCCAATCTTGGCTACTGTCTCCTTTATTGCAATCTACACCCTGGCCCCATATAAGTCCTTGTTTGGGGGTGGGTATCTCTGGGATAAGGTAGGATATATTTCTAGATGAGCGGGTCAGGATGGGTACAGGTTATGGCCAGGAGGATAAAAGTTCCTGTAACAAAAAAAAAGAATGTACTGAGTTGACCACCCCATTTTCAGAACTGGCCCAGGGAGAGATGCAAGGGGCCCATATCTCAGGCATGGCTGGTGACAGTGCAAATTATGGGTGTAGGTTCCTTACTGGGCTGCCACCAAAAATCACCATACATAGCTGTCTGATTTAGTCACCAGAGGAAAGTATCTCCCCTGCAACTTAGTCACAGAGCAGGTCACTCACTCAAAGGTTAGTGAGCGCAAAGGGGGTTCGTAACTACCAGCGTACTGACTGGAAACACTTGCAGTGTTCTGAGCATGGCATAGCACTGGCTCCATGGCATGTGCCATGGCTAGAACCTGTGGGAAATGGCACTTCTGCCATAGTGCCCCCTCCACACCACTGTTCCACCACAGTGCAACAGTCACAATTTATGGGATCCCAGACCTCAACAAACTGTGGACAAATATGTTTCCCATAATACAATGAGAATGCACAGCATGAACACACATAATAATACAACATAACAACTTATTATAACCAAACATTGCAAACATTTGGGGTTGCCTTTGTTGTTGTTTTGTGCAGCATACAACATTTTGCTCTTTCAGTCCATATTTTAAAGTTTCGCTGTTCCCTGTTTGGGGGAACAAACTATTGAGGCAAGGTGCGAGAGCCATAAGTTTGAATAACACTCTTTGTCTGCCCTCATCTGACTGTTCCCTTCCCCAGCAGGGAGCAGAGTCACAGACCGCTCCACCATGACAATTGTTCCCATTTATTGGGGCACTTTAAGATTATTGCAGAATGATTCATGCCTCCCCTAAAAAACTTTTTTATATGCCTAATGGGTCTCCACACTGAAGCATAAAGGCCTCTTTGCACCTCATTTCCTGTTCTCCCCCCTCCAATCCCCGTTAAAGTTTTGCTTAGGAGGCACTAAACTGTTAAAATCTTTCAACTCTTCCCACACCCTCCAGACATTCAAATCTTCAGTCACTCAAGATGATGCCTGCCAGACTGTGCAAGTCTGTCATCACAGTGTGAAGGCAACGAACAGCACTGGCAAAGAAAATAAGAGTTGGCCACAGCCCACTGGCTTTTTTGCCAGTTGCACTATAATAAAAGCAGAAGAAATGTCTTGCTTCAAGATAATATAATACAGAATAAAGGGCATGACATAGCTGAGATGTTTAGAAAAAAAGGTAAAAGTACAAATGAGGTATACCCAATAGTCTAGAAATATTCTGGGTGGTAGTATTTATTTATTTATTTAGTATCTAGGAAAGTACCTTTGAGCCAAAGGCTCTTTTACAGAGGTTCCACGTCATAGCAATCACATACGTACAAATTCAAAATTCAGAGGTTACATATACACAGTCATCAAATGTTCAGTTTATAGTAAAGCAATGTTACAACCAGTAAAACTATCAAACGAGGAGTACAAAATACTGAGCAGAAAATGCTAGAACAGGTTCAGTTGGTAAAGTTATGCATTTTTGCAGATATAGACAGGTGCTTTGTGGTCAGGGTATCACATAGTAGTATAACCAGGACAAGGTCACTTGGCCCAGTTAAGAAAATAAGGCAGTTATCAATAAAGGATGTTTTGGGAAACACGGTGTGTGTCAGAACTAAAATTAGGCAAGCTATGAAAAAAATTATCTAGGTTGCCAGAACATGTTAAAGCACCAATTCTATTGTCTGAAGTGCTAATAAGAATAGACAGCAGGGAGGCCCATGTTACCAGGGTGAGAAGTGACAAGGCAGAGACCCTGAAGCCTGTAGGGTAGGAGTGACTTACCAGGGTGGGAGGGAAGATGAACAAAAGTAAAATGAGGGAAATGGGGAGGAGTAAGGGAAAGAAAATGGGGAGGGAGAGGGGTGGAGAGGGCAAAGGATGACCATGGGCAGAGAGGGGGGTGGGAGGATGGGAGGATGGGAGAGCATAGGGAAAGCCAGGGGCAGAGAGGGGTGGGGGTGGGAGGAAGGTGGGAGAACAAAGGGAAGGAAACAGGGAGGAGGTACACAGGAAGGGAGAGGGAGAGCGAGGGATGAGGAATAGGAGTGTCACTGGAACGCAGGACAGAGGGGGGGGAGAGGGGGGAAATGAGAGGGAAAGGAGGAGGAGGAGGAGAGCCAGGGGGTAGAACAGAAAGTTGGGAGGGGAGATGAGCAAGATTAGAGGGCAAGTAGAAAGGTGGAAGGCTGATAAGAGGAGAGTAGATGGGAATGGGAGCATTAAAAAGGGGGGGGAGGATGGCAAAAAGGAAAAAGGGGTAACAAGCAGAGTGGTAACAATAACTGGAAGGCCACATGTGTGAATGCTGGAAGTCTAGGAAATAAGATTCCAGACTTAGAGGCAGAGGACGACCTGGATATTGTGGCCATTGCCGAGTCATGGTGCACCGAAACCATGACTGGGACATGGCCATACCAGGCTATACTCTGTTCAGGAAGGACAGGGTGGGAAGGAAAGGAGGGAGTGTGGTGCTTTATGTGAGGAAAAGCATAAAAGTGATAGAGATATGGGGAATACGGGGGGGGGGCAGAGGTATTGTGGGTCACCCTGGAGTTAGGGAACAGAGCCACTGTTCACATTGGTAAGATCTACAGACCTCCAGCACAGGGGGAGGCGTTAGATAAGGTACTGGTTGAGTGAAGCCACTGGCAAGATGGCAGAAAAAAGGGGAGTTGCTGCTGGTGGGGGACTTCTATCGACCGGATGTAGATTGGAACCTCCCAGCTGCAGCTAGAAGCAGAGACATCCTGGACTCCCTGCAGGGGGTGTTCCTCTGCCAGCTAGTCAGCGAACCCACTCATAATGGGGCAAAACTGGACCTGGTACTCACTAACAGGGACAGTGTTGCAGACAGCAGGGTGGGAGACCACTTGGAGACCAATGACCACCATACAGTGTGGTTCAATAAAGGATGGCTGTGAAATCAAACCACACAGGGGCGAGCATTCTGGACTTCAGCAGAGCAGATTTTATAAAGATGGGTGAATGCTTCAGGGATGACCTGGCAGGGAAAATGACCTGGGTGGGGTGGAGGAACAGCGGTTGAAGCTAAAAGTGGGCATAGTGAAGACAACCAATCTCTGTATCAAGCACGTTAGCAAAAGCAAGAGGAAACACAGACTGCTGTGGTTCTCAAAAGTGGTGGCTGAAAACGTAAAGGCAAAAAGGGTAGCATTATAGTTTTTTCAGGCTGCCACTTATTAAATTATCCCCTAATATTACTCTTTTTCTTGATGTATGACACTGTAATTGTCCAGTTCTTTCAGTATGCAACACTGTCTTTAGCATGCATAAGGGCATAAACTGACAATTTTTCAGTCCTATAACGTGTGGCATTTTTGGTATTTAGTCTGCCACTAAAGGACCCGTTACCTTCTCTGTGGTCAGCTAGACCCTTCAGTTGCTGCTGGTGAAGACCCCATCTGGACCATGGGAATAACTGGATGAACTCATAAAATAATGAATATAGGTTTATTCTCTGTACAGCAGATATTCACTTCATAGAGACAAGTCCCAGACTAACTAATTTCTCTGACTGACAGGCATTACATGGCACTGCCAGGCAGTGCAACAACTTGCTACATGCAGGTTTTAAGTGCTCTTAATGGAGCAACAGCTTAACATTAAACTCCATGCTTAATGTGTGCTTCACATCACCAACGGAACAGTGAATGTGAGCACAACTCGAACAAGCAATAAGCTATAAACAGTTGCTAAGTAATAAATATTTTTAAGTATGTTTTTAAGGCAAAAAACATTTTCATGCATTTCAAGGCATTACATTTAAAACAAAACAGTACTGCACTGCAGGGAGGGGGAAGGAAATAATCTGGACTACACGGGAGACCAGTCAGAGTAGCACCCGAGAGAGGGGAACACAGTAGTACTTGAGGCTTAATCATGCCACAAGGGTTAAAATGCGGGGAAGGAAAAGGGAAGAGAGGGAAGAGAGGGAAGGGTAGCAGCAGAAGGATACCCAGGATGTGAGCTAAAACTTTAATAACAGTTGCATAACATAAGTACAAGAAGACATTTACTGCAAACCAGTTAAAGACAGAGACTATCACAGTAGAATAATTAGTCCAAAATCCACTGAGTTAGGTAACAAAAGTTCAAGACCTCCATTGACTTTTACGGTCAGTGGGAATGGAGGCATGCGTTGATTGCACTAGTTCCTGACAGAACTGGGTCAGGTCGTTAAAAAGTGACCCAGGAGTTCTGCCCACTGACAAATCCATACCACTTGACTCTGTAAGTCCAGGATCCATTGACAAACTTCTTTCTTAAGATCTTCTCAATCTAGTACAGCTATGTGTGTACAGGAGAGGAAGAAGAAGAAGAGGAAGTCCCAGGCAAATCATCTGGCAAAACAGAATCTGGCTAGAGAGTGTCAGGAGTGGGAAGATCTGTAGGAACTAGCTGCAAGTTGTCTGGAGGGATCTCAGCTTCAGAGAGGATGGCAGGCTGAAGTGCAGTTTCATTGTTAGGTGGACTGGGGTTGTCTGGAAGGTTGTTATTCAGGTACCCATGTTTAAGTCAGTTGATATGGACTTTGTTGTGTACCAGCTTTCTGTCAGACTTGCGACATAAATGAACGTGCACCGGAGGAAATTTTTCTATGATGTAGAAGGGACCAGTCCAGGGGTGAAGCAGTTTCTTGGTGGTGCCCGGAACAAGGACAAGTCGGTACAAATACACAATGTTCCCAACACAGAATGAAGGCTCATGCGATTTGGCTGCTCACATTTTCTGCATTGCTGTTTTTCTCTGGCCCAATGTGGTGATTGCAACACGTTTGACAAGTTCAAGCTGTTCCAGCATTGGAATGATGAAGGAAGAAGCTGACTTAGGAACCTCTATCAGCAAGAGATCCTTGTCCAGTGGAGTTCTTGGGTGACGTCCATGGTCTAAGAAGAATGGTGTGTACTATGTACTGTCGACACAAGGGCTGGTTTTGTAGGCAAACTGCACAAAGGGGACAAAACAATCCCAAGTGTCATGAGTCTCATCCAGGTACTTGGAAAGTGTGCTAAGAATGGTAGACATCATTTTTTCACTCTGTCCGTTGCATCGTGGATGGTAACTTGTGATATGTGTTTTTTTAATGTTGAGAAGTTTGCATGCTTCTCAGACAATGGTAGAAAGGTAGTTAGTGCCTCTGTCTGAATGTAGGTGCAATGGGGTACCGAGACAACAAATGACTGTGTTGAGAAAGGCACTTGCCACAGTGGCAGCTCTGACGTCTTTTAGGGGGATGAGTTCCAAGTACTTCGTTATGTAGTCCACAAAAACAAGGATGTATTTGTTGCCACAGTCCAAGCATGTTGGTAAGGGCCCAAGAATGTCAGTGCTAACTGTTTGGAAGGGTTCAGTGGCTACAGGCATTGGAATGATGTGTGCCTTTGTCAGTTTGGCAGGAGGCTTTCTTTGGGAGCAGGGCTGGCAGGATTTTACAAATCAGACAATGTCCCTGTTCATGTGAGGCCAGAAGAAGTGAAACCTTGTCTTTTCAAGAGTTTTGTGTATTCCCATATGACCTCCAGAAAGTGGAGAGGCATGAGTGGAGTGAAGAACTTGAGGGATGAGAGAGGCTGGCACAACTAGCTGTACATGAGTTCTATCCGTGCGATGATCCTTGCCTTCCTTGGTCCAAATGTGGAAAGCACACCGTCATTGAGGAAGCATTGCGAAGCAAAGAAAAGTACATCTTGGTGATGCTTCTTTTGTTGCGGTAAGGTTCCAGACTCTAAGTAGGTGATTATGTCTGTAAATTAAGTGTCAGTTCTTTGTTGCATTTTAATAGTTGCCAGGGACAGATCAGATGTACAGGAGATGAGAAGCTCTTCAGCTGCTTGCAGTAACTGAGGATTTGTGTCTCTCTCTATAGAAGCAGTTGGTAGCAGCAAAGCAACTTGAGGTGCTGTAGGAGTGTCCACAGGAAGCACATCCGTGATGTGGAAAGGAAGAGCTTGTAAGCAGGATTCTTCAGCTGTTGAGGAGGATGCAGAGGGATATCATCTCCAGCTTACACCATCGGCATTTGAGTGAACTTGACCTGGTCTGTACTGAATTTCAGAGTTGTAACTCTGTAACATGGCAATCCATCGGGCAAACTTCCCTACTGGCTCCTTCATTTCAAATAACTGTCTGAGGGCAGAGTGATCAACGATACCTGTAAAGGAGGAGTAGCGAAGGTAACAGTCAAATTTCTTTATGGCAAATACCATGACTAGACATTCTTTTTCTGTGATGCCATAGTTCTGCTCAGCTGAGGAAAGACAGTGCCCGGCATAGGAGACAACTTGTTCTGTTCCATTTTGAATCTGACAGAGCACAGCGCCCACTGCAAAGGAACTAGCATCTGAGTAGAGTTTGAAGGGTGGTCGAACATTGGGCAGGCCAATACTGGAGAAGAGATTAGGTTTTGTTTTAAGGTTTCAAAGCCCTCTTTACATTCGGAAGTCCAGATATAGTCACATCACTTTTTGGTGAGGGCATACAGTGGAGCTGTGATCTTGGCATTGTTGCAAATGAACTTTCGGTAGTAGCCAGGCAAGCCCAGAAAAGCTCAATGGTCTTTGAAATTGTTAGGCTCTGAACAGTCTTTGACTGCTGAGAGCTTGTCTGGATCTGGAGAGATGCCTTGAGAACTAACCACATGTCCCTGGTAATGAATTTGATGTTGTACAAAATAACACTTTTATGGGCGAAGTTTGAGATTGGCTTCTCTGAGACTTTCGAACACTTCTTTGAGATGTTGCAGGTGCTCAGGCAAAGTTCTGCTGAAGATAATCACATTGTCCGTAGACAATTTATTTATTTGTTTTTATTTATTAGAATTTCGGATAAATACCTTTGAGCCAATGACTCTTTTACAAAGGATCCACGTCAGTATACAAAGAATAGAAGTACAGTTTGTGTGAGATTAGTAGGCAAGCAGTCTGAATACAAAATTCATCACAGGGTATACATGGTCTGAAAGTTACAGGTAATATAAATAACAGTTAGAACAACACAAGCAGGCATATGTTTAAGAATGATGAGTCACAACAAATAATATTTACATGAATTAAAGCTGCCAGAAGGACATTGCCAAAGGGAAAGGTAGAGTGGAAAAACTGAGTTGCTGCCAATTGTGCCAGGTAGCGTAGGCAAGTGGAAGAGAAAGTGGGTGTAGAGGGGTAACTGGGAGGGAGGTAGAAGAGAGGTGGGTGAGAGGCAAGGATTGGGAAACAAGTGCAACAGTGGGTGGGGTGAGCAGATTAGAAAAGGGAGAGAGGAAGGAAGTTGAAGGAGGGTAAGAGAGGAAGGTGATGTACCAGGGCTGAGGAGAGGCAGGGGTAGATATGGGGAGGGAGGGTGGTGGCAGGCAGAGGTGGTGATGAGTAGAGGTGCAAAGAACAGAGGTGACTACCAGGAGGTTAGGGAGAAATAGTCACAGGTGCTCTGGACACAAGCGTTTGACGTAGCTTGTGTTTGAACGAGTAGAGGGTGCCTAAGTTGGTAAGTTCGCTGCCCAGGGAGTTAAACATCTTAGGGGCTCCACCTGCAAAAGACCGCTGGCCTTGGGCAGTGCGACAGTGGGGAACAGACAGAGAATAGTTGTCAGAGCTTCTTGTGTAATGGGGGTGGTTGGCTGGGCTTAAGAGAGACTGAACCCTAGAGGGTATGAGTCCCATCAGTGACTTTTTGCTAGTAGGCAGGTTTGGAAAGTAATCCTTCTCTGAAGTTGTAGCCAGTTTGACTGTTTGTAGAGATTGCAGGTATGCATGTGGTGGGCAGCACCAGTAAGGAGTCTGCAGGCCCTATTCAGCGCTGTAATGATTCGCCTTAGTGCTGTAGCTGTCGCTGCTCCATAGATAACAAGCCCATAATCAATGATGGAGACAATAGAGCCGTGTATTGCTAGCTTAAGGGTGTCAGGTGTCAGGTGTCAGGCAGTGTCTATGTTTAAAGAGAAGGCCTATATGGATATTTACGGATTTCGCAACTGAATCGATATGGCTGGAGAAGGACAGAGTAGAATCTAGGGTTATACCAAGGTATCTGAACGTCTGCTTCTGGTCCTCTGGTCCAGAGTCACACCCAAGCTGTGTTTGATAGCCCACTGTTGGTGTTTATGTTTGTTATGTGTGCCATGGAACAGCATAGTCCTTGTTTTTTTGTAATTTAGCACTAGTTTCTGTGAGATGAACTAGGTCTCAACTTGCGTGAAACTTTCCTGCAGTTGTTTCTCCAAGAGAGAGGGGTCAGAATTCTTAGAGAAAATCACTGCATCATCAGCATACAGAATAATGTTTTCATCACAGGCAGAAGGGAGATTGTTCAGGAAGATGCTGAAAAGAAGGAGTCCTGACATTGACCCTTGGGGAGCACCAGCCCGGACAGGTAGTTTGGAGGAGAGGGAGTCACCAATCTTAACATGCTGTGACCGGTTGGAGAGATAACTGTTGAACCATTGTAAACTATCATGAGAAAGCCCTAAGTTGCCAAGTTGTTCCAGTAGTAATGGATAGTTGACCATATCAAAGGCTTTCAAGAGGTCTATAAAGGTAGCACCAGCAAGTTATCCTTGGTCTAGTGCTAGATGAATGTGGCCTGTAAATTCAAGGACGGCAGAGGTGCTACGTCCTTTGCGAAAGCAGTGTTGCTGTGGGCATTGCAAGTTGTATTTCTCCAAGTACTCCACCAATTGGTCTGTGATGATTTTTTCAAGAGCTTTGGATAAAGATGGTAGGATGGAGATGGGCCTGTAGTTACAGTGTAATGTTCTATCCCCAGACTTGTGTATTGGGGTCACCAGGGCCGACTTCCACTTGAGCGGGAACTGGGACAGCGCGAGGGACCGGTTAACAATCTTGGTAAGAGGGTGCAGGACATCGTCAAGGGTGAGGGCAATGAGCTTCAAGTCAAGTGTGTCCCTACTTGATCTGGATTTTCTGAACACCTTGAGGAGGTATTCTTTGGCATCCCTTTCAGTAACTGCCTTGAAATGTGGATGATTTGTATCCTGAGCCTGTTGATATTGGTAGGCCATGGTTTGGTTGGTGTCAAAGAAGTTAGAGGGAGGCACATGGCTGAAGTCAGTGAATGCCAGATTGAAAGTATTGGCAATTGTGGTGGGGTCCAGAGTGTTGCTGCCATCAACTTTTAGCATATTAGGAGTTGCTTTGGACTTCAGAGAGACTGAGCCAGAATTTCCTTCCATCTAACCATGAGTTTGATAGGGTGCTCCTGTGGTAGCTGGCTTTTTCAGTGTGGATAGCTCTGGTACAGGCAGTCCTGGTGGCCCTGTATGCCTAAAAGTCTGCTTGGCTGCCAGCTGTAGCACAAGCCCATAGTAGGTCCCAAGCTTTTAGTTGGTCTAGGAGTTTGCCTGTGACCCAAAGGTTGTCAAGGCCTTTAATTCTGCATTTCTTAAAGGGGGCTTTGATATCACATGCTGCATTGAACTTTGAGATGAAGTATTGAAGTGCAGCATCAACATCCAGAGCGGTGTCAATCGGGGACCAGTCTTGATGTCGCAGGAGTGCTTTAAGTGGTGCAAGGTGTCCCTTGATTAGCATCCAGCTGTTGATAGTTTTCGTGGGGGGTTTATTGAATTTATTGAATTTATTTGACCATATGCACTGGACTGGGGAATGGTCACTAATGGCATCAGGGAGAACTGTAGTGTGGCTAATATGGTCAGGGCGATTTGAGAGTACCCAGTCCAGTAAGGTACTGGTCCCTGTTCTATAGTTGATCCTAATGGGTGAGGTAACTAGCTGTGTAAAATTTGCAGCTGCCAAGGCATCCTTTTAGTTGCTTGCACTGGGGACAAGCCAGTTGACATTAAAATCCCCTAGCAATATAACTCCTGAGTTAAGCTTTAGACTACTAATGCAGGTAAGGAATGGGTTCAGGCTTGTTGTTGTAAGTTTGGATGGAATATATACAGAGGCTATCATCAGAGCCTTGTTATGGGCCCCAAGAATGACTTCAATAGCAAGGACCTGAAGCTCGTCTCCAGTAATAAGTAGGGTCAGGGCATACCCTGACATAGAATCTTTAAGATAAAGAGCACAGCCACCCCCTTTTTTGGATAGTCGATCCTGACGAAAGATAATATACCCAGATATTGCCACAGCAGTGTCAGGGATAATTGGAGACAACCAAGTTTCAACTACAGACAGTACATTTGGGCTATGCTGTGCTGTCCAGGCAGTGAGGGCTTCTAATTTATTGGTAAGGCTGCAGATGATGCTAGCTAGCAAGAGGGTCCCTGTTCTACGTTGCTCCCTAGGGGTAGCTAGGGGTGGTCCAGGGTTGGGGTGACGTTGCCCAGTATTAGCAGGAGTAGCAGTATTAGTCTTTTAAAGAGTTCCTTAAGATATCGGCAGTGACCGCTACGTGCACTTTTCTCCTTATACTTATTCTTAGTTGTTGTCTGTAGTGACCTGACTCCCAATAGAATGAACAGGGAGAAACAGTTTGATGGTAGGGTCGACCATGGGCACAGTAGCATGTTCATGTATCCCAGTATTTGGGAGAAGAGATGAGTGTTGTTGCAGCTGAGACTACTGGTAACCATTCCACTTCTGTGCAAGGAGCTATCAACCAGGCGATCAGAGGTTGGTTGCAGTGGGCATTTAAATATATTGGTAGTGTGGGAAGCCAGTAGGGTCAGAAGGACCAGATGTAGCAGGAACAGGTTAGGTTGCATTCTTGATGTAGTAATATTAAACCATGCAGATAGTTATGTTCAGGGATATGTAATATAGTAATCTTGTCCAAGGTACCAGGAGTCAGATGATGAAAAGTAATCAAATCCACAGGAAATGGTGAACTACTTGGGACCAGTAAACTGTTGTTACTGTAGATCAAAGACCCAGAATGTGTTAAATTCCTGAAGGTGATGAACATTGGCCTGGGGCATATGCAGAATGTAAAAATCCTTTGTTAGTATCTTCCCTTTGTTCTCCAAAATAGTTGTAAATAGACCTCAAAGACCAGCACACATCCTTTAGGAATGAGTCAGACGGAAATGTGGATTCAATGCAACACTCCACAACTCAGAGCTTGTATAACAGATTTACTGATCATATTTTTGCTTTTGTTGGCTTCCAAAAAGGTTGATTTATGATGAGAATGCCAATGCCTGGTGGTGATATTTTGCAGTTTCTTAGTCCATGAAACGTTCATAGATGTCATATCCAAGAATGGTCCAGTTCCTCCAAGCAGAAATACATGAAAATCCACAAAAACTAAACTACTGACTGAGACAAACACAAACAGCCAGCCACACAGGCTTGCAGAAACCTATGAGGACTAGGCAAGTTTTCCAAGACCACCCACGTAGTACGGTTTCCATAACGTGTTGGAATGTGGCTGGACTGTTCTGAAGTCCCATAGGCAGATGTTTGAATTGAAAAAGTCCCAAGTGGCAGTGCCATGCTGTGTATGGATGGGAAGCTGTATCAATGGAAACTTGATAGAATCCACTCTGAAGGTCTAGAGTGGTGAAGTAAGCAGGACTGGCCGCACCAAGACTCTCTAAGGTGTCTTCGGTTGTAGGTAAGGGATGAGCATCCTGCACTGTGTAGGCATTGAGTTTTCTGTAGTCCACCACAAAGTGATACCCTTTGTCCTTCTTTACAACCAACAGGAAAGATGCACCCCAGGACTTATGGATTCTTCAACAATGTCTTGTTCAAGCATGTCTTTGATTATGCCCTCGAGGACTTGTTTCTGTTTGTGTCCCACTTTGTAGGCTCACTGACAGACTGGTTTCTGGTTGGGCTGCACTTTGATGGTGTGTTGCAGGATATAACAGCATCTGAGCTTGTTATCTGGACCTACAAAGACATCTGGGCAATTCTCCAGGAATTTCAGAAGTTGTTGCTTTTCTATTGCAGATGCTGGAGGTTTTGAAGAAAACAGTCACTGACTGAGGTGCAACTCTATTGAAGCTTGAGTGATAGTACTGACAGGACTAGAGTTGGTGGAACTAGGCTGAGGTTCTTGTATGAGATGGAGCTGGTCTCCTGACAACAAGCAGACAACCTCTCCAATGTTGGCACCCTTTGAAATGACCACAGGTTCATCTGTGAAGTTGCAGCATTTTTGGAAGACTGCGCCACCATGCACCACCGATAAGGTGTTTCCTGGAAGGAGACCTGATGAATGCAGCATGGGGGATCCATGACAATGCCAGCAACACCTTGTGAAAGTGGTTCACCTCGAATCTTGGCAATCAAAACCATCTCTGACTGAGGAGGCACAGTGACTGAGTCTATAGCTACGAGTTGCCTCCAAGGATCTAGTGACAGTTTGTTTGAGGCAAAGTCTATGATAGCTTTGTGAGCTTTAAGGAAGTCCAGGCCTAGAATTATTGCAGGTTGAAGATCAGGCACTATGTAAAGCTTGACAGTAGCTTGCTGTGAACCAAAGCGTAGCTTGAAATGGACGACACCTGTGATAGGTACTGTAGCTGTACTTGCTGTGATAATGTACTTAAGGTCAGCTGGAGAGACATTAGCTATGTGACGAATAGCTTGATTGTTCAGAATACTGCTGTTGATAACTGATATTTCTGCTCCAGTGTCAACCAAGGCATGCATGAACCAATCTTTGATAGTTACAGGGACATAGCTGGCTAGGAGGGGTAATCGAATGACAAGTACTTTTGCCCCTGGAAGTGAGAGTGTGCCAGAGTTCGCAGTTGGAGGATGCTTTTTGTTTGAATTGTGAAAGTCAGAGAAACATAGAAGTTGATGGCAAATAAGGACCGCAAGGCCCATCCAGTCTGCCCATTACTTTTTCTACCTTATGAATGTGCCATTGGCCTTTACTCTGTCAATGGCCTATCTAATTGTACTCATCTGTATTGCTCCCTTTTGTCTATCCCATGCCTGTTTGAAGCCCTGCACTGTATTCATACCCACCACTTCCTGAGGTAGGCCGTTCCATGTATCCACCACCCTTTCTGTGAAAAAAAACTTCCTCACATTATCCCTTAATTGACCTCCCTCTAATCTAGTGCTGTGTCCTCTTGTCCTGCTATTTTTCTTATATTGAAACATGTTAGACTCTTTCACCTTGTTAATGCCCTTAAGGTGTTTGAATGTTTCGATCATATCACCTCTCTCCCTCCTTTGCTCTAGGGTATACATATTGAGCTCAGTTAATCTGACCTCATATGTTTTCTGATGCAGTCTCTGTACCATTTTGGTTGCCCTTCTCTGGACTGCCTCAATTTGGTTAATGTCCTTGCAAAGGTGTGACCTCCAGTACTGCCGCAGTACTCCAGATAGAAAGCCTAACCAGTGTCTTGTAAAGAGGTTACACCTCCCTCTTTCGACTTGTATACCCCTACTAATACACCCAACATCCCCTAGCCTTACTTACTGCTTTAGTGGTCTGCTTGGATGATTTCAGGTCATTAGTGGTGATGACGCCCAAGTCTCTTCCTTCCCTTGTGACTGCCAGCAACTCCCCTCCCAGTCTATAGGTGGCTTCAAGGTTTCTCTTCCCTATGTGCATGATCTTGCATTTCTTTGCATTAAACCCCAGTTGCCACTCTTCCGACCATTTTGCTAGTTTATCCAGAACTGTTCTCATTCTGCCCACCCCATCTGGATCATCTACTCTGTTGCAGATCTTGGTGTCATCTGCAAACAGACAAACCTTACTCTCCAGTCCATCTGCAATGTCACTGATGAAGATATTGAAGAGGACTGGCCCCAGGACTGATCCCTGAGGTACCACTTGTGACTTGCATCTCTTCTGACTACACCATTTACCACCGCCTCTGTTTTCTGCCTGTCAACCAGTTTGCCACCCAGTTGACCAATGTCTGACACACCCGAGCCTACCCAGCTTATTAATCAATCTTCTGTGTGGAACAGTATCGAAAGCTTTGCTGAAGTCAAGGAAGGCAACATCAACTGCTCCCCCTTGGTCCACCAATCTGGTTACCCAGTCAAAGAAATCTATGAGATTAGTTTGACAGGACCTTCCTTTTGTAAACCCATGCTGTCTTGGATCCTGTGCTCCTATGGATTCTGGGTGTTGCACTATCCTTTCCTTAAGGAGTACCTCCATAATCTTGCCCACTACTGAGGTAAGACTGACTGGTCTGTAGTTCCCTGCCTCCTCCCTGCTACCACTCTTGTGGAGTGGGATCACATGAGCACTTCTCCAGTCTTCTGGGACCTCTCCTGTGCTCAGAGACTCACTAAACAGTTCTGATAATGGCTCTGCTAGTTTCACCCTTAGCTCCTTTAGTACCCTGGGATGTATGCCACCAGGTCCCATTGCCTTGTCCACCCTGAGCTTATTGAGCTCTTGTAGGAACCTTTCTTTTGTGAAGGGACGAGTGCACACCTCCCTCCCCACCGTGTCCATGGTGCTGAACTGTGGGCCCTGCCCTAACTTTTCTTCAGTAAATACTGAGCAGAAGTATCTATTTAGGATAGATGCTTCTACATGGTCCTCCTCCTCCTCACATGCCCCCTTATCCCCTTTGATGTTAGCAATACCCCCTCTGGACTTTCTCCTTTCACTAATGTATCTCTAGAAAGTCTTGTCACCTTCTATTACTGTTCATGCTAGTGTTTCCTCAGTTTGGGCCTTTGCCTGCCTTACTGCCTTCCCTGCTTCCCTTAGGGAAGTTTGGTATGCCTCCCTATCTTCATCCTACTGCATTCCCTTACATTTCCTGAAGGCCAGCCTTTTGGCTCTGACCTTTTCTGCTATTGTTTTTGAGAACCAAAGTGGTTTCTTCTTCTTTTGCACTTCCTTTTCTCACTAACACAATGGGATGTTGCTTCAAGTATTGCATCTTTAATGCTTGCCCACTTTACCTGTACCCCCTCGCCTGTATTTCTTTTTGCCAGGGCTGGCTTAACAGAAGGGTGATCAGTTGCTGTGTTCCCTTGATTCTAGGAGTATTTGCAATTATCTTGCAGATTGTGTGGCAGTGGGCAACTTTGGTTCTCTTGATTTCTGTTGTACTTTAGCTTTCAGCAGACAGTAGCAGTGTGTCCTCTGAATCCACACCACTGGCAGGTCACAGGCTCATGTGAGGGTGGAGGTGGATCAGGTCACTGTCAAAATGGTCGAAGAGCATTGAAAGAGGTAGCAGAAGAAGCAGTTGAGCTGAGGTGCAAACTATTGACAGTTGTGGTGAGCGTTTCTATCACTGATTGCTGCTGGAAGCATATTGCAAGTGTGGCTAACTGTGATGACTGAGGTGCTTGTACAGCAGTGGTGGCTTGGGGCATTAATATGGACTCTTGTGCAAGTCATGCAGCTTGGATTGTGTTCATCCAGGTTGTTGGTTTCTGTTGGATTACATAAAGACGGAGTTGAGGAAGCAGTCCCTGGATAAAGGTTGTGATTTGTTCTTTCTCAGGTTTCTGTAGGCATTTGTAGTGAGATTCAATATCCACTATGAAGGCTTCAAGAGATTCAGAGGGTTGCATGGTGCGCTCCCACAGCTTTTGCTCCAATAACCATGGTGAGTGTGCTTGCAGAAAATGATTCTTGAAGGAGATATACAGGGTGGCAGTATCTCCCTTGATTTGTTCTGAAAGTGCGTTGAACCAGGAAATGGCAGTCCCTCTCAGAAACAAGCAAAAGGCATTGGAAATATGCAAAGGATCCATCCAACCATGTAAGCAGATTCAGGCTTGGAATTGTTCAAGCCAGTCGACAGCATCTTCATGAGGCAAGGCTGAGAAGGGTACTGTCTGTAGGTTGGTATGGACCATGGACTGTGGTGAAATAGCTTTAATGTAGGCCAGGTCATCTTGAATGGCTTGCATAGCTCCTTGAGCTGAGATGGACGACTGGATGCCATGGGGGGATGATTTCTATTTTGTAGCCCCACACCCTTGAGGTGGGTGAAGGTAACACTCTGGATGCTCCGGCGTTTGTATCATTATCGTTGTCAGACATTGTGGTTGGAAAAGAGCGTTGTTTCATTGAATGAAGGTTGTAAGGATGAGAAGGAATTGTCGTCATACAGGAGACAGGACGTCATGTCGTGGATGAAGTGACGAGCAAAACTTATTTTTGTAGACAAAAGTACAACTTTTTGTAGCAAAATCCATCAATCATCAATGATATCTTAATAAAGAATTCACACTCAATTCTGTGTTGTTTGTTATTTAAATAAAGGTTTTGTTGCAAAAATCAGCTATTTGTTGTACTGTCCATTCATTTCAACAACAAAATAAACTCTTTCTGGTGGCCTTACCCCCTCTCATACACTAGCTACTTGAAATGTGTTTCTTATCCTGTGCAGAATTCTAAACTAACAGTTTTCTCAAGTATAACTGACGATGAAGTAATCACTTTAAATTATATGGCTAATCTATAACCAAATTGGAAAGTGACTGTTAAGAACATCACTACATTTTGTTATGTATGCTATAAAACCCTCCTTGTTTGCCATAAAACCATGTAATCATGATATCATAGCATGCGAATGTCCCGGTTTGCATACTGCTGTACTGTTAATCTCTGTTTCTGTTCTTTGTTTTGACTTGGAACCTTTGTAAACGAGCCCTTGGCTCAATGGTATTAATCCCAAACTGAAATAAATTTCAATAGGATTGCCACTGATTTCAACGGAGTGAGGTCAATTTGTGCCCTCCACAAGATGGCCCCTGAACTTTGTCGTATAGTTCCTGTGGGGTTGACTGGCCTGACTGTAGCAAGATGGCCGCCAGCGGGGGGGTTAAGGGTCACTTCCTTCCTTGCTGTTTTGCTGTGCACAAGATGGAGGATTTCTTCCATGAGGCTGCCTGCTGCTCTGCGATGGTCAACATGGTGATTACTGCCCTGATGTCCTTCTTCCCCACTGAAAATGGCGGGAGGTTTTCTGTGGCAAGTGACAACTTGCTGGAGGAATTTATTTTTTTTCTGTATATGGTTGCTGCACTCCGTTTTTATGGAGCTTTGTTTTATTTTCTTTCTGTGGTCTCCAAATTTTGTTTAGTGTGCCCCCTGTTTGGATCCTACTTATTGCTTTATTGGTTTGTAGGGCCGTTTATTATTATTATTTATTTTTTCCTGCTGTGTTGACTTATGCTGCTATCTGGCACTTCTTTCTTTTGCCACTCTTATTATTTAGATTACTCCTGAGGCTCTCCCTGTGCATTTACTTTTTTTTCTTGCCCCCGTTTATGTATTTGCTGCACAGGCTCCTGCAGCTCTTATTTTATTAAAGAATGCCCTTTTTGTTGAAGCGTGGCCGAGTGGAGCGCAGAGCTCCCTGTTTTTGGAGCAGCCAGGCATATAGGTTGTGGTACGGCCCTGAGCCATTTGGAATGAGCCTGGTTTGGCTGGAAGAGGCTGTCTGTGGTCTGGACCTGCAGGAGGAGCTGCGCTCCATCATAGTGGTAGTGGCAGTAGGGAAGCCACAGTTGGAAGGAGGGCAGAGCAGGTGAGAGTGGGACAGTCTGTGGAGGAGCGGTGGTCTGTGCGGTGGCTGTTTGGGGAGGCCTTGAAGTTGTGCTGGTGGCTCCGTGTGGTGGTCTGGAGCTGCGATTGTGTAGAAAGTGCTCTGGAGTGTGGGCCGTGCTTGTGGAGCACGTAAGAGTGGTGCTGGCATGGCAGTTGGGAGTCACAATTGAGAGTAGGCAGGTTGGGGGAGAGCAGCTTATCTGTTGAGGCATTGGGTGAAGCTGCTGTTGTGAGGGCAGGAGACTTGTTGCTGTGGTTGTGCTAGAGGCGCGGGAGCAGGCCGTTACGGCTGCCAGCTGTGTCTGGGGAAAAGGAGCTCCGTAATTAGGGCGGTGATGGAGCGTAGTTGCTGTGGGCGGCAGTGCTGAGCCACTGTTCATTCTGGGGGTACCTCGTGGGGGAGTCTGTTCTGTAGCTGCTTTTCCAGGCCACCGAGGTGAGCAGGAGAGTTAGCTCTGAATTTGGGGTGTGACAGGTTGGTGCAGGGATGCAGGTGACAGGCAGAATCAAGAATTTAATTTGCAGTTTGTTTTTCTTTGCTGGAGCTGCAGTTTAATTCCATGACTTTGGTTGCTTGGCAAAACAGAGCCTTTCTAGAACGGGGCGGTGGGGGGTTACAGATCGCAGCTCCATGGGGCACAGGGTTTGGCACATGTAAACTACTTATACTGCAGTGGATAAAAGGCTGAAACAGCAGTATCCCACATTTAGTTATCCTGAGGCAAAATTGCAGGAGGGTTACAGATGGATCAGGATACAGTTCAGTTTTGCTTTTCCTCTCTGCTGCCAGAACTGTGTTGTAAATATCATTCAGACAGTTCAAACATTTATTTATTTAATAGACTTTAGGATTACAACCTTTGAGTCAGGGACTCGTTTACAAAGGCTCCGCGTCAGAAAACAAACATAAACACTTAATACATATAGACATGGAATGGCAGCTAAAGGTTACAGTTTTTTTAGTTATACAATATTGCAGAATCAAGATCAGCTATACATTGCATTGAACGTGTTACTGAGAACTGTATTTACAGTTTTCAAGAGAACAATAAGTTTGCTGATAGAGGAAGGGAGTAACAGGTTTGATATTTACAGCGAAGTAGAGAGACAGATATTTTGTGAGTGCAGCCAAAGTAGGCATTGTTAATAGGTAATGTTTGGTAGCCCTATCGGTAGGAGCTCAGTGGCAGAGTGGTCCCGTAAGATGATAAGATAGATGACCCAGCACTAGCTGGTACATTGGCAGCACCGTGAAGCAAGAATGTGCTCTTTGAGGGCTGATTTGAAAGGTCCTAATTTGGAGATGGAGGAGACGTTAGAGGGAAGTTCCCGCACATGCGCTGGAAAGGCATAAAGAAAGATCTCGCGCATGCGCACCAGCATGCCGTTTGTGCGCATGCACGGGATTTTAGCTCCGTTCTGAAAATTTAAATTGTGCTCCTCACAGTGCTCGGTTTCAAGTTTACGTTACCAGCAGCAGTTGTTTGTTAAAGCCAGTACAAGAATAACATTTTTTTGCAGGTGTCTTGAGGAAAACTTGTACTTTGTGACCGCGCTCGGGGCTGACCCATGTTCCTAACCAGGATGTGCTTCCAGTACGTGGCTGAAATCCAATCGTACCGGAGAAAACTGTATTTTGGGCAGAATTACAGTTTCAGGTACAGAAACTTCAATTTTACACACATAGGGACATTTTGCAGTACAGGTGTGCTAGGTGTGTGCCATGAGGCACACTTTTCCCATTGGTTACAAAATGAAGGGCCAAAGCTGACAGTGCCCCTTTAAGCCCCATGCTTAATGTGTGCTTCACAAATCAATAGGCTGCTTTTGCACTTCTTCTTATCTCGTTATCTCTTTTTTCTTTCTCTCTTCTAAGCTGCTTTTACGATCTATGTACTAAAAGAAGAGGAAAAGGAAGACTAGATTAATATTTGAAAGCTACGCACTAATTAAAAATGAAATTTATTATAGTATGATGTTGATCTAATATTCCTTAGTTACTTCATTTTTATTGAAATGTTTCTGTTAATTCAGAATGCCAGTGTGAGTGATGGACGGTATTTTTTGTTTTGTTTGTGCAGCAATCATTTACTGTAATCTTTTTTTTTTTTTTTTGCTGTGTTATCAAAACTTTCAATAAAATTTCATTGATAAAAAAGGTATCATTCAGAAGGTATGAGGATGAAGGGGGTGTAATGGGGAAACAGGGAAGCTGGAAAAGCAGTAAGGAGTGCAAATGTTCAAACTGAAGACTCCCTGGAACAACGCAGGGACAGAGGGGACATGATTGAGACATTCAAGTTTCTGAAGGGTATAAACAGAGTCTCCACTCAGGAGCTCTTTATGGTCAATAGCACCAGTAGGACAAAAGGACATGAGATGAAATTGAGGGGAGGAAGATTTAGGGGCAACATGCAAAGGTTTTTCCTTCACAGAGAGAGTGGTTGACCCATCGAATGGTCTACTGGCTGGAGTCATTGACTTCAAAACAAGAGAATTTAAAGCAGCTTGGGACAGACACATGGGGATTGTCTCACAGAAATCCTAAAGAGGGGGGTAGGGCTCAGGGCAGACTAGATGGATCTTTTGTCCCCATTTGCCATCAATTTCTATGATTCTATATAAGATAGAATAGCCCAGGTAGTAACAAAAGGGGACACGACATTTTTAGATATGTAAATATAAAGAGGAAGACCAGGGGAGGGATTGCAAAGTTAAAAAGGGAAGGGGGGACCGTGTAGAGGGAGGCCAGGAGGAGGCAGGCATCCTAAGCAAATACTCTTGTTCAGGGCTCAAAGAGGGAGGAGAAGGAGAGGGGACACTAAAAAGCAACAGAAGCTTTGGAGGGGAGTGGACACTAGCCCTTTTTTGGAAAAAGTCCTGAAGGGACTCACTAATCTGAAAGTGAACAAAGCAAACGGACTAGATGGGGTACATCCAAGGGTAGTGATGGAGCTCAGGGGGTACTGACTGCACCTCTTACACTCCTATTTAACAGCTGTACTTCCTGAGGACTGGAAGAGGGCAGATATAGTCCCACTTCGGAAAAGTGGTAGCAGGCAGGAGGCTGGCAATTATAGGTCAGTCAGCCTGACATCAGTGGTATGGGAAAGTTAATGGAATCACTGCTGAAGGAAAGGATTGGAGAGTATCTTGAATTCAGTTAGTTACAAGGCCGCAGACAGCATGGATTCATGGGGCAGTGGGGGTGTTGTGGGGGGGATCATGTGAAATGAATCTAATTGACTGCTTTGACTGGGAGACCAAGGAAATTGATTAGGGTGGAGCCGTGGACGTGGCCTACCTAGTTTTCAGTAACATTTTTGACACAGTTCCACATAGGAGACTAGTAAGCAAGCTGGATAGCTTAGGAGTGGGTTCAAAATTGGTAAACTGGTAAGAAATTTGTTAGGGGATAGGCAACAGAGGGTGCTGGTAAATGAAGTTCACTCTGAGGAAGGGAGGGTGACCAGAGAGGTGCCTCAGGGATCAGTGCTGGGACTGGTCCTCTTTAATATCTTTATAAGTGACACTGCAGAGGAGCTGGAAGGAAAGGTCTGCCTCTTTGCTGATGTCATCAAAATCTGTAATAGGGTGGACAATCTGGGGGGGGATGGAAAGGATGAGCAAAGACCTGAGAAAACTCAAAGAGTGGTCATGGTATGGCAACTAAATTCAATGTGTAAAAGTGCAAGATAATACACTTGGGGCAGAGAAGCCCAGGAGTGCAATGGTATTGACAACCACCAAACAGGAAAGAGACCTCAGAGAAATCATATTGGATGACCTAAAGGTGGCCAGGCAATGTGATAAGGCATTTGGGAGGGTTAGTGGTATACAGGGGTGCACAGGGAGGGTATCACTAGCAGAAAGAGGGAGGTGGTGTTGCCACTGTATAGATCGATAGTAGGACCAACCTAGAGTTCAGTGTCCAGTTCTGTGGAACACATCTCTGGAAGGAGATAGAGTGGAGTCAGTCCACAGGAGGGCAACTAAAATGTTGCAGGGTCTGCATCAGAAGCCCTACAAGGACAGAGTAAACAACCACAATATGTATACCCTGGAAGAGAGGTGGAATATGACAGAGACATTTAAATACCTCAAAGGAGTAAATAGAGTATGGGAGGGGAGTATTTTTCAGAATAAAAGGTGCTCAAGAACCAAGTGACATTTATTTATTTATGACTTTGATAACCGGTTAGGTGCACTGATCCAGGGGACCATTTAAAGGCATGACCCGGGCCAAAAGGCATGAGATTCAGAAATGCACATAAAACAACATGGTTATGCAATGTTACAATGGTCAGGAACAAAGTACAGTCTAGTAATACATACACAGGTGATTACAGTAATTGGAGGTAGACACAAGAAATCATTAGACAAGGAACCAGTCAGGGGTAACTGATTCAGCAAGACTAGTGGGCAGTCAGGAGCAGAAAGAAAGGGCATGGAGAGAGGGGCAGCAGGGAGAGGATGAATGAGCTGGAAGTGGGAGACTATCTAGGCGGACATGTGCAGTTGTCTTTGGCTAGTAGCCAGGATTTGAGGTTGCGTTTAAAGGTAGGGTGAGTGTTTGAGGACATGCTATGAAGCTGCAGGAGGGTAGATTCAGGAGACATGTGAGGAAATACTTCTTCACAGAGTGGTGGCTAACAGCCTTCCAGCAGAGGTGGGGGGGGTAAAAACAATGATGGGGTTCAAGAATGCATAGGACAGGCATAAGGCAATCTTAGCGGAAAGGGGGGCCAGGAGAAAGAATCAGAGATCTACTAGAGTCTGCTGTGATACTGTAGGTTGGAAAAAGTGGGCAGACTGGTTGGGCCAAACTGTCCTTATCTGCCATCAAATTCTATATTTCTGTGTTTCTATTCAACCTCCTTGTATTTCGCCCTTGCCCCTGTGTAACATGGTAAGTGTTGGTTTGGGGATTAGAACCTGGGGTCACATGGTTAAATGTTGGTTTGGGGATTAGAACCTTGAGTCATACAGTGAGTGTTGGTTTGGGGATTAGAACCTGGGGTCACATAGTATAGGTTTGGTTCTAGAACCTGGGGACACATAGTAATTCAGATTAAATGTTGGTTTGGGGATTAGAACCTTGAGTCATACAGTGAGTGTTGGTTTGGGAATTAGAACATGGGGTCACACAGTAAGCGCTGGTTTGGGGATTAGAACATGGGGTCACACAGTGAGCGCTGATTTGTTGATTAGAACGTGGCATCACACAGTAAGTGTTGGTTTGGGGATTAGAAACAGGAGTCAGCTGGCCCATCAACGCAGCGGTTGGATTTCCACTTGCGTCGCCGGTAACCCGGGTTCGGGAATGGACTCGGGTCGTTGGAGGCCCGGCCGGGGGAGAATGGCTTGAGCGTCCCATGACAGCTCACCTTCTCCTGGGAGACAGAGGGGGCCAAATGCCCGCAACTTGCCTGACCCAGAGTGGAGGCTTGAGGCACATCAAGCTCTGTTCGTGGGGGGGGGGCAGCCGTGATGCATGGTGGATGCTGGCGCATAGCGCCTTGATGTCAGGATGCATACCACCTCACGAGGGGAGAAAACAGGAGGATAACAACCTTCCATCGCCGGGAAGACGGGGCACCAGGAGCGTGCCCCCGATGTACCACCACCCACCCAGACCACCTTGCCCGACGAAACAAGTAAGTGTACGGGGTGTACAGGCCCCACTTCATTTCCCATCTGGGGGGCATAACCATGGCTACATGGGGCACAGGATCGGTCTCAGGTAGGGTGGTTGGCAGAGGGATGACCCAGGTGCCCCCGAGGGGTCAGAGATGGAGGGCAAGTAGGAGGGAAAAATAGAAAGTAAAAAAAAAAAGAAAAGAAAGAAAAGAAACGGGAGTCACACAGTAAATGTTGGTTTGAGGATTAGAACCTGGGGTCACACAGTGAGTGTTGGTTTGTTGATTAGAATGTGGGGTCACACACTAAGTGTTGGTTTGGGGATTAGAAACTGGAGCCACACAGTAATGGGAGGCTTTAAGCCTGAGGTTCAATGGGCGGAGCAACTACGTCACTCCCCCATCAGGCCTTAAAAGGCCACTCCTCCTGGACGGTTCCAGGATTCTTCTCTTCATTGTGGCTGGAGGCACCGCCTTTCTTAGCTCTGTTTGGTTTTGTTTCCCCCACGCCTTTGGCCACCTGTTCCCCTGTCGTCCGCACGTTCTTGGTCTGTATTTTGTTTCTTTCCCTCCCTTCGTGTCTCCATTCCTAGTTGTTTGTTTTTAACCCTCAGCTCCCATTGCCAGCTGTTCTCCCCCCCCACTTCTGCCAGGTGGCTTGGTTTGCTGCACTGACCTGTGTCTTCCCTTATTCACTCCTTTGTGCTGCCGCACCAGCTTCCTCACTACTTCTGGTCTCCTCCTCATCCCGATTCAGCCCTTCCTGCTCTTTCATAGCTTCCTGTTCCCAGCGTCCTGGATCAGTGCTGTTCAGTGCTGGGCCCTCACATTCGCCCCTGCTTTACTCCTGTCGGTCAGTCGTTTCTGCTCCCTAACTCCCTGCTCTTTCCTTCTGCCACTCTTGTACCTGTCATGAAACGGCTTTCCCTTCCTTCCTTTCATTGGCTTCCCCTTCATTCAGTGAATGCTCGTTTCACCCCAGTACAATTTCTTGCAGCCGCCTTTGGCTTCTTCGTGGCCCTCACCTTCTCCACCCCAATCTTCTGTCTGCCCACCTCTCGCTTCTGGGTCCATTGCATCACCCAGTCCCCCTCTCTGGTGTTGTCGTGCAGTTCCCTTACTGCTCCTGCTCATCCTCTCTAGGCGAATTTGCAGTCCTTGGCTCACTCTTCCCCCTAGGATGGATGTCTCCCATGAAAACTGTTCTGCCAGCTCAAGCTGTCGCTGGCAGCTCCTTCTCATTGCTTCTTGTTCCTTTCTGCGCTGGATTCCTTGATCCCTCCTAACTGCTGCAGTCATACTACAATCGAACACACTCGCTAGAAGCTCCTAATCGGACCATGTCTTCTGCTGCTACTCTGGTATCTTGATTCATTTGTAGTCAAGGCTGACTGCAGGACCACAGTGACTGCAGATCCCTGTGTGAGGCCTTAGGCAGCCTCATAGCTCCTACTTCTAGTCTGATTCCTCCTCCCTTTGCTACCACCTAGCTGTCCTACATCACCACCTTTCTTACCTCCCCCGTCCTGTTCTTCCTCTCTACTTTTTGTCAGTTGTCTGTGGATGGGCCCACAGATTCAGGCTTTTCAGGCTTCCAGAGTCCCTTTGCTGTCTGTGGGTGGCCTTCCATGGGGCCCTGTCAGACTGCAGTGAATGGCGCTCAAGTGTCTTGCATTTGTTTTTCTCACTGATTTAGTTCGTCATGAGGCTGGTCTGTTCTGGTCTTTCGTTACCTGGGCATTTGGCTGAGGTAACTATATGAGTGTCAGCCTGACTCGGTCCTTCCTCATCGTTTGTCCTCAATGGCTCCATTAACCTGATATTCCTATTCTCCCCATTTGCCCCTCACGGAGTTTCATTGTCTATTTTGCTACCCCTCTCCCTTCGTTCACGGACTATTGCCTGATTGTCTTTCTATTTCTAGCGGATTCCCATTTCAACGGCTGGTCTTTTCCACACTACTGCTTTCTCCTTTACCATTATCCATTTCTCAGCCTCCACACATCTGGGCAATTTAGGTATTCATTGCTCCTTGGTTCCAGCCTGCAGTATCTTGCCTTCTATGTGCTGTCTGTGCCCTCACCCTCTGGTTTTCAGGTAGCTACCGACATTGTGCAGCATTGCTGGGGGTGTCTGCCCCTGTCAACTCCACTGTTGCCCTCCTCCTCCCATTCCCTCCTCCCTCCCTCCCTTCTGCTACTTCATGTCCTTTGATTTCTTTTGAGGTTTTCCCTGTCCTGCCATCACCGTCCCTATTCGTATCCTCTTATTTAGTCCGTATGGTGTCCAGGTACCTGAGTCTGGTTCTCCTTCTCTCAGTCTGACCTCAGGGTTTACTTATTTACATCGCTTAATCGAGCATACCTCTGATTGGATCCTATGCTACCTCATCAAACTGCTGCCCTCCTGTGGTTATTATTACCATCAGTCTTCTCACATCCGCATCTGGGTAATCCTCGCTCATCCGACCTCTATGTGGGTCTACTCCATCACATTGACTACTTGAGCATAATCCTCTCAGGTCCATGCTACCTCGACTCGATCTGCTCTCCACTTGAAGACATGCCTTCATGTCTGTTGCCCCTTTGCTAGTGGCTGGCAGGTTTCTCTCCATCATTGTTCATCACTAATTTCATGTCTCACCTTAAACCATTCAGGCCTTCAAGGCTTATTTCCATCATCATACATCCTGTCTTGCTTTCAAGCATCTAGTTGTAGACATCGCTCGCATCCCTCGACAGCTGTCCATTTAGAAGAACAGAGCGAGACTTCCTCTAAAATAGGATTTTTCCTCCTTCCTCGATCTCTACTTTTAATTAAATGTAGCGGAGCCATCCCTAATCAAAACGTCCTTCAGCCTGGAGGGAGGGTGACCTAAGCCTTGGATCCCCACAGGTTTCCTCCTCAAAGGGGATTTTTCCCTCTCCTCATGCCAATGGTCATAATATTAGTCAGGGTTAGTGCTTTCATAGGTTCCTTAAATAGGTTCCACTGTTGGATGGAGTCGGATGGTGGCCCTGGCTGTTCCCTTTCTCTTTAGGAAGTCTGCCCTTCTGTATCTTGTCAGATTTTCTTTCATTCATTTTCCTTGCCTTTTCTCATTTTCTCTGGTATTTCCTATCTATGTTTGTCACATCTATTTCCGGTCTAGATATCTTCTGATTTCTCACCTCTTCAGTGTTCGACACCCTTTTGGGTATTCTTTTTGGGCTTCTTCCTAAACTACTTTTAGCCAAGGGAATTTCTTGTTGCACTTATGGGGGGGACCCTTCTCTAGGGTTCCTTACATTGTACCCCTACAGGGTGGCATATCCCATGGATAGAGAAGCGAACAGCCACAGTGTATCGAAGTCACATAAGCATACATCTCATCCAGTTGCATAAGCACAATTGAATGGGAAGGCTTTAAGCCTGAGGTTTAATGGGCAGAGCAACTACGTCACTCCATCATGCCTTAAAAGGCCATTCCTCCCAGACAGTTCCAGGATTCGTCTCTTCGTTGCCCCACCATCCAGCCCTCCTCCTCCAGTGGCTTGTCTGTCTTTCCCGTGATCTTCATTCTAATTGCCAAGTGAATTTCCCGTGGCACCTATGGGGGGAACCCTCCTCTCGGGTTCCTTGCGTTGTACCCCTACAGAGTGGTATATCCCATGGATGGAGAGGTGAACTGCCACAATGTATCGAAGTCACATAAGCATACATCTCATCCAGTTGCATAAGCACACTTGAAATGTTGGTTTGAGGATTAGAACCTGGGGTCACACAGTGAGTGCTGGTTTGGGGATTAGAACGTGGGGTCACACAGTAAGTGTTGGTTTGAGAATTAGAAATGGGGGTCACACAATAAATGTTGGTTTGAGGATTAGAATCTGAGGCCATACAGTGAGTGCTGGTCTGGGGATTAGAATGTGGGGTCACACAGTAAGTGTTGGTTTGAAGATTAGAACTTGGGGTCATACAGCGAGTGCTAGTTTGTGGATTAGAACATGGCATCGCACAGTAAGTGTTGATTTGGTGATCAGAAACGGGTCATACAGTAAATGCTGGTTTGAGAATTAGAACCTGGGGTCACATAGTAAGTGTTAATTTGGGGATTAGATCCTGAGGTCACACAGTAATTGTTGATGTTAGATTTGAACCTGGGGTCCCACAATGAGAGCTGGTTTGGGTATTAGAATCTGTGATCACATAGTCAGTGTTGGTTTGGGGATTAGAACCTGGGGGCACATGATGAGTGTTGGTTTGGGTATTAGAAGCTGGAGTCACACAGCAAGTGTTGGTTTAGGGATTAGAGCCTGGGGTTACATTATCAATGTTGGTTTGTGGATTAGAAGCTGGGGTCATGCAGTAAGTGTGGGTTTGGAAATTAGAACATGGGGTCACATAGTAAGCGTTGGTTTGGGGATTAGAACCTGGGTTCAAGGCTGGCCCTTCGGAGCAATGGTTGCGCTACTGCTCATGATGCCAACGACCTGAGTTTGGAAATAAACTCGGGGCATCAGGGGGCCGGTGGGGGGAAGGAGGATTAAGCGTCCGGAGAACTACTTTCCTACATGGGGGAAGGGAGGGTTTGCAAAGCTCTGTGTCTGCCTGGTTAGTAGTGGCAGTTGGGGGAAAAGGCAGCTGGGACTGCCTAGAAAGGCAGGAGGGAAGGGACAGACACTGACATGCGGCACGTTGGATCGTGAGGCACACGTCATGGCATCATTGTACATCACACCACTCGGAGGGGCAGGAAAACAACTACCGGTGGCAAGATGGCACTCTGACACCCATAGGCCTCGCACCTGACTAGCTGGGCTCACCTGTCTGGAATATCAACTCCAGTTCCCAATGTTGATTTGGGGAACTCAACGTCTCCATCGGGTTGGGGATGGGCAAGCCCTGGGGATACTAGCTGGCAGGTAAGTTCTGGTGGATGTCAGGGTGATGGGGTGGGGTGGCCAGGGAAGAGTGGAACCATGTGGTAGAGAGGGAGGGCAAACTGAGAATACAAAAAAAAAGAACCAGGGTCACATGGTGAGTGCTGGTTTGAGGATTAGAACCAGGGGTCACATGGTGAGTGTTGGTTTGAGGATTAGAACCTGGGGTCACATAGTGAGTGTTGCTTTGGGGATTTTAACATGGTGTCCCACAGTAACTGTTGGTTTGACTGTTAGAACCTGAAGTCACATAGCAAGTGTTGGTTTGGGTATTAGAACCGGGAGACACATAGTAATTTTTGGTTTGGGATTAGAACCTGGGGTCACCAGTAAGTATTGGGTTGCATCTTTATACCTGAGGTCACACAGTAAGTGTTGGTTTGGGGATTAGAGCCTGGAGTCACATAGTACATGTTGGTTTTAGGATTAGAACTAGGGATCACGCAATGAGTGTTGGTATAGTGACTAGATCCTGAGGTCACATAATGAGTGTTGGTATGTGGATTAGAACCTGGGGTCACACAGTGAGTATTGGCATGAGGCTTGGTACATGGGGTCACACAGTAAGTGTTGGTATGAGAATTAGAACTTGGTATGACATAGTAATTGTGGGTTTGGAGATTAGAACTTGGGGTCACATAGTGAATGTTGGTTTGGGGATTAGAAGATTAGAACCTAGGGGCACATACTGTTGGTCTGAAGATAAAAAACAGCGACCACAAAATGAATGTTGGTTTGGGGATTAGAACCTCGGGTCACACAGCAAGTGTTGGTTTGAGGACTGGAACCTAGGGTCACACAGTAAGTGTTGGTTTCAGATTAGAATCTAGGATCACAGAGTAAAAGTGTGGGAATTAAAACCTGGAGTCACACATTAATTAGGTGTTGGTGTTAGATTAGAACCTGGGATTACATAATGAGTGTTGGTTTCTGTACTAGAACCTATGTGTAGTAGAACCTGGGAGCACATACTGTAGAAAATGTTGGTTTGGGGATCTGAAGCTGGAGCCACACAGTAAGTGTTTGTTTGGGAACTAGAACTAGAACCTGGGGTTTCATAGTAAGTGTTAGTTTGGGAAATAGAATCTGGGGGCACATGGTAAGTGTTAGTTTGGGGACTTGGCTTGGAGAGTCAAACATGGAGTCACATAATGAATGTTGGTTTAGGGCTTAGAACCTGGGGTCACACAGTGAGTGTTGGTTTAGAGAGTTTAACCTGGGGTCACACAGTAACAGTTGGTGTGGCCATCAGAACATGGGGTCATATAATGAGTGTTGGTTTAGGTAGTACAACCTGGGATCTAACAACATACCTCTCAATCTTTTATCACTGAAATAAAGGACACAGACACTCAAAATGAGAACAATGAGGGACACTGACCCTGATAATGAGTGACTTATCCTCAAACATGGAGATACAAGTTCAGTACACTTTGTAACCCATTGTGTTTACTTGTAGAATGTTTACTTTTGATTTAGAATCGTAGAATATTGCAGCTTTCCACTTTAAATTCTGAATTTATATTACATTCTTTTTTTGGTTAGCACCCTTTCAATGAGGGACGGATATGGGGCAGAGCAATTTTTGGGCGTAAAATCAGGGACATCCCGCGCAATCAGGGACAGTTGAGAGGTATGTCTAACAATGAGCGTTGGTTTAGGGATTAGAACCTGGGGTCACATAGTAAGTGTTGGGGGGAACTGAAATCTGGGGTCACACAGTAAATGTTGGTTTGGAGATTAGAACCTAGAGTCACTTTTTTTTTGCTTTGTTATTTAAATGTTGGTGACCAAGACAGGCACACTGAGCTGAGGTTTGTTTCCAGGTGTGACCCAGGGAAGGGGGGACTTAGAGGTATAATACAGACAAAGTATGGTTGCAATATACAGTTGACACATAGGGCCGGATATTCAGAATTGCGCCAAGGCCCGGTGGAAGACCAGTGCAGCGCAAGTCAAGTGCACCATGGCACACCCAGAGCCATATTCAGAAGATGCGCCACCTGAAATGCTCCAGCGCAAGTAGGCTGAATATGGCAAAGATGCATCATGGAGCAACCAGGGATGCACCAGTGCAACCAGGGATGTGGGAAGCAGACCTGAGCACAAACCCTGTGAGCAGGGCATGAGCCATAGGCAGCAGGGACACAGAACCAAGGCAGCACAGGGCAAGGGGCACAGGATCTCAACCCAGAGCACACCCCGTACACAGACGCAGTGACCCGCAGGGAACAAAGGGCACCAGGGAATGGTGCACAGACAATCCCAGCCCACCAAGCATGGAACAGGCACTGGTCCGCAACCCTGACAAGACAGCCAGGCCAACATCAGAGACGAGTTACAGACACCCACTGGGTGGGCCCACAGTGTGCAGGGCACAGTGCCAGTGGACAGGCCAAACACAAGGAGGATGTTCTCAGTAGCAGGTGAGCCACCTGCCACATAACGCCACACAGGACACCCAAAGAACCAGTGAGGGGCACTGCAGCGCTGACTACAGTGGACATGTGCATCCCCACTAGCAGACGGCAGCCCTGGCAGATAGGAGTGCAATGTGCAGGGGCCGCCACAGGCTGCAACAGGACACATACATAGGGCTGGGACATGGCTCACATGCCCAGCGACCGCAGGGTCAATGACCCATGTTGCTGTGAGAGGACAGCCAGGACAATGGCCACACCCAGTGGAACAGAGGTAGCAACATAAACAGACAGAACCACAGACACATAGCAACTGACAGAGACCACCTGACACAGCAGTGCTGACCAGGGTGTCCAGCCAAAGGGCCGCACACATGGAACAACCCACTTTACCTATGGCATCCCGCAGCCCCACCCAATAACGGCCACATGTGCCCGGCAGCTGCACCCACAAGGCACCATATGTGCCCCCTCCCCAACACCGTATGAGACCACACTGGCCACCCACCACCCTGGCAGTGCAAGGACCCACCCAATGTGAGCACCACAACCAGCAACCCCGACCAGTAGCACAGGACCCTGGGCAACCGGTGTCCCCGTGGCCAAGGCCAGCCGGCACATATTACCATGCCCAACCACACTGGACAGCAATGTGCCCTGGACACAATCCCCAGAGCCCAACCATGGTCCAGTGGCCATGGACTGAGCCCACCCATGCAACACCTGCATGCATGCAATGGAGCTCAGGCACCTGCACAGGCACCCCAATGTGCACCCCACCAGCCGGCCCATGCCCTGTGGACAGGAGCAACCCCCAGACCCCCACCTCACAGACGAACACAGATGGACCTGCAGTGGAGAACAAGGGACAGTGTGCCCCCCCACCTGCAATGGAATCCACATCCCAAGCAGCCCATCAGCATGCAGGCCACGGACACCGTCCACCCACAGGAGCAGCAACCCGCAGGTCCCTGGCACAACGACACCCAGTTCCTTGTCCCTACCCCCACAACCAGAGGCAAGCCACCCCAGCAGTATGCCACAGACAGGCAACCCCCCCATGTGCAGAACTGCGCACCCGTGGATGATGGGAGCCAGTTGACCCCAGGGGGACCATGCCACCAAGGGAACCAGGACCCCGTGCATGTTGCCGCCCCTCACATGGCTGCACACACTGGTACAGCCCACCACCATGTCCATGAACTGACACACCCAACCCATGTGCCCCCAGGTACACCCACCAAGACCATGGGACACAGCGGTACACCCAACACATACCCCACAATCCCCACATGACTGGTGCCAGTGATCTGCCCTGCACCCGCAGTGAACCCAGGAACAATGACCCAACAGCTGCAGCATGGCTCCCCACATCACCTGCAAAGCAGACAGACACAGGTATGTAGCAAAATAGAAGCTTTAACAAATAGAAAGGTGAAACAACAACAGAATGAACAATGGGCATGTGAGGTGGTGGGTAAATGGGGGACGGGGACAGTGGAGGGGTCTGTACAATCGGAGGTGGGTATGCAGAGAAACAGGAATGGCAGGGAAGGGGGCCTATATACAATTGGGGCTATCTCTAGTGATGTTGGGACCACTCCAGGCCCCGCATGGCATTCCTAATGCCCACCATCACCCACAAGATTTGCCTCTGGAGGGCCAAAATCCATCCCAGGACCTGCGGTCTCAACATGGATCCCCTCCTGGTCGCTGGCTGACATGCACCTAGGGGAAGGGACAAGAGAGGCAATCACTGCACTGTACAAATGACCAAGGACCACCCACAGCATGCAATGGACAGTGGGGGAACACACCACAGGGGGACCACAACGGTGTCATGTGGCCACCCCAGCTATCTAAACAGCACACCACAATGGTGCACACAGTCAAACAGTGTAGCGCACTGCACTCATGTTCGCACAGGCATGGGCACATTTTACAGGGTGACAGCACTGTCAGAGCACACAAGGCGGTGGCCATGCGCACGTCCCCCCCCCACCGGCCGGCCACATGCTGCCAACCTACATGCCACAGCAGCACGCCCGACGGACAGTGCACCAACCACGGCCGAGCTGACACATGGCTGGGGCACCCATGCCCATACCCTGCACCTGCTGCTAACCCACAGAGACAGGTACCTCCAATGTGACCACACTTACCTGCCCTGCGCCGACTCCTGCGCACTGTGCCCTGGGGCCTACCCCAGTCCCTCGCCTCTGCCGCTGCCTCCCTGCCTGCGGTCCTCCAGCCCTATGGGAGGAACGTAGAGAAGAGGACATGAGTATACATGCATGGAGGGTCCCTGCCACCCCACAGCCTACATTGCGCCAGACAAGACCCTGCCCGTCCCGTGGCTCCCATGCCTGCATGCTCGCAACATGTGCTGTGGGCATGCATGATGCCTGTGGTTGTAAGGACAGGCCCACCCCCATCAGCGGACTGTGCCACGCAACCCTATACACATTACAGTTGGGCACATGGACATGCATGCCACCTGCACACACCTACCTGGCTGTGGCACAGCCCCACACTGCACTCACACCTGCAGCCAGCACAGGACATCAGGATTCCCGCACCACAAGTCCCCATGCCTGTGGCGACACTGCTCCAGTGTCCTGGCTACACCCGTGTGCCTCTCTAGGGCCCTGGAGATGCTCTGCCACACATCACCCCACACCTGCCAGAGTGGCACCTGCCCATAGAGCTAGCCACATATGGCAGGACAACTGCCACGAGATTGACCAGCTTGATGTCCGACCAGTTGCATGACCAACAGTCTTGTCCGCTCGCCATCTTCAAGCTCTGCAGTGTCCTGGACAATGGCAGTGGAATGTTCACATGGGGCAGCATGCGTGCAATGTACAATTGGGACCGACATGAGCCAGGCGCGCATCGTGGATATGCGCGATGACAATGCGTAATGCAGGTGCATAGTGGGGTTCTGGACATGCGCACCACGCCATGACCCAGCAGCTGCGTGGGGTCACGAACCCTACCTGGAGGTGACAGGTCGTGACCCTGCACACAGTCACGCATGTACCAGACATGCACCACACACCACATTGCGCATGTGCGTGATTGGAGCCAGTGACAGTACGTGGAAGCATGCACAATGACACCCTAGTGACACGTGTGCAGTAGCACAGTATTGCACAAGAAATGCTGTTCACGCGATAGGCATGTGCGATGGTGTGCGGCGCACCTGCGCACTGCATAACCGTGCACCATGCATGCGCCGGACATGCGCCATGGAGTTGCTCCAGCACAACTTGGTTGAGCACGGTGCAAGATCGCGATATTCAGCTGGGGTATGCAAATTACCCCATCAGCCAATGCACAGCACAGTAGGGTACATTAGCACATCATTACAGTTGCGCACAAGCTCATTTGCATGCAATGCGCCATATAAGCACCAGTGAACATCACGGGCCATGGACCGGTATTGCACCCTTAAAAGTAGGTGGATGTTGGCTTGGGGAACTGGCAGCCTGCAACAACACTGCCACAGAGGGCAACATGGGCCATGCCCTCACTGACACACTGTGCTGTCCCTGTTCACAGATGGCAGAATGTCTGGACATGAGGAAGAGGAGCATGGGCCTGTACGTAAGCACAGGCCCAACTTTACAAAGGATGAAACGAATGCCCTGTTTGAGGCATACCTCAACAGGGAGGCCCTGTTGAGCGGTGCCACGGGCACACCGCATGAACGGTCGGTAGGGTGGGATGAGGTGGCGGCCTACGTCAACCTGCACAGTAGGCACCAGTGGATGGCACAGGAGTGCTACAAGAAGGTTGGGATCAACAAGTGGAGGATTAAGGAGAAGGTGGCAGACATTTGATCCTCCTGCAGTGCCACCGGTGGAGGGCCGTCCACTGCACCCACCCTGTCGGCCACAGAGGAGCTAGTGGCAGCCACCATCCATTGCACTGCGGTGGAGGGTGTGCCTGGCGGGGGATTCCAGATGGGTGGCAGCCCATCACTGCATGGTACGTATGTGACTCACACTGTCCTGGCAGGTGTGTGCCAGGGCATGCAGGTGTGCCTGCTGCTGTGGGCCTATGCCACATGCACGTGCACATGCCACCGGTCATGGCACACTGCTGGCCAGTGACACCAGCAGCATGCACACGGTGGGCACATGGGCACCAACGCACCACTGACCATCTCTTCCTCTCTTGCAACACCATCACACCTCCATGCAGGGGATGGGGCAGTGGCAGCAGCCACAGGCAGTGTGGATGGACCCTCAACATCCACTGGAATTGGTGGCCTGGACAGGCTGCAGCTGAGCACCATGGGGCCGGTGGATGTCTTCTGCCTGGGGTCGGACGAGGCCCTGAATGTGTTCCTGCATGATGCTAGCCTGGATGTACTGTGCATGGAGACTCAGCTCGGGGTGGGGTCCGGCTCTGATGAGGACATCACCCTGATCCTGGACAGCATGGTAGACATTGTGGACAACATGCCTCTGCCTGCCTCTCAGGCATCATTGGGGACCAGCGACGTGCCTGCAGCTGCACAGCCACCTTCCATCCCTGCAGGTGCAGCGGGGTGTGGTGCCACCACTGGCTTTGTGTCACTGACTGCCGCTGGGCACGGCCATGTGCAGAGGACCCCCCGAAGTGTACTGTCCACCCCATGGTCCCAGCATCTGGCAACCCCATCATAGCAGATGCCGGACTCTGATGTAAGCATCCCAGGCATGCCCGGGACTGGCCTGTTTGGCTGCCTCTGTACCCCTGCGAGGACATGGTCACAGTCCCACACATCTACTCTGTGGGGGGGCATCTGACACATCCCCTGTGGCCAATGCACAGCCAGCATCTGCTGATCGGCTCCGGCGCAGCCACCCATGTAGCCATGGCAGCCAAGGGACCGTGCGGTTGGCCTGAGGTGTGTGCTGCCCTGACCTGCTGTCTGCTGCTGCTGTCCTGTGCACATGTGGGTGGTGGTGGTGTGGCATGTATGTGGTGGTGTGCATGTGTGTTGTGTCACAAACCTCCCATGTGTGCTGACCGGGCTGCTGGGATGTGTGGCCTGGGCATGATGAGGGCAGCTCTGCACCAATTGTGCCTGTGCACCGGTATCATGCATCTGATCCATGCCATGTTCCTCTGCCTGTGTGTGTGTGTGTGTGTGTATATATATATATATATATACACATATGCCTGTGCTGCATGTGTGTGCATGTGTGTGCCACTGCCTCCGCCATCCCTGCTATGCATCCCATTCCTTGCATGCATCCCGCCATGTACATACTTGCCTGTGTGTGTTGTGCTGGTCTGTGTGACCCATGCATGTGTGTCACTGCACCTACCTGCATTCTCCAATGTGCTCTTGGGTGATTGTGTCCCAGTGTCTTCACGCCATCTGTGCCAGATGGGGGTCACGTCTACCAGGGGGTGGTTTCCCACTGCCATCTGGCCCATTGTCACTGCCATCCCCGTTACTGTTGCCCTCATCAGCCTCAACAGCTATCCCACGGTCAATGGTCATGTTGTGCAGGATGCAGCAGGCCAGGAATAGGCCACAGGCTTTGGATGGGCTGTATTGCAGGGCATCACCTGACTTGTCTAGGCAATGGAATCGCACTTTCAGCATGCCAAAGACACGTTCGATGATATTGCATGTGCTGACGTGTGCCTTGTTGTACCTCTTCTCCTCTCCTCTGCAGCAAAAGATGGTCACCGGTAGGGAGGGGACAGCCAGGACCTCAGCAGATATGCACTGTCACCTGTGTAAGGAAGGACATGGTTAGCCCTGTGCTATGCTGATCTGCCCTTTCACCCCGTCACCCACTGCCCACACCACCATGCCCACCATACCTGCCCACCCCAACCCCAGAGTGGTACCACACATGTCCCTTGTCCCATGCCCTACTCACACACAAGGTGACTCATGGGGAAGTCCCCATGTTTGAACCTCTGGCACAGTGCAGAGCTGTGCCAGATGAATGCGTCATGTGCACTCAAACGGTGTGCGGTGCAGACATTGTTGATACCCCCCATGGCATCGCATGCCACCTGGCAGTTGATGATTGGGTTTCCTTCCCTGTTGATATACACAGGGCCCTCAGAGCCAGGTGGCATGTGGATGCCCACGTGGGTGCAGTTAATGGCCCTGATCAATCCAGGCAAGAGTGCCATCCTGTGGAAGTCCTGCATATTTGCTGTACACTCTGCCTGTGTGCTGAGGAACTGTATGAACTCCGAAGCACGTGGCAGCAGAGTGTTGAGGAACTGTGTGAGGAGGCAGGATGTGGCCGACTGGGTGATACCCATGGTGTCCCCTGTTGGCCTTTGGAAGGTGCCAGTGGAGAGCAAGCACATCACAGCGGTCACCTTAGTCTCCACAGACATGGCATGACTACATCTGGTGGGTGCCTGCATCTCCTCACTGCACAGCTCACAGAGCTGCCTCATGATTGCCCTGTTCAGGTGGTACTGGTCCACTATCTCAGTATCACTGTAGTTCTCAAATGTGATACAGGCACGGTACCATCTGTGTTGGGCAAACCACTGCCGGGCCCTTTGTCAGCCACATTGGTGTTCCTCCAGCCTCCTCACACCCCCTCATTACTGCCTCCATTAGGAATGGAGCACTCTCCATTCTTCCGTCACTGTGGGTGTCTCCCTGGATGCCTGTGTCACTCTACCTGCCCTTCCGTCTGTCTGTCCGTCTCTCTCTCTCTCTCTCTCTCTCTCTCTGTCTATCTCTCAGTCTCTCTCTCTCTCTCTCTCACACACACTCTCTCCGGGCACAATGTTGCGCATCTGCTGTCTGTGTGTTTGAACCAGGTTTTTATAGGAACAAGTCCGACCGGTGCATCTTGGGCTTGCTCTGGCCTTGCGCCATGGGTTCCCAGTTGAATACCCCGTTGCACTGAATATTCATGGGTACACCCCCTGCACTTGTGCTGCATACATTATATTTGTGCCATGGCGCAGTGGGACTTGTGCTGCGCAGCTGCTGTCTTTGAATATCGCTAGGCGGCACAAGTCCGTGGTTGAGCCGGTGCAACTGTTTTGCCATGCACAACTGCTCTGAATATCTGGGCCATAAAGTACAAAGTATGGATTGCAGTGTACAATTGATTGATACATGAAGTACAGGAGATATATGATTATATCAAGAAAGTCTGGTTACACTGGCCTGGGTAGAAAAAGTATACAGGTCACTTGCTAATTGACACAGGCACCAAGAATACGGAGTGTATGAGTAAAACAAAAATCAAGATTAGCATAACGAACATAGGTGGTATAAGCAGTACATCGAATAAGAGCACTTAGTTGGGCAGATAGAAGAATAAGAGCTATTTGATTCACATTAGTGTGACTAGAGAGTAGGGAGATTAGCCTTGTAGGTAGCAAGAACAGGAGCGGGGGGTTGGGAATGGGAAGGGAGTGTTTAATAAGGTTTAGTGAGGGTAGCAGGCAGAGCAATAGAGGAAGGGAGTTCCAGTTGTGATGGAAGCAGTATGAGAAGTCGGCCTTGTCAGAGTTTCAGTGGGGACAGGGAAGGGCAAGTGTGAGTGTCTCTGGAACAGAGATGATAGGATGAGTGGGAGGAGGGGGAGAGGAGGGAGGTGAGGTAGGGGGTGAGTTGGTCAAACCAATATTTAGCTATAAAAGTGGAGGTGCAGTGCTGGTGGTGGGAGGACGGTGGGGGGTTGGGAGAGAAGAGTAAAGGGTGCAGTAGTGAGTCCTAGGGGGAGTATTGATGGCAAAACGGCAGAAGGCACTGAACAGAGAGTCCAATCTGGAGAGGATGGAGGAGGGGCAGATGCATAGATGACGTCAGCATAGTCAAAAATAGGTAAGATTGTTTTTGTGAGCAGTACACGGTGGACTGGGAGGGAGAGGGCATCTTTATTTCTGTACAGGGCATCAAGCTTTGGGTGAAGTTTAGAATGGATGTAGTTGATGTGAGTAGTGTAGTTTAGGTGGGAGTCCAATCAAATGCCTAGGTACTTGTAGGCAGTGACAGTATCCAGTGTGGTGCCATCAAAAGTAGTGAAAGAGGGGAGAGTGGAAAGTCTGGAGAGTTTTTTTGGGGGTGCTGAAGGCATGGATACTGTTTTCTTGGAATTTACTTTAAGTTGATTTGTTTGGAACCATTTTAGAATGTGGGTGAAGTCATTCTGCAGCTGTGTAGACAACATGGAGGTGGAGGGGCCAAAGATGTAGAGAATAGTATCATCTGTGTAAAGGTGAATTTGGGAGGAGGAGCAGACAGAGGGGAGATCATTAAGGAAGACAGAGAAGAGGATGGGGCCTAGAATTGAGCTTTGGGGTACTCCAGCTAGAATTGGGAGGTGGGGGGGCGTGTCCCCAGCCAGGATACATTGGGTATGGCCAGACAGGTATGATTTGAATCATTCGACTGTGGGAGGAGAAAGGCCAGCAAGTCCAAGTTTATTGAGGAAAGACAGCCAGACACTCCTCCTCTCCTGCCTGCCACACCAACAGCCATACCAAGATAGCCCTGATCGGGCAACCACTCTCTGCTGCACCTGCAGCTGGAAAGCCAGCCAGCTGCTCCTTCTCTCCTGCTCGCCACACCAACAACCATACCAGGTATGCTGTCAACTCAGGACCAGGACTGCTAGCTGGGCAACTGATTGGCCATGGCTTTTCAGTCCTAGCTCCCCATTGGATGCTGCTCTCACTGGCTGCTTCACTTCTTTATTTTTTCTGTATGCTGAAAACTGCTGGACTGAATATTTTCTCCATATTTCTCTCCTGTTAAACTGCTGCTAAACTTGAATTTTTCTCCACCCCCTGCACTCTTTAAATACACTTGTTTCCCCACCTCTCTTGCTGTGATACTCTACTATTGGTCTATCCAGAGACGTATCTTCTGCCTTAAAGGGGTGAATATTTCAAGCTATGGAGGAGATAGTGTTGATTATGGAGGAGAAGGAGGATTTGGGAGAGGCGTAGAGCACTGCTGTGAAGATTGGGAGGGAGGACGGGGAAGTAATTTTATAAGGAATTTGTGGGCATTTGGAACTGACTCAAGAGTTATGAGAGAGCTGGGTAGGTGTTGTTGGGAGTATATGGTTACTCCTCCACCATGCTTGGAGTGATCCTGCCAGTAGAGGTAGTAGCCAGGTAAGAAGAGTTGAGAGGGAGAGAGCCATGACTGTGTGATGCAGAGCATTTCAGAGGAATGTTGGGACACCCAAACTCTCAGGAAGTCAATCTTGGGGAATAGACTCCTGGCATTGAGGTGGTACAGGATAAGGCACTTTGGTAAGGGGAAAGGGAAGAGGAAGATTGTGATGTGGGAATGGGATTATGCTGGATGTCCCCAGCTAGTAGGAAAAGTAAATAGAGAAAGAATAGTCGGTTAGCAGATTTGTGGAGTTTTGAGTGTCTCTGGTGAAATGGTTTAAAAGTGGGCGTGTAGTTGAGGCAAAGCCTGTGGATGAGTTCCAGGTTGAGAGTAGTGAGTGTTGATTTGGGGATTAGAACCTGGGATCACGGGGGTGATGGTTTGGGATTAGAACCTGGGGTCACATACTAAGTGTTGGTTTGGGATTAGAACCTGGGGTCACATAGTGAGTGTTGGTTTGGGGATTAAAACCTGGGGTCACACAGTAAGAGTTGGTCTGGGGATCAAAACCTGGGGTCACATACTGAGTGTTGGTTTGGGGATCAAAACCTGGGGTAACACAGTGAGTGTTGGGTTGGGATTAGAACCTGGGGTCATATAGTAAGTGTTGGTTTAGGGATTTAAACCTGGAGTAAAACAGTGAGTGTTTGTTTGGTGATTACAGCCTGGGGTCATACAGCAAGTGCTAGTTTGTGGATTAGAGTTTGGGGCCATACAGTCAGTGTTAGTTTGTGAGTTAGAGCCTGGGGTCACATATAGTAAGTGCTGGTTTGGGGACTTGAACCCGGGGGCCCAGTGGAGAGTACTAGTAGTTGGTGTCGATATTCAAGGATGCACAGGGCTCCCCATACCACCACAACCTGAACTGACATACAGAAACAGGTACCGCAACCTGCAAGAGGCAGAATGTCCCCTGCGATAGTGGGGCTGCATACAATTGTGCAAATTGCCATTACAGATGTTTGTGGTCACACATTGATTGTGCATTCCCTAATGTGATATAAGTGCAGAATCCTCAGTGGTCAGCCCATGGCATGGAACCCGGCTCTCTGTGACGTACTATGTTCCATGCCCCAGATATATGGTGCTACCTCAGATGTTGTCCTCACTTTTCTCACCCCATACGTTAAGACTTGCTTGTGGGCCCGCTGGTGTCTCATTTGTCATATCCCTTGCTGATTTGCCTAGGTTGTCAATGGCTTTGGTAACTCCTATGATGGTGACAGATATCCCGAGTGTCCATTGGATCCTACTTCCAAGCCCCATTCTTGTGTGTATAGCTCTTCCTAGAAACATAGAATCTGTCTGCAGCAAAGGACTGCTTGGCGCACTCAATCTGCCTGATTCCATGTCATAACAGCGAATATTTTTTGGCGACTCAGAAAACAGAGAGTACACCCTGCTGAAAACCAGTTTGGCACATCACAGTAAAGGCCGAACACCAAGTCGGCACACAATACAAAATACTGTTTAATGCAGGGGGCTACTTTCCCCACACTCCCCAACCTTATATAATCATCTCCGGGGGGGGGGGCGGACACTGGAGAAAAGAGAGACCGATGACGGCAACAAGTTAAAAAAAAAACCTGCAAAAGGCAAAAAACTTACCTGTATGCAGTCCTGAACCCAGGACCACCACCACTGCAAACAGTGTCCCTACCCACTACACTAGGTGAGTAGTTCAGCAGCATCATGCTGTATTTCCCTATTTAGCCCATCCCTCTTCCTCCCCTTCCATCGCTATTCCCTCCCTCTTCCTCCCCTTCCATCGCTATTCTAGCCCCTCACCATTTTTCCCATCATCTCTCGATATTCCATCCCCTCGTTCTCCACTCCTCATTGCTAAGCCTGAAAGTGACCAAATTGAAGTGTTCATTTCTGAGTTGCTCAGTTTGGTTCACTATATTGATGTGCTACCATCTCCCAGATGGTCCATGCCTAATCTGCCTCCATAGACCCTAACTGGTCTCCAGTGGGCCTTGCTCCTCCCTGCCTGTTTACTAATCTTACCGTATGTCTATCCCATGCATGCTTGAAATCCACTACTGTTTTTGCCCTCACCTCTTCCACAGACAGTCTGTTCCAGGCATCTACTCATAGACAGTGTAATATATGCTGTTGTCTCTTTAAGACTCCTTCAGTATGAGTCATGCACTCAGGAAATAGAGTGCATGTGTAACCAGTTGAGCCAGTGTGGCCAAGACTCCAGTTTATCTGCTGAGCTTACTTAGTTCTGTTATGCAGTTGGAAAATAAATATAAGATAGCTGTTTTACTTAAATGAGTCTTGGAATCTGTTCTGTGATCCTGCTCCTGTTTGCTACAGTGGTCTCCAGCGAAACTCTGTAGAAACTAAAGAAAGAATGAAAGGTATCTGAAAAGTATACACTATGATGTCAGAAGTGAAAGCCAATCCAGGAGAGACACAGTAAAAAATACAGAGAACCCAGGACCAGAAAACAGTAAGTACCAGAATATAGCAAAAAAAGATGTGCACAGTCTTAAACAGAACTGAAGTTAGAACTGAAAGTGTTTGTGTGTTAGTCATGGACCAATTCAAGCCACCCAATCCTGTAGTGTTAACTGGAAATCTCAGTGAAAACTGGAGATGATGGGAACAAAGGCTGCAGCTTTACATGACAGCAACTGGTGTCAGTGAGAAATCTGAAAAATTGAAAATAGCTATTCTGTTATGCACTATTGGTGATGAAGGATTAGAATTATACAACACTATGAACATAACATTTGCAGACCCTCAATCACCCACAATGATTAAAGTGCCTTAAGCATTTAGAAGTACTGCAATCCAAGGAAAAATACTGTGTTTGAAAGACATCAGTTCTGGGCACACCCCATGCAAGAGTCAGCTGGTATAGACCAATTTCTAACTGAGTTGAAACAAAAAGCAAGGAACTGTGAATTTGGTAACACAGAAGACCTGATGCTGAGAGATAAAATTGTGTTTAGCGTGACTAATGATGCCCTAAAAGAGAAACTGTTAGCTGATCCTGCCTTAACAGTAGAAAAATCTGAAAATATATGTAGAGTGAAAGAGATAAGAAAGGCCCAGGTGCAAGCAATGGCAGGAAGCACCCAGGGGAGGTCAGTACAAGCTCTCATATAGCACAGCGGTGAAAAGGACATCAGAAAAGGGAACAAATACAGCACACAGAAGGTCTTATCGTCAAGTAAACTGAAATGCAAATGGTGTGGGAAGATCCACCAGCCAAAACAGTGTCCTGCATATGGTGCCATATGTCACAAGTGCAGAGGAAAAAATCACTATTCCAAGGTTTGTAGGACCAAAAACCCAGAAGCCAGTACAAGTAAAAAGAAATCCAGAGAGAAATACACATTATTTGTTGGAGTAATACAGAAAGTGAACTCAGGCAGAGGGGAAAAAAGAGATGGATAAAGCCTGGTATGCAGATGTTAATATTGAGAAAACTGTTGTAAATTTAAACTTGAGACGGGTGCAAAGGCAAACGTAATTCCAATTGAAACGGTAAACAAGTTGCCAGGTCTTGTAAAGATAAGGCCTACCAACACATTGCTAGTTGCTTATGGGGGAACAAGAATTGTACCTCAAGATTGCACCATATTGCAAGTAGAAGTGCAAAACAAGAAAACTAGTCTGCTGTTCTTCATTACAAATGAAAACACTGCACCTTTACTTGAACGGAGAGCGTGTGTTGAACTGGACTCGATACGCAGAATTAATTCTGTGCACGTGCAATCTCCAGCAACAAAAGAAGCATTAACTGCACAGTATCCTACAGTATTTGAAGGTCTAGGTCATTTCCCTGTAGCAAATCATATTCACGTGGACACTACAGTCACTCCAGTAATACATGGCTGTAGAAAAATTCCCTATGCCTTCATGGACAAATTGAAAGACATCTTACAGCAGCTGCAAGAGTCGGGCATTATAATTCCAGTGCAGGTGCCCAAGGCCTGGGTGAATAGTCTTGTAATCACAGAAAAAAGAGATGTAACCCTGAGAGTCTGCCTGGATCCAAGAGACCTCAATAAGGCAGTAAAAATAACACATTTTTTTCATTCTGACCCCTGCAGATGTACAGTGCAAGCTGGCTGGAAAGCAAGTATTCACCATACTCAATGAAAAGGATGGTTACTGGCAGGTGATCCTAGATGAAGAATCTTCACTGCTGTGTACTTTTAATACCCCATGGGGGTTGTGAGGGAATTTTGATATATCCTAAAGCTATATTTGCTATTAAATGCCTTGAAGCTATGCTTGCTTTGAAAGCCATGCTGTAACAAAGTCATAATGAATGTAGTAGAAATTTCTGAGTTCATGTTTTCTTTTTTTAAGGGTTATAGAATTTGTACTAAGGTTACTTGAGGTACATTTGTAAAACAGAAAATAGATAAAACTGAGCAGAACTGGTTGTACCAGCCTAAATAATGGGCTTGGACAAAATATAAAGATAAGAGCATGCCTGGGCAAAATATAAAAATAACAGCACGTAGGCATTGAAGGCAAGTTGCATGTTGCTATGGTGTGAGTAAACTCATTGTCTCTTCCTCAGGTCAGCTTGACCCAAGCATATGTATCAAGCAGTGTTGGGAAAGAAATGGAATAAGTAGTGAAAAGTACCTCATACATAAACTTGTTTTTCTTTTTCTGTTACATTGCTTGAAAACTTGTTATGCTGTCTTATGATTGGCTTTATACTGAAATGTTGGTATTTTTCAAGATAAGAAGTGCAAAATCTAGCTTATAAAAAGCTGCTGTAAATTGTAATCGGAGAACTTCTCAGTTGTAGAAGTCCCACATGCATGTGTGTTTGATCAAATAAAGCGACGTTAAGACAAAACCCAGTGGTGTGGTTTTTGCCCCGTGACGACGGGAGTGGTTGCTCAGGTAATACTTACAGTGAGAGAATTTGCGATCACAGGGTGCTACAAGTTTAACAGACTCCCATTTGGGATAAAATCTGCAAGTGAGGTATTTCAGCAAATAAAATGCAGAAGCTTTTGGCGACATTGATGGCACCCACATCATAGCAGATGACATTATCATAGCTGCAGCCACAAAAGAAGAGCATGATCAAATATTCCGTCAAGTCATGGAGAGAGCGCAAAAGATCAATGTCAAATTCAACAAAGACAAAATACAATACATGGTGAATCGAGTCAAATACATGGGCCATGTCATTACTTCAGAGGGTGTAAAGCCAGATGAAGGGAAAGTAACAGCAATAAACAACATGAAGTCATCGGAGGACAAGAGACTAATGTGTCTACTGGGCATGACCAGATACCTAGGTCAATAAATTCCAAATTAAGCATCTTTGACTGCACCACTGAGAGAGCTGCCTGAAAAAGACATAGTGTGGCAATGGGAACTGGAGCATGAAAAAGCTCTGAAAGATTTAAAGGAAGCCCTAACAAGAGCACCAGTCCTTAGTTTTTATGATCCTGCAAAGCCACTAGAAATACAAGCAGTTGCATCAAAAGATGGTCTAGGAGCATGTCTGATGCAAGCAGGATGACCTATTGCATATGCATCCCGTGCGCTGTCCTGTGCAGAACAAAACTATGCACAAATTGAAAAGGAATTGTTAGCTATAGTGCTTGCTACAAAGAAGTTCCATCAGTATGTGTACAGAGTCACGGTAAAAGTTCAATCAGATCACAGACCTCTAGAAGTTATTCTTTCGAGGCCGTCAGGGCAAGCTCCTGCCAGGCTACAGAGAATGTTGCTGCGGCTAGAAAGGTATGATTTGATTGTGTCATATACTCCCTGAAAACTCATTGGTATAGCTGACATGCTTTCATGGGCAGTTGAAAGGGACAGTTCTGACAAAACTGAAGAAATCTTTGATGAAAAAGTTATATATGCAATGGAGATGACAGAAACTTTAAGCTACTGCTAAATATGCTTACTGAGGAAATGCAGAAAGATAAAACACTGAAAGCTGCAATAGAGATGCACAAGAAGGGATGACCACAGAGAAGAAAACAGGTGCCACCTACTTTACAAGTATTCTGGCCAATGTGACACTCACTGGCAGTAGAGAATGGACTGCTCATGTCTAGTTTAGTTTAGTTTATTGTTCTTGGAATTACTACCTTTGAGCTAGAGGCTCTTTTACAAAGGTTCCACGTCAATTAGGTACAGTACAAAAGGTTGCATAGATAACACAACAATTTGTGTTGTGTCAAGACAAGAAAACATATACAAATACATATCAAATCACTTGTGCAAAAGGACATGAGATATCAATAATCACATTATTATTACAAAAAGAGGTCATGCCAGATTAGGAGAAACAAATAGGGAAAAAGTCCAGAACAGAGAGGTTAAGTGAAAGGTGTGGGAGCAGACAATAGCAGGAGAAAAGGTTTCCAAACATGTCTTTGTCAAATAACGGAACAGGGTGGGTAGTGAGAAAATAGGAGGTTTAATCAGGGCAGTCACAGGAGCTGGAGGTGGCAAGGTGAGAGAAAAGCCTTGATTTGAAAATACCTAGAGAGGTGGAGGTGGTAATATGAGTGCTGAGGGCATTTAGCCAGCTGGGGCATGATAGGCAAATGATCTTTGTCCCTGAGAAGTCCAGCATCGGGGGACTTGGAGAGGCTGGTGTTCTGATCTTCTGGTAAAACGGGTGCTAGCCGGGCATAACAGGTCTTGGATACAGGGTGGAGTGAGGCCCAGAGTGGATTTTTCACCATCAGGCAGGTAAGGTACTTTATCCGTTTGAGAGTTGCAACCAACCTGAGTCAGCATAGAGTTCGCATGTGTGGGTATGTCGATGTGTACCAGTGAGCAGCCGACAGGCCTTATTTAGGGATGTTGTAATGCGACTAAGTGCTGTAGTAGTGGCAGATCCATATATAACTAAGCCATAGTCAACGACTGAGATGATAGAAGATTGGATGGCAATCCTCAGTGCAGAATGGGTAAGAAGCTGTCGGTTCCGATACAGAATCCCAATTTGCTGAATAATAGTTTTTGCTGTACTATCAATGTGAGTTGCAAAGGTTAGACCTTGATCAAAGTTGATTCCAAGATATTTGAAAATTGGCACTTGTTCAAGGTATTTCCCAGGTATGTATTAATGGTGATTGGGACTTGCCGTTTCTTGTTTTGTGGGTTAGAGAAGAGCATGGATTTAGTTTTTTTGTGGTTTAGAACCAGCTTATGTGCAAGGAACCACATCTCAACTTTGGAAAAAGCATGCTGAAGGTTGAGGCGTAAGAGGTTCGGATCTTTATGAGTGGCAAGAATCACGGCATCATCGGCATAGAGGATTAATTGTTCAGGGCAGGATTTGGGGAGGGAGTTTAGGAAAAGGCTAAAAAGGAGGGGGCCCAGGATGGATCCCTGGGGAACTCCTGAGCAAACCGGTTTTGAGTCTGAGAGAACTCCAGCTACTTTTACAGATTGAGGCTGAGCAAGGTAATTTTTACCCAGTCATCAGGACCCTACGAAAGCCCTAGGGATAGAAGTTGTTTGATAAGTAGGCCATGGTGAACTGTATCAAATGCCTTGGTTAAGTCAATGTAGACTGCTCCAGTTAGGTTTCCTTTGTCCATGGCATTGTGATTGCTCCTGAGAATTCAAGTAGGGCAGTCGATGTGCTGTGTCTTTCCTAAATCCATGCTGCTGAGTGCATAGGATGTTGTGCTTTTCCAGGTAGTCTGAAAGTTGGTCCGCCACCAAGCCGCTCAAGGGCCTTAGAGAGAGGTGGTAGTATTGATATCGGGCGATAGTTACCAGGCAGTGACTTATCACCACTTTTGGCACCAGAGTGACAACTGCAGCCTTCCATTTCCTAGGGAATTGGCTGTAGCAGAGGGAGAGATTGAAAATTTTGTGAGGGGAGCAGTACTTCCTCCAGAGTGAGGGACGAAGTTTAAGGTCAATAGTGTCGCTGCTTGCTCGGGACTTAGAAATGGCCTTCTTTACATATTTATAGACTTCATGTGCCTTTACTAGTTTGAAATGGAAGGGTGGTTTGGTTGGAGGCAGTAGTAGAAGTAGAAATTGGAGGGTCAGCATCAGTCAAGAAATCAGATGAGAGGACACCACTAAGGTCCGTGAAGGTATCATTTAGGGTGTTTGCAATGATCTCTGGGTCTAATGTAGTGGTTCCATCCACATTCATTATTGTAGGAGAGGATTTGGACAGCTGACCCATGATATTCTTTATGTTGTCCCAGAAGGATTTCCCTTCGCCCCAGGAGTTGGAGAGGGCATTCTTGAAGTAGGAGCTCTTCATCAAGCGGATCTGTTTAGTACAATGGTTGCAAGCCTGTTTATACTTTTGAATGTCCGACAGAGTGCCAGTAGCTCTTGCAGTGGCCCAGAAGTGATCCCTACTTTTGAGTTGTGCCAATAGCTTTGCCGTGAGCCAGGGATTTGTGAGTGCTTTGATTTTGCGCTTTTTTACTGGTGCATAGGTGTCACAGGCAGTGTTGAAAGTAGTAATAAAGTAATCAAGGGCTAGGTCAACATCTTGAGTTTGTAAATCAGGACCAGTCTATCTGCCTAAAACAGGTCTTGAGATGAGTAAGGTTGCCATAAGGTAGGACTCTGCTATAGATGGTTTTGGAGGCAGCTTACGAAACTTATTTGTCCAGGTACATATTATTGGAGAGTGATCACTGAGTCGAGTCAGGAGAACACTTACATTGGTTATCTGGATAGGCGGCTGGTAAGGATCCAGTCAATGAGGGTGCTGGTCCCTGATTTGTAGTTTTTCCTGGTAGGAAGTTTACCACTTGTGTTAAATTTGCTGCTAGGATGGCATCTTTTTTGACCCTGCATCAGGAGCAAGCCAATTTATATTAAAGTCCCAAGGAGAAGGAGTTCGATGTCAGAAGGTTGTGTACTTACGAACTCGAGGACAGCCTGTAGCCGGAATCAGGATCTTTTGGTGGGATATAGACAGCAGCAATCGTGAGGACTTTGTTTTGGGAACCAAGTAGTATCTTGATAGGGAGGAGTTGCACTGAGGTTTCTGTGGTGGGATAAGAACCAGGGAGACAGGTGAGGTAGTCCTTTATGTAGATTGCACATCCACCACCCCTTTTTTTTTGTCTGGAGACAGAGTGGTGATACCGCAAGGTGCCAGAGCAGAGATGCTAAAAAGATTACATGATGCTCACCAAGGGATCCAAAGATCAAAAGCTAATGCCAGAATGGTCATGTACTGGCCAAGAATGTTTAAAGACAGAGAACAAATTGTTGAAAGTTGGAAAGTGTGTCAAGAAAATCTTCCAAGCAATCAAAAAGAAATATCGTAGTCCCACCAGATTCCTGAATTACGCTGGTACAAGCTAGCTGCGGACAGTTTTGACTTTAAAGGAAGATCCTTTTTGCTGTTTGTAGATTGTTTTTCAAAGTATCCAGTAGTTCTGTGACTGCAAAATAAAACATCTAGCACAATAATTGCAAAACTTAAGTCAGTATTCTCGAGGCATGGGATACCAAAAGAAATGGTCACAGACGACATACCTTCCTCTAGTAAAGAAATACAATCTTTTGCAGCACAGTGGGGAATACAGTTGATCCATTCCAGTCTAGGATACCCACAGTTGAATGGTCAGTCTGAGAGAATGATTAAAACTGTAAAACTGATCTTTAAGAAGACATCCTACACTGGAACTGGCCCACATTTAGCACTCTTGAGTCTACAGAACACTCCCATTTCAGGTATGCAATACTCGCCTTTTCAGCTATTAATAGGCAGAGTGTTAAGAAGCACCTTACCAGAAGCAAGACAGGTACTTCAACCACATGTACCTAAAGGAGCCCATCACAAACTTAAACTACTACAAAAGAAGCAGAGGGAGTATTACAACTACAGTGCCAAAGACTTATCCATACTACATCCAGGAGACAGAGTATGTATGGAGACAGCTCAATGATGGCAGCCAGTGACAGTTGAGGACACCAGACCTGAACCCAGATCATACACCATTGTTACACCAAGTGGTGCACATTTTTGCAGGAACAGATATCTGAGACGCGACAGGACTGTTACAACAGCCGCTGAAGCAGCAAATGGTAAACAGGTGATAGAGACTGGTGACACTTCAGAACAGAGTGTGGAAGTGCCTGAGATGGAACCTATTTAGCTTCCAGAATCAGAAGAAGGCCAAGGCAAAGAACCAAGTTTAATACCAGAGTCTCTTACAGGTGTACAGAGGCTCACTCAAAGAGGAAGGAGAGTGAAAATGCCTGTCAAGTATAATGACAATGTTTTAGGTTAGTGGTACACACCTGAATTCATCAAGTGTGAGTGTTGGAAACTTTTCCTTTGGACATTTTGAAAGATTCACTATCCTTAGGTGTTAAAGAGACTCTAAAGTGGACATCTGAAATGTTTGAATTGTTTGTGGGCATTGCAGTTAAAAAAGTGGGATGGAATATATGCTGTTGTCTCTTTAAGACTCCTTCAGTATGAGTCATGCACTCATTAAATAGAGTGCATGTGTAACCAGTTTGAGCCAGTGTGACCAAGTCTCCAAATTGTCTGCTGAGCTTACTTAGTTCTGTTATGCAGTTGAAAAATAAATATAAAATAGTTGTTTTACTTAAATGAGTCTTGGAATCTGCTGTGATCCTGGTCCTGTTTGCTATAATGGTCTCCAGTGAAACTCTGCAGAAACTAAAGAAAGAATAAATCAAGGGTATCAGAAAAGTATACAACAGGCAGGATACAATAGCACTCCTAAAATTGGCTATCAGAATCACATAAAGTAAGGAACCATAATGTTGATGTCTGCTTCAAGATGTTATTCTTGTACATTCAGGAGTACACAGCAATTGCAAGTAACAGGCATTGGTTACTCTGCAAACAATATGCCTACCACCATGCACAGGTGCCCGGATGCTTCGACCAGGTAGATCTTCATCAGGGGGCATATTGTTTGCAGAGTCACCAACATCTGTTACTTTCAGCTGCTGCGTTCTCTTGAATGTGCAGTGTTTGCCTGAGGAGTGCTCCTTCCCTCAAACGGCAACCGGATTCTACACTGAAACGAGTGTGCATTCCTGGCATACACTGTTCCAGGCATCTACAGCTCTTTCAGTGAAGAAGTACTTCCTCACATCCTTCTTAAACTCCCCTTCCCCCCCCCAAGATTTATTGCATACCCTCTGGTCCTCGTGTTGTTTCTCCTTTGAAAGAGAGTCCGCTCCTGCACCCTGATTACCACCATACCTTGAGGTACTTCTAGATCTGTATAATGTCCCCTCTTGATCTCCTCTCTTCCACATTGTACATGTTGAGATCCCTCAGTCTCTCCTCATAGAGCTTTTAGTACAACTCTGTCCCATTTTAGTTTCCCTCCTCTAAACTGCCTCCACCCCACGCCCTAACTTTTTTGGTTTTTAACTCAGTTTTATTATAACAGTGCAGGCAGTACAGCAACATGTATTACATAGTTCTGGTTACAATTTCACATCTTACACAAAGGTTTTTGTTAACACTACTAGCAATGTACATTTAGATAATGTCAGCTTCTAGAAAATGTCCTTTCTGAGGTGTAGCCTCCAGAACTGGACACAATACCCCAGGTGGGGTCTCACCAGTGAGTGAAATAGTGGCGACACCACCTCCATCCTAGCATCCAATTGGCACTACCCACTGCTTTGTCACACTGCCCTGCCACTTTCAGGTCACCAAATATGATATCCCTCAGGTCCCATTCCTGCTTAGTGACTGTCAGTACCTCCTGTACTTCCTTACATACTGTGCTTCGGCTCCTAGGTTCAAATACCCTAGCTGCATTATTTTGCACTTCTTGGCATTGAACCCCAACTACCACAATCTTGAGCACTCTTTGAGTTTCCCAAAATCCCTACACATTTTCTCCACCCCTTCCCCAGTGTTCACCCTATTACAGATTTTGGTGCTATCTGAAAAAAGCTTCTGTTCTGGTTCCTATGCAATATCGCTTATGAAGACATTGAAGAGGATTGTCCCAATACTGAGCCCTGCTGCACCCTGCTGGTTATTCTCCAATCATCAGAGTGAGGGTGCGGATAACCACCACCCTCTGTCTCCTATCTGTTAACCAGTCTCTAAGACAATTCACCACTTTGGATCCCACCCCCATAGGTTCCTCCATTTCTTTATCAGTCTCCTGTGTAGCACGTTGTCAAAGCCCATTTTAAAGTCCAAATAGGCCATGTCCACTGCCCTCTCTTGATCTATTTTCCTGGTCACCCAGTTGAAGAACTCAAATCAGATTTGTCTGGCATGAGCTCCCCCTATAAATTAATGCTGCCTGTGGTCTTGCAGCCCACTGGATTCAACATATTCTACTAATCTTTCCTTTAAGAAGGTTTCCATTAATTTCTTCCTGATCATCCTATAGTCCCTAGCCCCTTCCCTGCTGCTGGTGTTATGTACCGTAGAAGGACTACATCTGCTCTCCTCCAGTGTTCTGGAACCATGTCTGTTTCCATACAGCTGTTGAATAAGGCTATCAGTTGGGCAGCCAGCACCTCCTTGAGTTCCTTTAGTACCCTTAGGTGTGTCCAATCCAGTCCCATAGCCTTGTCCACTTTTAGTGCTGAATGTCCATTCAGGGCTCTTTCTTCCACAAAAATAGACTTCTGTCCATCTTTCCCCCTTCTTTGTTCCTGCTGCTCCCTGGTGGTCTGTGCCCCTTCCCTCCACAGTGAAAACTGAGCAGAAGTACCAGTTCAGGAAGTTCCTTGTCAGAATGGACATTCTGGTTTGCATGGCAGCAACCACTTGAAGAACTGCTTTCAGCAATTTTTCTACTCTGAGAGTTGCTGCCCCTGGGAAACCACAGTTAAGGGCATCAGGACTGGCCCATTGGTGCAGCGGTGACACTATTGCTCACAATGCCAGTGACCCAGATTTGGAAGCGAGCTTGAGTTGTCAATGGCCAGCCGGGGGGGGGGGATGACTGACTGTCTCAGAGGACCCTCTCCACCTCCAGGGAGGGAGATCCATGAGCTCTGCTGCGGTAGTGCCACCTGGATGGTAGTGCAAGCACAGCCATGATGGGTGGGTGAGGCACCTCCCCGAATGGCACGTCTACATGTTTGTGTGGAGACATCCACTCAGACCTAGCCCACAATGTGCCCTGGGTGGGGAGCAAGAGAAGAAAATCCCCTGACTGCTATAGGATGCAGCTGCCACTCTCCTTACAGGCCCCGCACCGCTTACTGGACTGCCAACTGCCACCAAGCTAAACTTCTCCCAAGCTTTGGGAATCCAGGAAGCTCTGCCATGGGGGGGGGGGAGACAAACCATGGAGCATCACAAGGTCAAAGGTAAGTCTCAGAAACAGTGGGTGACAGGGCTGGGGGGGAGTCTGAGCATACAGGGTGCTCTCGTTAACCTTGCCTGCTCCCTTCCTCACTCACTGTGCTGGCATACTAACCTGTGAAGCCTGCACAAGTAAGAGTAGGGGTTGCTACAGGGGAGAGTGCAATGTTCACAATGCGGCTAAGGCCATATAAGGAATGAAAATTGCTTTGCAAACTACACATTTTCTAATTAAATAATGTGTAGTATTACCCAAATTCAGAAAAAGTAAAAATAATGTTTAATGAAAAGTGTGAAGGTTTCCTTTTAAATAAAACTGAAGTTTACAAACCTAACAGTTTTAAAGTTACAGTTTTTGAAATGCGATTATAAAATAGTACAAAAATTCATTTTTGGAAATAGAAGATACTAGTGGTAGTTCTGTTTAAGAATAAACACAACAGGCGCTTCAAGGTTTGTATACTCTTTGTCTGTATTCCTGTTTATCACAGAACACTCCCTTCATGGGTGATGAAGGAAAACTTTGCTGGTGGCCTGTCCTCTAACACAAATGAATGCAGTTTGGAAGGCGTCTCCTGCAAATATGGCCATAATACTACTAAGTTCATACAAAGAACGGTAAGGAGCGAGAAGACTTTTAGCCTGAAATTGCTCCAGTAGAGGCTTAATGTGTATAGTACTGCTATGTGTCCCCAGTTAATATTTACCTGTCACATTTATTTTTAAACCCAGTCTTTGTGTTACTTATTATTATTCCTTTTTACTGCTCTTTCTACTAGCTGCTATTTGTTCACACATTACTGCTGTTTCTAGCACTTGCCTATTCACTATATGCACTTATTCTACTTGTCCTAATCATATTTCAAGCTCCAATTACTGCACATTCGATTGTATTTAATGTATATTGTTTATATGTGTACTTCCGTTTGCCTGACATTTCAATGACTGTATTTATCGTATTTCTCCTCTGTTGTATTATAGTTTCACTGCTTTCTAAATGGTTGTTTCATTTTACTGGTAATGTACTGTAAATACTGTATGCCTCCCCTACCCCTTCCCCCAGGACCCACCGGGAGATGAGCAACTTGTTGTTCGGTGTGCTTTTCTGGTGAAGCTTTTCAATAAATACATTATTATCTCTAACGGTAGGGCATTCCGGGAGTTAATAATTCACTGAGATAAGTAGTGTTTTTTTTTTAATGTACTGTATGAAATGTTTTACCCATATTCTGATATCGTTTTGGTTAAGGACTGAGAAAACACAACAGTCAATAGGGTTTGGTTTTGAGGCGTTTGAAAACCCTGAAGATGGCAAAGGACACTGTGATGGCAAGTGCCAGAAAGATTATTGATGAGTGACAGATCCATTTAGACAACGCAGGCATGTCTTAAGGCAACAGATCGCATGGTTACATAGGTAGACAGTCCCATGGACATGACTTTCATTGTGGTCAGGAAGCATGAAGGGGAGGCGATGGATGTTTCTAATCCAGAAGAGGTGGATATGTGGTGCTCGTGGTGGTTCCAGGGATTAGTACAACAGAGACAGAGGCCAGGTAGGTTATGATCGACCTGTAGGGTCCTACAGATACAGCTTTGATAGTTCTGCTGCCTACAACAAGTAAAATCCTCCTGATACAATATTGGCCATCCTATGACTGTTGTTATAAAGATTTTGGGAACTTCATGGAATCACTGTGTAGTCCATACAGTTGCCATTGTTTTCAGTTTTGAGCTTGCCAGGCACAGTATGTATGCCAGTATGACAGCTTGTAACACAAGAATGCATATACTGATTGCTTTTTTTTAACATTTTAGATTAATAGACCATCAGTTTCAGAAGTGTTTAAATGTGCTGAAGAATTTTTTTAATTTTCTGTTTATGCACCTCCACTTCTCAGCGTGCATCTAGCTGACTCAGAAAGCCCCTCCTGGGGTAGTTTCCACCTAGTGTATAAAAGCAGGCTCTCCTAACACATCCACACACAGTTTTGTGTCTCAGCATGTGTATGGAACATCACAGGAGTGGAACAGGTGTAAGACTGGCATCTTAGGTGTCAGCAGAAGGAAGTAGGGAGGCAGGGACCCTGCCTGTCAACTAAGATAAGGTACCGCTTCACTGTTATTCTGACATTCACCGCTGGGAAGGGAAGAGGGTTAACGCAGGACAAAACTGGGAACTATTGCAACACCCTAACTAGGCTAGTAATACAAAAGGATTAAGATGGATGGAGGAAATTGGATAATTCCCTATCTAGGGTCAGGGTACAAAGGGAGTAAGCAAGCAGAAGTCTACTTAAAAGCCCAAGGGGAAGCAGACTGGTACTTATCTAGGGTATAGCAGCTGGGGATAATCAGGTAAAAAAGGGAAAGCAGTCCTATCTAGGGTAGGGTACACATTCTTTTTAAGGTACTGGGGGAGTAGATTTGGAAATTTTGGGATTGGTGCAGTGCAGTGGCTGTGGAGCAGCAGTCTTCAAGGGGACCTTCAGGAGACTGAGGAGCTGCCCCATCTGCATGCACCTGTCTGGGTTGAGATGGAAGGTCTCTAGACTCTGGGCAACATTGACTAGGATTCAGGAGGCCTCTTCCTCTACTCAGGGGCCACCAAGTCCAAAAGGAGGGCTAGTTAGACTATCATGGGCTCCAGAAGGATGAGGGTGGGGGTAAGAGAACACATTCCTTAACCTGTACCGCTAAAGTGCTGGAATGGGACTGCCAGGATGAGGCACCCATGGTAGTGGCAAGAAAGGATGTGGGGGTTCTTCAGAGTGGAGTCCCCAAGGTGGGTGGAATCAAACACCAGTGGAAAAGAAAGCAACTGCTGGTGGGGGAGTCAGTCATCATGGGAATAATTTTGGGAACACCATGGGAGGGAAAGAAGGAAGTGAGGTGCCTACCTGGCACCTCAGCACAGAGGGATAGGGAGCGGATTCTTAGGATTGCCAGGGCAGCGGGGCAGGAGGGGGAGATAGATGTCACTGTCCATCTAGGAACAAATTACCTCACAGAGGAGGCAGCCAGGATGGTGCATAACAGGTTTAGGCAGCTGGGGAGGGGCCTGAAGCAGGTAGCACACACAGTGGCCTTCACTGAGGTGTTACCTGTGCAAGGCTAGGGGAGGAGAGGGCATGCCACACCACGCACTTTAACAACTGATTGAAGGCATGGTGCAGGGAGGAGGGGTTTGGCTACATCGGGGACTAGGGTCCTGCCTGGATGGAGGCCTGTACAAATGGGATGGCCTCCATCCATTCAGGAGAGGAACGGTAGCCCTGGGCTGGAGGTTTAAATACTACTTCAGTGGGTATTTAAACTAGCCAAGTGGGTGGCAGAAAAAACCCGTGAAGCAGTGACTGCCCCCCCAGATGTTAGAGCAGCAGTGATGGCTAGCTCAGGGGAAATTAATTCCCCATCGGTAGTGGTGAGTAGGGACAAGGGGAAGGAAGGGACAGGAGAGTCAAGAGATGGAACTAGGGTGCAGGAAAATACAAGGGAGGGTCGGGAGAGGTAGGATAAAAAAGGAAAGGACAGTATCAGTGAAAAAAGAAAGGTGAAGGATGGGCCCAGGAAGGGAGAGCAAAGCAGGTACAGGGAGGGACAAAGGGAGTGAAGAGCCACGTGTGCCAACACAAGGAGCCTAGGAAACACAATTCCTGACCTTGAAGCTACCACTGCAAAGGCAGACCTGGTTCTGGTGGCCATAACAGAGTCATGGTGCACCGACAATGACAGCTGGGGAGTGGCCACACTGGGGTAAAATATGTTTAGGAAGGATTGGGCAGGGAGAAAAAGGGTGTTTATATTTAAAGAGATTCACCAAGATAATACAATTAGCCTCAGCACCATACCTATCAGTGTCTTGCCACCAGAGGATCCATATAAAGTTAAGATGTCCGTGAAGTTTGAAGTAATTAAAAAGCTACATCGCTCGTAAAATTGCATAAACCAGGTCCCAAGGACTTCCTGTTTTTTTGCTGCCGCCCACGCTACGCCCCCATGCTCACTAGCGTGATGATGAGATGCCAGTGAGGGCACAGGGGTGTACTCCATTATATGCAATGGGCAGCAGCTTTTCCATCTGTTTTAAATGATATAATGGCCACTTGACAATGAAACGTGAGCATCGGTCGACTAGTTGTCCGGTGCTCACGTTTCATAGCCAAGTGGCCATTGCAGCATAACCTCATTTATCCAAATGTGCTGGGGGACAATAAAATTGTTTCAATGAATGGGGTTTTGGATAAGTGAGGGAACTTTACATTTAAGTCTGTTAAGCTGGGAGACACACCACAGTTTTGGATAACCGAGAGTTTCGGATAATTGAGGTTTGGATAACTGGGGTTTTACTGTATATCATTTAAAACAGATGGAGAATCTGCCGCCCATTGCATATAATGGAGTGTGCCCCATGCTCTCACTGGCATCTCATCATCACACTAATGAGCACGGGGCGGAGCATGAGTGGCAGCAAAAAAATGGGAAGTCCTTGGGACCCAGTTTATGCAATTTTACGAGTGATGTAGCTTTTTAATTACTTCATACTTCACGGACATTTTTTTTTTTTTCCTCAACTTTCTTTCATTCGCCGGACACCCTGAGTAACTCTCTCCAGCTACCCCTGTGACCCCGACTCTGCCTCCCTGTCTGAAGCCCACACATCCAGGCCACTCCAGCCTGGCGGATCCTCCAGCTCTGAGCCACCCGAGGTGGGACCACCTTACGCCCTGGCACTCTATCTGAAATCCAGTGTGCCAGACTGAAGTTGGGGGGGGTCCCTGGATGGTGAGCCCAATGGTGGGAGTGTGGTCAAGGCACAGGAGGTGCCTTTGCTATCCTCAGGGCCAGAGTTTTTCTCTTTCTTTCCCCCAGGTGCACAGCCGTGCAATGACGACAGCACGGATCCCCATAGACATCCGCCGTGTTCCTCCCACAATGTGCTCCTGCACTAGTAGTACCCCCGGTCTCCACCGGGGGTCTCTACTACGCTGGAGAAACCCCGGAGCCCTCCCCAGAGTGAGGAGAGGAGAGCAGTCCTCCGGATACTCAATCTTCTCCCTCCCCTGCAGACCCCAGCACCCGAGCTCATTCCCAAACACGGGTTGCCGGCATGGCACGAGGTGTGGTGTCCAGCGCCTCAACCCTCAGTGCCACCGGGCCTGCTTCTTCATGAACATCTTAACTTTATATGGATCCTTTGGTGGCAAGGCACCGATAGGTATGGTACAGGGGCTTATCATTGTGTATCTCTTTAAAGGAAGGTGTTAAGGCCAAAGAAATATTAGGTCACAGCAGAAAGTGGGGCTGGGGGTTCTTTGGTTTCAGATGGGGTCAGGGGCCTTTATATGCATAGGGGTGGTTTACAGGCCACCAGCACAGAGGGAGGATATGGACAGAGTTTTGGGGAAGGCCATAGGTAAAATGGCAAACAAAGGGGAAGTAATAAATAGGTGACTTTAATCTGTCGGATGTGGACTGGAACATCCAGGCCACAGCTACAACTAGGAGCAGGTTCATCCTAGACTTCTTGCAAGGGGCATGTCTCAGTCACCTGGTTACAAATCCCACTAGGGATGGGGCTGTGCTGGATCTAGTACTTACAAATGGGGACAGCACTACAGACGTCGCACTGGGTAGCCCCCTGGGTTCAAGCGATCATCGTACAGTGTGGTTTGACATGTGGATTTGGCAGGAGAAGAACCATACTAGGGTGAGGGTCATGGACTTCAGGAGAGCAGATTTTAAAGAAATAGAAGACTGCCTCAGGAGATACCTTGAATGGGGGAAATCCCAGAGATGGGGAGGGGGTGAAGGCACAATGGAATAGAATAAAGGTCGGAATAACTAGGGCAATGGCAAGCTGTTTAAAGATAACAAGCAAGGGTAAAAAGACAAAAGATGCCAATGTGGTTGTTAAAGGAAGAGGCAAAGGAAGTAAAGGAGAAATAAACAGCTTTTTTTGTTTTTATTTAGCTATTTGGTCCCCGTCACCTCCTCCCACCAACTGGTGATGGGGACACACATGTATTTTTACAGATTTTCTTCCCTAACCCCCCCCCAAGGCCCCAGCACACAGTCGTGCAAGTGTGTGGAGGAACACTTCGCACCCCATGGTGCCAGGGATTGGTACTGAGCTGTCCTTTCAACATCTTCATAAGTTATTACGGAGAAACTGGAGGGGAAGGTGTGTCTGTCTGAGGATGACACAACAATCTGCAACAGGGTGGACACACAGGAGGAGGCTGAAAGAATGCGAAGAGATCTGGGAAAACTAGAGGAGTGGTCTAGAGAGTGTCAGCTGTGTTTCAATGCCAAAAAGTGCAAAGTCATGCACCTACGGCAGGGAAACCCAGGGGCTGTGTATAAGATCAGGGTGATGCACTGAACAGTTACCAAGCAAGAAACGGGCCTTGAGGTGATCATATCAGGCACTTGGGTTAAATCCCAATACTAACACTGTAGTGCAGCATGAGGGGGGTGCTGCACTCCTGAGGTGCCGTCTTTCAGAGGAGACATTAAACCGAGGTCCCATCTGCCTGTTCTGGTGGTTGTTCAGGTGGACATTAAAGATCCCATGGCACTTCTCGAAAAGAGTAGGGGAAATTGTTATTATTATTCAAAACCAGAAATACTAGGTAAAAAACCTTCATATATTACCACATACATGTAGTACAGCAATAAGCAAAGCAAAAAAAGAACATTCAACTTAGTCACAATACGATTGTTATATACTCCTACAGCATCTTAAAGAAAAAAAAACTGATTTGATATCAATCATTCATAATACTATCTTATAGGCAATAGCCCCCAAAAGCTAAACCATCTTAAGACAAACAAAAACAGGGGTAGACCTCTTCTGCTGAACGTCCCACCCAAGTCACATCTTTCCATAAAAAATCACATACAGCTTGCCCCATGGTATTGTTTTCATATTGATAAATTGTATCTAATTCAACCTGAATTTTCAAAAACACATCTTGTATTGCAATATCTACTTTCCGAAGGAACCTCAAACAGCGAACTTGCCACAAGGACCACTTGATGCAGGCTAGAATAACATATAGCGTGTTTTTCTTCCATTTGCCCCATTCTGGAGGAATCTGTCCCAATACTAATATTTCATAAGAATATCTTGAAATACACTCTTACCCCAAAAAGCAGCCAAATCCCTCCAAAAATGTCTTAACATATAAACATTCAAAAGATAAATGTGATATGGTTTCTATCTGCCCTGCACACTGTGATTCCCCACAGATCCTTTCTGCCACCTTTTTATGTTTTTGGTTTCCCCTCACATTAAGCTTCTGGTGGCCACAAAGCCATACCATATCCTACATTTTCAACAGAATTCGTAAATTTCAGATTACTAATTATATCGTCACAGACAATACCTGTCTGAACTTGAAACATGGGTTGTTCCCTATAACATTTCTCCAGTATTGATGCATAAAATTTCTTCTTATCCTTAGAGATAAATTCAGATAATTCAATATCCGATTATCTAATATATTTCAGGGTGGTTTGCACATAACCCGGTAACTGTTTATCTGTACTATGCCACCTTTCTCTCCCCCCCATGCTGTAAGAAACTGGCTGCCCCATAGTTCCATACACTTTTGTCCCATACCTTCCATTTTCAATATTATAGGTTTAATGTTGGAATAAAAAAATTTCCTTAACAAAAATACCAGAGGGTGCAACGTATTCAGACCACCTGCTTTCCATGACCTATAAGTGTGAGCTCTTTTTACATACGAACATATGAATCTGCCAAGAGAAACAGACCACCCAGTCTATCTAAGTCTGCTCGAGTGTGCAGCTAGCACCCCCAGTTTGCAGCTGCCCCACCCTCCCATTTGTCATCCCACTGTCGCCCCCACCTCCCCCACCCTCACTCTCCCCTTCCCTGTCCCATGCCCTTTTGAAACTGTTCACAGATTTACATGATACCACCCATTCTGGTAGGGCATTCCATTTTGCTACCACCCTCTCTGTGAAATAGTGTCTCCTCATTTCCTTCCTAAATCTTCCCCCCTCTATTCTTAGCACATGCCCCCTGGTGACCCTCCCCCTCCTTAACTTAAAGACCCCATCTGCCCCATCCTTATTGATTCCCCTCAGATACTTGAATGTCTCTATCATGTCCCCCCTGTCCCTTCTATCCTCCAGGGTGTGCATATTCAGGTCTCTCAGCCTGCTGTCATAGTTTGTCCCTTCCATTCCACATATCATCTTTGTTGCCCTCCGCTGCACCCCCTCCAGTAGCCTGATATCACACTTTAGGTATGGCCTCCAAAACTGCACATAATACTCCAAGTGCGGCCTTACCAGTGACCTGTAGAGGGGTAAGATCACCTCTCTTCGCCTGGACGAAAAAACCCTTGCCATGCACCCCAGCATTTTGTTTGCTTTTGCAGCTGCTCTCCTGCACTGGGCAGTGTTGTCCATGGTCCCTGTTATCATTACCCCTAGGACCTTCTCCTCCTCAGTGTTCCCCAGCTTAACCCCTCCCAGCCAGTATTCTCTCCTTGGGTTCTTCACCCCAAAGTGCATAACCTTACATTTCTTTGCATTGAACCCCAGCTGCCACCTCTCTGACCACTCTTCTAGCTTGCTTAGGTGCCCCTGCAGCTGCGTCCATCCCTCTTCTCTATTCACCACTGCTCCAATTTTGATGTTGCCAGCAAACAGACTTATCTTGCTCACCACCCCATGTGCAATGTCTGATATGAAGAGCCCAAACAATACTGGCCCCAGCACAGAGCCCTGTGGCACCCCACTCGTCACCGGCCTTGGAGTTGAGAGCTCCCCTCTCACCACCCACCGTTGCAGCCTCCCATTCAGCCAGCTCGTAATCCAGTTCATCATTTTTGCCCCTACCCCTACACCAGTTAGCTTCCCCCCAAGCCACCCATGAGGCACAGAATCGAAGGCCTTGCTGTAGTCCAAGTAAAGAACATCCACCGCATGACCCTTATCCAGTTCAACTGTCACCCAGTCATAATATCATATCAGGTTGGTTTGACAAGACTTACCTGAAACAAACCCATGCTGCCTCACATCCTGGAGGCCATTGTCCTCCAGGTATGACACCAGTCTTTCCTTTAGTATTGTATCCATGAGTTTGCACACTATGGGGGTGAGACTTACCGGGTAATAATTACCTGGTTTATCCCTTGGTCCGCTCTTGTGTAATGGTACTACATGTGGCATCCTCCAGTCCAGTGACACACATCCTGACTCCAGTGAGGTGCTGTACAGATCCGCCAGCAGCTCCGCCAACACACCTCCACTATCTCCCTCAGCACTCTGGGGTGGATACCATCCAGCCCTGGTGTCTGGTCTACCTTCAGTGCCCTCAGTCCCTCTAGGACTCTACTTGCCTCAATTCTTCCATCTGTTGCCTCCTCTCCCCCTGTCCCCACCCTGTCAGCTAGTGGGTCCTCCATCTTTATTTCCCTTACTGCCTCCCCATTCGACAACACCAGATCAAAAGTGTTTTTTAGCCTAGAAGGTACACTAACCAACTGTGTCAGGAGACCCTCCTGGATTGCATCCAGGAGCACTTGCTCTCTAGCACTGGAGGTGACTGGAATGCTCCAGTCAACCCCCGGCAAGTTGAAATCCCCCACGATGACCACCTTCCCTTTTCTACATACCTTTCTGATTTGTCCTGCTAATTCCCTGTCAGGCTCCTCAGACTGGGATGGTGGCCTGTATACCACCCCAAACCTCAGTTTCCTACCCCCTTGAATCTAGGAGCTGCAACCAGATTGCCTCTGTTTTCCTTTCTTCCCCCTCGTCTCTTGTGCATTTGATCCCGTCCCTCACATTGACTGCCACCCCACCACCCCTCCCTTCCTTAGGGTCCTTCCTGTATACTTTGTATCCTGGGATTGCCAGATCCCAGTCCCGGTGCCCAGTTGCCCACGTTTCTGTGACAGCTGCAATATCCACCTTCCACACTGCTAAGAGTGCCTGTAGCTCAGCAGATTTGTTGCCTAAGCTTCTTGCATTCAGCGGAGACCACCCTCCATCCTGCCCCCTTCCCTTCATTGGCCTCCATTTCCTTCCTTCTACTCCCTCCTTTTTCAGCCACCCTGAGTCCTTCCCTGCTAGCGTGGGGGTTAGGCTCCACTCTATCAGATCCCTGCCTACCTGCTGTCCACTTGCCACCCCCCATCTAGTTTAAATGCACCTTTGTCGCAATATACCTCCCCAGTCTTTGCTTTAATACCTCCTTCCCCTCCTCACTCAGGTGCAGCCTATCTCTTGCAAACAGATTATTATTATCCCAGGTACTGCCCCAGCCACCCACAACCCCATATCCCTTAGTTTGACACCATTCTACCGACCATGTGTTCAACTCCCTAATCCTCTCCTTTCTCACTGTGCTTGCACAAGGTACTGGGAGCACTTCAGAGAATGCCACAGACTCCCCCAGTCTCCTCACACAACCGTCCCACTTCCTCAGTCCTCTCCTTCGTTACCCCCACCGTTTCCCCACTAGATCATTTGTCCCCACATGTACCACAATGTGTGGTTTCCTCCTACCCCTCCTTATGCACTTTAGGATTGCCTGTCCTGCCTTGTCTGCCTTTAATCCTGGTATGGACTCCACCCATATCTGACTGTGCCTTTCCCCCTTGCTGCCCCATCTGATCCCATTGAATATGGAGTCCCCCAACACTAGTACATCTTCCTCCTCTTTCTTTGTGTCCGTCACCACCCCCCCCCACCCAGGTTTTCATTTCTGGGGCCACTCAAGATGGTGCTTTTACAGTGTGTCCCAGTGTCTTCCCCCTGCCCTTCTCAATTGAGACTCCTCCCCCTCCTCTTGTTTGACTGCCAACCTTCTGCTCCCTCCTCACCTCTCTGAGTATTATCCCTCCCCCCGCCATGCCATACTCAGTCTCTCCACTAGTAATGCCCCTCTCTCCCTTCTCTTTGTGAGTACTATCCCTTGTGCAATCTCCTCCTGTGTCCTCTTTCCCATGTGATGCTAGTATAGCAAACTTGTTCCCTCCTCCCTTTGCCTTATTGTGTGTTCCCGCCTCCCTCCTGCCTACTGCTGCTCCTCTTTTTCTAGGTCCTACTAGAGTCCACCCTTCATCAACTGGCTTCCTGTCTACTGTGCCTCCTCCCCCTGACTTCTTCCTTTCCCCACTGTTCCTTCTCTATGGTGGCCCCACAATACTCTCAGATGTCAGCCCTGCTACTGACGCAATCCTCCCCTCCTCCCTCAACCTCCCCAGCTCCCTGCCAAGCCACTGAACCTCTTCCTCAAGCCTCCTTAGCCTGTGGCATATTGGACACCCTCCCATCCTCCACAGTATGTTCATTTGCATTGCTGCGCCACAACCATTGCACCCTACAATCCTACTCATGGTCCACACTACCTATACTGCCTCTCCACACCACTCTCCCTACAGCAAGTAGAATTAACTAATCCTAGCCCAGCCTCTAACAGAAATTGTTATCCTAAATGCCCTTGCATGCAGCATAAGACAGTCAACTACAGTACTAACTGGAAACTACAATCCTACTCGTAAGGACTATAGATCTACTCACACATTTTGTATATTTATATGTCCTTAAGACTTAGCTCATATGGCTGTTCCTTGTTTCCGCCTTCCTGGCTTGTTCTGAGGGATCAGATCAGTTTGCAGCTCCCCAAACTCCTCCTGCACAGCCTTCAAACCCAATCCCCAGTGGTATTTGACTATTTAAGAAAGTCTGGTGGAATGGGTGGGTGGGAGGGCTTTACAGTCACTCCAGCCACAGAAGCCTTTCAGCTAAATTCTACTTTAAGTAAATTAAAAATAAAATAAAACAATATTCAAAACTTACAAAAATTCTATATATATTAACTCCCTCAACAGCAAGTAGAATTAACTAATCCTTCTCTCCTGTAGTTTAAAAAACAATAGCAAAACTTACAGAAATCTTCTCCACAGCCAGCAAGAAGACTTAACCAGTCCTTCTCCCCTGCAGTTTGATGGCTTAGTTAGAACTTTACAGGATTAAGTCAGCTTCCCCATAGAAGCAGGAAAAATAAACCCATTATCTTCGTATGCATAGTATATGGCAATAGATACACATGCAAGACATACAAAAACAAAGGAGCAATATAAGCCCTTATCAAAAATGCCCTCGTTTTTTTTCATCATTTTCCATGACTTCCAGACCTGCACTTTATCAGATGCTTTATTATATGTTAGTTCCCAATTTAATAACGTCACTGCCATTGTACCAAAAAACAAGCCTAACATTTTAATCTGCCCTGTTAATATTGGGATGGGGAAATCAACCTGCCTAGGGACATTTCCTAACCTCATCAGTTTACTTTTACCCCTGTTCAACTTTATTCCAGTACTGTCTGTCAAACCTTTTAATAATGCTATCACCTATCTCCCAGACTCCAAATCTGCTAACACCACAGTGCACTCATCTGCATATACGTAATTTTCCCCAAACCAACTCCTACTTTATTACTAATAAGTCTAATCTCTGCTGTTTCTTCTATAAGTCTCAATACGGGCTCTAACCCAAATACATATGAAAGCAGACTTATAGGGCACCCTTGATGAACCCCATTTTTTGAATAAACCGGAAGCTCGAAATGCCCATTAATAAGGGGAGTTTCTTGAGCCTCTCTGTAGATTGTTTACAACAGCACAAGAATCTGGTTGGGAATACCATAATGCTCAAGAGTGGACCATATGTGATCCTGCCTTATCGCATCAAATGCTGTCTCCCGATCCAGAGTCATAATGTAACCATCTAATTTCATTTCCAAGCCTTGCTCTATAATTTCTCTGACATAATTCAAATTATGTATAATATTCCTGCCCAGTATTGCACAAGTTTCTGCAGGAATTTTTCATTTTTTGCCACTTTTGCCAGCCATACTGTCAAGATTTTCGTCAGAATCTTATAATCTGAAGACAGTAAACTGAGCATCCTCCAATTTTTTATATCCTGCTGATCTCCTGTTTTACAAAGAAAAGTTATTACCACATCATTCATACTAGGGACCAACCACTCTTCCTGCTGTATAGCCAAAAAATCTAACTGTAACCTCGGGGCTAAGATATCAACAAAAGTTTTATAAAAATCATTTGGAAAAGTCATCCAGCCGGCACAGCAGTTGGATTTCCACTTGCAATGCCAGCGACCCAGGTTCAGGAGTGGACTCGGGTTGCTGGAGGGCCGGCCGGAGGAGATAGGCTTGAGTGTCCCATGACAGCTCGCCTTCTCCAAGGCAAGGGAGGGGGCCATTGCCCGCTACTTACCTGACCCTGAGCAGAGGCTCGAGGTACAGCAAAGCCCTGCTTGCAAGAAGGGCTGGCCAAACATGCAGTGGACATCGGCTTGCAGTGCCTTGACATCAGGGCACGCGCTGCGTGGGGAGGAATGCAGGAGGAAAATGCCTACTGGCCCCGAGGAGACGGAGATCTGGGAGCTAGCCCTAATATGCAGCCACCTACCTGGTCACCTGGACCGACAAAAGTTGATTGTCGGGGTGTAGGAGCCCCACCTCATCCCCACCGGGGGGGGCAAACTGTGGCTCCATGGGGGACCAGCAATGGACCCAGGTAAGGTGGCTTGCAGGGGTAGACTCTGAGGATCTCCTGAGGATGTGGGGCTGACAGGGTGTAGGAGGGGATAAACAGAATTAAAAAAAAAATGATTTGGAATACCATGCTTTCCAGGCATGGTACGTGCAGATAATTTGGAAACTGCTTCTTGAATTTCTTCCAAACTTATAGGAGCTATCAAATCCTGCTCTTCCTGCACCGACAATTTTGGTACCTCTATATGTTGCAGAAAAAGACTCCTTTCTCCCCTTCTTTCCTTCCGAAAAGCAGCCTGTAAATGTTCTTGAACTATATGCTGCATCCCCCATCTATCCCGAATTATTTGCCCCCAGCCATCTCTTAAGGTTATAATAATAATAACTTTATTTTTAGAGCGCCTTTCAAACTATCAAGGCGCTTTGCATATCACATCACAACATACAATGCCAATTTCAAACAAATAAATAAAATAATTTCATTGGTTGTCATAGTTATTCTAGACAATGCCTGGGAATCCATACAATACAGATTTTCCTATTCTTTAGTCCCTCTTGTCAAAAACTTCTGCTGCTTTGCTGTTCTCTGTTCTTTCTCCTTATGATAACTGTACATTTTTTCTTTAATCTCGGAAAGTTGTACCATCAGATCTTGTCCTGTTAATCTCATCTGCATCAATATTTTCAACTATTGTGCCCTAAGACTCAAATATTTTAAATATTGAGTCCTAGCTCTATGATAGGACAGGGATATGAACAAATCTTTTAAATAATAATAATAATAACTTTATTTGTACAGCGCCTTTCAAGATATCAAGGCGCTTTAACAGTAAGAAGATGAAACAGAATATGATAAAATACAATGAAAAACAGATAAAATTCCATAGCTTCAATAAAATCAAAAAGAGTAGGCTTGGTGCCATAGATAGGTTTTTAAGGCCTGTTTGAATCCCCCCACAGTCGCGCACTCCCGAAGCTGACCAGGTAGAAAATTCAAAGGGTTGAGCCACATACATAAATGCATAGGCCCACAATGATTTTAAGGATACACTTGGAATCTCTAGCAACCCCTTGTCAGCCGAGCGGAGCGGTCGTCCAGGGCAGTAAGGAACCAGAACCTCTTTCAGGTAGTCTCTTAGTGTCTTCCCACCAGTCAATAAGACTGTCATATAGAAATTTAATATCTTCCCTCAAGACTAAAAACTCCAGTGTTTCCATTCTATATCCCTCCTCCTGTATCAAATCCATGTTCATCTTCCAATAACTTCTACCAATAGAAGTCACAGATTGATGCCCTATCAATGCCTGTACAGCTAGATGGTCCGAAGTCTCTAATGGCTGCACTGAGACTGTAACAGCTCCATTCTATCTGACATGAAGAAAAAATCTATTCTTGTGGACAGAGTTCCCTTGTAATATGCATGGTCCGGAGTTATCTGAAGAGTATCATAAACATCCCTTAAATTAAAAGTATTCAAAATCTTACATAGAGTGTTGGTATCACTATAAATCTTTGTGGTCTTCCTCCTCCAATCTCTATATGTCAACCTACAATTAAAATCCAACCCCATATAACCTGCTTAGAAGTATGTCAATATGGGGATAGTGAATGGAACAAAGTAGATCTTTCTGCCTTAGACTGAGGTACATAAATGTTAATCAGTCTGTAAGAAATGTTTTGTAAAAGAACATCCATTAATACGGCTCTCCCTGGATGTATATTCAAAACTTTTAATACTACCACTTCAAGACCCATAAACACAATCCCCAAACCTGAGCATTGATCCTCACCAATAGACCAAAGTGAGGGGCCCCACCTCCAATCCTTTTGTACTGTTGTCATCTCTGGGATCGTATGGAACCTAGTATCCTGGACAAAAAAAGCCTGCCCCTGTCCTGCCTTTAAACTAACAAAAGTAATAATCCTCTTTTTCGGAGACGTAATACTATTAACATTTGCAGTTATAATGGTAATGCCCCCGGCCATAATAGAGAGAAAGTAAGAACATCAAACACCAATAAGGAGAACATAAAGATCAAAAAACCCTAAAAAAAGAACTAAGCCATTTTTGCTTTTTTCATTTCTTAGGCTTCGGTTTCTCCCCTGATGTAGAGTCACCGACATCCTGTTGCACCAAAGTGACCAAAATCACATCACAGTCCCCCCCCCCATGTCATCGTCTTCCAATTCCATTAAAACCTCATATGAGTTAGCCACTGGTATACTTCCTGATTCTCCAGATCCTGGCAAAGACTCCATAAGTTTCTTTGCTGCTTTCGATCTGGTCACTCTCTGAAAGGAAGAGTCACTTGTTGTTTCTGAGGGTAACATTTTTTCCTTAGTAACCATTGCCCCTTGAGTGGAGCCTGTCATGAGAGAAGGCCCACTTCCTCTGGCTCAAAGGGGGTTGCTCTTGTCCCTCTGGTTCCTGTATTGAGCCATCCGCAACTCCCTGGGAGCCCAAGTCCACTGCTCTGTCTTCTACACCCTGGACCTGTGGTTCAGAATGGGGTATGATCTCAGGTCTTTGCTCCCTGATGTTATCAGACTCAGGACCAGATATTCTAGTACGCATTACTCTCTGGGGCACTGGTACCCCCACCTTAGGTTGTGACAAGAGTTCTTGCATCCTTAGCCTTTCCTTCTGCGCTGTTGCCACATAATCATCCGGTTCAATTTGTAAAGATGCATCCAAACTATTGTGGGCCACCCAGGAACAATTCCTGTTATGTGTGCCCTTGCTCTTCACATAAGTTGCATCTAGGAGACAGTCGATAGTGTGCAGCTATATGCCCTATTGCATCTTACATCCCACATTTCTGCTTTTCACAGACGTTAATGAGATGACCCACCTCCTCGCATTTATAGCAGGCACGGGGTTGACCTGGGTAGAAAATCACACCTCTGTCTCTTCCCAAGAATAAACAATTTGGCAAATGTTTGGTGATGCCTGATTCCTGAAGCAAAGTAATTTTATATCTCCAGCCCCCGGTCCATAAATGCTCCTCGTCCAAGATAGACTCCAGATATCCAGTCATCATACAATGCTGTTTTAGCCAATACCTGATATCAGACACATCGAATCCTTCATTACAAAAGAGCACAGTTATTTTTTTAACCTGGGTGTTGTCAGTGGTATTGCCAAAAAGGGCTTCCATACCGCAGTGTTTTTAAGGTCTGAATATAGCTTCCAAAACCTATCCAGGCCTACCGGATGCTTAAAACTGATATCAAAGATTGAATCACCTGGCATGTGTATCAGAGTGTAAATCTCATATGCATAATACTTGATGCTTTCCTTAAGCAAAACTCGACCCACAAAGAGCCTATCTGGAAGACCTGCCATGTCACCCCTATATTTTAGACACATAGCATTGCGTCATGTTGCTGGTGTTGATACATTACGTACATTATCAGGGAATAACCGGTCCCTTACATTAGAGCTCCATACAGTGGGGGTAGGTCTAGGAGGTACTGTTGCCTGCTCTGATGGGACAGATGTGTCTACATAAACTCTAGAGGGGTGCTCTTCCACCTCATCCTGTCTCACTCCCTGTGGGGGTGGAGGGGTCCATATCAACCAAATCTGAGGGTAATTCATTTTCTAACACAATTATTTCTTCTAAAACCAGATTGAGACCAGTATCAGAGATAGATCCTTCCACCATCACCTGTTGCTGACCAGGGGTAATCTGGGACTCCATAGAAGTCTGCACATTAACCTCTAGACCCTCCCCAGCCACAGTTTGACTTTCAGTATTAACAATTCCCCCTAAAGAAATCAGGAGATTAGCATCCCAGCCAACTCCATCTGACATTCGTTTCCAACCTGCACTCTGCAATGTTTGAGCTACCCAGGCCTGTTGTACCAGGGGAGGGCTTATAATGTGCTCTTGTTGAACTTTAGGGAGCTTCATCTTTCCTTTTACCCATTTCCCAGCTCCTTCCTTAGCAGGCAGTTTTTTTAAAGTCCCCACGTAGACACTCCAACGCTAAATGGGATACAATTCTCCTGCACCAAGTTATGATCAGTAACGCGCAGTGTTTTGAACCTTATTCTCTACTACTTTCTGATGTGTAACAGGGATCCCACCCTTCCCCAAAATGTTTTCGCTGCTTGTAGAGGGATAAACATCGTGGCTCCCATCCGAGAAAACTGCCACTGTAACGGTATTTACCTGCAGGCTCGAAGAGACGTTCTGAGCTGTTGCCGGCACTTCTATCGGTTTCTGATCTCCATCCTGCAGCTGTTTCTCCTCCATTTACTGTGGTGTGCTCCTGGCCTCCTGAGAAACCTGTATGGGGGCCATCTCTACTTCTCTTTGTCACAGTAGCAGAGCCTGCTCCAATAGGCTCTTTTTCTTCAAAAATCTCCTCTCTTCAACTGCAATTAGACGCTAAATTTCCCCTGCTGATTTCCGTTGATCTTCAGCCTCTACTCGAGGCCCTGCTGTCGTGGTATCTTGCAGGATCTCCACCTTCTGCTGTTTCAATATTTCTATCGCTAATACAAAGTTATCCTCTGTGCTATTCTCTATTTCCATCGGAGCCTCTCGCGGTACAGAGGTAGAGGAGGAGGAGGCCTGCTCCTCAAGCTCCTGGATGTCTTCCTCCATTGCTAGCTGCTTCTAGGTTTATTCAGAAAATCGTCATCACATGAAGAATGTGTACTGGGCAGCTAGGGAAGGACATCTGCTCCTTAAACGTACTATGATTGATCTGCTTATACAAGAATTTCCTACGTTGGCACATAATCATTCCAGCAGTTATTTGCCAGCTTTAAAGCTTTACAAAAACCTCCCTTAAATACTGGGGACTCGAATGAGACTTTTTCACCTATTTAAAGGGATGCTGTTATCCACTGAGGGAACCACGGACTGCAAGAAAGGTTAAGTAAAGGTGTCCATGGCCATTGCACCTGAGATAACACTGGCCGCAAGTTGGTTACCATATACATAACATTAAATGTAACAACAGGATTTATCATCCCTAAACCACATTGGAGGGTACAAAATATTTAATTTTAGGGTGTTCAACCTGCTCCCCCACACAGCCCGAAAAAAATACTATATAATGTGGCTTCTAAGACTCGGGGGGGGGGGGGAATAATAGACTGATATATAAACAGATAAGCAATAGGAACGTTTTTACTAAATGAACTCTCTTAAGTTTACTCATTGGCCAAGTGTTCCAGCTGTTCACCAGTCCTTGAGCATGATTAATTTTAGGCCTCTAATTAAGAATGTCTAAATTGTCTGATCCAAATAATACTCCTAAAATAGTTATTGGTTCCTGGGTTAGGGTAATGCCAGCTAATTCAGCAAGAGGTGATAATGGTTTCCCTAGCTGCCTTCCAGTGCATTTCCTCATAATAAGGGAGGTGCCTGACATTGCTCCAAATGTATAACAGATATCTATTACCTGAGTCGCTGAACCTGAATCACCTATGAGCACTGTGATGTCATCTGCATATGCCTGAGCTACCTCGGGAATAACATGTATCATATGTAAGAGTCAGGGTGGAATTAAGCACTCTCAGAAGGGGGTCAATACTAAAAACATATAGTAGGGGGCTGAGGGGGCATCCTTGATGCACCCCTCATTTGATATGAACCATTGGAATTCCATAATGAACAAGAACCTCCCACAGATACTGATGTTCTACCTTATCAAAAGCTTGCGTCTGCTCTAAAGAAAGAAGAAAACCTTCTAGCCCTCCAGTTTTATCTCGCTCTATTAATTCTCTTATTAGTAATAAATGATAGCTCATTTTTCTCTCTGGAATAGAGCAGGACTGTGTTGGAGAAATGAGGTAAATAGAAGCCTGAAATAATCTATTATGTAGTATTTTCAAAATAAGTTTAAAATCAGTATTGAGGAGACTAATAGGTCTTCAATTGGCTATCGCATCTTTCTCCCCTTTTTTATACAAAAATATTAATAAACCTCTTGTCATATCTAGAGGAATGGAGTCGTGATGTAACACGTATGTAAAAGCAAAGGCCAATTCTGTAGAAATTAAAGGGTCTAGGCTTTATATAACTCAGAGGTCAAGCCATCCAAACCTGTAGCTTTATTGGTAGGTAATGACTGGATGGCTACCTCAACTTCCTTGGCGGAAATGTCTTTGGTAAGCTCTTCTAAGATATAGGGGGGACAAACAGGAATGTGAGAGTCAGGTAAAAAATCCTTTGTTATGTGATAGAGAACTAGTCTGGGCAAAAAGGGTTGTAGTATGCAGTGACACGATTCAAAGTATATTATTTATATCCAAAAAAAATATGTGCCCATCAGAGTCTCTAAGGGAATTTATTTGTTTATATTTTATCATATCCTTACAATGCAGACAAGAACAAATAACTTCTGCCCTACCTTGTATACCAAAACTCTGCTGTTTTTGTAGACTTTCGTGTTGCCTGAGATGAAAGGCCTACATTTCTTGCTTTAACTGCTTAATTTGTACACTAAAATTATGAGTGGTTATTCTGGCTAAGGATTGCACTTTTTGAAGTTGTTGCCTTTGTGTAAGATAATGTGTGTAAGCTGTGTCCCGTCTATGCTTACTCATTAACTGCAAAAACTGTCTAAGTTCCAGCTAAACATCGCTCCACCAGAGGGCAGGAGTGTCATACATGTCCAGAACTTGTTTCTTGTGCTCAACAAAATACTGAATATTCTGGACCATCCCTGCAGCAGACAGAAGAGAAGAGTTAAACTTCCAAACACCTGGTCCCTGTATGAATGTGGTTGAAGATCCCAGATGCAGGTTTAATCATTTATGATCTGTGAATTCCACTTCCTTTTTTTTTTTTTTTAATTCAGTACGCTTTATTAAGTTTGATCATAACAATATTATGGTAGTAACATCATTATTCCAAAACTTCCTAAAACATCAAGAATTAATAACAAAGAACCTACACAAGGAAAATAAGTATCTGTTGTTCAAGTATTAAGGCTACAAAATGTAATCAGACTAACTTTCCCTCCGTTATCTCCTTCCCCCCTCCCCTATCATGTGATGCATATTAAACTATTCACCAAATAAACCAGATACCAGGGACTAAATAAACAACCAAATGAAAGATATACACATAATTTGTTAAACACGTGGATAACAGATGAGAGAGGAGAAATGGATACTAAGTACAGAGGGGCCCGTAGCCCATCATGTCTCTTAGTTTTTCTTTAATAACAGGGCATATAACTTACCCCATTTTTTTGTAAAGGAAAGTAAGCGTTGGTTCACCTGCGCTGTGAATTCCACTTCCATAACCTGTATGGACAGGATGTCCAGAGGTTCAGAGATAAAAAGAAATCTATCCTAGAGGCTAAGTGCCCTTTCTGAAATGTTGGACGGGCAACCTGATGAACAGACAGATAAGTATCTTTTAAATTTGATGTGGAGATTATGGATTTTAAAGTGGCCATGTCACAATAAACTTTATTAGTTGTGGTTTGCCTCCCTCTATCTTGTTTATCAATCTGCAATTAATATCACCCCCTAGTATCACCACCTGGGATGAAACCAAGTATGGTTGAATAGTTTTGAACAAAGCAATTCTTTCTGCCTTGGTTTGTGGGGCATAAACGTTAATAAACCTATAATAATTATTTGACATTTTTGTGTTCAAAACCAAAGCCCTACCTGGTACTAAGTCTCTAATTTTATTAAATGAACATGTATATCCGATCTAAATAAAATCCCCACCGTGGAGCAGGATTCTGCACCCATAGACCAGTAAGATGGGCCTACATGTCACATTTTCATAATATGTCCAATTTCTGAAACTGTGTGTAGCCTAGTGTCTTGCAAAAAGAGGACATTAAAATGATTAGACAAAACAAGCATTTGTCAATGCCGAATGTAGTCGCGCTGGCATTGGCAGTGGCGGAGCTAGAGGCGCATAATAGGAATGGCAGTGAAGTATTGAAGTGGTGCCAACCCCACCCCCACCCTGTAGAGAGTGACAGGCAGTGGGGTGTGCCTTTGGGTCATCAGGTATAATGCTCATGCTATTGTACCTCACCCTACCCTGTAGACACTGACAAGTGTCATGGTGTGCTTCCGGGTCTTTGGGCATTATACTTACCCCATTCCATAAAGAAATACTCTGATGTGGGTGCAGTATAGGAGTGTGGGGTGAAGTCTGTGGTCGAACAGTACAAGACACACGATACCCGTCAGTGGCTGCAGGGTGGGCATGGGGGTGGTAGAATGGCATGAGCATTACATCCAATGATCCCAAGTCACAGCCCTGATGCCTGTCAGTCCGTACTGGGTGGGGTGCTGCAGTTGGAAACCCTAACACCGTAGTCGTGTAGTGGTAGTTTCACTCTACATGTTCAACATGGGCTGCTTGGCAGGCCACCTCATGAAAAGCGGCACAATCACTTTGTTAGCTAAAAGCTGGTTTTGCACAGTGGCTGTGGCATTTGGTGACAGAGGGACAAAACACAGTTTTGGACAGGATGTGGAGAATGACAACTGTGTTGTTTATGAGAAGGCGTAAAAAATGGCAACATTGAAAATCGGGAGTGGCAATATGAAATATTGGTGAAGCAATGAACATGCATACAAACTGCACAGCAGACGTCCGCAACCCAATTATTTGTGGGAGTTTTTTAGGCACATTTTCAACATAAGTATTTTGGGACCTCCCCTCATGAACAGTAGCACTGTGATTTTGTTAATGTGTCCCAAAAGGTGATGTCCCACAGCGAGTATGCCATTGTGTGCCACAGTTGCGGGAACACGTTTTGGGCAGGCTGTGAAAAATGGCAGCTGTACTTTTGATAAGGAGGTGTGCACAAATGCCAGCGGTGAAAAATGGTGAAAATGGGGCATGAAAATATTGCAAATGTACGAAGTTACAAGGCTGGGTGGAAACTGCACAATGCACGCTTGCAGCACAGTCATTTTCTGGACTTTTGGCACCAAATTTTCCACATAGGCATTTTAGGACCTCTGCTCATGAACAGTGTCATCGTCATTTCCTCAAACTGCCCTGAAATCTGATTTCGCACAATGACCATGCGATTCTGCACTGGACATGCGAAAACACATTTCAGGCAGGATATGTAAAATGGCAGCTGTACTGTTCATAAGGAGGTGTGGAAAAATGCCAATTTTGAACATGTGGAGTGAAAATATTACAAATGCACTGTCACAAACGTGCGTGCAAACTGTGCAACGCACGCTCGTAAAACACTAATTGTATGGACTGTCAGCCCCAAATTTTCAACATAGGCATTTTAGAACCTCTGCTAATGAACAGTGTCACTGTCATTTCCATAATGTGTCTCAAACATGGATGTTCCACAGAGACCGTGCTATTCTGCGCCGGAACTGTGAAAACATATTTTGGTCAGGATGTGAAAAATTACAGCTGTACTGTTCATAAGGAGGTGCAGAACAATGGCAATGTTGAAAATCTGGACTGAAAATATTACAAATTCGTGAACTTACGACCATGCATGCAAACTGCGTAATGCACGCTCGTAACAAAGTCATGTTATAGAGTATCACCACCAAATTTTCAGCATAGGCATTGTAGAATCTCTGCTCATGAACAGTGTAACTGTCATTTTCATAATCTTTCCCAAACACTGATTTCCCACAGCAACCGTGGTATTGTACGCCGTAAGTGCAAAACCACATTTCAGCCAGGATGTGAAAAATGACAGCTGTACTGTTCACAAGGAGGTGTAGAAAAATGACAATGTTGAAATTCTGGCATGAAAATGTGAATTCGCGAAGTTACAAATTAAGTAGCAATTAGCAATACTGCAGCTCATTAAAAACAACCATTTTTTGATTTTTCCACCAAATTTGTAACATAGGTTTTTGACAGCCACCTCATGAACACTGCCACTATTCTTGCGTTAATCAGTCCCAAAAGGTGATTCTGCGCAGTGACTGCGAAATCATCTTTCAGGACCGATTAACATCATAACTGTAACAGAATTCATGAGGAGGGGTCCCAAAAACCCCATGTTGAAAATTTGGTGCACAAATTCCAAGAAATGTCCGAGATATGCATCAAAGTTGAAAAAAAAACTATTTATTCCATTATACAGCTTACCGGCATTTCCTCAGTTTGTGGTTAGCTTTGAAGAGTGCAGATGTGTTCCCAGTCCACTGAAGATCGTCGCGCCAGACTCCGGAGGTAAGTATGGGGTGAGGGGGTGTGGGGATGCAGGGTGCGCAGTGGGTGGGTGGGTGCAGGTGGTGGGTAAGGAGACTATGAGGGACAGTTTTTGTGTTACAGGGTGAAAAAAAAACCCTGAGGGACAGTTTTTTTTTCAGGGGACTTGACACGCTGGGGTGGGCTCCCAGTGTGCCACCTAACTGTTTTGGGGGGGCTGCTGCAGCCGACTGAGGGATTGGGCACCGTCGGCACACAACAAAGGGAGGGTTAATTCATGCCGATGGAGATTGGGCACTCTGCCGGCACACAAGGAAAGCCGGGAGGAAAGAGAGGGGATTGGGCACCTCTTCGCATATAAGAAATGGGGGGGGACTGCTTTATCAATCAATCAATCAATCAATCAAATCTTTATTTATTCAGGTGATCATCATTGAGCAAGGCTCATTTACAAGATGGACCTGATAAGGTCAAGGTTCGAGTTGGTGCACAGCAATTACATCACATACTTATGAGACAGTTATACATACAGAAACAAGAAAATGTTATTTATAACACAATAATATACAGAGAATTCATATGTTAAAGCTTGGCAAGAGAAAGTTAAACTAACATCTACAATATGTACAATACATATATATCACAATGAGGGCCATGACAGCCTCTCACATAGTGAGTACAAGGATGGTGAAGGGAATATTGGGTGCCATATACTGGTGGTGTCTGACTGGAAGGAATATGCCATATGTGATTGGAATAAGGTTTTGTGGGATGACTATTCTATCTCTAGCGGTAGCAACTGCATTTCTCTGTGAAGAAGGCTGTACAGTGCTGCTTGAAGGATGTAAATGGAATGATAATGGACAGTTTTAGGGATTTTTGTAGGGTGTTCCATGCTATGGCTAGAGAGTAGCTGATTGCTGCCCTCCCTATTTTGGTGTTGACTTTGGGCAATTTGAGCAGTATGATATTGTTGCTTCTTAGGGCATAGGAGCTGGGAGTGGTCAGGTTGAAGCAGTCCAGGATATAGCTTGGGAGTTTTTTTGATAAAGCTCTGTAGATCCATAGAGCTGCATTTCTGCTCCTTCTGACATGAAGGGAAACCCATCCAACTGAATCATAGAGAGAACAATGGTGAGTATTATATGGCAGGTCTGTAATGAACCTTATTGCTCTATGGTATAAGGTATCCAACTTTTGAAGGTAGGGAGTGGAGCAGTGACTATAGAGGAAGTCTGCGTAGTCAATGACTGATAGAAAGATGGCCTGGACTAATCTCATCTTTGAATCTCTATTAAGGAAGGGTTTTAATCTGTAGAGAGGCCAAGCCTTAGGCGAAGCTTTTTCAGCAGTTGTTCTAGATGCTGAGTAAAGTCAAGTCTGTTGTCAATCCACACACCTAGGTATTTGAAATTTTCAACATACTCCAGATTTTCTCCAAGTATAGTGCATATCTGGGTGAGACTGATTGAAGAGGATGTGTTGGTGGAGTTTTGGGTTGTGAACATCATTGCTTTGGTTTTCTTTGCATTTAGCAGAAGCTTTTTCTCGAGAAGCTGATGTTGTAACAAGGAGAATTCTGCTTGTAGGATTTCATGAGCAACTTTAGGTGAAGGGTTGCTGACATACAGTACAGTGTCATCAGCAAAGAGATGTACTGAGGACTTGGTAAGGGTTGAATCAATTTTATTTATATAAATGGCAAAAAGGATAGGACCCAGAATAGAGCCTTGGGGGACTCCTCTTGACAGTGGTCTTAATGGGGAGAGGTCACCTTCAGCTTTATGCCGACAGGGAGTGGGCTCCTCCATCGGCAAATACTTTGTGGCCAGAGTAAGCTGGCAGGGGGATTGGGCATCCCTGAAGTTGGCAGTTGGGTGGCCGCCCGCCACTTGCGTGACAATGTGCTGGGCGTGCGTAGGGAAAGGGGTCTGGTGCTCTGACGAGCTTGCTCGGATTGCAGCGGACCTTTCCTTAGATGTGCTCACCACATTAGTATGCATGGTGTGGCGCCGGCATACTGAGGCTGATTGGGGAATGAGGGACGACCTACTGAGTGCATGCCCTGCATTCGCCCAACAGCCACCGCGCCTCCAAACCTCTAGTGTCATTAAGATGTTGGCTGCGCAAGCACGCCAACATAAAAAGGACAAGACTATATGTTTCTTTCTATTGCTTTTGATGCTATTTACATTATGGGAGCCAATAGCAAGTGGTGTAGGTACCATCCTATTTAAAGTGTTGTGCTCCTCCTGCTAGAGGGAACTGAAGTCTTTCAAGGGAGTTTCTTCCTTGCTCTCCTAGACTTTCTTTGCTTCTCCTTTGGCTTCTGTTTTTGTTCCTCAGGTTCTGACTGGGGATCTACCTGTGAGGACCACAAGGAGGAATCTTCTGAATCTGCATGTGAAATTTCCAAGGTTTTCTGAAAGGCCTTATATCTATTTTTCAAAGGCAATTCTGATGTTCGAGATACCTTAGGGGCAGGTTGTTCTGCAGCCTGATCCCTTCTGGTCATTACTTTACTAACTTGGGGGGGTGGATATCTGCAGAAGTACTACCAAATGGTTCAACACCTTCCATAGAAGGATTACCATCCTCCTCAACTTGTCCTGTTGGGGGTTCTCGTTGCTATCCAGGAGGTCAATAAACCTGCTTCTGCATCTTGTGGGGGGGGGGAGGCCTAGGAGTTGTAACTTGTCTGGGAGGGTGAGGGAAAGATTCTCTTTGTGCTATAGCAATTAATAATCTCTGTTCCACATCATCAGAGGAATTTGCTTGATTATGAGCTGCCCAAGTACAGCTTTGGTAAGTATGCCCAACAGAGTCACATAAATTACATTTAGGCTTATTTAAGCAATTTCTGCTGGTATGACCTAACTCCTGACACAGTGTGCATTTTATCTGATCACATATACTACTAACGTGGCGGTGGAACCGCACTTATAACAGACCTTTGGCTGACTTGCATAAAAAAGTATGCCCCTATCCCTACCAAGAAAAAAACAATTTGGGAAATGACTTAACCCTGTATCAGTGGAATGCAACATGTCTTTGACCTTCCACCCTCCCATCCATATATAATCAGAATCGAATATTGCCTCAGGTGACCGAAGAACTGAACATTGTTGTTTTAACCAGTAGGTTAAATCAGTTACACTCACCCCCTCATTCCTGAACAATACGGTAATATTTTTATAAGCAGGCTTTGTAAGGGTAATGGCTTCAAATGGTACCCATAATGGGGTTTATTTTAATATATTATATTGGGCACAGAACCTTTGCAAACCAGTATTCAACTTAAAACTAACATCAAATCTGGTCTCGCCTGAGACATGAATAAGCACATAAATCTCATTAGCAAAAAATTTCGTAGAGTCTTTTAACATATTTTTAGCAACAAACACCCTGTCAGGCAATGTGTCCATACCCCCTTTGTACAGAAGTCTGACAGCGTTATGCTGTTTAGCTGGGTAAATGGGCTGATGAATCAAAGAAGCATATGGCCGTTTTGCATTCCATTGAGTAGATTTAGTGGTGCTTCTGGGGGCCCCTCTGTTGCAGCTGATGACGAAGATGGTCTCGTACTCCCGCATTGCCCAGGATTCTGTACAGGGTTAGTTAAGTGCAACACGGGATTCCCTGTTAATCTCAGCTCTGAAGGTAAGTGTAGTGGGGAAGTATCTCTACTAGCTTGCGTTTCCCCTTCTGTCTGTGCGGCAACAGTATCAGCAGATGGAATGGCAGTGATAGCTACCTCAGGTTGGTGCACTTCCGAAGTAACAATAGGAGTTGGTCTGGACATCTACTGTCCATTTTCCTTATGAATCCATCCAGCGCTTTCAAGTGCACTGTCTGCAGACCAGGTTTGTGCTGCAGAAGTATCATTGGGGGAGTGTCTTAGGCCGGACACTCGATGCGTGTTTGTCATTCCCAGAGCTCCTACTGTACCATTTTCTGCCCTTTGATGTTCACGGCAAGCCCCTGATGTAGTAGCAGTGGTTCCAGATCTAGGAGGAAGAGGTTCAGTCTGCATGTTTTCTGCCATTACCGAACTGTGCATTGCATCAGGTGAAGCACTGTTTAGTTGCACATCCTGTGTAGTTTTCACCACAGGAGCCTTATTTTGAGCAGTTTCTAATGCTTTTTGCAACCTATTTCAGTGCTGTGCGTAATGCTCTTCCCCAGTATGCAATAGTCGCTATAGCTTGCAACAGACATGGAATCAGTACATAAGACTTCAGTGACATTATTTCGGCTTGCTGGTGATGGTCTTTGTAAGTCCTTAATGGGTGCAGGTTGTCCACAAGAATTGTACTCCATACCAGAATATTCCCTCTGTTTCTTGTCCATATTCGCTGTGATCTCGGGTCGATGAGAGGCAGGTGATGAGACCTGTTCCTCAGCCTCTTCAGCATCCATCAGCTCCTCTGGCTCCTCCATGGTGGTCATCTTGGTCAAAGGACCAGGATGGCAGAGGTTCCCCTACAGGAGAGATGGGGAATTTCCCCAGTGTCCTGGCCAAATTTCCTCCATTCACTAGAAATACCACCAACAGCTTGATTTGGTTCAGTTTCAGTTGGTTACAGTCTGTATCCTCACCCCCAGGTCCACTTGAAAAAGGGACTTCTAGTCTCAGTGAGCTTACCCAGTCAACAAAATTCAATAAATAAATAAATATCTGACAGTCGCAAGGTGGCAGGGCAGTGCGACAGGGCAACAGGCGAGGTGAACAGGATGCTGGGGTGCATAGGGAGGAGGCTCTCTTGCAGGAGAAAGGTGATGATGTTGCCTCTGTATTGCTCACTTGTGAGACTCCACCTGGAGTACTGTGTCCAGTTCTGCAGGCCACACTTCCACAAGGACATCAAGAGGGTGAAAGCAGTCCAGAGGAAGGCCACTAAAATGGTGCAGGGATTGCATGAGAAACCATACATGGAGTGGCTGCTGGAGCTCAACATGTACTCTGTAGAGGAGAAGAGAGCAAGAAGGGACATGATTGAGACCTATAAGTACCTCATGGGTGTGAGCAAAGTGCAACAGGGAAGTTTCTTAAGTAGGAGGAGGAGTACCAGAACACGGGGGCATGCCACGAAGCTTAAGAGGGATGTATGGAAATACTTCTTCACAGAAAGGGTAGTGGACACCTTGAGTAGCCTGCCAGAGGAGGTGGTGAGGTGCTGCGTGGACTAGACACATGGGTATAATAAACAGAGGTATGGAAGGAGGGAGGGACACCAGTAACCAAGTAGAGTTTGGGGTGTAGTATTAGGTAGGGAAAATAGGGCAGACTAGATAGGCCTACTGGTCCTTTAGTGCTGACACATTCTGTGGTTTTATGTTTCAGGCCCCTCTCAGATTCCACACAGCTCCAACTCGTCACCCCGTCTTACACTTACCGACTCACCAGCTGTGCACCCATGGTATACTAGCACAGGTCCCTTACAAAGGCTTCAGGTGTATGCAGGGAGCCAATGGGTCAGTAGGTATGGGGTCTTTGAGCTCTGTGAGGGCAAGTATGAGATCTGTGAACTCTGTGAGGGTCATTGTGCTGCATTAATTGAGAGTTTTCCACTTTTTCTTATCCCACCCTCCCTGGGACATGCGTTGACGCCAACGTAAGTACATAGCATAGGATCCATCAGTCACATCTGTCCTGCCCCTGTGTGCAATGCTGGCTTGCACCCCGACCTGTAATCCCCAGCTGGCAGTCACACAGTGAAGTGGATCCCCACTCCTTTCCCAGGGGAGGACAGCATCCTGTGGTACCAGTCTGCACTTTCCCAAACCTGGGTCACTGGAGTTGCAAACGGTGGTGCTACCACTGCACTGACAGACTGGCTACTTTAAGCACTTGTCATGCAAATCAATAACAAAAGTCTCTTAACATTGGTCTTGTTTTCAAATTTGAAAGAACTTTTGATGAACCTTAATTGTTCAGGCACATGGATAGTCTGTGGAAGCTGAACAAGCTGTGAAGCTTTTTTAAGTGCTTTAATGCATTTTGTTCTTGTTACACATTGTTTTAGTGTAGCACGGTAGGTTGAATCTTGTGGCATGATTTTCTACATAGAAACATAAAAGTTGTCGGTAGAAAAGGACCTCATGGTCCACTAAGGTCTCCTTATTTCTATTCCATGCATGCTTGAATCCTGCCACCATTTTAGTACCCACCATCTCTACTGGGAGTCTGTCCCAGAAGTCCACCACCCTTTCCATGAAGAAGTACTTCCACACAGGTTGATTTTCTACAGGTACATGAACAAAAAGATCAGGAGACTGGGAGGGGGAATTGTGTAGAGGGAAACCAAGAAAAAACTAACATTTTAAATAAGTACTGCTGCTCGGTCTTCACAGTGGAAGGGGGGCATTCTTCATTAACAGACCCTGGTGGGAGGGGGAACGGGACATAAGTTAATTTACAGAAGAGAGAGTTTGCCAAATCACCTTAATAATGATAGAAAAAATGCTTATAGAATACAAAAGTAGTTTATAAAATTATATTTGTGTACTGTGTAGCATTACATAATTTATAGATTCTGTCATCAGATAAGGACCTCTTGGCCCACCTAGTCTGCCCATAAAGAAAAACTTCAGGTTCTTGGAAATGTTTATTGATATTGTCTTTTTTTACTGGAAGAAACTGCCCCTGCCCTTACTGACACTGTATTTCGTTTTTGTCTTTATGGAGTCGATTAGATGTCCATTTGAATGTAAGAATAAACACATTCTTTTCTTAAAGAAATAGGCACTGTGTCAGCATATGAGCTGAAAAAAAAAGGTAATATTAAATGCATGCTGAAAATAGCAAACAGAATTGACGTTTCAAACATAGGTCTTTTTCATACATTCTTTTCTAGTTTATTTAGTTTTTGTTGAGCCCACTGAGAACCAAGCTTGTTTTCAGGAGTGACCCAAATTAATTCCATTGATTTGTATACATAGTAATAGGTAAACATATACCATAATACAATTACTAAGTGGCTTTTGTATGATAACCGGACAAAACTTATAAGGGGGTGGCACATCCGAGTGGTCTTGTACCTTATTGGTTGATTGTTTTGCACCATAGCGACTGTCTTGAATTGGTTGATGGTTTGGTACAGTACCATATTACTTGGCTGATTAATTGTTTTGTTCCATATTGATTTACTGATGGTTTTACATCATATGACTGACTGATTGGCTGGTTGTTTTGCATCATATTGATTGACTGTTTTGCACTATATTAATTGACTGATCAATTGTTTTGCACAATAATGACTGACTGGCTAGTTGTTTTGCACCATACTGATTGACTGATTGATTGATCGACTGTTTTGCACCATATTGTTTAATTGATTGATTGATTGTTTTGTACTGTATTGCGTGATTGATTGTTTTGTACCATATTGCTCAACTGATTGTTTTGTATCATATTGACTGATTGACAGATTGATTGGTTTGTACAGTATTGATTGATTGATAATTATTTCTGGTTACTGGGTAATTGTACTGATCTTCCTATCCCATTTTCTGGCAGAACCCCAGACATATGGCAAGGCATAGCTGAAATTCACAACAATCTAAGTGCAAAAATTAAATTGCAGTACAAAACAGACCAATTAATAAACAACTATATTAAAAATGAAAACACTAAGCTGACCCGGTGGTGCTGAGGGATGAGGCGATGGACGCCACACCTCGCATCACGCTGGTGACCTGGGCTCGGGAATGAGCCTGGGCCATCAGGGGTTGGCAGGGGGGGAGAGAGGATTGAGCATCCAGAGGACAGCTCTCCTCTCTAGGGAGGGGTTGCGATCCCACCGAATGACTGCCCCCAGGTGGAGGCCTGGGGAAAGTGCGGGCCTATAGGGTGCACAGAAGGGGTGGGTTCTGCGGGACTTCCATGGATGTGCACGTGGCTCCACACACACACATCTGGTGTGTGCACCCCAGCAACGGGGAACAGGGAGAAAATAGAGGAAACATGGAAATCCTCCAGCTGCAGGATGAAACCAGACTCTTCGAAGGCTCCGCTCCCAGGCCAGGCAGAAAGGTAAGCCCCAGTAATTCCAGGATGTCGGGCTGGGAGGGTCAGTCTGCAGGGGGCATGGGGGACAAGGAGTATAAACAAAATATGAAAAAAAAAATGAAAACACTCCATCGGGGGTTAAAGTAGACATTTAGTATGATTACAGTAATCAACTGTCTTGTACAAAATCTTTATGAACAGAACACCAGTGCACATGCACAGACAGCATTTGTAAAGCCTTATATCTAACATACAGTATTTGAATTGTACATTTTTTTAATAAATTGTACAAAAGCACCACCTGCTGGTAAGTATCTTTCATAAAGTGTTAACTTTCAAAACTTCATTTTCTTGGAGAAACTGGGGGACATAAAGAGACTTCAACAATGTGGATATGAATGTATTTAACTCCTATCTAAATTTACAACTTCCTTACTATTTTCTGACACAGAAAGATTGTGGGATTACCTGAAGGGAAAATGAGGATTTTATGTCAAGCAATTAGACTACTTTAAAAACATTCAAAAAATAACTTTGCTTTTTTTCTCTTTTAAATATTTCCTGAAGAATACCTAAGGTCAAAACGTTGATTTTTAATTATTTCTATTTTCAGCATGCATTTAATATTACCATTTTGTTTTGCTTTCAGACCATATGCTGACACAGCACCTTGTTTTTGTTTTTACATTTAAAAAATACAATTATTTGTTTTGCTTCAACATGACTCAAGAGTCCAAAAATGTTTAAAAGTGTTTTAAAACTTAAAAACAGGTAATATCATTGATACAGTGTAAGTATATAATTACTATTTCTTCGAGGCAGACAGCAGGGAAGGGGAGCCATCAATTGTCTCCAAGAACAAAATCCCTTGTAAATCACAAATCACCCTGACCGGATAAAAAACATTAAAGTCCTCCCTGACTCCCTCAGTGACCACTCCCCAGTGTCCTGTACCTGGTCTAATAAATTTCTCAAGCCACCCCCCAAAGTTATAACAAGCAGAGTATTGCCTTATGGGAATCTTATCAAGTTGAAAACCCATCTCCTACAACAGGACTGGGCGCCAATCCTTGAATCAACTGATATTAATACCGCTCTAGAATACTTCATTAAATCTTTCAACTCTGCATGCGACTTATACGCCCAGTAAAAAACGTAAAATCAAAGCACTATCAAATCCATGGATTACTGCCAAACTACTTGCGAGCTCAAGGTTCGGGACAACCTCTGGCAGTTGTCAGAGACACAGGCTCACCTCATGATACCCTAAAATACAAGCAGGCACGAAATAGATGTACCTCACAAATTAGGCAAATGAAGAGCCTATTTCAAAATGCCCTTGAATCCACCTGGGTGATGGAAGAGCTTTTGGGACAACATACAGAACATAATGGGTAAACAATCAAAATCGTCACCTACCATTATGAAAGTTGATGGATCCACCACTCTTGACCCAAAGTCTATTGCAGATCGCTTAATAAGACATTCACAGACCTTAGTGGGGTCCTCCCCAGATTTCTTCTCGGACTTACCTGTGCCTAGCCTAGTATCACAAAACACCCCTCGTGACAAGCCACAATTTTACTTCAAGAAAATCAAAGTGCACGAAGCACACAAGTACATAAGAAAGGCCTGCTCCAAATCCAGAACAAGTAGTGACACGCTAGATCTAAAAATCCTGTCTCTCACCCTGGATGAAGTAATTCACCCCCTTGCAAAAATTCTTAATCTGTCACTTTGCCAAAGTTAATTTCCCAACAAATGGAAATCTGCCATAGTTACGCCAGTGCACAAAGGGGGGGACAAAACCTCAACAGGAAACTATCGACCAATATCAATACTCCCTCCCCTCTCCAAAGCACTTGAACAAATAGTGGCAGACCAACTATCTGATTACCTGGACAAATACAATCTACTCTGTAATCAGCAGCACAGCTTTAGGAAAGGACATAGTACAACAACAGCCTTACTTGATTTCTCTGGAGAAGTCCACTCAGCCCTGGACAAAGGGTGCCAAACAGGTGCAGTCTTTATCGATCTTACAAAAGCTTTTGACACAGTCCATCATTGCCTACTTACCTCCCTACTTTATAGCCTAGGCCTGGCCGAAGGTCCTTGTGCTAGGGTAAAAAGTTACCTTTCCAATTGGTCACAGGCTGTAAAAATCTCTAATGAACTCTCCGACTTCAAACCAGTTCTCTCGGGTGTACCACAGGGATCAATTCTTGGACTGCTCCTCTTTAGCCTGTTCCTTAACTCCCTCCCAGATATCTGCCAGGAGAAAATAATCTTATACGCTGATGATGCTGTAATTCTCTTTTCCCACAAGGATCCAAACTCCCTAGGAAAAAGCCTGCAACTTGCTTTCTCTAGTGTTGAAAGGTGGTTCCTGGATAGTAAACTTGTGCTAAACCACAATAAAACAAATGCCATGCTCTTCTCCAATCACCAAAACAAAAATAGGCATACTCCACTCACCATACAAACCTCTGCGGGAATTACACTAGACCAAGTAAATACTTTCAAATACCTTGGCATCACTTTTGACCAAGGGCTCACCTTTGCAACCCACATTGACAACACTGCGAAAACAGTGAACCAACGCCTTGGAATACTATTCCGTAACCGTCAATTTCTAAATCAAGCGGCATTGAGAATAGCTATACAGAGTTCCATAATCTCAATCATTGACTATGGCCTTATTATTTATGGCTCAGCTACCTCCACTGCTCTAAGGCGTATCTCAATCACTCTAAATAAGGCCTTCCAGCAGCTCCTCACGGGGCTCAAAGACTGACTCACACGTGTGATCTGTACTATGAATCAGGCTGGTTGAACCTATCAAATCGTCTTATTTATCTCACCTGCACAATGGCAAAAAAATCTACCTTGGGACTGACTCCATTATGTATTCAAAACCTACTCCTGACTGAATCCTGGCTCGACCCTCCACCAGATCTGAGCTCAACCTTTCCTGGTTCCGAGATGCCGGACTGCACAGGGACAAAGATCTTTCGCATACAGGGCCCGACATGGTTCAATGCGCTTAGTCCACCTACTCTATCCTCAACCTCGCTTGAAGCTTTCAAATCCATGCTCTATGCCCACCTCACCACCACTAGCAACTGTAATTGCGCTAGATAAAAGACTACTACTCCTCATGTCATCCTCACATCTGAGGCCTCTTCCTCCTGACTAATGAACCCTCTGGTACCTCTACTACTTCCTGTCTCCCACCTAAACTCACTCCCCCCCTTTTTTCCTGTCCCCTCTCACTTACTCTCCCGCTCACCACCTTTCCCCTCCTCTCTAGCCTCCTTTTGGCGCCTAATGATCACCCTCTCCCTGGAAGTTTCCTTAACCTCGAAATTGTCTACTCGCTTGAACCTGTTATAGCTTGTTTTTCTATGAAACTTAAAAACGTTACTGCCTTAAACTGTTAATAGCAAATTTATGATGTAACTTTCCTGTCTGGTTTTACCTGTAATGTGTATCGTGCTTTATTAAATGTTCTTTGTGACGTGGAACCTTTGTAAAAGAGCCCTGGCTCAAAGGTATTAATTCCTAGACTAATAAACTAAACTAAACTTGAACTTCTTCATTGGCATGTACAGTAAATTGTTCTAGTTTACCACTTCACTGCTACTTTTCACCTTTGTAAAGCACCTGGGTTTCAATGTGAGAAAATGCAAAAAAATGCACTTGGGGCACAGAAACCCAGGGCTGGAGTATAAAATGAGGTTTATGTGGTACTGATGATCACCAAGCAGGAAAGAGACATGGGGTGACCATATCGGATGGCCTAAAGGTTGCCAGGCAGGGAGACAAGGTGGTCAGGAGGGTGAGTGGGATGCCAGGGTGCATAGGGAGAGGTATCATCAACAGAAAGAGGGAGGTGGTGTTGCCTCTGTATAGATCACTGGTAAGAGCCCACCTAGAGTACTGTGTCCAGTTCTGGTGACAACATCTTAGAAAGGACTAGTGTTGCTCAGACAGTGCTGTTGTGGATCTGATTGCCGTCCGTAGGACAGTGCTAGTGTCTGACCTATGATCCGACAGGAAACCGAGCAAAGACAGATGTCAGATCCAAGGTCAGCTCATGAATGGTCCGAGATTGGATCCATCAGATCCTTAATCGGATACATGGATCTGAGATGGATCTGTTGCTCAGATCCATGGATCCATTAAATGGGATCCGTAGGATCCAATACATTTATCGGATCCGTGCACCGGATCTGAGATGGTCAGATCCTCATTCAGATCGCACTACTATACAACCACAACAGCTATCTGGCTGAACGTCTGGTAGCTGTTGGTATCCTAATTTCTAGGATACTATCTGAGCAACACTAGAAAAGACACAGATAGAGTGGAAGCAGTCCAAAGGAGAGCAACTAAAATGATGCAGGGTCTGGCTCTTGTTACTTGAATATTGACTCTGATTTGTACTAAATGTCAGGTTAAAATAGTAAAACTAACTTTTAACATAACACTCCATAGGCTTGCAGGGAGCATGTCACCATACTAGTCCTAATATAATATCACAAAACAAAGAAGTGCAGGGACAGCATCCGAGATCAGGAAGTGGAAGGGATCGGGCGGCTAGCCCCCTTGGGGGCAAAATACGATCCCTTCCCTTCCTTATGGGACTGGAGAGAAAATTTTACAACTACTACGGAGGAACTCCCAGTCAGGTAAGGGAGCCTCCTGATGATTTTGCACTGCGCAAAGAAAGGTGCTCTTTAAATACCTCACAGGGGTAAACAAGGTACAAGAGGGAACTATTTTTCAGAAAAAAAGTGCTCAATGACAAGGGGGCATGACAAGGAGCTGGAGGAGGTGGATTCAGGACATATGTGAGGAAGTACTTAGTCAGAGAGAGAGAGAGAGTGGTGGATTCCTAGAACAGTCTTCCAGCGGAGGGGGTGAGGCCAAAAACAGTGGTAAGGTTCAAGATTGCTTGGGACAGGCATAAGGGTAATCTTGGGAAGGGGAAGAGAGAGATGAATGGGCCAGAGATCAAGTAGGATTGGCAGCAATACTATAGGCAGGGACTAATGGGTAGACTAGCTGGGCTACACAGTCCTTATCTGCTACCAAATTCTATGTTTCTATGTAAACACCTTGGAATACAGCTCTCAAATTTAAAGGGACCAATCCTAAATTGCCAGCCTTCAGTGAAGTGTCAATGAAGTGAGTGGAGATCAGGTACTGCAAGTGTGGCCTTGCAAACACAGCTTTAGAAACAGCATCACAGAGATGCCAGCAGGAGCTCCTCTTACTAGTGTTCACAGAATTTAAAAAAAATACCATCATTTGACACCAAGGAGACCACTGAGGGTCACACGTCCTGCCACGGGCATTGGGGCTGGATGACTGTCCACAGGAACACTTGCTTTTCCCACCAGGAGACAGTAACACATGGAGACCTTCATCCAAGCTGCAGAACACCTTCCTATGACCATCAGTTGCCAAAGCACAGCAACAGCTAAGTCCAACAAGATGCTGGGGTGTGCTACAAGAGGAATCTCATCCAGAAATAGGGATGTGATCCTGCCACTGTACTGGTCACTAGTCAGGCCACATTTGGAGTACTGCATGCAGTTCTGGCATCCCTTTCTGTAGAAGGATATCAGATTGCTGGAGAGGGTGCAACATAGGGCAACTAAGATGATCCAGGGGCTGGAGTGCAAAACCTACGAGGACAGGTTGAGTTTAATACATACACCCTGGAGGAGAGGAGGGATCGGGGGGATATGATAGAGACCTTCAAATATTTGAAGGGGATTAACAAAACGGGCACAGAAGGGATATTTAAGCTGAGGAGAGGAAGGGACACAAGAGGGCATGGTCTCAGGTTGGAGAGTGGAAAATATCGAAGAGAGAGATGAGGAGGCATTGTTTCACAGAGAGGGTGGTGGAGAAATGGAACACTCTACCTGAAGAGGTGGTATCTTGTAGCACAGTGGGCAGTTTCAAAAGGGCATGGGACAGGGAGCAAGGGTGGGTAAAGGTGAGGGTGAGGAGGTCAGCTGTAATATAAGAATGCTAGCTGTGCATTCAAGCAGACTAACTTGATAGACCATAAGGCCTGTTTCTGCTGGCAGATTTGTATGTTTGTATCACAGAACACAGTGGTGCAGAGTCAGACTACTGAAAAGCTGATTCTGGGGCCCACATGGAAAATCAATAGGGGACCATGACTGATACATGTGTAACCCCCTTAAAAATTGGGGTTCCTAAAATGTCTTCCTGGGCTTACCTAAATGCCCACTGCCAGGCTGGTGTTCTGTGTCTAAACAGTTTGAATGTGCTTGCATGCAAGTGCCCTGTTAGCCTCCCTGCCTGTCTCTTTAGGAGGTATCTATTTCGTAGGTTATAATTGATCTGGGTGGGGCCAAGTGGTTTCAGGCTCGAGTCCCGCCCGGGCTGCGATACTGCTACTTCATTCTGCCATCGATAAGAGTGCAGAGGAAGCCCTCATAGGATCTGTGATTGTTTACTGCTTATCTGCTTTAGTAATAATAATGTAGTAGTTTGTCTAACCTGCCTTCCTTTGCAGCACAGACTTTCTGCTAAGAGCCACCATTTTGGTACTGGACTGCCACTTTGGACCAATTGGTACCTTGGGGGACCTTAAAATGGAGACTGTTCCCAGAGGTCTTGTGGGATTGAATTTCTGTAGGAATTGTAGTTTTTACTGTTTGGTGCCTAAATGTACCTGGATGGGGAGCTCTTTCTGTGACAGATCAATCAACCAGCCGAACCTTTAGGATCACTTGGAAATCCCAGACCTGCCTGCAGCAGTGTGTCAGTGTAGAGTTGGAGTTGAGAGAGTGAACAGCTCGAGTAATTCGAGCAGCTGCTCCTGCGTGGTAGTGCGGGGAATTGGTGGGAAGGCAGTGTCTGGCCTGCCTGCTACCATCTTCCCATGTTAAGAAGTCTGCAATCTGATATCAGCTTTATCAAAAATTGCTGTTATTGTGACCAGAATCCTGAATTGTGAGAGAGTGAATTTCACCTGGTGTGGACCGAAGACTTGCTCCTGGAATGATCAGCCTGTCAGGAATTGGAGAGAACCACAGAGTGTACAGTTTGCACAGAGACAATTGCCTAATTGCAACCAGACTGTCATCCAAGCTGTGGTATCTGGCTATTCTTACTATAATTGTGCTGATTGCGTAGTGTGGGTCGAGATTTTGTTCCTCACACCCCTGAATGTGTCACGCTAGCTGGCAGTTGCATCCAGTACTTAAAACAGACTGCCATCCGAACTGTTCACCTGGTCTGGGCCTCACCATCTTGGCCTAGATTTCCATTCATGCCGCAGAGATTCATCCGACAAAAGACCTGCTCGGGGATTCAGCTCCCTGCTCAACACCCTTGAACAGGATCGACCACCATGGTGCGTCGTGTGAGTCCTGCTTCCCCTGGCAAACAGCACACCATCCTGAGGTCTTCACCTCATCAATCCTGCCTCCTGGTCTGGATAGTATGAGTAATCATCAGGGTAGCTCCCTGCAACAAAGCTCAAATCATTGTGTGTCATCTGATTTGTTTTGGTTGATGATTACAAACTGAGCCATCTGGCTCCGGAATACAAATTGTGTGTTAAAGTGAATGTTGCTTCTTTCCTAAGGGCCCCAACAACAGCTGTAACACCGGCCAATCCTGGGCAATGCTTCAGGCTAGCCTGAATAACAACTGGGTACCCAGAGTGTGTGTGACTGTGCTAGAGGGACTCTTAGTGCATGCATGTTTAACCTGACTAAATCAGATCTAAAAATCAAATGCCTGATTGCTGCACCACCTTTGTTCACATCCCCTGAATAAATCAGATTCTGTTCTTTCTGCATTTAACTTGGCTAGTGTGTACCTTTGTGGAGGTTATACTGTATTGTCATTGCACTGTTCTATTGCAGGTCTTGTTTCACAGGGGGTCTCCAGGGCCAGTGCAGCTGATCCAGCCCTGGTGGTAAGTGTGCCAAGTGTGGGTTCTATATTGTATTCTGATGTTAACTGCGATTGTTTATCTGTTGACCAGTGTAAGCCACTAGAGGGGTTGGGGGGGGGTATCAGTGTCCTGGAGGGCTGTACCCAGAGCAGCTATGCTACCCTTAAACCAACCCTCTGGGTGGAGGCACCTGTTCACTGAGCTCAGGCCACTCCACCTGCGCCTAGTCATGCAGGCAGGGGTAGCATCCCTTAGGATAGTGCCGCCTAGGGGTTACACATGCATTCCAATTAAATTTGGTACACTGGCTCTATAAGCATGTTTGCACAGCTGATGCACTGCGTCTGCATCTGTGTCGTGCTTTTTTTCCAGACTGCCCAAGACAATCCTACTTGTGTTTACATGGTCCATTTCAGCAGTAATGCAAGGTGCACTGGAGAGGGTCTGTCAGTCTTGGGTTGATTGGCAACTCCGTGACGAGCAGCACAGCCTGTGCACATGGCTGCTTAAGCCGCTCACCCCAGAACGCATCCTTACCCCACGCCAACTTTTGAAGAGAGGAACATAGAATGACTTACCACACTCCAATAAGTATTCACATGGCTGCATTTCTACCATTGCAACCCATGCGTTTGGGTTGCTGTACTGCAAAGGCAGCCATGTAAACAGGCCTTATGTTTTCATTTTACTTACTGTGATGCGAAACTTCCATTTAGTTAGAAATTAGATAATGTATGGCTGCTATGATGGCACAGCAGCAGCGCATCGCGTTGCTGTGCAGGTCGCCCGGATTCTGGAGTGAACTCGAGTCAGCATGACAGGAAGTGGGCTAGGCTGGAGTAGCTACTGCGTGGCAATGTGCTCATTGGGGAGGGCTGACAGAAAGTTCTGCCACCACAGTGACCCCTGTGGCTGCACCAGGAAGCTTGTGCATGCTGCAGGGACATGCTGTGTGTGGAGGCCACCAAGCAGGCTGTGCTTACCTCAGGAGAGGAGGGAAGACACGAAAGGAGAAAAGCCCATGTCTGGGAGGGTGGGGTGGGGGCAGGGTACACACTCCTCCGGCTATGCCAATACAAAATGGCTTGACATGTGCTGGTGGGACAGGACAATCAGGAGGGGTGCCTGACCTGGTGGCATGGAAGGATGTAGAGTCGGAAGGGGGGGCCCCAAGGTGGGATGGAGAGACCCCCAGCCAAGCAGGAAGTAGCTGCTGGTGGGGGGACTCTTTTGTGAGGGGGATAGACCTGAGAACAGGAAGAGGAGGGGAGAGAGAGAGGTAAAGTGCCTTCCTGGTGTTTCGGCTCAGAGGGATGGAGTGCAAATCCTGAGGATTGTTAGACTGGTAGGACACAGAAGAGAGTTGGATGTCATTGTCCACTTGGTACTAGGGAACTGGTGAGGGTTGGAGCAGGGGTAGTGCAGGGTAAAGTCAGGGAACTAGGGAGGAGCCTTAAGCAGGTAACACACACAGTGGCATCCACCACGGTACTACCTGTGTATGACTGATGGGAGGATAGGGCCATTCTGCACCAGGAACTTCTACAGCTGATTGAAGGCATGGTGCAGAGAGGAGGGTTTCAGCTTCATTGGGGACTGGGGCCAACCTGGAAGGATATGAGTTTCTACTGACGTGACAGCCTGCATCCTTCTGGGAAGGTGACCACAATCCTCAGTGGGAGGTTTAAATGTTACCTGTATGAACATTTAAACTAGCTGAGGGAGTAGGCTGTATCATCAAGGGACACATACATGGTCCCCTTCCCCCACAGTTGAAGCAACAAGGAGAGAGGGACCAAGGGGAGAATCCCCCCCTCCAGGGTAGGGGCACATGATACATGAGGTATAGACAAGGTGAAGGAAGCGGGGGCAAGAACAAAGCTGGCAGAAAGAGTAAAGAGGGAAGAGGGGAGTTGGGGGAGTTAAGGAGAGCAGACAGGCAGGAAGGGAGTAGGGAAGGTGGGTTGGAGGCAGGGAGAGAAAATGGTTTGTAGAGCCACGTGCACCAACACAAGGAGTCTTGGAAATAATATTCCGGACCTAAAGGCAATCATAGTGGAGGTGAACCTGGATCTGGTGGCCATGACTACTGTAAGTCACGGTGCATTAAAAATCATGGCCATACCAGGCTACTCTCAGTTCAGAAGAGCTAGGGAAGGGAGGAGGGGTTGTTCTGTATGTGAGGGGAAGAGGGGTTGTTCTGTATGTGAGGGAGGGTATCAGGTCTATGGAAGTGCAAGGGAACCTAGATGTAAAGGAAGGATTGTAGGTGCTGTGGGTCACCCTGTAGACAGGAGCTGGGGCCACTATCCATACTGGAGTGATATACAGACCTCCAGCACAAGGGAAGAAGTTGGAGAAAGCAATAGAAGAACCATCAGAAGGATGGAAAAAAGGAGGAGGTTCAGCCAGTTGGAGACTTCAGTCTGCCAGATGTTGACTGGAGCCTTCCAACTGCAGCTTTGGCTAAAAGCAGAGCCATCCTTGACTCCCTGCAGGGGGTATTTTTCAGGCAGCTAGTCAGCGAACCCACTAGGGATGGGGCAATACTGGATCTGGTGCTTACTAACAGAGACAGTATTACAGATGTCACAGTGGGCTGCCCCCTATGTACCAGTGATCACCATACAGTGTTGCGCAACATTAAGATGGGTGCAGAGGCAAACTTCACAAAGATGAGGGTCCTGGACCTTAGGAGGGTGGATTTTAGAGAAATGGGAACCTGCTTCAGAAGCAAACTAGCAGGGAAATATTTCTGGGAAGGGTAGAGGAACAGTGGAGAAAATTAAGGGAAGGCATAATGAATGCAACCAGCATCTGCATGAAGAAAATGAGCAAAAGCAAGAGGAAAACAAGCATTTGTCAATGCCGAATGTTGTCTTGCTGGCATTGGCAGTGCAAGAGTTAGAGAGGCATAATAGGAATGACTGTGAAGTATTGAACTGACGAATCCCCACCCTGCAGAGACTGTCGGCATTAGAGTGTGCCTTTGGGTCATCAGCCATAACGCTCACAACACTTCACCTCACCCTACCCTGCAGACACCGACAAGTGTTACATTGTGCCTTGGGGTCTTCAGGCCTTACGCTCACCACATTCCATAAAGAAATACACTGAGATGGGTGCAGTATAGGAGAATGTGGTGAACTTTGGGGCTGAAGAGTCCAAGGCACACCTCAGTGCCTGTCACTGGCTGCAGGGTGGGGGTGGGGGTGGAATGGTGTAAGCATTACAGCTGACAATCCCAAGTCACACACCTGACACCTGTCAGTCTCTACAGGGTGGAGTGTTACTGTTGGAAACCCTAACGCCCCATGCATTTGTTGGTATTTTCACTGCAAATTTTCAACATGGGCTTTTTGTGATCTCACCTCATGAATAGTGGCACTATCAGTTCGTTAGCGGAAAGGTGATTTTGCACAGTGACCGCCATTTGGCCACAGGTGGAATTTCGGGCAGGATGTGAAAAATGACAGCTGTACTGTTCATGAGGAGGTGTAAAAAAATGGCAATGTTAAAAGTCTGGAGTGAAAATATGAAAAATTGGTGAAGTCGTGAGTGTGCATAGAAACTGCGCGATGCATGCCCGTAACACAATTATTTGGGAGATTTTTTTAACCAAATATTCAACATAGGCATTTTGGGACCTCCGCTCAAGAATAGTGGCACTGTGATTTTGTTAATCTGTCCCGAAAGTTGATTTCCCACAGCGACCGCGCCATTGTGTGCCAGATGTATGAAAAGACATTTAGGGCAGGATGTGAAAAATGACAGCTGTACTGTTTATAAGGAGGTGTGAAAAAATGGCAATGTTGAAAATCTGGAGTGAAAATATTAAAAATTGTCCAGGTTACGAGTGTGTGTGGAAACTGTACAATGTACGCTCGTGACAGTCATTTTTTGGAATTTTTCACCAAATTTGCAACATAGGCTTTTTGAGACCCCACCTCATGATGAATGGCACTATCAGTTCATTAGCTGAAAGGTGATTTTGCACAGCAACTGCGCCATTTGGTGCCACAGGTGTGAAAACTCATTTTGGGCAGGATGTGAAAAATGACAACTCTACTGTTCATGAGGAGGTGTAAAAAAATGGCATTGTTGAAAATCTGCAGTCTCCAGCACTGAAGGGCTCCTCAGCCGTGGCAGTGGCCTCGGACCATCCCCAATCGGCCGCACCAGTACAGGAAGACCCCTGCTTCCTTTGCCAGCAGGAGCTGGCTGGACTTTCTGTGCTGAAGCCAAACACACAGCACAGTCTCCTTGGCACACTCCGTTGCGCTCTGCACTGCTATTCGCCCACCTGACAAGCTCAGCAACTGCAGTCTCCAGCCCTGAAGGGCTCCTTGGCTGCAATAGTGGCCTTGGACCTTCCCCGATTGGCCGCATCAGTACAAGAAGACCCCTGCCTCCCTCACCAGCAGGAGCCGGCTGCACTTTCTGTGCTGAAGCCAAACACAGAGCGCGGTCTCCTCAGCACACTCAGCCGTGCTCTGCACCGCCAATCACCCACCTGACAAGCTCGGCAACTGCAGTCTCCAGCCCTGAAGGGCTCTTCAGCTGCGGCAGTGGCCTCAGATCTTCCCCGATCAGCACGCCAGTACATGAAAACCCTTGCCTCCTTCACCAGCAGGAGCCGGCTGCACTTTCTGTGCTGAAGTCAAACACAGATCTCAGTCTCCTCGGCACATTCAGCTGCACTCTGTACTGCTAGTCACCCACCTGACAAGCTCAGCATCTGCAGCCTCCTGCCCTGAAGGGCTCCTTGGCTGCGGCAGTGGCCTCGGACCTTCCCTGATTGTCCACACTAGTACAGGAAGATCCCTGCCTCCTTTGCCAGCAGGAGATGACTGCACTTTCTGTGCTGAAGCCAAACACAGAGCGCGGTCTCCTCGGCACACTCAGCCGTGCTCTGCACCGCTAGTCGCCCACCTGACAAGCTCAGCAACTGCAGATATGCTCCACAGAGATCACGGAGCTTGACTCAGCTTGCAAGCTGGGCTCACTATTGGACAGCTGTGTGCTGTAGTAGAGTGCCAATTGGCCGCTACAGTGCCTTTGAGTTTTCGGACTTCTGGCGCCACAGCGGGCGCTCCAGTAATTTACTGAATTTTAAACTGCAGTTTTTGGCATGCCACTAATTTACTGAATTTAATCTGCAGCTTTTCATTTGCTAATTGCTTCTGGCTTGTTGAAACAGCTGCTTTTCCTGCACACTGTCTCAGCCTTAGGCTAGTTAGAGTCTAATTCTGTTTTGTGCTAGCTCAGTTTTCTGTTTTCATCTGCAGGTAGCTAGACTAGACAAATAAATCATTGCTTGCTTTCACTACTAGATACTCTAAACTGCTACTTTCTCTGTGTACTGGCTCAGCCTTAAGCTAGCTGGAGTTTTAATTCATTTGTTGTGCTAGCTCAATGTATTGTTTGTCCACTGATAGCCAGTATCGACAGTGATCACTGCCTTTTATTGTATTTTGCTTGTTTTAAACCTCTGCTTTACTGTTCTGTTCCTGCTAACCCTGCAGTTTGGGCTCCCCTCCCATACCACACTGTTTCTCCTACTCCCCAACCTCTCATAAGCCTTCTAACCTCGCCCTCTTACCTTAACCTCTGACTTTTTCTGCTCCTAACACCCACCCCCCCAGCTCAAGTGCTTCTCAGCCCTTTGTCCTGCTAATTTTGGACATTGGCACCTGGGCTCAGATCACCCCCACCCCTCCCACTGCGATTTCTGCTGAGCTTGTGTTAGCACCTTCTTAGAGTGCAATTAACTTCCCACCCCTGGTTGTCCTGTCTGTCCGACCAGTTTCTCACCTCCTCTTGTTCCCACTGTCCACTTATTTCGGCTTTTCTGTTTTTCCCCACCAGTGTCCACCTCGGACCTTCCCCGATCGGCCGCACCAGTACAGGAAGATCCCTGCCTCCTTCGCCAATGGGAGCCAGCTGCACTTTCTGTGCTGAAGCCAAACACAGAGCACGGTCTCCTCCGCATGCTCAGTCACGCTCTGTACCACTAGTCACCCATCTGACAAGCTCAGCAACTGCAGGTATGCTCCGCAGAGATCCTGGAGCTTGACTTGGCTTGTAAGCCAGGCTCCCTATTGAACAGCTGTGCTCTGTAGTAGAGTGCCAATTGGCCACTACGGTGCCTTTGAATTTTCAGACTTCTGGCCCTGCAGCGGGCGCTCCACTAATTTACTGAATTTAAACTACAGGTTTTGGCATTCCATTAATTTACTGAATTTAATCTGCATGTTTCAGCCCACTGACCCTTCCTCTCCACACACCATTATTAAATACTCTACCATCTCTGTTGATCTCCTCCCCTCCGTACCTGATTGGCTCATCCATTGAATCTCTCCACCCCATTCTGTTTCCACTTAAAGGCCACTTTCCCCCCTCTTTCTTACCCTTTGCTCACCCTCTATCCAAACTATCACTATGCCTACCCTGGCACACATCTCTTTAAATGTGTTATCTTATTTACACTCCTTTACAATAATAACAGGAAAGGAGTTTTCACACTTGCAGATACTGCCCCATCTCTGCAAGGCATGTCCCTTAATGCTCACTGTACTGCAATACTGACGTTTAACATGAGCTCTCCTACTCCTCCCTGTGAGTCACACTCAACCAGGCCCAAGGGACACCCTATACATTGCCTGAACTGGTTGCATCTACTGGCCCTTCAGCCTGGTATTTTTAATATCCAAGCTGTGCATTTTACCCATGGCAAACAATACAGATCTTGGAAGCACAGCAACAAACTACTAAAGGAATATCTCTGCCGGATTGCGCTACTACTTCTGCTACTTTCTGGTAATATCCACCCCAATCCAGGCCCACATTCTCCCTCGTTAGCAGGGCAAGTCAATGTCGGTCAACTCACAATTGGGTCTATGAATATTTGCAGTCTCCTCCCCAAGATGGATAACCTCAAAACCTGGCTGGTGCAATATAAGCCAGACATCCTCTCATTAGTTGAAACTTGGCTTTCCCCTAACATATCAGATTTGTCTATTTTGGCCCCTGAATATACCGTTTACAGGGTGGACCACCTTACTGTCGTGGGGGAGGTTGTGCTGTATACCTCAGAGACAACCTGCAGTCCCACATCCTGCCCCTCCTGGACATTGGGAACAGCATGCAGGCTCTTGCACTGAAAGTATTACTTGGGGAAACGTAATAAAAGCCTCACCATCCTCTCGGTGTATATCCCATCGGGCCAGAAGACCCCTGGGCTAGACTCATGAAATGCCTCAGCTCATTGAATCTAAATGCAGAAACTGTGATACTGGGAGACTTTAATGCCAACTGGCTATCCACTGCTGCAAGTCCCTATCGGGATGTTTCTGCGGTGCATTTTTCCCAGCTAGTCAAGTCACCTTCCAGGACAAACTACAAAACTGGAACTTTTACACTAATTGACTGGATTCTGTCTAACCAACCAGAACATATCTCTAATACCCAGATATTCCTGATGCCTACAGCGACCACTCACCTGTCCTAGTCCATTGGACCAATGCCTTCATCAAACCCCCGCGGGGAGAACAATTACAAGTCGGGTCTTTAAACAAGGTCATCTACAGATGCTGAAAGCTGAGCTACAGCAACAAGACTGGTCCACAGTCCTTTCCTCCTGCAATATTGATACTGCACTAGCACAATTTATCCTGATATTCAGAGAGGTCTGCGATCAGCATGCATCACTCAAGAAGCGAACAATAAAGGGCCGCAGCAACCCATGGCTCACATCAGAGCTTCTCGAGACCTTGAAAGTTAGGGATCATCTGTGGCATATAGCATGGGCAAGAGGTAAACAAGTGGACACTCAATCCTACAAAAAGGCCCGCAATTACTGTACAAGGCTGATACGTGCTACAAAAAATCAATACTACAAGGAAGCCCTCACAGTTCCTGGGGTGACGGTAGAAAATTCTGGACAAACCTCGAGGATATCACTGGCAGGGACAGCAAGACAGACCTCTCACTGCTTCTTATAGATGGTATACCTTCCACGGACCCTGCAACAACTGCAAACTCATTTAACACATCCTTTACTGATCCAAGAAGTATTCTACCCTCTGGCTTCTTCCACAAGTCGACCCTCACTGCCAAAGAATCGCACCTAGACCCTACACCCCCTCATCCACGTTCCACTTTAGAACAGTCTCTCTTGCAGAAGCCAGGAAATACTTCAAAAGGTATTGGGGAAGACCAAGCATAGTGGCAACTCCCTGGACCTTACATTTTTAGCTCTAACTTTGGAAGAAATACTTGTTCCACTGACACTTCATCAATACATCACTTAGATTCTTGCAGTTCCTGCAACTTTGGAAAGCGGCTTTAGTGACTCCAGTGTTCAAGAGTGGTGATTGCTCCTCTAAGGGAAATTATCGACTGATCTCCATTCTACCTCCTTTATCAAAGACCCTGGAAAAGATTGATGCTGACCAGCTGGTATCATTCCTTGAGAAGTACAACTTACAGTGTCCTCAGCAGCATGGGTTTTGCAAAGGTCACAGCACTACCACAGCCCTGCTGGGATTCACCAGATATATACACAATTCCCTGGATCGTGGCGCTCTAGTCGGTGCTACTTTCATAGATCTGTCAAAAGCATCTGACACAGTTAACCATGACCTGCTAGTCGAGCAACTCAAAGCGATCTGCCTTTCACATGACACCGATTACTGGTTCAAAAGCTACCTTTCAAACCATTTGCAACAAGTCAGGATAGATAACACCCTGTCAGACAGCAAACTAGTTTGCTCAGGGGTACCCCAGGGATCAATTCTGGGTCTATTATTGTGCAGCATATTCCTAAACCAACTCCCACTTGCCTGTAACTGTCTAGCTCTGCTCTATGCAGATGACGCTGTACTATTCACAAGTGACACTGACCCTAAGGCCCTGGAACATACTATGGAGAGCCATTTTACTGAAGTTGAAAGCTGGTTTAAAAACAGAAAACTCATCATGAACTACACAAAAACAAAGTCTATGATGTTTTATAATCCCCAGAATAGAAATCAAACTTACCCCTTGCCGTAATAAATAATGCTGGTGCCACTATTGAACTTGTCCAACGTTTCAAATAGTTGAGGATCACAGTTGACAGCACTATGTTTTTCTCCTACCATATTGACAACATAGCAAAGGCAGTCAATATTTGTATTGGCCTACTCCATAGGCGTAAACATAGTTTAACCCCTGAGGCTCTCAACCTTGCCATTCGCAGCTCAGTAGTCTTTCCCATTTATTATGACTTAGACACTGTCCTCTGACAAATTACAGTTGCCCTTAATAAAGCCTGTCGTCTCTCAACTGGCATCGACCGTTTTGCCCATACTTGTGACCTCTATGCCCGTGCTAACTGGCTGTGGTTCACAGGCCGGATCATGTACCAGACTTGCCTACTGGCAGAAAAAGTGAGTATGGGCCTCATGCCTGTAGGGATGCAGAATCTTCTCTCCACTTTCAAGAGCAGTCATTCCTCCAGAAGCTTGGAGAGTGCCGCCTTCAATATTCCTAGATGTTATACCTCCCCAGGCCAAAGAGCCTTTGCCTTCAGGGCTCCTAAGTGGACCAACTCCCTTCCATCTAACATCTTTTCCGCTACCACTTTAGGTCACTTCAGACATGAGCTCCTAAACTTCCTGGTCACTAAGGCAAATTGTGACTGCTCTCCTTCTGCACCGCCTTAACAAAGGCAATGAACCCAACCCCTGTGCCCTGCCCAGCCTCCTGTCCTATTAGCCAATCACTCTTCTCTGCCTCTGTCCTCTCCTTTTCACCTCCCCCACTGCCCCCACTCATCCTTCTTCCATCTGCCCTCTCCCTCAGCCGCCTGCCCTGTTTCCTGCAACTTAGCATTGGTTGCTTTGTTTCTTGCAATTCAGCACTGGTATCTGCGAGCCTTGTACGTATGTACGTATGTATGTTCTCTGTTTATCTCTCCCCTGCCCTCTGCATTCAACTGTCATGTTGTTATGTTGTAATTTGTTAAGAACAATTGTTAATCTGTTATTGGAACCTTTATATAATGTCTGACTCAGGATGGTTCTCCTTCCTATGTGACTGTTATTTCACTTGCTTAACTGTATCTATAAACCCTGACACGGAACCTATGTAATGAGCTTGTTCTCAAAGGTGTTAATCTGAGATCACAATAAATAAATAAATAAAATATGAAAAATTGGTGAAGTCACGAGCATGCGTAGAAACTGTGCAACGCACGCCCGTAATGCAATTATTTGGGGAATTTTTTTAACCACATTTTCAACATAGGCATTTTGGGACCTCCCCTCATGAACAGTGGCACTGTGATTTTGCTAATCTGTCCGAAAGTTGACTTCCCACAATGATTCTGTTATGGCATACAGATAACACATTTCGGCAGGATGTGAAAAATGACAGCTGTACTGTTCATAAGAGGTGTGAAAAATGGCAATGTTAAAAACTGGAGTGAAAATATTAAAAATATTTGAGATTCACGAACATGCGTGGAAACTGCGCCTTGTAGCACTTCATGTCATTTTTTGGAATTTTTTCACCAAATTTGCAACAGGAGCTTTTTGAGACCCCACCTCATGAACAGTGGTACTGTCGTTTCTTTAATCAGTCCCAAAAGGTGATTCCGCACAGTGACTGCAAAATCACCTTTCAGGACCACGTAACAAAATGATAGTGCATGTGTTCATGAGGTGGGATCCCAAGAATCTCATGTTGAAATCTGGTACCAAAATTCCCAAAAATGGCTGAGATATCCACCTAAGTTGAACCCCCCCATTGTCTGCCATTATAAAGCTTACGGTATTTTGTTCAGTTCCCAGTTGGCTTTTGAAGAGTTCAGACATGTTCGTGCTCACAGAAGATCACCAGCACTGGCCCTCCAGAGGTAAGTTTGGGGTGAGGGGATGTGGGGAGGTGGGTGCGGGGAGGGTGGTACAGGCTGGGGAGGACAAGGGGCTGTTTTTTTTCACAGGTAAAAAGAAACTGGACTTGGGGACTGTTTTCTTTATTTACAGGTAAAAAAATTATTTTGAGCACACTAGGGTGGGCTCCCAGTGTGCCACAAGTTGGGGGGACACATGATGCTGACGGTGATTGGGTCCCCCCTGTCAGCAAACAAATTGAACCGGGGGGGCATGCTGACATGAAGACTGGGCATCACCGATGTCGGCTTTGTGGAGATTGTGTGGTGGGCGGCAGGAGCCACCATATTTATTGGAATGTTTCACCAGGAAAGGCACGTAACAGAGCCTTGTCATCCGATGTGCCAGTGAGAAAACTGCACCTCATTGAAGCGACAGATTTCTTTCAACTCCGTGGCTCTCTCTGAAACTGCTGTCATTGCCAGCATGCTCACTGATTGGTGGCTGAGGGACACACCCACTAAAGCATTCCCTGCATTCACCACAACAGTGACACACCTCTGAATGTGCTACTGCTGCAAGATGTTGCTTGCGCGTGAACACAAGATAGCATAAAAAGAAATGGCAATGAAATGAAAGAAGTCATACATCTTTTCATAGTTATATAGCCATATAGCAAAAGACAGAGGGAGGGATAGCAGGGCTAAAAGACAAAAGTGGGGATAGGACACAGGTGGACCACCAGGAAAGCGGACATATTGAACAACTGCTCCTATGCAGTATTTATGGCAGAGTGGTAAGGAAATGGGCAGATGATAAAGGACAAAGGAACCAAGAGTCAACAGGTGTGCACAAGTCTGTATTTCTTGGAAAGGGTCTGTGGGGAGCAGATTAGGGTGGTGGGACATGATACTCATGGAAATTAAGGAGGAACTGGCAGCACCTCTGACATCCCAGTTCAGTCTGTCATGGGATACAGGGAAGGTACTAGGGGACTGGAGTAGTGCAGATGCAGTCACTGTATAAACAAGCATTTGTCAATGCAGAATGTTTGCTTGCTGGCATTGGCAGTGGTAGTGTAGGAGTTACAGAGCTGCATAATAGGAATGTCAGTGAAGTATTGAACTGAAGCCAACCCCACCGCCACCCTTCAGAGACTGACAGGCATTGGGGTGTGCCTTTGGGTCGTCAGGCATAACGACCACGCCATTTCACCACACCCTACCCTGCAGACACCGACAAGTGTCACGGTGTGCCTTGGGGTCTTTGGCACTTATGTGCACCCCATTCCATCAGGAAATATGGTGAGATGGGTGCGGTATAAGAGAATGGGGTGAACTTTAAGGCCAAAGAGTCCAAGGCACACCTCGATGCCTCTCACTGGCTGCAGGGTGTGGAATGGTATGAGCATTACAGGCAGGAATCCCAAGTCACACCCCTGATGCCTGTCATTCTCTACAGGGTGGGGCATTATGGTCGGAAACCCTAACGCCTCAGGCATTCATTGGTATTTTCACTCCAGATTTTCAACATGGTTTTTTTGTGACCCCCACCTCATGAACAGTGGCAATATCAGTTTGTTAGCCGAAAGTTGCTTTTGTACAGCGACTACGGCATTTAGCACCACAGGTGCAAAAACACATTCTGAACAGGATGTGAAAAATGACAGCTGTACTGTTCATGGGGAGGTGTAAAAAATGGCAATGTTGAAAATCTGCAGTGAAAATATTAAAAAATTGGTGAAGTCACGAGCGTATGTAGAAACTGTGCAACGCACACCCATAATGTAATTAGTTTGGGGATTTTTTTTACAGCAGATTGTCAACACAGGCATTTTGGGACCTCCAATCATGAACAGTGTCACTGTGATTTTCTTTATCTGTCCCGAACAATGATTTCCCACAGCGACCACGCATTCTGCGCTGAAAGTGTGAAAACACATTCAGGCCATGCTGTGAAAAATGACAGCTATACTGTTCATAAGGAAGTGTGGAAAAATGCCACTAGTGAAAATCTGGACTGAACTATTACAAATTCATGAACTTACGAGGGTGCATGGAAACTGCGCAATGCTCACATGTAGCAGTCATTTTATGGACTTTTGTCACTAAATTTTCAACATAGCCATTTTAAGACCTCTGCTCATGAAAAGTGTCACTGTGATTTTCTTAATCTGTCCCAAACATTGATTGCGCACACCGACTGCGCCATTGTGCGCTACATGCGCGGAAACATATTTTGGGTGACATATGAAAAATGACAACTGTACTGCTCATAAGGAGGTGTGGTAAAATGGCAATGTTGAAAATCTGGAGTGCAAATATTAAAAATGTGCGAATTTACGAGCATGCATAGGAACTGCGCAACACATGCTTGTAAAACAGTCATTTTAGAAATTTTTCACCAAATTTTCAACATAGCTATTTAAGACCTCTGCTCATGAACAGTGTCACTGTGATTTTCTTAATTTGTCCCATACATTGATTTTACGCACACCGACTGCGCCATTGTAGCTACATGTAGATGTAAACACATTTTGGCGAGATGTGGAAAAATGACAGCTATACTGCTCATAGGAGGTGTGGTAAAATGGCAATGTTGAAAACCGAGTGCAAATATTAAAATTCATGACCATTTAGCAAGTGAGGAACTGCGCCACGACGTCAGAAATGAAGTCATTTTTAGGAATTTGTTTCACCAAATTTGAAACAGGCTTTCTGAGAGCCCACCTTATTAACACTGGCACTGTTGTTTTGTTAATCGGTCCTGAAAGGTGATTTCATGCAGTGACTACGAAATCACCCTTCGGGCCCGATTAACGCCATGACAGTTCAAGAATTTCTGAGGAGGGGTCCCAAAAACCCCATGTTGAAAATTTGGTGCAAAAATTCCAAAAAATGCCCGAGATATGCATTAAAGTTGAAAAAACCCTATTTACTGCATTATGCAGCTTACTGGCATTTCCTCAGTTCACAGTCGGCTTTGAAGAGTGCAGACGTGTTCTCGGTCCACCGAAGATCATCGTGCCGAGCTCCGGAGGCAAGTATGGGGTGAGGTGGGGGTGTGGGGAGGCAGAGTGCGCAGAGGGTGGGTGCAGGAAGACCACGGAGACCGCCAAGGGAACGTTTTTATGTTTACAGGTTGTTTTTTTTTCTTGGACGATATGGAACGTTTGCCACGCTGGGGTGGGCTCCCAGCCTGGCAGATGGAAGGCTGACGACGCGGGACATTTGCCACGCTGGGATGGACTCCCAGTGTGGCAGCTGGAAGGCTGTTTGGGTGGGCCGTGGAGCCGACGGGGGATTGGGCACCCCAGTCGGCCATACGATCTATTGCCACGCTGGGATGGGCTCCCAGCGTGGCAGCTGAAAGGCTGACAACGTGGGACGTTTGCCACGCTGGTATGGGCTCCCAGCGTGGTAGCTGGAAGGCTGTTGGGGGGGCTGGAGCCAATGGGAGATTGGGCACCCCCGTCAGACATACAGTGTGTGCGTGGGGGGGGGAGCACATGAGCAAGCAGCATGCGTGCGTGTGGAGGGGGGAGCTCTGCTCACTGAAGCAGAGCTCTCCCTTTCAACTGTACGGCACTGCATTTTCAATTGCTGTCATATACAGCTGCAGCGTTCATTGGAGAACTGGGGCTGCGCCTGCAAACACACTGACTGAACTGGAAGACAGCTGCCACACCTCCGAAAACTTGGATGATGGCACTGTGTTTCTTGCACATGCGTGCAAGGGGTGGGCTCCCAGCGTGGCAGCTGGAAGGCTGTTTGGGGGGGCTGGAGCCGATGGGGGATTGGGCACCCCCATTGGACATACAGTGTATGTGTGGGGGGGAGCGCATGAGCACGCAGCATGCATGCGTGTGGAGGGGGGAGCTCCACTCACTGAAGCGGAGCTCTCCCTTTCAACTGTACGGCACTGCATTTTCAACTGCTGTCATAGACAACTGCGGTGTTCATTGGAGAACTGTGGCCACGCCTGCAAACACACTGACTGACTGAATTGGAAGAAGGCTGCCACACCTCCGAAAACTCGGATGATGGCACTATGTTTCTTGCACATGCGTGCAAGCAAACATAAAAAACTGAAGTAGAGATAATGCAGAAGAGTGCAGCCTTCTCTGCCCAGCATCAGTGGTGTACAAGTTGATTGGATCAAAACTGAAGGAAAGGATTGGTGAGTGCCAGGTTGCCTGTAGTCTGACAGATCCGAGGCAACATGGTTGCACAGGGGGGATGTATTTCATGAACAAACTGCATGAGTGGTTTGCCTGGGTAACCTGAGAAGTGTTTCAGGGTGTAGCAGTGGATGCGGCCTACCGCAATTGCACCCAAACAATTGACATCCCTCCCCAGAGAGTACTCATAAACAAGCGGGAGAGACATGGAGTGGGTACTGAAGTTTAAAAATGGCTTTGGATTGGCAAGAGATAGGACTCAAAGGTTAGTGAGTGAATGGCATGCATGCAGCAGTAAGCATAGTGACCAGTGAGGTACCAAAGGTATCATAAGTTTGCTCATTACTATGCAATGTCTTTATTAGTCACAATTCCGAAGTACTGGAATTCAAAGCATGCCTGAGCGCTGACTCCACAAAATTATGCAACAGAGTGGAAACACCTGGGTGGTTAGATAGAATATAGAGGATTGTGTATGCGCAAGCATACACAACAAGGAAGTTGCGATCGAGAGGTTTCCGTGGTAACCTGAGACCTTGAGAGCATAGCTTGAGAGGTCCGTTACCACGGAGACCTCAAGATCGCACAACTGCCTTGTTTGTGTATGGTTGCTCATACACAATCTTTATAATAGTGATGGGCAACCATAAATAGCACTCGTGAACACTCGGGGAAGCTTACTTCTGTGTCTGCCACCAGAGGCTTCCTTCCGTGTTGCCGTGCAACGCCGCTCTATTGCGCAGAGTGCTGAGCCTGTGATCTTGTTGTGCTGCACCGGTGACGCACTGCGCAGCACAACAAGATCGTGACACACCGAGTGAAGGACAACAACGCTGTTCCAGGCATGGATTTCCATGCGGAACAGCGTTCCACCATACACTATTATGACATATCGTAGAAACAGAAACAGAGACTTTGATGGCAGATAAGGACTGCTTGGCCCACCTAGTCTTCCCATTTCCCTACCTACAGGATAAGCTGCTGATCCTAGTTAACCAACAGCCTATTTCTTCCTACCCCCCACAAGAATTGCCTTATGTCTGTCCCATGCATTCTTGAATTCTCCCACAGTTTTAGACCCCACAACCTCCTCATGAAGGCCGTTCCATGCGTCCACCACCCTCTCTGTGAAAAAAATACTTCCTCACATTGCCCCTGAGCCAATCTCCCTCTATCTTCAAATTGTGTCCCCTTGTTCTTGCACATCTCTTTTTCTGAAAGATGCTACCCTCTTGGACTTTGTTGATTCCACTGAGGTACTTAAAAGTTTCTATCATGTCCCCCCTCTCCCTCCTTTCCTCAAGGGTATACATATTAAGCTTCTTTAGTTTCTCCTCATATGGCTTCTCTTGCAGACCCTGCACCATTTTAGTTGCCTTCCTCTGAACTGCCTCCATCCTGTCTATGTCCTTGTGGATATGGGGTCTCCAGAACTGAATGCAGTGCTCCAGATGTTGTCACACCAACTGTCTGTACAGAGGGATAACAACTTCCTGTTTTCTGCTGGTGATGCTTCTCCCTATACATCCCAGTATCCCCCCAGCCCTCCCTACTGCCTTCTCACATTATTTGCTAACCTTAAGGTCATCTGATATGATTACCCCCAGGTCCCTTTCCATTTTTGTTGTTGTTACTACCTCTCCCCATTGCAAAATCTTCTCCTGGGTTTTTTGTTTCCCAGGTGCATTATTTTGCACTTCTTTGCAATGAATCCAAGCTGCCATACTTCTGACCATTCCTCCAACCTTGCCAAGTCCCTTCTCATCCTTTCCACACCTCCTTGTATATCAACCCTGTTTCAGATCTTTGTATCATCTGCAAAGAGGCATACTTTTCCTTCCAGTCCTACTGCAATGTCACTTATAAACACATTAAAAAGGACTGGACCCAGAACTGAACCCAGCGGTACCCCACTAGTAATCCCTCTTTCTTCAGAGTGGACTCCATTTACAATTATCTTCTGTGTCCTGTGGATCAGCCAATGTTTTACCCAGGCAACCACCCTGGGACCCACTCCCAAATCCACACAATATCTGGAGTAGTGCTCAAGTGATTGGAAGCAGGGGTAAACCACTTAAAAGTGAACATAAATGCACCGGTGGGCTCCAAAGCATGGGGTTAACAGAACTGGGGCGAATAACAGACAACAAGCTGGATAGGGACCTGGGGGTATTTATAACGATGACCAAGAAGGTTACAGACAGTGAGTCTGCAGTGGTGGTGGCTTGAAGGATGATGGTATGCAAAGGCAGGGGTATCGGCATCGGAAGGATGGAGGTAACAATACCCCATAAAGATCATTGGTGAGATCACATCTTGAATAGTGTTTCCACTTCTGCAGTGCCCAATTTGAAGAGACATTGCTTGGGTGGTGACCTTTCGTGGGGGGGTGACCAAGACGGCACTGGTCATGCAGTGGAGAAGCTATGAGGAAAGGCATGAGGAAGTAAATATGTGCTCACTCGAAGGACAGGAGAAAGATGAGGAATATGATAGAAACAAGTAAATGCCTCAAAAAGAAAAGCAAGGCACAGGCAGACAGCATTTACAAAAGGGACACATGATCAAGCGCCGGTTGTTACAGTACAAAGCTCAAAGGGTTCATGTTTGGAGTTACAGTGAGGAAACACTGCTTCACAGAATAGGTGGTGGACACATGGAACGGCATTCAGACGGAGTTGGTGGAGGCAAAAACAGTGATGGGAATCAAACGTAAAGATGTGGTGGCAATGGAGATAGAGTAGTGTCTGCAGAGTCATGTAGATATGTAAAATAGGACAGACTAGGTTGACCAGGAAGCCATTACTGGCAGACAACAGGTATGTTTCTATGGAATCTAGCACTGGTGAATGTGTGCTCTGACAGAGGCTGTCATAAAACCACTGTAACATATGAAATGGCCGCGGGGTTAGCACAGCATGTCTGTTATCCAGTTTCTTGGTGGCGGGGGGGGGGATCAGCAGTATTTAGAACTGCTGGACTTCATTTATGTAACACAAATTTCACAAATGTGTTTGCTACTGTCATTCTGGCACATGTGGTTACATAACAGACATTAACTTGTAACTAGCCCTTTCGGAGGTAATTTCACGTCTCCGTGGCACACTGACACTTCCTAACTTATAACATGAAAAACCATCTTTTAGTTCATGTCTTATGTTAAAATAAGCCATAGCATTATTGCAATGATGCCTGCCAGTAACATACATAGCAACATGGTAGGTGATGGCAGATAAGGACCGCTAGGCCCATCTAGTCTGCCCGTATTCCCTGCCTGCATCAGCAGCTGCTGACCCTACCTGATCATTGGCTTTTGCCTCTCTTCCCCACATCTAGGGTTCCCTTATGTCTATCCCATGCATGTTTGAATCCCCCCACTGTGTTAGCACCCACCACTTCCTGGGGCAGGCTATCCCAGGCATCCACACCCTCTCTGTGAAGAAAAACATCCTCACATATCCCCTTATCCTGCCCCACTCCAATCTCATATCGTGCCCCCCCCCGTCCTTGTACAACTCTCGTACTGAAAGATGTCACCCTCCTGCACTTTGTTTAAGCCTTTAAGATACTTGAAGGCCTCTATCATATCCCTCCATTCCCTCCTCTCTTCACGTGTATGCATATTGAAGACTTTTAATCTGTCTTCATGTTTTCTGATGCAAGCTCTGCACCATCTTGGTCACTCTTCTCTGGACTGTCCCCACCCTGTCTATGTCTTTGTGAAGATGCAGTCTCCAGAACTGAATACAGTATTCTAGATGAGGTCTCACAAGTGCTTTGTACAGTGGCATCACCACCTCTCTTCTTCTCCTAGTGAAACGCCTCCCTCCTATGCACCCCAACATCCCATTGGCCCTCCCCACAGCCTTGATACACTGTTTGGCCACACTTAGGTCATCTGAGATGATTATCCCTAAATCCCTCAATTCTCTGGTAACTCAGCAATTCCCCCCCCCATTCTGTAGCTGTCCGCAGGGTTTCTTCACCCCAGGTGCATGACCTTGCACTTTTTTGCATTAAATTTCAACTGCCATACCTATGACTATTTTTCCAGCTTTCCCAGATCCCTCCTCATTCTTTTGACCCCCTCTGGAGTGTCTACTCTGTTACAGATCTTGGTATCATCTGCAAATAGAGAAACCTTCCCCTTCAGTAATGTCACTGATAAAGACATTGAAAAGGACTACCCCAGGACTGATCCCTGAGGCGCCCCACTGGTCACCCTCTTTTCCTCGGATGGGATCCCATGTACTACCACCCTCTGCTTCCTGTCCCTCAACCAGTTTCTAACCCAGCTTTCCACTTTGTGGCCCACCTCCGGGCTCCTAGCTTGTTCACCAGTCTTCTGTGGGGTGAAGTGTCGAAGGCCTTACTGAAATTGAGGTAGACAATATCCACCATGCACACCTGATCCACCGCCTTCATCACCCAATCAAAAAAGTCAATCAGATTTGTTTAACATGACCTTCCTGCTGTGAAATCATCCTGCCTTGAATCCTGTGCTCTCATGGTTTCCAAGTGTTTCACAGTCCTTTCCTTAAGTACCCCCCTCCCCCTCACTTAGCTACCAAACTGCCAACTTTACAGTAGAATGTCATGTACACAAATACCCACAGTCTGGGAAACAAACTCCCGGACCTGGAGGCAACAATGGCAGAGGCCAAACTGGACATAGTAGCCACAAGTGAAAAGTGGTTCACCAGCAGCTACACATGGGAAACCATGGTACCTGGCCATGTAATGTCTAGAAGGGACCGGGGCCATGTATGTCAAAGATAATATAAAAGCAACTGAAATTCAGAATACACAGGATGGTCAGAAGAATTGTGGGTCACCTTGGAAACAGAAAATGGCACAGCCATATGAGCTGGAGTGGTCTACAGACCTCCTGACCAGGGGGAGGGAATGGACAAAGTCTTGATAGAGAATATACAAAAAATGACAACAAAGGGGGAGGTTCTGCTGATGGGAGATTTTAACATGCCCGATACGGATTGGACTGTACCAACTGGTGCATCAGCAAGAACTAGGAACATCGTGTATTCCCTCCAGGGGGAGGGCCTAAAACAGCTAGTACAAAACCCCACCAGAAGCAGGGCTATCTAGACCTCATACTGACAAATGCAGAAAGGATTACAGATCTCCATGTCGAAGGGCAACTGGGGACCAGTGACCATCACGTGGTATGGTTCAACTTGGTCACAGATACACAATCAACCCAATCAGAGGCTAAAATCTAGACTTTAGAGGAGTGGACTTTGGGAAGATGGGCGAGAGCATTAAAATAGCCCTCACAGGAAACAATACAGGAAGGGGGAGTAGAGGCAAAATGGGCTAGGATTAAAAATGCAACTATTAAAGTAACAGGCCAGTACGTGAAGGAACAAAGAAAAAGCAAGAGGAGGAAGAAACCTCTTTGATTCTCAAAAACCGTAGCTGAGAAAGTCCGAGTCAAAAGGTTGGTCTTAACCTGCCCAGTGGTACTGAGGGTTGAGGCACTGGATGCCACACTTCGCACTATGCTGGCGACCCAGGTTAGGGAATGGACTCGGGCCACCGGGAGTTGGTCAGGGGAGGTAGGATCGAGGCATCCCCACGGATGCTGTCCTCTTCCTGAGGGGCAGGTTCCAGGGCAGTGATGTCCACATGCATTACCACCGGTGGAAGCAGTGGAATTGGGGCATAAAACGGTTCTCTACACAGGAGCCACGGGTGGGGAGAGTGCTGTGGATGCTTGACAGCGGCATGCATAAGCATGCCGCCTGTATGGACATCAGTCCTGTGCGTCGGCACCCTCAGGGGGATGGGACCGAGAGAAAACCAAAGGCTAAAATCTTCTGGTTCTGTGCAGAATGAAGCTGGGTCCTCGCTATGTCAGGACCTAGCCAAAGAGACCCATGGAATGGATTCCTCGGGGCAGGGACTGGGGAGAAAGTAAAAAAAAAAGGTTGGTCTTCAGAAAATACAAGAAAACCCAAAATGACAAAGAGAGAGAGGCATATCAGAACTCACTAAGGGAAGCAGGAAAAACTGTGAGGCAGGGAAATGCCAAAACGGAGGAAACATTGACACAAACAGTGAAGGAGGGCAACAAGACTTTCTACAGATACATTAGAGATAAGAGAAAGTCTAGAGGGGGAATTGCTAAACTCAAAGGGGGAATGGAGAAATGTGTGGAGGATGACCAGGAAAAGGCATCCATCCTAAATAAATACTTCTTCTCAGTGTTCACAGTGGAGAAGGAAAGACAGGGCCCACAGCTAGACACCATAGACACGGGAGGAAAGAAGGTGAAGACAAGACCATTTACAAGAGAAAGGGTCCTACAAGAGCTCAATAAGCTCAAGGTGGACAGGTCTATGGGACCGGATGGCATACATCCTAGCCCTCTAGCCAGTGCTGATTTATGGACTTTTGCCACAGAGCAGCCTCTTTCCATGATCAACTCTCTTGACTGTGCTGATTTATTGGACTTTTGCCTATGTTATCGCTACTGCTTGTGCTCTGTCTAATTTTTTACACGTACCATTGTCTAAGTTGTTCTCTACTGACTGAGCTTTGCTGATTTTTTTCTTGCCTTGCTTGCTTGTTTCAGCTGTCCCCTCGACATTGCTCACGGTGTGATGTCTGCCCCTACAGGATGCCGGTCCCAGCAGGTCCTGCTCCAGAGGCTCCTGTTCCATACAGCCACTTCTCCCTTATATCACATGGGGTATACCGGGGTGGTCCTCTCTTGTGAGTTAATAGATATCTCCCCAAATCTTCCCTGGGACCTCCATGCCTCAATGCTGTCCCAAATGCTGCCCAGTCCTCCTGAGTCCCATGCTCGGCCAAGACTCAACGCTCCCAGGCCATAATTTCCCCAGCCAGTATAACTACCAAGAAGTGGTATCTCCAATGGCTCCTTCTCTCAACACTGCTACTGGCGGGAGACATCGAAACGAACCCAGGTCCGTACAACCCTCAGAACACCCCCTCTGTATGGGGCGTGGGCAAGGGCTTAAAAGTAGCACAGCTTAACATTCGGAGCCTGCTACACAATCGAGATGAACTGGTCACGTGGATGACATTCTACCAACCCGATATCCTCGGGCTGACCGAGACCTGGCTAAAACCCTCGATCCCCGACTCTGCCTGTAGCCTCCCTGGGTACGAGTTTACTCGTCTGGACAGAGCGGGGGGCAAAAGGGGGGGAGGCATATTGATTTACCACAAGTGCCATCTCAAAGTCTCCCCAGTCGCCCACCACTAACCCCTCGAGTCCCAGTCTGAGGTACTCCATGTCTACTCCTACTTGGAACACAAAGAAACTGCATCTGGTGTGCACTTACAACCCACCCAAGGGTGGGCTGCCCGGGTTTGACCCACCTCCTAGACTCTGCTGGTCCCAGCGTGGGGACAATGAACTCCTTATCCTAGGGGACGTCAACCTCAACTGGGTTGGAGGTAGTGCGAAGCAATATGAGGCCCTACTTGCTAACTCTACTCTGACCCAACTTATCCAGGATACAACCAGGCAGTCAGCGAACGGATCCCCCGGTACCTTACTGGACTGGATCATGTCCAACCGTCCGGATAGAATCTCCTCAGCAGGTACACTGCCGGACTCTATCTCTGACCACTCACCGGTCTACTGTGTTTGGAAAATCTCTCCCCCCAAGATCCCCCACAAAATCCTGCACGTCAGGAACTACTCCAGGTTTAACCCCTGGGAGTTCCTGGAAGACCTACGGCTTACCGACTGGTCCGATGTGTACGGGGCCACTGACCCCTCAGTGGCTACCTCCTCCTTCATCACCATCTTTGGGATCCTGCAAGATAAGCACGCCCCCATGGTCACCCGCAGGGTGAGGGGGTCCGCCACCCACTGGCTACATGGGAATCTCCTGGCCCAAATGCGGGAGAGAGACAAGTGTTGGGCCCACTTCAAAAGTTCCAGTGATCCCACCTCTCTCCAAAAATACAGACACCTGAGAAACACCTGTAAAAAGGCCATCAGGGCTGCGAAAAGCGACTTCTGCAAGTCTGCTCTACTCTGCTCTGCCAGCAACCCCAGGAGTTTCTGGAAGAACATAAAAACTCTTGTTAATGGATCCTCCCAATCAGGAGTATCCGACATGCTTATCAACGGGGTCTCCTGCACGAACGCCCATACCATTGCCAACTCCCTAAATACCCATTTCACAGATCTCTCTGCCATCACGGCTCCCCTCTCATCCAACAAGAACTTGCCCCCCTCCCTTCCCCCCATGGCTTGGTGGGAGGGTCTCCCCCCTCAGTCAGTGTTTAACCTCAGGGAAGTGTCGGTACTGGACACCCAGAGGCACTTGGCTGGCCTCTCCCAGCACTCCAGTCCTGGCCCAGATAACCTTGAATCAAAGCTCCTCAAGCTTGGCTGTTCACCTTGCCCACCCAGTAGCCCACATCTTCAATCTATCCCTTGGAAGTGGTACCTTCCCGATATCTGGAAAGAGGCCAGGATTGTTCCAGTACTGAAACAAGGCAATCCCAAACTACTGGATAACTATCACCGATTACACATCCTCTCATCCCTCAGTAAGCTCCTAGAAAAGGTGGTGGCTGAACAGATTTAGATATACATCAGTCCCAGGAGTTGCTGTCCCCGGCCCAGCACGGGTTTCCAGAGTCACAGCACCACCACTGCCCTGATCTCAGTCACATCTAGAATAGATCAGCCATGGATCAGGGCAACCTCTCCGGAGCCATATTTATTGACCTGTCCAAAGCCTTTGACCTCGTTGACCACACGTTGCTTTGCTCACAACTGTGGTCACTCGGTCTCTCCCCACTCGCCATGAATTGGCTTACAGGCTACCTGCATGGCAGAACGCAGCAGACCAGTTTCAATAAAGTCCTCTCTGAGTCCCTTCCAGTGACCTCCGGTGTCCCTCAGGGTTCGGTACTGGGCCCTCTCCTCTTTTCCCTCTTTATCAACCTGGTACCCACGGTGACCTCCACCTGCAGTACCACCCTCTATGAAGATGACTTGCTGATCCTGGCTTACGCCCGAGATGTCGCAACTCTCAACAAGGCCTTGTCCAAAGGCTTTAACAAAGTTCAAACCTGGATCACCGAGAACAAACTGGTCCTGAATCTGAAAAAAACTCAGGCCATGCTCTTTGGCTCAACAGCCAAACTCAAAACCTCGTCGGCCTTGTTAAAGATTTCCTGTCCCGACGGATCCCCCCTCCCTGTAGTGAACTCTGCCAAATACCTAGGGGTCACCCTTGACCCCCAACTCAACATGGGTAGTCACATCCTAAACATCTGTAGGGCAGTTAACTGCAAGCTGGGCCTGGCCTACAGGGCCAAGTTCAACCTCACACCTGCGGCTAGGCTAGCCCTCACGAAAGGTGTGCTTCTTCCCTCTCTCAGCTATGGGCTGCACCTATTCGCTCGCTCCCCCCAGACTCTTCTCGCACGGTGGCACACGACATACGACAACATCTGTCGCTTTGCCCTTGCTGTCCCCCGCCTCACCCATCGCTGTGAGTTATATGATAAAGTCGGATGGCTCTCCCCAGCTAGGTACCTGGACTTCAGGGTGGGCTGCCTTACCGACAAAGTGGTCAGAACTGGCACCCCCCCAGAGCTGGCCCTGCTTCTGCCGCTAACAGACACCACTATCTACCACCTTAGGTCCCAGGCCCTGGGGATGCTCAAGGTCCCCTCCACCCGCACCCTCATGGGTGGCCAGGACTTTGCAGCGTGTCATGGGCTCTGGAACTCCCTTCCAAGAGCAGACCGGTTGTCCTCCTCCCACCTGCCTTCAGCCAACTCCTCCGGGGTTTCCTGAAACTTGCCTCGTGTGACTGCCCTATGACCTCCTAGAGTATTTCTCCTCACGGTTGCTCTTCGGCTTCAAAGCTTGCCTCCCTCAGATACTACCCGATAACTCCTGCTACTCCTTGACTTACCACTACACCAGAGCACTTGACCCAGGGTATATTGCCCATGCCAAGGTTCCTGGACATTGCCTTTCTAAATTGTCTCTTATGTGAAATGTGTATATGCTTTTTGTTGTAAATCTGTATGTGACCCACTCATCCCGGGGGTTCATTAACCTTAACAGTTATAAGTTGTATTATGACCGTCCATACCCCCTGGACTATGTTACTATCTCCCACATGTTGTCATGCTGTACTTACTCTCTACTGTAAACAATGTCTGTATCCCTATGTTGTACTCTCCTGGGTCATTCCTGAAAATAGGCATATTACTTGTCTAGTGTACTTACCCAGTCAACAAAAGCTAAAATAAAATAAAATAAAAATAAAGGAGCTAAGGGAGGAACTAGTAGAGCCACTGGCTGAATTGTTTACGGAGTCACTAGACATGGGGGAGGTCCCAGGGGACTGGAGGAGGGCCAATGTAATCCCACTCCACAAAAGTGGAAGCAAGGAGGAAGTAGGTAACTATAGACCAGTTAGTCTTACCTCAGTTAATGGAAAGATCTTAGAGACTCTCCTCAAGGAAAGGATAGTGGAACACCTGGAATCCATAGGGGCACAGGACCCAAGACAACATGGATTCACAGCAGGAAGGTCCTGTCAGACTAATCTGATAGACTTCTTTGATTGGATAACTCAGGAGATGGATCAAGGGGATGCAGTTGATGTAGCCTACCTCAGCTTCAGCAAAGCTTTCAATACTGTTCCACACAGCAGATTGATTAACCACCTAAGTAGACTCGGGGTAGGTCAAAAATTGGTCAACTGGGTAGCGAACTAGATGGCAGGCAGAAAGCATAGAGTAGTAGTTAACGGAATCCAGTCAGAAGAGATTCACGTCACAAGTGGGGTGCCTCAGGGACCTGTCCTTGGGCCAGTCCTCTTCAATTTCATCAGTGATATTGCTGTCGGACTGGAAGGTAAGGTTTGCATGTTTGCAGATGACACCAAGATCTGCAACAGAGTAGATGATCCAGATGGGGTGGATAGGAAGGGACGAGACCTGGAAAACCAAAAACGTGGTCCAAAGAATGGCAACTAGGGTTTAACGCTACGAAGTGCAAAATCCTGCACTAGGGGAGGAGAAACCCTGAAGCTAACTATAGGATGGGAGGGGAATTGCTGACAACCACTAGAGAAGAAAGGAACTTGGGCATCATCATCACCAATGACCTAAAAGCTTCCAGGCAGACCACAAAGGCAGTGGAGCGAGCTAGAGGGATGTTGGGATGTATCAGTAGGGGTATCACAAGCCGAAAGAGGGAAGTAGTGATCCTTCTTTACAAGACACTGGTTAAGCCCCAGTTGAAGTACTGCATCCAGTTCTGGAGGCTACACCTGCAAAAAGACATCAACAGGATTGAAACGGTCCAGAGAAGGGCGACTAAGATGGCGCATGGGCTGCAAACGAAGCCATATGAGGATAGATTGAAGGACCTCAGTATGTACACCCTGGAGCAGTGGAGGAAGTGGGGCAATATCATAGAAACTTTCAAATACCTAAAAGGCCTAAACAAGGTGAAAGAGGATGACATGCTTCAGTATAAGACAAACAGCAGGACAATAGGACATGATATGAGATTGGAGGGAGGCCGATTGAGGGGTAATGTGAGAAAATTATTTTTTACAGAGGGAATGGTGGATGCATGTAACAGCCTGCCCACGGAGGCGGTGGAGATGAGTACAGCGAAGGGCTTCAAAAGAGCATGGGATAGGCACAAGGGAATAATACAGATGAGTAAGAATAAAATAGTTCAATGTTCAGAGCAGAGACATATGGCAACAACAACAACCAGGTAGAAAAAAATGGGCAGACTGGATGGGCCTGGCAGTCCTTATCTGCTGTCAACTTCTATGTTTCTATATGTTTTATGTTAAGCAGTGCCTCTATAATCTTACCCACTACTGAACTGAGGCTGACTGGCCTATAGTTTCCTGTCTCCTCCCTGCTACTACTCTTGTGGAGAGGGACTACATTTGCCCCCTTCCAGTCCTCTGGAACCACCTTCGTATTGAGTGACTCACTAAACAGGGCCACCAGTGGTGCTGCTAGCACTGTCTGTAATTCCTTTAAAATCCTAGGGTGTATATCATCTGGCCCATTCGCTTTGTCCACCCTCAGTTTTGTGAGTTCCTCCAGAACCCTCTTTGCTGTAAAAAGACTGTTTTTTACCTCTTCCCACCATTGTTTCTGACACCTAACTGTGGTCCCTGTCCCTCTCCCTCTACCGTGAATAGTGAACAGAAGTATTCATTCAGTATTAATGCTTTTTCTAGATCACCTTCTACGCACACCCCTTCCTCCCCTTTAGCCTTACAATCCCTCCCCTGGCCTTTCTTCTATCGTTAATGTATCTATAAAATGTCTTGTCCCAACCCCCCCTTTACTGTCTGTGCTAATCACTTCTCTGTTTGCACCTTCACGCTCCTAACTGCTTTCCCTGCCTCCCTCTGTCTCTCTAGGTACACCACACTGTCTTCATCTTTCTGAGTCTCCTTGTATTTTCTGAAAGCCCTCTTTTTGTCCTTCACTTTCTCTGCCACCTCCTTTGTGAACCATAGTGGCTTGTTCCTTCTTTTTCCCTTGTTACTCTGCCTAATGCACTAATTTGACGCCTCCACTATGGCTTCTTTTAGATGTGCCCACCACTCCTCAACACATCCCGGATCCCTTCCTGCCAGGGCTTCTTTGATCCCCTCACCATCCTAGTGAAGTCCTCCCTCCTGAAATCCAGGACCCTTGTCTTTGTGTGGCTTTCTTGTGACACTGTACTGATGCTGATCCACACTGTATGTGGTCACTGGACCCTAGCTGTCCATCCACCTTGACTTCCTTTATCCAATTTCCATTGGTCAGCACAAGATCTAAGATTGCCATGTCCCTGATGGACTCCTGAACCAACTGCCTGAGGCTTGCCCTCTGCAAGGATTCTGTGATGTCTCGGCTCCTGGCTGAGGCAGCTGCCGGGATGGTCCAGTCCATGTCTGGCATGTTAAAATTGCCCAGTAGCAGTACTTCCCCCTTGCTGCCATCACATGTATTTCCTCCACTATTGCCCTATCTACCTCCTCCTTCTTTGACGGGGGCCTGTATAGATCACTCCTGTGCAAACTGCTCTACCACTTCCTGGCTCAAGTGTGACCCATAGTGCCTCAGCCTCTCCCTGTTTACCCTGCACCTTCCATTGCTTTAATACCTTCTCTGATGTAGAGGACCACCCCCCACCCTTTTACCCTCCTACCCCTCCTGTGTGAAGCATACCCTGGTACATTTACCTCCCAGTCATGGTTTGCAGTGTACCATGTATCGGTGATTGCTACTATGTCCAGGTCCGCCTCTGCCATCAAGGTTGCCACGTCTGGCAACATTTCCTCCTGATCCATGCTGCTAGCTGCTCTGGTCTGTGAAGCTGGATTGCCTAAGTCTCCCTGCTCCCAACTGCCCCAACCCCGGCAAGTTTTAACACTTGGCAAGGAAGCATCTAAACTTTTCATTGAGACCACGGTCCCCTCCCTGGATTGATGAAGGCCATTCCCCTTGTACAAGTCCCCATCCCTCCAGGTGGGTCCCCAGTCCCCAACGAAGCCAAAACCATTATCTCTGTACCAGACCCCCAACCAAGTACTGAACTTGCTGATGCGGAGATTTTGAGCCTCCCCCTGCACTGGACTGGCAGCACCTCCAAGAATGTTATGGAGCCTGCTACCTCTCCAAGGTGCCTACCCAACCCTCTGAAGTCCTCCTGCACCTACTCTATGCTCACCTCCTCCTTGGCCAGGTCATTTGTTCCCAGATGGACCATGACCTCCACATCCCCCCTCCTTGCTACCACTGTGGCGATCCTCTGGATTGGCCCCCCCCCCAAGCCATGCCTCCTGGAAGGCACTTGACCTCCCTCTCCTCCTCGCTACCTGTACCCAGATCTTTTCCCTGGACTATTGAGTCCCTCACCAGGAGTAACTTCCTCTTCCTCCAGGGTCCTCTGCCTCCCACCCCTGGGTCTTCCTCCTGGAGGACCTGCTCATCCTCCTTGGTCTCAAGCTCGGGTTCCCTTATGGGGCTTGTCCACTCCTCCAGGACAGCAAAGGAGTAAAATGAGCCTCAAACTGAAACTGTTGTTATAATTTGCTTCAAGGGCTCATCTGGGATTTGAACCTAGGACCACTTGCACCCAAAATGAGACTCATACCCCTAGACCAACAAGCCAGAGTATAGGGTTATGTGAATCACAATGCTGATGTGGCTGAGTAACAACCACATAACCCCACAGGTGTTACTCTGCTATTGCTAATGTGTGATCTGCCCTTCCAAGGCTGGTCGTGTTTACATTTGAGCGTGGGCACCCTATGACAACTGTTATTACAGTAAATTAATGTGCTCCTTGCGATGTGCCAGTTTCTCGCTTATGAGACGTCCCTTTTGTGGGTGTACAGAGACATGTGGAAAAATAGATGGAACAGCCATCCCTTTTCAGTTGTGGTAGTCTCTTCAAGTTTAGAAGTTCAGCCTGTAAAGACAGATAAGCATTGGAAATGGATCACCACAAAGTCTATTTTTGTATAACTGAATGATAAATTTGTACTCAACAATCGGTACGAACAACACTGTATTAACTGACAACATATATCGAGCATCTCGATGCCACAGATGAAAGTCCATATCTGGGTGCCACAGCAGCCATACTTCTTGTGCAAATATTATTTTTTTAAGAATCATTCATGCAGATGGACATGCAGCTGCACAAGACATGCATGCAAAGGGCAACATCCACACCCAACCCCAACTGGACTGGACACACAACACCACTACACCTTTACCACAACAATCACCCACAGCAACAAGACAAGCAGACTGAATGGCTGTGCCATCATACGCATACATCACAAAACTGGAAACAAAACACAACCATAGGAACTAATCAGCCCACTAAACCAAGCGCACGAAGACACAGTGACATGTAAATTTTGTAATAAGTGTACCACAACACAGCACACTCTTCACCACAACAAACTGAAGTGCCCGTAACCCTGTCCTGGACTGCATCATTCACTGTTAGTGACAGACCTGCTGTGGACATACACAGACAATAGGACGTGCCCACCCACGAACCACCACACATACAGTACCGCATCAAGACACCCAGCTATAGCACCCAGTCAACCAGAGGGACCTGCTGGTTTCATCGATCTAGTAGCCAAAGCTTTTGACACTGTCTTTCACACCCTGCTCCTTGACTCCCTCTAGGAGGCAGTATAGCACAGTGGGTTAAAGCTCTGAGCTGCAGATCTGGAGACCTGGATTTGAATCCCACAGCCACCCAGGTGCATACTGTGTAATCCTGAGCAAGTCACTTAACTTCCTAGTGCTCCCTGGTCACATATGGAAACAAACTGCGGCTTAGTATGCTACTCATGGTTAAACAATGTTCCCTTTCCCTTTCTGCAGCAGGTCTTGCTTTGTCTTCTAATAACTGGCTCAAATCCTACCTCACCGGGAGGTCCCAATCAGTAAGAATTGCTGATCCTATCTCCCCTCCGCGCCCCATCACCACTGGAGTCCCACGTGGCTCAGTGCTTGGTCCCCTGCTTTTTTCCATCTTCCTTAATGATCTTCCCACAGCCTGCTCCACCTCCTCAATCCACATGTATGCTGATGATACTGTCTTGTACAGTTCCTGCAAAAACCCTGCTGCTGTGGAAACCAGCTTGCAGCTTGATTTCAACAAAGTTCAGCTCTGGTTTGCCTCCCACCAGCTCTTCCTCAATGCCAAAAAGACAGCCTCCATGACCTTTGTCACCAGGCTCACCATCCTGCCCTCCTTCCACATCCTTGACAGGACAACTCTTGAGGACACATCCTCATTTAGATATCTTGGGGTGTGGCTTGACCAACACCTCAACTTCTCTATGCATATCAATGCCATCCTGAAAAAACTGCACCCCAAGCTCAACGCCCTGTACAGGAATCATAGCTGCATCCCACTGACTGTGAGGCACGAACTTGTTCAGAAGATTATACTCCCCATCTTCCACTACTGTGATGTAGTATATGGTGCTGCTCCCAAATCTTCCCTGACCAAATTGGACATTCTCTTTAATTCCTTCTGTCACTTTGCCCATGACTCCGCACCCATCACTGTGAACTCTATCGCCCCTTGCCTTCACTCCACTATCAAACAGATGCATCTCCCACTGTGCCAAACTAACCTCCAAATTCTGGCTTGGTGAACTTCCTTCCTACCTCTCACCTTTGCTCTCAACCCCTCCCCCACTCTCTCCGATCTAGTGATATGCGCACCTTGGTGGTTCCATACCGCTCCACCCTCACTGGTCAGATAGCCTTTGCCCACCGCTTCCCTAAAACTCAGCCCTCCATAACTTTCTCTCTCTCTCCCAGCTGTTCCTGTTTTAACCCTCCTTAACTTCCTTTATTCCTACTTCTAGCCCCCGTCTCTACCTACAGCCCTCAAATTCTCTCACCCTGGCAGGGTTCTCAACATCCTGAAGGGTACCTCAGATTGGCTGTTTCTCCCTTCCAATACCCAACCCCCTTGCTGGGATTCTCCACTAGTCCCCTATCCCTACCCTCCATTATTTACCTCTCTCCAGCTGTTCTTGCTTTTACCGTCCAACTTCCACTTATCCTAGTTCCTGCCTTCCAACTCATTACCCCAGGCAGGGTTCTCAGCACCCTGATGGAGAACACAGGTTGGTGGCCTTTTCCCTATAGCTGCCAGCTCCCCTTGCAGGGTCTCCCTATTATCCTGAAGAGGCCACTGGCATTGCTGTCCCCCCCCCTCCCCATCTCTCCAGCCTTTCATCCTTGCCCCCTCTGCACTTAGATTCGCTTTCAGCACATTCCTTGAGCTTGCTCCTGGCATGACATCACACTGAGTTGCGCCATCTCTTGGTTGTTTCCAATGTTCTTGTTACTACACTCCTGACTCCTCTGTTGGTTTTATGTCCATATGCTGTTATTTGCCTGCATCACACCTAAATTGTATTCTTTATCTTATCTAACTGTTCACACCCAATTTGTAACTGTTCTTCCATCTAATCATTTTGTATACTGCTGTGCTCATCCTTATGTTCCCCTGCCCCCAGGTCACACCACGAGACGAGCAACTTGTTGTTCAGTGTGCCCTCCTGGTGAAACATTTCAATAAATAAATAAAATAAAAATAAAAATATTGAACACGTTTATTTTTTATGTTACTGCTAGTACTAATAAACACTTTTTGCGAATTCTACAACTGCTCCTGATTTTTCCTATGCTTCCTGACCTGTGCCTCGATGACACCGACAGCGCCCACAAAAAAAATGGATGCACAGCGACAAGTCAGTTTGCCTCTGATTTATAAATATGGCACTGATACAGTACTTACAACACTGCACCAGGATCTATCGATAATGCCTTATAGCCCAGGAGATGGACCTTCAACAATCTTAGAAACACAGTACTGAGTACATAAAGAACACAGAAAACCAGAGACACTGAGGATTGACCCTAGAGATGTTCAGTAACCAAGAAACCTACAAAAAAAATAATAAAAGAAGGGAAGGACAGTGTTTTTTGTGATAAGTCAAAACAGACACATGGTTAGTGTAACAGTTCTTTGTTTTACTTGGAAGACTTATCTTCAAGTTGTGTTGAAAGCAGTCCTGGTGAAAATGCACAGAACAGACTACTGTGTTGTGACTGGTGACATCTGGGAGGTTGCCTCTTTTGATAGCAGCCTTCCATTTAGCTAGCACACCTGTCTCTCTGGGGAATCGAAAAAACAACAACCCCCTGCACTACGGTTTATTGGATGCATTATGGCATCCAACTACACTGCAAGAAACCATTTTTGCAAGCAATAATTAGCGTTATATCACAGAGCATGCAACCTCATGTACTAAGCTCATGGAAGCAAAATGCAGTAAGAGGAGTGCAGCATATCAAAAGGTACACCTTCAGAGAGATACTGGTGGGAAGTGATAGACGCCCAAATAACTTAGCTGAGGAAGGGAATGCATGACAAAGGGGAAATGAGACAGGAAGGAAGGAAGCTCAAACATAACAGCCATGATTAGCACCTTATTACAGGTGTCAGAAGTGGAAATAGAAAATAGACCAAAGACACAGCACTGTGGGGGGCAGGGGACAGAAGACAGGCATGCATACCAGAGCGGTGTAACTAGTTGTAAATGTCTGTCACACTGAGGTTCAGTTGGAGGTGAATGGAATTCTGGCAATGGTATTGTAGAAGATGAGCCTTTTTGGTAATACTTCTGGCGATGACGCAGAGGAACTGGACTGAAAAAATAAAGTGTTGTGTGTGTGATTATGCCTTCCGAGTACTGTATGCCATATCACTCCTTGAAGCCAGGCCTCATCTGCAAAAAGCCTTAGATAGCAAAAACCCCAACTGTGATCCCTTGGACTCCAGGATTCTCCAAGTAGTCCTAGATACTGTATTAGCCCCTCTCACCAATCTTTTAAACTGGTCACTATGTCTTGGTCAATTTCCCAGAGCCTGGAAAATTGCAGAAATCACCCCTATCCATAAGAGTGGAAACAGAACCTCCCCTAACAATTTCAGGCCCATCTCCATTCTCCCCCTCTCTCCAAAGCACTAGAAAAAATTGTGGCCATTCAGCTCTCTGATTATCTGGCCAAATACGACCTGCTGTGTCCGGAACAACATGGATTCTGCCCTGGACACAGCACCACTACAGCCTTCCTGAGGTTCTCCCAGCACCTCCACCGTTATAATCAGTTCCCTGGGCGGCGGGCACTGATCCCTGAGCAGACTCGATAGACCATAGGGCCTAATCTGCTGGCTTCTTAGTATGTTAACATTTGTTATTATTTATTTTTTATTTTTTTATGTGGAGCAGCACAGAAGCCCCTTCTGCTGTATACTGCCTGTCAAAGTAATGGCAGTGTCACTGTGAATATGCCAGTGTCTGAACACACACAGTAATATACTGTTTTGCGTCATTTGGATTGTGACCCAATCCAATATGATGTTTGGTTTAGATATGCGGGTTAGTTTGTATGTGCCTACAGAAGGTGCCCATTTTAGTTTAGTTTAGTTTAGTTTATTAGTCTAGGAATTAATACCTTTGAGCCAGGGCTCTTTTACAAAGGTTCCACGTCACAAAGAACATTTAACAAAGCACGATACACATTACAGGTAAAACCAGACAGGAAAGTTACATCATAAATTTGCTATTAACAGTTTAAGGCAGTAACGTTTTTAAGTTTCATAGAAAAACAAGCTATAACAGGTTCAAGCGAGTAGACAATTTCGAGGTTAAGGAAACTTCCAGGGAGAGGGTGATCATTAGGCGTCAAAAGGAGGCTAGAGGGAAGGGAAAGGTGGTAAGCGGGAGAGTAAGTGAGAGGGGACAGGAAAAAAGGGGGGGAGTGAGTTTGGGTGGGAGACAGGAAGTAGTAGAGGTACCAGAGGGTTCATTTGGTGGGGATTGTGTTTTTTGGTACAGTGACAATATGCTGAGGTTGCTTTGTTTGCACCCATAGAAGGTGCCCCAGTTTACAGGTGATTGCTTTTTTGGCACAGAGACTAAATATATTTTGGAACATGTTTATAGCATGATACAGTCACGCTCTCATGGCTAGCAGGAAACAACCCCCTCCCCCACCACCACCACCACCACCACTCCTCTTCATCGCAAAAGCACTGTTCAAGGAATGTGAGCCAGCCCCTTGTGGTATGGCATTCACCCCACCCCCACCCCCACCTCGGCACGCTTGGTTTTGGAGGTGTGCACATCTGCTTCACATGTGTGCATGACATACCAACCATGCACTCATTAGGACAACTCCAAATGTACCATGCTGCTTGGGAGCTTGGATGATCAATTATCCTTATGTCTGAATGATCGCACGTGCCACAGAAGACAGCAGTGGACAGTGAGATGCAACATGTAGGCAGATATGCACAATTTTGGCCAACGACACACAGACACACACACACACACACACACACACATACCCCCCCCCCAACTATTGGCCTCTCAAAAAAGTTTGGGGTACTATGCTGAACGGTGCAGTCTCTGTGTGGGAAGTGTGATGCCGATAAAGCAGACATTGGCGAATCCAATAAGTCACGTATTCCGAGCTGATGCTCCCATATTCACACTGCATGGCTGTAGTTATGTAGGTAACAGCCTTGCAAATACAGTTGAGCGTCCTTCTGATTAGAAATTCTGCTGCACAGGCAGTAATCTGACCCTTACTTTAGTATTACCAACTATGTACACTCATTACGGTTGGTCACTGCTCTAAGGGCCATGTGGTCTCCCCAACAAGTACAGAAACCATCCAATAAAGGAGTGAGCCTTAACTCGACATTGATGGCTGATGGGATTCAATACTGGTGGATGTATCCATCTTTTATTACTATCCATACTGCTAATGAAATATGTTTATGTCACACTGCTCAGGAATCAAAATCCAGCATCCCATTTATCTGTTCAGATCATTTACCAGCAGGGCATCAGTGTAGGCAGATAAGCAAGATACACTACTGTCAAAGAGAGTGCAAAGTGCAGCATGCAGTCTTATACTTCAATGAATGAATCAATCAATCAAACTATATTTAACCAGGCTTTACACTTTTGAGTGAGCTCCTTTGCAAGATGGTCCTGGACAATACAAATACAGGTGACAGCAATACAATGGCAAGGGTATACAGATAAACAACAATTACATAAGTTAATTTACAGTCATTGATACATCTTAAGCCCATGGCTTGGTGACAGATAGAGGGAATTGGGGCACAGCTGCCAGAGACTGTGGCTTTCCAGACCGAGCTGACAGGGCCCCGAGTCAGAGGGAACAGCAGGATCCTGATCCCCCTCTCAAGGATATAATTCAATGCCTGCAGCAGTTCTGCTCACATGCCTCCTATTAAGGAGGACAAAGACGGCATCTCTGGACACTATGAACTGGCAGAGGTGGACTCAGGTAGGTGGCAGGCTGGGGGGGTACTGGACTCAGTAGCCGGCGGGGTACAAGGCTCCCTGTTGATGACTATAGCCCTCTCCAGGTGGTAGGGCTAACACTGCCTGGCCCGGAGATGGGTAGTGGCCAGGGGACTGGGAACCCTATGCGGCTCTAGGCTGTGGATCTCCCTTTCCTTTTCCTGCTTCCCTGCTCTAGAGTGCCACTTAACCTGCAAACAATGATGCTGAACCCAGGCCTGGGTCTTTCAAAGCATTGGCCTCACTTGCAACTCCTGCTTGGCTGAAAGGGCGTGGTAGACACATAGACAGTGGGGAAACTGTGCCCACAGCTGACTGAAACAAACAATCACAGACTTGAAAGTACCGTTTGCCCTTTCTGGTAGGGAGGAGAGAGGAAGGGGATTAATGGGGTTGGGCGAGACCCCAGATACTCAGCTCCACATGGAGTAGCTCTGTTTTTTGAGCCACTGCTCTGGAAATCATTTGGGGCATAAGATGGGGTAGATAGGGTAAGGCTCTGTGGCAAGAGTACCCCCACCTTGCTTGCTTCTTTCTTCTCACCCCCTTTTTTTTGTTCTCTGTCAGACCAGGGTGAGAATACATCCTGCTCCTCTATATCAGTGGGGCCTATAAGGGCCGCTTTGACAATCATGTAGCCCCCAGTAACAGATTCAAGATTAATCTAGAAAATATGGGACGCCTGGTGGTTGATGTACGACACCTAATTTACAGCATTAACCTAGTTCACCTAGTTCATTTTTTAAATTGGGCCATGGGCAGGGTGCTGCCAGGCGCCGGGGGGGGGGACATCATTGGTAAAGACACATTGTCCAGGTAAAATGCTGCTGTCTGGTTCCCTCCCCGGGTCTGGTGGGTGCGTCCTCTGTTCTGATCCTCCCCCTGGCCCTCTGGGGTCTTGGATGGTGTGGGACGTCCCAGGCAAGTCAGAAAATATTGTTTTGACACGAAGGTCCACCATATGATAAGGCAGGCAGTGCGCTTGCCACTGGCCCTGAATCGGGGGTGAGATGACAGGGACCCCGCAAATCTTAGAATAAACTAAACACCTTGCCCTTACCTACTGGCTACTAGGAGACCAAGATCGAGGGGATAGGGGCTTCAAACTGCTGGGCTTATCTCACGTGCACTGTTATGGGCCTGTTGCCCTTAAATTGTTCTATTCTGATTTGGGCAATCTCCTGAACAGAGAAGAGTCAATTTTGGAAAGGGCAAAGAAGAAGGCTCCTGGGGCTCGTATCAGGAACCTAGTCATGGTGTCATCTCTTCAATTATTAGCTGCCACAATGGCACTATTGTTTTTTTCTTGGAGCATAATAGTTCCACAGGGGGCCTGATTCACATCAGCTGTGGATTAGGCTCCCTGCCCCAGGGGTCCAAAGGGTTTGGATTTTACCCTAGGGAACAATGGAGGTGGTTGACAGACCCCCACCTCCGAAATGGAAGTCAGCATGTATAAAAGTTTAAATGTTAGAAGGATTCTGCAGTTTGGGATCTAACATACTAACATATTAAAATGCCAGCAGAACAGGCCTAATGGTCTCTCGAGTCTGCTCGGTTTTCAGCACCCGCACTGAGGGCCAATTTTGGTGTCCCCCCTCCCTCCCCCTTGGGTTATACTGTCCCCAGTCCCAGATGTTCCACATGTATTGGGATTGGTCAGATTTACCTTCCCCCTGTACCTGTCCCATCCCCTCTTAAACCCGTCCACAGTCTCCACCTCTACCAGCTCCCTGGGCTGTGCATTCCATGGCTCCACCACCCTTTCAGTGAAATAACATCTCCTCCTCTCCCCTCTGAGCCTGCCCCTTCCAGCTTACACCCGTGACCTCTTGTTGCCCCACCCTCCTTCCTTTGTAGCACCCTGACTGGGCCTCCTTTATTGATCCCTTTCATGTACTTAAAGACCTTTATCATGTCCCCCCGTCCCTCCTCTCCTCTAGGGTGTACATGTCGAGCTCCTTGAGCCTCTCCTCATAGGTCCTCTCCCCCAGGCCCCAGATCATTTTGTTTGCCCTCCTTTGGACCCTTTCTAGGAGTGTAATGTCCCTCTTTAAATGTGGTCTCCAAAACTGTACACAGTACTCGAGGTGTGGCCTAACCAAGCAGTTGTACAGTGGAAGGATCACTTCCGCCTTTCAGGAGGTAATCCCCTAGTGATGCATCCCAGCATCCCATTTGCCCTTGCCGCTGCCCTCCTACAGGTCTCTGAGTTGTTCATTTTGACATCTACCACTCCCCCAGGTCCATCTCTCCTCCGTGACTTGAATTGTGTCTCCTCCCAGGGTATACCCTTAGCCTGGATTTCTGACTCCCAGGTGCAGAACACTTGCACTTCCTCACATTGAGTTTTAGTTTCCATTTTCCTGACCACCTTCCAGAGCCTCCAGGTTCTCCTGCAATGCCACCCTACCTCCTCCTCATCCACCACTGCACCCAGCTTTGAGTCATCTGCAAAGACACTCATTTCACTCCTGATCCCTTCCGTATGTCTGAGACACAGGCATAGAACAGGAGTGGTCCCAGCACTGATCCCTGGGTACCCAATTAGTAACCCACCTTGGGGATGAGGCTAATCCTCCAACCACCACCTTCTGAGTAAGCCCAGACAGCCAATTTCCTATCCATCTTAACAACTGTCTCCCTACCCCCATTTCCTTCAGCTTAGCCAGCTGTGGGGTACTGAATCAAATGCCTTGCTAAAGTCCAGAAAGAGGATGTCCACTGGCCTACCCTGGTTCAGGGCCCTCGTCACCCAGTCATAGAACTCAACAAGATACATAGATACATAGATACATAGACAGTGTCGGCAGATAAGGGCCTATGGCCCACCCAGTCTGCCCATTTAAGTTTGTAAGTTCAGTTTATGTTTTCCAGGAAGTCTGTTGCCCCTTACCCCTGACCTCCAGAATTCCTTTATGTCTATCCCATGCATTCTTAAATCCCGTGATTGTTTCAGCCCCCACCACTTCCTCTGGCAGGGTGTTCCACTTGTCCACCACCCATTCTGTGAAGAAATTCTTCCTCACGTTTCCTCTGAATCATCCTCCTCCAACTTCATCCCATGCCCTCTAGTCCTGGAACATCTTTTCGCTAAAATAGTGCATTCCTGCACCCTGTTCCTCCCTGTAAGATACTTGTATGTCTCTATCATATCCTCTCTCCTCCTCTCCTCCAGGGAGTACATGTTCAGTGCCTTCAACCTGTCCTCATAGGACTTGTGATGCAATCCATGCACCATCTTTGTTGCCCTCCTCTGAACCTTCTCTACCCTGTCTATGTCCTCACGTGGTAAGGTCTCCAGAACTGCACAGTGTACTCCAGGTGCGGCCTCACTAGTGTCTTGTATAGTGGAATTATGACCTCCTTTTCCTGCTGGTGATGCCCCTGCCTATGCATCCCAGCATCCTATTTCTTTACCTGCTGCCTTGTCACACTGTTTCCCTGCCTTGAGGTCATCAGAGATGTCAACCCAAGATCCCTTTCCTGCTTGGTGCATGCTATATCCTCACCCCCAACTGATATATTGTGCCAGGGTTTTTGTGCCCCATATGCATTATCTTGCACTTCCTTGCATTAAATTTCAACTGCCAAACCACTGACCATTCTTCAAGTTTCTGCAGGTCCCTTCTCATTCTGTCTACACCCTCTGGTGTGTCTACTCTGTTACAGAGCTTTGTGTCATCAGCGAACAGTGAAATTCACCTTCTAGGTCCTGTGCAATGTCACTGATGAAGATATTGAATAGCACGGTCCCAGCACTGATCCCTGTGGTACCCCACTGGTCACTCTTCCCTCTGTGGAGTGACAGCCATTTACCACCACCCTCTGTGTCCTGTCACCCAGCCAGTTACCTACCCACCGCACTACTGTCCTGCCCACACCCATATTCCCCAGTTTGTGCAATAGTCTTCTATGTGGCACAGTGTCAAAGGCCTTGCTGAAGTCCAGATGAGGCCATGTCCACTGCCCTCCCTGATCCACCTCCCTAGTCACCCAGTCAAAAATTCAATGAGGTTGGTCTGACATGACCTTCCCCTGGTGAAACCATGCTGCCTTGGGTCTTGTAGTCCATTGACAACCAGATGTTCCACCAATCTCTCCTTCAGTAGTGCTTCCATGATCTTCCCCACTACCGAGGTGAGGCTGACTGGTCTGTAGTTCCCTGCTTCCTCTTTGTTCCCACTTTTGTATAAGGGGACTACATCTGCTATCCTCCAGTCTTTGGGTACCTCCCCTGTTTCTAGTGACCGGCTAAACAGGATAGCAAGAGGTTCAGCCACCACCTCTCTTAGTTCTTTAAGGACCCTGGGGTGCACCCCATCTGGCCCCATTGCTTTATCAACTCTTATTACTTCCAGTTCCTTCAGGACCCTTTCTCGTGTAAAGGGACTTGTGTCCATTTCTGCACCATTCTCACCCCTTGTACTCCATTCAGACCCATTACCCTCCTCTTCCTTAGTAAAGACTGAGCAGAAATACCTGTTCAATATGTCAGCTTTACTGTTGTCATCCTCACACAGCCCCCCATCCTCCCCTTCAGTCTCACTATCTCCCTTTGCCTTTCTTTTTTCACTTATGTACCTGTAAAAGGTTTTGTCCCTCTACCCACTGATTTTGCAATGTGTTCTTCTGTCTGAGCTTTGGCTTCCCTTACTGACCTCCCTGCCTCCCTTTGCTTCTCCTGGTACTTCTCCCTCCCCTTCTGCCTGTGTCTTTTGTATTGCATGAATGCAATCTTTTGGCTTTCACTTTCTTTGCTACCTCTTTGAAAACCATAATGGTCTCCTCTTCCTTTTCCTCTTGCTAACCTGCTTAATACATAATTCTGTTGCTCTTGTAATCCCCATTTTAAATACTTCCCACTGTTCCTCAACCCTGATTCCTGCCATTCCCTTAATGCCTCTTTCAAGTATCTCCCCATTTTCCCAAAGTTTGCCCCCTAAAATCCAGGATCGTGTTTTTGTGTGGTTAGGTTCTGCTCTTTCTGTGATTTCAAACCACAGTGACTGGTGGTCACTGTTCCCCAGGTGCTCCCCACTCTTACCCCCATCACACTGTCCCTGTTTGTGAGCACAAGGTCCAGTATTGCCTTCTGCCGAGTTGGTTCCATGACCAGTTGCTTGAGGAAGGCACCCTGAAGGAGTCCAGGATAAATCTGCTCCTAGTTGATGCTGCTGCTGGGATGCTCCAGTCCACGTCTGGAATATTGAAGTCTCCAACCAGTACTACCTCACCCTTGTCTGCCATCCTCTGGATGGCTAGCATCAGCTCCATTTCTGTTTCTTCCTCCTGGGCTGGTGGTCTATAGACCACACCTGTGCGGATGGCTGGCCCCATTTTCCTTTCCAGCTTAACCCACAGTATCTCTCCCCCATTTTGGTCCTCCTGGATCTCTGTGGCCCTTATGTCATTTTTCACATACAGTGCCACTCCTCCTCCTTCCTGCCTGCCCTGTCTCTTCTGAATATGTTGTAGCCAGGTATGGCCAACTCCCAGTCGTGGTTATCATTACACCGGTTTCAGTGATGGCCACAATGTCCAGGTCTGACTGCACCATGACAGCCTCCAGATCTTCCATCTTGTTGCTAAGGCTTCTGGCATTTGCACACATGACTTTCCATGATTTGACCTCCTAGACTGTTTCGCTGTTCTACTCCAGCCCTTCCTTGGTTGTCCTTTATCCCTGGTTCACCTTGCTGTCTGCCTTTCTGCTGAATTTGCCCCTATTCTGCCTATCCACCTCCTGGCGCTAATCTCCATCTTTTGCACTGGCTAACCTCCACATCCTTTCCTTCCATTTCTCTGGGTACCTCTATGTGGTTGTCCTGTTTGGCAGTGTGGCATATGAGTTCTTGAGTGGAATAGGATCTGGGATGTGCCTCTGCCTGACTGGTCTAACCTCCCTGAGCCCACTGTCATCCAAGTACTCCTCGTTCTCTGCATCCTTGAGGCAGCTGCATTGACTGAGTGGTCTCTGGATAGGGGTGATGCTCCTGACCCAGTTTACTTCGCTCTGAGTCTGGCTACCTCATCCCGCAGTCCAGAAAGATGCATGCAGATAGGGCAGCACCTCAGTGTCCAGAAGATCTGCCTGAATATGGCTGCCCCACAGCCACTGCATTGCACCCTCCCACATTATACTGCAGTTATACTGCTATTCCACTACTTGTCTGCTACTGAAGCTCTCCTAGTTCCCTTTTATTAATTTACTGTCCTAAAATCCTGCCACTGTTCCTCTATAATGTTTGAAAATACATACACTTCATCTCACCCTTTATCCTTACCATCAAAAGGTAACTACAATCACAATAATCTACCTTCTACTAATACAGATTCTATCACAGAATCAGAGCACAATGCAAAAACATCTGCTACTTAGCAACAACAAACAGGTGACAACAAACCAAGTTGATGTAGCTTTTTTTAAAATAGAAAAAAAAATGTAGTAGTTTAAACCAATAGAAATCAGCAGTTCCAAAAGCACCTTGAACTACAAGAAAGAACACAGTACCACACCTCTGCCACAATAACTAAACAGTTCTAAAACATTGGAGAAAGAAGAGAAAAATCAGAGACTGAGCAAAAAGATACAATGTACTATAAAGTATTAGGCAATAGGTATACTCAGCTGTTTAACAAAGAAAATAAAGTACCTACCAAAACAGACAGGATACCCACAAATGACACTTAGGTTCTCAATATCAGACACCACCAAAGGCACATACAGAAAGGGTTTAAACTATAGTATTAAAATTAACCACATCAGAGTAGAAAGATCACACTAAATAAATGTGTTGATCCTTCTGACTTCCAACAAATATCTACCACACAAATTGTATATCTTCCTGGAGCTTACAGGGTTGTCTTTCACAATCATTTTTTGTCAGATTTGTCTGGCATGATCTTCCCGTGACAAGGCCATGCTGCCTATCGTCCAAGTACCCAGTTTGCTCCAGTAACCCCCCTAGCCTTTCCTTGAGAATACCCTCCATCACCTTGCTGACCACCGATGTCAGGCTAACGGGCCTGTAATTTCCCGCCTCCTCTCTTGATCCCCCCTTGTGGATCGGCACGCCCTGGGCCACCCACCCAGTCCTCAGAGAGATGTTGAAAATCTCCACTAGAGGGACTGCCAGGACATCCGCCAGTTCCCTCAGCACCCTGGGATGTATCTCATCTGGCCCAGGTGCTTTCTCTGTCTGAAGGAACCTGAGGGCTTCCTTTACTCTCTCTACTGGGATTTCAGCCTCCATGTCCTCCCACTTTTCACCCTGCACTGCTGGGCCCCCACCCATCTGTGGTGGCCACTCCCTTTCCCCAGACCCATCAGGGCCCCAGGTCTCTACCTGACCCACCCCTTGCTCTGGTTTGCCCCCGCTCCCCTTGCAAGACATAGCCCCTCCACCCCCCCGGTAAAAACTGAGGCAAAATACTCATTTAGGACTTCTGCCTGTTTTCCCGCCTCCTGTGCCCAACCATCCCCTATCCTTATCTTGCTGATCTGCCCCCTTACTTTCCTTTTTTCCCCCCTATGTATCTAAAGAACCCCTTGCCCCCCTCCGGATCCCACTGGCCAAGGACTGCTCCTTTTTTGCCTTAGCTGTGCTCACCACTCTGGTGACTCTCTTGGCTATCAGCTCATATTCCTCCTGATCCCTTTCACTCCTTGAGCACTTGAAACGCCTATAGGCCGCCTTCTTTTCCCTCACCATCTCCTGTACCTTCGGGTCCACCAGCAGGGTTTTCTGGCCTTACCGAACTTACGCCTTTCCCTTGCGCAGGATCTGGTAACCTCCTGTATTCCCCTTCAAATGATCCCCCACCTGCTGTCAGCATCCATATCCGGCCTTATCCTGTACAGACGATCTTTAAGGATCCTTCCCATCTCCCTGAAGTCTGCACCCCTAAAGTCGGTTATTACTGTCCTTGTTCTGCTTTCCTCTCTCCCAGGTCCAGGAAGAACTAGACTGTGGTGTGATCACTCCCAGCCAATGGGTCTCTCACCTCTAGGCCCCTAATCTGATCACTGTCCGCGAGGACCACGTCCAGTGTCCAGGCCTCCCTAGTTGGCTCACCCACCTGTTGTGTCAGAAATGCATGCTGAAAGACATCCAGCAGTCTTTGCTCTCTGGTCACTGGTGACATCATAGTCCCCCAGTCTGTTCCTGGCATGTTGAGGTCCCCCATTACCACTACCCTTCCCTTTCCCAATCTACAGTGTCCCTCGAGATTTGCCACCAAACTTTCTTCCAGGACCTCCGCCAGTACTGGTGGTCTGTATACCACTCCAACCTTTACTCTCTTACCCTCCTGCATCAGCAAGGTGACCCAAATAGCTTCCATGTTCCCCTCTGCCTCCTCTACCCCTCCAATACCCATGCCATTTCTGATTAACAGTGCTACACCACCACCCCTTCCCTCCCCCCTATCTTTTCTGAACATAGTGTAGCCCTCCAGATTTAGGTCCCACTCATGCCCTTGAGTGGCCCAGGTCTCAGGGACTGCTGCCACATCTACCTCCCCCTCAACTAGTGTCACCTCGAGCTCAGGCATTTTATTTCCTAAGCTCTTTGCATTTATCAGGACAACTCTCTACCCCTTTTCCCTCCTCTCCTTTCTCCCCCCTTGAGCTCCCATTTCTCAGCTCCTGCCCACTACCTGGTGACCTATTTCCATATCTCCCCAGCCCCGTAGAGGAGTGGAGACCATGTCCCTTATTTATCAGACCTTCTGGCACCGCCCCTTTTTTGATCCCTCCCCCTTTACAAGTTTAAACCCCACCTTTTGCTGATGAACCCATCTAGTTTGAGCTTTAGGATTTCCTTCCCCTCCAAATTAAGGTGGAGCCTGTCCCTAGCGTACAGCCCCTTATCCTCCTAGGTTCCCCCCAGCCCCCCACCAGGCCATACCCCAATTCCCCACACCACTCCCTAAGCCACTGATTTATCTCCATAATCTTCATCTTGTTTTCCCCACTAGCCCTTGGCATCGGCAGGATTTCTGAAAAGGAGATCTTACAGCCTATGGAAAGGCATACCCTGGCCAACTCCCGGAACCTTGCCTGAATTTCTAATTCACTATTACCATTTACGTCGTTTGTCTCCAAGTGCACTAGAATGTCCGGGGTCCCCCCGCATTCCCTTGCCAGTGAATACAGCTCATGCTTGGCCTTGTGCACCATCAGGACTGGGTGGCATTTGGTTCTTATCAGACAGGTTTTACCCTCCTCCTGCCCCTCCCACTGGATGCCTCTGATCATGGAGTCCCCCAATAGCAGTACTCTAACCTCCCCCTTGTCTTCCTGCTCACCCCTTGGGTTCCCCCCTCCTTCCATGCCCCTCCTCATCCCTTCTTCCGTATTCTTCCCTCAACCGGCTCCTTGCACCTCCCACAATCTGGGTGTTGAAGGTAGCCCCTTCACTATTGTCCCTGGTCACCTCCTCTACCCATGTTCTGGCCTTCTTTATCCCCCCACCCGAGTATCTTTCTCTGTATCTCTTTCCCCACTCCTTACTAATCCATCCGTTCTATCCATCTGCCTACTTGGCTTTCTGCTCGCTATCATCCCATTTACGTCCTGTGCCTTCCTGCCTGTCATGCTCCCCTGTTCCATACCATCAGCCTCCTTCTTGTTCCCCTGATCCTGCTGTTTCTTCTCCCCCCTACCCCTCTTCCACCATCTTGTCTGGGACCCCCTTTATTGCAACCTTGCCACTTGTCCCCTTCATCCGTTCTGTCCGTCCCTGCCCCAGCTTCACTAGCAGCAACATTATCACCTCCTCTTCGTCCCCACACCCTCTTCTACCAATGGAAGAGGGTTAAAACATAATTGTGAGCCTAGCCCATCCCCAGTTTCCCATCCCTACTGCCTCTCTCGGTTTCTTTGAACACCCCAGACTCTGCCTACTGCTGTGAAATTTCCACCTTTTCGGCCCCATCCGCCAGGGTCCCAGAGCCCCTGTACCCCCCTCTTCATTCCTAGTGTGAGCACCTCTCTTCACTTCTCCCCCAACTTGGGAGGCCCCAGCACCTAGTGCTTCCATGTAGGTGACCGCTTGCCTCCCCTACCTCTCCAATCCTCCCACCCCAGCTGCCTTTGGAGCCCCCCTATCTCCTCCTTAAGCTGTGCCAGCTGGTAACACACTGGGCATCCCCCAAACTTCCAAGCCCAGTCCAGTATCATGGTCACACCACACCCTGTGCACCCAACCATCCACCCAAAGATACCTGCTCTAGTGATATGCGGTCCCTTCTCCATCATCACTGCAGTCTTTTCTAGGCCAACTTACCAACTCAGTGGCTCTACAGTTTCTCGAGCTACCAGTACCTATACCTAGACGATTCCCCCCACACAGCATACAGACTTTTAAACTTGCAACGCTTGGGTGGCTGAACTTTCCCTCACCTGACTTATTAGCCTTAAGAGTTGGCTTATAGGGGAGGGTTACAACTCCCTAAGCTCCCCCCTCCCAGCCTTTAAACCCAACCCCAGTGGAGAGAACTACATGAGCTGCACCTGAAGCCTCTTCCTCCAATTGCAGGGCAGGTGTTCCCCTATAAATAGGCTGTGCTTTATGGAGGGAGGGGTGGGGAGGGTGGGATTTGAGCCCACCCTGACTCTCATTAGAGTGTATCAGCCCTCCCCTGTGTCTGCCCCTCACTGCACCTCCAAGCACTGCAAGCTAATGATGCAAGCAAACAGCAATCACAATTCCACTCAAAGCACACAAATAGGTTTGCTACCAAAAGAAACAGGTCTCCAATTCAAATAGTCTCACCAACAACACATGAAAATAGTCTTGAAATTAGAAGATATAGGTCTCCAATTCAAAGAAACAGCCCCAATAAAATCGCACCAGATAGGTTTTAAATCAGAAGAAATAGGCCTCCCCAAACACAGCCTGCTACACAGTGAAACATCAAACAAATGAGCCCACTTACAGCCACCAAAACAGGTTTCAAAATTCCAAAAGCCCCAAAACAATACCCTGCTAGCCCCTTAGAATTAGTAAGAAAGAAAAGAAATAACCTTCTACCAAGTAAAATCCACAAGAAACAATGTAAAATCAGCAAGAAGAAGCTACTGTACTGGAACTAATCTGATCCCTCCTCCTTCTGGTTACTTCTCTCGTATACATGCATTTGTTTAGCTCGTATGTATTTCCAATAGCTACGGAGAAGGGGTGGGGGAATATGGGGGTGAAACTGTAAATAAGGGTTTTAAAGTTGATGGTGGGGGGGAGGGGAATACAATTATTTTACTTTAAAGTTTAGTTTACAGAAAGCCTTGACCTATGTTGCTAAATGGTCTAACTTAACACTAAAGAAAAATAAGAAGCACAATAGAGAGGTAATGACTGTTGTACAATCTTTATTGCGCTGGAACAGAGACAGGGCTCTTCCTAGCTGCAAAAGGGCCTCTTGCCTGGGTTTCTTCAGTCTTCCACCTGGTCTACTGCACTAGGTCCCATGAGACGGTTGGGTGGTGGCAGAGGCAGTTCCAGACTTGATGGCAGGTGTGGCCCATCTGGTATGTGTAGCAGGGAACACTTTGTCATGGCAAAGGAGGTGCCTCCTCTTCTTATGTCTAGACTGGCTACAAATCCTGTCAAGATATCCTCGTAGCATATTAATGGGCTCCACAATCCCATAAAAAGAGCTAGATTTATACAATACCTAATGAAACAATCAGCTGATGTGTATTCATCCAGGAGACACATCTATCTGAGGTTGAACATCTTAAATTGAGATTGGGGCAGCAATATGGGGTATACGCGCCCGAGTGGTATAAGGAGGGGAGTGGCCATCCTGGTACCATCATCCACCCCGTTAGAGGTCCACAAGACTCATGTAGATGCCCAAAGCAGATATACTATATTACAGGGAACATTATTTTCCAAAGAGGTTACTCTGGTAAGTGTATATCTACCCCTTCCCCAGTCCACCTTCTCAGTCATGAGATTTTTTCTACAAAAGGTTTTGGATATGCTTCAGGGACAACTGATTAGGGGGGCAACTTTAATGTAACCCTTACATAACATCTGGATTCCTCTAACCCTCCAGCATATACTGTAGGATGAACATAGCAGTAAAATACTGTACCCTTGACCACCTGGGCATAGTGGATACCTGACGTAAACTATTCCCAACTGCACCAGGATACACTTACTACTCAGGAAACCACCACTCTTATTCTAGGCTAGATTATTTATCTCATATTTCAGTAATACAAGATATCACAATAGACCGTAGACTCTTATTAGATCACCTCCCTCAATACTAAAAATTTAAATGGGGAAATTAAAAAACAAACACTATGACACCTTAGCCCTAAACTTCTTAAAGACCCACAATATATTGAGCACGTCACGGTGCAGATTCCCCAGATTCTACAAGACAATAACTCCTCCCCTCCAAGACATCAGACCCCATCCTATGGGACACTTTGAAGGCAATAATAAAGGGGGAAACAACAGCATACAATGCAGTAAAAAGACACAAAGCAGAGGTGAAATATAATTCTCTAATGCATCAACTACAAAATTACCAGTTTCTCTACTGGAATGGAGACATGGAACTACAAATAAAACTAAGGGACACAAAAATGGAACTCCAAAAACTAATGAACTTTAAACTCCAACAATCACTGATTTTCCTAAAACAGTCTAACAATGAGGGGGGAACTAGGGGAACCCGTGCCTTGACTTGTAAACTCAGAATGCGAAAAAAGGGAGCTACTATATTAAAAATCAAACATCCCCACACCAAACAAATGGTACATCAGGAAGATCAAATACGGGCCGCATTTGTTTCATATTACCAAACTCTCTACTAGTCAGGCCTGCCTGCAACAGTGGAAGCTAGAAGACACTCCCTCTCAAAACTGAGATTGCCAAAACTCACTGACTCCCAGTGGGAAGCCCTGGAGGCAACGATAGGACCAGATGAGATACCGAGACATATCAAAATAGCCAAAATACTAAAATGCCTGGGACCAGATGGCTTCACAGCTGAATGGTACAAGAAATTCTCTCAGTTGTTACTTCCTACCATGCTGGGGGCCTATAGAGCAGTGGTGGAGGGGGAACCCACCACCACTGTCCTGAGCCTATGCCACAATAGCAGCCCTCCCAAAAATGAGAAAGGATCAGACACAGCATCATATTGGCCAATATCTATCCTCAGTGTAGATTATAAACTTTACATGGGTATTTGGACCTCCTGCCTGGACCGCCTTCTACCATTATTAATCCATCCAGACCAGACTGGGTTCATAAGAAAAAGAAATACAATGGATAATGTGAGGAGGCCTTTGCTCCTCATGAAATATATCCAAACACAGAAAATCCCTGCAGCTTTGCTTAGCCTGGATGCCAAGAAGGCTTTCAACAGGGTGTCCTGGGACTTTCTTTGGGACACCCTGTCAGCCTTTCATTTCCCTGACCCCTTCCTAAAATGACTCCAAAATATTTATCATGGTCCCCAAGCCTATATTAGGGTGAATGAAGCCCTCTCCCCTCTGATACCTCTACAGCGGGGCACACATGAGGGATGCCCTTGCTCCCCGCTCCTGTTTGCTTTATACGTGGAGCCCTTGGCTGAGGCCCTCCAGTTGGGGCGACAGGTGGAGGGGATTCCCTCTGGACAACAAGAGTATAAATCCTCCTTATTTTCTGATGATATCTTGTTGGCCGTCACTTCCCCAGAAACATCCATACCTGCTATCTAGGCAATATTACAGGAATTTGAGGGGGTGGCAAACCTCAGACTTGATGTATCTAAAACGGAAGTATTACGCCTTAATTTCACTCCCTCAGACTCACTTAAACAAACATATCCCTTACATTGGCATCAAATCCAAATAAAATACCTAGGCATATACATCCCAAACGACCTCAGTAATATTGACCTAGTAAATTATGAACCACTAACCATACGAATACAAGAGGATCTTTCTAAATGGGGAAAACTCTCACCTTTTTCCAGAGAATCAAAACAGTTCGTATGAACATATTACCCTGCTTGCTATATTTATTTCAGAATGTGTCCACATTCCCCCCAAAATTTTATTTTAAATCTTGGGATAAACTAGTGTCCAATTTCATTTGGGGATGCAAGAGACCCCAAGTGTGTTTCTCTATCCTTCAGCTCTCTTTATTTCAAGGGGGAGTTAACTTACCCAACTTTAAATTATATGCTAAGGCGGCCTTAACCAAAATAGCACTACAGTGGTTATCCCTCCCCTTTTTGGCCCCCTGAAAGATCATTGAATTTATAGTCAATGATTTACATGATATAGAAAAAATATTATTTGCCATCAGGGGTAGGTCACTTAGGCTCAGTCTCCTTATTAAATTAACGGCCAATATACTGAAAATTTGGTACCAAATTAAAAAACACCCTGCACTACAGGAGGTTCTCTTTTTCCAAAGATTGCTGTCAGAAGATGAGGGATTCCTCCCAGCTCATTCAGACCTAGGATTTCGAGACTGGAGGGGGATGGGTTTGGCATACATGTATCAGTTTCTAACCTCTGATGGCGTTACTACTTTTGAAAATTTACAAGGGGAATATGGCTTGCCAACTAGAGATTTTTTCATGTACTTGCAGACCAGGAACTATATTTTAAGACTACGCATGACAGTATCAAAATTACCCACACCCCTCCCCCTCTTAGTGTCTATATTAAAGGACCAAACAGCAGGAAACTCATGGGAGCATATAATTGGTTTTCTTTGTAAGACCCTAAGAGAATACACAGGGGACTCAACACAGACAGTCCTGAAGGAATGGAACAGGAATTTAGACATGGAAATATCTAGTGCCTCCTGGAATGAAACTTCCACTTCAGCCATAAAAATAACATCATCCCACATCTGGAGAGAATTTGCCTTTAAGTGCCGTTCCAGATTCTTTCGCTCTCCAGCAAGCCTGGCAAAGTATCTCCCACCCTCCTATGAGATATGCTGGAGGGGATGTAAATGTCAGATGGCAGACCTGGGACATATATTCTGGCTATGCTCTATGTTAACACCCTTTTGGTGCTTTTTACAAGAAGAGCTAAAAGACTGCTTAGCGGAACAGGTACACTTACAGTGGACAAGGCATTATCTATATTTCCAGAACACAACCCCCCCCCCCAGCATAAGACCATGCTACCACTCTACCTGCTTTCAGTTAAAAAAGCAGTGACACAAAGGTGGATGTCCCCAGTTATAACCGTACTTCTAGAGTGGCGACAAATCACCCAAACAATTCTAAGAGATCTTATTTCTTCACAAAAAGCGATAATAAATGTGTGTGTGTATATATATATATATATATTATATATATATATATATATATATATATATATATATATATATATATATATATATATACACACAAACATACACACACACACACACACGTACATGCATTTTAGTACTAAGACATGGACAACAAAAGTTCAAGAAGCACCGCAATGGCTACTGGTGATATTAATATGGTAAAATGAACAGAATCATTCTAAAATGTACTATTGTGGTTTATAAGAAGAGAAAAATCCCAAACCATGTGTAAATTGTGTATAATAACTGGTCATTTTTTTTCCCATAGGGAAACCGGGTTGTAATTTTGTCATTATAACCAGCTGGTTATAATGACAAACACGTGCCCTGTTTCCCTAGCTCGAAGCGTGCACCTGCCGCAGTCTTCCTCATCTCTGTGCCATCCCCTGCCTTCCTGCTCCTCGACGCTTAACACTTCGCCGACAGTAGGAGTCGGCGGGTAAGTAATTTTTTAAACAAATATATGGCACATGAAATGCTCATTTTTGGCTGCAAATGAAAAAAAATGAACACTGATTTTTTGTCAGGAGCCGCCACAGACCGCACTAAAACCACAACGGTTCACGGCTCATCTCTCATTTATTTTATATAATTGCTGTGGCAAAAAAACAGTCCCCAGCAATTATACAAAATAAAGGATGGGTAGGAGGGGTTAAAATTCAGATGTTATACCCCCCTCGGGGTGGTATGCATGAATAAACCCCTCGAGCTTTGCTCTCAGGGTGTATGTGGCATCCTGCTCCTCATGGGAGTGTAAAATCCTCGTTATAACCCCCTACCCATCCATTATTCTCTGTGTTGCTTTGACCAATAAAAATTATATTAAAAAAAAAAAGAATTAAATCCAGAAGTGAACTACAGTTAGGGTTTTTGCTATTAGGGTGGGTGACGTCAGGTGTCATTTGCGACAGGCCATGCTTATCACAAAACACCTTGAGAGTTTTGAAGCAGTCATTTTTCCAATTAAAATTAAGGTCCCCCATAATAATGCATTCAGAGTTAGCCTTCTCTAATTGATTGTGAAGATGGGATAGAATTCCCAATGATGTGTATGTGGGGGTGCGGATGCACAGGGCTGCTGTTGTCAATTACCAGAAATGTAGCTTTTAAAATTAGGAGTGTGATGCTGGACTCGAGGACTTGGACTGGACATCAGTCACAGGGCAATATGGGAGCTCTGTACAGAGTACGTGGAGCCTTGAGGGGTCATACTTTCACAATTAGAATAAAGATTCTTTGGATTGGAAACCAGACCAACCGCAGGACCCCCTCCCCCCCTACACACACACAACACGGTGACCAACAATTGGTAATTCAGTGAAGTTGTGCACAGCAAGGTGCAAGCTGCCGTGTCTGTGACAGAAGTGTGAGACTTGGAGCCCCAACTGTAACTATCCATAACAAGATACCATAAAAAAAAAATGCATTTGTCAATGCCAAATGTTTGCTTGCTGGTATTAGCATTGGAAGTGCAGCAGTTAGACAGATGCAGAATAGGTATGGTAGTGAAGTATTGAACTTCACTCCAACCCCACCTCCACCCTGCAGAGATGGACAGGCATTGGGGTGTGCCTTTGGGTCGTTGCCCATAACACTCATGCCATTTCACCTCACTCTATCTTGCAGACACCAAGTGTTGAGGTGTGCCTTGGGGTGTTCGACTTTACAGTCACCCCATTCCAATAGGACATACGCTGAAATGGGTGCAGTATAGGAGAATGGGGTGAACTCTGGGGCCAAAGAGTCCAAGGCACACCTTGATGCCTGTCACTGGCTGCAGGGTAGGGGTGGAATGGCATGAGCATTACAGCCGACAATCCAAAGGCACACCCCTGATGCTTGTTAGTCTGTACAGGGTGGGACATTATGGCTAGAAACTCTAATGCCCCGGGTGTTTGTTGGTATTTGCACTACAAATTTTCAACATGGCCTTTTTGTCACTCCACTTCATGAAAGCATTTGGGACCTCTGCTCATGAACAGTAGCACTGTGATTTTGTTAATCTGTCCCGAATGTTGATTTCTCACAGCGACTGCGCCATTCTGTGCCAGATGCGCGAAAACACAGCTCAGGCAGGATGTGAAAAATGACAGCTGTAGCATTCATAGGGAGATGTGAAGAGATGGCAGTGTTGAAAATCTGGAGTGAAAGTATTAAAAATTCTCGCACTTATGAGTGTACGTGGAAACTGCGCAAGAGACATTTGTAACACAGTCATTTCGTGGAATTATTTCACCAAATTTTAAACATAGGCATTTTGGGACCTCTGCTCATGAACAGTGTCACTATGATTTTCTTAATCTGTCCTGAACATTGATTTCCCCATAGTGACCGCGCCATTGTGCGCCAGTTTCTGCTCCTTGGCTGAATTTCCAACTCCTGGCTCTCCTTGCTCCCTGATCTCGGGGAAATCTCTTTCTGTGCAGTGTTCTGGACTGAATTTTTTGCCCACCCCCCTCCCCTCCCCTACTTCCTCACAGTATTAAATAGACCCTTGCTCCACCCCTCTCCTCAGCCTAGCAGCCAATTAGTCACTCCACTGCTGCACATTCTTATGGCTATTGGACTCTCTGTCTTCAATACCTTACTTGATCTGCTCTCTTACCGCCCCTTTTAAAAGCAATCTCACCCACAGGGTTGCACACTTGCTCTCAAGTTTATCTCCATCTAGAAGTACGTGACATTATCTGCTACATCTTGTTTGGTGTTTCTTTTCAAAGCCCTGCTACTCTCCTCTGTCCACAAAATATTCCATGTTAGCTATGGCTGAAAGAATATTGCCCCTGCTGACACTCAGCCTTGCTCTCTTTTTACTGGCTTTTCTCACTGCTAGACCTTGCTCTCCTGGCAGTGCTAAACTGGCCCCCACACTATCTGACTTTACCTACTCGAACCTACTTGTGTCACAGATCAAGCAACATGAGGTGACTCCTCTATTACTCACTAGGCATCTCTTATACTTGGCTGCTGACTTTACCTCTAAACGCCTCTAGCAGAACATGCTACTGGTACCACCGCTTTTCCCACGGAAGCTATGGTACCTTGTGCTCCTAGCCTTGTTATTATCTGGGGACATTGAAACAAACCCTGGCCCCAGTTACCCCCTGCCTTTCCGAATATTATTTATTTAACTTTTGTTTATGCAGCTAAATGGACTGGTTAAACATGAAAGACCTTTGTATAGCGCACTTAAACATTAGAAGCCTTCTCTGTAACTTTACTGAACTTGAGGCATGGATATCCATATATGAACCTGACATTCTCTGTCTAACTGAAACTTGGCTAAAGCCCTCTACTCCTGACTCTTCCTGTTTTCTTCCTAACTATTCCCTAACTCGAGGAGACAGACTATCTGGAAAGAGGGGAGGTGGAGTTGCACTCTATTTCAAAAAACACCTGAATATGTTCCTAATGCAACGTTCGGTTGCCTCTAACTGCGAGTTTTTACATACCCTGCTTCTACTTGGAACCAAAAAGATTCACTTAATATGTGCCTACAATCCTCCTAAAGCAGGTCAACTAGGATGCTCTGAACTACTGTACTTGAGAGCTCTACCTCTGCAGCTGGCCAAAATGAACTTATTATTCCTGACGACCTCAACCTAAATTGGCTGGGGAAAAATAAAAGTGCAGTGCTATCTCTAGTACATGGATTTAACATGCACCAGGTAATTGAAGATTCCACCAGGCTGACCCAGTCACTTGCTGCTGGAACACTTATAGACTGGATACTCTCAAATTGACCTGATAGAATTACTGCCTCAGGTGTGCCTCCTGATTTATAAGTGACCATTCTCCTATGTTTTGCATATGGGGAACATCGGTGATTCCAGCCCCCTCGCCACGCTACATCACCCTCCAGGATTTTTCCACACTTGATCAAGCAAGCTTTCTACATGATATTTCTTCTGTAAACTGGATCCCTATTATCCAGTTCCAAGACATTGAATCTGCTCTCAATCTCTTTCTTTCTACATTCTTATCCCTCCAGGACATACATACACCTAAACAGAATCGACGCATTAGGGCCAAACAGACTAGGTGGCTGCACAAGGAACTTCTCGCCTCCCTCCGGGCATGTGACAAAAGTTGGAACTGCTACAAAACCTTGGGTCAACAAAGTGAATATGTCACTTACAGAAGGCAGCGCAATATGTGCAAAAAAAAAATCGGGCTTGCCAAAAGCTCATACTGCAAGGGTCTATTGCTGGAAGCTGCTGGGAACCCGAAGAAATTCTGGACACATGTAAAATCCTTCCAGTCTCAACACACGAATGGCAGTGGTGTGCACTGTAATGACCCCACCAGCATTGCAAATTCTTACAACAAATACTTTACTGATCTCACCAAATACACTGCCTCTTTCACAGCAAATCGCATCCTGATGCCTGTTACTCACACAAATGTGCCCATACATCCACCCTTCTATTTTAAGGTTATTCCGAATGCTGAAGTTCTAAAACTACTACACTCAATCTCCGATAGTACTAGTGTAGGCTTCAACTACCTAGAGCCTAAACTCCTGAAGCTGGCTGCTCCTTTTATTGTGGCCCCACTGGCTAAAATCTTTACACTGTCTCTCTGCCATGGTCATGTTCCGGACATATGGAAATTAGCAAAAGTCACCCCAGTCTTGAATAAAGGTGATAAGAAGGACATAGCTAACTATAGGCCCATAGCCGTTCTGTCAGTACTAAACAAAATACTCGAGAAATTAGTGGCTATACAGGTCACTGAGTTCCTCTGTAAATATACCCACCTATCACCTACTCAACATGGTTTCTGCAAGGGGCATAGCACCTCTACTGCTCTGATACAATTCATAAATTATGCTCTTACTGCTGTGGATCAAGGTCTCATGACTGGTGCAGTGTTCATTGACCTCTCAAAGGCATTTGATCTTGTAGATCACCCTCTTCTGCTTGAATGCCTTAGCTTTACTGGTTTCTCGGAGCACGCTACAAACTGGTTCCAGAGCTACTTAAGCAATAAAAGACAACAGGTAAAATGTAACTCTGTGGTATCAGACTCTGCGGCTATCAATGTTGGTGTTCCTCAAGGTTCCATCTTGGGGCCTCTACTCTTCTCCATTTTTATAAATGATATATCTTCTAACACCCCTTGGTGCTCAACAATCTTGTACGCAGATGATCTGGTGCTCTACACCTCCTCTCCAAACGTAGAAGAAATAAACAGTCGACCATCATCAGCATTTCTCATAATGCAAAAATGGATCTACAACAAAAGGCTTGTCCTAAACATAAATAAAACTCAGGGCATGCTCTTTGGATCTGCAACCAAACTTAGAACAAACCACAACCTTTTCAATGTCTCCTGTGCAAATGGCTCCCCTTACGAAAGTAACCTCATTCAAGTCCTGCTTGACGAAACTCTTAACTTTGAGTAACACATCATTGACATCTGCAAGTCAGTAAACTCCAAACTCAGAACAGCCTACAGGACTAGTAGGATGCTTACCCCCTCAGCTAGACTGACTATTGCTAGGGGTATCCTACTTCCATCCCTTGCATATGGTGCTGTCACCTACATAAATGCTTTGAAAACCACCCTAAGTAAGTAGGATTCAACATACAATAGTATCTGTCATTATGCCTCCGCTTCCCCACGTTTGAAGCACCATTGCTTGCTATTTGTGGACCTTAGATGACCTTCTCCATCTGCCAATTGACTCCTTGCCCTTGGTACTCTGCTGGACAACATCATCAGAACTAACCTCCCTACCTCTCTTGCAGGCATGCTGGTGCCTCTGCCCCCCACCTATGGCCTCCGCTCTACTAGGCTCTCTCTACTATACACCCCTAGGTGCAGAACCCTAAAAGGAACCTCAGCTTTCTCCTGCCTGGCCCCAAAATATTGGAATTCCCTACCTCTTGATGTTCGCTCTGCACCTAGTCATACTGCTTTTAAAAAGATGCATCACACTGTCCTTGTCAAACATGCCCTATGTTCCTGTTTTAAACCCACATAGGGTTCTTGACATCCCCTTCCTTGGCTCTCAAATGTCAGTTTTGCTCTGTCTTCTTCTTACTGCTATATGTAGCACTTACCAGCGATTATGTGTTAAAACTCTACTGCACTATGATTGTATGCTTATTATGTTTTGTACTATTGTGTATTTTCCTGCCATTGTCTCAATCTTAATAACAATACTGTTTACGTCACAAAACATTGTGTAGATTTTTCCTTGTATGGTTGATTACCTCTGAACTATACCTGTTATTTGTTTTGTCTGCCAATTTTGTATTGTAATCTCCCGGGTCGTGTCTGAAAAATAGTCATGTTTTGTGGCTACGACACCTTACCCGGTAAACAAAAACTAAATAAAATAAAATGTGCAAAAACACATTTCGTGCGGGATGTGAAAAATGACAGCTGTACTATTCATAAGGAGGTGTTGAAAAATGGCAATATTGAAAATCTGGAGTGAAAATATTACAAATTCTCAAAGTTATGAGTGTGCGTGGATACTGAGCAATGTACACTCATAACATAGTCACGTTTTGGACTTTTGTCACCAAATTCCAATATAGGCATTTTGGGACCTCTGCTCATGAACAGTGTCACTGTGATTTTGTTAATCTGTCCCGAACATTGATTTCCCACAGCGACCACGCCATTGTGCACCAGACATGTGAAAACACATTTCAGCCAGGATGTGAAAAATGACAGCTGTACTGTTTATAAGGAGGTGTGAAAAAAATGCCAATGTTGAAAATCTGAAGTGAAAATATAAAAAATTCTCCAAGTTATGAGTGTGTGTGGAAAGTGTGCAATGCACGCTCATAACACAGTAATTTTTTGGAATTTTTTCACCAAATTTGCAACATATTCTTTTTGGGAGCCCACCTCATGAACAGTGATGCTGTTGTTTCGTTAATCAGTCCCAAAGGGTGATTCCATGCAATGACCGTGAAATCACCTTCCGGGACTGAATAACCAGATGACAGTGACTGAATTCATGAGGTGGGGTCCCAAGAAGCTATGTTGAAAACTTGGTGCCAAAATTCACAAAAATGGCTGAGATATCCACCTAAGTTGAAAAAACACCATTTATGCCATTATACAGCTTACCGGCATTTTTTTTTTCCAATTGTTTAACCAGGTAAGACACACTAAGCTGAAAGCTTGTTTACAGATGCAACCTGGAAGCACAGGGAAGTTAAGTAACTTGCTCAGGGTCACACAGTATGCAAGTGTGGGCAGTGGGATTCAAACCCAGATCTCCAGATTTGTAGCTCAGAGCCTTAAACCACTACGCTATACTGCCTCCTATTTCATCAGTTTGTGGTTGGCTTTGAAGAGTGCAAATGTGTTCCTGCTCTACTGAAGATCGTCGCAGAGGGTGAGTGCTGGTTGGGGAAGGGGGCACTGGAGCCAATGAGGGATGGTTTTCTGTTTTTTACAGGTTAAAAAAGAGAACATCAGGACAGTTTTAAGCTGCCACCCTGGGTGTTGTTAGAGGCCTGGAGCTGATGGGGATTGGGCACCCCCTCAGCACATACAATGTGTCTGTGTTTGGGGGGGTGCATGAGCCAAGGGGGATTGGGCACCCACCGGCATACTACGAATGGGGGGGGGATTATGCCAACAGGAATTGGGCTCCCCCATTGGCAAATGAACTGGGGAGGGGGCATGCCAACAGGGGGCTTGGGCACCCCGTCAGCCTTCATGGGGACTGTGAGAGGTGGACGGTGACAGCCGCCTCCATGTTTATTGACATGTTACACCAGGCAAGGCACCACACTGCAATGACTGGTTGCTCCCTCATTGCAGCTGCTAATTCATTTCAAGTTGGTGGCATGCTTGCTGAACTAGTGTCAGCAGCAGTGTGCCACTGCATTGGGTAAAGAGGGCCAAGCCCAAAAATGCAGTGGCGGCACTGACCGCCACAGTGCCACACCTCCAAAACCCACTTCTCTCCTAAGCTGCCACATAATGTTTCTTGAGCATGCGTGCAAGCAAACATAAAAAGGGGTGGCAATATGTATGAACATACACACCACACATTTGCACGGTGGCAGGTGTGCTTAGAAAGACTCAGATAACTCTCCCTGTTCTTGGGCTGTCTGTTTTTGCCTTTGGTACTGTCTTCCCATCTCCGTGATTTCACTGAGTCTGTGGCCCCATTTTCTGTACGATGGATAAGGCTGTGGGGAGTTTGAATAGGCACTGGCACTGTTATGGATGGGTTCTGGATCTGAATTATGAACGTTTTTGGTACAGTGACTATTTATATTTTGGCACATGCTTGTGAACATACTTGCTTAGGTAGTGTGTCCTCCACTGACCAGCGGTTACCCTGCCCCCTTTGACCTGGGCCCAATGTTGAATGAACACAAGCAACTCCACGGTGGTCCAGAGGCCCCCACCCCACCTTCACCCACCCCAGCACTGTTTCTTTCGGAGGTGTGCACAGCTACTTGTCATGTGTGCATGACACAAAAAACAGGCAGTCAATATGGTAACTCCGAATGTGCTGGACTGATTGGCAGCTTTGCCGACATATATGCGGCAGAAAGCATCAGTGCAGAGTGAGATGAAACATGTAGGCAGATAAATGCGCTGTCTGCCAGTAACCAGTGATGTTGGCTGCTGAACTGTTATTTGGTGTTATGAGACCGCAGAAAAACAAGCACCCATGGCCCACCCCCACCTCCCAACCAACAGACATGGATCATTTGTGATTCATGACAAGCTGGGAGTAAGTTGATGCTCTGCTATTCCCACTGCATGGCTGTAGCTTGATAGGTACGAGCCTTGAAAATACAGTAGCACTTGCCTACTAGACGATCGCTTCACAGGCAGTAGTCTGAACATGAAATTAGGATTACAGACTATGTCCATTCATTGGGACTGGTCACCGATCTCAGGGCCACATGGTCTCTATTGATAGTGTGCATGGAGTGGTGAGGAGTCGAACATGCAGAGACTGAAATAACGACATTCTCACACTAAGGCCTGAGACCATGTCCTTTGTCATGGGAGGGCAAGTACTACCGAGTCTACAGTGGTCTTACCCCACAAACTAGAGCCATGCATGGAGGGAATAAAGGAGCCTAAAATCAAAATTGATGGCTGATGGCATTCGATACCGGTGGATGTATCAAGCTTTTCTTACTATGCACACTGCCACCAGAAAATGACAATGTCACAGCACTAAGAAATAAGAAGCTGGCATACCAGGCATCTGTCCTGACCATTTACCAGTGGGGACACAGTGTAGGCAGAGAAGCAGGGCACACTACATTCAAAGAGAGTGCAAAGTGCAACATGAGTCACCAATGCTCAGTGTGTGTGTGTGGTGGGTCAAAGGGCTGCTGTTGTCAGTCAACCAAAAGGTTGCTTTTACAAGTATGAGTATTAGGCTTAGCACGATAACTGGGAATGGACATCAGGCTCAGATCATCATGGGTGCTCTGCAGTCTGCAGAGTGAACCTGGAGCCGTTAGGGATCACACTTGAACAGTCCTAATAAAGGTTTTCGGCATATGATACACAAGTAAACTCAGGCACCTAAAGACCAGCCCCCCACCCTGCAACAGAGTGACCAGCCATTGAGGATTCAGTGAAGTTGTTCCAACAAAGATGCAAGCTGCAGTGTCTGTGACTGTCATGTGAGACCAGGCGCCCTGACTGTGACACTGGACACAGTACAAAAAAAACAATCAAGAAAAAACCTTGACTAACACTGACACCGACAACAGTACAAACAAATACTATAAAGAAGTATCAGCATTTACAAATACATGCCACACATTTGCAGGCTGGCGGGTGTGATTAGTTAAACACTTAAATGGGTGCATGTAGGCAGGACAGTGAATGCATAGCATATCCAAGTCAAGAGCGGAGACTGTCAGTGATGTTACCGGACGATTGAGCGACATTGCATGTGCTAAAATGAGGCTGAACAGAAGCGCAAAATACAGTGCACCAGGGCTGAGAAATGTTGTTTTTTATCATATTTTACATGCGTGGAGGATCGGGAACAGTTGTGGGCATGTGAATTGCTACATGCAAGCTAGCAACTGATTGACTAATTGATGAGAATCCCCCTTTAAACTTTGAGTAAATAAAAGAACTGGTTTCTGCACAGATATGATCTGGCATTTTCATGTTTGATGACATGTCCCTCATTTTGAGGTTCATTGTCCCACATTGTCCCTCATTTTGAGTGTCTGTGTCTCTCATTTGAGTGACAAAAGGTTGAGAGGCATGGTCTAGTTCTGTGTCACCACCCACATCGTTGCCTTCCCCCCCCCTCCCTTGAGGTACTGGACCGTCTTCCTCCTTAGACAGGATGCCAGTGCCTGCTGGTATTTCTTCTATGTTTTTGATTAAATCAGTTTCAATACTTGCTGCATGGTAAACTTTGTGTGTGTGCTGTTTTTTGTTCACTGAAGTTTTCTCCTTAGTGAAGACTGAACAGAAGTACTTTTTTAGTGCTTCTGCTTTCTCTTCACTTCCCTCCACTCACCTCCATCACTTCTCAACCTGAGTATCCCATCCTCCATATTCCTCTTCTCCCTGATATACTGAAGGAAAGCCTTTACCCCCCCCATCCCCCACCCAGCTGCAGCTCCTCTTGACCTTGGCCAACCAAACTGCTCTGCCCACCTCCCTTGCCTTGGTACAGTACTCTTCTCTATCCTCCTCCTCTTCTTGCCGGGTGCACTTGTACTTTCTGAAGGCTGACCTCTTATCCTTTACTGCCTGGGCTACCTCCCTATAATACCAGTTCTTTTTTTATTGGCTGTAGATTTTTGCTCTTGAGTTTAGGATACAAGTTAATGGCTGCCAACAGACCCTCCTTGATTATGGCCCATTTCTGGTACATCTCCATCTCCTTCCTGATCACAGCAAGGTAGTCTCCCACAATCTCTCCCATCCTTCTATATGTAACCCCTAGATGGCGCTATCCCAGGGGCTACTACCCCTGCCTGATTTGCCACTAACAGGTTGAGGGGCCTGGATCCAATGGCGGGTGCCTCCACCCAGAGGTCAGGGTTTGCAATAGTTAAACTAACTTGGTCACAGCCCTCTGGGACACTGCAACCCCTTTCTTCCCACTAGTGGCCCACAATATATCAGAATTACCTTCACAGTATACACTTACCCCCAGGTCTGGTTCCGGCACTGGGACCACCTGTGAAATGAGATACAGTGCAACAATCACAGTACAGTACTTTAACATAAACAAATACCTCAGGCAGTATAACTTTGCTGGAAACAAGCAGCTCTGATTTATTTAGGGGATATAACAAGGACAGAGGGAAATCAGGTTAATTAGCTTATCACTCTAATAATCTACCTATGGCTCTGTGCACAGGCCTATCCCTATCAGTTACTGTCCCTAGGTACCCAAGCCCTAGTGGCTAGTCCAAACCCGTGGCAGCTGGTAGGGGCCTTCACACAGAGAAAAGGAGAATTAAACAGTCAGCAGTACAGTAATTCCATTTGGATTTAATGTGGCAATTCAACAGGGAGCGACCCTGAATTAGTACTCACGACTCCAAATAAGATAGGGTCCTTCAATGTCAGCAGGGCTCACTTGAGGTACACAAACCTCTTCACACATCCATATAAAAAAGCACTATACCAGGCAGGCTGCATCTGTATCCCGATCGCAATACTGCACAATACCCGGAGAACACACAGCAGATTCAGTTCTTGACAGACAGAGTGCAATTTTCAGCAGTTCCTCCAGTCTTCTACAGGGTGAGCCTGGTTTCTCTTCAGAGATCCTTTGATTCTTTTCACAGGACGATTCAGTCCTAACAAGCTGTTACACAAGCTGCAGACCGGAACTCTGGGCCTTACCACGTTTTTGACTAAAACTGCACACTGAAAAAGCACAGGGCTCCTTCCTTCTTCACTGCCAAAGCTCAACTGAAACTCCAACCGACAAAACCAGGCACTTCCTTTGAGTTCCTCCCAGTTCTTGACTGGATTGGCTGTCACCACAATAGACTGCTGCTGTTGGTCCAAAAAGGCACTGAAGTCTAAACTACATCTCCCAGAGTCACTGCCCATACAATCCTCTTGTGGCTGGCTCAGATTATGAGTCCAAGTTCTGATTCGTCCAAGGCACCATTTTAGAGCTAGCTACCCCACACTGATTGGTCCAGTTCAGCAGTTCAAAACTAGAATGGGGAACTAGCAGACACAGTTCTGACTGCAAAGAAAGCAGGTTAGACAAACTGTAATTTCATTATTACTCTAAATAATTTCTGGCAAACAGTTACATCTTTCAGATAGGTTCCTTTGCACTCCTAGTGACTGCAAAATGAAGTGAATTGGCAGCAGCTTGAGTGGTACTCAATCAAAGAAACACACAGTCCCCCATACAAACTAATTATGTCTGCAAGCAGACAGCTCTTAAAGAGACAGTACCAGAGGTTCTAAAAACACTCACTGATAAATGGCTTAAATGCCAAACACCATTCAGGCTTGGAGCATTCAAGCAAGCTCCTGGAAGTCTTTTGGGAACCCCCATTTGCAGGGGGGTTACATATAGTCTGCCACCAGGAAGTTAAGAACCCTTGTTTTGGTCTTAATCTTCTCTCTGCCCAAGTCCAGGTGGAACCACAGTGTGATGGTCGCTTCCTACAAGCGGTGACTCCACCTTTACTTCTTGGACATACCTCCCATTAGACAGGACCAGGTCCAGTATTTATTTATTTATTTATTTATTTATTGAACTGTTTCACCAGGAAGGCACACTGAGCAACAAATCGCTCATCTCCTGGTGCAACCTGGGGGGAAGGGGTACAAAAGGAATGAGACATTAAATATTCAAGTTACAAGATCAACATTAACATACAGTTGTAAGGCAGGTCTTACAGTGTTGCGCATAACATGTAGAAAGAGTGGACAATAATAAGTACCAGATTAATAAGTAAACAAGTGCTTACATGAAAGAACAGGGGGAAAGGGGAGGGAGGGGGGGAGTCATGTCCCTGGAGACCCCTCAGGATGCGAGGAACCCTGCAAGGGGACTGGTGGGACCACAGAGAAGGGGATAAGGCAGTGTCCCAGAGAGATCTCTTTAGGATGGTGGGGGAATGGAGTAGATCAAAGATACAAGCCCCTTGGGGGGTAGGAGAGGGACACATGAAGAGCATTTGGGGTCCTTTACATTCTGTGAGAGATCAAGGGAGGCCAGTAAGAGGGAGCAATTTGGGGGATGGAGGGCTAGAGGTATGGGGGGTGGATGTGCACAGGGTAAAATGAAGGTGAGGGTAGAGAGGTAGGGTTGTCCAGGGTTTAGAGGAGGGAATTACGGAGGGACATGGCAGGAGCAGCTAGGTACAAGGTAATTACTGAGGGCAGAGCTGATGGAGTAGTCAGAGGATGAGTGCCAGATTTGAGGGGGGAGGGAATACCACATTTTTGGGAGGCGATAAGAGTAACTGGATTGGCCGATTTGGGTGGCTCTGCGGGGGACAGCCAGGGTACGGGAGTCAGTTGATCTAAGGGAATGGGAGAGTGTGAGGGTGTTATAAAAGAGGGGGGTGAGGTAGGAAGGGAGCTCACCCAACCAGTGCTTGGAGGTTAATTTAGCACAGTGGGAGAGCCGCCTATTTGTAAGAGAGGGGAAGGACAGGGCACGATAAAGATCGCAGTAATGGGTGCGAGAGGGGCCTCTCCCTGGTGGGCTCCAGGACACACTTTCTCAGGAACCCACTCTAGACTGCATCCAGAAGCCCGAGTCTTGATATAAGTGATAGAACAGATCTTCCAATCTATCCTGGGCAAACTAAAGTCTCCCATAATCACTACCTCCCCCCTGTTAGCCATCTCTACAATTTTGGACACCAGGTGCTTGTCTAATTCCTCTTCCTGGTTTGGTGGCCTGTACACCACTCTTATCCTAAGCTTTCTACTTTTTGTGGATTGTACCTGTACCCTGAACACCTTTGTCCTTCCATTCACATCCTCCTCCCTACTACAAGTTATCCCTTCCTTCACATGCAGAACCATTCCCCATCCTCTTTCCAACCCCCATCCCTCCTACTGTATATAGCTTACACCTGGGGGTGGAGAGGTCCTTGTCATGATTCGGTATAGCCCATGGCTCTGTGATAGCTACCATTTCTACCTCACCCTCAGCCATCAGTGACTGCAACTCAGCCATTTTGTTTCCTAGGCTCCTTGCATTCAGAGACACTACCTTCCAACATAACTCAAGTCCACCTCCCCCCGGTCTGCCTGTCTCCCCCTGCTTCTAGTCCCACCTGCCTACCCCATCCCTCTGTCTGTCTTATGAACCCCCTTTCTTCTGCCTTAAGTGGGGAGGCTGTTTGGCCTCCTTCTCCACCTGGTGACTAAGGGTACTGTGACCCCTGATGCTCCCCATCAGTTTAAATTAAGATCTTTACCCATATACTCCTCAGATTTGGTTGTCAGCAGCTTAGCTCCCTCTTTACTAACATGCAGCCTACCCAGTGCATAAAGGGCCTTATTCTCCAAGATACCATCCCCCAGCCCCCAACTTACCCACAGGTCTCCTCCCTGCACCACCCCATGCAGCCAGACACTAAATTCCTCAATCCTTTTCTTTTTTGTAGTGCTAGCGCTAGATACCAGTAACACCTCCGAGAAGGCTACTGACCTCCCCACCCCATTGCAGAGCTTCCCACCTCTCTGAACCTCTCCTGAACCACCCCTACCTCACATTTGGCTAAGTAATTCATTCCCAGGTGAATGATGATGTGCGTTCCCCCTTTTCCCGTGTTCTGGGCTATCAGTGGGCTCACCCTCCCCGTGGTCATCCTTTGCACTCACTGCACCTTTCTGCAGTATACCCTAGCACCCTTGACTCCCCATCCCACTCCTTTAACTACAGAATCTCCCATGATCACCACTTTTCCCTCTCTGTCTGCTTTCTGCCCCCTCATGCTTACTTAGCTGTACCACCTTGCTTGTCCCCTCCTGTCTGTCCCTAGATCTCTCCTCACTCCTTCCTCCTTCCTGCCCAATCCCCATCCTGAACCCCTGCACACACACCCATAGTGCCCTCCCCACTACTCCCCCTGGCTGTCAACCCCCCTTGCCAATCTCCCTGCCTACCTCCACTCATTCCCTGCCTCTACCTTCCCTTCCCCCTCTATGGTCTTCCCCCTATCACCTGTAACCCCTCCTGCTTATGCTCCCTCTCCTTCCCACAGAGTTTCCCTTCACCCCACCCCTAAACAGTGGGAGGAATCTATTCCATACCAGCACCTCTGGGGGTGCTCCCACTGGGTTCCTTCCTCCTTGCTCTCACCATTCCTCTTACTAACATTCACCTCCTTCCTTGGTCTTTCTTTCTCCTGCTGGGGTGAGGGACCCAAGGAACCTACCTTAATTCCTCCTACATTTCCCCCCACATTTGACCCCACTCCCAACCTCAGTCCGCCTCCACTCTTCCCCTTTTGTCCCCATTCCATGTGAGGACCCTCACTCCTCCCTCCCTCTTGTAATATACTCCCTCCACCAACGCCCCATCTCTCACTTGAGCTGCCATAATTCTGCCCTCAGCTGATCTAGGCTCCTACAAACCAGACACCCCCCTACCACCCAGACAGTACTCAAAAAACTGCTGTCCCACACCCCCTGCAACACACTACTCTACCCACACTATCCTTCCCCCTCGGCCAGCCTCCTCTCCACATTCTTATGTTCCAATCCCTCCTACAGGGTACCTATAAAGCCTTTATAACCCTAAATAGCTGTACCCTATATAGGGATTTTTTTTTAATTCTTAGATAACCAGGTAAGGGCCACTAGGCACAAGTACCTGTTTTCAGGAGTGACCCAGAAGCACTGGGTGGTTAAATGACTTACTTGCTCAGAGTTGCACAGTATGCAAGTGGAGGTTGTGGGAATCAAACCCAGGTCTGTTGGCTGTACCAGGCTCATTCACAGCTTGTTACTCCAACCTCTAGGCTGTATAAGTGATACAGTGGAGTGGCGTGGAGTCATGCTGAACAGGTGAAGTAGTGCTGCGCTGCTTCATGTTTGTTTACATTAGTGCTGCTACTATATTGGAACCAATATAGACACTTGGAGGTCATGAAAAAATGTATTTAGGGTCTCAAAAGCCTAATCGGGGGGGGGGGTTGGTTTGGAGAATGGGGTGCTGAGGGGACATTTGTTCTCCTTCAAGCAGGAGTACATGGAGGCGCGTATGCACTACATAGCCGTGGCCCCTACTTGCTGCTCAGACTCTGATGCTGCCACCCGACCTCCACCAGGTGGCAGCCAAGAAGCAAGACAGCTGATCACCCCCCTCCCCGGGAGAGGAGAGCAGTCAGTCGACATTTGATCCTCTCCCTCCCCTGCCAACCCCCTGGCAATCCATACTCACTCCCGAACCCGGGTTGCCGACATGGTGCAAGGTGTGGCGTCCAGTGCATCAACTCTCAGCACCACCGGGCCAGCCTCCTGCTAGTGTTTCACTATACAGATGTTGTTTATCGTACTGCTCCTAAGTCCTCCATAGGATAGACTTGCTGTTTCATTCCTTCTGTTGCTTCATGTCCAGTTCTCCTCCCCGTACTCACCACTACTCCAGCCACCTAAACTTTTCATCCTCTCCAAGGCATAAAAAAAGCAGGTTCACATAGCAATTTGCTACCCCCAAAAATGCTATCTGCTAATCAAGTGCAGCCTTGATTAGCAGTAGTTACTATTTATTTATTTATTTACGAGATTTACCAGGAAGGCATACTGAGCAACAATGCTCGATTCCAGATGCGACCTGGGGTCCGAGGCCTGGTGCATTACATAGAGAATTTGTGCATTACAATAGTAATTAGAATACAGAAAAGTGTACACCCGGAGCCTTAGGTCCAGGAGTTTACAGACAGGAGATAGATGTATAGGACAATACAAAAATCAAGTATGAATTGTATAACACATATCAGAATGAGAGATTGATTAAATTAACAGGAGCAGCTGGAGGAGAAATGTGTCTTGAGTAGTCGAGATCGATGATAGGGATTTTGTGCGTGTCTTATGGGGGCAGGTAGGGCGTTCCAGATCTGTGATATTCTGTAGCTAAAAGCTGCCTGCCCCTTGGTAGTGCGCATAAATGGGATGTGGAGTAGTCTTGGGTCCGCGGCTCTTAGGGAGTATGCAGGTGGAGGTTGTTGGAGGGATAGATGCCAGGTAGGGAGGGAGGGAGGGAGAGACCAGTATTTGGCAGCGAACCTGGCGCAGTTTATTAAACGCTGATCATGGAGGGATGGCAGGGTTAGGGAGCTGTATAAAGTGCAGTGGTGGGTGGATTGCGGGCAGTCAAGGATGAAACGACAGAAGGAGTGGAATAGGGTGTCTAGGCTTGCCAGGGCAGATGCAGGAGCAATAGTGTATACTATGTCGCCATAATCAAGTACGGGAAGTATCATTTTTTGGACTATAGCGTGCCTCGCTTGTGTGGGGAGGCAGTTTTTGTTACGAAATAGTGCACCCAGTTTTGGGAGCAGCCTCTTGTGTAGGGAGTCAATGTGAGAGGCAAAATCTAAGTGCTGATCAAGTCAGATGCCTAGATATCTATAGCTAGTGCATTGCTCCAGGGGATACCCGTCCAGGGTTACGAACAGAGGGCAGAGGGATTGGTGGGAGAGTCTTTGTTGGGAGCCAAACGTGACTGACACTGGTTTTTTTGGGTTTAGAAATAACTGGTTCGACCTAAACCAGTGCTGGATGGCAGAGAAGTCCTCCTGAAGGAGAGATGCCACTCTGCTAGTTGAGGAGCCGGAAGCATACAGGACGGTATCGTCCGCATACATTTGGATGGAAGAATGGGAACATGCAGAGGGGAGGTCGTTTAGAAAAATGGAGAAGAGTAATGATCCAGGGACTGATCCTTGGGGGACACCTGATGTGACTGGAAGGGGGTTTGAGGTGTGTGATGCAATTCTGACAGCTTGCTTCCTGCCCACTAGGTAGTCTTGGAACCACTCTATGGCTGGGGGTGCGAGCCCTGCTTCAGTAAGCTTGGAGAGGAGCAGGGGGTTAGAGACAGTATTGAAGGCCTTTTCTAGGTCAATAAAAATAGCCGAGGTGATATGACCTTTATCGATACTGGTGAAAAGGTCCCCAGAGACTCGTAGTAGGGAGGTGATAGTAGAGTGGGTTTTGCGGAAGCCAGATTGGAAAGGCATAAAAAAGGAGGCGGCGTCTAAGTATGGAGTCAGTTGGGACAGGACAAGTCACTCCTGGAGTTTGGCTAGAATAGAGAGTAGGGAAACGGGTCTGTAATTTCCTGGGGAGGAGGGATCACCGCCTTTTGGGAGAGGAATAACAGTGGCCAATTTCCATGCCATTGGTAACTTGCCCAGTGAAAAGGAGAGGTTGAGAAGGGCAGCTGGGGAGCGGCTATGGCGAGGCAGACAAGAATAGCATCTTAGCGCCCAGGGACGCCGGGCATTTGCCTTTATTAGGTTCAGTGCCCGTGAGAGAGCAGAGACTTCCGCTGGGGAAACTAGTTGAAATGAGAATGGCTGGACTGGGGGGTTGTGAGGGGTGTGGGAGCAGTGGGGGGTGGCTGGGGTGTGTTGGGATTGAGGGAGGATAAAAGTTTGTCTCGTAGCTGGCTAAATGGGTGTTAAAAACTGCCACGCTGATGGGGTCAGAGGTGAGGGTGCCCTGATCTGATAGGGTTGGGGGTGGGGGCTGGGTTGAGGGGGAGAGCAGGGATTTGAGAGATTTCCAGAAATCAGTCGGATGGTTAAGGTTATTACTAAAGGCTGATAGGAAGTAGCTCTTTTTGGCTTGGCAGATGATGTTTGTGCAAGAATTTCGCAGGGATCTGTAGGTAGTATGGGAGGCCTGAGTGCCCAGTTTCTTATATGCTTTCCATGCATGGTCCCTGGAGTAGCATTTTCTAATTATATCAGCTGTGATCCATGGGAGATGAGCCCCTCTAACCCTTTTTGTACGTAGAGGAGCGTGCTTGTCCCATACTTTTAAGAGTCTGGTTTGAAATGCATCATATGCATTGTCAATGGTGGGAGCCTTGGTGATGCAGGACCAGTTTACACGTCCCAGGTCTGCCAGGAGACAGTCAAGGTTTAGAGAGTTATAGGACCTGGTCCGTAGTGTCTTGGGGGGAGGCCTGAGGGGCTATATACCTTCCTGATCAGGTAGATCATGTGATGATCACTTAAAGAATCTGGAAGCACGCCTGCATCCAGAATTCTGTGTGGGTGCGAGGTGAGAGCCCAGTCCAGTAGGGAGTGGTTGTTTGACTTATGGTTGAGTCTGGTGGGCTCTTGTATGAGTTGGGTGAGGTTCAGGGCCTTTATTTTGGTTTTCAGGTGGGTTTTATTGGCACCTAACCAATTGCCGTTAAAATCACCTGTATGGAAGCTCACCACCTGTAGCTAAGGACTGTAAGGCAGGTTAGGATGTGAGAGGATGTCGCCAGTGGGTGTGCAGGGGGCAGTAAGAGCCTGCCACGTACAATAGGGGTGGTATATGGAGTGACAGTTTAATGAGTACCGAGTCGATGTTGGCTGGGAGAGAGGGGATGTCCACAATAGTGAACTGGCGACTGTTGGAGATGTACATTGCCGTTCCTCCGCCTCTCTTTTTGCCTAGTCTGTCATGTCTGATGATTGAGTAACCTGGTATGGAAACTTCAGCCTCAGTATGGTGTGGTTTTAGCCAAGTTTCTTAGATGATCAGGATATCGGGGTGCAGTGTTAAGGTGATGGGTTGTAATAGCGTGATTTTGGATAGCAGACTGCAGGTATTAAGGTGCAGTATACTTAGGCCTTTGGGGAGAGTGAAGGGGATGCAGGTATGTGACATGTTGGGACCTGGGTTAGCCTCTAAAGGTGTCAGCGTGGCTCAGTTGGTAGCATATCCGCCTCTGGACCAGAAGGTCATGGGTTCTCGTCCCACACCGGGATTGGACTTGCACCTAAAAATCGCTGGCATCTGAGTGCAGTATTGGGGGGTGCTGTACTGCTGGGGTGTGCCATCCTTCAGATGAGACGTTAAACCAAGGTCCCTTCTGCCCATCTTCGTGTTGTCCTGGTGGGTGTCCAGGTGGAAGTAAAAGAACCCAGGGCACTCTTCGCAAAGAGTAGGAAACATTTCCGGTGTCCTGGCCAACATTCCCCTTCCCATAAACCAGTTCATGCAATTATCCAGGCTGTGTGTGGGTGATGATGTGCGATATGGCCGCCACCACACATTCAGTCACTTCACTACCAGTCTAGCATTGCTTGTAAAGCGCTTTGGATGTATGAGAAGCACTATATAAATGCTGATTCTACTTCTTCTATGTCCCCTGACAGGAGCAGGAGAAGGGCAAAGAGATTCTTTGTTTTTGTCCTGGCATGGGTTGTGCATGAGGTAGGGTTACAACGAGGGGAGATGCCAGGTAGGTGGCGGAGAGCAGGGGTATGTAAGACCGAGAGCCCCGGATGAAATGAGGGAGGCAGGATTGTAGCACTGATAAGCCCATAGTGGCCGTGAGCCAAAGCATGTGCAGGTGTGTGACAGGAGGCAACATAGAATGGCTGAGGTGCTAGCCGAGGGGGCAAGGCAGGTGGGGGATCTGTATTTGGGAAGTAGGTTGGTGGCAAGGTGGTTTGTGATGCCATAGAGAGGAAAACGAAGGTAGTGAGAAACAACATCCTGGACAGGTATGTTTGTAGCTGGGAAATATGTTGGTGCCCTCTGCTGGTAGCAGCTGATAAGCTGCAAATGGTAAAATGGGCACACAAGCACTGAAACAAACTGGATGCACTGATTATAAATTAAAGCAGTTGGCAGTTTGAAAAAATGGCACCACAAACCGCGCTGAGCCTCCTTTAATTCCTGTACCTGGGTGCTTCGGGGGTTCCTGAGGACGAGATGAGCAGGGAGGGCTGCTTCCTTTCTGGGGCCCCCTATGATCTGTCCCAGCATCTGTGGGAAAAAGAGGGTTTTTTAACATCAACAGTGGGAGGAGTAAACAGAGCCTAGGTAAAAGACAAATAATAATTGGTACAGGGCGTTTGCTGTGAAACTGGATTAAATTACTTGGAGGACTGGAGTTGTTTGCCTGGAATTCTTTTGGGAATTTGCCAGATCGCGGCGGTGCTGAGGGCTAATCAACTGATTTGCCGCATTGTGCAGAAATTTCCAAATTGTGCTAATATTGCCCTCAATTGTGCTAAAACGTACAGAATTGCAGAAATTGTTTGTTTATTTATTGAAATGATTCACCAGGAAAAGGCACACTGAACAATATTAAACTGCTCATCTCATGGAGAGTCCTGGGGGGAAGGGTACAATGGAGTACATAGTAATAAACATTCCAATACATCAATTAATTACATGTGGTAGCAATTAGTAGGCACCACTGGCCTAGGAAGATGAATATGAATAAACACTTGTAGACATGAAATTAGACAGTAGTAGAAGAAATACAAAATCACACATACCCCCATAATGCAAAGCATCATGGGCTGTATATGCAAATCACCACAAAATATTATGCTGGTTCAGCTTTAAGCAGGAATGCATGGTGCCGAAAGGCCTCACACACAGTCTGCAAAGAGTGCCAACAGAAGACACAGACGTGTTTCATCCTACCAGGACTCATCAGTGTGCCCTGTCTGTATGACACCCCAGTGGAATTAACCAGCTACCCTTAGTCGGTCTATCAGGTTTGGGTTGTGGTGAGCCCAATAAAAACAAAAAAACAAGCTAAAAGATATAGAACCTTAGTGTGCAAGCACTAACGCAAGGGTCACTCCAAAGGGCATTGGCCGGGAAGCTGTTTCAAAGAAATGCAAAATCACACATACCCCCATAATCTATTAGCAAATACAGGGTACATCTGTTTATTTATTTATTTAAAATTTGATAACCAGGAAAAGCATCACGAGCAATTGCTCGTTTCCAGGTGTGACCTGGGGAAAGGGGGGGCACAATACAACAGAGGGTATACAAAATACAATACAGAAATAAAAAGCAGTGTATAAAGGAGCTATTGACATTGAGTAATTACATATCAGGTGCAGAGAGAATTTATAGTATTTACAGAACAGGGTTGCATACATCGACAGTAGATAATAGCTATAAAGTGCAAATACATGGCATACAATGGCGTATCCCGAAAACAGGAGCATTAGCTCGATACAAGTAACTATAATAATAAATTACTAACAAATAACTTATATACAGACGTGCATGAGCATTTCTTTTTCTTTTTCTTTTTTAGGGCATAGTGATAGGTGGCAGAGGGAGTAAGTAGGGGGGCTAGGAGCAGCTGCAGGCAGGATAGAAGTTGTGGAGGGAGGCCGCAATGGACCAAGGGGAGGAAGAGTGTCTAATTTGATAAGGAAGCGAGTTCCATTGTTTTGGGAACCTACGTGAGAAGGTCGATTGTTCTATTGAAGTAGAGCAGCTTGGGTTTGACACTTTTCATGCAATTTAACTCTTTAGGATAGTATTTTATAGATAATCATTTATTGAAATTGCTCTTCAAACCTAGATGGTTGCTAATCAAATGATGTGGCTTAGCAAAGATTGCTAATCAGGTTTCCAAAACTAATTTATGCTTTGCACTCCTAGAGTCCTAAAACTCTCCCAGCCTCTCTGATGTACTGGTACTCTTTTCCCTCCCCTCCACCTCTATAACCTATTCTCCTTATCTGTTACTTCTTCCTATTCACTACAGTCCACTTAGCTCCTACACCCTTACATCCCCGCTGCAGAACACTCCACAAGCACTGAAACAAACTGGATGCACTGATTATAAATTAAAGCAGTTGGCAGTTTGAAAAATAGCTACCACAAACTGCGCTGAGCCTCCCTTTAATTCCTGTACCTGGGTGCTTCGGGGGGGGGGGTTCCGAGGACGAGATGAGCAGGGGAGGGCTAAGCGTCTTTTCTGGGGGCCCTCATGACCCGTGTCCCAGCATCTGTGGAAAAAAGAGGGTTTTTTAACATCAACAGTGGGAGGAGTAAACAGAGCCTAGGTAAAAGACAAATAATAATTGGTACAGGGCGTTTGCTGTGAAACTGGATTAAATTACTTGGAGGACTGGAGTTGTTTGCCTGGAATTCTTTTGGGAATTTGTTTGCCAGATCACGGGGGTGCTGAGGGCTAATCAACTGATTTGACGCATTGTGCAGAAATTTCCAAATTGTGCAATTATTGCCCTGCAATTGTGCTAAAAAGTACAGAATTGCAGAAATTATTTATTTATTGAAATGTTTCACCAGGAAAAGGCACACTGAACAATATTAAACTGCTCATCTCATGGAGAGTCCTGGGGGGAAGGGTACAATGAAGTACATAGTAATAAACATTCCAATACATCAATTAATTACATGTGGTAGCAATTAGTAGGCACCACTGGCCTTGGAAGATGAATATGAACAAACACTTGTAGACATGAAATTAGACAGTAGTAGGAGAAATACAAAATCACACATACCTCCATAATGCAAAGCATCATGGGCTGTATATGCAAATCACCACAAAATATTATGCTGGTTCAGCTTTAAGCAGGAATGCATGGTGCCGAAAGGCCTCACACACAGTCTGCAAAGAGTGCCAACAGAAGACACAGACGTGTTTCATCCTACCAGGACTCATCAGTGTGCCCTGTCTGTATGACACCCCAGTGGAATTAACCATCTACCCTTAGTCGGTCTATCAGGTTTGGGTTGTGGTGAGCCCAATAAAAACACAAAACAAGCTAAAAGATAAAGAACCGTAGGTGCAAGCACTAACGCGAGGGTTAGTCCAAAGGGCATTGGCCGGGAAGCCGTTTCAAAGAAATGCAAAATCACACAAACCCCCATAATCTATTAGCAAATACAGGGTACATCTGTTTATTTATTTATTTAAAATTTGATAACCAGGAAAAGCATCACGAGCAATTGCTCGTTTCCAGGTGTGACCTGGGGAAAGGGGGGTACAATACAACAGAGGGTATACAAAATACAATACAGAAATAAAAAGCAGTGTATAAAGGAGCTATTGACATTGAGTAATTACATATCAGGTGCAGTGAGTATTTATAGTATTTACAGAACAGGGTTGCATACATCGACAATAGATAATAGCTATAAAGTGCAAATACATGGCATACAATGAGCGTATCCCGAAAAACAGGAGCATTGGCTACGATACAAGTAACTATAATAATAAATTACTAACAAATAACTTATATACAGACGTGCAGCGAGCATTTTCTTTTTTTAGGGCATAGTGATAGGTGGCAGAGGAGTAAGTAGGGGGGCTAAGCAGCTGCAGGTGGGATAGAGTTGTGGAGAGAGGCTTAATGGACCAAGGGGGAGGAAGAGTGTCTAATTTGATAAGGAAGTGAGTTCCATTGTTTTGGGAACCTACGTGAGAAGGTCGATTGTCCTATTGAAGTAGAGCAGCTTGGGTTTGACACTTTTCATGAAATTTAACTCTTTAGGATAGTATTTTATAGATAATCATTTATTGAAATTGCTCTTCAAACCTGGACGGTTGCTAATCAAAATGATGTGGCTTAGCAAAGATTGCTAATCAGGTTTCCAAAACTAATTTATGCTTTGCACTCCTAGAGTCCTGAAAACTCTCCCAGCCTCTCCATGTACTGGTACTCTTCCCTCCCCCACACTTCTATAACCTATCTCCTTATCTGTCACTTCTTCCTTTTCACTACAGTCCCCAGCTCCTACACCCCTTACATCCCCTGCTGCAGAACCTCCATAGATCAAACTGATTTCTACATCCTTCTCCCTACACTCTGGAATAGCCTTACATACACAGATACATAGATGCTGTCGGCAGATAAGGGCCTATGGCGCACCCAGTCTGCCCATTTGAGTTTGAGAGTTCCCTTTACGTTTTTCTAGAGGTCTGTTTCCCCTTACCCCTGACCTCCAGAATTCCCTTATGTCTATCCCATGCATTCTTAAATCCTGTGATTGTTTCAGCCCCCACCACTTCCTCTGACAGGGTGTTCTACTTATCCACCACCCTTTCTGTAAAGAAATTCTTCCTCATGTTTCCTCTGAATCGCCCTCAGTCCAACTTATCCCATGCCCTCTAGTCCTGGAACATCTTTTTCACTGGAAAATAGTGTATTCCAGCACCCTGTTCCTCCCTGTAAGGTACTTGTATGCCACATCCCTCTCTCCCTCCCTCCTCTCCTCCAGGGAGTACAAATTCAAGTACTTCAGCTTGTCCTCATAGAACTTGTGATGCAATCCCTGTACCATCTTAGTTGCCCTCCTCTGAACCTTCTCTACCCTGTCTATGTCCTTACGTAGGTAAGGTCTCCAGAACTGTACACTGTACTCCAGGTGGGGCCTCACTAGTGTCTTGTATGGTGGAATTATGACCTCCCTTTTCCTGCTGCTGATGCCCCTGCCTGTGCATCTCAGCATTCTATTTGCTTTACTTGCTGCCTTGTCGCACTGTTTCCCTACCCTGAGTTCATCAGAGATGATAACCCCAAGGTCCCTTGTCTCCTTGGTGCATGCTATATCCTCACCCTTCAACTGATATGTTGTTCCAGGGTTTTTGTGCCCCACATGCATTATCTTGCACTTCTTTGCCATCCTACTCACCTCCACCTCTCACCTTCCTACCTATCTTTTGAGCAGTTCCCATAGGACCGATTTGCTCCTTCCTGTGACTGTACTTACTCTCCTGCTGTTCCCCTCCCTGCCTCTTTCCCTACCTCCCTGAAATCTCTGTCTCCCCCTCCTCTCCTCTTCCTCTCCCATACCCGTGGGATTTCCTTTCCTTGTCATTTTCCCTGCCACTGACTCTCCTGCTTCCCTTCTTTATGACGTCCAAGTACTTGCTCCCCCCTCCTCGGGCATCCTCCGAGTCTCTTACACTAGTTCACCCCTTTGCCCCAACTGCCTTCACCTTTTGTCACCTGGCTTTTTGCCTTTGTAGCATTTTGTATTTTGCACTCCATTTTATTTGCCTGTTACTGTATTTGCACTCAGTATTCCTTTTGCACTACTGGAACTTTTGACTGTGACTACTTACTTACCTGTATTTTTTGAGCACTGTACACACCTCTTTTTACCATTGTTGTGTTCTGGGCTTCTGGACTTTGTCTTCCATGTCCCTCTTCCCCCCCGGTAACACCTGGAAATGAGTCTTGGCTCAGTGTTCCTTTCCCAGTCACTGATTAATAAATAATTATACCACGTACCATTAGGCCACTGAGTGGCCACTTAATATTTTATTGGTTTTATTTATTAGGTCTAGGATTACAATACCTTTGAGCCAGGACTCTTTACAAAGGTTCCATGTCGGATTACAATTCAAAACATAAGACATGTAAGTCAGATTACAAATTCAATACATAGGACAAGGTTACAAAAATGTAAGCTAAACAGAGTTACAAAGCATCTGAGAAACAAGAAACAAAACAAGTTTTGGAGGCTAGATTACAAGGAGATAGTGGATGAGGTGCAGAGGATAGAGGGACAAGAGAGAGGAAGAACAGAGAGGAGCAGAGAGCTATAGAGGAGGAGCACAGCCAGAGGCATTTTGTACATAACATCAGGAACTGCATGCTAAGGGGTAACCAAGTGTTAATAGGAGAGAGAACTGCATGAGGTTAGGAAATATTCATGGGGTCAGCTAGTGGAGGCAGTCACAGGAGCTAGAGGCAGTGAGAGAGAGCGGAACACAATTTAAATGCACCAAGGGTAGGAGTGGAGGAGATGTAACTGTTTAGACCATTTAGCCAGCTGAGCACCCTGTAGGCAAATGATCTTTGACCTTGTGAGGTACAACAATGTGGAACCTGTAGGAGCTGTGATTCAGACCCCCTGGTTGAGTGGGGGTTATTGCTAGGGTGCAGTAGTGCACACACTCCAGGGGACGCAAGGCCCATAGTTATTTTCTTTGCCATGGTGCAGGTTAGGTACTTTATCCGATTGGTGAGTTGCAGCCATCCAGTTTGTGCATAGAGGTTGCACATATGTGTGAGGTGGTGGGATCCATTGAAAAGTCAGCAGACCTTATTGAGGAAGGTGGATATGCATCTAAGAGTGGTAGCAGGGCAGAGCCATAGATAATAAGCCCATAGTCAATAATGGAGACAACAGAGCTCTGAACAGTGACAGTCAGGGCTTCTGGGGTAGATGTTGCCTATACGGAAGAGAGGCCAGTCAGTATTTGCTGCTTTGGCTGAAGTCAATGTGGGCACTGTAAGTTAGATGAGGGTCTAGAGTGATCCCAAGGTACTTAAAGGCTTGAACCTGTCCCAGGGTGACTCCATGACTGGTTTTGATGGTTAGGGGTGCAGCTTATGCTTGTTATGAGAGCTGCTGAACATCATAGACTTTGTTTTCTTATTATTGAGGACCACATTGTGATTTGAGAACCAATTTTCAACAGATGTGAAGCCAAGCTGAAGGTTGTCTTGTAGCAGCTTAGGATCCTTGTGGGAGGCATGAATTATAGCATCATCTGCATAGAGGATGATTGTTTTGGAGTAAGAAATTGGAAGGGAGTTCAGGAACAAGCTGAATAGTGGGAAGCCCAGAATGGATCCCTGGGGGACACCTGAGCGAACAGGCCTGGTATCAGAGAGGACATCTGCAATTCTTACTCTTTGAGACCAGTTCTCCAAGTAACTTTTGAACCAGGTAGGGAGTCGGGAGAGGCCCAGCTTTCAGAAGTTGCACAAGCAGTAGGCAGTGATGGATAGTGTCAAACGCCTTAGATCGATAAAGACGGACCCAATTAACTGACCATTGTCCAGTGAGCTGTGAAGAATGCCAAATAATTCCAGTAGGGCAGATGAGGTGCTATGTCCTTTTCTGAAGCCATGTTGTTGTGAGCACAGGATATTGTATTTGTCCAGGGAATCTGTGAGCTGATCTGCTGCAATACGTTCAAGGGCCTTGGAGAGGGGTGGCAATATAGAGATCGGACAGTAGTTTCCATGAGTGACTCTGTCACCACTTTTATGGATAGGGGTAACAGTGGCAGATTTCCATTTGTCAGGGAACTGGCTGAGCCTAACTCAGAGGTTGAAAATAGATGTCAGTGGCTGTAACACCTCATCAAGGGTGAGGGACAGCAGTTTAAGGTCAAGTGTATCACTGCTGGATCTGGATTTGGTGATGGTTTTGGTAATGTATTTGCAGGCTTCATGCATCTTGACTGCTTTGAAATAAAAAGACAAGTGGCTAGAGGAGGAGGAGGCATTGGGGTGCGGAGAGGGAGAGTTATAGACTAGTCCTTGAAAAAGTCAGAAGGGAGAACACTGCTGAGATCGGTGAATGCAGTGTTTAAGATACTTGCTATGATTTTAGGGTCAAGCGTAGTAGACCTATTTACGTTGAGTAAGGTAGGGGAGGTTTTTGGCTGCTTCCCAGTGACCTCTTTAATATTGTTTCAAAATGCCCTCCTATTACCCCAGGTATCTGTGAGAGCGTTCTTGAAGTAGGTAGATTTCTTTTGCCGGAAAGATTTGGTATAGTCATTCCATGCACGTGTATAGTTTTGGATGTCAGTTTCTTTACCAGTGGTTCTGGCCAGATCCCAGAGGTGATCTCTAGATTTTAGTTGACATAAGAGATAGGCGGAGAGCCAGGGATTGCAAAGGGCTTTGACTTTGCACTTTTTAAAAGGAGCGTAGGAGTCACAGGCTGCATTGAAAGTGTTGATGAATTAATCCAGCACAGTATTTACATCTGTTGCTTTGTAGATAGGGGACCAGTCTTGGAGGTTGAGGCATGTTTTGAGGTGTGACAACTGCCCACATGGTAGGACTCTACAAGTGATGATATTAGAGGGACTATGGAATTTGTTTGACCATTCACAGATGACAGGGGAATGGTCACTAAGATAGTCAGGGAGGACTGAGGTATTTGTGATATGAGTTGGTGGCTGGTAAGAATCCAATCCAGGAGGGTGCTGGTGCTGGATTTGTAGTTTTCCTGTTCAGAGAGACAACCATCTGGTGAGATTACCGATGAGATGGTATCCTTATGGACCCCTGCATCAGATGCGAGCCAGTTTGTATTAAAGTCTCCAAGCAGAATCATTTCAGAGTCAGGAGGTTGGGACCTGGTGAATTCCAAGACAGCGTTAAGGCCATTCCCTTGCTCTTTCAGGGGGATATACACTGAGGCAACTGTGAGTGATTTGTTATGGGCACCTAATAAGATTTTTATAGGAGAATCTGCACAGCAGTGGCTGGGAGGGGTAGTGATGGGGTGTCCCAGTAGTGAATCTTTAAGAAACTGCACATCCACAACCTCTTTTGGACTTCGGTACAGCCTGAAAACATTGTAACCTGGAAGAGCGATAGCCAGGTCAGGGATTTTGGGTGTAAGCCAGGTTTCTTGACTGCCAGGATATCTGGCTCTGCTGATTAGTAAAGATTTGTAGGGCATCCAGCTTGGGGAGTAGACCACAGATGTCGAGAGATGCTATGGAGAGTGCTCCTGAGGGGTTTTCCTGGTAGATAGAGCTGGAGGTAATTGGGCCAGGGTTAGAATGGATGTTTTCCGACAGCAGCAGGAGGAAGAGCACAAGCTTCAGGGTGCACCAGCGTAAGTCCCTGAGCGCGAGTCTACATGCCTGTTTTTCCAGGAACTTACATTAGGTTGGTGGCAATGATCCCAGAGTGATGGCACGTGAGAGAGTGATGAGAGGGTCCAGGGCCTGTGTACAGTGGTAGGCGGGACTGCCATCCATTTGCAGAGGGAGCACCGGGGGCAAGCTCATGATGGAGAGTACCTGAGTGATGATAGGCAGCGCAAGTAGGATGCTGAAGGGGGGAGAGGGGAAGCAAGCTCCAGGGAGGAAGAAAAGAGGAAAGAGGGATGAGAGTAAGAGAAGCAGAAACTGCAGTGCATGGAGAACAACATGATGTGACAGTCAGGAGGATTGTATTGTATTGTATTGGGTAAGTGTGCATATATCTGGGCCTCTAGTGGCTAAAAAATATAATATGCTAATGGGAAGTCAGCAGTTTCATGAGCTTGAAAGTAACTGGTATGGCACTGTGATTTTCTGAGATACACCACTTGGTGTGACAACTTTCTGTTTACAAGGCAGTTAGTGCTGTGCACGTAGCTGGTGTGGAACTCAAACTGCTGACAGCAACACCAATCTCTTTCCCACCTCTCTGCAAAAAAGAATGCACTGCATTTAAAACAAAACTGGATTAACAAGACTTGCTTTACTCATGATCCTGTGAAAGCAAAGACAAAACAAATCTAACAATAATAGATTTTTGTTATGAATACATCCCCCTCACCCCCCACAGCATTCCTTTGTATTTTGATGAGGCTGTTTTTAGTAGGTAGTGTGCTTTAATGCGTTAGACTAAGCAAAGAAAGGACTGTGAACCACAGGATCCTCTTTCTAATCCCTGCCCAGCTGCTGGTTCACTGTGTGACCTTGAACAAGCCATGCAACCTCAATAGAAACAGAAATATTTACAGGCACACAAAGACTAAGGGTCCATCCAGTCTGCTCTGATCTTACCTAAATACAATCCAGCCTATTGCTAGGTGCGGTCTAGACCAGGGGTGTTGCCAGGAATTGTAAAGTTGTATTTGAGAGTTGATGAACTGTTGCCCCCCTCCCATAAACACAAACCAAAACATATGCTGCCCTGCCACACACATATTGCCCCACCCCATCTCAGTCAACTCTATGTAGTAAGTTAATGATCCTAATAGTTTCATATGTTATTTTATCTAACACACACACACACACACAATTGAGCCCCTACTAGCAGCATGGTCCATTTTGAAGCTCTGTCCCTTCCCCCCACTCCTACCATTGCAACCCCTTATATCTGTCCCCTTTGAGACTCTGCATCGTCTTTGCCTGGACCACTGCTCTTGGCAAGCTGTTTCACATATCCACCACCATCACCACCCTCTTTGTGAAGAAATGCTTCCTCACAGCCCTCTTGAATGCGTCTCCTGCAAGTTTGTTCACATGCCCAGGGAGGGTGATGGTAGTGAGTTCAACACCACAGTAAACCCCGTGGAGAGCAAGGCCATTTGCTACCCTCAGGGGCATCACTGTGGTATCTAAGACCACTGCAAGACTGTTTGGTGCCATCAAGTGAGTGGAGGGGGAAGGGAAGGCAGGGAGAAAATCAAGGGGAAAAGTTCCATTCACTGTTGAACAATGGCCCCTGCAGCCTGACCAGGCCATAAATATCAGGTGGGGGTTGGGAGGAACAGTCCCCCCCCCCGGGAATCCTGATACAGGGAAAAGGAACCATGGAAGACAAGCAGCAGCTAGATTAATGGGCAATGGGACTGGCTGATCACTCAGGGTCCCTAGAGGAAGGAGACAAGTACCTAAAATCATCTTCTAAACCCTATCTCCGCCTTGCTCTTTTGTCAATAACTGCTATTAGGCCCAAATTGTAAATTATATATATTTTTTTATTCTTTGGTAACGGTAATATCCACGAGGCAGAAGTGACTGCTTTCATAGGGGACCCAGGAGCACTGGGGAGGTTAAGTGACTTGCTCAGAGTAACACAGTATGCAAGTAGAGGCCGTGGGAATCAAACCCAGGTCTGCTGGATGTACCAAGCTCATTCACAGCTTGTTGCTCTAACCTCTAGACTATACTGCTTGTGTTGTACATGCCATGTGTTACTCTTAACATAGACAGCTGCCTGATTTGGCAGTGCCAGCACAGGGTGTTGCACTTGTCTGTGAGAGGCCTGCGTTTGTGTCACAGCCCAACTCTCTCACTCCAAACTGGTGGAGCCTATGGTGCACTGTGGAGGAATTGTGTTCATGCTCTGGAAGGGTGGACCATGTCTACCCGCTACTTCAGCATCACTTGTGGACAACGGTCCTCCCTTCTCCACAGGCCAACAATAGTGGGCAGGCAGACATACAGCATCAGGGATGTTGGGAGGGTTTACTAGGGTCAAATGATGCACTGCCCTCGTTCCTATGTAACAGAGGCTTGACACTACCTCTGACCCCACTTCCCAGGTGGTGAACATGTATGTCTCTTTGGCTACTTGAGAGGGGCTGGCCCTGGGCCCTGTCGAAGGAGTTTCTCCCATGGTATGCCTCCATGGGGTACAGCAGTCTGGGTAGGAGTCTGGCAGTTAGGACCAGTGTTCTGAAGGGCCACAACAGGTCAGAGTGTCTAAACAGATTAAGTGCAGGAAATAAGCGACCACTGCGGGGTGGGGTGGGGGTAGAATAAAAGTGTGAAATAAAAAAAAGAAGAAACTCTGCTGCTCACTGAGTGGCACTGATGTCTGCTTCTTGACTGTCCTCCTGGCTGAAGGACATGGTGTGGCTGAAATGACCTCAATATCAAAGTGAAGTGGGTGTGGCCTGACTACCTAGTTAAGCATATGTGTGTTGGAGGAGCTCCTCGTGACAAGAATTAAACTTAGATTTTAAACAGCAAAACTGCCAATTTTTAAAAGTCGTACTATATCAATGTGCATTACAGTAATCTTGTTGCTGCTCCAGTTTTATATGTTTTATGAAGATGGGGAAACCAAGAAGAAAATCAAGGTCTAACGGAGGAACCTAGCGGCTTGACACAGTCAGCCACTACACAGCAATCAGGAGTTACAGGGTCAGAAGATCTGGTGCTGGGTTCACTTTTGTAAGTGATCCTGAAATTGGATAAAAAATGGAGGACTTTAATATGCAAACAGCCCTACTGGAGAAAAAGGCAGACAGCTGAGAAAGCCCTGGTGATGACAGCTGACTTTGTAAAAGAAAACTGTGTGCTCTGAGCAAGAGTGGAGCAGCTCGAAAACCTTAGTAGGGCAGCTAATGTTTGGATTTTGGGACTCCCTGAGTTAGCAGAATGGCGAGATCTCAAGTCTTTCTTTCCTGGGGGCTTCCAGAAACAAAATTTACAAAACGGCATCCTGATAAATTTTATTTTATTTGTTTTACCAGGAAAAGCTCCATTGAGTGATGCTCAATTTGCAAGCAGGTCCTGGTAAGGACAGTAACAATGTGGACAAAAACACAGTGGGGCCAGTTCTAGAAGCACCCCATGCATGTCGCAAGTTGCGACACGCGAGGGGTGCAGTTGCGCCAAGGACCCTGCACCCGATTCGGTAAGGGGCAGTGTCTCCACGGCTAAGTCCTGCAACACTAAGATTCCCACAGGTACTCCAAGCAGAAGGCGTACCTGAAGGGTTTAGTGCAAGCCGCAACCCTGGATGTGAAGATGTGAAGTACTTCCCCATCTTCGATCCCCAATAATAATAATAATAATATAAAATCTCTGCAGTGATTGCTTAAGTCTGCCCATCCCCAATAGTAAGTAATAAGCCCCGCAAGGCTATCATGCCCTGATCCCCTAATTACAAGCCTCGCAGGGCTTGTTTTCATGCTTTGATCTCCAATAATATAAAATAGCCCCACAGGGCTTACTTCCATGTCCCCATCCCCGATCCCCAATATTATAGCAAAAACACACAGATCCCTGTATCCCTGGTAGTCTAGTGGCCCTCCCACCCTGGCAATGCCCGACCACCCCGTTCCCCCCCCGCTTGTTTCAAGCAGGCGACTGGCACAGTCCACCTCTCATCACCATGGCCAGCTGCTGACTGAGCTTGTCAATGAGCGCATACTATGTACAGTAGTGGGATAGTCGAGCACTGCGGGTGGGGCCAGCAGACTAACAGGGATACAGGGATTCATGTGTTTTTGCTATAATATTGAGGATCAAGGATGGGGCATATGTCTATTTACGGGCTTTTTATCTTATTGGGGAATCAGGGTAAGAGTTTACCTATGGGCTTTTATCTTATTGGGGAATCAGGGCAAGAGCTTACCTATGGGGCTTTTTTATCTTATTGGGGAATCAGGGCAAGAGCTGATTTCTGGGCTTTTTATCTTATTGGGGATCAGGGCAAGAGCTTGACCAAGGGCTTTTTTATCTTATTGGGGATCAGGGCAAGAGCAGACACTTCATGGGCTTTTTTATCTTATTGGGGAATCAGGGCAAGTGAAACAGAGGTCAGGGGGTGTTTTTTTCATTTCGCCCAAGCAGTGTGGTGTAAAATCCAGAAACATCCTGAAGTACATGAAAAGTACTGTAGCGACCCCGATTTCTCCCTCAATTTACGCATGCTGCTTTCTTTAGCTTTTGTGCCACCAGCTGATGTTGTGAGCACATTTGAAAAACTGCGTGAATGGGATTTTTTCACTAGGAATGAGGACATTTTGTTACCTTTGCTTGACTATTTTGCAGACACCTGGTTGGGACGTCCAAGAGGTAGGTAAGGACGCAGAAGGGCCTCATTTCCTGTAGAACACTGGAAATGCCATTCAGCAACAGCTAGAGGGCTTTCCAGAACCAACAATGCAGTGGAGGGATGGCACAGAGGATTTAATAGCTGCCTTGGAGCATGCCATCCCTCCATCTGGAAGTTTATTCAGTGCTTGCAGAGTGAGCAGCATATAACCGAACTGAAGCTTGAACAGCTTATATCGGGTGCATGCGCCAGTGGCGTCAAATGGAAATACAGACACCTGAACGAGACAGTACGTTCAGTTGTCTCTGAGCATGATAGGAGAACTAAATACGAGTATCTGCATGGCCTTGCATATAATTTTCAATTCCAGGTGTAATATTGCTGCTCTGACCAACATTGGTTTGCGCTAGCAAGTTTTTTTTGTTGTTGTTAAAAGGCTTCAACTGAATATAATTGGCATTGTAATTGGCATATTTGATTTTAGTTGAACTTGTTTCTTTGTCGTTTTGCCCACTTTGGTGTTTTGAACAAAAAAAAAAATAAAAGCTGAATAACTAGAGAACTTCAAGCACTCGATTTTCTTACTTTTTGTAAGAGTCGCTATTTTGATGCATACAACAATTTGAACTGAACCTGGGCAGTACAGGACACTACAGTACAGGCTTGATTATATAGTTGCTTTATTTTCAACATCACGATTATTTGATGCGCCGTAACATACGATCGCTATTGTTGAAGGCGCTATTCTGCATTCGCGATTTTGCATATCGCTATTTGGTTTTAGCTATATTCACATACAACCCTATGCTGATATTCACAGAACAGGAAATCAAGTAATTGGAGAAAGGGGGCACCATCATGCTGTATTAGAGGAGAAAGGAGAGGAACCCGGGTGGGACAGTCAGGACTGAGGATAACTGCAGGTGAAGGTCTGGGAAAGGTGTTTCCTTAGGTTGTACTTAAAGGAAGAGGTAGAGGACTACTGTATGAGGGCAGGGGGGAGATTGTTGAAGAGTTTGGTGCCCTTGTAGGAGAAGGTATTTTGACTTTGGTGGTGCAGCAGAAAGGACAGAGAAGGAGAGGTGGAGGAATGTCTTGTGGTCCTAGAGTGGGCTGACTTAGGGAAGAGGGAATCAATGCTGTCAGGAAGGAGTCCCAAGGAAAGTTTGTGAAAAAAGGAGTATTTTGCTATTGAGTCTGTCCTCATGGGGCCAGTTTGTGAGTCTGAAAAGGTCGCGAGTGGTGTGTACTGTATGTCCAGGGAGACCAGAGACAAAATGGATTATGTTGTGGTAGGTGCTCTGGAGCCTGTTAACATTTCTCTGGGATGGGTGGGGAGTGGACCAGAGCTCCATAGTCAAATATTGGGAGCAGGAAACTGCAGGCTAGAAGGGTCTTTGATTCTGTGATTAGGAAAGGTTTCACTTTGTAGAGCATGCCAAGGCTTTGGTGGGCTTTCCTAATCATCTGATTAAGGTGTGATTCAAAGTTTAGGTGGCAGTTGAGGAGCAGGCAAGTATTTGAATTCATTAACTCTCTCAATCAGGCTGCCGTTGTTGTCGTGTGAGGGAGAAATCAAAGGCAAGTGGTTTCTGGGAGCTAAGAAGACCATGGCTTTTATTTATTTATTTTTTTTGTATTTAGTACAAGCCCTTTGGACGAAAACCAGGAGTGGAGCCTATGAAAGTTAAGCTGTAGCTTATAAAGTAGGGAGGAGGGGTCTTTGTCCTTGCAAAACAGGGCAGCATCGTTGGCATACAGAATGAGCCCGTGTTCAGGCAGATTTCAGAAAGGGAGTTTACTACAAGGGAGAAAAGAAGGGGACCCAGGATGGACCCTTGGGGGTACTTCATGTTTTATGGGGTAGGAGTTGGAAGGGACACCATTGATAACAGTCTAATGTGACCTGAAGCTAAGGTAGTTACAAAACTAGTTTATGATGTCAGAAAAGAAATGAAGACCAGATTGGGTGGCAAGTAGGACATTGTGGTCGACAAGGTCGAACGCTTTTGTAAGGTCTGCAAAAACTGAACCAGTGTAAAGGCCTTCATCGTAGGCTCTATTAATGAAGTTGGTCAATTTTATAAGGGCAGTCTCGGTGTTATGGCCAGGCTTAAAACCATGTTGTGCCTCAGTCCGCAGGTTGTTTTTCTTGAGAAAATCAATGGTTTGCTTATGTATGATTTTTTCAATGATTTTGGATAGGGGAGACAAGAGGAGATGAGCCTGTAGTTGGTAACTTCATCTTCTGGTCCAGATTTGTGGAGGGTTTGATAATATAGAACAGCAAGGAAAATAAATGCAATACAATATATAATATATTAAAATAGCAAGTTGTTAGAAAAAAAAAATTGGCTTAAATAATAGCAATCAAATTATACTGAGTAACAATGGAGAACCTGGAGGCAAGAACAACTATCACTGCTGTGCGTGTCAGTCAGCTGTTGGAAAGTATGAAGGCTCACCATCAAATTCAGTTTCTCCCTGGTTTTGTCAGTGTTGTCTATGCCTCTCCAAAGATCTCTCCCTCCTCCCTTGTCAACTTCCTCTCATCTCTCATGTCCCATGCTGCCTCCCGTGAGCTCATCATCCTCAGGAACTTCAACTTAAAATTGGCTCTCCCCTGGTTCCAAGCCTACTTTCCACAAGATCAAGTCCCTGAACCTTACACAGCTAATTACTGAGCCCACCCGACTCAATCCGCACTCCCAAAACCACTCTCTCCTGGACTGGGTGCTCTCTTTCCACCCCCACTGCATCACTGCTGCAGGCATTCTTTTAGATGCCTTGCAGTGACCACTGCCTAACCTACTGGGTTAGGAAAGTGCATCCCCCTCAATCTGCCCCAAATACCTTTGGCTCAGGCCTCTCTGGTCCCTTGACACTGATGCCTCCCTAAATGACCTTGGTGCCTCTGATTGGTCCCTGTGTACTCAGTCACAGACATTGACACTGCCCTCTCCTCTCCTGGCCATTTTAATAGGATCTTGAAACTCCTGCCCCCAAAAAGGCCAAGATAAAATGCTCCCACCACTTCTGGATTACGACTGAACTCACTGATTTGTGCAACTCCCGGGACCATGCATGGTCTTGCTTCAAGTCCTCCCAATCCCCTTCTAACCTCCAACACTGCGGGTCTCTCAGGAAAATGAGTACTAAGGCTGTCTGTGCCACAATGGCCCACTACTTCAAGGCTAACCTCCAATCAAATCTAAACTTCCCCTCTAAATTCTGGAAGGTTATCCACTCTCTATCCAATCCCTCTGCCCATTCTGCCTCCCACTTGTCCTCCTGGTGGATGACTCACTGGTTTATGACCCCTCCTCTGTTGCTGCTCACTTTAACAAATTCTTCACAATATGTGCTCTACCCTCTCGCTTATCTCCTGACCCCATGGTCCCACCTACACCCATTCTTCAGAAGGCTTCCACTTCCCTCCTGTCTATCCCCTGGAAGTCTTCTTCATCCTATTGTCACTAAACTCATCCAAGTCAAGCTCTGATGGTTTGGACCCCAAGCTCCTGCAAATCTCTGCTCTGACCATTGCCCTCCTGCTCTCTCACCTTCTGAACCTTCCCTTTTCCCACTGTGCTATCCCTCAGGTCTGAAAACTCACCAAGGTGAGCGGAACCTTTGTAAAAGAGCCTCGGCTCAAAGGTATTGTAATCCTAGATTGAAATAGATAAATAAAAAGGTTCTGTCCATGCACAAAGGGGGTGACCACACCTCCCCAGGTAACTACCGGCTGATTTCACTCCTCCCTTCTCTTGCTAAGCTTCAAAAATCCATAGTCTACTCTAGGCTTGCTGATTTCCTTTCCTCCTTAAACTTCCTCTCACTGTTCCAGTCTGGTTTTGGGTAGAACCACTCTACTGTCTCATCTCTGATGCATGTAACTGATTCTATTCTCTCAGGGATGGATCAAGAACACATCACCACAGCCATCTTCATTGACCTACCCAAAGCTTTTAACTCAGTGCCCCACCCACTCCTACTGGATAAGCTATACTCTGCTGGCCTGTCAGCACCCGCTGTGGGCTGGTTCTGCTCATACCTTGGAGACCATCAACAGTCAGTTCAGGTGGGTGGTGTTCTGTCTCCCCCCTCCCTATCCATGCAGGAGTCCCACAGGGCTCCATCCTGGATCTGGTCCTATTCTTAATTTTCCTAAATGACTTCCCCTTGACCTGTGTCTCCTCACGCATCCACATGTATGTGGATGTCATGGTCACATACACTCCTGGCCCATCAATCCCAGCTGTGGGGGTCCCACTCCAGCAAGACTTCCATAATGTGCTACATTGGTTCCAAGCCAACCAACTCAGAGTTAACACCAAGAAGACTGTGTCCTTGATCTTCAGCTCCAGCCAGAAACTGGCAAGGCTCTTGCCTTTCCCAGTCTTCTCCACCTTGGATGGCACCCTCCTCAAGGCTGTCACTGCCTTTAAGTACCTGGGGGTCTGGCGTGATAGCAAGCTTGACTTTTCTGTCCATATTGACACCATCCATGCCAAACTTTGCCCTAAACTTGGTGCTTTATACTGTAATAAGGACTGCCTCTCCCTCTAGGTTCACTGGGAACTGGTAACCAAAATGGTCCTCCCAGTTTTTGACTATGCTGATGTGGTCTATGGCACTGCTCCCTCCTCTTCCCTTGCCAGACTGGACAGCTGTTGCAGTGCCTTCTGTTGCTGTGCCACCACCTCTCCACTGCACACTCATCACTGCTGTCTCTATTCCTCTCTCTCCATCCTTCCTCTGCCTCTACCTCTACTTCACAAGTTTGTACCTCCTTCATCGCTAAATACTGGTTTGACTCCCTTTCCTCGTACCTCTCCTCACTCCTCTCCACTGCCCCCTCCAGCTACAATTTTTTGTGCTCCAGGGACTCTCTTACCATCACCATTCCCATCCTCACTCATGTGCTGGGCAAGCTGCCTTCCCCTACCATCTCCCCTCCCTCTGGAATCTACTCCCCTCTTCCCTTTGGCTCACCCTCTCTCTCTATGCCTTAAGATGCTTACTAAGGCATGCTCCTGTTCCCCTGTACTTGTCCCTCCCCCCTCTTGAACCTCCTGCTTCACCTCTCCCTGACTCCCCTATACTTCCCTCTTCTTTGTATCTCTCCAACTGGGCCACCTGCTCTATTGGCCCCAAGTCTGCATCCTAATTTAACAGGCACATATTCTTACACACTGTTGTATGCTTTGATTACTGCAGCCATATCATGAACCTATGTACTGTTTGTTTCTCCTAGCCAGATATCATAATGTTGCTAAGATAAATGGGTATCCTTGTTTATATTCACCTTGCCACTGCTGTCAATGTATTTTGTATCGCACTTGCAATGTTTTGTAATTGCGCTTCATGTCTGTATCCCCCCCTGCCCCAGGTTGCACCTGGAAGTGAGCCTTGGCTCAGTGTGCCTTTCCCAGTTACAAAAATGTTAACTAAATGAATGAATGAATAAAGTTTGAGAGAAGCTTGTAGTTTGTTCTGGTATGTAAGGATGAGCCAGCTGAAAGATGCTTTGCCCTATTTAGATGCAAATCTGGGACATCCTAATAAAATATAATTATATGCTCTCAGAATGCACAAACTATAGGGTCTACAGAAAAAGTTGGAGATGTACTGTGGAACATCATGTCTGAGAGACTTGTAAGATCGTAAGTATAGATTTTTCAGTTTTCCAGTGGTGAGATGGCCAACCAACAGATGCACAGAGACTGCAGTGGTGGGTTCTTGTAGGCAGCCCATTAATGACTCTCAGTGCCTTGTGATAAAGGATGTTTAATTTGGAAAGTTGACTGAAAGCAGTGCCTCTATACACCAGATCTGCATAATCCAACAGAGGTAAGAATGTGGCTCTAACTACGGTTGTGTGGGCATTCATAGGAAGACTGAAGTTGTTTCTATAGTAGAAGCCCAACCATGGATGCAGCTTCATACACAAGTTTTCAATATGAGTACTGAAAGAAAGCTTTCCATCTAGCCATACTCCCAGATGTTTGAAATTGTCTACTAGCTCCAGGTTATCACCCAATAGGTTAAGGATTCCAGATGGAGAGTGTTGTGACCTAGCCAACTGCCAATCATTATTTGCAATATATATTATTGTTATATATTGTTTTATGGGATTTCTGTCTATGCCCATGCCAGTGTTAATTCAAGGCATAGGGAAGGACTAGATTTTTTTAAAGGGGTGGCTTTTTGACTCAAATGCCACCTGCTTACCAGGAAGGGAGGTTTTCATTCCCAGGTTCTTTTGACAGAGATGTGCCAAAAGCCATTTACCTGCCATAAACATGCACTACAGAAGCAGACTGTTTTGGTCTCAGAAACTGTGATAGGATATCACATTTTATGAGGTAACAGGATGTTTGAGCCAGGAATTGGATGGCAGATGACCATTCTAGCAGTACTATGTTAAATTCTAACCTGACACTGTGAATTAGCTTACATGATACTATATTGATACATCAAAGTTTTAACAGTGACTGTCCTATTACTAGTTAATTATGGAGGCAGAATTTATGTTGAAGCTGAGTGACATCACCAAGTGGCCAGGAAATTGTGTGTCACTGTTAGGAAAATAAACCTGGTTTCCTCATGACTGGAAATCTGATGACATTGCAAATTTCAGAAAGGTAGGAAAGCTCTCCAACACAAAACAAATTGGCCATTCTGGTTTTGGACTTCCTCCCAACACAACAGACCAGCTGCCAAGCTACTACACAGAAAAAGGACTTTGAACATTTTCGTCTTTAGGGTAGAGACATAGTTTAACAGTTTTAAGGCATTTATACTTTCCCATTTGTTTCTTATGCTGTAACATTAAATTAACATATGTTCTCTTTTACTTGTAACTGCATTTACTTAATTATTTTAGTAAAGACTTTTGTTTTTCTAAAGAATTCTGCCTGCATGAGATTCCTTATATTATATGTGTGACTGTAGAAGTTTTATTACAAATCTGTGACAACTGTTTATGCTTAGAAGGGTCACCAAATAGCAACCAAATTGAAAAGGGTCAGTATGGGATCTGGCAGGATTAGGGAGAGTACCAGAGTCTCATACAAGTCTGCAGAGATTGTGAACTGGGCTATTGCATGTCCTGTAGGGTGAAGGCCAAATCAGAATTTTGCGCTGCTACCCCTTAGAGGGTGTACTTATTTGGGCCTTCCTCCTGTATGTAATAGCCATGAAAAAGGGTTCATATTTTGCCACAAGACTTGAGACTGGTATTGTGCCATGATCCAAAGTATAGAGGGATGCTCTGGGACCTCATGATAAGTGTTCTGTTGTAAACCCAGTTAACACTCTTGGCAGACACGAGAAGGGTATCCCCATTTTCCCCCTCCCTGTCACGGATTGCACTTAGGGATGGGCACTGTGAGCTCAGTGATCTGACCCTTACGAGTAGGTTCATGACAGATCTGGTGCGCAGTGTTGGGATCTGATAGATTTGGTTGCATTGCGATTTGAGAGCTTGGTGGCCACAGGCATAACAGTTGGGCTCGATTCCAAGTCCAGTGTATCAGATTGTTAAACTGAAAACAGTCCGCGCACAATCAAGGCAGAGATTTAAAAAATATACATAAATAATTTGGTTACAGTATCAAGTGCCCTACCTGTTTTGTTTTTTTCTCTCGGGTGCAAGCTAGTGTAGCAGTAGTTAGGGAAGATGATTTCCATCTACAGCGAATACACTGCAGAATACCTAAAGCAGTTGTGCCAGGAGAGAGGAGTCCAGTATGAGGGATGAGCCAAAAAGCACCTCATGGAGGCTTTTGTGACAGCCGATGAGCTAGTTGCTGCCCAGGACCTCAAGTCACAGTCGGTGACTGACGGGACCAGACCATGGGCATGGGGGTGCCAAGGAATGTTGCAGTGTCCAGTCCCAGGGAGAAGGAGAATAGTGAGACCAGAGAGAACCCAGAGCCACAGCAGCAGGGGAAGGTCACCACAATGCTGGAGTCAGACAGGATCAAGCTGCAAATAGAGTTGAGGAGAATGGGGCTGGAATTTGAACAGAGGAAGTTCTAGATGGAGCTGGAGATGCAGGAAAAAGAAAACCAGCATCAGAGAGAGGCCAAGAGAGAGGACTGAGAGTGCCAGAGAGAATTCGTGCTGCAGAAGCTAAAACTCCAATGACCAGTGCCAGAGGAGGTAAGCGGTAGGAGTGAACCTGGAACTTCAGGACTGGGGTATAAGTTAAATTCAAAATTAATAGCTGAATTTAAAGAGGGGGAGGATATGGATGCATTTTTGAATTAGTTTGAAAAGGTCTGTATTCAGGCAAAAATACCCAGGGAGTCCTGGAGCTTCCAGCTATCCCCACTACTTACTGGGTGGGGTCGTGAAGCATTGGGTCAAATGGACAATCAGGACAGTAGTGATTATGAGAAACATAAAGCTGCATTGCATCTGGGAATCACACGCACCATGCAGCAATTGGCCCAGAATTTCTATTGGCCCAATTTTACCCAGCAGGTGAAGGAATATTGCAGGTCTTGTCACTGGTGTCAACAAATAGGGAAGGCAGGTAGTAAAACCTAAGCCTTCCTAATTCCCTTGCCCATTGTGGAGGAGCCATTCCAGAGGGTAGAAATGAATATTGTGGGACCTTTGAGTACCCCCAGCTCCTCCAGGAAGAGATTTATCCTGATGGTGGTTGATTATGCCACCAGATACCCAGAGGCAGTTACCCTTTCCTCACCTAGGACAGACAAAGTGGCTGATGCCTTGCTAGGGATTTTCTCCCATGTTGGGTTTCTGCAGGAGGTTATCACCGATCGGGGGGGGGGTTCCTTTCTGTCGGACCTGATGAGGTGTTTGCGGGAGAAGTGTGGGGTAGTGCAGAGATGCACAAAACCTCATTACCCACAAGCCAATGGGCTTGTGGCAAAGTTTAATGGTACCCTAAAAGTGATACTCCGAGCATCTGCTGAACAGCATTGGACAGACTACGAGAAATACCTTCCCCACTGGTAGTTCGCATACAGGGAGGCGCCCCAAGAGTCGACAGAATTTTCCCCCTTTGAACTCTTATATGGATGTAGGGTGCGTGGACCCCTAGACTTGGTCCAGGAAGATTGGGAAGGGAAGTATGCCACCCAGGAAACTCCCATAGTGGAATATGTCCTTAAGTTTAGGGAAAAGCTGAAGGAGCTTATGGGAGCAGCCCAGAGCAACCTCTCAGCTGCCCAGCAGAAGCAAAAGGTCTGGTACAACCACAGAGCCAAAGCTTGCTTGTGCAGTATAGGTCAGGAAGTCATGGTCCTAATCTTGGTCTGGAAGAACAAGCTGCAGGTCAAGTGGGCGGGACCATACAAAGTAGTCAGACAAATGAATGAAGTAAACTACATTGTAGAACTGCCTGACAGGAGACATCACCATATAATGTGCCATGTCAACATGATGAAGCCATATGCAAATAGGGCTGATGTGGTATTTGCAGTGTGTAGTCCTGGGGAGGGGACGGACAAAGAAGACCCCCTACTGGACCTGCTGGCGGAACACAAGCACGAGTCCTCTGTGGAGGCAATAAAACTGTCTCCCCAGTTGACCCAGAACAGTTCCAGGAAGTGAGGGAGGTTTTAGAGGACTTTGCCCCTTTGTTTATGGCCAAGCCAAGACATACCCCCTTAGCGACACATGACGTAGACACAGGAATGCAAGCACTCATCTGATGGACAGCCTACTGGGTGTCCGAGGCCATCCTAAAGGACATTAGGAGGGAGGTGGAGGAAATTCTGGATTTAGGGATAATCCAGAAATCCCACAGTCCCTGGGACTCACCCGTAGTCCTTGTTCCCAAGCTGGATGGCTCTACTTGCTTCTGTGTAGACTATCATGGACTCAATGCAGTCACAAAGTATGATGCCCATCCAATACCATGGATAGATGAACTACTGGACAAGTTGGAAGGGGTGACATATCTCACCACCATTGACCTGACAAAAGGCTATTGGCAGGTGGAGTTAAGTGACAGAGCTAGGGAAAGGTCTGCTTTCATCACTCCAATAGGATTATTCGAGTTCAGGGTAATGCCTTTTGGAATGAAGAACACCCCTGCCACCTTCCAAAGGTTGGTGAACCAGGTGTTACATGGTACTGAAGAGTATGCCGTGGCATACCTGGATGATATTATCATCTTCAGTGCCAGCTGGAAGGAGCACCTGTCCCATTTGAGGGATGTGTTGGGCAGGATACAGAAGGCAGAGCTCACTGTCAAGGCTGAAAAGTGCCAGGTGGCCATGGCTTAGGTGGCATACCTAGGACATGTAGTAGGGTGGGGGCAGCTTCACCCTAATCAAGCCAAGGTTGAGGTGACAGAGGCATGGCCCAGGCCAGAAATCCAGAAGCAGGATCAGAGTTTCCTAGGGACCACTTGGTACTATCATAAGTTTGTATAAAATTACAGTACCCTGGCAGCTCCCCTATCAGGCCTGCTAAATAAAAGAATGCCTAAAAAGGTAAAATGGGAACCAGCCTGTGAACAAGCCTTTACACGGCTAAAGGAGGCACTGTGTGGTGCTTCTGTGTTGGCCAGTCCAGACTACAGGAATCCATTTGTAGTCCAGACAGATGCCTCAGATGTGGGGATTGGAGCAGTCCTTAGACAGACCTCTAGCCAAGAGAAAGATCACTCAATAATGTACCTTAGTAAAAAGTTGCTTCCTCGGGAGCAGGCCTGTTGCACAGTTGAGAAAGGGTGTCTTGTGCTAGTATGAGCCCTGAAGAAGTTAGAGTCATACCCCTATGGGAGGCACTTTGAGGTACAGACGGATCATAACCCCCTGGTGTGGCTGATGCGAATGGGGAAGATGAATGGTTGTCTTTTGAGATGGAGCATTGCCTTACAGGGTTACAATATGACCATTACCCACAGGTCAGGGTCGGCGAATGCTAATGCAGATGGGCTATCTCGGCAGTTAGAGCAATGAACAGAATTTGTGAAACTCATACCATGCTAGGGATGGATTCCCATAAATTCAGTCTAGGAGGGAGGAGTGTTGCAAGCTAGCCAACTGCAAATCATTATTTGCAATACATATTTCTGCTATATATTGTTTTATGGGATTTCTGTGTATGCCCATGCCAGTGTTAATTCAAGGCATAGGGAAGGACTAGATGTTTTTTAAAGGGGTGACCTTTTGTCTCGAAGGCCACCTGTTTACCAGGAAGGGAGGTTCTCATTCCCAGGTTCTTTTGACAGAGGTGTGCCAAAAGCCATTTACCTGCCATAAACATGCACTATAGAAGCAGATTGTTTTGATCTCAGGAACTATGATAGGATATCACATTTTATGAAGTAACAAGATGTTTGAGCCAGGAATTGGATGTCAGATGACCATTCTAGCGGTACTATGTTAAATTCTAACCTGACATTGTAAATTAGCTTCCAAGATACCATATTGATACATCAAAGTTTTAACAGTGACTATCCTATTACTAGCTAATTATGGAGACAGAATTTACGTTGAAGCTGAGTGACATCACCAGGTGGCCAAGAAATTGTGGGTCACTGTTAGGAAGATAAATGGAAATCTCATGACACTGCAAATTTCAGAAAGGTAGTTAAGCTCTCCAGCACAGAGCAAGTTGGCCATTCTGGTTTTGAACTTCCTCCTGACACAACAGACCAGCTGCCAAGATGCTACACAGAAAAAGGACTTTGAACATTTTAATCTTTAGGGCAGAGACATAGTTAAACAGTTTTAAGGCCCTTATACATTCCCATTTGATTCTTATGCTGCAATCTAAATTAAAATATGTTCTCTTTTACTTGTAACTGCATTTATTTAATTATTTTAGTAAAGACTTTTGTGTTTCTAAAGAATTCTGCTTATGTGAGATTCCTTATATTATACGTGTGACTGTAGAAGTTTTATTACAAATCTGCGACAATTGTTTATGCTTAGAAGGGTCACCAAATAGCAACCAAACTGAAAAGGGTCAGTAGGGGATCTGGCAGGATTAGGGAGAGTACCAGAGTCTCATACGAATCTCCAGGGATTGTGAACTGGGCTACTGCATGTCCTGTAGGGTGAATGCCAAATCAGTTTTTGTGCTGCTACCCCAAAGAGGGTGTACTTACGTGGGCCTTCCTCCTGTGTGTAATAGCCACATAAAAGGGTTCATATTTGGCCACAAGACTTGAGACTGGTATTGTGCCCTGATCCAAAGTATAGAGGGATACTCTGGGGCCTCGTGGCAAGTGTTCTGTTGTAAACCCAGTGAATACTCTGGGCAGACACGAGGAGGGTATCCCTGTTTTCCACCTCCCCATCACGGATTGCACTTAGGAGTGGGCACTGTGAGCTCAGTGATCTGACCCTCATGAGTGCATTCATGACAGAGAGGAGCTAGTTGGCCACTTGCTGTTGGGAGTGAAAATCATATGCAGTACTTTGTTTCTAAGGCATTGAGGAAGAGCTTGAATACACACAGTTTCATTTGGAGAGTACTGAAAGCATTCTGGAGATTGTTTAGGGCCTCTGGTACACTGGACCTGGCTGCATAAAACACTGTATCATCAGTACAGTAGTGGAGCTTAACATCCCCAGTCCCTGGGTCATTCATATATAATGTGAAAAAAAAGAATGCTAAGGACAGAACCTTGAGGAACTTCTTTAAACATAGAAGTTGTTGGCAGATAAAGACCCCTTTGGCCCATCCAGTCTGCCCATTTTCCCTGTATACTGTGCCACCACAGCTGCAACATGATCATTCTGTGGTCATCTCCATCCCTTGTGTTACTTCTATTGTCCCCTTGTATTTTTCCCACACATACTTGAATCCTGTGGACATTTTGGCACCCATTACCTCCTCTGGGAGGCTGTTCCAGGCCTCCACCACCCACCCTGTGAAGAAACACTTCCTCACATCCCTTCTGAGCCCCCCTCCAGCTTCGTTGTGCGATCCCTAGTCCTGGAGTCCGTCTTGCTGTGGAAAATGCTACCTTTATGTACCTTATTAAAACCTGTTATGTACTTGAATGTGTCTATCATATTCCCCCTTTCCTTTCTTTTCCCCAGCGAGTGCATATTCAGTTCTCTTAGTCTCTCCTCATAGGGCTTTTGATGCAGTCCCTGCACCATCCTGGTTGCCCGCCTCTGTACCGCTGCCACCTTATCAATGCTCTTCCAGAGGTGGGGACTCCAGTACTGGACACAGTACTTCAGGTGTGGTCTTACCAGTGACCTATACCGGGGTAATATTACCTCCTTCTTCCTACTAGTGATACCCTTCCCTATGTACCTCAGCATTCTAATAGCCTTTCCCACTGCCTTCTCACTGTGCTTGGCTACCTTCAGATCATCAGACATTATTAGGGCCCTTTCCTGTTTGGTGGTTGCCAGTGCCTCTCCTGCCAAATAGTACGTAGCCCTTGAGTTTCTGTGCCCCAAGTGCATGGTTTTGCACTTTTTAGCATTGAAACCCTGCTGCCAAATACTTCTGCAATCATTCCTCATTTTTTCCACCCCCCATTGTGACCACCCTGTTGCAGATTTTTGTGTCATCCGTGAACAGGCAGACTTTCCCCTCTAGCCCTTTTGCAATGTCGCTGATAAAGACACCAAAGAGTACTGGGCCTAGTACTGACCTCGGAGGCAGCCCACTGATCATTTTGCCTTCTGCTGAGCAGGCTCCATTTACCACCACCCTCTGACTCCTGTTGCTCAACCAACTTCTTACCCAGTTTCCTACTACTTTCTGTCCAGCTCCTAGACAGGCCAGCTTGTTCACCACTCTTCTACGTGGAATAGTGTCGAAGGTCTCCTGAAATCTAGGTATACCACATCTACCACTCCACCCTGATCCACTTCCCTGGTCACCCAATCGAAGAACTCTATCAGGTTTGTCTGGCAAGCTCACCCCCTGTGAAATCATGTTGCCTTTGAACCTGCAATCCACTTGTTTTAAGGTATTCCACTATCCTTTCCTTCAATAGTGATTCCATAACCTTGCCCACTACTGAAGTCAGGCTGACAGGTCTGTAATTTCTTGCCTCTTTCCTATTCCCACTTTTCTGAAGTGGGACCACATCTACCCTTCTTCAGTCCCTTGGAAGCACTCCTATTTACAGTGATAAGTTGAACAAAGCTGTCAGGGGTGCAGCCAGCACCTCCCTGAGCTCCTTCCATGTCCTACAATGAATCCCATCCAGTCCCATCGCCTTGCCAACTTTTGATTTCGTTAGTACCCTGAGGACTTTCTCCTCTGTAAAAGGACTAGTGTCTCCCTCCCTACCAATTCTGCCCGTTCTTTATCTTTGGGTCGTCACCTACCCCTTCTATTGTAAATACTGAACAAAAATATCTGTTCAATATGCCCATCTTCCCTTTGTCGCGTTCCTCACAGACCCCCCTTTGCCTTTTATCCTTGCTATACCCCAGTGGTCTTCCCCTTCTCACTAATATATCTAAAGAAGATTTTTATCCCCAATTTTTATTGACTGGGCAATATTCTCCTTCATTTGTGCCTTTGCTTTCCTCACTGCCTTCCCTGCCTCCCTTTGTTTCTCTTGGTAATTTACCCTATCCTCCTTCTTCTGTGCCTTTTTGTACCTTCTAAATGCTAGTTTTTTTGCTCTTACTGTTTCCGCTAGCTCTCTAGCAAACCTTACTGGTCTCCTTTTCCTCTTGTCCTTGCAGGCCTGCCTGACACAGAGATTCATAGCTCTTTCAATGCCCTCTTTTATTTTTGCCCACTGGTCCTCGGCTCCTCCTAGCATCCCTATCCCTGACAGGGTGTCCCTGAAGCATTCTCCCATTGCCTTGAAATTGGCCCTCCTGAAGTCCATGACCCTCATCTTGTGCGGCTCAGTGCAAACCCAGTTTTTACACTAAACCACACTGTCCAATGATCACTGATCCCCAGGTAGTCCTCCACTGTGACGTCAGCAAAGCTGTCCCCATTTGTCAGCACTAGGTCCAGTAATGCTCCCCCACAAGTAAAGATTTGTTAAGCTCTGTGAACAGGAGGAAGGCAGGCCTTCTGATTTAAGTTGCTGTTTTCTAGCCATCAAATAGTTTTTGAACTAGGGCAAGGCACAATGACCAATACCAGTTGAGGATAATTTATGTAGTAGAGTATGACGGTTGACTGTATCAAAAGCCTTTCTAATGTCAAGGAAGATGGTTGTCATTACAAGCTTTTGATCAAGAGCATTGAACTAGTCATTTGTCACTTTAATAAGGGCAGTGGTGGTACTATGCAAGGCCCAAAAATCAGACCAATAGGTAATTAAATTATTGCTGGTGAGGTACTCCCAAACCTGGTCAACTATCTTTTCCAAGACCTTTGCAAGGACAGATAGTATGAATATAGGTCCATGGTTACTTGCAACAGATTTATCACCAGCTTTGAAAATGGGCCATTTTCCAAAGTACAGGAATTTGATTATTGGTTAGGGAAAGATTAAAGACGTGAACTATAGGTGCTATTAGCACAGAGGGACCCAGCTGTAAGGAAAAAAGGCTCCAAATGTCTGCCCCGGTCTCTTTCTTGTGTCAAGGGTTAAAAGCAGATCTTCCACCTATTTGTAGGTGATAGTCTGGAAACAGAAAGGGGGATGTATTTTGCTAGCTGGTGGAGGTTGCTTGAAAACTGGGAATGAAGCAGCAGATGACTGATCAAAGACCAGCACAGCAGACTCAAAGTGGAAATTAAGCCCTTCCACATTGAATTCATAGGTTTCATAGGTGATTTCAAGCTAAGTAGACTTTTGTCCATAATGCTTGCCTTATTATTTATATCTCTTTCTTTCTGTCCAAGAGAAAGTCGTCGAGTTTATTTTCAGAAATAGTTTTACCAACTACAACAATTTGACAAAGCGATGGGGTGGGTGCTACGCTTCCTTTTAGTGATTCCACTGTTCGTCAGCATTTAGAAGGATCACTTTTGTTAGCTTCCAGCAGGTTCAGATAGTAGTTTGACTTGTACAGATTAATTTAGTACAAAGATTCCTTTTCTCTCTGAACACCATCCAGTCATGAGGAGGTTTGGGTTTTCTGGCTCTGGCCTAGGGATTATCCCTATCCCTCAGTGCCTGCTTAAGATCCTGACTGAACCAAGGACATTTTTTTAACTCTCAGTTTCACTAGGAACGTATGTTGCCTTATAATGGAGGGAAGTTGTTGATTAAAGAATTCTGTACCAGTGTACACAGAAGGAGCTAAATATAAGTCCTGCAATTAATATTTGCCAAATCAAGACAGTAACTCGACTCACAGAAGTGGAAGAGTCTCCTTTAAAAGTGGAAGGTAGGTTTCACAAACATTTTCCTTGAGCCTATGATACGAGCCACCACGTTGTGGTTGCTGCAGTCATTGTCAGATACAGTGGTAGCTAAAGTTTTTTTATGGTTGGTTAGTACTATGTCCAGTAACAAAGAGTTGGATGAATTTTTAGAACTGGGTCTGGTGGGCTCATTAACCACTTGATGTAGTCCAGATTCATCACAGAGCAACTTGAAGTCATTAGATTTTGATGAAAGTCACTCCAAGTCCCTAAGAATTATAGTTTCATTGCTATGCATGCTGAGGAGTTTAGTCAGGTGGTTTACCAACTTGAAGCCACCCGTGGGGTGGGGGTCTATAACACCAGACAATATTGATGGTCTCATTTTGGGACAAGGCTACAGATACTTCACGACATTCTAATACAAGGAGCATAGACAAAGAGTTAATGAGTGATGAAGAAAACTTGTCTTAGGAAGGCATATAGGATTAAGCCAAGAAGACAGCAGGAGAACAAGAACAGTCTTCAGACTGCATTAGCAGTGTTGGGGAACAGTGATGAAAGAGACTGCTTATTGTTAACCATCAAACAGAAATGTGGACTTAAATGGGAGGGTGCCAATTCCTGGATCTTCCCCAACTTAAGTTATAGCACCCAACAATGGAGGAAGGGGTTTGCTCTCTCCTTTGGAAGCTGGGTGTTAATCACTATATGTTTCTGCCAGCTAGACTGAAAGTCCAACATGGAGGCAAGACCTTCATCTTTTCCAATCCCAGTGTTGCCAGTAAGCTTGCTAAGAAAATCTGGAGGGATTTTTCCTCTCACTGAGAGGATAGAGTATCAGAGTCTGAACAGGAGGACTGGAGAGAGAGAGACAGAGAGACAGAATCCAGACAAAGACATTTTATTATGCATTCTTGTTTCACCCTATGGATTTGGGCTTCAGGCCAGGAGGTAACAAAGTTGTAAAATGTGTTTATAGTCTGGTTAAAATGAATATAATATGACATACTAGTGTGATGCTCTGACATCTACTTATCATTATGTTGTATAATATTTGAGATATAAATATGATGTTATGTGAATGTCTGCTTAGGGGGTATCAGCTAGCAGTTGAAGGGACCTGACCTTCTGACCCCTAACACAGTAACTGCAAAAACGAGATGGCTAGTTTCCTTCGCTGTTGAGACATAGTGCTTCCTTCCAAAATGCCAGGTTTTAACACATCGTAAAATATTCCTACTTTGATCTGCTGGGGACAAGGTATGCATTTTATAACCCTTGAAGTAAGGGGGACATTTGGCTGATTCCTGTTGGCTTTCACACCTAGACGGGAACTGTTGGCAGGATGTGTGTTCTGAAAACATCAAAGAAAATGCTCTGATCAAAAGGACTGCCATATTTTGGATATTGCTAACGTTGCAGATTTCCAGCCTACAGGAAAATGACATCCTCTTGAATATACTTAGTCAGGTTACAAAATTAATTGGACTAACAGTGACCTTATGTGCTGTGACATCACAAGGAGGTGGAGAGACTGATTTTCAGTATTGCCCAGCATCTGAGGGGACAGTGCAGACTTTATCTCTGGACTCCTAAGAGAACACACGCCCCATGTTCTGAAACGAAAAGGCACTTCTGTACAATTAGGTAATACCAACTAGAAACTAGGTTAAGACTAGAAATTCAGTTACAGGCATATTTGTTTCTGAAATTCCCTTTTATTTTGACTGTAAGTATTTATGTTATATGTTCTGTGTTTTGTATTTTATCTATTTTCAATTTTTAATAACCACTATTTTCCTCGAAATTCTGCCTGTGCCTTCTCAGTTTCTTTTGCATGTGAATGCTGGAAAAGTGTTAATAATTCTGACAACTGTTAAGAACTTAAAAGTGTTACTTATCTTGCTAAGGTGAGAATATACCTAGGTCTCAAACTGAGTCATAAGGGTAGACTTGTGAACCTGGCTGGTTACCCACTGGGTGAAGTATTGTACTGCATCCACCAAAGAGGGTACATATCTGAGCCTGTTAACTGGGTGTGCTAGCAAAAAGGTTCACATTTGACCCCCAGGACTAGAGGCTAGTAGGTGATTCAGACCCAAAACAGACAGGAGGGTTACCCTGTTTGTCTCCTGTTCACATATTGCACTTCGAGATTTGGCACTGTGGGAGCAGAGGGCCTGACCTGCGGGGTGCATTTGTGACAACTGTTATTATGTTTTATTCCATCTTTGTAGGAGGGATTGTCCAGGTTCTGCAGACAGGGGGTGGGGGTCTTGTTTTGTGAAATGGGGAGGAATTCCTGGTATGGTATGTTATTTGCGCATTGGTCTGAACTTAGACCTCATTGACAAGATGGTGCTAAGGCACCACTACAGCCTGGGATAGAAAGACCCTTCCATCCCCACCTGTGGTGTGGAATAATTCCTGCCATTATGATTATCCAGTTTACAAATGTGAATTTGCTTTACTAAAGAACTATAATCTTTGGCAGGGGCTTAAAGAGCCCCTGACACCATTAGAAAAACTTGGAAAAAATGTAAGATTTAGACAGTTCAATTTATATTTCATATATTTTCTATAATTATTTACCTTTTTTCCTTATTACTGAGAACAGCTGTACGAAAGAGGCTCACTGTCCCTTAAACTTTATCTGCCCTTTCTGCTATCCTACATATGACATCATAACCCTGTTTGCACCTGGAAACGAGCATATATTCATAGTGCGTTTCCTGGTTACCAACATTTAAATAAATTAATACATAAAATAAACAGTCCCCCATTTATGGCATCATAATTATCCTCACAGCAACAGATTGGGGTTTCATAAACAGAACTGTGATGTCAGATGTAGGCAAGCAGCCAGAACAGATAGGGCAGTGATCCTGTTACATGCAAATGCCCTTAGTAATAATGAAGAACAAGAAATACAGAAACAATATTAAAATATAAGCTGACTTGTGCTAAACATTTCATTTTCTCAAAGCTGTCACAACGGTGTCAGGGGCTCTTTAATGCTCAAAAGGTTATTCCTAGTTGTTCTGACTTACATTTTGCTCAATCTGTTTTCTGTTTTAATGTTAAGACCCAAAGGGTATCCAAACAGCTCATCAAGATTGTTATTCTCTACAAGGTGCACAGCTTTTGGTTTCAAAGCTAGCTCTTACACAGCTTGGGCAGGAGCATTAACTTATTTAATTAATTTGTCATTTGTGCCTCTGTATATTCCAACATACGGTTATTAGTTATAGCTCTAATGACTTTAGGTGAACCATTGGACACTACACTAGTTTTAATGGCTGGAACTTTATATAAATAATTTCAGTAGCATCATATCTCCATAATCATAAGGGCTGCAAAGCTGCTCTACCCACCACATTTTATATAAATGAATTCTAGGGAAACCATGTTATAGGAGTTTCTAGGGGTTGCAGAGAAATCATAAGGGTCTCTGCTGCAATCCCTGACTACCCATAAATGATGTCCCTGAATAACTTTTGGTTTATAGGGTGTCCAAAGCACTGCACAATTATAAGACTCTTATGAACTTTTTGGGACTTCAAATTTAACTGAGATGCGACTCCAGTATTACAACAATATACAGCCAGGTGCTGTTGAATCCTTTACAGAATGTTGTATTATGCTGATCTACTGTACCTACTTGTAATGCTCCCTTGTCTACTGGGCTTTATAATGTTGTACCTTGATTTGCTTGTTGCACAATAAAAATAAAGTTTAAAAACTATGTTGTAGTGAAGTACTGAGGAAACCTTGCAAAACTGACATCTTCCCACAATAAAAGGTTGCATTACTGCTAAAAGATTTCTTTAACTATAAGCTTTTCTAACACTGAGTTGATGTTGCTGCTAGTTCAGGTCTCCAGATGAGGCCAGCCCAGTGGCACTGAGGGTTGAGGCACTGAATGCCACACCTTGCACCATGCCGGCAACCTGGGTTCTGGAATGATCCTGGGTCATCGGGGGTCGGTAGGGGAAGGAGAAGATTGAGTGTCCGGAGAACTGCTCTCTTCTCCTGGGGTGGGTTCTGGAGATTTCCCCGCTCCGGTGGTGACTCCTAGCAGAAGCTGGGGGTGATGCACCTGGGGGTGGGGACACGTAGATGGGATCTGGTGTCAGTGGGCATCTACAGGAGTGGGTGGGCTCACTCACTCAATGAGTCAACACCACTGCATGGCTGCACCAGGTGGTGGAACAAAGGAAAATACCCTGCCTCCCAGTAGGTGAAGGGGGGGTACAGGGGCCGGCCAACCATGCCCAGTGCTGGATCCTTCCATTCATGCCTCCAGTTCTCCTCCTTGCCTGGTCACTCTGCTAGATTATAGATAGAGCACCAGGAGGAGTAGGCAGTCCCACCATGGGGGACTCCAAGGCGGGGGGTTGGGTGACCAGGTGGTGGATGGAGAGGTGGCTGACAGAGGAGGAACAGAGGACTTCAGGCGGGCAGGATCATGGCTGAGTGGAGTGAACCCCTGGAGAGAGTCTGGGTAAGGCAGTGAGAGGAGTATAAACAGAACTGACAAAAAAAAAGGTTTCCAGATAAAACATAGCATCAGCCATTCATGCCTCATTAGCTAGGTCTTACAATCAAGGACTGTCAGTCGCTACAGTCAACCAACTTTTCAAACGACATTAGTGGACCCTTGTATGTATTGCAAAGCAGGGGTAAGCAATGTTCTTGAGTTTATTCATGCCCCAAACCACAAGGAAAAACCTCTTCAAATAAAGAAGTAGCATTCTTAGGAGATTATAAGAGACTTTCACCTCTCTGAGCTGAAAACTTTGGAATCCAAACCTCTGGAACAAAACCTTTAGTCATCAGGATTTGAGGTTTGAATGGGTTACCTCTGTTCTGCACCTCAACAGAAAGACCTCTTGGGGTGGGAAGTGGCTGAGGGATAAACAGCAAATGCTTAATCTGAAAAGGTCTGACTACAAGGTTTGTCTTCCACTTGGTCAACAGAATTATTTTGGCAAGAACTGAAGAAAGTACAGGTTCAGAAAAGCCATAGGGTCTGATCCACAGCTGGGATATGCTCACCACACCCCTTCCATTAATCCAAACATGATGCCACATCCCCACCAATGTTATGATAAACATAGGACAACTACGGATTCATTAAAGTGTGTGTTTATTAAATCCACAGGTGACAACAGATAGGATCTGCACCCATATCTCCTGACTCCACTTCTATACCCCACCACAGATGGTGGAGAGGCATAAAGATGCCTACAAGAGGAAAAGAAGTATAGTAGAGCACACATTTGAACTTCCAAAGATATGGCTTCATTGTCTTGATAAGTCTGGTGGGTACACACTGTGACATCCAGCAAACATATGCTAGTCTTTGCTGCCTTTTGCATACTGCACAGCCTTGCTTTGGTAAAGGCATACCACCACCTGTTCCTTGTGTGGATGAAGACATGTCAGACGAGGTTGTTGGGCACAGGGATGGTGATGATCAGCTGGACATTCTGTCCAGTTGGAATATGAGGGATGAGGTTGTATGCAGTGCATTTGATGTGTGAACATGTTGTTGGTGTGTTGGGTATTGGTCACATGTCATGGACTCATTTTCCATGGCGATTATGTGCCCTATTTGGCTTCGGTGGCTTTGGGGGCCATGTAGACCTTTTCAGCACCAGGTGCTTGCTTTTGCTGTGGACCTTCTGTCCTTGGCAATGTGCAGCACTGCATGCTGGGTGCTACTGCAATGAGTGGCTTCACCAGTTGGTGTTGTATTAGGAGTTTGGGGAGGCTGCTAGTGGTAGGTGTGTATGTGTGTGCAGCACTGGCACAGGGTCATGTGGCCCATGTGTTTTCCACAGCTGGCTGAGTATGTCACCAATCTGGTCCTGTCATGCAGGTTGCACCAGTCAGCTGACACAGAGCTGTTTCAGATGGCTGCATTGCTCTCTGTAATATCTTCACAGTGTATGTGCAGCTCATCAATGTGTGTAGGGTACATCACTGCTTACCCATGACTATTCCCATGCAATCTAAAGCCATTGCAGTTTAAGAACACAGATGACTGGAATCATGGTTTCAAGACCCCTTTCTGGATCAGGCTTGTACTTAGTCCAGGTTCAGCTTTAGTAGAATAGTTTAGCTGGGTTGGCAGTGCCCACGATCACTCAGTGGTACTGCCAACTTTCTGCTGTGGACACAATGATTACCTGTGATCCATGCAGTGTCTCCATCTTGTACCATCACCAGATGTGGTGACTGAAGGAGAAATGAATCCACAGCACTCTCAAGTTTTTTTTTAATTTAGTATGCTTTATCACTCCTCATCTGGTGGGCCCCCATCAGTTTGGTTACACATGCTAGGCCCCAACTACACACCTTGGGAGTTACCTCACTCCTGAAGACCCCCCGCTTACCCTCCCAGGGGCTGGGCCACTGGGTAATCCCTCTTACCCCCCCAGAGACTGAATGAAGCAATGGGAGCAAGAGCCCAGTTGGCTGCGTGGGGTCCATGGCATGGGGTCAGACCTCATTGTGCGGTGGTCAGAGCCTCCTTTTTCCTGATATTCTCCCAGGGAGGTATGGTGTGCAATCACATTGGGGTGAACATGTCAAATGTCTGATATGTCTCTCAAACTGAGCGAGTCCTGGCTGTCGCACCCCTGGCTACCACTAGAAGTGGTTCGAGCACTGGCCACTTCTCCCCCCCCAGAGGAGGAGAGCAGTTAATAGGACACTCAATCCTCCTCCCCCAGTTGACCCTCCAACTTTCCAGGCTCATTCCTAAACCTGGGTCATCAACGGCGCAAGCGGTAGCACTACCACTGCACCGGCAGGCCAGCAATGCTCTCAAGTTCTACGTGCAAAAAGTAGATTTATTCCATCACAACCAGCATCTCAAACTACTCTGGTGCTTCAGAACTCACTATTTCTTTTTTTGAGACTCCCAGAAGAAGGATCAATGAGCTCTGAAGCACCTGAGTAGTTTGAGATGCTGGTTGTGATTAAATAAATCCACTTTAAACAACATGAAGTCTTCTTGTATTCTGACAATATGCAGTTAGCCCCAGCACTTGAACTGCTCCAGAGATGAAAGAGTTAACTCTATGCTGACAGCATAGAACATTGAGCTCGTGCTTGGTTCAAACCTCTGTCTGCTGCACTTTCAAGTGTAACCGTCAGATTCTTTACTCCGCCTAACTGAACAGTCGCTCCGGAGTTCTCCTGTCGCTTTCGGTTCACACTAAGTAAATCGCCAGTTTAAACCGAATAAATATACTTTTTTCCTCGGTTCAGATTCCTGTCTGTGGTACAGTAAGTAGTATAGGTAGTGGACTGTATTAATTCTGTGGAAATTGTAAAGCTTAAATTTTGTTTTGATCGGTTCGGCTGAACCGATCACTGTATTGATTCTGTGGGGATCCGGTGCTTGTCTTTTCTAAAAAAAAACATGTTTAGCGGTTTTTCCAATACCCGTGACACGGTTAGGAACCAGTAAGTGTTGTCTTACCTGGCCTGAAGCCATGTAAAGGGTAAGTTTTTTCTATTTAACTGTGGCCATGTCTGAGAAGCCCAAAAGAAAAACCGGGCCCACTGGGTTTCAGCACTGTGGTGTCTATGGGGAGGCCTTTGCTAAGGCTGATCCCCACACCACCTGTGTTTATTGTCTGGGGTTTGACCACATCGATTCAGACTGCCAAATATGCAAGAATTTCCCTAAAGCCACCCTAGAAAAAAGGTTGGGCAGGCTTAGAAAGAGGCCAAGAAGTCCGCTGACCCAGACGGCCAGCCCGATTCAGTTCCGACCGAACTTGAGGGAGTGCCTTCTGACCAGGACCAGACTTCCTCGGGCAAGAGGAGAGCCGATCCTGAGGCGTTGGTTCCTGCAAAAAAGAAGAAGGAGGAAAAAATCAGCCAGTTCGGATTCAGATCCTCACCATCCAATTGCTGAGGAAATTGCCAGGGCGATTAGTATTGTGGAATCGCTCCGTTCAGTTTCAACCGATCCGGCACCTTTCAGTAGGCACTCGGTTCGGTCGGTTCCTCCAGTTTCTGATTATTCTTTGGAAGAATTTTATGAGCCTGAATGGGAGGGGGAGGAAGAGTTTGGCGATGATGAGGATGAAGATAGTGGGGAAGGTCTGGATGAGCCCATTGAACTGGACATCTCCCCAGACAGGCCTTCAGAAGTTCCCACCCTCCCAGGCTTTCTGAGTCCCCTACCCACTTTATGTTTTACAAGAAAGTAGCTGATACCCTCCAGCTCCCTGTGGATGAAGCTGTTGAGGAGCAGGAGGAGCCTGATTTTATGGAGATGATGGACATCCCAGAGTCCAAGAGACTGTCTAGTCCTTTACACAAATCTTTTGGGAAACAGACTCACAAGCTTTTAAAAAACTCCAAATTCATTGCCTCCAGTGGACAAATGAATGGACAGGAGGTATATGCTGTCAGGCTCAGCTACGCAGTTCCTGTACCAGCATTGCCGCCATGTTGGGGTAGTGCAGGCTGCAGCCTGTGACAAGGCTAGCATACCCTTGGCTTCACACCCCCTGGATAAGAACTCCAGGAAGATAGATGCTATGGCTAAGAAGCAGTACCTGGCATCTTCTCTGGGACTCAGAAAGGCTAACTACATGGCCTATGCAGGTAGATACCAAAAGTCCAGGTGGGAGTCTGTTTTGGATCTAGCCAAGCAGGCTTCCCCCCAGCTAGCCAAGGAGCTGGAGGAGGTGGCTGCTGATGGGATAGAGGCTTCCAAAATTCAGTTTCATGCTGCTGTGGACTCTAATGATGTTTCATCACAAGTCATGGCTACATCTGTGGCTCTTCGGAGGATGGCTTGGCTCAGATGTACTAGTCTCTCACAGGATACCCAGGCTAAGGCCATGGATTTTCCTGTTGTAGGTAATTCTCTGTTTGGGGAGCAGACAGAGAACTACATGAAAAAGATGGATGAGTACAGGACCACCTACAGGAGTGCTCAAGCCAAGGAAAGGCAGTCAACTCCTCAGAAGCAGCAGGCTAAGGGCAGGGGCAGGCCTTTCACAGGCCTTTCTACCAGGCACAGGCTTCCTCTCCTTTTTCCTAGAAGGGGTTCTTTAGAGGGAGAGGCAAGAGGGGGATGAGCAGGGCTGCATCCTCCTCTCGGCCTAAGGCTCCTGCCAAGCAGACACCCTGAGGTGTCAGCCCGGGTCGACTCCCCAATCCCTGTAGGAGGCAGGCTGACTTACTACTTCCAGGCCTGGAAGTCTGTTACCTCAGACAAGTGGGTACTGGAGGTAGTAAGCCAGGGACTGGCCCTCAGTTTCAAAAAATTTCCAAAGCTGAGGGTCAGGTCTTTTCCACCTGCAGACATCTCCAAAACCATTGCCCTAGAGGCAGAGGTTTCCTCTCTGTTGGCTCTCAGAGCCATAGAGAGTTCCTACATCTTTCAGAGGCAAGGGTCTGTACTCCAGATACTTCCTTACCCCCAAAAAAGACAGGGGAGTGGCGGCCCATCCTAGACCTAAGATACTTAAACAAGCATTTACTGAAGCCATAGTTCAAAATGGAGACTCTGGGAATAATTATTCCCTCTCTATGGCCAGGGGACTGGCTAGCGTCCCTATACCTCAAGGATGCCTACTTTCACATTCCCATCAGGTGCTCCCACAGAAAGTATTTCAGATTCCAACTGCCCTCAGGCCATTATCAGTTCAGGGCAATGCCATTCAGGCTAACATTAGAACCAAGGGTCTTTACAAAATGTCTAGCAGTAGTAGCAGCCTTTTTAAGGAGACAGAACATATCCATTTTCCCATATCTCGACGACTGGCTCATTGTGGAGCAGTCTCCAGACCAAGTCAAGTCAAATCTACAAGTGATCCAGCAAGTGCTCACTTCCTTGGGATTCCTGCTCAGTCTTCAAAAGTTAGTTCTCAAACTGGTACAGCTCCTCACCTTCATAGGGGTGGAGTTGGACACTGTCCAGGCAAAGGCCTTTCTTCCCTTGTCAAGGGTAAAGGTCCATACAGACCTAGCTTCCTCATTTCGTCTCCTGGTCTCTCATCCAGCAAGACATTTCCTCCAACTTCTGGGCCACATGGCAGCTGTCACTACAGTGATCCCAAGAGCCAGGTTTCAGATGAGGGATATCCAGTTCCTCCTGAGGGCTTTTTGGTCCCAAAAAAAAGACCCTCTCACCAAACTGATTCCAGTGACTCAGACCTTGATCCATGCTCTACAGTGGTGGTTGGATCAGGACAACCTCAGACAAGGAGTCCCATTTGTCTCTCAGACTCATTCTGTGGTTCTGACCACAGATGCTTCTCTCCTGGGGTCAGGGGCTCATTTGGGAGCCCTCAAAGCAAAAGGAGTGTGATCCCCTCAGGAGTCTCTCCTTCACATCAACCTTCCGGAACTTAGGGCAGTATACTTAGCCTTACAAGCTTTCACAAAGGTTATACAGAACAAGGTGGTTCAGGTGAGAACAGTCAACACCACCGCCATGTGTTACATCAACAAGCAGGGAGGCACTCAGTCGACGGCCTTGTGCACAGAAGCCATGAAAGTCTGGTCTCTGGCCTATTCTCTTTAGACATCCCTAGTAGCAGTCCATCTTCCAGGGAAGGACAATGTGTTAGCAGATGCTTTGAGCAGGATTTCTCAGGGCCATCACGAATGGTCCCTCGATCCCCTAGTGCTAAAAGTGATACTTCTCAGATGGGGCACTCCTCAGATAGACCTCTTTGCAGCCCCAGGCAATCACCAACTTCCTCTCTTTTGTTGCAGACCCCCAGTATTGGGCTCAGTCCCTCTGGATGCTTTACTGTTGGACTGGTCGGGGAAATTCCTCTATGCCTTTCCCCCCCTTTCCTCTGTTGTTCAGAGTTCTGGTCAAGATAAGGTCACAATCCTGCAAGGTAATCTTGATTGCACCAGACTGGGCCAGGCAGCCTTGGTATCCTCTCTTGCTGTCTCTAGCAGTCCATCTCCCATGTGCTCTCCCCAAAAAACACAATCTGTTAACTTCCTCTCAGGGGAGAATTTGGTATCCCAATCTTCAGTTTCTCAATCTCAAAGCTTGGCTCTTGAAGAGCTAGAATATGCAAATATGAATCTGTCTCAAGAGGTTCTGGACATTCTCAAGGCTTCTCGTAAGCTTGCCACTAGAAAAACCTATAACTCCAAATGGAAAAGGTTTGGTATTTGGTGTTCTAGTAAACAGATATCACCAGACTCTGCTGACTTGTCTGCAGTTCTGGACTATATGGTTCATCTCAATGGTTTAGGCCTCAGACCAGCTACCCTCAAGGTGCATCTATCGGCTGTTTCTGCATTTTTGTCAGGAGAGAAGCCTTCTTCTTTAGCTTCCCACCCTGTGTTCTGTAAACTTTCCAAGGGATTACTTCATACTAATCCCCTTTTTAAGGATCCTACCCCTGTTTGGGATCTTAATGTTTGCATTGCTCAGCTCATGCAACCACCCTTTGAGCCTTTGGCCTCAGCAGAACTTAAGTACTTGACTTGGAAAATTGAGTTCCTGGTAGCTATTACCTCTGCCAGGCATATCAGTGAACTACAAGCTCTGTCAGTGGAGCCTGATTTTATCTCTTTTTGTAGAGATAAGGTGGTCCTTACAACCAACAGGAGGTTCTTACCTAAGGTGGTTTCAGATTTTCATCTGAACCAATCTATGTCCCTTCCTGTGTTTTTCAGTGATCATTCTTCTTCAGGAGAGAGATTACACAGTTTGGATGTTAAAAGGTCTCTTAGCTATTACATTGAGCACACTAAAGCACTTAGGTTTGACTGTTCTTAGTTGTTTCGCACTTATGGTGAAGTGGGAAAGGGAAAGCCAGCTACTAAAAGGACTATTGCCAGGTGGATTGTCTCTTGCATACAATGTTGCTATGAAAAGCTGGGCAAGGTACCCCCTCAGGCCTGAGGGCTCATTTGACTAGATGTACAGCTGATTCTCTGGCTGCAGCCAGAGATATTCCACTTTTAGAGATTTGTAAAGCAGCCACCTGAAAAACAGTTCATACTTTTACCAAGCATTACTCCCTGGACATCCAGGCTAGGAGTGATGCTAACTTTGGTAAGGCAGTGCTGCACAGTCTATTTCCTAAGTAGGTTCTGTACCCTCCTCCTGGGAGGTACTGCTTGGTAGTCTGCATATTGTCAGAATACAGCAAGACTTCATGTTGTTTGAAGAAAAAATTACTCACCCTAGTAATTACGTTTCTTCTAATGGAGTCTTGCTGTATTCTGATCTCCCCCCCCTTCCCTCACAGAACCTGGTTTTTGGGAAGTGGGTTGGCAGGTACAGTGCTGCACCCCAGAGGTGTATTGGTGCCCTCTCCTTTTTGAGGAGCTGGGCATTTTTGGATCTTCATTGTTGTCTTTTTAAAGTTATGTCAAGTTCACTACCTGAGTTTGTTGTTTTGGGGTTCTTGACTTGAGTCTTTTGGGATTCCAAAACTTTTGGTTGCCCTTATGGCTAGTGTTTTCTTTTACAATTTCCACACTATGGGTGTACTTAGTTAGTCTTGGCTTGTAAGAATCTGACGGTTACACTTGAAAGTGCAGCAGACAGAGGTTTGAACCGAGCATGAGCTCAATGTTCTATGCTCTCAGCATAGAGTTAACTCTTTCATCTCCAGAACAGTTCAAGTGCTGGGGCTAACTGCATACTGTCAGAATACAGCAAGACTCCAGTAGAAGAAACATAATTACTAAGGTGAGTATTTTTTCCTTTTTGCATATCAGACTTGAGGGTGCTCTGTTTTTGTTCTTCCTTCAGCTTGGCATCAGCCTGACACAGCAGCAGAGGTGAGTAGCGCATCCTTTGATCTCTGTTTCCACCAGATGTCATGGCCCATTATGCAATTCCTAGTGACAATGCTGATCTTGTTTGTAGTGTTGGGTTGCTGGCTGTTGTTGTGGCACCAGTTGTGGTGTGGCATGTTAGTGTTACAGTGGTACGCGTTTGTGTCAACATGGTAATAATAGTTACTATGGGTGTCTTGTGCTGACCGCAGCTGCTATCTGATCCTGTAGGCCTACTACTCCTTATAATGGTACCATAACCTACCTGCTCTGGGGTGTTGTCTGTGAGTAGTGAGTGGTCCCATGTTTCTACCATTTAGGCAGTACATCGGTACTACAGGTACTGTCTTCCACTGCACCAGCAGTTACTCACTGTGCCCTGTGGGGATGTCCTGTGTCCCCGTCAGTGACTGCTGGGTGCTTCTGTTGTTTGGTGCTGTTGTGACAATCTCACATGTGTCCTCATTGGAAAACCCTGGGTAATGTCTGCTGCTGTAGGTACAGGGTTAGATATGGAGTCTGGTATTGTAAATACTGCAAGGCATCTTGTTTATTCAAGATCGTGCTGCATGAGCCAGCCCAACGGTGCAGCAGTAGGGCTACCACTCGTGATGCCAGTGGCCCACGTTCAGAAATAACCCCTGGTTGTCATGGGCTGGCCAGGGGGAGAAAGACTGAGGGTCCCAGAGGTTGCACTCCTGCTCTGGGGAAGAAAGGTACCTTTCTCCACCGCACTTCTGCCATCTGGATGATTACAGGTGGCAGTGCGGCTAAAGGGCTGATGGGAGGGTGGAACTCCACTGATGTTGGGACGTCCCAGTGTTCAATGTATGCACGCCCCTTGATGTCTGTGCAAACAGAGTTCTGAGTGGTGTAGGGAGAAACAGGAAAAAGGCCCTGGTCCACATGGACAAAAGACTCTCCTGCTCTCTGAGAAGTGCACTTCCTGATGAAGCAGTAGCATGTCTGGGGGTAAATCCTCACACCTGGGGGACAAAACCAGGCATGGCTTTGGCAAATTTTATGGACAACTTCAAAAGGGCTACACCTGCACTTTTATTTTCCTTCTAACTCTTAGACTTTGCTTAGGCACCCTCTTCCCCATTACCAGCTTGTGGTAGGTGGTAGGCAGTGTCTTGGGGGGGGCGTGGGAGCTGACGGCATTCATAGGAGGGGCAGGCTGCATTTAAAAACTGTCCACACTCGACATCTTATCTGGACTGCACCTGCACTTTTATTTTCCCTCTAACTCTTCCATTGCCCAGCAGAGTGAAGACATCAGCCTGCATAGACTTTGCTTAGGCACCCCCTCCCCGTTGCTAGTTAGTGGGCGGAACCGGTGTCTCAGTGGGGCATGGGAGCTGATGGTATTCATAGGAGGGGCAAGCTGCATTTAAAAACTGTCCACACTCAACATCTTACCTGGACTGCACCTGCACTTTTATTTTCCCTCTAACTCTTCCATTGCCCAGCAGTGTGAAGGCATCAGCCCACATAGACTTTGCTTAGGCACCCCCTACCCCGTTACCGGCTAGTGGCAGGAGCCAGTGTCTTGGAGGGCATGGGAGCTGACAGCATTTGAAGGAGGAGCAACTGACTATAAAGCTTCTTTAGCCCTAGCAGCTCTCCGCGGTGTGGCTCTCAGCGTGAGTGGCTCCCACAGGAGTGGCAGGAGTCACCTGCAGGAGGCTGCTTTGCAAAATATTTTAATTTATATGTTTAAACATAGTTCAAGTAAGAGTTTGTAGTGTATTTAACTTACTGATGGGGCCTTTTTTATATTTAGTGTTAGCTGTTCTAGTAGGTGGGTCAGTCCAATGGGAGGTGGATGAGACTCGTTCCGGGTGAAACATTCAATTAAATGGGAGAATATTGTCAAGTCATGTTACTGGAACATATGTTCATTATGATTTACCTTTTTTAATTAGTCTTGATATTGTCTCTCAGCTAGGTGACTATAACGGAATACTACAGTCCCAGGTACAGGTATTGTCGGGGAAGTGTTGTCATGGGATGAAAGTCAATATCAGGTTGAGACTTCAGATCAAGAAAGCACTTCTACCACTAAATTTAAAACATCTAAAGGAGTGTTTACTAACAAGGCTAGGTATTCTTCTTTTGTTGTTACAAAGTGGGACTATTAGTCCAAACCCAGGCCCTCTAGTACCAAATTTTCAGAACCACAAGGGTTTACTCTTTATTCATTCTAATGTTAGAAGTGTCATCTCAAAGACAGATTTAATTAGAGATTTTATGGTTGATAACACACCTGATTTTTTTTATTGCTATCAGAAACATGGTTAGGTAAAAGACATGATGATAGTCTGTTACAGATTCAGGGGTATAACCTTATGAGGGCTGATAGAAGTAAATGAGATGGGGGGGGGCCTAATGATTTATTATTTGGATAAACATGTTACTTCCTGATCATTTTTAACATTGAACCCACAAGTTGTGAATACATAGCCCTGGAATTTTGATTTGGGAGAAGGAAACCACTGCCACTTTTTGGAGGGTACAGACCACCCCATTTGCAGCTGCAAGCTTTACATGCAGTCCATGATGCATTATTACCATATTCCCATTCCCATGAACTTTTAGCTCTTGGTGATTTTAACACAGACTGGTTATATCCAACAAAGTCAAGAATATTAAGAACAGTAGCACTAGACCTTGACCTGTTGCACCTGGTGGCAGAACCTACTCATGTAAATGTAAATAGACCCAATGAGTCCTCACTGATTGACCTGATTTTAACTAACTGTCCTCATAATTACCATCATCTGGGGTAGCTGGTGATTTATTTAGTGACCACAATATTGTGTTTTGCATAAAGGGGCACACAAAGAATAGGGTCCCACCCAGATTACTGCAGTTTAGGTCCTTCAAAACCTTTGATTATTTTGTTTTTATTGCTGACCTCGATTATATAAATTTGGATAGATTAGAATTAATCCCTGGCTTGGATCTGGCCTGGAACTGTTTCTTGGGTGAGTTATTGCAGGTATTTAACAAACATATGCCAGTCAAATCCCGTAAGGTAAAAATAAATTCAGCACTTTGGTATTCAACCAACTTGATGAAATTGAAACAACTTAAAAATAAGGCCTGGGCAAAAGCACATAGATCAGGAAAGACAGGTGAGTGGCATAACTACAGGAAACTTAGGAACCTATATGTCTCTAAGGTAAGAGAAACAAAAAATACATTTCTTAAAACTAAGACCTCCGAGTCTATAGGAATTCCCCCCAAATTTGGAGAATAATAAATTATTTAAATGGTCAAAGAAAATCAAAAGTTAATATTCATCTGTCTAAGGAGGAAACATAAGAATGTGATCTGGCACCCCTAATAGGTTTAACAAATGTTTTGTACAATCAGGTAATTTTTTGGGTGGTTCCCCTAGTCCTTTGTCTAACCCCTGGACTACAATTCATGGGGATGGGCATCAATTTGCCTTTAAAGAAATATGAAAGTATGAGGTACTGGAATTGCTTTTGGGGTTGAAATTGAGTGGTAGTAGTGGCCCAAATGGATTATCCTCCATAATGTTGAAGTATGCGGCAACCCACAAAGCTGGACCTTTGGCATATTTGTCATACGACAAGAGACTAAAGGAGCTTAATATGCATACCCTTGAGGAAAGGAGGGAGAGGGCGAACATAATAGAAACTTTCAAGTACCTCAAGGGGATCAACAAAATCCAAGAGGGTAGCATCTTTCAAAAAAAGAGATATGCAAGAACAGGGGGACACAGTTTGAAGATAGAGGGAAGACGGCTCAGGGGCAATGTGAGGAAGTATTTTTTCACAGAGGGTGGTGGACACATGGAACGGCCTGCCTGAGGAGGTTGTGGGGTCAAAAACAGTGGGGGAATTCAAGAATGCATGGGACAGACATAAAGCAATTCTGGTGAGGGGTAGGAAGAAGTAGGCTGTTGGTTAACTAGGATCTGCAGCTTATCCAATAGGTAGGGGGAAATAGGCAGACTCGGTGGGCCAAGCAGTCCTTATCTGCCATCAAAGTCTATGTTTCTATGTTAATTTGTTTAATTGGTTTATTATATTAGGACATGTCGGGGGGGTTGGAAGTTCTCCAGGGTGGTCCCCATTTTTAAGGGGGAGGGCAATGGTCATCTGTCCAACTATAGGCAAATATCTCTGCTGCCCGTGGTTAGCAAAATGTTTGAAAAATTGCTGTCTAGACAGCTTATGGACCATTTGGAAGGAAATAGTCTACTGGATCAGTACCATTCCGGTTTTCGAAAATTTCATGAGACTATGGCGGCCATGTCAGGGGTCTTGGATGAGACTGGCATAGCAAATGATGCCCAATGTTTTACAGGAGCAATTTTGATCAATCTCTCCAAGGCCTTTGACATGGTCAACCACCAACTGTTGCTGAAGGGCCTATATGAGGTTGGACTGTCCAGGGAGACTACACAATGGTTTTGTTTGTATCTTTCCAATAGATGGAAGGTCATGGCGGTAAATGGTTCGGAGTCTGCTTCCATTCTTGTCCACAGAGGGGTACCCCAGGGCTCTGTCCTGGGTCCCCTACTTTTTTTGGCATATTTGAAAGATCTTGGATAACATGTGGGGGCTGCTCAGTACCACTTATTCGCTGATAATACCATCATCTATTTTTCTCATTCTTCAATGTCAGGTGTACAAAATACACTTCAGGTTGGTTCTGACAACCTTCAAACTTATTTCACCAACTCAAGACTAAAATTAAATACATCAAAAACAAAATGTATGTTTTTTGGGGCAACTTCAAAACTAAGAGGAGACCTAAAATTGAAAATTGTTGATGGTTCAGGAAGTAGTTTGGAATGTGTTGATAGTTACAAGTATCTAGGATTTTGGTTGGATAGGTTAGGTTCGGGGAACACCCATGTAGATAAGCTTATAACCCAGGTGAGTAAGAGGGTGGGTTTTCTTTATAGACGTAAAAATTGCTTTGACTCAGAAACATTAAACTTAATCATAAAAGTTCTAATTTTTCTGTTAATAGACTATGGAGATATTTTGTACAACAATGTAACTAGTGATAGGCAGTCCAGATTGCACGTCTTACTAAATAGGCTGGTCAAACTGGTGCTAAAATGTCCAAAACATATCGTTGTGAGATGTACAAGCAATTAGGATGGATACCCTTATGTGATAGAATGGAAATACTGTAAATAAACTGGTATTTAATTCTAAAAGTGAGTTATGTCATATCTCTTTATATTTGAACAATAGGCTAGGTTTAAGGAACATAGAGCCTTCTTTGAGGAATTCTAGTGCAAGAGAAATGTTGGTTCCTTTTTATAAAACAAAGCGTTCCCAATCTTGTTTCAGTTATTATGCTCCAGTTCTCTGGAACAGTCTCCCTCAAGAATTTAGGATCCAAACCAGGAAACCCCCCTCAGTTCTTACACAGAAGAAGTTTTTGTGGTCCTTGGAAAAGTTGTGCAATTATTTTAACTGTGTTATTATGCTGTTCTATTTATATTTATTGAATGTTTGTGTAATGTATGCATGGAAGGTCAACATTGTAAATGAGTTTATACTCAATGGTCTTAACCTTGAAATCAGAAAAAAGGGGGCCTGGGACACACATGTTCCTCTAAAAAAAAATGAGTCAAGTGCCATCACCACTTTTGGAATACTCCTAACCTTATAGAGATGTTCACACATCCTGATCTGGTGTGGGCAAAATCAAAGCACACCCACACTTGGGCTAATCTCCAACCATACAGGGCTCACAGAAATGCCTGTACCAAAGCTGTTCGAACAGCCAAGGTACACTTCTACAGGACCAGTCTCCAGGCCAACATGAGCTCTCCAGCTAACTTCTGGAAGGTGTTGCACTCTCTCTTCAGCCCTCCTGCCCAGTTCTTTCCCCATCCCTACTAGTGGATGGCTTGCTGATCTCTTATTCGCAGTCTGTTGCTTCCCTCTTCAACCGCTTTTTCACCACCTGCTCCCTAACCAGCCAGTCCTCCTCTGACATCCCCTTGGCTCCCCCTCCTTCTCCCCCTGATGTGTTTGACTTCCCTCTAATCGCCCAACAGATTTTCAAGCCCTCATGTCCCTCAGCCTAACTAAATGCAGCCCTGACAGACTCGATCCAAACCTCCCCCAAATACCTGCCCCAGCCATACCCCCCCCAACATACCTTTTGAACTTATCCTTCCCCCTCTGCTCGGTCCCCCAAGCTTGGAAATTGGCTAAGGACCACAAAAGAGGCAACCCCATCTCCCCCAGTAACTACAGACCAACCTCCCTACTTCTCTCCCTAGTGAAGCTCCAGGCTCTCCTCTTTTGTCAACTCCTCTTCCTTCTCGCTCCCTTCCAGTCTGGTTTTAGAAAAGACCACTCCACCATCTCTTCCCTTCTCTGAGTAACTAACCCCATCCTCACAGGGATGGACAAAGGTCACATCATTGCGACCATTTTCACTGACCTGGCCAAGGTTTTTGACTCAGTGTCCCATCCCCCTCCTAAACATACTGACCCTGACTTCTGGTAATGTCACAGAGATGGCTGCAATCTAAACCCTGTAGTTCTCCAGACCCTTGGACCAAATCTACAGCAATCCTCCTGTAGAACATATTAATCCAGAGATTTTCGCTAAGAAAACCAAAGACCCTATGGCAAACAAACCTCAGAGACAAGCTGGGCATCATAACACTGCTAAAAATACAAAATGAGGCAATTGTCCATTGGCAATGCTATGGAGGGCCTAACTACACCTTCGCATCTGAGATCCCTGTCAGAATCATCGATGGAAGAAGACTACACTGAATAAGAACAAACCTTATCTACAAAAAAAAGCTATACATAAAATATTAACATTGGTGAATAAGATAGAAACATCAATTACAGATTTAAGACAAGATCTCTGAAGTATTGATAAAAAAGTCAGTGAACATGAGAAGAAAATCACAGGGGTAACTGAAGCCCAGGAAACATCAGAAAGAGTACTGATCTACCTGCTTAAAAGAGACCGCCTTATCAATGCTCAGAAGATGCTGAGAATAGAGCTCGGCGTAATAATTTTTGCATATACAGAGTTAAAGACGGGTCTGAAAAAGGGTTTTCTACTACTTGGACTTTGTGACACATTTTTTGAAAACCACCCTGGCACTTCCACCAGATATTCCAATAGATGTCAAATGAGCACATCGCTCACTTGGACCTCGCCCAACTGATCCCATAGCTAAAACACGTGCATCGGTAGTACAAATGTTAAGGTATCAAACTAAAGAACAAATACTAACGGAAGCATGGCACCACAAGGATCTAACATTTGAAGGAATACCTGTACTTTTCGACCATGAGTTTTTTTCCAAGTTGCAGCAGAAATGAAATCAGGTTAGAGCAGTGATTAAAGAGTTGAGGGAAAAACATAATATTTGAGTACAATTCAATTTCCCTGCTAAATTCAAGGTGATACTGGACAGTTGACCCAAAATCTTCAGTTCTCTGGTGGATGCCGTACATTTTTTTGAAGGAACACCATATTGGGATGCCGGATGCTGCCATTGAGCTGCTCGAACATAAACTGATTTCTGGGGCCTGGAATGTAGTCTCAAGGGGGAGAAAAAAAGGACCAATATGGTCTTTGCCACAACACCTCATTCCAGACCTCTCGAGACTTCTACATAATTCTGAACAGAATGGAATAGCAGTTGCTCAAAAAAATATGATTGAAAAGGAGTCAGTCAGGTGACTGTATTAAACCTGCACATCAGAAGAATTTTATAATATAGCACTGCTGGGCACTGCTATTTTGGCAGGTGGACTACCATGATTGGTTTGTTAAAGATATTCGAATCTTTGTTTGAACTGGATATATAAAAATACAATAACTAAGTAGAAATATTGGAAATATGCTTACAAAGGGATATGAGAATGTTCTGTCATGCTGGGGAAATGTGTGTGTGTGTGGGGCGGAAGAACGAATCAGAACTCCACTCAAAGAAAGGGAGGCCGAGAAACCCAGTTAGAAATAGTAATGTCTGTATCTTAAAATCAAGCAGACAAACATATAATTATTTTGGTACAGCAACAAGATATTTCTACACGCTGGACACCACTTGCTATACAGCTGTATTGGTACACATTGGTACGGCTGCATTTGTACACGTTGGAAAAGACAGAGGGGAAAACTAAGGGAGAAACTCATGAAATGAGTGGGAGGAGATCATATACCATAATTATTTAAATATAAAGGGTTACAATTTCAAAGGGAGTTATAAATATTGAATTGTCTCTGGGGAGCATGGTGTAAAGTCTGAAAGAAAAACAAGGGGGGGAGGGACAACTGGAGAGAGAGGGGGAATGCTTCTTATACGGCATCTTACCGTGCTATGGGTGGTGCTATGGGGTGTGGGATATTGTGTTGGTCAGTGCCCACTAGCTCCACAAAGGCAGGATTTTATTTTGCCACTGAAACAACTGACATCTAGGTTACTGACTATTACTCAGCTAGGAAGTGTGATACAGAACTGGATCAAGTTGGTCAGGAAATTTAAGTCAATAATTAAACAAGTTTACACCACACAGTCCAGCCCAGAGTGTGCAGCAAGATTTAGATGGGAGGCAACTAAAGCAGTGATTAGAGGAGAGTTTATTGGATGTGCAGCAAGTAAAAAAAACTATCACAACTAAAATCCTAAAGATACTAATTTAAAACTCCGGTTAGAACAAGCAAGGGAGAACTTTCAGAAATTTGAGGAAGGTATGGCAGAGGGCGCTTTTAGGTTCTTAAACTGCAAGAACCAAGAAACAGGGGGCAGAGCAGCTAGATTACTGGCTTTCTGGTTAAGAAAGTCAATGGCAGATAGAACAGCCCCATATATTATTAGTAAAGAGAAAACAAAAGAAAAATTTGTTACACCCAAAACCATAGCTGGGGCATTTCGAAAATATTATAAAAAACTATATCAGGAAGATAAACACCCAGATATGGTTAGAGATCAAACAAAGGCCTTTTTAGAAACAATAAAAATGCCTAAACTAAATGAAGACATTCAAAAGCAGCTGGATAACCCTATATCGCAGGATGAAGTGACGGCAGCAATTAAGGATTTTAAACAGGGGAAAGCACCGGATCCAGACGGCTATAGCATAGAATTCTATAAAACATTTCAAGATGTCTTGCCTCCTATCTTAACAGATGCATTTAATGCATGTCTGAAAGAAAAAGCCATACCTCAGACATGTAAGGATGCTCTGATTTCAGTTATTCCTAAACCCAGTAAACAAGCAGATAAATGCTATGCCTTCCATCAAATCTTATTACTGAATCGAGATGTAAACATTTTAACTAAAATACTAGCTAAACGATTACAAACTCATATTTTGGCCCTAATTCATCCCAACCAAACAGGATTTATACCTGGTAGACGCCTTGCAGACAATGTCTGCAGATTGTTGAATGTGATGACCCGAAAACAACATGCCCCCCAGATAGCTATTTTTTATGATGCTGAAAAAGCTTTCAACTGTCTCAACTGGCCATACTTGCAGACCGTTATGGAACATATGGGAATAAGAAAAAACTTCTTGTCCTGAATCAATCTAACAAATTGTTCAAACTGTAGTTTGCCTATTATGGATTGCTTGTAATTTGGACTCCATGTATTTTCTTTTGCTTCCCTCTAGGTACTTGTAAGTAATTCTGGGTTGCCCCGGGTCACCCCTGAAAGGGACTGTCATGGTCTCTGTGGCCTACCCAGTTACCAAAATTTAAATAAAATGAAAATAAATAAAATCTATTGTATGACGGTCCCATGGCAAGAATCCGGGTAAATGGAACAATTTCGGATTATCTTACTACTGAAAGAGGGACCAGACAGGAGTGTCCCCTTTCACTCTCATTATTTGCCATCAGTATTGAGCCACTGGCTGCAGTCATCCAGCAAATGGAAATGATTAAGGGCATCTGCATGGGAAGAGTGGACAATAAGGTATCTATATACGCAGATGATACTTGGGTATATATTTCAGACCCAATGATCTCCATACCACCATTACTAAAGTTAATAAGTCATTTCAGGAACATTTCAAGTAAACACAGAGAACACTGAAGTGTTATGCATTTCTGGTCCTTTGCCACCAAATATTATAGAATTAGTACCATATAAATGGGTAGAAGAAAAAGGGCGATATTTAGGAATTCAAATTCCACACAGGTTGAGTTCTTTATACAGTTATAATTATGGTGCACTACTACGGGAAGTAGGAGGGGATTTAAAAAGATGGCAAATATTACCTTTAAGTTTTGCCCAAAGAATAGAATCAATTAAAATGAGCATATTACCCCCATTTTTGTCCCTATTTACCACACTTCCTATTCCTATTTTTTTTTTTAAAGATTGGTTACAATTAAAAAAAAAGATAACACATTTTATATGGGCAGGGAATAGGCCACGGATTAAATGGCAACTCCTTACAGCCCCTAAACCAAAAGAAGGATGGGCATTACCTAACTTTTTAAAGTATTACCAGGCAGCGCAGATCTTACCCATCCTTAAAATGCTGAACAAAGATTATGAGACTAGTTGGGTAGAACTGGAGGAAGGGGCATGCATATCCACACCCCTGAGGGTCCTCCCATGGGCAATAACATTTTCAATATTATCGCAAATTAACAACCCCTGGACAAAACACACACACTAAAACTCAGGTTACAAGCTAGACAAACTTGGGAGATCCCAAATAGAGTTTGGATATATATATATATACCCTTAAAATACCTACTAGCTTTAATAGGTCAATCTAGAACTCTTAATTTGGGACAATTGTCAATTTTATAAGTACTGAGGGGATTATAGTTACATTTGACTCATTGGTTCAAAACTATGGGATACACAGGACAGCTTTCTACAAATATCTGCAATGTAGACACTTCTTACAGGAACAAATTTTGGTAGAGAATATTACGGGGGGACATAGCAGAAGGCTTATTACTAGTGTAGCACCTATGTGCCCATTTTTGTAACATGGATATACATAGGTATCTACGGGTTCGGGGAAGGATGAGGTTACCTGGCACAAGAGACCTAGGTTTGGCTACTCTGTACAGGGGCACCCAAGTAAATCCAACTACAGGAAGCAATAACTGTAATGTCCAGAACCAGAATTGGAATTTTTCAGTGTGGCTTTATTTATTAACTCACTGAACATAAACAAAGCACTGCATGGTCCCCCAAAGGGCTACGTAACTGTAATGCAGATTAGAGGTTAAACACAGTGGTCCATTTGAGGAATGAACACATTACAACAGTTGTCTGGCTTTGGACCCACCAGGCACTCAGCCCGGACTTTGCATGCGCATTGGATACACAGCCCGACTGGCCCGGCTCCCCTGCCGGCCACTCGACTGATGGTCCACTTGGCGAATGAACCCAAACTCTACTTGGAAAGACATCCCATCAAACAAGGAGGCTCCCAAACTGTGGCTCCTCACACCACTTGAAGTCTGCGACTCCTAGAGAGATTTTGTTTTCGTATTTCCGATTTGAAACTCCCATCCAACAAGGAGACTCCCATCCAACAAGGAGTAATTTTCCCATTCTGTGGCTCCCCACACCACTTAGAGTCTGCGACTCCTAGAGAGATTTTCAAGTTGCGACCCACGTCTGGGTACCCACCCCATCACTGGCCAAGTGCATGAGGCAAGTAGCAAAAACACAGAAGAAATCGGTAGAGGTGGACCTGGTTACTAAAGATGGGGGTTTTTCCCACCTCCAGCTCCCACAGCCCATACCCAGCCATTTCTCTGGACACACAGAACCTTAGACTTTAAAATGTAGATTGACGGTGGATGACCTGAAGCACCCCGTCTACAGTGAACTTTAAATCCATTAACACTTTAAACAGATGACTGCTCTATTTGTTTGTCCTAGTTGACATAGTCCTCCCAAATAACAGTCCCCAATACTTGAAATCCAACTGAAGAAAAGAAGTTGTTTGCCCCTTCCAATGGGGCCAAACACTCACCCATTCGTTGCAGGTGCCCCACAGGCGAAGTACTGTAACCTTTGCTGTTATACATGAACAGACTGAACTTAAATTAAAACAGGCAGCTTTCTTCCCAGGGTGGGAGAAGGCATTGCCCTGGAACCCATAAGAACTTCCCCGAGGAGGGGGTAAACGACAACTACTGGTGTCCTTCTTGTTTGCTTAAGGACAAACTGAAGACTGACTTTGAATTCCCAAGGTTCTAAACTTACTCTGAGCTGAAGATTCCAAATGTGGCTCATGCAGCTGCGACAGTTCTATTATGATGTCATCTCTCAAGTCTCAGCTGTGACTGAGGACAGAGTGAGACAGTGTGAAACCCATTTAACTGGAGTTTCACAAGCTGCCTTCCCTGCCTACCACTAGGTCTTACTGGGATTCTAGTAACCCCGGGTAACAAAGCGTTACACTCGCCCTTGACCAGGAAAATGACTGTCCCCAGTCATTATGCACCCGGCCTTAGGCCATCCCACCCTATGTGCTACCTGCAGAGGGGGGTGATCAGGCCCCCTCCTACCATGTGCAAGCACAGGTAGGCAACACTAAGGGCCTAGAGGCCTATAGCTGACATATCAGCCTCTACTCTATCCATTTACTATGGACACCTAGTAGCTCTGGTAGAACCGCCCAGAGCATAGCCCTGATAGATCAGCACTGCAATCCCTACGGCCGCTCAGGATCACAGCCTGTCTATCCCCCCTAACCCTCTAGGGAAAACCTATCTGCCTCTAACATAACATCCCAAACAAAAACAAAACCCGGGGACCTCTCCGACCTTGGGCAGCCTACAACTACAACCATTAGCAATAATAACACAGTACATTTAAATTCTACACCATAAGCACTGACGAGGGACTCCGATGAGCCCCTCCTCCTCTTCTTGTCTTCTCTTCTGTCTTCCAGGAACACCTGTAAGAAAAGACAAAAAAAAAAAAAAACACATCCTAATCTGCATGTACGGTCTATCTAAACAACAACAATGACAACAACAACAACCCTTACCACACAGAAAAAGCACTGAACAATCCCAAAAAGAAAAAGATTTTTTTTTTTTAAGAAAAAGGTGGAAAACAGTATTTACATTAAAGTACAATGACATTGGTAGCTATACACCTTTGGGGGGATGGAATGCCGTAAATGTCCCACTAGTGACTACAAGGCCCGAAGGCCAGTCCATTAAAGGTCTCTCCTGGGCCAGAGCCCCGTGATGCATAGTTCTTTAAGGCAATAACCCCGAAGGGGAGAGTCTTTGCGGACAGTTCACACACTGTTTGAAGTCTGTAGTGTAAGGTGTGTATTGCAATGTCATAAAGATAGAATAAAAATAATTTTTCTGACTCACCAGCCTCTTGAAGTATTCGAACGTCACAAACCTGGTCCCTTCAAGACTCTCCTGGCAGCATTTCTTCTATACAGCTGGGCGGACATCTTCCGGGAACCCACAGGAGTGCACATCTGGAAACAGCTGGGCTGACGTCATAACTGGAGAAGGAACCTTAGAACAGGAACAAAAAGAGAAACAGATGGTCCGGTGTCATCCGATTACCAGGCGATGAACAGGAAAACAGCTGGGCTGGTGTCCTCTCTGGATCTGAAGTCATCTGGTGGTACCAGTAGATGGTTGCTGAATAGGGCAGTACACTGTGGACTGAAGAATATGGGGCACCTGATTTCTTGTTTATTCATATTGGCAGTTCAATAAGGTTACTTCACAGTGTAGATGTGGCAGTATTGACTACCACTGCTCGGCTCTCCATTTTGTAGGCACAGGCTTAATTACTGGGAGGTCCTTGCACTGAGGCTAATAGTAGAGGGGGGTCAGGGCTTGAATTATTACTCCATCTGGACGCATACACCACACAGTGGGAGACTTCATCCCTCTCCGTCCACTATTCTCACTCTGTCCATAAACAGTGTCCTGCCTCTCTTCCACTGTGTATACTTTTCATGGAACAGTCTATTCTTTACATGCTGGTTAGCCCCAGGCTGCACATGTTTCATTGCTTCATCCCAGATCCAGGATTTCCTGCAGTTCTCAATCTCCTCCCAGACTCTCTGAGGAAAGGTAGCAAAGGTCATACCAAAGATTTCATTGGCCTTTCTACGAACCAGTCTCTCCTCTTTACTTGCTTTGGTCAATCTGAGACCGCTGGCCTGGCTTGGGGGTGGCCAGTCCTGGTTCTGCCAGCTTCGCATCCTCAATGAAATTAAAAATGGATCCCTGACTACTTCTTCTTCTGGTGAAGCCAGGGCAGTGGCATCACCACCTTCTTGCATCACTGGGAGCGGAGGTCGACACCTCCCATTCAAAGGCCTCCCGCATCTCATCTTCACCTTCGAGACTTGGGCTAGGCCCCCCACCCAGGGGACTATTGGTGCTTAATCTGAACTTGCTTTCTGAGATCCAGCATCCAATGTTTCAATTTCAGATTCAGTCTCTAATTCTGCACTCTCTAACTTTGTGCCACACTCCCCCCGGGGGACCTTCCTCCACAGGCTCCGCCTGATGCTGTGTGCTGCCAACTACAGATTCTTGAAGTTGTGTCCATGTGGGAGCCAAACAAATTTGAGGCACTTTATACAAGCCATATTTTTGTAGACAACCAGCACAGTGAGAAATCATGAAGACATCCCTTCCAGCACTCAAGCACATCTGGCATACACGCACTGGATAATTAGGAATTGCCACATCAGGAGGGAGTTGCCCTCTATAGCACCAATTTTCAATATCTCTCAATCTATTTACTGCTGTTGTTACTGCAACCCGGCATGATCCGGTAACAAAGCTGGTCCTGAGGCCATAACTGCAGAAAAACAAACAAAAGTTCACTGTAACTGAAAGTCCCACTTTAAATGAACACACTCTGTAGCTTTAAAATGGTTCCACTGCTGCTGTGTTTACTTTACTACCCCACCCTGTAATGGCGGCGGCAGCACTCCTGTGCATCAACATTCAGACTCTGGGTCAAGCCACTGCGCACCCGATTTACATCAGCTACTAATGACTTTTATTCAAACTTCACAACTTGCTCTGTTCTGGCTGTTCACACATTTACAGGATTTTCCTTGGCCTTTTCACTTGCTGGCAACATTCATCTAATTACAGTCCCTTTTAAAACTTCAGGTTTCAGCACAGGATTGCCTGCTTCTACTAGTGTTGCACTTATTTTACAACCCACAGTCTCTCTCTGGCTGCAAACTTTAAACTGAGGCTACTTTCATTGCTATGCACACATTTAATGGCTTTACAGACTTGCACTTGCCAGCAGGACATCACACAATAGCTACTTGCAAAGCGACTATACAGCTGCACACACATTTTATATGGCATTATCTGAAAATCACTGATTTGAGCGGTTTTAATTCGTTTACTCACTGTTATTGAAGCAGATTACTGCGATGGAGTAAAACGGCCTGCAGCCAGATTTTGAAGGCCTCAGATTGCAAACGGGCGGGCAGTCTCCGCAATCGTAGTATTAACCACACAATTCACTGATCCCACGATCGATAAGCGGGTTGAGCCTGATTTTTAACTGGAAAGTCACTTTTCTACTGTTTACAGCGCTTTGAACACTTCGCGAACACTCCTCCACTGCCAGTACACACACTACTCTCTGTCTCCCTCTCGAATGCTGAAGCAGACACATAAGAGCTGGCTGAGGGGCGGGACTAATGGCAAACTGACCAACCACACGATGCCATGCAAATGAGCCTCTTCTTCCTCACGAGGGCTCCTCTCCTCACGGCGATCGTCGAGCAGGCAAATTTAAACTGAAAAGATGCACTTTTTTTTTTTAACTGACTCCACGGCGGGAGCCCATTTCAACCATGTAACATTGCCATTAACTCTGCAGTCTCTAGCATTGCACAGAAAGCATTTCCAACATCCAGGGCATAATTTCTCTGTTGCTACCCCTAGTTTTCCACACTTTCCTTCACAGAACTTTATTTTAAAACTGACAAACGCTGTAAACTATGTTGATGCAGGACAAGGACACACATTTTGGCTTTACAGCTCCTTGGTAAACAGTTGGCATTTTTTAAACAGCAGCACAAGATTCACAGCACACAGCACGCACTAGGGAAATTGCTTCAACTTTTTTGGGCTACCGACTGCCAGATAGCCAAAACACTAGCCTACTTGCCCAAGCACCTTCCTTCCCAAACAAATCCAAAGTGGTGCCTCCATTTTTGTAGGCACGCTTGTGTCCATTTTTGTAACATGGATATACATAGGTATCTAGGGGTTTGGGGAAGAATGAGGTTACCTGGTACAAGAGAGCTAGGTTTGGCTACTCTGCACAGGGGCACCCAAGTAAATCCAACTACAGGAAGCAATAACTGTAATGTCCAGAACTAGAATTGGGATTTTTCAGTGTGGCTTTATTTATTAACTCACTGAACATAAACAAAGCACTGCATGGTCCCCCAAAGGGCTACGTAACTGTAATGCAGATTAGAAGTTAAACACAGCGGTCCATTTGAGGAATGAACACATTACAACAGTTGTCTGGCTTTGGACCCACCAGGCACTCAGCCTGGACTTTGCATGCGCATTGGATACACAGCCCGACTGGCCCAGCTCCCCTGCCGGCCACTCGACTGACGGTCCACTTGGCGAATGAACCCAAACTCTACTTGGAAAGACATCCCATCAAACAAGGAGGCTCCCAAACTGTGGCTCCCCACACCACTTGAAGTCTGCGACTCCTAGAGAGATTTTGTTTTCGTATTTCCAATTTGAAACTCCCATCCAACAAGGAGACTCCCATCCAACAAGGAGTAATTTTCCCATTCTGTGGCTCCCCACACTACTTAGAGTCTGCGACTCCTAGAGAGATTTTCAAGTTGCGACCCATGTCTGGGTACCCACCCCATCACTGGCCAAGTGCATGAGGCAAGTAGCAAAAACACAGAAGAAATCCGTAGAGGTGGACCTGGTTACTAAAGATGGGGGGGGGGTTCCCCACCTCCAGCTCCCACAGCCCATACCCGGCCATTTCTCTGGACACACAGAACCTTAGACTTTAAAATGTAGATTGACGGTGGATAACCTGAAGCACCCCCTCTACAGTGAATTTTAAATCCATTAACACTTTAAACAGATGACTGCTCTATTTGTTTGTCCTAGTTGACATAGTCCTCCCAAATAGCAGTCCCCAATACTTGAAATCCAACTGAAGAAAATAAGTTGTTTGCCCCTTCCAATGGGGCCAAACACTCACCCATTCGTTGCAGGTGCCCCACAGGCGAAGTACTGTAACCTTTGCTGTTATACATGAACAGACTGAACTTAAATTAAAACAGGCAGCTTTCTTCCCAGGGTGGGAGAAGGGCATTGCCCCTGGAACCCACAAAGAACTTTTCCTCCCCCCCGCCAGAGGGAGGGGGGTAAACAGACAACTACTGGTGTCCTTCTTGTTTGCTTAAGGACAAACTGAAGACTGACTTTGAATTCCCAAGGTTCTAAACTTACTCTGAGCTGAAGATTCCAAATGTGGCTCATGCAGCTGCGACAGTTCTATTATGATGTCATCTCTCAAGTCTCAGCTGTGACTGAGGACAGAGTGAGACAGTGTGAAACCCATTTAACTGGAGTTTCACAAACTGCCTTCCCTGCCTACCACTAGGTCTTACTGGGATTCTAGTAACCCCGGGTAACAAAGGGGTTACACTAGTTAAAAATAAAAGTTTCATTACAGATACTAAACATTTTATTGCACATACTTATGCCCTCCTACAGGAAGGAGAAGGGGATATTAATAGGGAATACATACAAGACAAATGGGAACAAGAAGTGGGATATACCTTACCTTCGAGGTTCTGGGGGAAAATATGAGCAAGAGTGCACAGAAATACTTACTCCATACATGGAGAGAATATAGTTGGAAAATTTGTACAAGATTCTTTATAACACCAGTCATTTCCAAGCACTATATGAAATGTTCCACAAACGAAAGTTGGAGAAAGTGTGGAAGCAGGGGAAACCATCATCATATTTTGTGGGCTTGCCAGTTTTACAACCATTCTGGACTAATGTCCATAGAATTTTAAGGAAAATCCTAGAACTACAACTTACACTTACATTTGAAAATTTGGTGTTGGGATTACCACCATCGGAAATTAGGACACCAGACCAAAAATATATTTTTTATATACTCGCTGTTGCTGCTAATAAAGCAGTGACCCAGAAATGGATGAATATACATCCTCCTGAAATCACACATTGGTGGCAAATCATTCATAAAATCAGGGAGATGGAGGCAACTACAGCAAGGCTAAACCTAAACCTTGAAAGGTATAATGTTTGATGGTTGCCCCTGTTTTTTTACATTGAAGAAACAGAAAACATACCCATTCTGGACCAATATTTAAAATAACTGAGTGAAAATTCTAAGACAGTTTCATTTATAGAGAGTAGGCTGCACGGGTTCTTCTTAGCCCAAGTAAAAGGTGGAGAAATAAAAAATGTCTATATCTGTATACATATATGGTCTGAGTGAGTACACAACAAAGTTCAATGGTTTTTATTAGTTTTTTATTGTTAAACAGTTGACAGAATTGATGGGAGAGCACATTGGAGAGAGATGATTGGTGACTGGTGGTATACAATGTCACAAATGGAAGCTGAATTCTTAGATAAGGATTATCTGTAAAAAAAAAAGGAAACATGGATTAATTTAAAAAAAACAAAGCAAACCGGTATAGTAAGAACCCTTTATATGTGCTTAGATAAGTTTCATGATGATGTGTACTATCAATTCATGACATATGTAATCTGTTTTTACTCTTTAAGAGTTGTATGTTGCTGACTGAAAATGAATAAACTTTACAAGGTCAAAATAAAAAAAAACACTGACCGTAGCAGGCCTCTCCACCACCTCCATGAGTTGGTTCCTGTCCTACCTGACCAGGTCGTCAACAGTCCATTCAGGTTGGAAGCAATCTGTCCCCCTCACTGCCTATCCTGGCCGGTGTGCCCAAAAGTTCTATACTGGGCCCTGTGCTTTTCACCATATTCCTGAACGACCTCACCTCAGCCTGTGTCTCATCCCACATACACATTGTATGCAGATGATATGGGTATTTATTCTTCTGGCACTTCAACTGAAGCTGTTGAAGTTCAGTTACAGCATGACTTCCAAAGTGCATTGCTGTGGTTGCAGAAAAAAAAACTCACAGTCAACACCAAAAAAAAACAGTATCAATGATCTTCGGCACTGGCCAGAAGCTCACCAGACTATCATCTTCACCTGCCTTCACAACCCTTGACAGCACAGAGTTAGATGCATTCCCAGCATTTAAATACCTGGGAGTCTGGCTGGACAGTAAATTGGATTTTGGTACACATATTGATGCCCTACACTCCAAGCTCCACCCCAAACTAGGAGCTTTTTATCATAACAAAGAGTGCCTTTCCTTCCCCATCTGGTGTGAGACGATCTCCAAATTAATACTCCCCATATTCAACTACACTGACATGGTCTACAGCTCCGCCCTCCCTCCTCTCTTGCCAGACTGGATACCCTCTGCAACTCCTTCTGCCGATTTGCATCGAACATGCCCCTGCACACACAACTACTCATTTATACTCCTCCTCCTTATCCCTGCTTCCCCTACCTCTGTGTCACCAGACTCACTGCTCCATATTCATTGCCAAATACTGGTTTGACTCTACCCACCTACCTCACTTCTCTTCTCTCATCTCCCCTCCCCTCTAGCTGATTCTGCCCACACCATACGAACCAGAAACTCCCATACCCTCTCTATCCCCATCCCCACTCATGCTCTGGTCTAGCTTCTTTTTTGTACCGCCTCCCTGGCCTCTGGAACCAGCTTCCCACCCCCCTTCAGCTTTCCCACTCCCTTCTTTCTTTTAAATGCTTACTAAGGATCGATACCCAGCTGGCATGCAATTGTAACCCACCACTAAAACAATGGACACAGTAACTAGCTCTCCTATGAGCTCACAATGCTGTACATGTTTTTCTCAATTTCTTGCACTGCAGTTTAACTGTAAAACGTCTGTCTCTGTACTGTTATGCACTAATCCAAACTGTACCCTTTCCCCAGGTCGCACCTGGAAACGAGTCTCAGCTCAGTGTGCCTATCCCAGTCAGCAAAATTAATAAACCAAATTAAATGAAAACCAAGGTAGCATGAAGGAAGGTTGGTACCACAGAGATTTAAGGGTACCACCACCAGTACCACTGGGCTCCAGATGGCATTGGGGTCAGAAATGTGAAGGGGGCATAAACAAAGTAAAAAAAAGATCATGCTGCATGAGGTCTACAGTATACATATGAGGTAGGCTGTCCAGTCCATCCCCTTCCCCATCAACATTTGGGACTAGTATGGTGCCTGCTGCAGCATTCTCTATGGGTGTGAGCTCTGGGACATTTTGGGTACTTCCATTTATATACCGCTTCCCTGTCCTCTGGAACCAGCTTCTCATCCCCCTTCGACTCTCAGCTCCTCTCAGGCAGCACAGGCGGAGGAGGCTCAGTGGCACTGATGCTTCCTTGGTTGCAGTTTGGGACATACTTTGAAGCTGGAGTAGCTTCCTTTACTTTACAGGGCAGGACTGACGGAGCAGCATACTTTTAACTTCCAGTGCCTGCTTGGAGGATACAGGTAGGTCCAAGACACAGGAGCCGCTGGGAACTTGCAGGATAAGTTGATTGCTGTGGTGATATTATGGTGCTGATTTGTTCTATGCTTCTTGCAATTGCAGGATAAGTTGATTTTTTGGGGGGCTATTTTTGTTTCTGTTTATTCACAGGTCGATGCAGGGAAGGGCTCCCCAACCCCACTCGCCCCAAGCTAGTCTACATTTATAGGGACTGGTTTTCTCTGCCCTGACGCCTTCCGGTTAGAACCAGGAAAGGGCTGTAGCAGCCACACCTAGCATAGTAGAAGGGGAGGCAGGGAGCAACAGACGTGATGAAGGGTGAGACACAAAATAGAGGACTCTAGAACAAGAGTTGGCACAAGGTGCTCCAGGGAGACCATTGTGTCTAGTTCGAGGGCCTCAGAGTGAAATGGGAGGAGGTGGGATCCCCAATCCCTGGGGAGCAATGGAGGTTAGTTTGTGAAAGGGGGTGGAGGGCCACGGTGTCCCCTGGTTGGAGGAAATTCAGCTGGAAGTGTCTGTCATGGTTTTTCCACACACCCTCAATCACTAAACACTTTCATAAGAGTAACTCTGAGTTATGCTGGAGGAGCTGCGGACAGGTGGGGACCCATTTCCACATATTCTGGTCTTGCCTAAGGGTAGAGGAGTTCTGGTTGACAATACACAAGCTCTTAACCATATGTGGGGGACACAAATCCCATTCAACTTTAATACTTTTGTCCTGGGTTTTAAGGCACCAGACATGAGAAAAAACAGACAGCAGGGCCTCTTCAGGGCTTTGTGCCTGGCTGCTCAGAAGGAAATAATGGTTAACTGGCTTAAAGCATCCCCACCATCTATTGATTCTTGGAGGGCTAGGGTAGAAAATGTAAAACGAATGGAGGAGCTGACAGCAAAACTCAAGGCTCACCACTGACATACAAAAAGAGCAGTGGCAGAGGTGAGACTGCTCAGATCCTCAAGTTCAGGCAGTGGACCTAGGAAAAACCAAAAATGATCAGTGAAAGAGAGAGCATCAAGCTGAGTAAACCACGCCACCTCATAAAACCAAAACAGATAACTGAGGATAGAAGCAACGCGCCTCCCCTTTTCTGGAAGGGTCCCTTTCTAGAGATACTAACTGTGGATAGCAACATGGTCTCCTCATGTTACACTTGTTGACTCCAGTTGAGTCACCTATTCATGCTATAAGTTACTTTAAGACACATATGGCTTGATTCCCTAAAGAAGGCCTCAGTCATAACACAAAGCACCACATTTGAAAGATCTTAGAATGGAAGAAAGTCGGTATGTTTAAGCACAGCACAGGGGAAGCAGTTAAATTAAGGGATTTATGAGGGGTAGAAAGGTTCATTAGGATATACTGTAACAGCAGACATTGAGCATGCTTACAACAGTAAATGTATTAAGCGACTGCTATGATATATTTAGTGTTCTTCACTGGTTTTTACCTCCTGTAATGTGACTTCTCTTGGCTATAATAAAGATGAGTTAAAAAAAAAAAGAATAAGGGTTGGCATACTGACTAGGACATAAAAGAAAGTCAGGTGACACTAGAATTCTTGGACTCAGTAGTGCCAGGAGGCTAGTAACAACCAAATAAGAAGGGGGATAATGCTGGGAGTGGTTGGCTAGGATTCAGGAGGCCTCAGCCCCTGCCCAGAGGCCAACGTATCTGCATCCGCTACCTCAAAGGTTGCCCAGCAGGAGGGGTGAGTGGACTATGGTGGGCTCGGGCAGCATAAGTAAGGTGGGGCAGAGGTACATTCCCCATCCAGTGCTACTAAGCAATTCCTATGCTGCACTTGAGGAACAGGAAGGCCTCACAGGGTCACCCAAGGTTGCATGGAGGGAGGATGAGCAGAGTCTCCGGAATGGAACCCCAAGGGTGGGTGGTGGAGGATCCCAAAGAAAAAGGAAGATCCTCCTGGTGGGGGACTCCATTGTCTGGGGAGTTGAGCTAGGAGCAGCAAGAGAAGGGAAGGGGAAGGAGGTAAAGTGCTTACTGGGAAGCACTGCTTGGAGGGATGAAAAGTGGATCCAGGGGATTGCTAGGGCTACAGCAAAGAGGGGAAAGCTTGATGTTATTGTCTAGCTGGGGACAAATGACCTAGCTGGGAACAAGATATAGTTAGTAAGGGTGCAGAGGGAGTTTGGGAACTGGTCAGGGGCCTGGGGCAGGTAGCAAACTCTGTGACCTTTTTGGAGGTGCTGCCTGTCCACGGCAAGGAGGGCTAGGGATCTCCACACCAAGAACTTCAACACTTGGCTGAAGAACTGGTGCAGAGAGCAAGGTTTGGGCTACATTGGGGACTGGGGGCACACCCAAAGGGATGCAGGCCTGTACGGGGGAGATGGCCTGCATCTTTCCAGTAAGGGTACCGGAGTCCTTAGTGAACAGTTTCAATGCTTTACTGGCAAGCATTTAAACTAGTACAAAAGGTTTGCAAGCTCAATCCCTGTATTTACAATACAACTTGATAAAATTAGTGGCGTGGCTCCTGGTGTGTGACTGAATAGAAACATGCTGTTAAAGTACCAGGCACTCTCCCCCCATTTTACTGCATTTAAGCCTGCAATTTTTTAAAATAATTTGTGTTCTTACTTTCAAAATAATGAGAATGGATAATGAGAACTAAAAGCCTCCCCAAAAAGTATGAAAAGTAAGAACCTTGGTTATTTTTTAAAAAATTGCAGGCTTTAAACACAGCAAAATGGGGGGTGGGCCTGGTACTTTAACTGTATGTTTCTCTTCGGTCACACACCAGGAGCCACCCCACTAATTTTACTAAGTTGTATTGTAAATACAGGGGTTGAGCTTGCAAACCTTTTCTACTGATTTGAATGTAGGAGAATTGTGGCCTTCTTCTAATTGCAAGCTCTCTATTAAACACCTGTAAGCCTTTCATTGGCCAGAGCACACTATAAGTAATGAAGCCAGGAGAGTGGCCTCTTCATTAAAAATGGAGGAAGCAAGGAGACCTCAGCTCTGATATGGCAAGTTAAAATGTGACGCTTTTTACCTGACCGATGGAAGTGGTCACTTTGCCAAAGTGGTCAGGCTTAATCATGGTTCAGCTGGATAAATGAAAACTAAAAGCCCCTCTGAAAAGTAAGAACATTGGAGTAAGTTTTAAAAAATTGCAGGCTTTAAATGCAGCAAAATGGGGGGGGGGGGGAGTGCCCTGGTACTTTACCTGTAAGCGTTTCAACTAGCCAAGGGGTGGAAAGAAAGAGCAGTGTAAATCATACTGCCAACCCCCACAGATTAATGTAGCCAGCAAAGAGATTACAAATAGGTATGTAGCCGGATATAAGAAACATGAAGATAGTATGCGGTAAGGGACACCAGTACCAGGTACAAAGGGAAAGGCAGGGACAGAAAGGCAGCATAAAAGAGAAAAGGAGGTGGGGGAAAGAAGCGGGAAGGCAAACACAGAGGTAGAGGGTGGGCAGGCAGCAAACCATGGAAGGCCATGGTTACAAATGCCCCCAGCCTGGGAAATAAAATCCCAGACCTGGAGGCCTTGATTGTAGAAGCAGACCTGGATATAGCAGCAATAACAGAGACCTGGTACACTGCCAGTCATGACTGGGATGCAAATGTTCCAGCATATGCTCTATTCAGGAGAGATAGGGGGAATAAAAAGGGGGGAGATGTGGCCCTGTATGAAGAGAAGGTATCAAAGCAACAGAGGTGCACAATAGACAGGGGGAGACCAAGGCACTATGGGTCACCCTTGAGCCAGATAATGGCACAGCAATCTGCACAGGGTGATCTACAGACCTGCAGCATAGGGGGAGGAGATGGATAGGAATCTAATGGATCAAATTCAGGAAACAGCAACAAAGGGTGAAGTATTATTGCTGGGGGATTTCAATATCCCAGACGTTGATTGGACCATCGCAGCAGCTGCTTCATCCAGGAGCCGACACATCCTGGATTCCCTACAGCGGGCTGGCCTCAGACAGCTGGTGAGCGATCCCACAGAGACAGGATGATTCTGGACCTAGTACTGACCAATGGGGACAGAATCAAAGATGTCCGGGTGGAAGGTCAGCTGGTGTCCAGCGACCACCACATAGTGTGGTTTAACATGGGGACAGAGACACAGTCTAGTCACACTAAGGCAAAGGTCTTAGATTTTAGAGGGATGGATTTTCCTAAAATGGGGAGGTGTATCAAAGAGGCCATGGCAAGGAGGGGGATAGGAGGGGGGGTTGAGGAGCAGTGGGAACACCTGAAGGGGGCCATAGAGGAGATGACCAACCAATGCATTATGATGGAAAGCAAAGGCAAGAAAAGGAGGAAACTACTATGGTTCTCAAGAGAGGTAGCAGACAAGGTAAGGTCCAAAAGGACGAGTTTCAGGAAATATAGAGAGACTCAAGGGGAGGAAGACAGGGAGGTGTACCTAAAGAATCTATAGGAAGTGGGGAAGGCTGTTAGGGGCACAAAGGCACAGACCGAGGAAAGATTAGCTCAGTGAGGAAAGGAGACAAGATATTCTTTAGCAACATCAGCAAAAGAAGGTAAACCAAGGGGGATTGCAAGGCTCAGAGGGGATACAGGGGAGTGTAAGGAGGGAGACCTGGAGAAGGCAGAAATACCGAATAAATACTTCTGTTTAGTATTCACAGAAGAAGGGGGAAGGTCAGGGGCCACAGCTGGGTAACAGACACGAAGGGGGGGGAGAGGTAAACAACTCCATTCACAGAGGGGACAGTCCTGTAGAGGCTCATAAAACTAAAGGTGGACAAAGCAATGGGGCCAGAAGGCATACACCTGAGGATATTAAGAGAGCTGCGAAGAGAGCTAGCAGCACCTCTGGCAGCCATGTTCACCGACTCACTCAACACAGAGGTGGTTCCAGAGGACTGGAAGAGGGCACATGTAATCCCTCTTCACAAAAGTGGTAGTAGGGAGGAGGTAGGGAACTGTAGACCAGTCAGCCTCATCTCAGTACTAGGTAAGATCATGGAGGCACTGCTTAAAGGGAAACGTTCACATCTGAGGGGGCCCCACCTCCGTTTGAAGCAGGGCCTGATTAGCTGTTTAATAAATACTGTAAATTTTTTTTTTTTTTTTTTACTTACTATGCCATGTTATATTTAGCATTGTATCTGGTTGATCCTGCGCCTTCCCCTCCGGCATTTTATGATTTCAATTCCCTCCCAGTGTGCCTACAACCACCAGCGGCTGTCTCCAGCGTGACATGTTGTGTGGGCATCAGCTGAGGTGCGTCCATAGGATTTCTATAGTCCAGTAATTTCTAACAGAATCAGTTTGGAGCCAACAGCTGTCCGTACTATACTGACACAAGTTACATACTCGGTATAGCATGGACACATGTAGGCTCCAAACTGGAGCTATTTGAAAGTACGGCTATGCAGTAATAGGTCACAGGATCAACAAGATACAATTTTAAATATAACATGGCACAGTAAGTAAAAAAATAGTATTTATTAAACAACTAATCGGGCCCTGCTTCACACGGAGGTGGGACCCCCTCAGACGTGGATGTTTCCCTATAAAGAAAGAATAGTGGCATAGTTTGAATTCATCAATGCTCAGGATCCAAGATGGCATGGATTTACAGCAGGAAGGTCATGTCAGACAAATCTAATAGATTTTTTTTTTGACTGGGTGACAAAGGAAGTAAATGGGGGCCTTCGACACCGTCCCACATAAAAGGTTGGTTAACAAAATGGGTAGTCTGGGCATGAGGCAAAAGGTGGTAAACTGGGTGAGAAACTGGCTAACACACAGGAGGCAGTGGGTGGTGGTAAATGGGATCCAATCCAGGGAGAGGACAGTGACCAGAGGAGTACCTCAGGGATTGGTCCTCAGGGGCCAGTCTTATTTAATGTCTTCATCAGTGATATTGCAGAAGGGCTGGAGGGAAAGGTCTGCCTGTTTGCAGATGACACCAAGATCTGCAACAGGGTGGATGCACCAGACGGGGTGGAGACAATGAGGAGGGACCTGGGGAAGCTTGAAAAATGGTCTGAGGTGTGGCAGCTAAGTTTCAATTCAAAGAAGTGCAAAATAATGCACCTGGGAAGAGTGAAACCTGGGGAGAGCTACAGGATGGGGGGGGGGGGAGTGGTTGACTATCACCAAAGAAGAAAGAGACCCGGGGGTTATTTCAGACAACCTAAAGGTGTCCAAACAGAGTACAAAGGTGGCGGGGAAGGCCAGTGGCATGCTGGGATGCACAGGCAGAGGCATCACAAGCAGAAGGTGGGAGGTGCTGATGCTATTGTACAAAACACTGGTAAGGCCTTACCTGGAGTACTGTGTGCAGTTCTGGAGACCACACCTTCAAAAAGACATTGACAGGGTGGAGGCCGTCCAGAGAAGGGCAACGAAGATGGTACAAGGCTTGCACAAGAAAACATATAAGGAAAGAATAAAGGCCCTCAATATGTACTCGCTGGAGGAGAGGAGGGGACACAACAGAAACATTCACGTACCTTAAGGGCATAAACAAGGTGCAGGGTGGAGGCATCTTCCAGTATACGAACAGTACAACAACAAAGGGGCAAGTTAAAGGGAAATGTGAGGACATTTTTCTTCATGAAGAGGGTAGTGGGTACATGGAATAGCCTTCCACAGGAAGTGGTAGGAGCAAGGACAGTGGAAGGATTTAAACATGTCTGGGACAGGCATAAGGGAACCTTAGAGGCAGGGAGGAGATGGAAGAGGCCATTGACCAGAGTGGGTCAGAAGCTGCATACTAGTGTAGGGTTTACGGGTAGACTGGATGGGCCTAGCGGTCTTTATCTGCCAACAATTTCTATGTTTCTATGACACCCTAGAAATGTCATATCAATGCCTGCTTTTGCCTAAATCGACACAGTTCTCGCTATTTAGCCTTACGGCTTTTATGGACCAGGGTATAGTTCAGTGACATTCACTGCTTCTTTGGATGTCTAGCCACAGAAGGGATTTCCAAATTTGCGTACCTCATAATGCACCATAGACAAACAGTCTGATAGTGGCACCATAATTATATAACAAATATCAACACCTTTATGGGACTGAAAATCACCACCCTGGTATTATTCCCATCAACATAGCCATACTGGGCTCTTCTGCCATGACCTGTGGGCCATGGGTTGGGTTTCTAGCCTTCTGTGTGCCTTTGGGGTGCTCACCTGGCTTGCTCATGGGTTCAGGTGTAGGTATGTCTGTATTTGCTGTTGCTTCCTACATAGGCACTTCTGCTACTTCCTCTGTATGGTGAAGTCAAGGGTCACTCCTTGGCTTCAAGGGGGCCAAACATTCCACCTATGCACATCAGTCCACATTGCTCCATACCTTCTTTTTTTGTCACCTAAGGCACACCTCTCATTTGTGCATACCACCTGAGAGTCTCACGATGTCAGACATGCAGCTACTGCCTGCACTTGCCTTACATTCATTTACAGTGCAAGTTTGGCTGCTTTGTGAACTGAGCCCTTAGGATTACTATAGAGAGCAGCTTACTGACATTTATAAAGTTTACTGTTAACTGATTGTCATAAATACGATTTTTATACCTTGAACTTTCTGTGTAAAATGTGGGACAGCCCATTTACCATACGAAATGGGGGTTCTGAGCGGTAAAATGAGGGATTAAAGAGCAGCCAACGCCTTTAGGAAAACTTTAAAAAAACGTAATATTCAAACAAAGTTCAGCTGTTATTTCATATATCTTCTATACATTTCTATAGATTTCTTCTGTTCATTATTTTATTACTGAAGAAATTCCAGCAAAAAGATCTGTATCCCTTAGAGTTCATCTGTCTCTATACTTATTCCCTACATGAAATTATAATGCTCTGTTGTGACATCACAATCTGCTGCCAATGGACTAACTATGATGTCACAAGCAGAGTACTGTGATATCAAGTTGGGAAGAAGCAATAGCAGCTGATGAACCCTCAAGGAGCAAAAATCTTGTTTTCGTGCCTATTCCTCCATAATAAGTAATGAGGATAGGAAATACAAAGTGAGAAATTTAAAGCTGTTTTGTGTCCAAGTATTATGTTTTTGAAAGTTCTTCTTGAGGTGATGGTGACTCTTTAAGTGGTATGAATGAAATGAGAACTAAGGAGGGAACTGAAGAAAGCACATCCATACCAAACATAATCTGTAGCATCCTCCATACACAGGAACATAGTACTGTAATGATATATGGAATTAAGAGTTCATCTTGCCCACCCCTCCTGCCTCATGGCAGTGACTATATCCAAGTTTAGTGCAGACACATATCTAAGCTTATCATCGATTATTCTTTTTTTTTTTTTTTTTGGAAACAAATGAAGGAATGATGTTACAAACCACTGAACCGCATCTCAGTTTCAGTGGTGCCCTTATCATCCAGAATGCTGCCCATACATATGTTGTGTAACCTTCAATGCAATTTTCCTAAGGAAAAATGACTAGTCCTGCTTGAAAAGCCTGAGAGGTGCTAGTTTCTACATTATCATGTAGGCTATTCCATGCGTTAACCATCTTGTATATGAAATAATGCTTTCCAATGTTTCCCCATATCCTGGCCCCCTGTTTGGGTGACAGATTTTCATCCTGTGCGCTTCAGTAGGATGCAGGGACATGCCTGAAACTCGGAGGTGGTAAATTCAGGGTAAAGCTAGGAGCTACTTCTCCCAGAGGATTAACATATGGAACAGCCTACCAGGGGAGACTGTGGATATGAAGACAGGACAGGCCTTTCAGGTAAGCATGGTCAAATTACTGCTTACCAAGAGAATCACATGGTGCCCTGGGTAGGGAATCCCTATTAATTTGTATGTTTGCACAGTACACTTTTTAATTCCTGATTATGAAGGGGGGGGGGCAGATCTGATGAACCTTGAGTCCCTTCCTATGACCTAGAGTCCCTCCAGCCTTAAAGAGCACCAGTGCTGGTGTTTAATGAAGCCCCCCCAATGGTAGCTTACCTAAATCCAACTGTCCACTTTACTGAATTTTCTGATTGCTACTTTTTGTAGGGTCACTAATTCTGCTCACCTGCCTGATCTCTTCCCCTTCCTGGTGCCGACTGTAAAAACTCCATCCCATGCTGCCCCATATGCTACTGATTTCAAGGCTGTTAGTTGGGCTATGGCTTTGATCTGACCCAGTCACCCTCCAAAAATTGTAAACAAATTAAAATACAATTTTAAAACATGCTCCAACTGAAATAAATCAGCCAGCACACAGTAATGTAAGTGTACTCCTGTGGATGGGACCCACTAGGGGGAAAATATGGCACAGGTTAGGCAAATGAAACCCTGTGGGCCCCCAAGATCCACACATGGTTTCAGCTGCTACTCCTAGGACACACCTGTTTGTCTCCTCCGTCGTGGGTAGCGACATGACTGTGGGGAAGAAATGCCCAAGAAGCAGAAGCATACTGAGTCCAGCGGGGGGGCAATGTAGTGGTGAGTCGCAGGTGGGCTGTGGGGTCCTGGGAGCCTAGCCAGCGGAGTCTCATTGGATGGGAGCAAAGCACTGGTAGAGTAGAAGGAGCTCTTGACCTGTGCCTGGTGGGTGATAAAGTTCAAAAAACAAAAACAAAAGTACATACATGTGCATTAAGAAAAGCAAGCAGAGCAATTGGGTTCCTTCCAGAGTAGATATCTTGAAGCCATCCATTCATTTAGTCCTTAACCACTGACCCGAATAGCATTGCTTCAGTTTTATTTCTGTTTAGCAAGAGTCTGTTGTAAGTAGACCATTCTTGCAATTGTACAAAAACATTGTCCACATTATTGAGAATATTTACAATATTATCAGAGCTCCTGTATTTAACAATGTCATCTGCTTTCAATAATATTTTATCTCCCCCATAATCAGAGGGAAGAGAATTTCAGCAGAGAAATTAATTTGTTGTTAATCTACCAGGGGGCGCGTGAGCACACTACAGAGTTTAAACTTAAACATTCTAACGTCCTATCTTTGGAGTAACAACTCAGGGCTGAGATGATTCAGTTTGTATGACATCACTAATACACTCTTGTTCCTAGTATTAACGAACAACGTAAATAGTAACGGGTCCAATAACAATCCTTGGGGAACACGGCTCTGGACTGCACAGGGGGATGACAGGATACCATTTAGTTTGATCATCTGATATCTGGAATGTAAGCACTTTAGTTTTTTTAACTGAGTATATTTTATTGATTTCCCAACAAATACGTACACATAAGAGAGTACAATAACATTACAGGGTCCCCTTATTAGAAGTCAATATTGCGGTTACATCAAGCAATTCAGGTACATGCTATGGTGGTAAAGATGTGAACCTAGGTTACCAGGAACACTGGTATTATAAGAGTGCATATTCAATAGGTTAGATACAGTCCCTATTAACAGGGGTACTGACTAGTTATAATTGTATATGACAAGTATTGGTGTAAGTCCTACTGGGGCCACTGCCTTATGGATCTAGCTGCATTCTTTAGCCTGTTGCTCCTACTAGCTATTGATTGCTCCTTTTTTCAATAATCAGACGTTTTACTGAGTTTGTGACTGAGCACACACAGACTACAAAACATTGACAACAGCAATGAACACGTACAGTCCTCTGTGCATAGGTTAATATGCTTGTAAATTGTATGACATATACTTGTCTCATCCATCCTGTGCTTACCAAGAACCTGAAAAAAAAATCCACTACATTTCTCACTGTGCACCTTAGAGAAAATTCCATTCTTGCTTCAGGGGACAAACGAGGGGTTTCTGGCCATTACATATAGTAGCCATCTGTTACTACCCTTCTTGACCTGGTTCCTGAGAGCATACGTCAGTGATTCTAGTTTATATATGGAACTGACAAACTCTACCCACTCTCCAGTTGTTGGAGATGTTGCATCCAAACAGTGTTTTGTTATGCACTTCTTTACTACAACTAAAAGAATATCTATAAGGTATTTATTTGTGGGGTCCCGCAAGTGCTGTGGGTATAATGCTAGGATGAACATATGTTTGGTGAGTGTAGCTTTTGGTGAAAAGATCCAGGTGCTTCCTATATCTCTTGAAAGAAAGGGATAAGTTCTGGGGAATCCCACATGATATGAAGGTGTGTGGCTCTAGGTTCTCCACACTGCCTCGAACAACGAGCTGTAAGGACCGTCCCTCTGTGAACCTGTTGAACGGATGTGATTAGGCACTAGACTAAGCACTTCCAATTGAATTATTTCCAAGTCATGGAAACAGAAACCCTGTGTGTATTCTGAAAAACTGTTTCCCAGCGCTTCTGTTCCAGTGGGTTTTCCCATTTTCTGTTCCCACAGGGTGAAGACTCATATTGGTTGATTCTTATTCAGTGAGATGAGCACACCATGTAACTGAAAGATAAAGTGGGTGGGAGAGTCCCCTTGCAAGGCTGCTAGAACTGTGCGATAGGATTAGTGGAATTTAGCGATGTTCCCTGTCCAAGCCTACTGGTTAAATGTGTATGAACTTGAAAATAGTGGAACATGTCCATTTGGGGGAGTCCCTCATCATTTGGAATGGTTTTATTACCTGTCCCTGCAGCAGCTAAAAAGGATATCAGACCCCTATAGTACCATTTTTTATATCCCACATCTAATCTAGCAGAGGGGAAGTCAGGGCATAAATGCAGTGGCAATAGCCAGGGCAACTGTCCTGCAATTCACTCCTAGACATCCATTTCTTCCAACTTGCAGGGGGAGGGAGTGTTAGGATGAATGGTTAAGTACACCTGTCATACATAGAGAAATGCTAAGGAATCAACACAGCATTTCTGGGGCAGTGGTTGGGTATTACTTCCCTCTCTAGCTGGGCCCAATGTTGGTCAAGAGAGTTCCTAAGCCAGTATATCACTGGTTGCAGTTGCGCAGCTTCATAGTATAGCCTAAGGCCTGGTTCTGTATCTTTGGATTTTCAAACCATCTGTATGGCCCAGGTCATGCCTGAAAATGATCCCTGGGACCAGTGTACCCACCCGGTTAACAAATAAATAAATAAAAATAAATGCCAATCCTCCACGTGCCTTCGGCCTACAGAGAGTCAAGAGGCTAACCCTGGGCTGCTGTTCCTGCCAAATGAAATGAAAGATCTGTTCATTCCAGCATGCCTAGACCCACTGGTGAACCAGGAGTGCTACGTTTTGGAAAAAGGTACAAAAAATGTTGGTAGGACTTTCATTTTGATGGTTGCCAGTTGCCACCCTCTGCTCCAGACACAGGAAGCACTGACCATTTATCAAGGTCATTCTGAAGTTGTGTCTGAATAGGAGCATAGCTGGCATCATTTAATTGCAAAATCGAGGCTGTAAGCCTGATCCGTAAATATTTAATTTGAGCAAGGTCCCAACGAAAGGGGTAGCTGGACTTACATGCTGCATCCGGGATGTAATGGACTGCCAATGTCTTCATCTTGCTCTCATTGAGCTTTTAGCTGGATAGAGCCCTATGTCTCTAGTAGTGACCAGAGTGCCGGCAGATCTGCCTCTAGTTCAGTCAAGTATAACATAGTGTCATCTGCATGTAGGGCTATATGATGTTCTGCACCATCTGAGCTCTGGAATCCCCTGATTTCCTGATGCTGTCGTATTACCTATGCCAGGGGTTCAATATATAGGCCGAACAGCAATGGGGAAAGGGACAGTCCTGTCGGGTACCTCGCTGTAGTGGAAAACATGAGGAATGGTGGCCATTAGCCCCCACCTGAGCACTGGGTGTGTTATAAATGCAAGAGACGAGGTCCTGGAAAATGGTTGGGAACTCAAATTTGTGCAGGTCCAAGGCACCCAGTCCAATGCTTTCTCCATGTTCAGACTGACAGCCAGGAGGGGAGAACCAGAATCAGAGGCTTGGTGTATGATGGAGAGAGATCTCTTGACATTATGCATAGTCTGATGAGATCTAATGAATCCTGTCTGGTCAGGGTGAATTTTGCAGGGTAGTATGCCATTCAGCCTCTTGTTAAGATCAACATAAAGACCTTATAGTCAGTATTGGGGACTGAGATTGAGCAATAAGATTCACATCTACCTACTTGTTTCCCAGGTTTAGGGATTACTGAAATGGATGCACAATTCCAAGAAGGTGGTGGGGCCGCACCTTTTATAAGGGCACTGGACACTTTGAGATGGAGTGGGGTTAATTCTGGAGCAAACTTCTTAAGAAACTTAGCCGAGTACCCATCCGGGACCGGGCATTTATCCACTTTAAGGCGGCCAGTTGCCTCCTGTATTTCCCATTCAGTGACTGGGGCCTGAATAAGCTCTTGGGACTGAGGGTCTAACTTTGGGGGACATGGGGGGGACAAAAAAGAACCGAGGGCCTCTGGTTCTGGGGAGGGGTCTGCTGTATGGAGCACCTTCGAATATAGAGCAAATGCCTCTGCTATTGAGCTGATGTCTCTAGTCAGAGTACCTGACTCTGGGTGTTTAAGGTAGGGGATACTAGTCCGTTGTTGACACCCTCTGACCCGATAAGCTAGGAGTCTAGCTACTTGGGTGCCTCTGTCATAGTATTTTTGCCTTAAATAGTGCATTGCCTGTTCAGTTTGTGCCAGAGCCAGCTCATCGAGCCGATTCTTCACATATGCAATTTGTGAGGGGTCTGCTGGATGCCCAGTTGATGCTGCTGTTGTAAAAAAATTTGCATGGCCAGCGGATCCTCCCTATGCATCCTGCATTCCCTCTCTTGTTTAGCCCCATAGCTAATGAAGTGGCTCCTTAGGACTGCTTCTGCAGTGTCCCAGAATATAGCAGGTTGTGTCACCAGGGAGTCGTTCAGTGCTATGATATCTTTGACATGTGTTGAACCAGTTCCAAGAAGTCCTTGTCCTTCAGATAGAAGGAGTCATAGCACCAGCTAGTGTTTTTACAGAAGAGCCCTATCTCCAGTTCTGTTATGACGGGAGCATGGTCAGAAAATTAATAACAAAAAGGAGGCGCACAGAAACTCCTGAAGGTGCTGTCCATTAGCGCCCAAAGGAACCTGCTAAAAAAAGGATGCACACACAGAGGCATATTGGAGATAGACTATTTATTCACCACATAGGTAAAAACCCTGAGCACATTCACCCTCAAAAGGGCTTAAATCCTGTGCGCATTCACCCTCAAATGGGCTTCATAAGGGAGACCCCTGATGAAGCCCATTTGAGGGTGAATGCGCAAGGGATTTTACCTATGTGGTGAATAAACAGCCAATTTTCAATATGCCTTGCTGTGTGCATCCATTTTTTTAGCAGGTTCCTAAGATTGGAAAATGAAATGGGGCCCATTTGGCAAGAATGGATCTTGCTCAATTCTCCCACTGTACAGAGTCGTAATCAATGCGGCTGTACGTTTGGTAGTAGTGAGAGTGGTGCAAGTAGCCACTCTGTCCAGCATGTAATGCCCTCCATATATCAGTCCATCCCAGAGAGGTGATTAGCATGCGAAAATATTATGTGCCTCGGGGGAGCAGCCCAGCTGAAGTGTTGATGAGTTTCGGGTAGCATCTATTAAAAGGTTGCAATCCCCCACTAAGAAGAGGAAGCCCCTCTGGTTATCCAACACCAAATTAAGGAGTCAACGTATAAAGGAGGTGTCCGACCAAGCGGGTATAGATACATTAGTGAGGGAGATTGGCACACCATCTATCTCTCCCTGCACTACAATTCTGCATCCATGTCACTAGCCACCTTAATCTCTTGGAATGTCAGGTGGTGCGCCACCAAAATTACAACCCCCCTACACTTTCTTCATCTATATGCAAAGGAATATACTGCTGAGTCACCACATTTTACTAGCTCGGATGCCTCTGCTTGTATAAGGCGAGATTCCTGTATAAAAACTAGGTCAGGTCTGTCCTTATGCACAACGAAAAACACCTTAGCCAGTCAATCCATTTACATTAACAGAATATACTTTCAATCTAGGACCACTCATCCTGACATCATATCACACATCCCTGGTGTGTCTAGGCATCCTGGGGCCATGGCCAAGGTATCATCTGCTACGCGCATGGTGGTGCGTAGGGAGAAGGACACATACTTCAGGCTCTATAGGTGGAGTCTTATGTTACAATGTGCATCATGGATACTGAGATAGTAATTCCTGTACAGGTGTAAGTGACTAGTAAACAACAATGCAAACATTACAAATCGTAACAATGGACTGGTGAACTATGTACTGTTATCCATGGATCAGCACCCCTAATTGTATCCCCACCTCGCGGACAGCAACATATATGTAGGTATATGTACTAATCTTAGGCCAGAGACACATCGTATAAGCATAAGTGTCAGGATCTGCGTTCTACTGTACTTTTGCAATGCCTATTATGCTTCACTATATTCTCACAATATATTGTAACATTGGGAGATCTTTTCCATTATATATCATTGTATAATCATTAGTTAGGCAACAGTGCCATCTTTAGAGCTTGTGCAAAATGTAACTGCAAGTGTCCTTGTAAGACTACAGACCCCTTTGTTCATCTTATCTACTGCCAAGGTAAGCAACTTTCTTTTGCTAGTTAGGACAGTTAGTCTGGCCCCCTGTGTTTGGCCAATTATATGTATTTTATGTATCTTCTTTAGCTGTAACCATAGTAATTATCAGAGTATAAGACACTTTGCAGCACATATTTTCTCTGAGAAGAGATGAGACTAGACTACAACCTAACTAGGTAAGGAAACTGGGTGCATTCTCCTGGTGATAATAACACTGTTGGTTGTAAGCCTGCATTATTCTTATATGCTGATAATAAATTACATTTATTATCTGGACACCACTTGTCTGTTGTCTCTTCCTTTGTGCAGTTCCAACAAGAACCTGAGAAAGGTAATTGTATTACCCTGTTACAGTACAAAACAAGCATTTGTCAATGCCGAATGTTTGCTTGCTGGTATTAGCACTGGAAATGCAGGAGTTAGACAGATGCAGAGTAGGAATGGCAGTGAAGTACTGAACTTCATGCCAACCCCACCTCCACCCTGCAGAGACAGACAGGTATTGGGGTATGCGTTTGTGTTGTCACCCATCATGTTCATGCCATCTCACCTCACCTTATCCTGCAGACACTGACAAGTGTTAAGGTGTGCCTTGGGGTGTTCGGCTTTACAGTCACCCCCACTCCATAAGGACATATGCTGAAATGGGTGCAATATAGAATGGGGTGAACTGTGGGTCTGAAGAGTTAAAGGTACAGCTCAATGCCTGTCAGTGACTAGGGGTGGAGGGGTGGGGTTGGAATGGCATGAGCATTACAGTCAGCAATCCAAAGGCACACCCCTGATGTCTGTCAGCCTGTAAAGGGTGGGACGTTATGGTTAGAAATCATAATGCCCCGGGGCATTTGTTGGTATTTGCAGTACAAATGTTCAACATGGCCATTTTGTGACCCCCACCTCATGAAAACATTTGGGACCTCTTCTCATGAACAGTGGCACTGTGATTTTATCAATGTGTCCCGAAATTTGAGTTTCCACAGTGACCGTGCCATTGTGTGCCAGATGCATGAAAACACAGATCAGGCAGGATGTGAAGAAGGACAGCTGTACCATTCATAGGGAGGTGTGAAGAGATGGCAATGTTGAAAATCTGTAGTGAAAATATTAAAAATGCTCAAACTTCCGAGTGTACATGGAAACTGCGCAACACATGTGCGTGACACAGTCATTTAGTGGAATTATTTAACCAGATTTTCAACATAGGTATTTTGTGACCTCTGCTCATGAACACTGTCACTATGATGTTCTTAATCTGTAACAAACATTGATTTCCCACAGCAACCGTGGTATTCTGCGCCAGATGTGTAAACGCATATTTCAGGCAGGATATGAAAAATGACTGCTGTACTGTTCATAAGGAGGTGTGGAAAAATGGCAGTGATGAAAATACTACAAATTTGCAAAGTTACGAGGGTGCGTGGAAACTGCACAATGCATACTTGCAACACAGTCATTTTATGGACATTTGTCACTAAATTTTCAACATAGGCATTTTAGGACCTCTGCTCATGAACAGCATCACTGTGATTTTACATATGAACATACGAATCTGCCAGCAGAACACACCAATCGGTCTATGTAAGTTTGCCTGAGTGTGCCGCTAGCACCCTAGATTGCAGCTGCCCCAGCCTCCTCCCTCAGTTTTTCCCCGGCTTTTCCCAGTCCCTGCCCCCCCGACTCTTTCTCTTGCTTTATCCCACTCCTCCTTAAAGCTATTGACTGTTCTACATGTTACCACCCCCTCTGGCAGCGCATTCCAACTAGACACCACCCTCTCAAAGAAGTAGTACCTCCTCATTTCCCTCTTGAAACATTCCCCTTCCAACTTTAGTCTGTGCCCGCTCGTCTCTCTTCCATTGCTCAGTTTAAACACCCCCTTGGTGCTAGGTTTATTTACCCCCTCAGATAGTTAAACACTTCAATCATATCCCCCACCCCGTTCTCCTCCAGTGTGTACATGTTCAGCTCCATCAGCCTAACTTCATATTCCTTTCCTTCCATCCCCTTCAACATTTTTGTTGCCCTCCTTTTCACCCCCTCCAGTAACTTTACATCTCTCCTCAGGTATAGCCTCCGGTATTGCACACAGTACTCTAGGTGCAGTCTGACCAATGATCTGTAGAGAGGTAGGATCACATCCCTGTGTCTGGATGAGAACCCCCTTGCGATGCATCCCAGCATCCTGTTTGCCTTCACTGCTGCTTTCCTGCACTGGGCCGAGTTGTTCATGCTCCCAGTTACCAACACCCTTAGGTCCTTCTCCTCCTCTGTGATCCCCAACCAACAGTCCCTCTTCTGGTTCTTAGCCCTGAAGTGCATCACCTTGAACTTTTTTGCACTGAATCCTAGCTGCCACTCCACCAACCATGTCTGTAGTTTGGTTAGGTCCCCCTGCAGTTTTTCCCATCCAGCCTCTTCATTCACCACTGCACCCAATTTGGTATATTGTGCAAACAGACTAACCCTGCTCCCCAGTCCCTGTGCTACATTGGAGATAAAGAGCCCAAATAGCACCGGGCCCAGCACGGACCCCTGTGGCACCCTACTTGTCACTGCTCTTGGTGCCGAGAGCTACCCCCCACCAAACTCTGCACTCTCCCCTGTAACCAGTTCTCTATCCATTTAGTCAGACCACATTCCACCCGCACCCCTCCTTCTCCTCACTCTTCTCCTCCTTGGCCTGTGTCCCTCCTCCCAATAGTCCGCATCCTTTCTCCTCCTTATTCTTATCAGGTGGTGGTGCCTTCTGTATTACACTCAGACCACTCTGCCCAGCCCTTCCCATGGTTACTACACCTCTGCCTTTACCTGTATCTAGGGGGGTAAGCTCATTAGGCTCCCCTGTCCGAACCTTTCTACCAACCTCAGTCTTTTGGCCACCCCCCCACTAGTTTAAATCCACCTTAGTAGAGAGATAGACCCCTCTAATCCTGCCTTTAATACTCCCTTCCCTGCTCAAGTGTACCCTGTCCCCTGTGTACAAGTCACTATTCTCCCCAGACCCTACCGCAGTTAGTTACTAACCCATAATTTCTGGTGTGGCACCAATCCCTCAGCCACTCGTTGAACTCCTCAAGCCTACCCTTCCTCCCCATGCTTGCACATGGTACCGGCAGTACCTCTGAGAATGCCACCGACTCTCCCACCCCCACACACTGCCTGCCCAACTACTCGAACCTCCCCTTCACTATTTCCACAATCCCCACCACCAAGTCGTTTGTACTCACATGCAACACAAAATGAGGTTTCTTCCTCCCCCTCACTGCACACTTGTGCAGTGCCTGCCCTGCCCCTCCTGCAGTCAACCTGCAGATAGTTTCAACCCAAATATGGCTGTGCCTTTCCAACGCCGCCTCATCTCAGTCCTTTCAGTACAGAATCCCCCAGGATGAGTACCCCCCTTCCCTTACTCCCTCTCCCTTCTAATGCCCCTTCCACAACCCCAATATTCATTCTTCCCTGCCCCTTACCCCCGCTGGCTGCCTCCTCTGTGACTTCTGTATCTGTACCCCCTACTTCCACCTCAACCCTTTTCTCTGCCTCATTCCTCCCATCCACCTTGAACCCCTTCCCAGCCTGACTACTTCCTACTGGGCTTCCCACGTCGACCTCCCCTGCTGATTTCCAACCCCTCTCCTATCCCCGCTGTTGTCAATTTAGAGCCCCCATTCCCTTCTACTCTGATAGTGATGCCCCTCCCATCATATAGTTTCACTTAGCTCTGTTAGAAATCCTATTGCACTCCAAGTATTACTCAACTCAGTTAGAGAAATAAACAGAACAAATAAATATGTATTATTACAGCAATCATAACAGTATAGCTCAGTACTTAGCTCCGTTAGAGAAATAAACAGAATAACTAAATCTGTATTATTACAGCAAGCCTAAAAGTATCCAATCATTGCTTTGTCTTCACTCCAGAGACCCTGCTGTAATATAGGACCACAGAGGACTCTGGGCAGGAGGGTGGGCAACTCAAGTCCCAGCAGAGCTCCACTGAGCTAGCTCACTCCACCTCTCTCACTCCCTCGTTCTATTTCTCTCGATGCTGCAGGCTGCCCTTTTGTACTGGGCTCCTGCCTGCGTTGGCACATTTTTCTGCCCACAAAGAAATCCGCAGCAGTCCCGACAGAGCTTAGTTGAGCTCGGTCACTCCCCCTCTCTCACTTGCTCAATCTTAATGTGTCCCAAACACTGATTTCCTAAAGCGACCGTGCTATTCTGCACTGGAAGCGCAAAACACATTTTGGCTGATGTGAAAATGACAGCTGTACTGTTCATAAGGAGGTGTAAAAATGCCAGTGTTAAAAATCATGGAAAATATTACTAATTTGTGAAGTTATAGGGTGTGTGTTAACTGCGCACATGCTCGTGAATATAGTCATTCTATGGACTTCTCATCACAAAATTTTCAACATAGGCATTTTTAGGACCTCTGCTCATGAACAGTGTCACTGTGATTTTCTTAATCTGTCCCAAACACTGATTTCCCACCGCGACCGAGCTATTCTGCGCTGGAAGTGCGAAAACACATTTTGTCCACGATCTGAAAAATGACAGCTGTACTGTTCATAAGGAGGTGGGGAAAAATGCCAATGTTGAAAATCTGGAGTGAAAATATTGCAAATTCGTGAAGTTACAAGCGCGAGTAGCAACTGCGCAGCACACGCTCGTAAAACAGTCATTTTTTAGATTTTTCCACAAAATTTGCAACATAGACTTTTTGAGCACCCACTTCATGAACACTGGCACTGTTGTTTCGCTAATCGGTCCCGAAAGGTGATTCTGTGCAGTGACTACAAAATCACCTTTTGGGACTGAATAACGCCATGACAGTGGCTGAATTCATGAGGAGCAGTCCCAATAACCCCATGTTGAAAATCTGGTGCCAAAATTCCCAAAAATGCCCGAGATATGCACCAAAGTTGAAAAAACTCTATTTATGCCATTATACAGCTTACCGGCATTTCTTCAGTTTGCGGTCGGCTTTGAAGAGTGCAGATGTGTTCCTGGTCCACCAAGATCATCGCGCTTGGCCTTCGGAGGTAAGTATGGGGTGAGGGGGTGCGGGAGGTGGGCACGAGTGGGTGGAAGGGGTTGGGGAGGGGTGCACGGCGAGGAACCTTTTCTTTACAGGGTTTTTAAAACACAACAGACATCGTGGGACGGTTTTCCCTTTTACAGGTATGTTGGCACACTGGGGTGGGATCCCAGTGTGTCACCCGAGTATTTTGAGCAGCCGATGGGATTGGGCACCTCACGGGCATATGGGAGAACAGCGAGGGGATTGGGCACCAACCTCGCACACAACAAATCGGGAGGGGGTGACATGTAGACGGGAGTGGGCTCCCTGCTGGCAATTTAATAGGGTGTTGAAGCCGATGGGGATTTGGGCCTCCATTCAAAGAAAGATTGTTGGTGGGTGCATGAAGTCAAGGATTGCACCCCTCCTCGGCAAACAACAAATGGGAGGGGGTTAGTATGCCGACGGGAGGGCCTCCCCGGCAAATTACTGCGGGGGGGGCAGTGCCCTGCAATGATGGGTTGCTCCCTCATTGCAGCGGAATGGCTGACGCTGCAATGACGAGGTGGACCCTGATTGCAGCAGCGAAAACCTTTCAATGTGGTGGCACACTGGCTGAACTAGTGTTAGCAGCAGCATGCCATCCCATTGGGGAAAGCGGGCCAAGCCTCAAAAGGCACCGGGGGCACTGGCCACAACAGTGCCGCACCTCCACAACCTGCTTCTGCAGCAAGCTTCCGCAACATGTTTCTTGCGCATGTGTGCAAGCAAACATAAAAAAGAACAAGGTACTGGGCTTCCAAGGTAGGGGGCACTAGGGTTATACCCTATAACTTGGGACTAGGTAGATGACAACAATCACCATCTCTGAGTCAGGAGGTAAGTGAAGTTAAATGGACTTCAGCCTCCAGTGAGCTATCTTATCTGGGGTTAGGAGGATACAAGGAAAAGAACAAGGTTCATTGCTGGGAGGAATAAAGAGGACTAAAGTAAAAGGGAAACAGGGGGCATGTTTAGTATGCCTCGATGCTGGTAAAGGGTGACCATCTCAGCAGTTGCCCGTGACTATACAGGGCATGGCCTACAGAGTCCACCTCTGGGAAGAGGTAAGCCATAAAATATGCTTGCCCTTGCTCATTAGTGTGACATTCTACCATTTCTCTCTCTCACTACTCAGACAGCTAAGCCAGGTCACGAGGATCACTCTGCTCTCACAGGGCAGAAGGTCCTCTGTTGGGGAAGAGGTTGGTAAAGCCCCTCATACTTAAGGGTAACTATGTAGCTGCTCCACAGGGCATGAGAGCTCAAGCTATTGGTGGCGGGGTCAAGATGTGAGCTTTGCATGTCCCAAACCATTGACATACCCACAACAAATTGTAATTAAAAACCAAAAACTGAGAAAAAACAAAAGTCCCAATGTCTATAGTATGTCCAGGACATTGAAGAGACTACTGATGTCCTTGCTCTGACTCAGAGCTGTCCTATATGTGCCCTGGCTTGCTTCTGCGCTTTGTAAATGTTCCTGGTGGGGGGAATCAGGTGGAAGGACAGGGCATATCACTGAGAGTCAAACAGCCCACCCATTCTCTGCTAAGAGCCAATTAAGACAAAGGGTCCTTCTCTCCCCTCGGAGCACCCCAAGACGCAGGGGAGGAGCTGCGGGGAGCCCCTTCTTGGCAAGATTACATTCTGTAGCTGGCAACTCAGTCCGCATGTTGCTGTTACTCAGTTGTTGCTGTCCATGTCCCAGAGTCAACCCCTCCCTCAACCTATGAGGCAGGCCACTGACAGGCCCAAGGCAACTGCAAACTGCTGCTTGTGACTGGAGCTATCACCTCTAAAGCTCACTATATGGCTTACTGTGGCTGGTGCAGAATAGTCAGTGAGCTGCTAAGAGAGGCTGCAATTTGGGTATTATCCCAAGAACCCCGAAAAACCTCTGTCTTTGTCAAGGAAGCTGCTACACTGCTGAGTCCCCCAACCCCCCGGACCGCCACTGCCCAGGAGCGAAGGTCCCACAACACGCCCAACAGGGGCAAAAAAGAGAAAATACAGATCTGTCATGATTTAAACATTATGGGTCGCTTGTCAACTCAGCCCCTGCCTGAGTCACCTCTGTCTTCACCAACCAAACTGAGCCCCCCTTACCTCCTGATCATTTGGGGCACTGGTCCACACCATAAATGCTATAGTAATGTGGGTAGTCAAAGGTAGCATTCAACACAGTTTCCACGTGAGGCTGGGATCCTCAGGTGTCCTGGTTTTCAGCAGTGTTGGCGAGTCGCATTAGTTGAGGTGCTTTCAAACAGGTGATGTTTTCTTGGTTGGACTGTTCTGCATGTTGTTGCCTGCTGGTGCCCACCACATTCTATTTCTCAGCCTCGAGTCAAGTTCTGAGTCTCTAGTTTCTGTCTCTCAATGGTGATGCCCTTTTTCTTCAGGGCTTTTTCCGCTGCCTCTGCTGTATTGTACACATGCTGTCCCTCCAGGAAGAAAACTATCAAGCTCGCAGGATGTGGGGTCTGAAATTTGAGTTGGTATTGGCGGAGAGCTTGAAGGATGGGAATACGCTCTTCTGCATTTCATTTTGTAGGGCGGAAAATCATTGTCATAATAGATGCAATTCTTCTCATAATAGATCTCCTTCATTTGCCAGGCTCAGGACAGTATTTCCTGCTTTACTTAATCTCAGGGGAAGCCTCAGGGTCCAGTTTTAGGGCTTGCTGAAAAAAACAGCTCAGGAAACATCCATATCTTGGCCTTAAGCCTGCTCTGGCACCCCACACAAGTCAATATATTTATGGTGGGAATGGCTTTTGGCATCTTCCTGCTACTTTTGTATCTTGTCCTGTGCAGTTTGAAGCTGCTACACCAGTCTCCAGCCTGTCGACCCTCCGGTCAGTTGCTGTTAATCTAACTTATCAACCTGCTTTGTTAGGGTAGTGATCTCTGCACCAGTAGTGTCCAGCTTATTGGTTATTATGGCCCTGAAGCTCACGTACAGTAGTATTGAGCTTCTTGCACTTCTTTCGCTGCTTTGATGGAGAAACACGGTCCTGCTCTATTGACACAACAAAGTCAGGGTCATTTGGGTCCACCATCCATCTCCTGCTATAAGCTTTGCCCGTTGTCTTTTTCTGCTGATCTGACTTCCTCATGTTTATGTCTGGTACGCCCTGAGCAGGTAAGATTAATTTTTTTTGCTAAATTTCTACGCTGCAGGGAGTGCTTTCAGGCAAACACAGGATGGAGCTGAAGAGCTAAACAGCGATGTACACTATGCCATCATCAGAAGTACTAGCTATGGATTTCTCAGCCCTAAGGGCAAACAGCAGTTCTGCATGCCATTCATGATAGTGGATAGTTGGGAACATTCTGGTCTAGCCAGTGCTGAAGTATTGTCATTTTGGCACATTTATTTTTTTTTAATTTTTTCATTTATTTATTTTAAACCTTTACCGGGTAGGTGCAATGAGCCAAGGCCAGTTTTCATGTACGACCCGGGACCATATTATGTATGTGTGTATATATATATATATATATATATATATATATATATATATAAAATAAGAAAAGCTTGAAGGATGGGAATACGCTCTTCTGCATTTCATTTTGTAGGGCGGAAAATCATTGTCAAAATAGATGCAATAGATGAAAAATAGTGGATGCTTTCAATATATAATTCTTAGACCTAAGCTCGATTCTCCCTCCTGACTTTTTCAGTACTGATGCAGGATATTTCCCGCCACCCCCGACTGCGCCACCTTTTCGTCTCAAAACTGTCTCCACTAGTGATGCCCGTGCATATATTTCCAGGTTCCTAGGTAAGTCCAGACATAGTGGTGACTCACTAGATGCTAAACTGCTATCCTTAACCCTTGATGCTGTTCTAGTACCTCTCACTAAAATATTCAACATGTCCCTCTGCCTGGGACAATTCCCAGCTTTGTGGAAAAAGGCGAGGATTACGCCAGTACATAAAAGTGGTACACGTACTTCCACTAGTAACTACAGGCCCATCTCCATACTCCCCCCACTCTCTAAAGCTTTGGAGAAAATAGTGGCTGATCAACTTACTAACTATTTAGATGCACAACACCTAATTTGCCAACAACAACACGGTTTTAGGAAAGGTCACAGCACCACCACTGCCCTACTAGATCTCACCTCCTTTGTTCATGATGCTCTGGACCATGGAGACCTGGCTGGCTCAGTCTTTATAGATCTCTCCAAGGCATTTGATACCGTCAATCACACCATGCTCATAAACTCCCTCCTCTCTGTCGGCGTCTCCAATGAAACTGCTTGCTGGTTCTCTAGTTATCTCTCTGGCCGCATGCAACAGATGATGATAAGAAACACCCTCTCTGCTAACCTTCCCGTCTGATCGGGTGTCCCACAAGGGTCTATCCTCAGTCCGCTCCTCTTCTCACTTTACCTGAACTCATTACCTCTGGCCTCCTCTGGGCGTCTTCTCCTTTATGCAGATGATGCTGTGATTTTCAGTCGGCACCCTGACCCCATGATGCTTCAAAAATCCTTGCAGGGCTCTTTCTCTCAAATTGAAGCCTGGTTTTCCTCTCACAAGCTCGTACTCGACACAAAAAAGACAAAAGTCATGCTATTCGCCCACCCACAACATAAGCATAGCACTACAAAATTATCTATACTTAATGTGACAGGCACCACGCTGGAACCGGTTTCCAATTTCAAGTATCTTGGGGTTACCCTAGACTCTGCCCTTACCTATTGTGAGCATATCACGTCAACTTGTACAGAAATTAACAAAAGAATCGGTCTCCTGTACAGGCTTAGGCCATGTCTACCTCCGGAGGCTCTACGCTTAGCTATCTCCAGCTCCATCCTTTCACTGGTAGACTACGGCATAATCATCTACGGGGCCACCTCTGACACAGCACTGTCCAGCATTAAACATGCCCTAAACAAAGCCTGCAGATTGGCCATAGGCTGTGATCATCTTACGCACACCTGTGACCTCTATCTGCGCTCATCCTGGCTAAATTTCCAAGGGTGGCTAGTTTATCAGACCTGTCTACTGGCCAAAAAAATCCAGTTGGGCCTAGCCCCCCCCGGCTGTCTACAACTCCTCCAAAAGAACTTTCCAGCTCACTCCACTAGACACTCTGACACTGCCACATTCCGTGTCCCTTTCGTGAAGACCACTGCTGGCCAAAGGTCTTTTTGCTTCAGGGCCCCACTCTGGATGAACTCAATCCCTGACTCCATTTTATCAATCCCCAGGCTTGGTCCTTTTAAACCTGTGTTACTTAATCACATTATGTCTAACTCCCACTGTGACTACAGATGAATCTCTAAAAAATTTCTATTGCATTAGTACTTCACAAACTGCTGTTGTTCCATGACTGTGCTATTGTATTTTTTCTTTCATCTCTGTATGTTACTGTCATTCTTTTGTTCTAGAGCGGATGTCTAAATTGTTTATTCCATATTGTACTGTGTTCTAATCCATTTTTTGTATGACGTGGAGCCTTTGCAAATGAGTCCCTGACTCAAAGGGTTGTAATTCCTAGACCTTAAATAAATAAATAAATAAATAAATATATATGTACACACACATACATACATACACACAGTCAAGATGTTTACACTAAAATTAACAAAACTCACACTACAATACATTACAACAGTATTAGACATACATCACAAAAAATTACAATACTACAATCATTAAAACAATATAAAAATAAAACACTCATTAAAAACAATAACAATGCAATTTGCCAAGAAAATAATTTCTTAGCTTAATTTTAAAAGTTTGGTGGGTAACATTCCTGTATAAAACAATAGGAAGCTCATTCCAATTTTTAGCAGCAGAATAGGAAAACGAACAATCACCCATTTTGGTTTTGGTCTTAGGAACATTTAATTTAATCTGATGATTTGAACAAAGTTCCCTTGAATTCCTTTTAATCCGTAATAATGAATATAATGGAGAATTTGTACCTTGACTGAGAATATTATCAGTTAGAGAACATAAACTATATAGACAATTTAGCCTAGGTGGTAGTCAGGCAGACAGTCTATACAGTTCACAATGGTGTGTAGAATAAGGCAACTTAAGAGTAAACCTACAACTGCCATGAAACACATTAGTAAGAAGAGATAACTCTCTATTAGACAAATCTGAGAAAAGAAATGAATTGTAATTTAACTGAGGAAGTAATACACCCTTGGCTATTGCATGCCTAGCTGGTAAGATCAGCAACGATTGAAACTTGAATAGGACACCCAATATGTGATTGATCTGACGAGTAATGAAATTTACATGATTGGAAAAAGTTAAGTATTGGTCCAACAGGACTCCAAGTTATTTAAATTGTTTTAGCTGCTCCATCTTATTACCCAGTGAGTCAGTGATTGACAAATTCTGAGCTCTGGTAGGTCTAATTCTAGATCCAAAAAGCAGACATTTTGTTTTTGAATTGTTTAGTGCCAAATGATTCCCTTTTAACCAACTACAGAGTACAGCAAAGTCGTTATTTAAAGACTCATTTATAAGTTCCACAGAAATAGAACTTTTATATAGAATATCATCATCTGCATAAATCAGACAATAGGTGTCTTTCAGTAAAGATGGAACATTGTTTACAAACACAGTAAACAAAAGTGGGCCCAGAACGGACCCTTGGGGCACCCCATGTAATAGAAATCTACTAGAAGAAAAAGCTCAATTTAATCCTACTTTAAGTGGTCATTTGGACAGATAGCTGTGAAACCAATCAACAGCAATCTCCACTAAACCATAGTTTCAGAGCGTCCTGATCAGCAGGGGATGATTTACTACATCAAAGGCCTTGGATAGGTCCATGAACACCGCACCAGTGAGCAAACCTTCATCCATAGCTACACTGGTGTGGTTCGTGAACCTGGCCAAGGCTGTCCCCGCCCCATGGAATTTTTGTAACCCATGCTGATCAGGTGTCCTAAAACCATTATCCTGTAAGTAAGTAAGTAGAAAATTGCTCATTCACAAGTCTCTCAAACATCTTACCCAAAGGTGGCCAAAGGGAAATAGGATGATAGTTGTCCATATCCATTCTGTCATGAGATTTATAAATAGGTTTGATTACTGTTTGCTTCCATTCATTTGGGAAGCAACCAGTAAGCAAAGACAAATTAAAAATAGAAGTAAGTGGATAAGTAATATGTACAGAAATCAATTTTAGGAACCTTGTCTCAAGTTCACACGCACTTGAACCAATTGCCATTTGTTTCAAGAGATTATAAACCCAAAGTGGTTCAATAGCTGAAAAATAAAAAGAACCAGGTTCAGAAGTATCACAAAACTGTCCATCTACACACAGACCGTGATTAGAAGCCTGTGTATATTTGGACAAATCAAAAAATGTATCCAAAAAAGATTCATAGATTACCTGAGCATCAGAGATCACATGGCCATCCTTAATAAAAGCCTCAGCAGTTACTTTCCTAGATGGATTGATTAAAGTGTTTACCAAAGACCAAAACCTTTTTGGGTTATTTAAACTAGAAGTTTGTAAATTCTAAAATAACTAGATTTACTTTGTCTAACTTTTATTTTACATTCATTTCTTAGCTTCCTATAGCTATTAAAATCTCTCACTAATTTAGTTATCTTATAAAACTTCCAAGCAGCATCTCTCAATTTCATTAAGTGCAACAAGGGGGTAGTAATCCATTTATTCAAGGAACCTCTGACTCTCCTAACCACTTTGGGAAAATGTTTATTTTGTAACTCCAAAAGAGTGGAAGTAAAATAATCAACGGCAATATTCACATCAGGGATTGCATCCAAAAAAGTCCAATCAAGCTTCTGTAGGTCAGCAAGAAGATCTCTGCTCACCTCATTAACAAACCTATGGTATGAAATGAACCTAGGAAGCAATTTGGGCCTTTTGGATCTCCATATGCAATAAGTGGCCAAATGGTCACTCATTACATCAGGAAGTACACCAACACTAGAAATATTAACCTGTTTATTAACAAGGACCCAATCTGCTGCAATAACAGCCATGTGGTATTTCTTGTCCAAGTTTGTGCTCATAATTCCCTAAGATACCGATCTCTGGGATGAATGCCTCAACAAACAGTTATAATCCAAGACATTTACAAGTTGTCGAGACCTACGTCCAGTAATTTCAGCATAAGGATTACATCTGCATCTTTGATCAGTGCTTTAAGTGCTAGAACTGAAGTGCCTTCTATACACAAATTAAATAAAATGTTAAAAAACATGTGCAACTGATAAAGGTTATCGATGTATGGCTAAAAAAAATTATGTAGACCTTTACCACAATCAATTTTCAGTAAATCTGCACCTTTTTACATGCCAAATGTCAATGACTGGCTATGGGGAGGAGTTTGCAATATGAGGCGAAAATGGTGTCAAGATTGTACCAGTCTGATGCTGGACATCATGTAACAGTAATAACTAAGTTAAGACATTCCTTTGAGAATGACAAAGGCATTACTTGGTAAATTGAGACAACGGCACTATCAAATGAATGAGCCCTAAAGTAGATGAAACACCAGTCTCTGAGAACTTCTTTTAGCCTTTGCAGATTGTGAAGTCTTTTTGGCATTTTACCATCCAGTTTAAAGTTAGGATGGGCCGCAATGTGGTCTTTATCTGCTGACAACATCTATGTTATGCCAAACCACCCTAATTTCCATTATGGTGATTTGCATAAATTACCCATAAATATGATCATGTGCATTGGGGAGGTACAGCATGTGTTGATATGTGCTGCTTCTAAAATGGTAGACAGGTAGAGACCATTCAAAGAAGGGATGCAGGGGCTGCACCAAATGTCCTGTGAAGAGAGGCTGAGGGATCTAAACATGTACGCCCTGCCATTACTGCCCAGCATTTTCATGCGACACTTGCCTCAGTTCTTTGTATTGAGGTTATGTATATGTAGGAGGTATGAACAGATGAAAATGTTAGTTCATCTAGTTTGTTCCTCCACTTCACGGCAGACTGTAATGCCAGCTACCCAGGGATTTTGTACTGCTTAATGGCCAAAACATCTCTGATGCCCCTCCTCCAAGTGTCATTCCAATACAAGGTCATGCCTTCCACTTTGAAAGTGACCCTTTTTTTTTTTTTACCCCAAAAGATCTAGTAGTGTACTGACTTCTCTTCATACAGGAAAATAAATGGATTCAATTATTTTACTGGCAAATGCATTGTTCATCATAAACACAGACTCATTTGTTTGAAACTTCTTCCTTTGTCAATCCAGTAACTGTTTATTAACATATAGAAATTAAATGAAATATATCTTTCTTTTTAACTCTTCTAAATGATCTTTAAATCTTCCAAATTGTTTGTCTTGTAGTCTTCATCGTAGCTTTCAACCCTCTGCCAGGAAAAAAAAGAAAATAAAAACCAGAGAGTAGTGTGTTTGGAGACCAATGAACATCTGCTAGCTGCAATTAAGGAGTACCTAACTGAAACTTCATGTCTGACATTATGCTATGCTTTAACTCCTAAGTGTCTAGAAATACAGTGATGCATCTTGGACCACTAATTCAGTAAGTACTAGAGACAAGAACCTGATGTTCTGGCCTTCACTGAATAGCTCTAGTTCAATATTTTTGTTTTCTATGTGCGTGTCAGGTCTACCCAACAGGGGTACATTTTTTGCTAGTGTGCCCACCTGGTAAACAAAAACTAAATAAATTATACAGCACACCCTTGTTCCTCCTAAGTGAGGGAGAACTCCCATCTTAGACAATACCAGCAGAGGCTCTGACCATCTGGAACCACAACTCCTAAAACTTGCAGCTCCTTTTATAGCTTCCCCACTGGCAAGCTTTTTCACCCTCTCCCTATGTCACAGCTCTATCCCAGACATTTGAAAGATAGCTAGGGTCACACCAGTCTTTAAAAAAGGTGATCCCTATACAGATCCACAGGAACATTTAGCAGTAGTAACGGGACAATATCTGGGGAAGGATCTGACTCTGGCTAGCATGTATCTTCCACCCAGGGGTGTAGCCAGAAATTTATGTTTTGTACACAGTCTCCAACAGTTGCACCCACCCCAATTAAGAAATGTACACATCCTATCCAAATGGTACCCCCTTCCAAACAAGTCAGATTGTTGTCAGATGATTCTTCTAATCTCTAGAAAGGTTATACATGTATCTGTCTCCTAAACAACAGAAGTTTGAACAGAGACAATCTTCAGTGGTCTAAAGAAACCCAAATACTACAGATTAGAATGAAAATGTTAACAGAAAGGTATATGGTTTTTGGCAGGCACTCAACAAAACTGTACGCAAATGTGTACAGTGAGTATGCCTGCCTACACCCTTGCTTCCACCAGGAACACACAATGCTACAGTTAATCAACTCCTCAGTAAGATACAACAGTACCAGAAGGGTATCCTCTTCATAGGAGGAGATTACAACATGACTTTCGATAGCCTAAATACAACAAACATTACACACCACAAACAATCCAGCAGCACAAAATGATGTAAATTTCTATGCAAGCAATATGGCTGGATAGACACGTGGAGATCACTGCACCCTAACAGTAGGGAATATATACATTATTCTTCCCCACACAAAATCTATACACACATAGATTATATCCACATGTCCACAGAACACATGCATCTACTGTCAAAGTGCAAGCTTATGCCCGCATGCCTTTCTGACCATGCCCCAGTTTTTCTGACCCTAAGCTGGAACATAATGAGGGCCAGTACTTTATGGCGTACATCCAGGTCATAGACTGCTATTTTAGTATCACGTTCGGCAAGCAGGGCGCGCAGCTCACAGAGACAAGTGCATTGGCGCGTGTTCAGTGGTATCCACGGGCGATGTTAATTGCTGCACAAGCAACAGTAGCTTTCAAAAACTTCACCTGAATGAAGGCAAACTAAAGGGGCATTTTCCGTAAATTTCAACTTGTTATTAAACACTAGAAATAGTTTAGATACTACACAATATCTTTGTCCTTGGTCGAAATAAATATGAATAACTATGTACAATGTACGGTATGTCACCTGTTTAGCGCTGATGGGAAAGATATACTTTTAAAATTTGTTTGTTATAAATGTGAGGAAAACAAATCCTTTAAGGAAGCTGTGTCATTATTCAATAGCAGGCTTCCTGAATTAGAAGCCAGTCAGGTTCAGATGCAGAAAAGATTTGTTGCCCTAACGTGTCCTATCACTGATATAATTTCTTGTATATCTCAAGATAATACAATCCCTACTTTAAACCCGAATCCAACTGTAAATATGGATAGTCTCCTTTCCAATGAGTATCTCCTTGGAGGTTCTAGAAAACGCCCACGAGATTATATTTTTAATAGTTCTGATGAATAATGGTTTGGAGTACAGAGTAATAGGGTTCTTAAAAAGGGCTGAAAGGCCACTAACTTCACATTACCACTTAGTAACAGTTTTTCACCTCTCTATATTGCGGATGAACAGACTGTAGAAATAGTACCTACCCAGGAAACACTTCAGGGTGTATCTGTATGTGTTCCATTAAGCAACAGCATCAGGTCAAGTCATACACCAAGCATTACAGTAAATCAATGCCCATTACCATCTAATATTCCTATGATTCCATCTGTAGTGGCATCAACTGAACGACCTATAAATGAAAATATTGACATTTCACCTATGGATATTCCAACACATTATGTTGAAAGAAAAAAAAAAACAAGTTTTTGTGTTAGGTGATGCTATGGTAAAGAATTTAGATAGGGCTATTTGTGATGAGGATAAAACAAATTGCACATGTTCTTCATTTAGAGGTGCCAGGAGCTCACATATTACCAGTATGGTACCCAATATTCTAGCTAATCAGGATCATAGCCCTCTTGTGATCATACATGCTGGTACTAATGATTTCATAAAAGTGGATTTGCTTGATATAAAAAAAGACATGGTTGCTCTTTCAAATATTCTTGTTGACATTGGATGTGAAGTTGCCTTTTCTGAAGTCCTACCTGTTTCTAGAGCCTCAACTGAATTTAATAATACAATACATATGTTTAATAACTGGTTACGTGGGTGCTGTCTCCATCAAAATCATGGTTGTATTACTCATTGGGAAGAGTTCATCAATAGACCTAATATGTATTCTAGAGATGGTTTGCATCTCAGTCAAAGAGGTAATTCATTATTGAGGAAGCAGATAGTAACTTACATTAATAGTAATTTAAACTGATTGATTTGGGAGAGCATGCTTTCTCTCCCAAAAATAAATTTACTACCAAAAGGGATTTTGACACTAAAAACTTAAATTGTCTTTACTTTAATGCTAGAAGTTTGGCTAATAAAATGGACAAATTAAAAATTATGGTGATAACAGATAATGTGGACATAGTATTCATCACTGAGACATGGGGAGATGATAAATCCTGCTGGGAATTCTCTCTGCCCCGTTATACACTGTTTAATTATAATAGACAGATTAGAAAGGGAGGAGGTGTTGCCATTTACATAAAGAATCAGATTCAGATAATGGACATATCGGATCAAATTAAAAATATTAATTATACAACTGAATCTTTATGGCTTAAAATTATAACAAATATTGCCCAAAATATTATAATAGGAGTATGTTACCATCCACCTAATACATTAATTGATTATATGGACTTAATTAATAACGAAATTTCTACTGCTTGTATCATGGGGATATTATATTAACAGGCAATTTTAATTTTAGTGATCTTGATTGGAATGGTATGACAGCTTTAACAAATTCCAGTAAAAAATGAATTGATATCTGTTAACAATGTAATCTAAATCAGGGAGTAACGCAACCTACTGGGGCAAAAATCTCCTTGATCTGGTTCTTTATAGTAGTACACTTTTAGTATCTGACACTACTATCCTCCTACCAATTGGTAACAGTGAACACTGTTCAATCACTTTCAATATTTGTCTTTACTGTAATTAAATCTCATAATTATACAAAAATCTCTCTATGATAAAACAGACATAGGTAGTATTAAAGATGATCTGAGCAATATTGATTGGGATTCCATCATGAGAGATGAGGGTATTGAAGAATATAACATTTTCATAAAAAAATTGCATGATTTAAGAGATAACTTCGTACCATTCAGAAATAAGGACAAGGTTTTTCAAAAAAAACCTAAATGCATGACTAAAGATCTAGCCAAATTAATTAAAAGGAAAAAAAGATGTTATGATATGTATTTAAAAAATAAGACTACTAGAAATTGGAATTCTTACCTGCATATTCAGAAAAAAATGTACACAAAGTATAAGGAAATCTAAAAAGGAATGGGAATATAAACTTGCAACTAGTGCCTCAAAAGATAATTGCAAGTCATTTTTTGCAAATATAAATTCCTTAAAAAAGCCATCTTGTGCAGTAGGACCGTTAAAAACAGAAGATACTTTAGTTCATGACCCCTTAAAAATGGCCAATCTATTAAATGATTCTTATTGTAGTATTTATCAAACACATCGGATAGAAAATACAACAAAGGAGTCAAAAGGTAGTTGTATAATTATTTCTATTTTGGATGTCCATACTAAACTTGTTATGCAAAAGGGTAAAACTAGTGTATCCCCAGAGGGCATTCCAGATCATTTTCTATATTTATTAGCTGATGTATTATCACTTCCATTACAACTATTATATGAACATTGTTTGAATACAAACTTACTATGTGCCCGATTTGTGGAAAAAAGCATATGTAATACCAATATATATAAAAAAAAGGTCCTATAAACCTTTGTGACAACTATAGACCCATCAGTCTTACGTCGTCAATTTGTAAAATAATAGAAAGTCTAATTAAAGAAATGCTCACTTTTATCTTGTAAAATATTGATTCTGAACAACATGAATTTAAATCAGGTAGAGGATGTTTGACCAACTTGATGTGCTTTTATGAGGATGTCAGTTTTAAACAGGACTGTAGGATTTCTCACGATGTAGTATATTTGGATTTCAGTAAAGCATTTGATTTGCTCCCTCACTGGGCTTTAATAACAAAATTATATCAAATGAACATCAATCCACCGTTGGTTTGTTGGATAGCTAACTGGTTGAATAAGCATTCACAACAAGTCCTAATAAATGGCCAACTATCACACCCAGGATCAATTACTAGTGGAGTTCCTCAAGGCTCTGTTTTGGGTCCATGTTTGTTTCATTTATTTGTGATGGACATTTCTAAGACTTGTATCTCTAATGTCATTAAATATGCAGATGATATTAAGATTGGAGGACCGTGTGAAAACAGTGAACAAATCTATATAATACAAAAGGATAATATTTCTTTATGGGCCTCAAAATGGGGAATGGAATTAAATCTTGCAAAATGCAAGACTTTACATTTTGGGGCCAACAACCCTAAACATGTTTATATATTGGATAATAAATTACTACAGGATTGAAAAAATGAAAAAGACCTAGGGGTCATTATAACTAACAAATTCCTCCCTGACCTTCAAATTAATGAAGTAATACATAAAGAAATAGTGTTATTTGGGCAATCAAATGGAATATTAAATCCAGGGGAAAAGAAGTACTTATGCAACTTCATAGGGCATATGTTCTTCCACATCTAGACTTCTTGTCACAATTCTGGTGCTCCTATAAAAAACAAGATATTGTTAAAATTTAGAAAATTCAAAGCAGATGTACTAAAATGATGAAAGGTTTTAAAGATATGCCATATGAAGACAGATTATAATCTCTTAATCTAATGTCAATATTTATTAGAAGATTGAGAGGGGATCTCTTATTAATGTACATTATTAAAGGGGCACTGTCAGCTTGGCCCCTCGTTTTATGTTCAATTCCCATCTGACATTCTGAAGGCACACAAGTGTAAGAAGGGGACTGTAGAATGCATCCAAATAAAACAAAACGTAAGCAGTTTACCAATTTTCATCATTTGCAGACTATTTACATTACTGGCGTCCGACTGCTTAAATCTCCATGCCCCGAGCGTTCCGCACCGAGCAGCGCAACTGCTAGGAGCGCTGTCCCGACCAACAGATTTTAACATCGGCATGCCAAAAAACAGTTACTCCATTAGAGAAGGGTATTCTAAGTCATTTAATGTGTTTGCAAATAAAAACCGAGGACTCGTTCCAACGCAAAATACTTTTAAAAGCTGGTGCCCAAATCCCGTGCATGTACAGTAGTGGCACTTTCTCACGCATGCGCAGGATCTTTTTCCAAGCTGCTACTGTGCATGTGCGGGATTTGGGCACCAGCTTTTAAAAAGTATTTTGCGCCGGAACAAGTCCTCGGTTTTTATTTGCAAACACATTAAACAACTTAGAATACCCTTCTCAAACTGTTTTTTGGCATGCCGATGTTAAAATCTGCTGGTCGGGACAGCGCTCCCAGTAGATGCGCGTTCTTGGTGCGGAACGGCTTCCGGGGGCATGGAGATTTACAGTCGGGATGCCAGTAATGTAAATAGTCTGCAAATGATGAAAATTGGTAAGCTGCTTATGTTTTGTTTTATTTGGATACATTCTACAGTCACCTTCTTACACTTGTGTGCCTTCAGAATGTCAGATGGGAATTGAACATAAAATGAGGGGCAAAGCTGACAGTGCCCCTTTAATGGCCCTATTTTATTGGAAAACCTTGGGTTTACTTTTAAAGAAGATAACCATAACCTTAGAGGACACCCTTTAATGATTCAACAAAGACGATATAAATATTTACCAAGGAAATATTTTTTTACTTTACATATTGTTAAGATCTGGAATGCTCTTGCAATTGATGTTATTATTACTAGCTCTAAAAAGACTTTTAAAAATCAGCTGGATAAATGTATTATGTTACATCCAACTTTGAAATTATTATTAGCAAATAGGAGCAATTATGAGCCTCACCGTTCCCTAGATCCTAACAAAATCTTAGTATGAATCTTAGTATGGCATTTCAACAATTCTCTCCTAAACTCTGAAGAATTTCGGGAACTAATCCAGATAAAATAGACACTATTATCAATGAAAACACAGGACCAGATATCACACCAATTATACTTTGGGATACAGTTACCATAAGACTGTCCTAAGTGGAGAAATTATTAGCCATTCTTCCAGACTAAAAAAAAGAATGTGAAGAAAACTTAAACAAAATACAGAAACAGTTTGCAGAAGTCCAAAAACAACATATGCAAGGTAATATGGAAGTAGAACCCCTCCTCAGCTCCACTAAACAAAGAATACATGAAATATTAAATAACAAAACAGAAATGGCCCTAAGATTCTTAAGGCAAAAATACTACGAGGGAGAAGCCAGAGCCACTAAAGTCCTGGCATACCGTATTAGGAAAAAAATACTAGAAACCACGGTTACCCGAATTAAGGATCCCAATACAAACTCTACCCACACAGACCAACAAAAAATCCTAAATATATACCAGTCATATTATAAAAAACTGTATTCCCCAGAAGGCCCAACAGAACCAGACAAAACAAATGCCTTCCTAGAAAAAAATGCAACTTCCATCCCTTACACAGGTACAGATGCAACAATTAGAGGCCCCTATATCTGCGGTGGAAATACTGGAAACAATAACAAATCTTAAAAATAACAAAAGTCCAGGACCTGATGGATATACAGGAGAGTTTTATAAAGCATTTACAGACAAATTGGGACCATCCTTCGCTACGGTCAGTGACTGGGTCCTGGAGGGAGAGGCAGTACCCCCAACCTGGCAGTTGGCTACCATTTCTGCTATACTAAAGCCAAACAAGGAGAAAACACAATGTCCCTCATACAGACTGATATCGGTATTAAATATCGATTACAAAATATAAACGTCCATATTAGCCCAGAGACTAGATCAAATACTACCTTCCTTGATACAAAAATAACAGACTGGGTTTGTCAGGGAGAGACAGACACAGGACAATATTAAAAGGACATTACATATTTTACAACATGTATCCAAAGAAAATACACCATTCCTACTCCTGAGCTTAGATGCCAAGAAAGCTTTCGACAGGGTGGCATGGGATTTTCTCTACGCTACCCTGGAGAAAATGATATTTCCAGAAACCTTTATAACCACCCTAAAGAGATTATATACCACACCACAGACCTATGTTAAAATCAATAGCCAAATCTCCTCCAGATTCATGCAGTGCAGTGGGACTAGACAGGGCTGCCCCCTGTGCCCCCCTGCTGTTTGCACTTTACTTGGAGCCACTAGCTCAGGCACTAAGGCTACACCAGCAAATATCTGGAGTTCAAATAGGAGGATACCACCAAAAATTTGCCCTATACACAGATGAACTGTTGATATATTTGACTTCCCCAGATGCGTCTCTCCCACACCTCTGGAAGTTATTACAAGAGTTTGGGGAATGTGCAGGGTACCAGGTAAACAAAACAAAAACAGAGGTCCTCCAGTTCAACTATGCACCTTCACCTCAAACGGAAAGGAGCTTTCAATTCAAATGGGGACTACAGTCGCTGAGATATTTGGCCATTAAGCTCTCGCTAAAATTAGATACCCTGAGCAATATAAACTATACCCCAATAACACAAACTATCCAAGAAGATTTCTGAAGGTGGCAAGCCATTAACCTTTCACTGATGTAGAGAGTGGACTGTACCAGGATGAATGTCTTGCCCCGAATCCTTTATCTAGCACAAACTCTCTCAGTCCACCCTTCAAAAATTCAGTTCAGAAAATGGGATAGATGCATCTCACAATTCATAAGGGGTGGATCCCGCCCACGGATTAGATATGCCACACTACAGCTCCCCAAAACACAGGGAGGGCTAGCACTACCACATTTAGAGAGATATTACCAGGCAGCACAGGTTTGAACGGTGCTGTACTGGTCTGGATGGCACTGAATTATATGGCACTGTGGAAAGACCTAGAGATAATCAAAGACCAATCACTAAAACAAACCCTAACTAATGAGGGACCACCTATAAGAGAGACCACAGATAACCCCTTTATAACAAATACATGGCAGCAAGGGATAAAACTGCTGACACACCCTGCCTTACAGCCCTATAGGTATTTAATAACACCATTGGCCCATAATAGACATTTCACTCCAGCCAGACTGGACCATACAGTGGGACAGAGTGGGATTATTTTTTACCCAACCAGTTTAAGCAGGGAAAAGATTTTATAGATGTCACTACATTAGCAGTGTACTGGAACTCTCTGCCTCCTGCCATCCACCAGTCTCCATCACATGCTACTTTCAAAAAAGACCTCCATAAATTCTTATCCCTCTCTGATGTTTGCCATGTTTTAAACCACCTTAATTTTGACTCCCCTAGCTCTTTCCTCTTTTTCTCTCTGCTAAATCTACTTTTGTTTCTCACCTATGCTTCTATCCACCCTCTCCTGCTTACTACTCTAGCCAAGGGTTGCCTCCTTGGCCAGGGTACTGACTTAAGTGCAGTCCTGCACTCTGAGCTATCCTTATTCTTCCCACTAATACCTAGGCATCTTAATGTGCCATGTACTTACTGTATATCTTGGTGGCAACTGATCCTTCTCCTTTAGGAGGCCACACTTTATAATACTGTTAGTTACTTATTTTAGTTTTATGTTAGCTGTTTACTAGTATTCTTAGAACCATATTATGTGCTACTTTTATTCTTTCATGTTAATGACTTGTTGTGTCCTTCTTTGAAATGGTTATTCAAACACGTGTACTCTCTCAAAAAGGTTGTTTTTAAATTGCTTCTTGTATAATTCCAGTGGTCACTCACTATGTTGAAAATTCCTTGTTCTTGTATATGCCATACATCTATGTAACTGTTTTACCTGTCTCATTTGTCCTGTTACTGTCATTGTTGTTATGCAGTATTTTGTATTCTTGTGGGTCATGCCTGAAAATAGTCATTTTTTGGCTAGCGCACCCACCTGGTAAACAAAAACCAAATACATTATACAGCACACCCTTGTTCCTCCTAAATGAGAGAGAATTTCCCAGTACGATATTCATACCTCTCAAAAGTTTTCATAGTTAAAGGAGTACCACGGTCAAAATTTGCAAAAACATATGATGTGCAGAGTGTTTTGATCTGTGTGTGTAGTCCTGGTATGTCTTTCCCTTTGTTTGCTATTAAGAGTTTTTTTCTAAATTAGCCTGTTAGTTATATGGCAGTTTTATGGCCCTTGGGAACCTCCATCTTAGCAAGGTTTGTTGCTTTTTCTTACAGTGCCTCCTATCCCATGTGACAGTGATACAATCAGGACCACTGATTTAGCAGGTACTAGAGATAGAAGCCTGACATTCTGGCCTCCAGCAAACAGCTCTAATTCAGTATTTTTGTTTTCTCTGTGTGTGTCAGATTTAGCTAGCAGAAGTAAATGGTTTGCTTTTAAAACCTTTCATTTCATCAAACTATACACATCCCTAAAAAAGCACACAAGTCACCCCAGATCATCAAGGCTATAATTAGTAAAGACTCTGTCTTCTTACAGAATAACCACTCAATTAGCCCTCAGGTATTTGCTAAACTGTATATGTCGCCATTAGAAACATAGAAGATGATGGCAGAAGTGGACCTGTGGTCCATCGAGTCTGCCCAAGTGAGGTATCCCAGGATCTATTGTGCACTAGTGTTCTGTCCTCCTAGACACCCAGCTCACTGGTGCTCACTGGCTAAGGAAAGTTACTTTATATTACCACTCTGCTGTTCTAAAATTGACTCTAAACCAGTGCTTGCTGAATGCATGGTTCTAGAGACATCACTGTCACATGGGACAGCAGGCACTGTAGGGACAAGAACTGCAATGACCCATCTAAGATGGCGATACCCAGGGGTCATAAAACTAGCAGGCTAATTTAGAAAAAAAACTCCTAATAGCAGACAAAGTGAAGGACATACTAGGCATACACACATAAATCAAAACAGTTGTAGCTGAGGCTTACAGGCTTCAGGGAGGTGAGCCAGATGTCGGTGTGACGCTCTGCCACCTGCTTATTATTATATTTATAAATTGTGATACACATATATGGTATCTGAATGTCTGCTTAGGAAAGAAAACAGCCTAACAGTGTAATAAGTGACCTTTGACCCCAGAGGTGTTAGTGTAACTGAAGCAGCAGGCTGTTAGAAAGCTGGCCAGTGGGGAAACTAATTAAAGGTTTCCTGTTCTGTCTTAACACATTAGGCTTCCTGCCAAATGCCAGGTGATGACATCGTAAAATAGCCCTTTTGAATCTAAAACTATTATGAATTTTATGATCCTGAAGGAACAGACAACTTTTTAACAGAATCTTGTTAAGTCATAAAACTGATATCATTCTTGCAAAACAGGAAACCAGCAGAGAGACATCAAAGGAAATGCTTTTGATGAAAGACTGCCATGTTTTAAAAAATTGCTAACTGCTGATTTCTACATCCTTTTGGATGTTTGTATTGGGAATCTGGGTTTGTGGCAGGATCTAACAGCGACACGTATGCTGTGACATCACCAGGAGGTGGAGAAAACTGACTTTTGAATATTGCCTACATCTGAGAAGTTAGGGCAGATGCTCTCTCTAAATATAAAAGACACACAGTCTCTGGACTGATAACTAGGCACTTCAGAAAGATATAATTCAGCTGGAACTTTTAAGTATTTTGCAGGCGTTTAGTTTGTTCTGTAATTTCCCAATTATTTTCTTGACTGTAAGTACTGATGTACATGTTCTGTGTTTGGTAGTTTATCTATCTTAAATTTTTAGTAAACAATATTTTCCTTGAAATTCTGCCTGTGCATTCTCAGTTTCTTTTGCATGTGAATGCTAGAAAAGTGTTAATAATTCGGACAACTGTTAAGTGCTCAAGACAAGGGTGTGTTACTTATTTGTTAAAGGTAAGAATATACCTAGGTCTCATATTGAGTCATAAGGGTACACTTTGGGAACCTGGCTGGGTGCCACTGGGTGAAGGATTATATTGCATTTCCCCCAAAGAGAACATATATTTGAGCCTAGCTGGGTGCGCTAGCATAAGGTTCACATTTGACCCCCAGGATTCTAGGCTGGTAGGTGATTCGGACCCAAAACAGACAGAAGGGTTACCCTGTTTGTCTCTTGTTCACACTATTGCACTTCAAGGTTGGCACTGTGGGAGCAGAGGGCCTGACCTGCGGAGCGCGTTTGTGACAGTTGGCACTTATGAACCGTATGTCACTGCACACCACACCTCTTGACAACTAAGGGGAAAAAAACATCTGAGGCATGGAGGACGTCCAACCTCCTCCTCCTCCCCATACAGCTGGCCAAGGCACTCTGCCACCGGATCACCACATGGCACAGTTTAGGGCAGGGGTGTCCAACCTTTTTGGGTGTGGGAGCAACATTTTAATTTCCGAGCCAAGGCAAAAGCAAGAACAACATGCGGCCCATGCCGGTCCACACATGCACCACACACGATGTCCCATAATTAACATAATTACACATACTTGCACATATTTGCAATGGTTACAGTTACAATAATGACACAAGTATACAATATTTATTTATTAATCAGATTTTATTAAGTATTCTTTAAACTCAATTTTAATTGTAAAATCTTTATTCCTCAGTTTGTATTCCTTTTTATTCATTTCTACTCTAGTGGGAGCTCTGGCATTGCATATTATCAGACAACTTTATGTACTCTGGTGTGTAGTGTGTCACAGCCATGCTGATAAACGGGGTAAAGTTCTCCCTTGAAAGAAGAGCAGCATAAGCCAGTCTAGCATTACATGTAATATAAAAAACATTTTACACTTCTCCATTAAACTTCAACATTAACTGTGATCAGCCCCCCTTCCCCACACCTCCACGTTTATTAATAGGCAGCAAAAATAATTGTGAAATGTGAAATGTTGTTGCACACAAAACCATTTTTTAATAGGCAGCAAAAATAAGTCAGCAATATAGCAACACAAAAATACAACTCGCTTCTTAATTCGGCATTGGGACATTGTTGAATGCAGCTTTTCACCTCTGTTCCTGGTCATCTCGGGGAAAGGTAAAAAAATATTCATTTAACAATCGAACCACTACTTACAAACCCCAGCCTTTATCTGTCTTTTACCCTGACACAGTGAGACTGCACATCGGACCGCAACTGCCAGTCAGTAATCATCTGTGAGTTGTGGTCCATTGTTCTGAAGGGCTGTTTGTGATTTACACTCTGATCATTACTCCTGCTAATTACAGGCATTAACACCTCTAGAGCAGTCAGGGATTCATGGAGACAAGAGAAACAGGTGAAATGAAGTGGCAAAATTCTGTGGAGAAATTACCTGTGAGCACAAAACGGCAAAGTTAAAGGGACAAGCACAAATAAGGCACAAAAGCAGTATTTTTTTCTTGAGCCTTCGCGAGCAACATAAAATGGCATGGCGAGCCACTTGTTGCTCGCGAGCCACGTGTTGGACAGCCTTGGTTTAGGGAATAGTGGAGGGGCAATCCAGGGTGCACTCTAGGGAAGGCAGTAGGTAAATCCTGGGGGATGGGGTGAGGTGACGGGGACGGTAGACCGACAGAGTTAGCTGTCAGAGGGAAAAAAAAAAGCGAGAATAAAAACACTCTGTACAACAGGTTTTTGCAAATTCTGACTGTAGCAGTCCATTGATGTTTTTGTAATTTATCAATAGAATAATAGATAAGTGTATATTACAAGGCAGTAATTACTGCCTTGTAAAATACTTATATTTCTGTTATTTTTTGTAATATATGGATCCACTGTTAATACTACAGTTGGAGATGACCTTTGAACTGTAGTATTATCAGCAAAAATGGTAGTATTATCACTTTTCAGGATAGTATTATTGAGAGTAGTGATGAATTATTGGGAAATGTTTGTATAACTTAGTATAGCATTATTGAGGCTTATCCATATATTACAGTACAACATCAAAAAGCTGCTCAAGGTGCAACATAGAGTTGGTGCAAATCTGTAATGTATTTTGTAAGTGGCTGGGGGATAATTGTGTGGTTTTATAAAAAAAATGTTATGTTCTCCAGGCGGAGAATGGAATGTGATGTATCTCCTCTATATGGTAAACTATTAAAATCGGAATAAAAGTTTAAAAAATACATTTTTAGCACTTGGAAGCTAGTTATGGTTCAACATGTCTCTCCTGATTACCAGTTTCTAAACAAATATTTTATCAAATGTTTACCAATAAAAAAATGGAACACAGAGGTAGATTCAGTGGCTGCCATTTTTTTAGTGGTTAAAGCACAGGGGTCACAACTTGCATGCTGTGTGACCTGAGGCAAATCATTTCAATCAATGTCAGTCAATCAAAGTTCTGAGGAGTGCTTGTTAATTTATCAAATAACTGAATATTTTGCAATTTTTTGAGTATCCAGCTGCACACCATCGGAAGGAGAACTACTTCAAGATCAAAATGAGGATAACAAAAACATCATCAGCCCACAGCTTCGAGGCTGGAAACCTATTTCTACATGCCGGGTACCAACGCAACTGTGAAGCATGGAGACCCGACAACACACAACGTACTGGATTTTTCACAAATCCTCCCTGTTCTAAATAAATTGCAAGCAACAGGAGACAAAACAAACAAAAGACTAGTCACTATGGAACAAAAGGTTACAGACCTCGATGGCAAGATTTTAGAGACCAAAACAGCCATTGCGGAGCTTACTAGCACTAAGGACCATCAAACGGAGGTCAGTACAGGCCTGATCCACAACGTAAGCTACCTTTGTACCAAGGTGGAAACACTTGAAAATGGCCTACGGCAACGCAATGTCCAGATTGTGGGCTTTCTCCCATAGTTTGTGGGATGCACAGAGCTGTTGGTTACCTTGGACAGACTAATCTTTGAGGATTTATATCTACTACCAAGGGACATAGGGGTCCAGGTGGTTTAGGCTTCACAATTCCAGTCTAACCCAGGTCTCGAGGAGGCTCTGGAGAGCAGCCACTAATGGCTATAGCAATGCTTTCTATGCCAGAAGCCAGAATGCCTCTGTTGCAGGCTGCACAGAGCAAAGGAGAGATTGTGTGGGAAGGTAGCAGACTGGGGTTCTTCCCCGACCTCTCCTCACAGACACAAGACCGCAAAAAGAAATTGTAAGTGGTAAAGAAATCCATACTAGCCAAGAGTGTAAGGGCTCAACCCCTGTTCCCAGCTCATCTCAAAATCTCCCATCTGCAGAAGTCACACATTTTAACCGATCCCGAAGCAACCGCCTGTTTTTCTGAAAAGTTGCTGGCTCAAATAGACGCTGCGGCTCCAACTGAGGAGGAGGATGAGGAACCAGAGTGAGCTGCTGATCTGAGCAGACTTTCTATCACTTCGGGGTTCAGTGTGTGGATTTATGGCCCTGATGTATTAAGGCCTATGGATGCTCCAGAGTTATTGATTTGAAGCAGACAGACTTAACAGTTTTTTATACGCTATGCATTTATTATATCGATATTTCTGCCTGCAAGTTCTATTTAAAAATGCAGATAGTTCTATTTACTGGTGTGCTGATGTGCACTGCTCAGTTCGTGAACTTTGTTAAATCCTTCTATCTATTCTTCCGCTTGCATGATCCCTTGTAGGATATGTGTATGTGCAGGGCTCCACATACAGTCTTAGAGAAAGGATTAGCCACGCCAGTAAGGGGCTGGAACAGGGCCTAAAGTGAACAGATATCATGTTTCAGCCCTTGGGGCCTGTAAAGGCAAACTTCTGCAGCATAAGTGAAGGACTAAGCCCCTGATAGGGTCTATGCATAATGCTACACTGCAAACTGGGGTAATTCATTTGTCCCTCTGGGGAGAAGAACTGCTTCCTAACATTACCCCTGAATTTTCCACCGCTGAAATTCAGAGCGTGTCCATGTGTCCTGTTGCAGGGCATCAAACAACTCTGTTTGATCCTGTCAATACCGTTGGGTATGTGGAAAACCAAGATCAGCTCCCCTCTCAGCCTTCTTTTCGCCAATACAAGCTGTAACAAAAAAAACAAAAAGGAAAAAAAAAATACAAACAAAGCATTAACATATTTTGAGCCACCAGCCTCTCCTTACAGTTTTGACCTGCCATAACTCTGATCATTTCGGCGGCCACGTTGCATCCTCTTGACCGTTTCAATGTGCCTTGAGGAGCCCAGAACTGCATGCTAGTAGACACCTAGGGCCTGATCATCACGCACTGTTTGTGGTGGCACAAAATCGGGGTGCACAGAGACACTTTCTGCACTGCCACCAATACCTGTCATGCATAAAGGGCTTACTTAGTTGCTTGGGGGGGAGTGGGGGGGGAGTCTGCCCTAAGTTGAAATGCTAATCAGGCCAATGTCACCATGTGAAAAAGGGGTCTGCACCAACTAATAAGCTGGCTTGAATCACCCAAAGTAGTTTTAGCCATTTCAACGGACCAGTCACATGGCCCTATACCAGGGCCTGAACCTACGGAACACAGTGCTTTCAACACAACCCCCACCACCACCACTACCCACCAACCCTCACCTTAAGGACCCTTGTGTGCCAAGTAAATTCAGATTCTTTTTCCTTTTGTGCTATGGACTTAGACAGTACCTGACAATCTCCACCGCTCATTCCTCGAGTTTTTATTTGTCTCTGGTATTCAGTGGATCCCCTTAAAATAGCACCAGTCCCAGCTGCCAGTGTTAACTGTTCTGGTCCCACGATGATCTCAAGTCAATCGCCCACCCCTCATAGGGTGGTCACTGTTTTATGACACCCCTATCAACTGCCTGCAATAGTACAGGCATGGAAATGTTCACACCTATATGACTACCACTGTGAGGGTGGTAACTTGCATCCCCCTTTTCCCACACTACCGTAGTGTTATTAATAACTACACAGGGAAAGTCTTGCAACCCGGATGTGCACAGCACAATGATGTGCAAGACAAGGGACTGGCGCTAAGTGGTCTGTGTGATCACTTAACGATAGTCTCTTGCAACTCTGTAAGAGGCCCCAACTCTTTAAGAACTCTTCATAGTTGTTCCATTCTACTACAAATTAATCAATCACTTGAAGGCACTCTTATGGTTATAAAAGTGAATTTCACTTCGAGAGTATCTCTTGCAGCAGGCCATCGCCGGTCGAACTCAGATGTCAGGTGCTAGGACCACACGGAAACCTTTCTAGCTAGCAGTATACCAGAGGGGCTGCCTACCTCCGATGTCAGCCTATCCTACATAAGGTGGGAGGCCTCCCAAGCCCTCCTCAGCTCTTTCCCGCCGAACAGCACACATCGGACCACAGAGTCTACTGCAGCTACAGTCAATCACCAGTTTTCCTGCGTTTTATAGCCGCGCTTTTTTTCTTTAATAAACATCAAAATGTTTTCGGAGTCTGCTCCTTCTTTTATGTCTTCTCAGCCTTCTTCAACTTCCAAATGCTCCACTAAGTGAGCCTGTGGCAAACAGATCTCAGATAAGGACGGCAATTCTGCTTGCCTCTTCTGTCTAGGCCCCGACCACGACATTCAGGCCTGCCAGAAGTTTAATCCAGCCATGAGAAGACAACACTAGAGGATCCTCACGAGCCACACCCAGATGGAACAACAGCTACAGGCCCGGAGCTCCTCCGCTTCCCCAGCCCAGTCATCAGGCTCTATCTCATCCAAATCGAAGGATAAGTCACCAGAGAAGCATAAACATTGGGACATTTGTCCCACTTGCTGCACAAGGCTCCTCCATCGGCCACTTCGAGGTCTTCCTCCCAGGGGGGAGGGAATCAACCTCCAGGGTCCAGCATGCCCTTTCTCCCTTAAGGCTGCCGGTGGCCCCACTGCCTGGATCTCTGTGACCGATGGCAGCTCCTCAGGGCAGGGTACATCTATTCCTGCCCCACAGCCCCTACTCTTCCAGCCCTCGTTTTCAGCGGGTTCTTCCGCAGGAGGCTTGACTGGAGCTCCTCCAGTCAACACAGGTGCTGCTGGCACCAGTTCTTGCCCTGCTGCCCCATCACCTGGGCCCCCGATGCCTCGGTCTCAGGGACCTCCATAGGGCCTACCACTCAGTCACAGGGGCAGGCATCGCTGGGTACTGGTGCCTCCACAAGTCCAGCTTCCCCCCAGCCATCACTGGCACAGTCCTCTTCTCTGGCACTGGTCTCTTCTTACCAGACATCTGTGCATTCTGCCCGGTGTCTCCCTGGCTGATGCCTGCTGAGCTGGCTCCTGTACTCCTGAAAGCTTCACCCAGGACAGTGCACGGCAATGTGGGCAAAATCGTTTAGGGTGCCAGAATTATATCACCTGGAATTATTGTGGATGGCATTCCAGCACCCTAAACTGACAGCACCACTAGTCCGTCCCGACAAAAATGCTGTGAAATGGGCAAAGTTGTGGGACGCCCAAAAGGGCATGAGTGCGGGACATTCTAAAATCTAGATCACTCCTATCACTCATGTCCTTGCTGCAGCACTCACATTATGGCACCCTAACTACGGGATACCTTCCCACAATCCACGGGTTTGGCGCCGGCCCCAGCCTGATGCTGGCAGGACCTTTGCCCGTTCTCCATGCGCAAGGGGTACCCATGCCTGGCCTCCTGCCACCGCAGCCTGGGGGACCGATGCCTGTGCCTCTACCCATGTCTGCCAGACCACAGCCTGGGTATCCCATTCCAACGCCCAGGGGTCTGGCGCCAGCCTACCCATATCCTGCACCAGTCAGATCCCAGCCACTTTACAACTACCCAATGCCTGGGGGTCTGGCTCTCGCACCCGTGGATTACCATGGCCTGATCTTGGCACTTGGGGAATTTATGCAGTCACAAGCCCCTCATCCAGGCCTGCCCCAGCCTTCACACCCCCAGGGGCCTCCTAGGGGCACTGCTTCTCCGGCTCCTGCTCGCCCACCACACAGCACTCCTCCTATACATATGGATGCTGGTTTCTCTGTTTGCCTGGCTGATCCTAACTGTGGTGATAGTGAGGCTGAGGACTCTGCCTTGGATGATGAAGCTAGTTGTGAGTCCTCCTTGCTGGAAGAAGTCTCCTCAGGGGATGAAGATGAATCCACTAATGTCCCCAAGTCTCTACAGAATGACCCCACCTTTATGTATATAATGAGACACATATCCAGTCTATGATGGGGTGGGAGACTGAGGAGCAGGACCTGAGCATCGGTGCCTGGCCATTTACCTTTACGAACATAATGCTTCCCCTCTGGTGGTCCCCCCAATGGCTGAATCATATGATGATGTTGTTACTAGGGCCACATGGCTTCACCCTTACATTATCTCTGTTGTACCTATAAAGGCACACAGACTTTACCATCCTCCAGCTGGTTTAAGTCCTTTTTATGAGAGCTTCCCAAGGCTGACTTGGTGGTCATCAACACGTCACATGACCCCACCAAGTGTTCGAAGCACCTTGGTGCCCTCCCTCCAGACAGGGAATCCAGGCAGCTGGACCAGGTGGGCAAGCGTGCCTTTGTTGCAGCCACCCTTGCCATCAGGGCCCTAAACTATCTGGCTCACAGGGTGCAGTACCAGGATTTGCCATGGGACTAGGCTAGGGAGGCAGTCATGGTGATGCCAGACGACCCCTCCAAACAGCAGACTCTTCAGGCCCTGAAGACAGGGTCCAATGTTGGTACTCGTCCTATGGGCAGCGTACAATGCAGTGGACACCTCTGGATGGGTGGCGGTGGCAGGCATTGATCTGTGGCGCCACACCTGGCTCAGGGTCTTGGGCTTCACCCTTGATGTTCAGTCCAGTATTCTGGATGCACCCTTCTGTGGGTCCAAGCTGTTTGGGGGCAACGTCCAGGACATTATCTCTGAGCTCCAAAATTTGGGGAGAGCCCTAAAGTTGGTCTACTCTAAGTACCACACCCAGCCGAAATCGGTTCACATGGCCCCTTTTCATCACTCCTCCAAGAGGCAGTCAAGAGCCCCTCCAAAGGCCCAGGGCAAGTGTAAGCCAGGGGCAGCCCTACCTGTGCCTTCCCCCACCCCTTCCCCAGGCTACAAGAGGTGCCTCCGCAGCCCACTCAGAAGCTGCTCCCACCTCCTGACTCCTTGCCAACCCCCCCAAAGGGCTTCAGGAGATGGTGGTAGGAGATCGCTTCTCCCTCCACCTACACCAGTGGAGGGCCAATATTACAGGCAACTGGGTACTTCAGCTCATAGAGCATGGGCACACTCTAGAGTTTCTGGAATGGCCCCCCGCAAATCCACCAAGGGCATCCACATGTCCACCAGGCTATGTACCTCTCATATGAGCAAAAATTCAAGCCCTGCTGCAAAAGAAGGCCATAGAGCCTGTCCCCATTCTGTTCCCAAGAAAACAGTGGATCTCCACCCCATCCTGGACCTGAGCAATCTCAACTTGTACTTAGAGTACAAAGGTTTCAGGATGGTCACTCTGTAGAGTTTACTGCCTCTGCTCCACCAGAGGGACAGGCTATGTTCTTTGGATATGCAGGATGAGTATCTGCACATCAACGTTTTTATGGCCCACAGGCGTTTCCTCCATTTCCAATTCATGGGAGAGCACTACCAGTTTTGGGCCCTGCCTTTTAGCCTTTCCTCGTCCCCCAAGGTGTTTACCAAGTGCCTGGCAGTGGTGGCTACAGCCTTGATGAGACAGGGTTTTTATGTTTTCCCTACCTGGACTGGCTCCTGGTGGCCCCGTCCAGGGACCATCTCTTGCAGACTTTGGAAGGTACTTGCAGTCTGTTCCAACCCCTGGGCATTACCATCAAATTGGCCAAGTCCTTCCTTACCCACTTCCAATGCCTCCTTTACATAGGGGCTGTCCTGGACATAACTCATGGCTCAGGCCATCTTCCTGCTTCACAGCCACCACGTTCAGACAAGGGACTTCCTCAGGCCCCTGGGGCTTTTGGCCGCAGTCATTGTGATGGTTCCCTCAACCTGGCTACTTATGAGGCTCACTCAGTGGACCCTTCAGGGGCAAGGAGACCAGTGGGTAGACCCCCTGGATCAGCCAGTGCTGGTGTCGGGCCCAGTCAAGAAGATGCTCCTATGGTGGCTGGAGCCCAGCAACCTGTTTCGGGGGATGGCTTTCACTGCCCTTCCCCCTCATCAGATTCTCACGACTGATGCTTTAGCCTCGGTTGGGGTGCCCACATGGGGTCTCACTAGACCCAGGGGACTTGGTCCAAGTTCAAGCAAGATCTCCACATCAATATTATGAAGATGCTGGCGGTCCTGTATGCCCTTCAGGCCTTCCAGACTCGGCTCTCCCTGGGTCCGCTGTTAATTCAGATGGACAATATGTGTGTTGTTCATTATATAAACAAGCAGGGGAGACCCATTCCTACCCCCTGTGCAGGGAAGCAATGAGGGTCTGGTATTGGACCATCGAGCACGGCCTACAACTCTCAGCCGTATCTGTTCCTAGCAGACACTCTAAGCCGCTCGGGGTCCAGGGCTCACGAGTGGAAACTTTTGACTTCAGTGGCAGAAGACCTGTTCAACAGATGGGGTTGACCCGAGTTGGACCTTTTTGCATCCCAACTCAATGCAAAACTGCTACATTTCTGCTCACTAGATCCCGGCCTGGAATTTTCTAATGAGACACATTGTCCCTCTCCTGGACAGGGAGGTTTCTGTATGCCTTCCCCCTCCTTTAACAGGTTCTAATCAAACTCCAGATGGAAGAGGCAACAATGATTCTCATTGCCCCCTTCTGGCCTCGCGAGACCTGGTTTCCCCTCCTGCAGCAACTGGCAATGAAACCTCCGCGCCCCCTGCCCCTGTGCAATGGATTGCTCTCCCAGGACCAGGGCACCCTAGTCCATTCGGACCTCAAGTCACTTTATCTCCATGCATGGAAGAAGTAACCATAGCCAGATTTGGGATTTCCCCTAGGGTGGCTGACATGTTGGTGGTGGCCAGAAGCTCTCCATCTGGGCCACCTACTCCATGAAATGGAAGTGCTTTGCTCTGTGGGCTGCTTTGCACCAGCTGGATCCCTTCACCTGCCCACTGGATCAAGTCCTGGAGTACCTCCTGTCCCTCTCGGACTTAAGATACTCTTCTATTAAGTACATCTTTCTACCATCTCTGCATACATGTACCACGAACCTGTGGACATGCGCCCAGTGGCACAGCTCAATGTGTCTTGCATTTTTCTGCGGTGAATTCTGCACTTGAAACCCCAATTCAGGATCCTGTCCTGCCTTGGGACTTTCATTTTTTGTTAGAAAAGTTTACGTTGTCTCCTTTTGAACCGTCCGCATCTTGTGAGCTACGCTTTCTGTTATGGAAAGGGTTGTTTTTGGTTGCCATTACTTCTGCTGGAAGGATTTCAGAGCTTCAGACCCTCATGTGTAAGGAGCCTTATTTAGTTTTCCACAAAGACAGGATGTCACTAGTGATGGGCACACTGGGTGGGCCACACGGTCCTTATCTGCAGTCAACTTCTATGTTTGCGTACCAATCCTAAGTTTCTTCCTAAGGTGGTGTTAGAGTTTACTTTAAATCAGTCGATCCACCTGCCTGTTTATTTCCCAAAGCATTCCAATCGGGAAGGGGGGGCATTGCTCCATACCTTGGATGTACACAGAATGCTGAGATACTATACACACCAGACTAAGGACTCTAGTAAGTCCAGTCAGTTGTTTGTTTCATTTGCCCCTGGGAGAGAGGACTAGCCAGTTTCCAAACAATGTTTGTCTAAGTGGTTGGCAAATTGTATTATTCATTGTTACCAGCAGTATGGTAAGGAACTTCCTGGGGCTGTCACGGGTCATTCCACAAGAGGCATGGCTGCCTCAGTAACTTGTTTTTGCAATGTGTCTACTGCTGACATTTGTGCTGCAGCCACCTGGAGTACTGTTCCCACCTTTACCAAGCACTACACTCTGGACATTGTCATCCTTGCCTGCCAACCTCCTGTCCTGCCTGCCTGTGCGATGAGAACTGCTTGGGACTCGGTCCGACCAGTGGTGGCCTGCTGTAAGAGATACCCTCGAAGTAAGATAGCACAGTTACGTAAGAACTTACCATAACAGTGGCTATTCGAGAGGATCTCTTGCAGCAGACTCTGCTTTTCCCTCACTCCTTCCCCCTTTTCTTTCTCTGTGTTTTGCTCCCCTTCCATTGGGGCATGTCTTCTGCTTTTTCCCCTACTAGAGGGTTACTTCAGCATTCTCCTTAGTTTCCCCCCCTTCTGGAATCCTGCTTCTGGTCTCCGGTGGGAGAACTGGGGAGGGCTTGGGGGCTGCCCGCCTGATATAGGATAGGCTGACGTCGGAGGTGGTATACTGCTTGCTAGAAAGGTTTCCATGTGATTCTAGTGCCTGACAACGGAGTTCGACTGGTGATAGCCTGCCGCAAGAGATCTTCTCGAAGATCTACTGTTACGGTAAGTTCTTACATAACTGATCTTTCTACTGGCCCATTGGTGCAGTGGCTGCACTACTGCTCTGGACCTGGGTTTGGAAATAAACCCAAGTCATCAGAGGGCCAGCAACGGGGAGAAAGATAGAGTGTTCCAGTCAATGTTTTTTTTTTTCTAAAAGGAGAGAGGGCCGCAGTCTCTACTACGCTACTGCCATCTGCGTGATCACAGGTGGTGGTGCTACAGTTGGAGCTAAGTGGGAGGAAGGACACAAAAGGGATCTGGTACGTCTCGGTACTCTTCTGTAGTAAACAAGCATTTGTCAATGCCGAATGTTGCTTGCTTCTATGTGCTGTTTAGGTATTTGGAAGTCATTGGAGTGCAAATATTGAAAATTTGCGAACTTACGAGCCTACATGGGCGGAAACACGTTTTGGGCAGGATGTGAAAAATGACAGCTGTACTGCTCATAAGGAGATGTGGTAAAATGGCAATGTTGAAAATCTGGAGTGGAAATATTGAAAATTTGTGAACTTACGAGCCTGCGAAGGAGCTGCGCAACGCACGCTCGTAAAACAGTCATTTTTAGGAATTTTTTCACCAAATTTTCAACACAGCCATTTTAAGACCTCTGTTCATGAACAGTGTCACTGTGATTTTCTTAATTTGTCCCGTACATTGATTTCGCACACCGACTGCGCCATTCTGCGCTACAAGGGCGGAAACACATTTTGGGTGAGATGTGAAAAATGACAACTGTACTACTCATACGAAGGTGTGGTAAGACGGCAATGTTGAAAATCTGGAGTGAAAATATTGAAACTTCGCAGTCACTGCGCGAAATCACCCTTCGGGCCCGAATAACGCCATGACAGTGACATCATTCATGAGAAGGGGTCCTAAAAACCCCATATTGAAAATTTGGTGCAAAAATTCCCAAAAATGCCTGAGATATGCAATAAAGTTGAACCACCCCATCTAGCCCATTATACAGCTTACCAGCATTTCCTCAGTTCACGGTCGGCTTTGAAGAGTGCAGGCGTGTTCACGAGTCCACGAAGATTGTGCGCGAGCTCGGAGGTAAGTATGGGGTGAGGGGGTGTGGTGAGGCTGGGTGTGCAGTGGGTGGAGTGCGGGTTGTGGGGGTTGAGGAGGCGTGCAGCAGGACCGTTTTGTTTTATAGAGTTTAAAAGCGTCGTGGGACATTTTCCACGCTGGGGTGGGCTCTGGCGTGGCGCTGGCGGGCGAGGGGCTGTTCAGCCGACGGGATTGGGCACCCCATCGGCCAAAGGACTGATTGCCCACGCTGGGGTGGGCTCTCAGCGTGGCACCAACTCTGAGGGGCGGCAGCGCGGCTCAGCCCGGGCGGGATTGGGCACCCGTCGGCTACAGTCGTGCGAGCGCGCCGCCGCCTGCATGTGGGCGGGGAGCTACTCTTCTTATCGGTGCTCACTGGGCGTGGCTCCCCTTTCAACTGTATGCCACTGCATTTTGGAGCGTGTCATAGACAGCTCCAAAATGCATTGGCTTACAAGGGCCGCGCCTGCCAGCTCACTGACTGAATTGGAGGAGGAGGTGATACACCTCCGAAATCTCCGATGATGGCACTATGTTTCTTGCACATGCGTGCAAGCAACATAATAAGTAAGTGTTTATTTATTAAGCGCCCAGTCCCAGAGGCTCTGGGCGCTCTACAAAAAATAACAGACAAACACAACATCAACACAGCAGTTAACAGGTCACAATCAGGTCAGTAGACCAATATGTGCTCCTCGGAGCCCCTGCAGTCTGCATCATGCAGGCATAGAGGAAAGCAATATTGAAAAACCCCTGCAGTGCTGAAAGAATTATGGAAGCGCCCTTGGGCCCAAATGAACAGACTAACCACACCTCCCTGCTGACCCAACACTGGAGGGGCATGTTTGGGTTATGATGAAGTGAGATAAGAAGTAGAAAAGGGAACTATGGGGCTGGGAAGGCACCACCAGTGGAAGGGCTGCTGCAGTGTGTGGTACAGGAGTGAGTCAGGAAATACAGACAGACCACAGAAAAATGTACAAGGTGCAAGTAGTGTAGTTTATTCAAACACAATAAAAAAATCTAGCTTCTGTTGGATGGCTTCAGAATGGTAAACAAATCTGTAAATCTGATTTGACAGCTGCTTTTCATCAATTATCAACACAAAAGTTCCTCAAAGTCTTTTTGCTCTCTGTATCTGCTCCATACATTCTTGCTTGCACCAAAATGTAGACCCCCTTTCTAAGCAGTAGGAAGTAATACCTTGCGGCTTCATGTTTACCTGTTTGACTACGTTAGTGCTTTCTTGCTCTCAGTTTTTCAGACAGTCTGCACTGCCTTCTCAGAGAGTTCAGAGTGTGCAGAGAACCCCCCTTTTCTAAGCCTCGCTATGGTTTGCTTATTGTTTTTTGATCAGACCACCCTGTGACCTTTTGTTCCCTTCACACCACACTCAATTAGCTGTCCTTTCTGAATGTTCTTAGATAAACAGAAAGAAAAACAACTCTAGCTAAGGCTTGAAAACATTAACCCCCTTCCTGCCTACAAAGTTATTTATTCTTCTAACAGACTTCTAGTTTTTAGGAAAAAAATCTGTTTCCTTTTCACAGCCTGAGAAGCATCTCACATTCATTTTAACAACTCTTGCATGTACGATCACAGACCTTGTAAGTCTAGTTTCAGGAGATTCACTATGCACTGTGGCACAGAGGAAAAGGGAAGAAAGGAAAATATGACAACATGAGAAGCAAAAAAGAAAAGTACAGGACAAGGAGCAAGGGATGGGGAGGATAGTCAGAATACAGGAGGGCCAGCTCCCACAGGAATACAGCAGCACAGCTAATGTTAGAAAAGAGAGACGGAAGGGATAGGGCATTTTCCCTATCAAAATGGGACAAGGTCTTGATCCTGTCATACACATCCCTCTTTAGGAGTAAACCTGTTCTCTCTCTTTCTCTAGAAACAGGTTTCTATAACTTCCTTTGTCTCACCTATCAGCTTCTTATAAATTACACTATTAGAAATACAGAAACAGACGTCAGATATGGGCCACTTGGCCCATCCAGTGATGACTGCTTTCGCTGTAGACCCTCCTTGGTCTACGGGACTGTCTCTTCCACCCTCTTCTTTTCCTTATGATTCCCTTGTGCCTATCCCAGGCTTTTTTGAATCTCACCAGTTTTCACCCCCACTATGTCCACTGGAAGACTATTCCAGGCATCCACCACACTTTCTGTGAAGAAGTATCTCCTCACATCTCTCTTGAATCTACCTTCCTCCAGCTTCATGACACCCTGTTCTACAGCACCCCTTCCTCCGAAAAATACCTCCCACCTGTACTTTACTCACTCCCGAGTGGTGTTTAAAGGTGTATCATATCCCCCCTTTCCCTTCCCTCCCCTCCTCCAGGGTGTACATATTGAGTTCCTTATCCTCTCTTTGTAGGGCTTTTGATGCAGATCCTGTACCATCTTGGTAGCCCTCTTCTGAACTGCCTCCACTCTGTCAATGTCTTTACTGAGATGTGGTCTCCAAAACTGGACAGAGTACTCCAGGCGGGGTCTCACCAATGACCTATACAGGGGCGACACCACTTCCCTCTTCCTGCTGGTGATACCCCCTACCAATACACCCCAGCATCCCACTTGCTCTCCCAATCGTTTTGTCACATTGGCTGGCTGCCTTCAGTTCATCCAATATGATTACCCCCAGTCCTCCTTTCCTGCTTGGTCGTTAGAAATATCTCTCTCCCCAATTTTGTACTCCACCTCGGGGTTATTGGGACCCAGGTGCATTATTTTGCACTTTTTTGCATTAAACCTTAGCTGCCAAACTTTTGACCACTCCCTCAGTCATTTTAAATCTCTATCCATCCTTTGTACCCCTTCCGGACTGTCCACTTCGTTGCACATCTTGGTGTAATCTGCAAAGAGGCAGACCTTCCCTTCTAGTTCCTCTACTATATTGCTGATGAAGATATTAAAGAATAGCGGCCCCAGCACCGACCCCTGAGGCACCCCGCTGGTCACTCTCCACTCTTTGGAGCATACACCATTTATGACCACCCTCTGCCTCCTATCCTCTAATCATTTTCTTACCCAGGGTACCACCTTATTGCCCACCCCATGCTACTCAATTTGTTTACCAGTCTCCTATGTAGAATGGTGTTGAAGACCTTGCTGACGTCCAGGTAGGCCATGTCCACCACCCCTCTCTGATCCAACACCTAGGTAACCCAGTCAAAAAAATCTATTGGATTCGTTTTTCACAACCTTCTTTCTTTGAAACCATGCTGTCTCAGATCTTGCAGTCTGTTGGATTTCAGGTATTTCACAATCCTTCCCTTTGATAGTGTTTCCATCAGTTTCCTCACCACCGAAGTCAGGCTGACATGCCTATAATTGCCGGCCCCCTCCTTGCTACCACTTTTGTGAAATGGGACTACATCTGCCCTCCTCCAGTTCTCCGTGACCACCCCGTTCTCCAGTGAACTGTTAAATAAGTCTGCCAGGGGTGCAGCCAGCAACTCCCTGAGTTCCTTCAGTACCCCGCTGGCCCCATGGCTTTCTTCCCTCTCAGATTAACGAGCGATTTCTTGATTTGCTCCTTAGAAAAGGGACTGCGGTCCACTTCCTTCCCCTCAAAACTCCTAGTGCCGATTCGTGGTCCCTCTCCTTCGAACACTGAGCAGAAGTATTTCTTTAAGATGTTTTCCTTTTTTGGTCCTCCTCCATACATTGCCCCCCTCCTGTTTTAACCATGCGATTCCTCCCCTTGCCTTCCTTTTCTCGCTAACATACCTGAAAAATGTCTTACCCCTTTTTGATACTGCCTGGGCTAGTCTACCCTCAGTTTACACTCCTTGCTGCTTTGCCTGCCTCCCTCTATTTCTCCAGGTACATTTTTTTTTTTTATTTAGTTGTTTAACCAGGTATAGCACACTAAGCTGAAAGCTTTTTTACAGGAGTGACCTGGGAGCACAAGGAGATTAAGTGACTTGCTCAGGGTCACACAGTATGCAAGTGGAAGCTGTGGGATTCAAACCCAGGTCTGGTCTGCTGGATGTCACCAGATTTGCAGCTCAGAGCCTTAGACCACTGCTCTATACTGCCTCCTAGCTTCCTTTCTCTGGGTATCCTTATACCTTCTGAATGCCACTCTTTTTTCCTTTGTCTTTTCTGCCACCTCCCTCAAGAACCATAATGATCTCCTCTTCCTTCTGCTTTTGCTTACTTGCTTGACATACAGGTTTGTTGCCTTTATTATGCCCTCTTTTAATCTGGCCCATTTGCTCTCCACCCCACCCAGGACATCTCTCCCTGCCAGGTCCTTTTGGAGACACTCTCCCAGTTTTGTAAAGTAAGCCCTTCTGAAATCCAGAACCCTCACCCTTGTGTGGCTAGATTTTGCAGCAGCTGTTCTTATATTAAACCACACTGTGCTATGATCACTGGTCCCCAGAAGACATCCTACCCTGATGTCTGCAACACTATCCATGTTAGTAAGCAACAGGTCCAGTATCACCCCACCCCGAGTGGGTTCACTGATTAGCTGTCTGAGGAATGCCCCCTGCAGGGAATCCAGGATGTTTCTACTTCTAGCTGATGCTGCAGCAGGGAGGCTCCAATCTACATCTTACAAACTAAATTGCCCTACCAACACCACCTCACTTCTCAGCCACTTTGCCAACAGATTCTAACATTTCTTTATCCAAATCCTCCCCCTGTGTCAGAGGCCAGTCAACCACTCCTATACAAACAGCGGCTCAGTTTCCTGACTCCAGGAGGACCCACACCTTGGACCCCCCCCCCCGAAGTCCCTGTACCTCCATTACTTTTATGTTTTCCTTAACATAAAGCACCACTCCCCCTCCTTTTCTTCCTATCCTTTCTCTTCTAAACATTGGGTAGCCGGCTATGGCAATTTCCCAGACATGGTTGTCAGTGCACCTTGACTCAGTAATGACCACAGTATCTAGGTCTGCCTTCACCATGGTGGCCTCCAGGTCTGATATCTTATTTCCCAGACTTCTAGCATTGGCACACATGGCTGTCCAGATTTTGTTAGCCCTTTTCTTGTCCCTTCCCTCTTTTTATAGCTGTTCCCCCTTCCTCGCCTTTTTATTTTGCCTGCTCCTCTTCACACCTTCCTGCCTTGCTGATCCCTTGCCACCTTAATTGTTTTGCCTTTCAGAGGGAAACTCTCCTCTTGGGATTTCTTTATCCTCCATCTCAGCTTGTTGGGGGGGGGGGGAGAGGACATTTAATGCCTCCCATTTAACTTCCATCACCCCCCCTCTGCAGTTTAAATGTCCACTGAAGTAACATTTAAACCATCCACTGAGGACTGCCGTTCCCTTCCTGGATGGATGCAGGCCATTCCCCCTGATATAAGCTCTGATCCCTCCAGGTAGAACCCCAGTCCCCAATGTAGCCATGCCCCTCCTCTCTGCACCATTCCCTCAATCCTTGGTTGAAGGCCTTAGTGCAGAGCTCCCTCTCCTTCCCCCATTGTAGACAGGCAGCACTTCCATAAATGTTACAGTGCATGCTACCTGCCTAAGACCTTTCCCCGTTCCCTAAACTGCTCCTGCACTGCCCCATCCCATCCAAAACTAGTTCATTTGACCCCATGTGGACAATGACATCCAGCTCCCCCTTCCTTCCTACTGCCCTCACAATCCATTGGATACACTTCCCATCCCTCCGAGCCATTGCACCAGGAAGGCACTATACCTCCCTCTCTATCCCCAGTCCCCCACCCGAAGTTGCTTCCTCCTTCTCTGGGGTCCTTCTCTCCCCAGGCAATCCATTCAGGCAGAACCCCACATCCTCACTGTCCACCACCTCAGGTGCCCTTTCTTGGCAGTCCCGCTCTGCCAGAATGCTGTACAAATTTCTTAGTGGCATCAGCTGAGGAATTTGCCTGTGACCCACTCCTCCCAACCTGCCAGATCCCACCACCCTCACCCTCCTTGAGCCCACCCTAGTCAAACCACTCCTCCCTACTGGCATCCTTTGAGGTAGTGGTGTCTGGCTAGGTGGTCCCTGGGTGGGAGGAATGGCCCCCAACTTCTCACCAATGCAACTTTGAGTCTACTGTCGTTCATTTGACTGTCGGCCTGTGCCACCTGGAGACCTGTTCCCTCTACCCAGAGAGCAGCATGCAGATGGGGCAGCATAGCAGTCTCCAGAAGGTCTCCCTGTAGATTGTTGCCCCACAACCACTGCATTACACCACTCCCCACATTTCCTTTTTTCCTGCTCTTCTTGTGCTTCCTGTCCTCTTGATCCAGACCCCAGTAGGCTATCCTAACACCCAGCAACAGCAAGTGCCTAAACCATGATGCGCACTAATATCCAGCAACCATTTAACAGTAAACTCCTGAACCCTGAAACACACTAGTACCAAGCAACAGTTTAATGACAGTTCCTTAATCCCAGAAACACAATAATATCCAGCAGCAGTTTAAATAGCAAGCCCCTAAACCCTCAATCACATTAACCCACCAAATGCTTAGCAGCAAGCCCCCACAATGCAACCCCCAATAGACGTATTTCCTGTTAGAGCTGCCTGTTGTATCTGTGCTGTTACACAACCTTCCACCAACTCCTTGTTAGAGCGGCCTTTTATATCTGTGCTGTTACGCAACCTACATCCAACCCTGTTACAGCTGCCTACCACCAACCCCCTGCTAGAGCTACCAGTTATATCTATGCTGTTCTATAACCCACCACCAACCCTCTGTTAGACCCGCCCCTTATATCTGTGCTGTTATATCAACTACCACCAACCCCTTGTTAGAGCGGCCTCTTGTATCTATGTTGTTACACAACCTACATCCAACCCTGTTACAGCTGCCTGTTATAACTATGCTGTTATATAACCTACCACCAACCCCCTGCTAGAGCTACTAGTTATATCTGTGCTGTTATATATCCCACCATCAACCCCCTGTTAGAGCCACCTGTTATATCAACTACCACCAACCCTGTTAGAGCTGGAGCTATTCCGGCCCATCGGCGCAGCGGTAGGATTTCCGCTTGCGACGCTGGCAACCTGGGTTCGGGAATGGATCCGTGTCATTGAAGGGTCAGCCGGGGGGGAGAAGGATCGAGCATCCCAAGACTGCTTTCCTTCTCCAGGGGAGGGGGGACCGAGTGTTCGGTGCCGTGGCGACACCCTGTGGAGGCTGGGTTCACCACTACGTACTGACGTCAGTTAGAATCCAGGGGCAGGGTGGACACAGGTCGTCATTGCATGTCCCCGCCCCTGCTTCCAGGGGGAAAAAAAATCAGGTGGGGCCTCTGTCTATTTAGCCCTCCCCAGGCTTCAATTAGCCTCCGTCGCTGGATCTCCCAGCTAGTTACTGGTTCCGCGTGCTGGTTAAGAGGGGACCAGTCCCGCAGCCCCGACCTCTGGGGGGAAAGCCGGGGGTGACCGGGAGAGTGACAGCAGTGATGGTAGGTGGAAGTCCAGAGGCCGTGACCAGGGCAGAGCCTGACGGAGGCCCTGCAAAAAAAGTACAAAAAATTAAAAAAGAACTGGAGCTATTCTTGGAATAAGGAGCATCCTCTTTCTGTAATACCTTTTTTAGCAAAACTGCTTAAGATTTATACAATTGGCTCAGCCCACATCTGGAAGAGCATCTCATTTTAACAACTCCTAGTGGGAGATTACAGACCCTGTATATCTTATTTCGGGTCACCATGTATTGTACGAGAGTAGAAGGGAAGAAAAAATGACAGGATGAGAAGCAAGAAAGGGAAGTACAGGAAAAGGAGCAAGTGATGGGGGAGAGCTGCTGGAACAGTGATCTAGCTCCTAGGGTTATGGGAATACAGTTGGGCAATTAATTTTAGAAACTTTTTGTTTTAATTCTTTTGGTAACTGGGTAGGCCCATTAGACACCATGGTTGTTTCCACGGGCGACCTGGGAGCACGTGGGAGGTTAAGTGACTTGCTTAGGGTCACAGAGTATGCAAGTGGGGGATGTGAGAATCAAACCTAGGTCTGCTGGATGTACCAAGCTCATTACTGCCAACCCAAGAAAGACAGGATGGAACAAAATAGTTTTTTTAAGGGGAATGGAAAGGAGGAATTGTTTAAAGGAGAACTACTGGCAAAAATCAAGTAGCCACCGCTGCACAGATCGGGGCTTCAGTACTCCGATCCCCCCTGCAGGCACAGTATTTGTGGAAGTATTTAAATACCTCAATACTTGTAAAAACTGTGATAAGCTCTGTACCAAGCAAATAGCACTTAGGCAAAGTCCATAAAAATAGAGTAGGGCATGCAAGATACAGAGATTATTAAATCTCCATACATAAGGGCACCATAGAGGAAGGGACAAAGATGCGTCATCATTGTAGCGCATCATCATTGTAACCAGCGCGATCTTGGGGGTGAGCAGTATGGTCTTAGAAGATGTCACCCAGTATGGAGCTAATCACAGTTTTTATGAGTATTGAGGTATTTAAATACTTTCATGAATACTGTGCCTGCAGGTGGATTGGAGTACTGAAGCGATAGCTGCTTGATTTCTGCCAGTAGCTCTCCTTTAACTAGGAGAAGTTTACTAAGCCAGAGCTTGTTTCCAGGTGTGACCCGGGAGCACAAGGAAGAAAAGTGACTTGCTCAGGGTCACACAGGATGCAAACTGGGGGGCTGATGGAGTTCAAACCCAGGTCTCCAGGTTAGCAAATCAGTGCCCTTAACCACTACGCTATACTGCCTTCTATAGGTCTTTAGTAATTCCCCTTTAAAAATGGGACACAGACTGGACCCTGGCACAGGAAAAAAAAAAACACAAAACAAAAAAAAAAAACAGTGGTTCCATGTGCATTCTTAGGGTGCAAGTACGGCTAATTATATGTAAGACACCATAAGAGTGCAAATAAAAACACCAATAGCCATTATAAATCATTTATGTGATTTCAGGCAATCAGTGCACAGAGACACTGTACTGCATTGTATCCTGCACGCAGTGGTCTGTCATGCAGGAACATTAGGAGTGGAGCATTTTACTTCACTGCCAGGGGAAGATAACATCATTTGACTTTTGAAATAAAAAAAAAAAAAGTAAAACATATTATAAATCACTGTAGCTAACTCAAATGATTTATTTATTGTTATTAGTGCCTCCGTGGGGTGTTTCTTATGGTATTACAGACTCCTTTTGTGAGGTTTTGGCAGACAGAACCGCTCAGTTTCACAGTCCTCTCGCTCACAGTCTCTCATACCGTAAGATACATCCCGCAGATAAGGATACAGCTGGGGTAGGCCTATTTATTATTTCAAATGTTAAACCAGGAATAGCATGCCGAGCTGGTGACAGCTCATTTTCAGATGCATCCTGGTGGAGCGGGATTGGGGAACATTACAGTGCAGTAATTTATTTAAGAGATTCACCAGGAAAAACATATTGAGCTAAACAGAACATTTCCAGATGTGTGCTAGGGAAAGGAGACGAGGAGAGTGCAGTCAGTTACATCAAGAATGTTACAATTATAACAATTATTAAATAACAATAAAAGTACCTGGTAGACAATTAAGAGGAAGCACAATGAACAACAAGCATTTGTCAATGCCGAATGTTGTCTTGCTGCCATTGGCAGTGCAGGAGTTAGAGGGATGCAGCATAGGAGTGGCAGTCAAGTATTGGACTGATGCCAACCCACCCCCACCCTACAGAGAGTGAGAGGCATTAGGGTGTCCCTGTGGGTGTTTGGTAGTGCAATGCGGGAAAACATGCTGGGCAGGATGTGAAAAATGACAGCTGCACAGTTCATAAGGAGGTGTAATTAAATGGCAGTGCTGAAAATGTGTCATACAAATATCACGAAAGTTGCGGAGCTGCAAAGGTGCGTGGCAAATATGCAAGCACGCTTGCAGCACTAACGGCTAGTGGGCGTTCGGCACCAAATTTTCAACATAGGCATTTTAGCACCTCTGCTCATGTACAGTGTCACTGTCATTTCCTCAAAGTGTCCCAAGAAGTGATTTCCTCGCGACCACACTATTCTGCGCGGAAGTGCGGAAACACATTTTGGGCAGGATATGTGAAGTGACAGCTGTACTGTTCATCAAGAGGTGTGTAAAATGGCAATGGTGGAAATCAGAGAAAATATCACAAATGCCGACGGTATGAGCATGCGTGCAATCTGCCAACTGCCTTCAGTAACACAGTCATTTTATGAAGTATCAGCTCCAAATTTTCAACATAGGCATTCTAGGAGCTCTGCTCATGAACTGTGTCACCGTCATTTTCATAATCTGGCCTTAAATGACTGAGATTTCACAGCGACGCGCAATCAGCGCCGGAAGTGCGCGGAAACACATTTCGGCAGGATGGGAAATGACAGCTGCACTGTTCACAAGGAGGTCAGAAAAATGCCAATGCTGAAAATACTGCATTAAAATATTATGAATGTGTGAAGTTACAAGCCTGCATAGCAACTGCACAGCCTGCGCTCGTAAAACAGGCATTTCTTGATTTTCCACCAAATTTGGAACATAGGCTTTTGAGAGCCACCTCATGAACACTGGCACTGTCATTTTAGTTAATGGGTCCCGAAAGGTGATTTGTGCAGAGACTGTGAAATCACCTTCCGAGGCCGATTAACGCCATGACAGTGACAGAATTCATGAGGAGGGGCCCCAAAAACCCCATGCTGACAATTTGGTGCCAAAATTCCAAGAAATGCCTGAGATATGCAACAAAGTTAAAAAAAACATATTCATTGCATTATACAGCTTACCGGCATTTCCCCAGTTCGCAGTTGGCTTTGAAGAGTGCAGACATGTTCCCGGTCCACTGAAGATCGTTGCGCCGGAGTCTGGAGGTAAGTATGGGGTGGGGGGTGAGGGGAGGCAGGGTGCGCAGTGGGTGGGTGATCTAGACTACGAGGGCGGTTTCGTTTTCTGGGGAAAAAAAGAAAACATCATGGGACAGTTTTGGCACTGCAGAGCATTTGCTACGCTGGGGTGGGGGCTCCCAGCGTGCCACCTAATGGGTTTTGGCGGGGGTCAGTAGCCGGCAGGGAGTTGGGCACCCTCAGCCGGCACACAACACAGGGGAGGTTAATGCCTCTGGGGTTGGGCACCCCGCGGCAAACAAAGTCGAGGCGAGCCAAGAGGTTGGGCACCCTCGGCATTCAACAGTTGGGAGGTGATGCCGACGAGGTGGGCTCCCGTCAGCGTCTGTATAGCGGGGAGCACGAGCCGAGGGGATTGGGCACCCCTCAGCATTCCACATTTGCAGGGGATGCCGACGGGGAGTGGGCTCCCTGCGGCACACAAACACCGGGGTTGCCGACAGGGGATTGGGCACCCGATGTCGACACAGGTGAGGCAACCGCCGCTGCAACCGCCATGGCCTAATGGCGATGAACACGTCAAGAAAGGACCGCTATGTATGATGACTGCAGCGGTCCTTTGCTTTGATGTGCTGGCCCCATTATGTATGCATGGTGTGGCGGTGCCATGCAGGCTGATTAGGGAATAAGGGACGACCTACTGATGCGGCCAGCCCGCTCGCCCAACAGCAGCCGCGCCCCCAAGACTCGCACTGTGGCAAGATGTTTCTTGCGCATCCGCGCAAGCCAATATAAAAAGTGCATAACACAGCATATCAAATGCAACAATTCTGCAAAGTGGAACTGGCCTCAAAATGAGAGAGGGAAGAGAGATAGGGAGTACAACAGGGACAAGTCCAAGAGGGGGATGAGGGGGAATGAATCATGGCAGGAGGGGGGAGAATGTAATATGGGGCAGCAGCGAGACTAGCCTAGGATCAGTGGCAACTGCAGGAGTGAGTAGTGAATTTATGGAGAGGGATTTGTTAGGGAAGAGGGAGCGTAAAAACAGCAGAAGGAGTGAAAGAGGGATATAGCCTGGCAAGGGTGGACTTGGGAGCAACGCTATATATAACGTTGCCATAACTGAAGATAAAAAGAATCATCTTTGGGACAATCTCTCTATGGGCAGGAAACAGGATACTTGCTTTATTCTCATAAAGTGCCCCAAGTTTAGGGTGCAGCTTCTGGCGGACGGTATCCACGCGAGTAGAGAAGTCAAGATGACAATCCAACCATACCCTTAAGACATCCTTAATCACACCACCACCAACAAGGGTCTGGAAGGAGGGGGGAGGGCAGAGCTTGGCAAGTCTCTGCCTAGTGAAAAAAGGTAATGGAACCCTTTTTTTGGCACTGAGGAACAGTTAATTTGCCTGAAATGAGTGCTGGTTGTTGCTGAACTCCAGCTGGAGTCAGGCTGTGAGGTCCAAGGCAGAGGAACCTGAGGTGTAGTGAACCATGTCATCTGCATACATAATAAAATCAATGCAATAAAATTATATGGTAAACCATAAAAAACAGAAGTGGTTAAATATAATACAGCAATTAATGAGAATCAAAGAAGAGCAATGCAAATAGAAATACAAGCACAAAGGTACAGTACATCACACAATGGCAGCAAAAACATAATTAAAATCAACAAATCAGCAGATTTCAATAATGGTATACCATAATTAAAACTGCAGTGGTGAAGTAATACGGCAATTAATGGCATTCAACAGAGAACAATACAAACAAAAATAATCCAGGAGCAGCACTGTGCGAAATGCTAAATTAACTGTGTAGGGAGCCCGCAATAGTAGTGCGTAACATAATAATAATTTGGGGGTCATGGGATGAAACTGGAGGGAGGAAGGTTCAGAGGTAATGGGAGGAAGTATTTCTTCATGGAAAGGGTGGTGGACAAGTGGAATACCCCACCAGAGGAGGTGGTGGGGGTTGAAATGATTACAGGATTCAAGAATACATGGGCTAGGCATCGGGGGATCTTAGCAGTTGGGGGAAGGGGACAACCCAGTTCAAGAGAAGCTTGAAGAAACCAAATTACATGCACAATTGGGCAGACTAGGTGGGCCAAAGGCCCTTATCTGCCGACAGCATCTATGTAATGACTGAATAGACTAGGCGACCCGGTGCATAATTTTGAACTAAAGGGAAACAGTCAGCACTTGGAGCTCCACCCTCATGTGTGGGACTGGTTAACTGTAATTTTCATGAAACTGTTCTGTTTCAATGAACTATGTGTGACTGTCATTCTTGTGAAACTGTTTTACTCCTCATGATCTTCAGTTGTACCTAACCTGCCTGTGAATCGTAAAACATGTCCTGACTGTAGTGTCTGTTTACTCTATTTACCTTGAGTTGTTCCCCCTGTTTATTCTCCTGTAGCTTGTAATTAATCCCAGGTCGCCCCTGAAAAAGGGACTGTAATGGTCTCAGTGGGCCTACCCGGTCACCAAAATTCAAATAAATAAATCTGCACTTTGTGTGCAAAACCACTTCTTGGGCTATTTAATGTTGTCAAGGAAAGGCAAGGCACATTTTATTTTTCTGGTGCCCAATCCCAGAGGCTCTGGCACTGTACAAAAAAAACACAAAACTCTACATTACACATACAAAAATAAATCCACATACAATCCCATATCTATATAAAACACTCTAAATTTTAAAAGTACTGATAACGCCTGTGTTAAACACAACCTGCAAAGGCCTGATTAAACAAATAATATTTCAGGCGGGTCTTCAAAACCTCCACTGATGGGGTCTCCCTCACCAAAAGCGGGAGTGAATTCCATAAAGACAGGACCGGCGTGCACTGAAAGCTCGATCATCGGCAGTTTTTAATTTTGTCCTAGAAATCGTCAGGAGGCCCCTCAATGAGGACCGGAGGGGACGAACCGAGGCAGCAGGTGTAAGAAGGTCAGCCAGGTAATAAGGGCCCAGTCCATGTAGGGCCTTATAGGTGAGCAAGCCCACCTTGAAGAGCACCCTCCATCGAACTGGCAGCCAGTGCAGTTCTCGCAGCACCGGGGTGACATGGCAGTATTTTGACTGACCTGTCAGTCAACAACCTGGCAGCTGCATTCTGCATTAGCTGCAGTCAACGGAGGTTGCCTCCAGAGACCCCGAGGTAGAGTGCATTTATTTATTTTTTATTTAGCTTTTACCAGGTAAGCACGCTAGACAGTCAAGTGTCTATTTTCAGGTGCAACCTGGGAGAATTACAAAGGCAAATAACAAATCAGAGACAAAGTAACATTAATCAATAAGGTACAGTCAGGTGCTGGCAGAGAACCCAGGCAATAACGAATTAAGAGACAAGCAGTAGTCTAACCTGGATGTGACAAATGCATGTACCAAGGTGGGGAGGTCCAGGGGCGGAATCAGGTGCCTAATCCTGGCGATATTTCTAAGATAAAAAAAACTTCCCTTGACAACGGCAGACACCTGATATTCCATCGTCATACCGCTGTCAAATACAGTATCACGCCAAGATTACGCACCTTAGAGGAAGCCTTCAATGGGACAGACCCTAGAACAAGTCCAGAGTCTGCCCCAGGGGGCAACCCCACATGCCTCCTGTTCGACTCCGTCTTGTCGGGGTATAGCCGCAACCAGCTGGAGGCCATCCAATCACTGATCTCTGCAAGACAGTTGTTTAATACATCCACCGCATTTGATGTTCCAGGGGCAAAGGATAAGTACAGTTGGGTATCATCGGCATAACAATGAAATCCCAAGCTGTACTTCCTAATGATCTCTCCCAGGGGTAGCATATACATGGCAAACAACATCAGTGACAACACCGAACCCTGAGGTACCCCACAAGACAGAAGGCTGAATGATGAGTAAAAATTCCCCATCACCAACCTCTGTCTTCTGTTTGTCAAAAAGGACTCGAACCAGCGAATAACAGTGCCGGTGAGTCCACAGAAGTCCCTCAGATGGTCCAGCAGCAACCGATGGTCCACCGTGTCAAAGACTGAAGAGAGATCAAGTAGAATGAGAGATTCCTCGACACCCCAAAAAACCACAAGTCATGGGGCAGGGAATTCTCCTCTCCGGTTCCTAAAAAATGAAAAAGCTACCTCCTCAATTTAACTCACTAAACGACCCTTTCTAAAAACTAAAAATTCCTACTCCTACTGCCTGACCTTAAATCTTGGGTCTTAATCCCATGGGTGTAGGCAGGCATACTCCAAGTACTCCATGGTGTGCAATTTTATTTAAGGGGGGTAGCAAATTGGCTCTGAACTACTTCCTTTTTCCATGAAAACTAACAAAGAAAATACTGAACCTTTCTGTCATTTTATTCATAGGAGTCGAAACTAGAAGGACTGGTCATTACTACTGTCTTTGCATCCCAAGGACAATACAACTTTACAGGCTCTGGGTGGGTATGTGGGTGTCTTAGGGGGCAATGCATGGCATTTGTATTTACCCATGCATGGCAATAACCATTGTCATGAGATACAAAATTGTATTTATTGTGCCAAATGAGGCAACAAACACAGTCCTGGTGTACATTTGTATATTGTCTGGCTACACCCCTGCTTAATCCATGTAACTAACAATAACAGATTAAAATAGCGTTACACAAAAAAACCTGCTAAAAAACGCTAAAGAATGCTCAGCTTAATAGCTCCTCCACAAGCAGCAGCCCAGTGTGGCCACCATCTTGCCAGTTTACAAAGGTTTTGATGGTTTACTTTGTGCTGTTATAACTTTTATCTTGGTAAGCCCCCCTGACTGGACAGGTTCAGCCCTTTGTAGATACCTCTCTACCGGACCATGGAGAAGTATCCAAATCATTCCTTCCCTACCCCAGGGGGTGAGCTCTCATTCTCAGATGGCTCACATTATATAGTAGATTGCATTCAGACTAATTTTGCTTACTTTCAGGTTAACATTTTCTGTAACTTCAAACCCCAGAATTCCTGGCAGCTGAAATAAGAAAAGGACTGCAGCAATGAGAGATTCACTAGTGCATGCTACAGCTTTGGTATGCTCTGATCAGGGGCATGATATTCAAATCTGCTATATTCAGTGGAATAGGGCCACTGGGACCGAGCGCTAAGCCACCTAGCACTGGGCAGACATGGCCCCTGAAATAGGGTAGCACAATGGCTTGCCCCCACGCTAAATATCTCATATTCAAACAGACCTATGCAAATGAGCCCACTAGGCATGCAAGGCGTTAAGGGGTCATTTGCATGCCCATTAGGGGCTCATCTGCATGAGAGCAGTTGTACTTGTGGGGGCGCCCCAAATTGCCTGTCCCCTGAGAGTTATCCCTGGTGCAAGTGCCCCCCATCGCCGTTCAATATAAAGACACTATAGCCCTTGGCGCCTACTGTTCCTTCCCCAGCCGATCACTGCCCGCTGTTGACATAACACATTCCCTGGTGGCTACTGGTCTCCCCCACCAATCACTGTCCCGACATAATATATCATCAGTCCCTAGTGGCTAGTGGTCCTTCCCCATGCCGATCGCCATCCTGAAGTTCTAATGAAAAACTTCCCTGGTGGCTAGCAGTACCTCCCCCCCCCACCCACACCTATGCCTGTAGTGTTCATAGGTATTCCCTGGTGGCTAGCGGTCCAAAAGTATTCCCTGGTGCCTAGCGGTCCCTCCCCCCAGCCATGCTCGTAGTGTTCAAAGGTATTTCTTGGTGGCAGAGTTAAAAAGTACTGTATAGAAAGTTATTTTCACTATATTTGCTATTGCTGACAATCAGTGAAAATAAATGGATAGTGAAAAATAACGCACAACTGATTGTCAGAAGTACTGTGTTAAAGAGTAAGCTGTCTGCGCTAATTCTATCGGACATGAATATGTATAGAAGGTTGACTACCGCTAAATATATCGGATTCTAATTCAACCTGCAGTACAGTATTCCCTATTATCTAGTGGACCCCCCCCCCAGCAGGCAGTGCCCCCCCTCGAGCTGGCACAGCCCTCTGCTCACCACCACCACGTCCAGCCGCCGACTGAGCTGTCACAGACCACATCACTGTCAATCAATGAGCATGTACTGTACAGCTCAGTCGGCGGCAGGTAGTGGTGGGCTGTGCCGGTCGCCAACTTAGGATCAGGATGGGGGGGTGGAATGGTGGGGCACTACCTGCTGGAGTGAAGGGTCTGCTAGACACCATGGAATACTTTTGAACACTATGGGCATGGGTGCCAGTTGGGGGGAGGGAGCGCTAGTCACCACGGAATACTTTTGGACTCTACGGGCATGGGTACAGATGGCAGGGGGGACCGCTAGCTACCAGGGAATACTTTTGGACTCTACAGGCATGCGTACAGGTGGAGGGAGGGACCGCTAGCCACCAGGGAAGTTTTCTATGAGAACTTCAGGACAGCAATCGATGGGGGGGAGGGGCCACTAGCCACCAGAAACTGACGATATATTACATTGGGATGGCGATCAGCGGGGGGAAGGGACCACTAGCCACCAGGGAATGAGCTGTTTCAACAGCAGTGGGGGACCACTGGACACCAGGGACTCTTACTATTTTACATCGAGCTGGTGATCAGTGGGGGACCACTAGATGCCAAGGACTGCTGTGTATGGGGGTGGGGGGACGCTATCACACTTTCTCTACCATATTTTCTCTACCAAGCGCTAGGGTTGCACAGGAGTAAGTGATAATTTTGATCTGCAGTAAGTGCGCCATGCAAGAGGACTAAGAAAAATGGCCTTGCATGGCGCACATACCTTGAATATTGTTCAACCTTATTGACCACCTGCTACTACTTGATACTATGGTGAATCTGGGCTTCTCCGAAGACGCGGTTGCCTGGTTCAAGAGCTTTCTGGGCAATAGAGTTCAGAGGACAAAAATCAACAGCTCTCTTTCCAAGCTGGTGAAGATTACCTGTGGTGTGCCTCAGGGATCTATCCTGGTGCCTCTCCTATTTCCATTCTTCATAAACCCTGTACCAACTGCCTGCCCCCAAATGAGCTTGGTACTCTATGCTGATGACGCAGTCATTTATTGAGAGGGCAAGGTCATACACAGTATCAACAGCATCCTTCAGTCTGACCTCTCCTCCATGGACAGCTGAGTTAAACATCACAAACTGGTGCTCAACACAAAAAAACAATGCTATGCTTTTCTCAGGACCATGTAAACCCCACTTCAGCACCCTAACTCTGGTGGACTCCGAGGGCAAACTAATAGAAATAATAAATGAATTCCGTCATTTAGTTATCATCCTTGACAGCTCACTTTCCTTTGAACCCCATGTTGCATATGTTATGAAGAAACTTCACCAGTGGCTGGGCGTACTACACACAATTAAAAAACTGCCTCACAGCAGACTCCAGGAAAATGTTATCAGATGGTCTTCTGCTGTCACTGATTGAATATGGTCTGCTAATCTACTCCTCCATTAGTGAGTCCATACTGTCCAAAGTTGCAGTACTCTATAACATGATCTGTAGATTCCAAACTAATTTTCCTTCCCGAATCCACTACTGCCACCTTCTCTCTTCTGCAACTCGTCTCTCCCTGGACCTTCACATAAAATTCCTTTAACTTGCTTTCCTTCAGAAGGTAGCACTAGGTGTTACCCCCCTAAACATCCTGGAAATTTTCCCAGAATTAGTAATAAACAGTTAGGGACTGGCCCAGTGGCATGGAGGGCTGAGGCATCATGCCTTACCTCCTGCCATGCCGGCGACCTGTGTTCGCGGTGTGAGTGGGTAGTTGCGGGTCAGCTGGGGAGGGAGAGGATTGAGTGTCCGGAGGACAGCTCTCCTCTCCCATGGAGGAAGACATGGCAGTCCCACTGAATGACTGCCCCAGGTGGAGGACTGAGTGTAGAACAGGACAGGGATGCCAAGAAGGGTGGGTGCTACAGGACTCTGCATCCCCCGTACACGTGCTGACGTGTTGCACCCCAGTAATGGGTGAAAAAATGTTGGAAAAATCCCCCGTGGTGGCAAGATGATGATCGACCCCCCACAGGCTCCACTCTGGTAGCTGGACAGCCAGGTCCTGTGGCTAGGATCACACAGTGAGGTAAGATCCCGGAGGAACCCGGTGACGGGGCTTGGGAGGGGGGGTCAATTAGATGGGGGCCACCCGGGGAGGCAAGGAGGATAAAGTATCGATAAAAAAAAAAAAACAGAGCACAAGATCAGCAGGGGGCCATTCTTTCCATACCCCTAGAATGAACAGCAGCCTGGGACAGAAATCCCTTACTTACAGGGACACTTCCTGTTTACAAGCTGTGCTCATCCGTTACTGAAATGACATCCATCACCAGTTTTGAAAAAGCCTGTTTATGTAGTGCTCCACATCGCCAATGGGTAATCATTACAAATGGGTATAGTGCACCCCTACCAGGGGAATGGCATAGCCCAAGCTTTCGAATGTTGGACACCTGAGGATTCCATACCCTAATGGCAGCTCCCCAGTTTCGCTGTGCCATCGGAAGGGAAGAGCACTGCTTCACTTATCCAGAAAGTTTTCAAGACTTCAGTTTGGGGCTGCAATTCTGCTCTGCAAGTTAGGGCTGCTTGTTTAGAGGGAACAACCCTACATTTCTTAAATCGTGCCTGTTAAGCTGTGGCTTTTAAACCGGCTAACCGGACTATTTTTATTCTTACTCCCTATGTGCACTGGGAGCCACTTTTTGCCTTGCTAGGGTGTTTTGTATGGTCTCCTGGTATATTTGACCGAAAAAAGCAAAGGTGTCTCAGGTAGGTACATATTTATATTTTGTTTGGGGAGAGTAGGGGCCCTAAACGGGTCACTTGCCTCTAGCGTTGGTTTCCTTGTTCCCACCACACCCCAGCTTGAGGTTGTTTTTTAGGTTTACTGTGTGTTCGGTGCTTTTCCGTTTTTTTGCCAACAGTAAAGTTACTGTTGGGTTGGAGGAGGCCGGTCAAATTCCTGCCTTGACCTCCATTCCTGTTATGCCGCCACCATTAAGGCTGAGCATGCGCCTCCTTGTTAGTCCAGTTTCCTGCCACAAAAAGTGGGGGGGAACACAGTGCGCACTCACGTTTTCATTGTGCACAAGCACGCTCACTCCCTCATGACCTTGGGTAGAGCACACATTCACTTTTTTTAAGTTGCTGGACATATTGTATAGTTAAGCTGGCTGGCAGTTCCTGTGGCATTTTTTCTCCACAGTTTGTTTAAAAGCAGTGTTTTTTTTTTCCCCTGTCAGTGTCTGAGTTGTGGGCAGCTATATTAAGGGCAGTTTTAATTTAAGGTTTTACTGTTTTTATGGCACCATGGCTTTCAGGAGCCCATACATTATGAAATGATGTAAGACCTGCAGAAGGGTAATGAGGCCCTCTCCCATGGGTACTTATCCTCATTGTGTGGACCAGCATAATATTTCTCTCATGGTCCCCCCCAGACGGTCCTCTGAGCTGGGGGGAGGGGCACCTGGTCCTTCGCTTGGCAGTGGCAAAGCAGAATTGCGTAAGAATCTATGGTTGCTCCTCAGTGAGCTTTTGAGCCCTGATGTCCCGCAGGGCATCCCAGTAGGTACACCTGACCACGAACCGGGCCCCTCAGGTCAGGGGTAACCCACACAGGCACATTCAGGTGCAATGCAGCATGAGCAGGCTGCGGAGTCAGATATGTAGGCAGATCCCGACCCTGCCTTTTTGGAAGGCCAGGATGATGATTACGAGGATCTTGGGGAAACATCTGACCTTAGCAAATTACTTTCAGACGAGGAGGACATCCCTTCTGAGCAGGAGGTACAGGAAGGAGAGTGGACAGAACCTAAGTCCAGGATACTGATTCCACCTCTCTTTGATAGTAGGTCCTTGTCCTTTTTAATAGCTGAGGCATGTAGATCTTTACAGCTCAAGGAGGAGCCGTCCGTGGAGACTCTGGAGGTTAATCCAGTTCTGTCAGCGTCCTCTTCTGCTCCAAAATGTTTCCCAGGTTTTATCCACTGTGACCAAATTATTGAACAGGAATGGGCAGGTGTGGATGAGAGAAGAAATCTTCTAAAACCGAAGACTAGGACTTATCCTTTTCATGGGTAAAGGTCTCGCAAGTGGGAACCCACCCTTTTGGCAGACAAGGCTATTTATAATTCTATAAAACACACCACCCTTCCAATGGAGGGGGCTCTGGCACTATCAGATTCTCATGACAAGCAGATGGATACTGCATGCAGGAGGGCTTTCACAGCTTCTGGCACAAACATTCGTACTTCCAATGCTTCTTTTATTGTTGCCAGGGCCTTGAACCTCTGGGTCACTACGCTGACCAATTACATCCCTCCTGATTCCGAGGGTATGAGTAGTTTACAACTGGTGGCCATGGCATCCTCCTTTCTTGGGGATTCCACAGTGGACAGCTTACACTTGTTGGCCCACTCAGCCTACCACTCTTCATTGGCCATGAGCTCCGTGTGGCTCAAACATTGGTCTGCTGATCTGTCTTCAAAGATGAAGTTGTTTAATCTTCCGTTTGAAGGAAGTTTATTGTTTGATTCTGGTCTGGATTCTATCTTAAAGGAGGTACATGATAAGAAGGGCCACCTCCCTATATCAAACCAGCAATGCAAGGCCACAGCTCCTCAGTGAGGCCAGGGCAATGGTCGGCGCAGACAGTACCGAGGAGGGTATCATCCCTTTCGGAACCTTGGTACACAAAGGAACAGAGGAACCTATTCAGACAACAGAGGATACAGCAGCAGAGGCTCTTTTCCCAGGTGCCATGGAGGAGGATGAGCACAATGGGCTGGTACCTCACATTGATGGTATGCGGGCCCATTCCTGCCTCCCTTCCCCTTGGTGGAAAACTACAGGAATTTCTTGCAAGATGGGCTTAAACAATGTCAGACACCTGGGTTCTGGAAATCCTTTGCCTATAGTTCTTGCATAGAGTTCTTAACGGTTCCCTCAAGGGGACGTTTTCTGTCATCCCCAGTTTCAAAGCATGTGGCAAAACACCAGGTGGTGTGGGACACTGTGGCTCACCTCACTGAAATCTGGGCCATAGTTCTGGTCCCACAAACAAGCAGGTCAAAGATTCTACTCCCTGTACTCGTAGTTCCCAAGACGTCCGGGGTGGGGGGGTTCAGGCCCATTTTGGATCTGAAGCATCTGAACAAGACTGTGCACCACAAGATGTTCAAGATGGAGTCTCCGAGGACGATAACATGGGTTGTTTGACCAGGGGATCTCTTAGCCTCCATAGATCTGACAGATGCTTACCTTCACATCCCCATCCATCAGTCTCACCAGAGGTACCTCAGGTTCTCGATTCTGGACCAACATTTTCAGTACTGGGCACTACCATTTGGCCTTGCAACAGCCCCTCGAGTTTTTTCGAAGGTACTGATTGTTCTGGTAGCTTAAATATGACAGAAGGGCCATCATGTCTGCCATTATCTGGACAACTTCCTAATTTGAGCACTGACGATGCTTCTTGAAAAGAGATCGGTGTGCAGGACCCTGGAATCGCATAGCTGGATGGTGGACTGGGAGAAGAACTCCTTAGAGCCTTCGCAGTCTTTGGAACACTTGGGGGTGATCTTCAACACGAAAGTAGAGAGGGGGTTCCTATCACCTTCCCAGGAGGAGATGTTGCTGTCGGAGATAAAGTGGCTCAAGACTCAATCCTTGGCATTGGCCCATATTCTGCTGCGGATTCTGGGCCTTATGACGGCAGCAATAGATTTAGTCCCCTGGACCCGCTTCCACATGCAGCCTCTTCAGATGGAGCTGCTGACTGCCTGGGATCTGTCATCAGAGGACTATCAAGCCAGGATCCACCTCACCCCTCAGCTTCTTCATTCAATGAGTTGGTAGCTGAATGTGGAGAATCTCAACAAGGGAATTCCACCAGAACTATTGCCGGAGATGATTCTCACAATGGATGCAAGTCTGCATGGGTGGGGTGTAGTCCTGAACCAACTTCCTACTCAGGGAATTTGGTCACTTCAAGAGTACAGTCTCCACCTCAATGTCCTGAGATGCGGGCCGTCCACCTAGCTCTACTTCATTTTCAGTCCGGACTGAGGAACACCACAGTAAAGGTGCAAACAGATAATGCCATCACAATGGCATTTATAAACAATCAAGGAGGCACAATGGACCAACTTCCCACTCAGGGGATTTGGTCATTTCAAGAGCACGGTCTCCACATCAATGTCCTGGAGATGCAGGCAGTCCGCCTAGCTCTACTTCATTCTCAGTCCAGACTGAGGAACACCGCAGTAAAGGTGCAGTCAGACAGTGCTGTCACAGTGGCATATATAAACAATTAAGGGGGCACAAAGTCCAGGGAAATGCTTCTGGAAGCCTCCAAACTACTGAGCTGGGCAGAGGGGAATCTTCTCTCTCTGTCGGCGGTACATCTGGCGGGGGAGCTGAACATTCAGGCGGACTGGCTAAGTCGCAAAGATGTTCATCTTGAAGAGCAGCAGTTGCACCTGGAGGTGTTCACCCTTCTAAGCAATCGGTTCAGGCCACCGCAAATAGATCTGTTTGCCTCAAGCCGCAATGCTCAGACCCATAGGTTTTTCAGTTGTTATCGGTGTCATCTCTCAGAGGCAGTGGACGCTCTGACTCAGACATGGTCCTTCCGGACAGCATATGACTTCCCACCAATGCCTCTCCTCCAGAAAGTTTTAAGAAAAATAAGACACTCATGCGGAAACTTTCTTCTGATTGCCCTGGAGTGGCCGAGAAGACTGCAGTTCTCAGATCTAGTGTACCTAGCTCAGGAAGCTCCTTTCCACCTTCTAGTACAAAGGGATCTCCTGCTGCAAGGCCCCATTCTCCACCTGAATCCAGGTGCAATGCAGCTCATGGCCTGGCTTCTGAAAGGAGGAAACTCTTAAGATTAAAGTCTCCCCCACCCCAAGGATAGTTGAAACCTTGCTGGCAGTTAGAAAAACCTCTACTTCGGCTGCTTACTCCCGAGTCTGGACTAAATTTTCCTCTTGGGCCAGAGAGAAAGGAATTAAACCTTTGAAGGCTTTCATTGCTCAGATTCTGGAGTTCTTTCAGGATGGCATAGATAAAGGGCTGGCATTGAGCATGCTGAGAGATCAGGTTTCTGCTCTCGGAGAGTCCCTGGGTTTCTCTCTCGGAAGAAATAAACAAGTTGTTAATTTTCTGTGTGCAGTTGGCAGGAGCCAACCGCTGTTTTAATCCCCAGTTCCCTGTGGGATCTTAACTTGGTTCTGAATGCTCCCTGGGTTGAGCCCTTTGAACCATTGTCATCCATGCCACTGGATGCATTGTCCTACAGGGTCTGTTTTTTTAGTGGCCATGTGCTCAGCCAGGAGAGTGGGCAAAGTCCAAGCCTTGTCTCATAAGGAGCCCCACCTTATCATGCATAAGGACAAGGTAGTACTTAGGACTGTTCCGCCCTTCATTCCTAAAGTGCCCACAGCTTTTCATGTAAACCAAAAGATTCCCTTGCCATCCTTCTGTCCGCATCTTTCTCACCCTAAGGAGAAGGAATTACATAAACTGGACCTCAGGCGGGTAGTTAGGATCTACCTTCAATGTATGACTTAATTTCATAAGTCACATATTGTAGTCTATTTGTGCTTTTTTGGGGAAGCCAAGCAGGGAGAGAAGGCATCTAAACCCACCTTAGCTAGGTGGGTGCAGGCCTGTGTTGCAAAAGCCTATGTGGTGAAAAAGAAGAGGCTTCTGGCTCTTATCAAGGCCCAGTCCACCAGGGCATTGGTGACTTCCTAGGCAAAGAGGGGCAAGGCCACAGTTTCAGAACTATGCAAGGCAGCTACGTGGACCTCAGTCCACACGCTCACGAAACATTATAAATGGGATGTTCAGAGTTCTGCTGCCTCAGCTTTTGGTTACAGAGTGTTGCAGGCAGCAGTTCGCAAGTAAGTCTGAAGTATCTGGCGTATGGGATAACATTCCTCCCCTCCTGTTTTTTTTATCTGGGTACTACTTCTTAGAACTCATTTGTAATGATTACCCATTGACAATGTGGAGCACTACAGAAAGAAGAAATTAACATCATACTTGCCGTAATTTCCTTTTCTGTTAGCTCCAACATTGTCAAGGGAACCCGCCCAGGAGCAGGGCTCCGGAGGGAGAATCTTATCCTGCATGCTAGAAGAGAGGTCTATTTTTTAAGTAATATCCCCTATGTGAATCTCTCTGTTCTGCTGCACTGCACTCCTGATAGCTAAATGTTTTATTCTGATTTATAGGATTTATTATCTGTGACCGCAGGTTAACAGGTTTCATTAATTAAGGTATGCTTCCTTTTGCAGTCCTCTGCTTTACAAAAAAAAAAAAAAAAAAGGGGGACGTGGCCAGCAGCCGAGCTTGCAGCAGTAATACAGCAGAGGTCCGATGGTTGAAGCCTATTTCTACAACTTTACTAAGAAATAAGTTTGACTTTAAGCTGGTGATTATTGGGAGTGAAACTGGAGTGTTAAAGAAAGTAAATGCTTCTGGTTTGGTAATGCTAAATGCTGTGGTTCCAAAGTTATGGGCAGAACTAATAGAGCGGGTGCTGGAGGAGACGATGCCCGACCGAAAGACTTAAAGCTGGGCACCTGTAAAAGATCAGTGTACAGGGATGGGAGAAGAATAATCATCCCTGACCTCAAATGCAGCACTCCTCAAAGCGATCCAGAGACTATATCAAAAGATGGAAGACTTTACATCCCACTTCAAGATCTTGGACACCAAAGTGGGGATGTTGGAACAAAACAATAAAGCAACAGCAAAGAAGGTGGAAACAGCATTATCTGTGATGACAGGCTTGACAAAGCAGAACATGGTGCTCCATTGCCATCTGGAGAACTTGGAGAATACTTCCAGTGCTACTAATGTCTGCATCCTGGGGATCCCGGAGGGGGTTGAGGGAGAAGACCCTCGGTCTTTTTTAGCCACCTTTTTTCAGGAATCATTGCAGATACAAGGCCCATTAACAGTTTTGAAGGCCTACTGGATCAGCCCACGAGGCGGGAGTGGCCACACAGCAACAAATCAATTTCCAGTTTGTACACTCCTTGTGGTGATAGGGGTCTATTTTTGGACAGAGATACTATCATTAACCAAGCAAAGAGACGGGGACCTGTGGGTTGGGAGGGCTCCAAAGTACATCTTTTTCCGGGCTTAAGTTATGCTATCCAGCAGCGTCAAAAAAGTTTTGACGGAGTCCGAGCTCGTCTCAGACAACGGGGAGTGCACATCTTGCTTATGCCTGCGAGACTGCACATCACTTATGGAAGGAAATCTTATCAGTTTGCAAACCCTGGCAAGGTGACGAAACTGATGGACCAGACTGATAATGAGTTTAAGGCAAAGGGAGAAGAATCCGATGTAGAATCTGGGGACAGTGGGTAACTCTTGTGGGGCTCAGCTATTTCCTAGCTGTGATTCAAACGGCAGTCTGACCTCTGGCTATAGTCCTCCTTTACCTTTAGCCATGAACTTAATGTTAGATATTTATTTTTCTAAGGCGATCTAAAAGTTTTTTCTTCAGGACTTGGCAGACTATGAAAATATGAAAAAGGGAAAGGAAGAAAAAATAAAATGTAAAATGGCATCCTAGAATGGTGCAGTTGATTTACAGTTATGATATTTTGTTTTTTAGCGCCTTCTAGTTATCGGCCATATGCCTTGTTTACATATGGATGTGTTAACACACAGCCTCTAAACAAATGAGTGCATGAAGTTCGTTTTCCTACTATAACGGATTACAATACCTGTGGTCTACACCAGCGTTCATCTAATATCAAATGTTCTGAGAAGTTAAATGGGCTGACTCGGAGACGTGGCTCAGGCCTGCCACAGCAGATAGAGACATAAACTTACACAATTATCAAGCATTCAGAGCTGACCACCAAACAAGGCGCGGGGGTGTAGCTATATATGTGAAGGACAATTTATCTGTAACCTGCCTCGACTCATCATCCATGTCAAAAGAATTTGAATGCCTATCCCTCAAAGTGGCCCTCTCCCATACCGCATCACTACAGCTAATCGGCTGCTATAGGCCCCCCTCAGCTGACCTTAAGCTACTAGCCCATTTGGGTGATCTAATCAATAAGGGAATAGAAGAAACTATAATCATAGGAGATTTAAACCTAAACTGGCTATCAAAGGCAGTTGCACCCTTAATTTCATTCTGCGATACACATGGACTTACACAGCTTATAAATTAACCCACCAGAATCAACAAAAAGAATCAGAGCAACAGCACATTACTAGATGTCATATTAGTGAGTAAACCTCACCTCTTCTCGCATGCTGGAGTGCTATTCAGTGATATCAGTGACCACTGCCTTATTGCAGGAATAAGATCAGCTTGCAAGCCAACATCCCCCGCTAAGTTTACATTGAGGAGATCAAAGAAAAAACTAAACTTTGAGGCGTGTCTGCAAGAATTAAATCATTCAACACGATGGCAAGAGTTCTACCTAGCAAACACAGTGGAAAAAGCACATGAGGTACTAGACGACATAGCTATAGGTGCCCTTAATATCCATGCCCCAATTTCTAAGGTACGCACCAAAAACAAAACCTGCCGCTGGTTCACAACTGACCTCAAAACTGCCCTTCTTGACAGAGATAAGCTATGGAAAAAGGCACGAAAAACTAAGAATCCATCTGATTGGATGCAGTTCAAAAAAGCCAGAAATAGCTGTACCAGGAAAGTACGGGATGCTAAGGCTGCTTATTATATGTCCGAACTTGACTCCTCCTACCACAATCCTGCCAAGTTCTGGAATACCATAAAGGACATAACAGGACAAGATCCTAGTACTACACTCCCAGTCAAAATACACTATAGTAAGGGAACAGTCTCTGATAGATTGGAAATACTGGAATCATTCAACAATCACTTTACAACTGCTGGCCTAGCATTCGACATCTCTCCGGCTAACCAACTACGCTCTCAGCTAGGCATTAAGAGCACTGAAGTACGGATAACTGAATCTACCTTCTCCTTCAAATTAGCCACTTTGAAGCAAGTGGAAGACCTAATTTCACAGCTGGATATCAAAAAAAGTGCAGGTGCAGACTCCCTTGATCCCTATTTTCTAAAAATTGCCATGCAAGCACTAGCAGTTCCAATAACACACCTATTTAATCTCTCATTAAAATCAGGCTCTATTCCCTCAATCTGGAAAACAGCTCAAGTTATCCCCTGTTGAAAGCAGGGGACCCCATGGACCTCAACAACTACAGACCAATCTCTATCCTCCCAGTGCTATCCAAGCTGCTAGAAAAAATAGTGAGCATTCAACTAAGAGGATATCTTGAAGAGGCTAATCTTTTAAACCCAGCGCAATCTGGATTTAGAGCCAAACACAGCACCATCTCAGCCCTGGCTAAAGTAACAAATGACTGGCAAATTGAACTGGACAAAAAAAAATTGTGTATATGCTGTATTCCTAGACCTGAGTAAGGCATTTGATACGATCGACCACGAACTACTCCTCTCTTCCCTGTATTCCATAGGACTAGATCAATCCTCCCTTAGATGGTTTAATAGTTACCTCACGAGAAGGACTCAGCAAGTGAAAGCTGAAGGAGACCTATCTCCACTCAAACCTCTGCAAAGAGGAGTTCCCCAAGGATCCATCCTGGGCCCAGTCCTATTTGCCATCTACATCAATAACACTGACATTAATCTCACCAAAGCCACTGTACACCTGTTTGCAGATGACACCGTATTATATGTCAGTAACCCCTCACCTGTAACAGTATGTGTAGAGCTACAAGTGGAATTCAACATATTACAACATCAACTATTAGAAAAAAACTTCTCCTAAATGCAAAAAAAAAAAAAAAGGCAATGTTTTTCTCCCCCCAAACTCAAGCCGGTTATTCCTCACCAAACAATCTCCCCCATCTATCCACGGTTCTTGGTGAAAATCCTGAATATGTAAAAAAATTAAAATATCGAAAATAAAAAAACTTCGTCAGAGGCTTGGACTCTTTTACAGAATAAAGCACTTTCTAACTAGGAACTCTAAAAAGAAGCTGGTCCAGGCCACATTTCTTTCAGTATTGGACCATGCAGATTTCCTATACGGTCGCTGCCCTAATTCGTATCTGAACAAATTGGACACACTTTACCACAGAGCCTTGAGGTTCATTACAGATCTTCCCCTCAGCACTCACTACTGCTCGCTCTACGCTGCAGTTGGATGGACATCACTCCAATACAGAAGAAACAGAAATGCCATACTAAGGACGTACAGAGCATTATCTAAGATGCTCCCAAACTATATCTCAGACTGCTTCACACAAGTCACATCAAGCAAATATGCCCTAAGAAGCCTTAACTTCATCATGTTTAAAGTGCCCAAATTCAATACTCAACACGGGATATCTGCTATCAGCCATGTATTATCTACATTATGGAATATGATGCAGAAGATTCTGAAATTGAACAGCTACATAACAGTCACATCCTTTAAACATCTGTATTCGAGGTTTATCCAAGAAAAATGTAATTGTTTCCACAAGCATTAGAATATTCCTAATCTTATCCTTCCCCCTCCTCAGACAGCCAATTCACGGAATGAATCCACCTTTATCAAGAGCCTCCACCCCTCAGACTCCTTGCAACCCCGCCTTTCACCCGTCTCCCATTACTCCGACAAACATCATAGCCCTATACCCCCGTCATTCAACCCACCAGTGCAGGCCCCAGCCCTGTCTCAGGCCACACTTATCCTACCACATCATAAACACCTACCACCGTCCATGATCCCCATCAACTAGGCACTCCACTCCTGCTCCACCCCCCTTGTCCATTATTATTTTACGCTTGAACAATGAAGTATTGAATACTATGCTTAGGATGTAGGCTTAGACAGTGTTGATATTGAAATCTGTATATATTAGCTAAGATGGTGTGCATTTGTATAACTGTATGTAACTATGTAAATTGAACCTTGACCTTACCAGGTCCATCTTGCAAATGAGCTGTGCTCAATGATGTTTGCCTGGATAAATAAAGATTTGATTGATTGATTGACTACTAGAGCTGGAGCAATGCTTTATTATGTGATGCTACCTAGATTGATTTGGGGGTGTTTTACTCGTATCATAGGGTGTCCGATAACATAATAAATCTATAATGGTAATCCCTGCTCATGGCAGTAAGTTGGAACTTTGAAACTCCAAAGTTTGGAATTATTAATTTAGCAACCCCCTCCCTCCCCCCAGTGACGTAACGACAGATAGGGGCATGTCAATCTCTTACTGAAACAATGACATAAGCATTGAAATGCAATGTATATGCTCTTTTTATATGCTTGTCTATATGAATAGTGTACTGTATATTTTATGCAGATAAGCTAATAAAAATAAACAAAAAAAAACAACACATATCTCATGCTATGTATATATTAGCTTCAATTAACAAAGGGACAACTCCGGTCAGAAGCCTGGTGCCTGTGCAGCACTGTAAGACTGCACGTTTTTCATTTTTCACTACAAGATCCGAATGCATTTCTTCTCCCGATTTTGGATAGAAAGGTAAGAGAGTTTATTGTTAATAAGTGATTGTTTTTTAATTGCATGTGGATGTAGCTCTCGTGGCACTGCTAAGTACTAGCTGGGGAGCTGCCATTAGGGAATGGAATCCTTAGGTGCCCAACATTTGAAAGCTTGGGCTGTGCCATTCCCCTGCTGGGGTGCACTATACCCATTTGTAATGATTACCCATTGACAATGTTGGAGCTAACAGAAAAGGAAATTACGGTAAGTATGAAGTTAATTTCTTCTTCCCAGCTTCTATCATCTGAAGCCACTTGCAACTGCTACTGACTCAAACTGTAATTGTTTTTGCATGCACTTACATAACTGTTTCAACTTACTCTGTCTCCTGCTTTCTTCCAGTGTCACTATGTTCATTTGTAACCTGCTGTCTGTCCCATTGGACACTTATGAAAAAGGGCCTTGCCCATTAAGGTTCCCCAGTATAATAAATAAATAAATAAAAATTGGACTGTGCCAATATTTAGGTCTCCGCCCCTTTATTTACACTGCATCCCCCTCTCATTATTGTCTGCACTAACCAGGCTTTTCAGTATAAATCATCCACGCAAAACTGGATTTGCACGGGTAAACTCGGTTTTGCGACTGGGCAAAGTTTTGAACATCGGGCCCCAGATGTCTTCTGGTCCTGCTTTTGTTCTGGGGCTAAGTACTGCCCTCTGTGAATGTACTTAGCCCTGGGACAACAGTAGGACCAGAAACCAAAGATCAGAGTTTAGATAAACTCTAACATGCAAGGCATTCTCACCTGGAATACTGTAGGCAGTTTTGGAGACTGCATTTAAAGAAGGACTGGGACAGAGCTGAGGCAGCGGTGGCGGAGCGGGGGGTGTTGGGGAGGTGGTCCCCCCTCCTGGCTGCCCCACCACCATCTTTATTCACTGTTTAGTGCCCACTGTGGAGCATATGATTGACTGAATGGCCCCCAAACCTGGCTCCGCCACTGTGAGGCAGTACAGAGGATGGTAACCAAGATGGTCCGTTTACAGCAGGAAAGGACTTTGAAAAGGTTGACAGAAGTAAACATGTAGAAGCTGAAGGCAAGAAGGGGAAGGGACATTACCGAAACATAAATATACCTCCAAGACTAACAAAGTGATAGAGGTGCGTGTTCAAACTGAGTGGGATTGTAAGCAAATATATATATATATACACATTTTTCTTTTCAGACAGACCGGAGTGGAAGGGTGGATTCAACTATGGGTGGAACAGATTCAAGGGCTTGGTAAAAACAGCAGGGAAAAAAGTTGGGAGGGAGAGAAAAGCCACTAGACCTCACACTCCACCTTAGATGGGTAGAACTGGGCAGACATGAAAGGCTGCAGGGCCTTTTTCTGCCAGCAAATGGTAAATTTCCATACAGCAAGCTTATCAGAAATTATAAACATGAGGCAGAGATTATGGGCTGTTCTGTTTCTCTCTCTTTACTATCGACACAGCAGCAAAGAAAATGGTACATAAGCCTCAATGGCACTGGCCCTAGCAAGGTAGACTACATCCCCCAGAGCTCTTTGCGGCTCCCATCATTCATAGCCACCAAGAAAAGGAGAAAGCCCGCTAAACACGTCCTCCTTCTTTGGATACTTGAACAATGTCTTCTCTTCAACAAAAAGCTGGAAAAAAAATGTAACTGGAACCAAGAACCCAACTGGAACTGAAACCTCCATTTCTACCATCAAATTAACCTCTGACTGATCTGGACCATCTTTTACACCGGCCCTATTGAAAGATCAAATACAGGAAGGGTGAGGTAGGACCATAATCTCTACCTCCGTGTTGTTTATAATAAAGTCATAATTGGCAAGCTTGCTCATGGGAATCTATCATTTCATTACACCAGCACAAAAGGTACAATTACAGGCTAGTACAAAGCCCCTTAAAGAACTCCATTTGGTATACTGAAGCACTCCACAAAAGTGCAAGAAAGCAGCAGCAAAGGCAAACAAGATGCTGGGATGTACATCTAGGGGATCAGTACTAGGAGAGGGTGGTTATACTGCCCTTGTACAGGTCACTGGTAAGGCCGCATCTAGAGTATGGAGTTCAGTACTGGTGACCACACCTCGAAAAGGACATTAACCTGCTGGAGAAGGGCTACAAAGATGATAGCGGGTCAGCAGGGTAAGGCATAGCAGGAGAGGTTGAGGGCACTGAACATGTACTCCCTGAAAGACAGGAGAGAGAGAGAGAGAGAGAGAGAGAGAGACAGGGGGTACAATCTCAAGCTAGAGGGTGGGAGGTTTAGGAGGGAGGTCAGGAAGCACTTCTTCACAGAGAGGGTGGTGGACACTTGGAATGTGCTGCCGGAAAAGGTCATCTCGTTGAAGACAGTGAGCAGCTTTAAGACAGGCTGGGATAGTCATAGTGGGAAGGTAAGGATAAAGGGTAGGGAGGATGGGAGGAGTGGGGAGGGCTGGGACAGTAGTCCAAGCTGTGGACCCTGCAATACGTGCAGACTAGACAGACCAAATGGCCTTATGCTGGCTTCTTCGTACGTTCGTATGTACTGGCCTATGACTGGTCTTTAAAACTGTATCCCTGGACTCAGAGTAACAGTTAATTTTTAAGACTGAGCAGTATTTACTGTTAGCTTTTTCCATCTGGTAGTATTGTCATATAAATGGTAGTAATACCATCCCTTTACCTGTCTCCCACCTCTAAACCAAGTCTTTTCTCAACCCTGACTGGCTGCCTGCTGCCACTGACTCTTTTTCTGATACCATGGAGTTTCAGTATACTTCCTCCCTCCCTCACTGCCATGTAGGGCCAAGACCATATTTTTAACATGTTGCAGGAATAGCACCAGGTAGGTTCTTGGGCAGACTAGATGGACCTTGCGGTCTCCTTCTACTGTCATGTTCTATATTTCTAGGTGTTGCTACTGCCCTTCTGGCCTGCCAGTGAGCAACTCCCGAAACAGTCTGCTGCACCTTGTACAACTGATGCTGATGATGTTTTCTGTCCCCACCACTCCTATTTACACTCGGTTAGTTTCTGGGCCTCTGGCTGGTAGCACTGCATGGTGCTGTAATGCGCTTAGATACTAATATACTGTAAATGTGTAGGGTGAGAACCAAATTCCTAAAATCAGAAACCAGATATAAATCATGCAAAAATGGAAGTAAAATATTCCTTTACTCCCTTTATCTGTTCCACTGCCTGGACTAGTCTGCAGTCTTCAAGATGTCCTCCGGGTGAACGCCACACTTGAGGGCCTGGCTAACCACGGCTCCTCTTGTGGGATGTACCCCAAACTGAGCGAGGTCAATGCCTACCTCTGCCACTGCCCAGCAAACCCACCAAGCTATGGTAGCAGCAGAAATCGGTATGTGTGCCTTAGCCAATTAGGCTGTTGTCTTGTCCCCACATAGGCAAGTATGTCTGGATACAATGGACCACACACAGATTTAGTTCAGGGTTGAATCTGGAACATTACACCCCAGGGGTGGAAATCTTAATATGCCCGAATAGGTCAAAATGAACCTCTTTTTAAATGTGTTAAACATCCAAGACTCTTACAACAGAAAATCTTTTGATCGATACTAAACATAGGAGAGTGGTGAGCTTGCAAGACAACTGTTTCACGCTCAAGTCCCCAGTGGGCCCAAGACTGAAAGAGTTTGAAAATACTGTTTACATCCCATGTAAATCTGTACCTATGGAGTGGGGACCTCACCCACTTAATGGCCTTCAAGAAATGGCATACATGGGGATCCCATCCTATGGATCTGCCCACTACTGGGTCATGGCAGACCAAGACTGTTCACCTGAGAACATTCAGGTACATGTAGTACTTAACCTGTGAAGACGACACTGTATAAGAACTCAAAAATCTGTCACAGGGGCAAAAAAAGGATCTTTGTGTCCAGAAACCCACCAGCTAGACCAGCTGCCCCAAGCTGACTTGTATGCCTTCCTGGTGCATCCAGCCCAAGACTGATGGAGAAAGCTGACAGCTACCTCTAAAAGTCTGGAGACTGCCCAGGAACCCCAGAAAGCGTCCAAACTGCTAATCTCAGTGATCCCTCTAGAATTAGAGAGTAGGGGTAGGGATAACTTGCTGGATTAGTAGATGTTTCAGGCTGTTGAGTATCAGAAGTCAACTCTCCATTGGGAGTTCCAGTAGTACTGGGGCCCATGGTTGGGCTTACCACACCGAGACATTCAGAACTACTATTGCTCTCTGTCTCCAGATTTTGGCTACAGCCCTGATCATAGAAGGGGGGGAAGGTATAGCCTGTCTTCCCTTCCCAGTTCTGCATGAATGCATTTGTGGCCAGGGCTTCCAGATCCGGATGCCAGCTGAAGAATTGCGCGAGATGTCAATTCAGGCTTGATGCAAATACGTATATGGAGAAGGGCCTCTCTTGTGGGATATCTTGAGGAAGATCTCCGGGTGGAGGTGAAGAGTCACTCGAGTCCTTCATGTACCTCGAGCTCCAACCTGCCACCCTTTTGGCTAACCCTATGATGTGAACAGCCTGGATCCTGATGTTCTGTCATCCCACCAAGGCGAAAGAAGTATTGAACTGTGACATAACTGTCCATCCAGAGAAACATGGCCACCCTTGGGCAGTCCTTCATGAAGCTCCTGGTTATGAAGAAGGCAGCTAGCAGTTCTAACACACTGATGTGTAGTGAGGCTTCCTGTGGTGACCATTTGCCCCCACCCTGCAAAAAAAAAAAAAAAAAAAAAAAAAAACACCTTGCACCAAGCATCTCAGCCTGGCAGGCTGGTGTCCGAGCCCACGGTGATCTCTGGTCGTGTCCCAAAGAGTGCTCTGCCATTTCAGGAATCCATCTGTCAGAGCCACCAGATGAGTTCTGTCCTGAAAGAGCGTGGAAGCAGAACCTGACTGTCGAATGAATCCACTGCTCACAGACACCTTATTTTCAACTCCCGCAGAGCCCGGTAGTGGAGGGGTGTCAGAAAAATGGCATGAATAGATGATGTGAGGAGCTTATCGATTCTGGCCAGGTCTCTAAGATGAGTAACTGCTTTCTTCAGAAGCTTCTTGATTTCAGTTTAGTTACACCCCTTGAGAAAGCTCTAAGTGAATAAAGCACTAGGGTCTGTGTGGCTGAGTACTTGCCTGGAAATTTGATCCTTCATCTTTGTGGATTTATCCATCATCTGCAACAACAAAGATTAACCACTTTACCACATCCGCATCTGGACTTTGAACTGAACTTGTCTATACATCCTTATCTATGGCCTTACTGGCTCAACTTGCTCATGTTAGTCTACCACTGCACTGTATGTTCACTACACACTTTACATTTGAAGCTCTTCAGTAAAGTATAGCCTGTCTGTTAAGAGCAGTTCTCTGTTTATGGTTCTCATTTCTTTTATGATATTGATATTTTAAGTTATTGTGTTGCATAGCTGTTACAGTGTCTGGAGCACACTGCTTCCTCCACCTCTAGCTTCCTGATTTCCCTCCTTGTGTCATTCACCTTTCTGGATGGGAGTCAGAGGGTGGCCGACCTTGTATTGATTTCAAGCCCTAAGAAGGATACAACCTGGTAGGGAGTGACAATTGAATTTTGGTGTTTATTACAAGCCCTGTGTCCTCCAGCAGAGAGATGCCCATGGTCAGGTGAGCTTGAAGCTCAGGTGGCTCCTATGCAACCAATTGTCCAGGCAGATGATTAGCATGACCCTTGCTGGCCTGAGCCAAGCTACCATGGGACACAGTACCATGATGAAACACCAGGGTGCTCAGGCTAATCTGAAATGCAGGCAGTTGAACTGCCACTGCTGCCCTTGCCAGAAACATTCCTGTCCAGAGGGTGGATGGACACTTCTAGATACTGTAGGTATCTATCAGATCCAGTCAGTCCCCTAGGATAAGGATGTCCCTGAGGTGATGAATGCTCTCCATCTTGAAGTGGCTGTACGTTACATACGAGTTAAGATCCCTGAAGTCGATAGCCAGTCAGGATCCTCAGTCCTTCTTTGGGACAAGAAAATGTAGTCTGGAAATTGCCACTTTGGTATGCAGGGACTCTACTTTTTTTTTTTTTAACCAACGCCTGTTCCTAGTCTGAAAACCAGGGAGAGAGGGTGGGGAACAGAGGATGGAAAGGACACTCCATGAATTCTAGGTGGTAGCCTTAAATTGCTGATAGCACCCGTAGCTCCTGGGTGATTTTTTTCCTAAGTGAAAAATGAACTAGTCTGCCGCTGAGCTGCAGAGGCTCTGGAACCATGCACATCACAGGGAGCCAGTAGGACAAACTTACCTGCTATCTGGGGTGGGGGTTCTGGGTCCCCATGCTTCCCATGAAGCGACCTCTGTGATGGAAGCCCTGCCTCTGAAAGATTTATTTTCATTTCATTTTATTAAAGGGTTAGACCATTGAGTAGAAAAATGGTGACCCGAAGTCTCAATACAAAACAGTTACATTACAAACAAGTTCCACAAATAACATTAAGTAAAACGCAATAATTTACATTAATACTTTCAATGTGCAAAATTATCTGATTTTAACAGCTCAACAATCTTTGAATAGACTTGCTGTCTTGTCCAAGAACCGCTGCTTTACCACATATACAGATGCAAATTTTGCATTCAACAATCGAAATTTAGAATATAAACTATTCCAATATGAGGGAACTAGATGACTAAAGAAATATGTTGATCTCTTTAGTCTTATCTTTGGGACAACTAATTCACAGTAGGCAGATTTCCTAAGTAAAGCATTTATTTTCCTAACCTGCAGTTTTTCAGTCAAGTAAGTGGGAATTTTACCTAAAATGCTTTTATATGCCTATATGGATTTATGAAATTGACGTCTCTCTGACAGAGACATCCATCCTAGGCTATTGTACATTTGACAGTGGTGTGTCCTTGGGACACTGGAGAATCAATCTGGTCAAGCGAGTATACAAAAAGTCCAATTTATGTAATTTATCATTATTAGAATAGTCATATAGAATGTCCCCATAATCCAGTAATGGAAATATCTAGGATTAAAACAATTTTTTAATCACACTACCACCCAAGCAACTTTTATTTCTATATAATATCCCCACTCTTTTCCCAAACAACTCTACATAGATACATAGACAGTGTTGGCAGATAAGGGCCTATGGCCCACCCAGTCTGCCCATTTGAGCTTGTAAGTTCAGTTTGTTTTCCTAGAAGTCTGTTGCACCTTACCCCTGACCTCCAGAATTCCTTTATGTCTATCCCATGCATTCTTAAATCCCGTGATTGTTTCAGCCCCCACCACTTCCTCTGGCAGGGTGTTCCACTTGTCCACCACCCGCTCTGTGAAGAAATTCTTTCTCATGTTTCCTCTGAATCGTCCTCCCTCCAACTTCATCCCATGCCCTCTAGTCCTGGAACATCTTTTTCACTTAAAAATAGTGTTTTCCTGCACCCTGTTCCTCCCTGTAAGATACTTGTATGTCTCTATCATATCCCCTCTCTCCCTCCTCTCCTCCAGGGAGTACATGTTCAGTTCCTTCAACCTGTCTTCATAGGACTTGTGATGCAATCCATGCACCATCTTTGTTGCCCTCCTCTGAACCTTCTCTACTCTAGTAAGGTTGTCCACATGCACATTTCCTGAGCCCTAAGAGTCCATCCAGTAGCCCAGCTATTTATATCACAGACTCTAGCCTTTCTCCTTTTGCATCAACAATTTTCAGATCAGAATTATTTTTTAATTTAAAATATGTACCAAAAACCATGCATTTTGTTTTTCCTATATTTATTTTAAGTTTGGATCTTGTAAAAAAAAAAAAAAAAGTCTTGCAAGCCATTAAAGCTTGCCTGTAAGTGCCGGCCCAGTGGCGCTGGATGCCCACACTGCCAACTCGGCTTTTGGGAGTGAGCACAGGTTGTTGGGGGTCAGAGAAGGATAGAGCGCCCAACCGGCAGCTTCCTCCTTCTGGGTTAACTGCAGGCCCCTGCTGCTATGCCACCACCTAGGGGAGCCTGGGTGGATGGTGCGGTAGGTGGAGAAGCAGTAAGTGGACTGGGTGGATGTCTGCAGAGGGGAGGAGCAGGAGGTACGTCTCAGCATGCCTCTTAGCTGTGTGTGTGGACAAGGCACTCTAGGGGCACACCACAGCGGGGATTGGAGGGTCCACAGAGGATGTCCGAGAGAGTGAAGGGAGGAGGCAGATTAGGCACATAAACACAGGGCTAAAAAAAAAAAAGCTTGCCTGTAAGCTAGTCTGAACTTCAGTTAAGTTTGGAGCCGAGGGATATAGCATAGAGTAATTGGCGTATAAATGATATGCCGTGCCTGAAATACTATTACCAAAACCATTAAGATAGACCAGAAACAACAGGGGTCCAAGCACTGAGCCCTGGGGAACCCCTCAGACTACAGGCAATGGTGTGGAGACCCTATCATTCACCTAAGTGGTCTACATACAGCCAATCAAATAAGACCCAAACCATTTCATGCACTAGGTGACACCCCTACATTTGCCAGTCCTTGCAGCAGAATTTGATGGTCAATGTGAGCATGTGGGATAAGGATGGAATGTCCACAAGATGAGTAGTATCTCCAAACAAGAAATTTATTGCAGTAGTATAAACAAAAACAGACTTGAAATGACAAACATAAAATAGAATCAAAGTAAAACAAAATTCTCCACAGTTACATCACTGAGTAGATATCCTAATAGGCTCTGTAGGACACAGCTAGGGTCAGCACCCCAGCACCAACTGACTAAACTTTGAGAAAAGTCTTTCTTTTATATACAGATTAGGTCATGTGGTGTGCAAAGCTCCACCCCTTTCTCTTAGTACAAGAAAAAATGCTTTACCTTCATTAAAACAATTCTTTATACATACAATCCGACATTTAGTTACATTCATGTTCTCAATAGATCATAACTTAATATTGCAGTAGTGTAGAGTTTCATCGATGAACACACAGCAAGTGGCCACGCCTCCTGGTCTGCAGCATAAAGAAAGCAAGAGTATGGCCAGCCCTAGAGAGCTTTATAGACCAGAGGGTGTGTCCAGAGCACATACTACAGAGGCTGCAGCAAGCACTCCTACTTGTAACACAGGCAGGCAAATACTTTTTCTTTCCTTTACTCTGGGGATTTTCTGTTTCAAAAGCAAGCATACTTTCAACTATCAGATTCCCCTTTATTTCAGCTCTTTCGTATTTGCTAATGACTTTTCTTTTGAAGTAAGACTTCCTATTATCATTAGCACCGTGTTTAAAAAACAAAACAGGAAAAATAAACAGGAGTCCCTGACTTAGCTTCTTACAGTGAGTTCCTATACTTTTGCAGCTGAGGGCAGGAACAAGTGGCTGCAGAGAAAGCAAACCCTTGTATTTTATTACATACAGAAAGGTTCTAGGTCCTCATTCTGGTGAGCAACAAAGCATACTTGTTTATTACCAAAAGAAGTGTTTTTTTTCCTAAACTCAATACATTGGAGAGTCACTTTTCTCTCCAATTGCCTACTCCCAGAACTTAAGTGGAGGTGTGTGTACATTCGCATGGGCCCATGCGAATGTGCGTGCATGTGAGCGTGCGCACGTTTGTGCAGTGGCTTGTGAGCATTTACACTCGTAAATTCAATGGGGTTAAATGCGCAACCTTACAAGAAAAGGGATGAAAGAGAGACAAAGCATAGAGAGAACAGCTACTGGTGGCCTACTGGAGGCTGGGGAAATTAGGTTTAAAGTGAGAAACACAAAAAAGAAGGCACAAGAGAAAGGCATAGGCTATGTGCTGTTGCAACAGACTTTAAAGGGAATAAGAAAATATGAGGTTACACGCCACCTTCTTACATTCCTCCCCTATCAAAATAAAACCAAGGGTTTTTCCCCCCTAATAATTCTTAACTTTCAGCAGGATACAGATGCATTCATGTGCTGAATACCAAGTGTCACAAATGTACTCAGCAGGTCAGGCCCTCTGCTCCCACAGTGCCAACCTCAGAGTGCAATAGTGTGAAAAGGTAACAGACAGGGTAACCATCTTGTCTGCTTTTGGGCTCGAATCACTTTTAGTCTCAAGTTTTGGGGCGGAATTCAAACTGTAAACCTTATGCTAGCATATCCAATGAACAGGCTGAGATACGTACTCTCTTCGTGGACTGCGATACAATCTTTCGCCAGGGGCACCCAACCAGGCTTCCAAAATTAACATTTTTTTTTTTTTAACTTTATTTATTCCTCCTCTCCCCTTAGCTCTGGTCTCCTAGGAATCATCCCCCTATGGTCTGCTCCTACCTGGTCAATTCTCAGTCGCCCATGTAGCTGCAGTTTACCCCTCTGGTGGGGACGGGGTGGGCCTCAACACCCCAAATTTCTCTGGTGGCAGTTGGTCGGGTGCCAGGAGGGCGGCTGCAAATCGAGGGCAAGCTTCAGTGCTCCGTCTCTGCCACAGCTAAATGGCACTTTCCCATTCTTGGGGAGTGACTAGCGCCTTGACGGCAAGGTGTTGCCAACATCTGCCACTTCCCTCCCCTTCTCTACGGTCAGCGCTTGCTGTGTCTCCGGCTTCTGCCAGAGGCCAGCTGAGCAGGGACTCCTGTCCCTCCCAGGAGAGAAGAGCTGTCCTCTGGACACTTGATCCTCTCCCTCCCCTGCCGACCCCCAGCAACCCAGGCTCATTCCCAAACCGGGTCGCTGGCGTGGTGTCCAGCACCTCAACCCTCAGCGCCACCGGGCTGGCCCAAAATGAACCCTTTTAACTCTATAAGAGATCTCAGGTATATTCTTACCTTTTCCCAGTTAGTAACACCATCAAGCCCTTCAAACAGCTGTCAGACTTAACCATGTATACATCACGTGCAAAAAGAACTTGGAAAACACACCCAGGCAGTATCTTAAGAAAATGCACTTTACTAAAAGATGATAAAAATATGAGAAATGTAAACACATAATATATGGGTCTGTTCACAAAAAAGGGTTACCAAGGCACCCATCACTTTGATTGAATTGTGTTACAAAAACAAAAAAATATTTCTCTAACACAAGTGGTGCTTTTTAAGGGTAGTTGGTAGTAGAGCTAGGTAAAATAATGTTTTTTTGTAATTACATCCCTAACATATATTTTTTCAATTTAATTTAATGCTGATTTTCTTGCCTCAAAATGTGACATCAAAACCAACGTGTTTGTTGTTTGCTACTGTGAACTCATTTTACTTCACAGTATTCAAACTAATGTACTGTGTTACTCAAAACATCTTGTTTTAAGATATCCACACTGTCCTGGCCCTTTACTTTATTCCCTCTGGCTGCAGAGATGCTCAATAGTTTCCGTGATGGGTGTAACGCGTAGCGTCCTACTTTGTTACACCCATCACAGTGAACCCCACACTGACTTCCAGTCAGTTATTTAAATTCTTGCACTTTTCCTTGCTCCCTGGATCTCTCAGCTTCTTAGGGAAAACACTGATTTGTCCATGGCCCCTAGCACAATGATACTATGTGGCCATTTGATCCCCCACCTGACATGGTGTCCTAGATTTGCTTATGTTTGCACATCACAGGTGGGGAGTCAGTCTGGTAGCCCAGTGTGATACTTGTCTTGTGTCTGCGCTAGAAAAGCAGTTTGAGTTTGTGGCAGTATAAAAGTTACATTTGTGACTGGATCTTCCTCTTTTCCTTCACATCCAGTGAGAGTTAAAGAGCGGTGTCTTTGCCACTCCTCAGTGTTACACCCATCACGAAGCGAGTGACTAGTTACAACCATCATGGGGGACAAGTAACAATTAGCGAACTGGGCAACCGAGATCAATCCTATAGGAACAGGATCGATTGTTCACTGGTATTACTATGTAAGTTCTCTGATTTTGGAGATGGGCTTTTCATTTCACTGACTGAACTTGCTGGAGTTAGTGAAACACACCAAAACCTGTGGTGTGTCTGATCGTCCATCACAATCTCTCATGAGTGCATGGGTGTAGGCAGGCATACTCCAAGCACTCCATGGTGTGCAATTTTATTTAAGGGGGTAGCAAATAGGCTCTGAACTGCTTCCTTTTTCCATGAAAACTAACAAAATACTGAACTTTTCTGTAATTTTATTCATAGGAGTCAAAATTAGAAGAACTGGTCACTAATACTCTCTTTGCATCTCAAGGACAATACAACTTTACAGGCTATGTGCTGGTATGTGGGTGTCTTACGGAACAATGCATGTCATTTGTATTTACCCATACATGGCAACAACCACTGTCATGAGATACAAAATTGTATTTATTGTGCCAAATGAGGCAACAAACACGGTCCAGGTGTATATTTTCTGGCTACACCCCGAGGGGGGGAGCTCACCCTAACGGGGGGCAGTGAGTCCACTTGGTGTGCAGATCTGAAATCCCTGGCTACACCCCTGCATGAGTGTCTTCAGTGAGGTTAGAAATGGAGCCAGTTAGTATACATTTTAAAAGGACTATGTCCCTGTATTGTCAGGTATGTAAGCTCTGTGGTTTGATCCCGGCCCATTTACCTGCATTTTTGTTTGTACACGTTCCCCTTTTGAGAGAGTTCAGCAGTGGAGATCTCCTCTGGACAGTTTAACATGGAGGCATAGGTTGCATGGCAGCAACAATATTAAATGCTTGTTCAAGCATCCTGGTGTTTTGTTCTAGATGTCAGAGTTCCAGTGCAATGAATTTCATTGTGATGCTAACTGTGTGAGCTCCAGTGGAGCAACAATGCACAGCCTAGAAGGTAGAAGTTGTGAATGAGCTTGGTACATCTGACAGACCTGGGTTTGATTCCTTCAACCTCCACTTGCATACTGTATGACTCTGAGCAAACCCCTAAACTTACTCTGTGCTCCCTGGTCATTCCTGAACACAGGCACCTGTACCGAGTGGGCCTTACCTGGTTACCATAGAATTAAATAAATGTTAAATGTGCTATTAATTTAGTTGATGTTCTGTTTTACCAGGGTATTTTTTTTTTTTTTTGCTGCCAAATATTTTGATGTACCTTCTGTGTCCTATTGTATTATTTTTATTTTGGTATTATTTACAATCTCCTTCCCAGGACCTCCTTGTAACTAAGCTGTGTAGATAGTGGAGTCATTTTACTCATGGTCTGGTGCAAGGGTTCATCAGACGAAGGGCTAGGTCTCGTTTTGTCATTACAAGTAAGTGAGAGAGGGGCAGTGACTGAAATAAAATTTGGGGCATTCTTTGTAATTGCTGTCCACGCATTTTGTATGGGGGTGGTGTTGGGGGCTTAATGTACTGTGAATACTTTGTTTTTTTTATTTTTAATGTTGGAATGAATGTTTTATAGTAATAATGTATACAGAAAATTGAAAATGAGTTTTGACTCTGCCTATGTGAGCATTCATATTTGGCCTTCCTGAGCATCATGTGGCTTCCCTGCTGGTGGGTGGTGGTTTGGGGGTAACTCTTGGTGCCTTTGACACTGGTCTCATTATGGCCAAATATGAATCCTCACACAACTCTGATGCTTACGATTGCCTGAATCATTGTGTCTGGGTAAAATAAAAAGAGTGGTGTAGTTATGCTATGGTTATTATGCTGGCCTGGGAGTGTGTCCCAGACAGTCTTTTGACTCGGCCTGTGTGAGCATTCATATTCAGCCTTCATGAGCACCATGTGGCTTCCCTACTGGTGGGTTGTGGTTGTGGGAGGTACGCTTGCTGCCTTTGACACTAGTCTCATTACGGCCAAATATGAATGCTTACACAATCTTGATGCTTCCAATTGTTTGAATCATTGTGTCTGGGTAAAGTAAAAAAAGTAGTGTAGTTATGCTGTGGTTATTATGCTGGCCTGGGAGTATGTCCCAGTCTTTTGACTTGTCCTGTGTAAGCATTCATATTCAGCCTTCATGAGCACCATGTGGCTTCCCTGCTAGTGGTTTGTGGTTGGGGGGGGTACTCTTGGTGCCTTTGACACTGGTGGGGTACTTAACAGACTGTTAATCTAACTCTTGGGAGTGCCTTATTGCAATTAAAAAAATGTATGTCATGGTGATCAGGCTGTACATGACAGTGTAACAGGGATTATTGTAAGGCTTTTGGACTCCTAACAGCCAATCAGATTGCAGCATTTCTGAAAGCCTTTTTATAATATCCCATCTTTTGTTTCATCAAATTGTCCTGAGTGTTCCATGCCTCTCCCTTGATTGAAGGATCATGTGGAGTGTGCATGCTGACTCTTTTGTACCGTCAAATGGCCTTGAGTGCTCTGTTCCTCTCCTGTCAAATGGTCTTGAGTGTTCCGTGCCATGTAGAATAGTTTAAAGTAGTGCAATTATAATAAACATGTTATTTTTTAATGTAATGTCATGTTTAAAACCCTTCAGTCTACATAAGTAAACCTTTTTACTCATTAACAGTTGTGTGGTGCCCTTTATTCCACTTGCAGTGATGGGTGGTGCCCTTTATTCCACTCGCAGTGATGTGTCTTGTTACACTCACCACGGTGTGTGGTGTGTCTTGTTACACTCATCACGGTGTGTTGTTACAATAATCACACTAGACTCCAATTTTCTTGGGAACCTTAACATTTTTTTACATTAAAACACTGTGATTTTTTCACATGTGGGTGATAGTATCTTAACCTGTATTACACAATTTATCTATGGTCACCCTTTATTACACTTGCAGTGATGTGTGGTGTGTCTTGTTACACTCACCACGGTGTGTGACATGTATTGTTATACTCATCATGGTGTGCGTGTTGTTACAATCATCACACTAGGCCCGATTTTTCTTAGGAACCTTAAAATTTTTTATATTAAAATATTGTGATTTTTTTTCATATATGGGTCATAGTATCTTAACCTGTGTTATACAATTCTTCTATGGTCGATTTGGAAATTTCACTCCCATGTCACACTTTGGTAACCCTTTTTCATGAACAGACCCATATCAAAGAGCTCACAATCACATAAAAGAACAAGGGAAAATTACAAAGCAAAACTCCTACCACAATACATTTAGATGTTTGCTATCTAAGGTATTACCTCTGGAAGTGTGTTTTAAAGTTAGATCAGAGAGCTGTCTCTCTCTCGATTCCCAAGATGATATACCAACATGTCAGACACAAGTGTCAGTTTAAACTGTATCCACACCCCTTCTGTGAGTCAGTCATTTAGCTCCTCCTTTTATAATGTAAAATTATAAAAAATGATTTCCTATCAGGAAGTATTTTAAGTAAGGTGCCATCAGAAGAAAAAAGCCATTTCCTGTATACAACTCCTTAATTACACGTTTCCTTTGAACTTCGCAATCCTACAATGGCACCAGTGTGTTCAAAAAAAAAAAAAACAGGAATCAGCCTAATGATGTCCTGTTTCTGAAGTCATAAAGTCACACTTGCTTTCCACATCAAAAACATGAGGTCATAAAAAGGCCATAAAATGCAATTTCTCAAGGAAGTTAATTACATTTAGAGATCTCCAGGTCAGTGTAATACATCCTGTGATTTCAGCTGGGTGGGGGAAGACGGGTAGGAGGGGAGAAGAAAAAGGAGGATCAGGGGAACAAGGAGGAGGCTGATGATATGGAACAGGGGAGCACGACAGGCAGGAAGACGAAGGACATAAATGGGATGATAGCAAGCAGAAAGCCAAGTAGGCAAATGGAGAGGACGGGTGGATTAGTAAGAAGTGGGGAAAGAGATACAGAGAAAGATACTCAGGTGGGAAGGGGATAAAGAAGTCCAGGATATGGGTAGAAGAGGTGACTAGGAACAATAGTGAAGGGGCTACCTTCAACACCCAGATTGTGGGAGGTGCGAGGAGCCAGTTGAGGGGAGAATCCAGGCGAAAAGATGAGGAGGGGGAACCCGAGTGGTGAACAGGAAGGCAAGGGGGAAGTTAGAGTATTGCTATTGGGGGACTCCATGATCAGGGGCATCCAGTGAGAGGGCAGGAGGAGGGTAAAACATGTCTCATTAGAACCAAATGCCACCCAGGCCTGATGGTGCACAAGGTCAAGTATGAGTTGTATTCACTGGCAAGGGAATGCGGAGGAACCCCAGACATTCTGCTGCACTTGGGTACAAACGACATAAATGGTAATAGTGAACTAGAAATTCAGGCACGGTTCCAGGAGTTGGCCAGGGTATGCCTTTCCATAGGCTGTAAGATCTCCTTTCCGGAAATCCTGCCGGGGCCAAGGGCTAATGGGGAAAACAAAATGAATATTAGGGAGCTAAATCAGTGGCTTAGGGAGTGGTGTGGGGAATTGGGGTATGTCCTGGTGGAGGACTGGCGGGGGATCTGGGAGGATAAGGGGCTGTACGCTAGGGACAGACTCCACCTTAATTTGGAGGGGAAGGAAATCCTAAAGCTAGGGTTCATCAGCGAAAGGTGGGGTTTAAACTTGTGAAGGGGGGGAGGGATCAAAAAAGAGGCAGTGCCAGCAGGTACGATAAATGAGGGACATGGTCTCCACTCCTCTAGGGGGCTAGGGAGATACATAAATGGGTCACCAGGTAGGGTGTAGGAGCTGAGAAATGGGAGCTCAAGGGGGAGAAAGGAAAGGAGAGGAGGGAATGGGGTGGACAGTGGTCCTGATAAATGCCAGGAGCTTAGGAAATAAAATGCCTGAGCTCCAGGTGATGCTAGTTGAGGGGGAGGCAGATGTGGCAGCAGTCACTGAGACCTGGGCCACTCAAGGGCACGAGTGGGACTTAAATCTGGAAGGCTACACTATGTTCAGAAAAGATAGGGGGGAGTGAGGAGGGGGTGGTGTAGCACTGTTAGTCAGAAATGGTGTGGGTATTGGAGGTGTAGATGGGAATGTGGAGGCTATTTGGGTCACCTTGCTGATGAAGGGGGTAAGAGAGTAAAGGTCAGAGTGGTATACAGACCAACAGTACTGGCGGAGGTCCTGGAAGAAAGTTTGGTGGCAAATCTCGAGGGACACTGTAGATTGGGAAAGGGAAGGGTAGTGGTAATGGGGGACCTCAACATGCCAGGAACCACCTGGGTCACTATGACATCACCAGTGGCCAAAGAGCAGAGGCTGCTGGATGTCTTCCAGGATGCATTTTTGTCACAACAGGTGGGTGAGCCAACTAGGGAGGCCCGGACACTGGACGTGGTCCTGGCGGACAGTGATCAGATTAGGGGCCTAGAGGTGAGGGACCCGTTGGCTGGGAGTGATCACACCAGTTTAGTTCTCCCTGGACCTGGGGAGCTGAACAAGGACAATATACTCCATTGAACGTTTCCTCAGTTTGGTAACATACTCCACAGTGGCAATGGAGGCCCCTGTTCACCCTTCTTCCCATTGTCCTTTAGAACATCTAACAGCCCACAAGGATTAGTCCCAAAGAGTAATTCAAAAGGTGAAAACCCTGTGGATACCTGGGGAACCTCTCTAAAAGCAAACATGAGCAGGTGTAAATGAATGTCCCAATGTTTTCCCTCATTTACAACATACTTCTGGAGCGTTTTCTTCAACGTTTTATTAAAACGCTCCACCAGGCCGTCTGTCTGCAGATGGTATGGGGAGGTGCAGATGGCAATATTTGGTCACCTGATCATGTATTCTGGGCCAATAAAAATGATGTAATTTCCAGCTCAGGGTACAGTCTCTACCTAAGTGACCTGCCCAAGGCAGATTGTGAGCCAAATCTAACAACTGAGTGCAATACTGGACAGGGACTAATAATTGTTCTGCCACCTCCCCCATTCTTGGGTTTGTATAACACCTATACAAACAATTTTCTAAAAGTTTAAACACAGGATTTTTAGACGTCATCCCTTGTGGAACCACCTGTAAAAAGAATGGTTGTAAGATTAGATCTTGTTTCTGCATTTCTATAAAAGCCTCCTTTTTATGTGTTCTTACATCTCATCACCAGTCACTTTAGAGTCTTTTTTAAGCCATTGTGATCTCTCCGCCTTTCCCTTCTAGTCTTCCTAGTTTTGCCAGAGGCTTCCGTCGCATCATTCTCAAAAGGAAACAATTGGCTTAGCAACAGTTCCTGGTGAGCCTGAGCACGAGTTGTCACAGCACACACATCGGTGGGCAACTGTTGCTGAAATATAGGGAAGTCATGTCCTATGACAATTGGGACAGGTAACCTTGGTACTAACCCCACATTCATATACTAAATCTGTTCATGAACTTGTAGCATGACTTGGTGCCGTGGATGTTTGTCCCCGTGAATACAGGTCATACCTGTCATGTCCCCTTGTTTGTCCTCCACAGTGGGTACCAGGTCTGTTTGAACCAAAGTCTGACGACTGCCTGAATCAATAAGGCCCAAAACTTCTGCCCCTTCTATGGCCACAGGAATAATATACTGTCCCCAATTAGCTAGGGCAAAGCGAGTAGACTCCTCCCTCTTTCTCGGACAGTGCCGGGCTAAATGACCCCTCCCTGGACATTCATGGCATATTATGTCCGGGTTATGGTACTTATTGGGTCTATCAGGCCTGGCAGGGGTAGTGACTTTAGGTGTACTATTAGGTGAGGAGGTAATAGGTCTTACCAGTATAGCTGTACTAGTCCCAGTCTGGCGTCTGTGTTGTTGAGGCCTAGTGATCAGGTAATCTTCTGCCAAGTTAATCGCTTTTTCAGCTGTTTCAGGACGATGTTCCCGGACCCAGATTTGCACCTCATGAAGCAGGATCTTGAACTACTCCAGCACTACTGCCTCAATCACTTGGTCCATAGTATGGCCTGTTGGCTGCAACCATTTTCTGCACAGGTCTTGGAGTCTCACAAAGGTTTCTTAAGGAGAGTCAGCTATCTGATATCAAAAAGTCCTAAAGTGCTGCCTATACGTTTCCACACTAATATAGTAGCATTCTAGAATGACTTGTTTTACTTGGTCATAGTCCATTACAAAGCAACTGTCTATATGGCTGTACGCCAACTGGGCCTTCCCTGTTAGGTAGGGAGCTAGACGGACTACCCACTGGTCTCTGGGCCATCTGCATGCTGTTGCCACTCTCTCGAACATAGTGATATATGCTTCGATGCCATCAGTGTCCAGCAATCTTGACATCTTAGGGCCATCAGGGGGAAGATTTTGACGGACAGTCCCAAGAGCCTGAATGGCTCGAAGTGTATCCACCCACTTGGCCCTCATTCTGCAGGAGATCTCTCTCTCTGCTTCTCCAGCTCTATATGCCTGATGCACAGCCATCTCAGGAGGTAGTGGATGTCAGCTGGAGGGTCCTTCGTCTCTTCTGCAGGTACAGTATCTTCCCCTCCTATTGCTCCTTCTTCTTTGTCCCCCTCCTCCTTGGCCATGTGCCTCCGTACATCTCCCAGACCCGTCAGCAGTGGAATCTGGTATTGCTCAGTCATCTTTCGAGTAAGGATTACACTGGGCTGGGATTCGTCAGCTTTGCCCAACTGCTTCTCCACTCCACTTCCTGCAACATCCACTGTGAAGCACCAGTCAGCTCCAGTATCCCACTACTGCCACCAACTGTGAGGATGTGGGATAAGGATGGACTGTCCACAAGATGAGTAGCACCTCCAAACAAGAAATTTATTGCAGTAGTATAAACAAAAACGGATTTCAAGCGACACAAATAAAACAATCAAAATAAAACAAAATTCTCCAGTTACATCACTGGGTAGATATCCCAGTAGGCTCTCTAGGATACAGCTAGGGTCTGCACCCCAGCACCAACTGACTAAACTTTGAGAAAGGTCTCTCTTTTATATACAGATTAGGTCATGTGGTGTGCAAAGCTCCACCCCTTTTTCTTAGTACAAGAGAAAACGCTTTATTCTCATTAAAATAATTCTTTATGCATACAATCCAACATTCAGTTACAATCGTAATGTTCTCAATAGATTATAACTTAATAATACTGCAGTAGCGTAGAGTTTCATCCAAACACAGCAAGTGGCCACGCCTCCTGGTCTGCAGCATAAAGATAGAAAGACAGTATGGCCAGCCCTAGAGAGCTTTACAGACCAGAGGGCATGTCCAGAGCGCATACTACAGAGGCTGCAGCAAGCACTCCTACTTGTAACACAGGCAAGCAAATACTTTTTCTTTCCTTTACTCTGGGGATTTTCTGTTTCAAAAGCAAGCATACTTTCAACTACCAGATTCTCTTTATTTCAGCCTCTTTTGTATTTTCTAATGACTTTTCTTTTGAAGTAAATCTCCCTTGTAACATTAACACCCTGTTTAAAAAACAAGGTAAGGAAAATAAAGTAAACAGGAGTCCCTGACTCAGCTTCTTACAGTGAGTCACTATATTTTTGCAGCTGAAGGCAGGGACAAGTGGCTGCAGAGAAAGCAAACTCTTCTATTTTATAACATACAGAAAGGCTTTAGGTCGTCATTCTGGTGCAGCACAAAGTGTACTTGTTTATTACCAAAAGAAATTTTCTTTTTTTCTAAACTCAATACATTGGGGAGTCACTTTTCTCTCCAATTGCCTACTCCCAGAACTTAATTGGAGGTGTGCGCACATTCCCAAGGGACCGCGCGAATGTGCATGCGTGAGCGCACGGTCGTGCGCAGGTGCCACGTCTATGCAGCGGTTTGAGAGCAATTACGCTTGTAAATTCAACGGGGTTAAATGTGCAGCCTTACAAGAAAAGAGATGAAAGCGAGACAAACCATAGAGAGAACAGCTACCGGTGGCCTACCAGAAGCTGGGGAAATTAGGCTTAAAGCAAGAAACACAGAAAAGAAGGCACAAGAGAAAGGCATAGGCTATGTGCTGTTGCAACAGATTTTAAAGGGAATAAGAAAATGTAAGGCTACACACCACCCTGTTACAGTCAACCATGTCGAAGACCTTGGAGAGATCAATATAGATGGCCCTGGTTAATTTATTGGAGTCCATAGCTTTGCTGACCTCGTCCAAGACCCTTGACATAGGGACCACCGTGCTGTGGGATTTATGAAATCTCGACTGGTATTTATCATACAAATCATTTCGGTGCCAAAAAATCTGAAAATTATTTAGCTACAAGTCTTTCAAACACTACCCCTACTGGACATTCTGGTTGTAGCTGTACGAGGAGGTCTGATAAAAACTGTGTTGTTGCCTGGACTGGCTGCCGAAATGGCAACCCCTTCTGGCCCTGGAAAAAAGTGGCTGGTTGTTCTTAAGAGAAGTTTGGGTCTTCCAAATGGATGAGTAATCATATTTTATGAAGCTCTTTTAATAGAGTCAACCTGAAGGGGCACCAATCATCCACCACTATACCAGTGTATCTGTATGTTAGTTCAGCTGAGCCAGGGTGAAAGCATACTAGGGCAGATTTGTGCCTCTCCGTTGACAGTGCCATGTTGGTATTCCCAAGAAAACAAATGGTCCTCAGTATTATATCGTGAAGGTGGGCTGGGTTCTAGGGGTTTGCAGTCATCCAGTGCCTTCTGGACCACATTAATCAGTAAGGCTTGTGGGACTACTAGGTCCAGGAGCTTGTCCTGGACCATTGGCAAACTCTTGTCCTGGCCCTTTTCCGAGTCCTTGCCTGCTTTCCCAAGATAAAACTGAAAAAAACTGTTGAAGTCAGGTGCAACACCCATTGTATAGGGAAGTGACGGCCTGGGGCAGTCTTTTTTGCAACTTGCGTTTGGATTTCCTGAACACTAAACAGACATTGTGGGTAACAAGACCCGCTCATAAGGGGAATTGCCAGGGGCATCGGGGATCAAAAGGCTGTTTTTTTTTTGTCTCTAGTTCGACTTATCCTCGATGTCCTCGTTGAGATTCAAATGCTTGGTATGGGCTGCCTCTGTAAGCCAGATACAGCAAGGGGATCTGTCAGAACCTGAATACAACCTCCTCCTCCTCCTGTCTGACTTCATGTTAGACTGGACAAATGATCCAGGTGGGGGAGGGTGCCTGGAGATCAACCAGGTGTCAGTCTTTCTGATGGCTTTCCTTGCCCTAAGGGAGCCAGGGGGCCTAAGCTGTCCCTCCAGCGATCGCTTCCCAGTATTGTATTTCATGCTGGATTCAGCCTGTTCAACCAGTTGGGAATTACACTAAAGAAAACCTACTCAGTGCCAGTGCTATTAATCACCTCCACTGCTAGATCTCTGCCACTTGCGCCCCTTATTTGGGCGTTTTCTGTATCTCCCACTAGTGGAGATGTCACTACTGCCCCTCTCTGGAGCCTTGAAAGGGTATTTACTGTATCCCCCCCCCCATGCAAAATTCCCTTCTTCCTGAGGTGCTTCTCATCTCTGAGTCCGCACTAGTGGGGCAACTGAGCCACCTACAGCAGCTTGTGGTGAGAGGTCCAAGCAAGGAGAATCATGCCATCAGGGTCGTGACCGGGGGTGCAAGAGATGCAGGTGCAGTAGGGCCCGCACAGTCAGGGGGCCCATTGCCTCAGAAGTCAGCATTAAGAAACTGTTTTATTGTTAGAGTAACTTGCAACTTTCTGATTGTACAGTTTTTATTCATTTATTTAAATTTTGATGACCGGGTGGGTCCTCTGAGACAGTCAAGTCCCTTTTTCAGGGGCGACCCGGGGAACCAAATATACCAAGCATTAGAAAACATACAAATACAGATAATTATGTACAAATATCACTGGACAGTTACATACATTCATGGACTAAACTAGCCATTCCATTCATTGGGAGACAGTACAAATTACTGATGTCAATTACTACATAGGTGAACACACAGTAAGGTTGATACGACCATACGATAAAATCGTAGTACAGTCAATTAGTACATGAGTGCAGAGTATAGATGATTAGCTGTGGACAGACTCATAGCCCTAGACATTGATCATACATACCAGGAGAGTATAGACAGCAGGTGGAGAAGTTTAAAGATTAGTTACAGTTCCCATTATTGACAGGAAGCTTGTAAAATATTTCCCTATATTGTCTTTTGGAGAGAGTAATGGTCTTGCATAAGAGTAGTGAGTGTGGGAGGTCATTCCACTTTTGTGGTGCTGTGAAGGAGAAGGATCTTCTTCTAACAGCTAGGTGAGTTTTGTGCAGACCCAGTACTGGGAGGTGTGAGGACCCGAGTGTTTGTGGGAAGGGTTTCAGGGTTAGTAGGTTAGATATACTTGGAGGAGGTGGGAGGAATATTAGCTTGAAGGTGGCACAATATACCGGGAGATTAAGTCTGGCCATGAAAGATGGACAACCCAAATTGTTCAGCACGTCATAATGATGTGTTATGGGGGGGGGTGATCCTGCATGGCAAGGAATTCGGAGATGAATGTGTCAAGGGCAGTCTGCACATCACGAGTATTGTAGAGACAATACCAGTTAATATTAGCCACATCGTCTAGGAATTTTAGAGGAATCAGGTTGGCGTAGCTTTGGAAAGTGACAAAACACGGTTTCGCCGGGGCGGGGGGGGGGCAGAGCACCCCCAAATGCAGTAGATAGGGGAGTGGTCAGCAATAGCATCCGCAAGGGTGCCTGCAGAGTGGATATGCTCAGTCCTGTTAGTACCCAATCAATAAGTGTGCTTGTATTAGAGTAAGAGGCAGTCCTGGTTGGCTGGGTGATTAGCTGATGCAGGTTATGACCCTGAATATTTGATAGCGAAGTGGCCTGGCTGTTTCCTAGCCAGTTTATGCTTATATCACCTATAATCACTACATTTTTGCTTGAGAGTAATGACGTCTGATTTAGTAGCTCATCCAAGCCAGGGTAGCCACTGTTTGGAGGGTTGTAGGTACAATGTGAAATTTTTTGGCCCCAAGAGTAAAGAGAGCATGCAGAGATTCGCAGTGTGTCATGGGATCAGCATCCAGCTCAGTGAGGTGTAAGTGATCCTTAAAATAAATAGCCACACCACCACCTCTTTTGGAGAATGGTCTGTCCTTCCTGAGGAGAATGGTTTTAGCACACTGTGCCAGGGTTAATTATGTAAGGTGAGGGAATGACCATGTGGGCAAGGGCGCAATAAGTCAAGGGTGCTGGGTGGTGAGAACCTTAAATGGAGGGTGGCACAGATTCAGGGTTTGAGATCATATCTGCTGGTTGAAGGTATGCCAAGAAGGACAAGCAAATGAGTAGTCTTTTGGTGAGAGGGAACAAATGTGATGCAGAAAGTAGAAGAAATCGGACCAGGGAGGATGTGTGGTGTAGGATACCACCACTAGGCAGCTAATAACCAGAGGGATCTGGTGAGCTGTGTGCATCAGCATAGTACTGGAATCAAGGTCTCTGCATCCTAATTGATGGCAAGAGGACCTAAGGCTTGTCAACTGGACCCTTCATAAGAAGTTTTTTTTCTCCCCATTTGTTTTTATTTGTAGTTTTCATACACACGTGCAGCAGGTACACATTATACAGTACAATCTTGAAATACAATTGTTTAGACATTATATGGGTTAACAGCCGGAGTCACTGGAGTCATTACAAGTTATGGAGACCTCCCCCAACACTTCAGACCCTGGTTTGAATAGAAATGCTTCAAAGACATTTAAGGAACAAAAGCTAGATCTACCCGAGTAGTATAATACCCAACTCTGCCTTTTAAGTCTAAAATTCTGCATACGGTCTTGAAGCGTTGCCATAAGGCTTTCCATCTGGTAAATTTCCAGCACAATGGATCTCCAATCCTGAATGGAAGGGATGGTGATGGCCTTCTTGGCCACTAGAAGGAATATAGGTAACAGTGTTCTGGTCCACCGGGGAGAGCGGTCTGGATATACCGAGAGCAGTACAACTTCCCCTGTTAATTCTACCAGGTCCCCTAAACAGGTAGGCAGCTCCAACAGAAGACCACACCAGTAAGGTATGAGGAGGCAGTACCATAAGACATGGTCCAAATCTGCTAGATTACATCCACATTGTCTCCAGCAGTGGCCATATGCAGCCAGGAGGAATTTAGTTAAGATCACCAGAGCGTGAAAATAACTGGTTGAATTTTCCAGAAGAACTCCCGCCAAAAAGAGGAGGAGGTCACCTTAACAGCCGGCAGAATCGCAGCCATCCAATCTACAGACTGAACCTCAGAAGCGAGATCCTTGTTCCATTTATCTAAAATTGAGTCTCCCAATAAATCTCTCAATGTCCGATATATGTTTTCTATAAGATGACCACTCAGATTCCCCAATAGAGTCCATAAAGATTTTTAATAAGGGTGGGGTTGGGGAAAGGAGTTTAACGGTTAACGTCTGATAACAAAGTATATAATTCCTCACTTGGAGGTATCTAAAAAAAAAAAAAAAAGGCCTGTACCTCAAAGTCCATATTGAATTTTGAGTTCAGCAAAGGGCAAAACTCCCCTCATCTAGAAACTGAAACATATGTGACCGTTCTGATTTATGCCATTGGGGAAAAGTCAGATCCATGTGTGAGGGTTGAAAAAGGTCATCTTTGGAAATTATTTTACAATAATCATTTATTGGTTTTATTTCAGATTTATTTCTTAATCTGTACCATACCTGGAGAGTACCGGATGTGATCTGTGTGAAATGAATAATAGCGGGTGTATTGTCGATGGAAGAGAACAGAACAGCAGATATGTCATACATATCATTTAAAGTAAACTCCAGGGATTTCCATGGTACCGAGAAGCTGTCAGTTAACCAATAGATAAGAATATGAAGGAAAGCTGCTTGAGCATAGAGTTTAAGATTAGGTACATTTGCTCCCCCTTGGGCCGTAGATAGAAACATAGAATTTGACGGCAGATAAGGACCGCTTGGCCCACCTAGTCTGCCCATTTTTCTACCCAACAGATAAGCTGCAGATCCTAGTTAACCAACAGCTTTCTTCCTCCTACCCCCCACTAGGACTGCCTTATGTCTGTCCCATGCATTATTGAATTCCCCCACTATTCTTGACTCCACGACCTCCTCAGGGAGGTTGTTCCATGCATCCACAACCCTCTCTGTGAAAAAATACTTCCTCACATTACCTCTGAGCCGTCCCCCCTCTATCTTCAAATTGTGCCCCCTTGTTCTTGCACATCTCTTTTTCTGAAAGATGCCACCCTCTTGGACTGTTGATTCCCTTGAGGTACTTGAAAGTTTCTATCATGTCCCCTCTCTCCCTCCTTTCCTCAGGGGTATACATATTAAGCTTCTTTAGTCTTTCTTCGTATGTCTTCTGGTGCAGACCCTACACCATTTTGGTTGCCCTCCTCTGGACAGCCTCCACTCTGTCTGTGTCTTTATGAGATGGGGTCTCCAGAACTGCACACAGTACTCCAGATGGGGTCTCACCAACTGTCTGTACAGAGGGATAACAACTTCCTGTTTTCTACTATTGATGCCTCTCCCTATGCATCCCAGTATCCCCCAGCCTTCCTTACTGCTTTCTCACATTGCTTGCCCACCTTTAGGTCATCTGATATAATTACCCCCAGGTCCCTTTCCATTTTTACTGTTGTCAGTATCTCACTCCCCATTGTGTACTCTTCCCCTGGGTTTTTGTTTCCCAGGTGCATTACCTTGCACTTTTTGCATTGAATCTGAGCTGCAGTACATTTGACCATTCCTCAAAGATAATTGGAGAATGGAAAGCAAACCCTTGGGCATTGTTTGCCCCATATGATTTTAGAAAATAATTTATCCCAAGACTTAAAAGTAAAAGATGAGAGGAAGTATGAAATGTTTTGGAAGAGGTATAGGACTGTAGGAGGACGAGCATAAGAATAGTTTCAATCCGCTCAAAAAATGTATCATTTCTTTAGGTCGCTTTGTATTATAATAGTAAGTGGCTGATAGTTAACCAACTCAGTTACTTCTTTATTCAGTGGAATATATATTACTAATATTTTATCTTTGTAGACCTCCACCTCAAGGGGGGACGGTCACAAAGACTGTTAGTTGGAGAAATGTTGAAAAGAAGGGCTTCCGATTTTGTAACATTTAATTTAAATCCTGCTAAGGCTTCATATTTCTGGAGAATTCGCCAAACCGCACGGTTAGAAGTGTCCAGTGAAAGAAGGGTTAAAAGGACGTCATCAGCGAACATGCTGACTTTATACTGTTGTCCCAAAGGGATGTCTTCCACTATGGAGGAAATTCTTAAAGCCGCTCCTAACGGTTTTAAAGAGCAAATAAGAGGGAAAGGGGCAACCTTGCTGACTGACCCCGGATTGGGAATATTCCTCCACTGGCTCACATATGCCAGAAGAGCGTGTAAAGGCCCCTCAACCATTTAGGGAATGACTTGGGAAGCGGAGTTTCGATAGGGTGTCCCACAAAATTGCTAAGACACCCTGTTGAAGGCCTTCTGCATCTAGGCTAATGATCAGCAGGGATCCACCGATCCTGAATATATTCCATAAGTATTAATGTCAGACGTATATTGTCTGTAATGTTTTGATTTTTAATAAAGCCAGATTGGTCGTGATAAACAAGGCAGGGCAGGATCCTCTCCAATCATGAAGCCCATATGGCCATAAATAGTTTGTAATCAGTGCTGAGGAATGAGATTGGTCGGTAGGAAGAGGGGTTAGTGGGGTCTTTATTTGGTTTTGGTATAGTGGCTAGTGTGGCATAAGCCCAGGAAAGGGAAGGGGGGATCCCTTCGCCACCTCTCTAAATGTGGAGAGTAACTTGGAAGAGATCTCACTCAAACAGCTTGTACCACTCAGATGGAAATCCATCAGGTCCAGGGCAGCGGTGAGAAGAAAGTGATTTAATACCGTGCAAAATTTCATTGGGTGTAATAGAGGATTCCAGCAGGTCCATTTGGGCTGTGGTGAGGCAGGGGAGTGGGAGATTTCTCCAGAAAAACAGTCTCTCTTCACAGGTAGATGAATCGTCTTTCTGATATAGGTGTTGATAAAAAGTAACAAAAGAATGGAGAACATTTGCTTCCTTAGGTGATATTTTCGCAGAAATTGGGTCTTTAATCTTTAGGACAGTTGTGGAACTCTTCTGCCCACGAAGGCAATGGGCCAATCTATGAGCCCCTTGGGGTCCTCCCTCATATCTAGCCTGTTTTAAGTAAAGAAGGGCCTGCTGGATTTTAATATTCATCAATTTTTGTATTTCCACCTTTGTTTCTCGTATCTTTTGTGGGACCTCTCTGTCCCCTTCAGTGTATAATAGCTGGTAGGTACCTAGGTGTTCCAAAACAGTATTTAGTTTCTAGCTCCCGCTTTCTTCTTGAAGCATATTCAATGGTCTCTCCTCGGACTGTTGCCTTTAAGGCATCCCAAACCAGGGCTTCTGAAATCTCTGGAGAGTTGTTTTCATGAAGAAAAAGGGGAATGCACTTTTTAATATATTCTGCATACGTTTTGTCCTTTAGTAGAATTGACTTAAAACGCCACTTTTTTTTCCTTCCTACCCAGATTCAGTCAGAGTGAGGGGATGATGATCAAACAGAATCATAAGGTTTATTGTAATGTCCTGTACATGGCCTAGATGTTCACAAGTTACCAGAAAACAGTCTAATCTAGAATAAGTGTGATGCCTATTTGAGAAAAAAGTAAAACCAGGGTCTGAAGGATACAGACTGCATCAGACATCTATCCAGGTGATACACTGTATTTTTTAAATACTTAGCTGTGCTTGATTGACACCTGTGGTGGGGGTTGGAGCTGTCTAGGTGTGCAGACACAGTGATATTTAGATCCCCTCCTAAAATAAGATGTCCCCGGAAGAGGTCCATTACCCGTGCCATTAAATTTTGGACTACAGAGGGTTTTGACATGGGTGGTAAATATGCACTCACCAGGGTCACCTCTTGGGAATATAATCTGCCCTGTAAAAAGACAAATCGACCTTTACTGTCCATATAGGACTGGGTGACTTCTAGTGGTGTAGAAGCAGTGACCAAGATAGCCACCCCTACGGTGACCACCCAGGTGAGAGGATGCATAAACTTTATATCTCCCTCCCCAGCACAGTTTTTTTATGCTCTTCATGTGAAAGATGTGTTTCTTGAATCATATATAGGTCAGCCTTTTGTTTTTTAATACACTATATAAAGCATGAGCCCTTTACGGGTTGTGTAGACCATTAATGTTCTGGGAAAATATTTTTACTGGTAAGACAGCCATAACTCATTGAATATTTTTGTCGCTTTGTCTGTCCCACAGGAGAACAGTCCTACCAGTCAATTGGACCACTCTCCAGAGGACCAGAACCACATGAAAAGAACCACCAGTGTATCTCGATCTATTCCAGCACCAGTAAAGATTCTTATATATTTGTTGTGCATACGTGTTTTATAACATGGTCGCTTTATCTATGGGGCTTAAAATTAAGCCTAATAACAAATCCCTATTTAGGGATACAGGCATAGTGAACAGTATAAACTTAGTTATTACAACTATGGATCCAGGAAAGCAGGGGAGAGTGACCTCATCCCTACGAGTTCCTTTTAATTTCGAGAAATTAAAACAAAATAGGAATTTTAAGTATGAAACAGCCCAGTTTCAACTGTGTTGAGAACCTTTAACATAATTAACTATGCAGAAAGTGACCTGCATTATGGAGGTAGGAGTAATCAACCACTTGGAGTAGCTTGGGGTCCCCAAAACAAAGGGCTATAGCTACTGTCAGAACTGTAAATGCCCTTGGGGAAATGGATTTTTCTTAAATGGGGAAAAATCACCCATATTAAGAGAAAAAGTAGGTATGGAGGCATCCGATGGCGGGCTTGGTCAGAGTCTCTCCCTGACGGATTTGTTAAAAATTCGATACCCAAAGTTAGCCTAAAGTAGTGTTAGAGGGAAGCTATGGGAAGGGAGGGAGGGGAAAGGGGAAAAAAGAGGGGGATATGGGAGGGAGAGAGAAAGAGGAGAAAAAAAAAAAAAAAAGGTGTGTGGGGGAGGACTCTCCAGAGGTATGCAGCTTCAATCCTGGTAAGCTGCCGTCAGTTGTTTGGTTGGGCATGGTAGTCTTTTATGCCTCAAAAATTTCACTGACAGTTCTTATTCCTTTTACCCAGACCGTAAATAACACAGTGCTTTTATATTCCGTATCCTTCCCCAAATAACTGATCGCCCCCCTGCAATGCAAACAGTTACAGAATAATGCTTACTAGTATTAATCATTACAAGTAACGTAAATCAATACTTAGCGTTTAAACCTTGGTAGGTAAGGGGAGAGAAAAGAAAGGGGGATAGTGTGTGTTGCCAGTACAGGTGTATCACCTTAAAGTTCTGTAAAAAGTGTCTTTTAAGCTGGCAGGGGTATTCTGATTACTTAACCACCAGCTCTAGATCAGCAATTAGTCCCTCCAGCAGTTTCTGTATAAATTCACCTTGGGGTTATAAAAGGCTGTTCAACAAGGAGGACCCCTCTATCTTGGGAGAAATGCATTACAGCCCTTTAAATATGTACTTGCCAATCTGTGTGTTGACGCTTGGTAAAATCAAAGGGAAGCTATTTCATGGGGGAGAGTGAGGGGCAGAAGGAAGGGCTACCACACCCAAACCACAGATCAGTCTGAATAGTGGTGGGGAGAATCTATACCGAATTAGAGAGGTTTCTGGCCTGGCTAAGACCCACCATTAGGATGCCTCTGGTGTTTTGGAGAAGGGATTGTATATGAAGCCTCAGTTTTTAAGGGCTGTGCATTCCCCTTCTGCTCCCTTTTGCTTGGCAGGTAATAGAGCCAAATTCCTGGGTATCCTATAGTGGTCCGTGGATACGGGGTGCCCCATTGCTCCATGCCCCCATCGAATCATTCACACCAGTCCCGAAGTCCCCACTGACAAGAAAACCCCTACCTGCTAGAGTCTTTAACAAAGTTAAGTGAGCGAGTAAATCCATCAGCACACAGGGTTTCATTCTGAGGTTGGCACCTCCCGATGTTGTTGAATGGCTTTAAAGAGCAAGTGTACTGCTTGGAAACTGCCTGTAGTTAATTGTAACTTTCAGATGTAGTCAGCCATCACTTCTTATATCTCAAGTATTTATTCTTTTCTGTTTGTTAATTTGAAGATTTTCCATCTGACAGTACTGGGGTGATCTGTGGAGCAGCTCTCTGTCATGGGGGGGGGGGGAAGTCAGTTCTGTTCCTCCCACTACATCAACACTGAAACCACAATGACTATGACATCACTAGTAACCAATGGGAACCATTCCTTACTGCCAGGTTTCACTTTCACAAGCAGCAGCAGGGACTGGCTCTCCCTGGTTACTAGTGATGTCACAATTTCCAGCATTTTGATTGGTAGCTTATGAAAAATCACTGCTCAGGCTGCAAGGATTGTGGTGCCTCAAGGTGTTTGGTCTCAGTTCTGATGATGTAGTGGGAGGAACAGAACTTTTTTCTCCCTCCAGAGTGCTGCTCCACGCATCACCCCAGTACTGCCAGGTGGAAAATGTTCTAATAAGCAAACAGAAAATAAAAAAAAAAAAAAAAACTTTAGATACTGGAAGCGATAGCTGACTGCATCAAGTAGGACACTAGCTCTGATTGCTAGAGATTGTTCCTCCATCAGGGCTGAGGTCTCCTTAAGGGCATGTTCTCTGGATCTGCGTGGTCTGGTCTTGGCCTGCGCCATACCCTGAAGTAAGCCCTTGATTTCAAATCAGCCAACACCACTTCTACTGTGAGATATGTCTTGGTCCCAGTAGAAAGTGCACCACCAGCTTTGCAGGATAGGCATTTTAAATTTTAATTTGTTTTTCTAAGGCACGGGAAGAGAGGTGTGTACTCACGCTGGAGCCTTTGAGTGAGCAGTGCATAGTCATTGTCCACGAACACTATTTTCATATAAAAGTGTTTTCTGCGCCAATGTTTTTTGAAACAGTTGATCTTTCATTGAATAATTCAAGAAACTGGCTATAACTGACCTCGGGCGAGACCCCAAAGGGGGCTTAGGGCCCAACACCCGATGCGCCCATTCAATATCTATTGGGAATTCAGGAGGAAGGGCTAGTGTTGAACGGAGGAAATGATCAAGGAAAGCCCATATGTCGGAGCCTTCCTCTTCCTCAGGAATGCCAAAAAAACAAATTTTCCCTTCAAGATCTATTCTCGGCATCTTGTTGCTGGGCCATCAGGAACTGTGCCCTTGCTAAGGCTAAAAGGGATTCTTGCTGGGTATTTAGAAGTTCGGTATTCTGTGTAATTTGTTTGTCGGCCTTGTATTATTTGAATATCCAAGTGAAGATCTGTTAAGGTTTGTTTTACCTCAGTCAAATTCTTGAATTGCAGCCAAAATGGATTCAGAAGGGGTCTTATTGGTTTGGGCTTTACCCTGATGTGTCCGTTTGGAGTCATCAATTGCAGCCATTATCGTCTCGGCCACCTTGGCAGGTTGCTCATCTCCCAAATCGTTTTGGTCTGCAAATACCCAGAAGCGGTTTTGTTGGTTGAAACGGCTCCTCATATAGGGCAATTGTAAAGTAGTTAAAAATAAATTTTTCTATATTTTGGATATTTTTGCGTTTTTTTAATGAAAGGCTAGGGACAGAGCTCTGACACTCGATGTTCACTGCTCCATGGTGCCACCAGAAGTCCAGGGAGGAAGTTATTGAGGAGAGAAAAGTTAGTTAAGTTGCAGAGAATGAGCAACAAAAGTTGTGATGAGCAGATCCCCTTCAAGAGGAGAAAATAGTTAAATTAAGTTGAAGAGAACGATCAACAAAAAGTTGCAGTGAGCTTTAAGAGGAGAAAATAATGAAATTAAGTTGAAGAGAACGATCAAAGAAAAAAAAAAGTTGCAGTGAGCAGTTCCCTCTCAAGAGAGGTTTTCTCACTTAGCTATAGCCAATGAGTAACATGGGGGGTCCTAGGGGGAGGAGTCAGAAGATTTAATACTGGTTGGGTACGAAATTTCGGCAGGAGCACAACAGCCAGCCCAAAGTTACACAGCATGGCTGGTAAATCGAAGTAGTGAAAGCAGATGGCCTGGGCCAGGAAGCCAAATGAAATCAGTCAGATGCTGCTTTGGTCCAATGGAATTGCGGCGCTTCTGAAACCCGATCTCACACTGTACCTTGCTTTGGGAGCCACAGGAGCTGCGTTTCAGGGATGCTGGTAGCGGCGGTTTGGAGCCATGCTACACCATTGTTGCTGGCACGCGCCTCTGTTCAGGAGCTGCCTTAGGGAGGAGGAAAAAAATATATGAGTAATTATAGATGCTCCAAAGTGCAGGCTTCAGGTTGAATGGTAGGCGGGTTAAGTTTCAATCGGAAAAGAGGTGCAAATTGCTCAGAGTTAAGGGCAGGGAAAGAAGACAAAAGAGTTGGGAAGGCGCCTTAGCTAATGGCCATAGATTGACGTGGGGGGCAGTGTGCCAAGTTGAGACAGACGGACAGAAATTACAGTTTCACAAATCAGAGTTAGAGTGTTTCAGAATTAGGAGTGGGGGAAGGGGAGGAAGATGGCTCCATCTGGTTGAAGGCAAAAATTAGCTTCTGAAATTAGGACTGTCAACTGTGGCAACAGAGATTCCAGCTCCATTTTCACAAGGTGGGGGTAAGTACAGAACAAAAAAGCTATAAGGTCCCATTACTCAAGAAAATTGATCTAGATACTGGTTTCCCCAGGAGAAGCCGGGGCAAATTACACTCTTCACGTGATTTGATCCTGGTGCCAGCAAGAGGAAAGGGCAGCATGGACAATCTAGGATGCTCAGCGGGACTGATAAAAAGAACCTACTATAAAATGTTATCTGCTAATGACTATTTTATGCTTTTGTTGTAGAGGAAGGGCCCATAAAATATTTTGCAGGAGGGCCCTTAATGTTGGCACAGCCCTGCACGCCATCCCTGCGCAGTAGGTGCTCCTCCACAAACTCACTCTTGGATGTTAACAAGCTCAGTCAGGAGCCACTATTCAGACCTTAATGTCGCCAGAAGGTCCTTCCCTCAAGCTGTAAAGAAGTTATCTCTCATCAGCCCATGGCACAGATCCTGGTCACCAAGACCCCATGAGTTAGCGGTGGTGTTCATGGCAGATACCTCAGCCGCCTGATGCTCCCGCCAGCGTTTGTAGACTGCTGCGTCCATTAGCGCTGCTAGCCTGTCCGCTTTATTGATAAGGTTACCACCTGTCCTGATTTGGGCAGCTGTGTCCTGCAAAACAAAAAAAAAACGAAAAAAAAATGAAAAATATTACGTCCCGACCTTATAGTAGAAATATTTTCTAACTTCTCTGAATGTAGCAGAAAACTATAAAATACCTCAACATAAGAAACAAGTAAAAAACAGTCTTAATTATGATTTAGTGTAAACAAATCTGTTGCATTGGTCACATATTGTCCTACAAAAAAAAAAGTTTCAGTAAGAAATGTCCAACTTTGGGCTTCTTAAAAGGTGGTAACTCTAGTTTATTGAAGAGCCCTCAATCGAGGCCTGGGGGAGCAGGTCCTGAAAAACAAAACACCAACAGCTTAATCTGGTTCAAGATCAGTTGGCATTCATCTGTGTACCCTTCCCCCGGGTCGTGCATGAAAATAGGCAGGATTTGTCTACTGCATTTACCCGGTCAACAAAACTAAATAAATAAATATGCCACATTACGGTAAAACTGGCGCGCGACGAACTTCCCTACAACTGCGGTACCAGCAGAGAACCGGACGTGTCTGGAGTCTTTCACCTTCTATCAGCAGCTGGACGATGGGGGCCGCAAAGGATTATAATGGCAGTCGTCTATCTTGTTTTGTCAAGAGTTACTGCTGCTTATATCCCATTTTCTTTGCTGCTGTGTGTAATCGAGAGAGCAACCTCCATGAATATGTAATAAAAATTCAGTTTCGTACTAAATTGGAGCATCCACTAAGAAAAATAGCAGTCCCTTAAGTTACATGAAGGGCGCATTCAAAGGAAACTTGATAAGACGGAGATAAACACGTGTACCACCTTTTGAAATAATTCAGTCTTCAATGCCAAATTACATATTTTGAAGACTAAACTGTATAAAGGAATCTGCATAGCTTGCACCAAAAGGAAGTTCTTAATATCAGTCCGATATCATTATAGTCTTTCTACTGTTTCTGTGTTACGATATCGCAACGCGCATTCTTCCAAGTCTCCCTCTTTAAGATTGCATTTTGTTCGCCTCAAGTACGTACAGCGATCTACAAATGAGTGAATAAATTATGTTTGCAATACTCGAGAAGTTTGAAGACATCATTACTAGTGAGAGGGGAAGCATTCCGAGAGCAAGGTACACGCATAATAAAAATGACAAAAATCTAGGTCACCCTCTCCATTCCGAATAAAGGCGCCAATCATACAAATGCGTGTAAAACACATTTTAAACTCGACCCACCTATGACTGCCAAGAGGCAGTCTCAGCAACTGTCGGAAAGCTTCGCTGCAGTCATACATCTGCGACCCCCAGCAGACATGTCTCCCGACCACCACCCAATTGTAAACAGGCATTCGACCTTCTACGTAACTAACAAACGTCGTGAGCCGCAGTACCATACTCGGCATCCACGATCGGTATAGAAAACATTCACCTGCCCCCACCCTCCCCGTCACATCCCCGACCACACCCCACTTATGGTAACTCCCCCGACCAGAAAGTCTCCAGCAGCCCCACCCTACTATCAACCCTCTCGACCCCCCACTATGACATCCACGACCCCACCCAACTGTTTGTAGGCTCCTCGAGCACCATCTCTTCAAATATTTAACTTCTGTTGACCGGAAAAAGTATACTAGACGAAAATATATATGTTAAGCAAAGAACGAAAAATACAAAAATAAAGCCTCCCCAGTACGTTATTTGCACAGGCTCAGCCTCTGTGTTGCGACCTATTTGCACAGGCTCAGCCTCGGTGTTGTGACCATAAACATGGAATTGACTTACTTTGCCAAGACAACATGGCCGCGTCCTTTACGTATCAATACCGCAGCATGGCTCGCGGTATTATATCGTGAAGGCTGGGGGCGTCGCCATTTCAGTCTCTCGCCATTTCAGTGGGAGGAGCTTAACAGGACGAGGCAGAAACCGATTGAGAATGAAGGGGCCCAATCGAACGCAAGGAATGCGAAGGCGGGCCAATCAGCGGAGGCTTCAGGAGGGGCATGCGCTCGGGGGCTGGATGTACTCTGTAATGGAGGTTCAGTCATTGAGCAGCCATTGAAGAGGAAATAGCAAAGGAGCAGGAGCTCTGAGTTTCGACACTTACGAGTGATTTTTTTTTCTTTCTGTTTTTAAGTTGCATTTTGTAGTAATCTGAAATGGAAATGAAGAAGAGAATCACACTGGAGCTGAGGAACAGGAACCCGGAGGAGGTGAGTAAACCGGGGCCTTTTCTGCCCTCATCGCGCAGTGAATTATTTATTTAATTGAGAAACAAGGTGATGTAAGTTAGGATTAGCAGCCTGGAGACACGACCACATGGGCAACATGGATGGCATTTTAAAATGGATCTGGAACTTTAAAGGCTGTCTGCTGGCTTTTCCACCACTCGTCACCGTCATGTAGGTTCGCCGACTTTCTGGACCTCGTTTTCTTGCTGTCAGTTCGGTCGGCGGGGTCGCATTTAACGTGTCCCGAGTTTAGACTACTTAGTTCTGGACAGTTAACCGGTTCGTGTCTGTTGCCCTGGCTGGATAATTGCTTTCACTCTTGATTACCTGAGATAAATGCTTTTGAGTTTTTTCTTCTTAACGTCCTGAGGCCCTCGTATAGTGAGGTTGGGGTTGACTAGTGAACCCCGGAGAGCCCCGGATTTTGGGGGGGGGGGGGCGCGCCCTTAGTACACACGAGTCTACCTCAGCGAAGATAACCCCCTTTGAGAGGAAGGGGTGACTACCTGAGGTGATTCGAGCCGACCGGAGGAGGTCATTCCGGGGGTCACTCCCTGAATTGACGTGGGGGCGCAACTCCTTGAGGTGACGCCAGTCGACCCGTAAGACCAGAAATACAGCATGCCACTTACTCTGCTCTTTCTAAAGGGGCACCTTTGGGTGGTAGCAGAACGGGAGTTAGATTTAAAATATATAAAGAAAATATTTTAATTTCAGTACGGGGAGAAGGGGCGGTCTGTACTAAAAGGAGATTTAACAATAGGCTATAATGGCTGGCTTCCTGCAGATAACTTCCCTGTCACAAATCGGCAGTTGGAAACGGGGAAGGTCTTCCTCGCTGACCAGCAACCCCAGGCACGTCTTCCACGTGTTTATTCCCGAAAGTAAAATGCCCGTGTTTCTCTGCGTGATGGCTTGAACGTGTTTCTCACGACACGATTGTGCGATTTTTGCCTTGTTCCTGGAGAGCGCGTTTCTGCTTTTATATGTAGCTAGGAAAAGTCTCACTGTACAGTACTGTACTATGTATAATACATAGGCCTTCATTTCCATTTTCCTAGGGTCCACAATACGTTTTATCTGCCTTTTCCCGGATATGTTTGTAATTTTGTGTGACGTTTATCCTGACCTCTTCTAATGCTTTTATTTATGACACTTTTTCCAAGACAGCAGACTAAGATGTCTGAAGCGGCATAGTTGAGATCAGTTTCTTGGGTCAAACACAAGACTGTACAAACACGCAGTACCAGGCAGACCTTTAATTGTTTAGAACCTGGAAAAGATGACCAACGCTGGTACTTGCACATTTGGAATAATTTCTGTCAACTTCCCCCGTGAAGCCATATTGTCAATTTGCAAGTATTGAAACATTGTCATTACTTAGACCAATCAACACCCCTAGCTAGATTTACCTGCACGGGAGGACGTATCGTAACCTCCAGAGCATTCACGCAAACAATTTGAATTGGTTGTGCTTACTGTCTAAAACTGTGTGTGTGGATAGGAAATGATCTCCTGAGCTTCACTACATGTGCTTTGGTCATTGTTCCAAGGGCAACCACCGGTGCAGTTTTGTGCGAGGATGGAGACGGGAATTGGATCCTTTTCTGACAATAGGAATATTTGATTAAGCATTTCTGCTGTTTGGTTGGAAAATAGAAAACTGAAGTCACTACCAAGTTGTAAAAATACAAGCTTGAATTGCCCTGCTACCAACATTCCCCAATGGGATGTTTAAGCACAAAAATAAGTTATGCTTCAGCAACAATCCTGTATATTGAAAGGTTTGCACCTATAAGCATTTTAAAGATAGTATGCCATACCAGGGCTTGCATTAACACTGGTAAAGTGGGGGTTGGTTTAACCCTCTGCTTCAGATGATAGGGGTTATCCTGCGATTACCTTGCTGCTGGCGTGGAGACTGTAAGCCGGACTGTACCCCTGCTGCAAGCAGGAGATTCGTTGTAAAGGAAAAGGCACAGTGTGGGTCGTTTGGCACAAAGGACTCACTGGTTTTGCTCGCTGCCTGGGGATTGAAAATATTCTGCTGGTCCCGTTCCCTTCTCCCATTAAATGGGCCTGAGCCACTCCCACTTGGGGGTTGTACTATGCTTAGAGTGGGTGATTGGCTGGTCCTACTGTCTGTCCCCTGTGGGGATCGAATTTGGGAGGGATTAATTATGTCCTCACAATTCCAGGGGACTACTTGTATTATGCTGCTACCTTCCCCCCCCTTCTCTTCCATACCTACTGTGGGGGTGTTTAATCCTATGGGTGGTACATATCTTTATAGCTGATCTTTCTCTGCAGTCAGCTGTGGTCTATAAAGCTGTAGTCAATTGTAGTCACTAGCCATTGGTGACGTGTGTTTAACTTATTGTCTGCCCTTGTCTCGCTGCTTTACCATAGGCTGCTTGCTTGAAAATTACTGTGTTGGGCTACAAGTGTGAAATGGGCTACCCAGCAGTACTCTGCTTCTGGTGGAATGACGGCTGTAGGTCTAACTGTCCTTTTTGACTGCTCCTTAGTGCCCTCCACGTAGCCTGGGGGGGGTCTGGTCACCCCTATCTCCCTCATTTCTCTTGGCCCCCCAGTTGTATTTGTCTGACTCCGGTGTGCATTTAGAGCTATGGGGGCCCTAAAGTATTCCAGGAGGGGGGCTGTGTCAGTCCCCATCTCTAACGCCCTCGCCATAGGGCTGCTCATGGTATTGTTCCTCCCTGTTATCACTGGGCTGTGCTCCCCACATGGGGCAACTCGGGTTCTCACCAGGATTACTTGATGAGTGGGACTTTACTTTTTCTAACTTAATAGCCACCAGGGACAGACTCCCTTGCCCATCTGTTGCCTTAACTCATGGTGCTTCCTGTACCCTATCAAAGTGGTCAGGCACATTGGCCGCAGGACGCCCACTAATGGGCACTCTCTGAGGCATTTATTCTGGCTCTACTGGTGACATTTGTCCTGGCAGGGATGGAGTTGAACCCAGGTCCCTACATGTCAAGCCCTCTCTCTCCTGTGGGCTGGCAGTCGGAGAATGGGCTGAAAATAGCTCATCTTAATGTCCGTAGCATTCTGCCCAACGTGGTTGAACTCCATGCCTGGGTCACCCACTACAAGCCTGACATCCTAGGGATAACCGAATCTTGGCTTAAACCCTCGATCCCAGACTCTGCTTGTGTGCTTCCCGGCTTTGACTTCCTCAGGCAGGATCATCCAGGAAAAAAAGAGGGGGTGGTATTCTGGTTTACTACAGGAGCCACCTTAACTTGTCGGTGCTGACCTGCCCTCAGCCAGAGCAGTCTTCCTGTGAGCTGTTGCACACTGTTCTGCTACTTGGGAATGCAAAGAAACTGCACATTATATGTACCTATAATTCCCCCATGGGTGGTGTACTGGGCTTATCCTCCCTTCTTGAATCTGTTGGTTCCAGGACAGGAAACAATGAGGTAATAATCCTAGGGGATCTCAACCTAAACTGGCTTGGAGACAATGTCAAGCAGTATGAAACTCTGCTAGCTGGCTTCTCAATGTCCCAACTCATTCTGGGGCCCACCAGATGGTCGTCCATAGGTGGGAACAGCTCTGTCCTGGACTGGGTCCTGACCAGCAGGCCTGAGCGGATTAACTCCTCAGTTACCCTCCCGGACTCCATCTCTGACCATGCCCTGGTGTACAGCATATGGAAGATCTCCGCCCCCAAGATTCCTCCCAAAATCATCCGGGTCAGGGACTTTGCAGGAGGATTGCATGTTCCTTGACTGGTCTTCAGTGATGGATGCCCAGAATGCTTCCTTGGCAGTCTGTCACTTCAGTAGTATCTTCGGGATGTTACAGGATAAGCATGTCCCCCTCGTCAGACTGAGGGTAAGGGGGGCTGTCACAAAATTGTTGCATGGGAGCTTCCTTGCCCCCATGAGGGCTAGAGATAAATGTTGGGCCAGTTTCAAGGTCTCAGTGGACCAGACCATATTCCAACGTTACAGGAGGCTCGGAATGAGTGCAAAAGGCTATCAGGGTTGCCAAAAGCGACTTCTCTGTAAAGCTGCCTTGCAGACCTCAGCTAAGGACCCTAGGAACTTCTGGAGGAATATTAAAAATATAGTGAGTGGCTCCTCCTCCGTGAGGCTCCGGACATGCTCATTGATGGTGCTAGCTGTAATAATCCGCTAACCATCGCAAATGCATTCAATGCTCACTTCTCGGACCTGTCTGCGTTCACCTCACTATTGTCCTCCACTGGTCATGATAGTCCTATCCAAGTCCCTCTGCCTCAAATGGCACCCCCCCCGTCCTCCATTCTGTATCAAGGCTGTGATGGTAAAAGAAATGCGGAGATTGCTGACTGGTCTTTCACCCTTTTTTTTAGTGCTGGCCTTGATGGCATGAAACCAAAGCTTCTCTGCCTTGCTGCTGCCTACATTGCCTCCCTGTGGCCCATATCATCAACCTATCCGTAGCTCTGGGGTTATCCCAGACCTGTGGAAGGTGCACGGGTTGTCCCTGTGCTCAAACAGGGCAACCCCAGGATCCTTAACTATCGTCCGATTGCCATTCTGCCTGCCATCAGCAAGCTCCTTGAGAAAGTTGTGGTGGGACAACTCTTGGATTATATCTAGGCTCATGAGCTTCTGTCTCCCTCAAACATGGCTTTGAAAGGGCACAGCACCACCTCTGTGCTGGTCTCTGTCACTTCTGGGATAAGGGCTGCTATGGACCAGGGCAGACTCTCTGGGGCCATCTTTATTGATCTCTCTAAAGCCTTTGACCTTGTTGACCATGCCTTGCTATGCTCTCAACTTGGGTCTTTGGGCTTATCCCCTCCGGCCCGGAGTTGGTTCTCCAACTACTTTCATGGAAGGCAGCAACTAACCAAATATAGTAAGGTGTTCTCGGACGCCACCCCTGTGTCCTCAGGGGTCAGTCCTTGGGCCCCTGCTTTTTCCATCTTCATCAGTGACCTTCCTCCTCAGCGGCCTCCTGCAGGGCTGTCCTGTATGCTGGATGATCTTGTTATCCTCACTGCTCAAAGGATATTGAGGTCATTAACCACCAACTGAGTGAAGGTTTCAGGAGTGTCCATTCCTGGATATCATCCCATAAGCTGGTCCTAAATCTTAAAAGACCCAGGCCTTGCTGTTCGGTTCCTGGCCAGGTTAAAGGTCTCTCTGTTCCTGTGTGTATCTCTGGTATTGATAGCACTCCTGTTCTCACCACCGATTTCATCAAATACCTTGGGGTGACACTTGACCTGCAGCTCGATCTTGGTCAGCATATCCAAATGCGCGTAGAGCTGTTAACTGGAAATTGGGTCTGGCTTACAGGGCAAAGAATAGCCTCATCGCTGCTCGTTTAGCACTGTCTAGAGGGGTGTTTCTACCATCCCTCTGTTATGGGCCCTTTGTTTGCCAATACCTTAAAGATCCACCTCTCTAGATGGACCGCTGCCTATAATAACATCAGCCGCTTTGCTCTTGGAGTCCTCGCTCACTCACCACTGTGATCTGTACAGTAAGCTCATGGCTCTCCTGCCCAATTATTTGAATTTTGTTGTGGGCAGTTTCATGGTAAGGTACTGGATACTGGCACCCCCCGACTGGCGGAGCTCCTTGTGCCAGCATCCCCGCTACCTACCCCCTAAGGTCACAGGCCCTGCTGTCCTTAAGGTCCCTCCTACTTGTACCAAAATGGGGACAGGGACTTTGCGTCATGTGCCCCTAGACTGTGGAACTCCTTCCTGTCCAGGTCCGGACCTCCCCCCCCAGTCGGGCCTACGCACCTCCCTGTGGAACCACTTTAAGCTCTAATCAGTCTTAACCTCCCTGATTAGCCTGGTCCTCTGCACAATATACTTGAGTGTATTCATTTCATGTATATTACAAATGTGTGTTTGTGTGTGTGTGTGTGTGTGTGTGTGTGTGTGTGTGTGTATATATATATATATATATATATATATATGTATGTGTGTGTGTATATATATATATATATATATATATATATATATATGTATATATATGTATATATATGTGTATATATATATATATATATATATATATATATATATATATATATATGTATATATAATATATATATGTGTATAATTGTATATATAATTTTTTTTTTTTTTGTTGGGGACGTTGTCAGTGGTGCTGTGCTTTAGTATATTGACTATGATTACTGTCGTGACCTGAGATATTTTACTACGTATGTTATGCTTCTTCTGACAGCTGTGTATCTGCCCTACTTGCTTCAAATTGTACTCTGGGGGCTGGATATTAAAAAGGGTTGCGCCATGCGCAATAGGGTTGCGCCTGCGAAACTCCGAAATTGCGCCATTCTGCCATATTCAGCAGGAGGCAGTTGCGCCCCCCAAGTCATGCTGAGCAACAGCACAATGCTAATGAAGGCATGCTCAACCGAAGGGGGAGGAACTACAGATAAACCGCACAGCCCGATATTCAGCCGGGAGTTGTGCAGATTACAGGCTGAACCCCACCCGCGCCTGCACAACTTTGAGCAAAAGAGAATGAGGGCCACCCACAGGTGAGCTGCCGCATTGCAGTGCGCGAACACAGCAGCTGCCACCTGTGGGTGGCCCTCCTCTCTTATTTGTGCCCCCTGCAGCCCAATTGGGGCATAATGTAACCTCCCGACTGGCCTGATCGCGGGCAAACCTGGTAATCCCTCCACTAGCCTGATCGTGGGCAGAACAGAGTTCAAACCCCCCAAGAACAATATCCCTGGTGGTCCAGTGGATCAAGTGGCCCGATCGCTGGCATTAGAGGCCACCCCAAAGTCCAAGTACCCTGGTGATCTAGTGGCCACCCACCCACGGAGCCCCACCACCTTGTCCCAGGCGCGCAGCACCACCTGCCCGCCGACTGACTGCTCGGTAGGCTGCACGCCCATGGCTCTGCTCAACCAATGGGCGGCAGCCCTACCGAGCAGTCAGTTGGCGTGGGGCCCGGGGTGGGGTGGAGTTAAATACCAGATCACCAGGGTACGGACCTTGGGGGTGGACTCTAATGCCAGCGATCGGGCTTCGTGTCCACTGACCACCAGGATATTGTTCTGGGGAGTTGAACTTGTTCTGCCCGCGATCGGGCTAGTGGGGATTATTACGGGTTTGCCCGCGATCGGGCCAGTCGGGGAGGGGGATTACTACGGGTTTGCCCGCGTCGGGCCAGTCGGGGGAGGGGATTTACTTCATGCCCGCGATCGGGCTGGCAGGGACGCCGGTCCCCAACTGCCGTTGCCTGGCAGGCGCCAGGCGCAAGTCGCCGGGATTGGTGCACCGGCAGCACGGCATGCAACAGCCATGGGTGAAGCTGCAATGGCCCCCCCGCGCTTGCATGAATTATGGGCCCATTTGCATGTCGCTTTTGAATATCGAATTTGCTCATGGAGCAATGGAACTCGCGCCACCGCATCTTGAACGCCTCCACTTGACCACTTATGTGGCGCAAGTTCCCACTGCGCCATGCACAGTGGTTGTGGTCGAGGTGATATTCAAAGGAGTTGCTCAGTAGCGCAACTCCGTTGAATATCGCCTCGGCCACACCCCAGCGCAACTTATTTGAGCAGCGCAAGGGCTTTCGCCACAGAATGGCGCAGTTTGAATATCCAGCCCTTTATGTTCTTTGATTTCCAGTACTCTCCCGGGTCGTACCTGAAAATAGGTATGTGTTTGTCTAGTGTACTTAACTGGTTAACAAAAAGCTAAATAAATAAATCCCAGAAAATCTTGGGGTCAGAAATTTGCTGGAGTGGCTTTGTACAGCATTATTCTATACACACTTTCTGCTGATTGTATCGGTGCAAACCTTTCCATATACAGGATCCGTGCCAAAGCACTGCTTTTATTTATTTATTTATTTATTCATTAAAAATTCTCAAAAGTTCCATTTGGGGACTGCAGTATGGTGTTAAGGGAAAGGGGAAATTGTTTAACCAGGAAAGGCACACTAAGCCGAAGCTTGTTTCCAGGTGCGACCTTGGAGTTCAAGGAAGTTAAGGACTTGCTCAGGGTCACACAGTATGCAAGTAGGGGCGTGGGATTCAAATCCGGGTTTGCAGCTCAGTGCTCTTAATCACTACGCTATACTGCCTCCTAACACAAGCCCTGGTGCACACCCCAGCAGATTTCTGCCCTCAGCGATTTTTTTTCCAGACTGACCTCTTCTTCAGATGCAGAATGTCGACGGTGCTAATGGAAGTCCTTACTATTTATGCATCGGGTTTACAGACTTTGATGCCAGAACCTAATAACGTGCTTGCTGGCACCCAAGTTCTTGACTGCACCCATGACTATATAATACGGTAATGTATATAACCGGGTCATGTGCAGCCTGCAGCAGCACTCTAAGAAAGACCAAAACTTTCCATCATAAATTAGTGTAGATAATTTGGTGACCTTTCTGGTTAGTTTGAGGTGGTGGTGGTGGTGTTGCACGGCCAGTACCTCCTCCCCAATGCCCAGCCCTACTTGTCAGTGGTTGATCAGCAGTTTGGGCAGTGCTGCATCTCCTGGTTGCTTATCAATCTGATGGCCAAATGAGTGTGTAATTTTTCTTTAGCTTTTGGTCAGAAGTTGCTGCTTGAATTGCTTAAGTAAAGTTTTGTTTAAAATCACACAAGACAAACACAAGTGCTGCGTGGTTGAAAGCTGACATTTACTTGTTTGTGATGCATCAAATTGAAGGTGCTGTGTTAAAGTAGAAGGTTTTTTTGTTGTGTGTGTGTGTTAATGGAGCATTGGAATGTTTGTGCTCTCCCCTTTCTTCCCCCGGTTTAGTTTTTTGGTAGGTGCACTTCCTCTACATTTACACCTGTAGTGCTGTGGCCATAATGGTAGCAACTGGCCATGCGTTCATAGATTTTCGTATTGGTAAGTAAATTATCCTTAGTCCTGCTGTACCGGGGGGGGGGGTTATAACATTTTTGTTCAGTTAGGCCAGTGGGCTTTCCCAGACACTAGTCATGCTGGGTAGTGGCTACAGAGTTGTGCTTCTCTGGGAGCAAAATACAGGAATTCAGTTACTTTGTACAGAAGATTTTCCACCTGGACTGAAATCTTCCAAGTTCCCATCATGTAGACTATTTAGCGGTTGCTTTGAAACGGGATTTGGGAACTGCATGGGGGTATTGTATAAAACAAATGATTCTGTAGAGCAATCTTCTGCCCCTAAAATGGTTATCATTAGCCTTGCTTGCTGTTTCCCTGAATATTGGAAATGGAGATATTTAAAGGGGTGCTTGGTATTTATCATGCAAACAAAGCAAGCACACCTTGTGCACATAACATACTGGCGTGCAGGGACTGAAGAACGCAGTTAAGTAACATAGTGATATGAGAAAGGAGTCTGGGTCAATTGATGTGCTTCTGACTGTAGTGGGGTATGTAATGATTACTGCACTAGCTGTGTGATAGAGCTAAAGGGATTGCCAGCCAGCAAGTTAGAGGTATTACCTGGGATGTAGTGCAAGAACAGTGTGCTGTAAAGCATAAAATAAGCCGGTTTGCTTCGCAACTTGCTAGTCAAACAATGCTGTTTTGTAGTCGAATGCAGCCTTGATTTGCAGAAGTTGCTAATTTTGCCGCGTTGCAATAAGTTCTGAATTGCTGTAATTTTTGTTCCCACAACTGCGTGTAGGATAGTATTACGAAATTTTTTTCTCACTGTATGACTAACTGAATAACACCCCCTCCCCTTGCCTGCAATCGCACTGTTCTGTATCTTACAGATGTAAAACAGTTAACCAAAATTGCTCCTCAAACCTGGTTGGCTGCTAATCAAAATTTTGTTTCTTGGGAAAGACTGCTAATAAAGTTTCCAAGACTGATTTGTGTCTTGTGCTTCGAGACCAGTACACTAGCCAGGGCCGAGTGGCAGAGTTTAGCGACCCCTGTCGCCCTTTCGCAAGTGCTATATGTAGTAAAGGCGTTGAGTAATATTCTTTGATTTTGTGTCTAGGCAGGCAGTTTGGCCTAGTGGTTGAGTGCAGAGATGAGTTGTGTCCCAAGGCCCAGATATTCAAAAGGGTTGCATATGGCACAACACCATGGCGCAACAGTGTTGCGCCATGCGCAACTCACTGATGCACCCCGGCGCGATATTCAAAGGGGAAAAGTGCACGGCACAAATCCCGATGCGCCGGAGCGCATCAGTAATGTGTGCAGGTGGGGGGGCATGCCCATGCATACCCTGCACAGCCCGGGATGTGTAGAGCCATGCATGCTCAACTCCTACTTAGCCAGCACAAAGTTGATCCGAAAAAAAAAAAAAAAAAGGAACTGATGGCCACCCACAGGTGAGCTGCCACATTGCAGGGCGCAACACGCAGCTGCCACCTGTGGGTGGCCACCTGAGCTCCAGCTGCACCTGGCGGCGCCTCCATGCCCAATCGCGGCATTTGTACAAAAACATAGAAATGTCCAATATCCTGGTGGTCCAGTGGATCGCTATCTGCCGATCGTAGAGCATCTGTATAAAGACAGAAGTCCAATATCTCTGGTGGTCTAGCGGTACCTGCCCTGCTCCCCTCGGTCAGCCAGCGGCGGCACCCCACCCGCCTGGCCGACCGATCGTATTGTAATGCCCATTGGTTCACAGCGAGCTAATGGGCATGCAGCTCAAGACCAGATTACATTCCAGATATGTGAATGAATCATTCATATCTGAATGTGAATACGATCGGAGCCACGCCCATTGGCTCACACCAGAACCAATGGCGACAGCCCACCGGCTGCGGTGGGCAGCAGGCGGCGGGGTGCTGCTGACCAGGGACGGGAGCAGGACGATGGGGCCTCAGTGGGTGGGTGGGGGCACCGCAGACCACCAGGATATTGGACTTCTGTCTTTATTTGTACAGATGCCCGCGATCGGCAGATAGCGTCCACTGGACCACCAGGGATATTGGAATTTATTTATTTATACATACAAATGCCCGCGATCGGGCTGTGGAGCATATCCGCGGCTGCAGGGCATCGGTCCTCGACTGCTGCTGCTGGCAAAGCGCCAGGCGCAAGTCAGGTTCGGCACACCCGTACGCAATGAATATTTACACTACATGCATTATGGCCCCATTTGCATGTCAGGTTTTGAATATCGCGCTTGCTGCATAGCACAATGGAACTTGCGCTTAGCGCATCCCCATGCTCCACTTGGCCACTGGCGCTGACGCATTGCCACTGCGCCATGTACACTGAGGAGGTGGCAGGGTGCGATATTCAACGCTGCTGAGCCATGGCGCAGCTCTGTTGAATATCGCCCAGTCTACATCCCTCATGCAACTAGTTGAGCTGCGCCTAGCTTGTGCCACAGCCTGGCGAGTTTGAATATCTGGGCCCAAATGCTTTACAACCAGGAGAGGGAGAAAGAGAATATTGCTGCTGTTAGGTACATGTGTGCAGGGCGGTTATCTTGCATAGGGGTCCCAGTGGGCAAGTCAGCTGATTATAAAGAGTAATGATTTGCTGTTGTGCTGCTGATGGAGCTCTTAAGGTCAGTCCTTGATTGGTTGGTACAAACATGACCAGGGTTCATTTTTGGGTGTGGATTAGGACAGTTGGCATGGTGTTAAATTTTTGACGCACCTTTACTTCTACGTTGGGACAGACAACCTGCTTACTTTTATAGAGGTTTTAAACTGCTGTTTTGTGACTCTAGGCTAGGCTGAACAATAAGACCCATTGTTTTCTTTCTTCCCCTTCTCATTTGACCCTTACTTTTATAGTCAGTGTCCTGCATAGATAAATATCTGAAATGAACCCTGAAAGGCGGCTTTGTAGGGTACGAGGAGCCAACCCGTGATGTATAGCCTGAAACCACAACTAAGGAAAGCAGCAGACCTGTGGGACACAACCTTGAACCCGCTAAGGGCATGGAGCCTAACTGCATTACACTGGTCCTGCATGAAACAGACCCATAGGGTATAGCTTTAGCTTGGTCTTTGGGTTATGACGACGATGGGGGATTAGGAAGGAGGGTGGATGCTTGCTAAAAAAACACAAACTCCCATTTCCTTGTTGCTTTTGTAACTCTATGCATTAATGTAGTTTTGCAGAGAATTTCCTTTGAGAAAGTATAGTGCTGGACGTAGAACTTGCTTTGCAGGACCCGAAGCAGCAGATGAGGCATACGTGCTTCAGGGTGCAGCAAGAAGCAAAAGATGAGCTGTGCTTGTTATGCATGGTGCCAGACCTGTAGCTTGCTTCTTGTAGGGTTATACACAAAGCAGCAGACCCATCGGGTACAGTGCTGGACCTAGGGCTCCAGATAAGATTTTTTTTTTTTTTGCATAAGTATTGTACTTCTCATTTTGAAAATGAGGTGAGTAAAACCAATTCAGATGCATACAAGTGTCTGGATGGAGTGATTGCAAAAAAATTTTTATTTTTTTTTTCCCTAGATAAGTCACGGATCAGGTGCAAACAATACTCCAGATGTTGGTAGGAGTAATTTACTCACCAGGTTTAAAATCTAGTGAGTAAAACTGGGATGGGTGTGAGTGCTGTAAATTTGTGGGAAACAATGCTCCTTTTGAATCACCAGTTATGTTATGAAGCACTGTTCTTTGGAGTATTTACAGATGTTGGATGAGTATTAGTACTTAGCATTTCCTAAAATGAGGCAAGTAAAATTGGTCGGTACTCCCCTTATCTGGAGCTCTGAAGTAAGAAACATAGACTTTGACAGCAGATAAGGACCACTTGGCCAACCTAGTCTGCCCATTTCCCTTCCTATTGGGTAAGCTGCAGATTCTAGTTAACCAACAGCCTACTTCCTGCAACCCCCCCCCCCACTACAATTGCCTTATGTCTGCCCCATGCATGTTTGAATTCTCCCACCGTTAGACCCCAGAACCTCCCCAGGAAGGTGGTTCCATGCATCCACCACTCTCTCCGCAAAAAATTTCCTCGATTACCCCTGAGCCGCCCCCATCTTTAAATTGTGCCCCTTGTTCTTGCACATCTTTTTCTGAAAGATGCTATCCTCCTGGACTTTGTTGATTCCTTGAGGTACTTGAAAGTTTCTATCATGTTCTCTCCCCCGCCCCTCCTTTTTCATCAAGGGTATACATATTAAGCTCTCTGTCTCTCCTTCGTATGGTTTCTGATGCAGACCATGCACTATTTTAGTTGCCCTCCTCTGGACTGCTTCCATCCTGTTTATGGCCTTGCGTAGATCGGGTGTCCAAAACTGCACACAGTATTCCAGATGGGGTCTCACCAACTGTCTGTACAGAGGGATAACCACTTCCCTTTTTCTACTTGTGATGTCCCTTCCTATGCATCCCAGTATCCCCCTGGCTCTCCTGACTTCTCACATTGCTTACCCACCTTTTGTTCATTTGATATGCCTACACCCAAGTCCCTTTACATTTTTGTTGTTGTTAGTACCTCCCCTGCTATTGTGTACTCTTCTCCTGGGTTTTTGTTTCCCAGGTGCATTACTTTGCACTTCTTTGCATTGAATCTAAGTTGCCATATGTCTGACCATTCCTCCAACCTTGCAAAGTCCCTTGTCATCCTTTCTACTCCTCCCCCGTGCATCAACTCTGTTACAGATCTTTGTGCAATCTGCAAAAGGCATACCTTTCCTCCCGACCTCTGCAGTGTCATGTATAAAGATGTTAAGAGAGGACTGACTCAGTACTGAGCCCAGAGGTACTCCACTAGTAACCCCCTTTCTTCGGAATGTGTTCCATTCACTATTACCTTCTGTGTCCTGTTGTGCAGCTAGTTTGCTACTCAGGCTACCACCCTGGAACACACTCCCAGGCTGGCTAACTTGATTATTAGTCTTTTTGTGCGGACTGTCAGATGCCTTGCTAAAGTCTAGGTAGGTCATATCCACAGCCCTCTGGTCTGTTATTTTGGTCACCCAGTCAAAGAAATCGATTAGATTCGTCTGACAAGACCTTCCTGCTGTAAATCCATGCTGCTTTGGGTCCTGTGCCCCGCTGGCCTCTAGGTACTCAACAGTTTCTTTCAGAAGTGATTCCATCATTTTCCCTACCGCTGAGGTCAAACTTACAGGTCTGTAGTTTCCTGCTTCTGCCTTGATCCCACTTTTGTGAAGGGGAATCGCATTTGCCCTCCTCCAGTCCTCGGGTACCACCCCATCCTCCCTTGATTTGTTAAAGTGTGGTCAGTGGTGTCACTAGGTCCTCCTTAGTTCTTTTAGGATTCTGTGGTGAATCCCGTCGGGCCCCATTGCTTCGTCCACCTTGAGTTTTAGGAGTTCTTTCAGGACTCTTTCTTCTGTAAATGGACTGGTGTCAGCCCTCCTACCCAGAGTGCTTCTGTTGTCTGGTTTAGGTAACTCCTCATCTTTTGTGAATACTGAGCAAAAGTATTCATTCAGTATCTCTGCCTTTTCACTGTCTCCCTCTGCCCACCTCCCCTCTCCTTTATTAATCTTCACTATTCTTCCCTTAACCTTTCTATGCTTCCTAATGTACCTATAAAATGTTTAATTCCTTTCTTAACTAAGTTGGCTATTTTTCCCGGTTTGGGCCTTTGCTTGTTCTGACTGCCTTCCCACTTTTTCTGCTTTATTTGATACAGTTCCCTGTCATGCTACTTCTGTGATTCCTTATACTTTTTGAATGCAGCCTTTTTCTCCTTAACCTTCCCTGCCACCTGTTTTGAGAACCATAGTGGTTTTTTACTCCACTTTGTTTTCTTTGTTTCACACAAAGGCTTGTTGCCTCTACAATAGCAGTTTTGATTTTTCTCCATTGTTCTTCCACCCCTCCTTTTTGGCCATTTGCTAGTGCATTCCTCAGGTATTAGCCCATTTTGCCAAAGTCATCCCTACTAAAGTCCAGTATCCTTGTTTTTGTATGGCTTGTCTCCATGGTTGTGCTTATTGTGAAGTACACTGTGCAGTGGTCACTTGTTCCCAGATGTCTACTGACTTCTAAATTTGTGATCCTCTCTCCATTCGAGAGTACCAGGTCTAGTGTTGCTCCCTCCTGAATGGGTTCCAACACTAGCTAAGGCCTGTAGACCATCGAGAACGACCCTGCTCTTGGATGTGGCTGCAGTACATGTCATCCAGTTAACATCTGGCATATTCAGGTCCCCCATCAACAGTATATCCCCTTTTTCAGTCATTTTGAGAATGTCCTCTATCATTTTCTTGTCCGCTTCTCCCTTGAGACGGGGTCTGTATACAACCCCATGCGGATTGTGATGCCATTCCTGTCTCCAAAGTGACCCAGAGTGCCTCTTGTCCTCTCCCTTTACTTTTTAGTTCTGTAGCTTTGATCCCTTCCCTTATGTATAGAGCTACTCCACCTCCTCTTTTACCCTCCCTGTCCCTTCTGTAGACTGTGTACCCTGGTATGTTGACATCCCAGTCATGGTTTTCTGTGTACCATGTTTCCGTGACTGCCACAGTATCCAATTTTTCATCTTCCATCAGGGCTACTAGCTCAGGAAGCTTTTTCCCAGACTGCAGGGCATTGGTACTGCTGCTCCATTTAATGTTGGCTTTATCTACCCCCCCCCCCAAAATCCCTGCTTTTATTGCCCTTGTCTATTTTTCCATTTACCCCTGTCCTGCCCTCTGAGCTCTGTACCTCAGTGTTTACTACCTGCCATGTTTTGTGGGGGGGGGCTTGAAATTTCCTGCCTCTTATCAGCACCTCCCCCTTGGCTAGTTTAAAAGCTTGCCAAGGAAGCATTTAAACCTGTCACTTAGGAGCTTGGTTCCCTTTGGACAGATGCAGACCATCGTGCCAGTATAGACCTTCATCTCTCCAGGTGTACCCCCAGTCCCCAATGAAGCCAAAGCCCTGTGCTCTGCACCAGTTTTGCAACCATTCATTAAACTGCATGGTGTACAGTACCCTAGCCTCACCCCTGCCATGGACTGGCAGCACCTCTGAGAAGGTAACGTGCTTGCTACCTGTCTGAGGCCCTTCCCCAACTTCACAGATTCATCCTGCTCTGCACTGATTCCATGCCTAGCTAGGTCATTTGTCCCAAGGTGGACAATATCTAGTTCCCTCTTCTGTGATGCTGCTTCTGCAATCCTGAGGATTCGCTTTGTCCCTCCAAGCCTATAGCACCAGGCTGGCATCTTACTTCCTCTCCTCTCCCTTCCCAGTGGTGTCCCTTGCCATCCTTTTGTGGGTCTCCTTGTGGATGTCCTCAGCATTCTTCTTGGTCTCCACTGAGGGTGCCATTATAGAGGAACCTTGCTCTGCCAGACTGGCGATGATTTGTGTAGAGGTAAACTGGGGGCTTCGCCTGTTCCACCACCCGCACCCTCCCAGAACCCACTGTGGTCCAACTGCTCTTCATACTTGGCAACCTCTGAGGCAGTGGTGCTGTGGGTGGGGAGGCCTCTAGTCCTTGCCAGTTCAGCCTGGAGGTGGCAATCTCCTCCTCAGAGCTGACAGTTGCCTGCAATAGGACAGCAACGCAGTTTCCAGAATGTCTCCCAGAAAACTGCTGCCCCACAGCCAGCGAGTGCACCACTCCCCACATGTCCATCTCCTTATATGCAATATGTAATAATATATAAAAAACTTTTTTTTTTTTTTTTGTGTGTACTTACCCTTTATGCACTGTGATGGGTTATTAAGAATATGACCATTCTGCCCCAAGACCTGTTGAAGTGATGTCAGAACTTTATCTATAAAGGAAATGCCATGCCTGGGGGCACAACCACAGGTGACTGTTAGAAACACGCACACCACTGCTCCACCACCCTGGTGAGTACTGCCCTTTATAGTAATTCAACTAAACCTCCAGTAACTTATTTAAAAATAGTTTAACTATCTCAAGATCCTACGCACCAGTAAATTATTTAAAAATAGTTTCTGTCCCAAAATCCTAGCAGTCAATCCAAGGGACAACCAAAATGCAGTATTCAAACCCTTGTGAAGTTACTTCCAAGATGAGCAGAGTTTGCAAGCTCCTTATTGAACCCTCAGCCACCTGTAATTTATTTAAAAATAGTTCCTGTTCCAAAATCATACTAACATACTAAAATGCCAGCAGAATAGGCCTAACGGTCTTTCGTGTCTGCTCGTTTGGTCAGCCCCCACCCTGGGTGCTGACCTTGCTGTCCCCCTCGCCTTCTCTGGCTTCTCCCTTCCCAGTTCCGGATATTCTTGCTGCATTGGATTTTGCTTCCTGAACCCTTCCCCTGTACCTGTCCCACCCCTCTTGAACCCTCCACTGTGTCTGCCTCCACCAGCCCCCTAGGTAGTGCATTCCATGGCTCCACCACCCTCCAGTGAAGTAGCACCTCCTTCTTCTCCCTGAATTCTCCTCCAGCTTCCACCCATGCCCTCTAGTGGCCCCTTCCTCCTTCCTTCAAGCACCTGACTGTTCCTCCCCATTTACCCTCTTCATGTACCTGAAGACCTCTATCATGTCCCTCTCTCTCCAATGTGTACATATTTAGCTCTTCGAGCCTCTCCTCATAGGTCCTGTCCCCAAGCCCCAAATCATTTTGGTTGCCCTCCTCTGGACCCTCTCCAGGAGGTTAATGTCCCTCTTAAGTGTGGCCTCCAAACTGCACGCAGTACTCCAGGTGCGGCCTCACCAAGCAGTTATACAGAGGGAGTATCACTCCTCCTTCTGGAGGTGATCCCTAGTGATGCATCCCAGCATCCTGTTGGCCTTGGCTGCTGCCTCCCACAAGTCTCAGAGTTGTTCATCTTGACATCCACCACCACCCCCAGGTCCCTCTCAGCCATTGAGACTTGTAGTATTCCCCGGTGTACACTTGGCCTGGGTTTCTGAGCCCCAGGTGGAGTACCTTGCATTTCCTGCATTGAACCTCAGCTTCCACTTTCTAGACCATCTTTCCAGAGCCTCCAGGTCCCCTGCAGGTCCACCCCTCCTCCCCATCCACCACCTGCCCCAGTTTCAAGTCCTCTGCAAAGAGACTCATCTCACCCTGATTCCTGTCCTTATGTCAGATACGTGGGTGTTGAACAGAAGGGCCCAAGGACTGATCCCTGTGGGACCCCACTAATGACCCTCCTGGGGATGAGACTATCCCATCAACTATGACCCTCTGGGTCCGGTCCTGGAGCCAATTGCTCATCCATCTGATCATCTGGTTCCCACCCCATTTCTCCTAGCTTATCCAACAGGCCCACGTGAGGAACAGAGTCAAATGCCTGCTGAAGTCTAGAAAGAGGACATCCACTGGTCTACCCAGGTCCAAGGCACTTGTCACCCAGTCATAGAACTCCACCAGGTTTGTCTGATATGATTTCCCGGACCAATCCATGCTGCTCATCGTCCAGGCACCCTGACTTATCCAGGTCCCCCCCAGCCTCTCCTTGACAATGCCCTCCATCACCTTGCCCACCACCGATGTCAGGCTGACAGGCCTGTAGTTCCCTGCCAGCTCCCTTGATTCCCCCCTTGTGGATAGGCACTACATGCGCCACCTTCCAGTCTTGGGGCACCCACCCTGTCCTCAGAGAGATGGTGAAAAGCTCTGCCAGGGGTTTCGCCAGGACATCTGCAAGTTCCTTCAGCACTCTAGGATGTAATTTATCCGGCCCCGGTGCTTTCTCCGTCTTAAGGGAGCTGAGGGCTTCCCTCACTCTCTCTGCTGTGATTTCCACTTCTGGTACCTCTTCTCCCTGCTTAGCCCTCCCCACCTGCCAGTGATGCCACCCTCCCCAGACCTGCCGATCGGTAAGGGTCCCCTCCTCATTATCTGTCTCCTCCCATGTATGATGCAGCATCCCATTTTCCCTGTGGAAACTGAGGTGAAGTACTCATTTAGTACCTCAGCCTGCTCCCTGGGTCTTGTGCCCATCTCCCTGATTTAATCCTGCTAATCTGCCCTTCACCCTTCGCCTTCCCCAATGTATCTAAAGAACCTCTTTTCCTCTCCTAATTTCCCTGGCCAGGTTCTGCTCCTTCCTTGCCTTAGCCGCCTCACCACTCTAGTGGCCCTTCTAGCCATCAGCCTGCATCTCATCCCTTTCACCCTTGAGCACTTGAATTTTATAGGCTGCTTTCTTTCCCGCACCACCCCTGGACCTCCCTGGTCCACCAACAGGGTTTTTGGCCCCACCGCATTTCTGCCTTACTCTTGCACAGGTGCTGGTAGCATCCTGCACCCCTCTCCTGATGATTTCCCACCTACTATCAGCCCATGTCTGACCCAATCCCATCCAAATGCTCCTTTAGGATCCTTCCCATTTCCTTAAATCCGCCCCTGAAGTCTGTTACTTCCGCCTTTGTGCAGCCTTCTACCTCTCCTAGTTCCAGGCAGAACCAGACCGTGGCATGGTCACTCCCGCCAATGGGTCCCTTACCTCCAGGCCCCAATCTGGTCACTGTCTGCCAGGACCACATCCAGTACCCGTTCCCTAGTCGGTTCCTCACCTGCTGAGTTAGGAACGCCTTGAAAGACATCCAACAACCTCTGTTCCCTGGTCACAGAGGATGTCATAGCCTCAGTCTGTTCCTGGCATGTTTAAGTCCCCCAACACCACCACCTTCCTCTGCCCAGTCTGCAGTGTCTCCTAACATCTGCCACCAGACTCTCCTCCAGCTCCTCCGCCAGGGCGGTGGGTCTATACACCACTCCTATTTTTACTCTCTTGCCCCCCCTTGTTATCAAGGTGACCCAAGTCGCCTCCATGGTTCCCTCCGCCTCCTCTACTCCCCCATGCCAATGCAGTTTTTGATTATCATAGCTACCCTTCCTTCCCTTCCCGAACATAGTGTAACCCTCCAGGTTCAGGTCCCAGTCATGTCTTGCAGTGGCCCAAGTCTCGGTGACCGCTGCCACATCCACTGCTCCCTCAGTTAACATCGCCTGAAGCTCAGGCATTTTATTGCCCAAGCTCCTGGCATTTAGCAGGACTACCTTCCACCCTTTCCCTATAGTTCCATTTCCCCTGCTCGTGTTCCCATGGGGATTCTGTTTCCTCCTGGTCTGCACTTTGCCAGTTGGCCTTTTCCTGCAATCCTCCTGGTCCCCAGGGGTGAGACAGAGTCCGCCCTTATCGGCACCCCTTGACAGCCTTTTCTCCCATCCCACCCCCTTCACAAGTTTAAACCCCACTTTTCACCAATGAACGCTCTATTTTCAACTTAAGGATTCCTCCCTCCAAATTGAGATGTAGTCTATCTCTAGCATACAGCTCCTTATCCTCCCAGGTCTCCCCAATCCCCCATCAACCCATACCCTCTGGCCTCACACCACTCCCTGAGCCACTGGTTTATCTCCTAATTCTTCCTTTTGTGTTCCCCACTAGCCCTTGGCACTGGCAGGATTTCTGAGAAGGAAACTGTGCATCCTATGTCATGACAGACCCGACGAGCTCCCTGAATCTTGCCTGTATCTCTAGCTCGCATTTCCTCAATGTCATTTGTACCCAGGTGGACCAGTATGTCTGGGGAACCCCCACAGTCCTTTACCAGCTGATATACCTCGTGCTTAGCCCTGTGCACCGTTAGTCCAGGGAAGCATCTTGTTCTAACTGGCCAGGCTTCTCCCTCCCTATCCCATTTGATACTCCTGATCATAGAATCCCCCAGCAGGAGCACTCTGACCACTCCTTTTCCCCCACCCTTCCATGTCCCTCATTCTTTCTACCGGCCCTCCACCCAGCTGGCTCCTTGTTCCTCCCCTATCTGGGTGCCACATGCCACCCCTCCTTATTTACCATGGCCACCCCTCCCTCCAATCCTATGCCTCCTCCTCCTGAGTATCCTTCTGTACCTGCTAATTCTCTCACTGCTCAGAACTGGTCCTTTCTCCCCATCTGCTAAACTAGCCTGACTCATCCTCCCTTCCTTCCTGTCTCCATTTAGTTCCTCCTTGCTCGCCGTGTTCCCCTGGCCTAAACCCTCAGCTCCCTTTACTGAATCCTCCTTGTACCTCTGGTCCTTCTCCTTACCTTCCTCCCAACTGGTCCTTCTCCTTGCGCTTTCCTCCTCTTCCCCCTGCCCCTCCTGCTCTGATTCACTGCTGCCCTCATTCTCCTGCATTCCAGGTCCCCCCCTGTTCTTCCTGCTATCTGGCCCCTGCCTCCCACTCCCACACCCTTTCCGTCTCTAACCACCTCCGTTGTGGCTACATCACCCCCCTCATCCTTGAGCAGAAGAAGAGAATTGAAGCGGTTACTGAGTATAAGGTCTGATCCACCTCCCCGCCTTGCTTCCTTCTGTCCAGCCCTGGCCATCTGCCTACTTCCTGAGAATGCTGTCCCTCCGTCCCCTTTGTGAGGGTCCCCAGTTACCTGCCTGCTTCCTTGGTAGTGTCCTTTGACCCTCTGCCAGGGTCCCTATGTGACCCCTGAGTATCCTCCTGCATCCTTTCCCTATACCCCCACCCCAGTGCTTGGTGCAACCCTGTGGGAGATTTCAGCCCCTTCCCCAACCATACCACCCCTTCCCCAGCTTTTCCTCATCCCCGCAACCTCCTCCCTAAGCTGTGCTAGCTGGTAGCATACTGGGCAACCACCAAACTTCCAAGCCCAGTCCAGTATCATGGCTGCTCCACACCCTGTGCACCCCACCACCCTCCCAAAGATGCCGGCCCTAATGATGTGTGGTTCCATCCCCTTCCAAATAGGTTTCCTTGGGTGAGCCACCAGGTTCCCCCCTAGTCCAAGATACCCCTACTGCCTAATCGGGTCACCCACTAATCTTAGAGACAGTCCCACTGTACACCAGTAACTCTGTTACTAGGTGCAGTACAACACATTAAACTTGTAAGGGAAATGAACAACTCCCTAAGCTCCTCTCTCCCAGCCTTTAAATCCAACCCCAGTGGCTAGAACTACAAGCTGCACCAGCAGCCTTTTCCTCCAATTGCAGGGCAGGTGTTCCCTATAAATTTGCAGACTCTGGGAGGGACGGTGGGGAGGGGTCTTGGGCAGACACCGGACAAGAGAGTGTGTATCAGCCCTGTGTCTCCCTCCAAGCCCTGCAGCCAAAGAACCAGGCCCCAGCAAATCCCACCAAATAGGTTTGAAATCAGAAGAAATAGGCTCTACCAGCGAGCTCTGTTACACAGTGAAACATCCACAAAAGAGCCCCACTTACAGCCACCAAATCAGTTTACAAACATCCAGCATCCCCAAAACAATACCCTGCTAGCCCTTAGAAGTAAGAAAAAAGAACTAACCTACCAAGTAAAATCCACAAGAACCCTGTGAAACAACAGCAGCAGCAGCTACTGTCCTGGAACACAACTGATCCTGTCCTTTCCAGTTCTTTCTGAGCCCTAGTAGACAATCTAGCTACCTACCTCCAAGGTTCACCCAAATACAGTATTTAAATCCTTCAGTTACTCACAAGATAAACAGTTTGCAAGCCCTTCTTGGTTAAACACTAAATAAAAAGCAATTAACAAGGGTACTTAGTTTCACCTCCCACAGAATTGAGCAAAAGTGCATGTTGTTGCAGATGTCAAGTGCAATATAGAATTTCCTCACAGCTGAATAAAGTAGTAGTGTCCTTCCAGGTCAAGAAGATGTGCGGCCCCCTACACAAAGCAGCAAAGCCGTCATTGTGGCGCTGGACCTATGGCTTGCTTAGTGCAGACAGAAGTAGGAGACTTATGTGGCGCAGTGCTGGACTTTGCAGAATGTTTTGCGCAGAGACCTGTGATTGCTAAGTGAAGCAGAAGTCCCTTATTCCTGGGCCCTTATCTAGAAAACCTAATAGTTTCAGGTTTTACATCTGTGTATTGGGTATGAAACTGCAGAAATGCCAGTTTCACCCTAGGTTCCAAGACAACAGTTATTAGTTGTCAAAAAGGTATACGTGTCCCTGGTCTCCTTCTTGGCTGCTTCCTCCTACCCCATCACGCCGGCTAACCTCAGCATTTACTGGTCTGAGCTCTCGTGGCAAGGAGCATGCTAAACCTGCTGGGCAAGGATCCATTTGTCCATACCTGTATTGCTGGGGAGGGGTGGCGATCATCCTGCCACCTAGGATGTTTGCTGTGTTCTCCACCCCCCCCCCCAAATGGCTTGGAGTGGCACACTCCCCTGTGTGACATGCCAGACGCCTTCCGTTCCTCTATTGACCAATTGACACTCCCTCCAGCCATTGCTAGGGGCAGTCTGGCTCCGAGCACTGTGCCATTCCCTCCCTGTAGGAGGGGAGCAGTCCTCAGGACGTTCGATCCTAAACCCCGGCCTACCCTCTACTTGTTTTGTTCCCAACTTGGGTTGTCAGTGCTGCAAGCTGTAGCACTACATTTTGACACACATACTGTACTAAGTCAGCCATATCTGAGCGCATCTTAAGTAGTGTATACAAATTTCAGTGTAGTAAAATGACTGAATATTTTGGTGCGTTTTGTTCTCTTTGTAACTGGTCGATGGAGAATCTTTACCCTGGCTTGACCGAAGCTGGCCAAATGCTCCATCTGGGCCACTGTGCCCTTCGGTGGTGACTAACATCTGTATACATATCAGAACAGAGGCATTGCATAACCCAGATATGCTGGTAGTCTGCTCATGTATCCCCTCACCACACACTTAAGGCTACGCTTCATCCAGTGTGTGTGTCTGTGTGTGTGTCTGTGTGTGTGTCTGTGTGTGTGTCTGTGTGTGTGTCTGTGTGTGTGTCTGTGTGTGTGTCTGTGTGTGTGTCTGTGTGTGTCTGTGTGTGTGTCTGTGTGTGTGTCTGTGTGTGTGTCTGTGTGTGTCTGTGTGTGTGTCTGTGTGTGTCTGTGTGTGTCTGTGTGTGTGTCTGCATGTGCGAGTGTTTGGGGGGGAGGGTGCACTTGAAAAAGAGGCATGCCATATTCCTTTATATTTCTGTATTATAATGGACTCGACTTTTTCTTATTCTGCTTCGATTTTTACATACCGGTTTGCTTTTATTGCATTTTAAAACTTCAGTACAGTATAAAAGCATCTTTCAAGAAGGTCATCAGTACATAGCTTGGAGAGCAACCACAATATTACAGTAGGAACTTGAGACTCTAGTCTTAGTGGTACCACAGTGAGGGCCACCTATAAACAAATTCAACCTATTTGAGCTGATAACTGCAGCCAGTGCCTGATAGCATGGAGTTCAATTAAGCATTACTAGGAAGATTTTACGAAGCTCTCCTGCTTACCTAATAAACATCTTAAACTAGTAAACGTGTACTTTTGGGTCCTACTAGGAACTCTAAAGTGAACTTATTGCTTTTTGGGGGAAAGGCAAAACCGTTCAACTTTAATAAGATAGTAGATTAAACTTGTGCACTCTGGTACTAAGACTGCAACTTAAATATTGAAGGATGGATTACCTGATGGCCTTATAAGGGTGGGGAACCTGCCATGGGGGGCACTAATGACTACGTTCAGGGCCCTGATCTCGCTGGCCAAGTAACCCTTTGTCAACACCAGTTCATAGGCAAAATTTGGCAGATTCGGTATGTTTTTTAAAGGAAGACCAAACTCAGAATTCACAGCAAAATATGTTGTACAGAGTGTTTTGCAGTAGTAGTCGTAAGTCCTTTTGCTGAAATTTTTTTTTTTTTTTTTTTGTGTAAATTTGCTTGCTGGTTTTATGGCCCATGGGGATCTCCATATTAGCATTTTTAACCACTCTTGTTCCTACAATGCGTCCTGTGCCATGTGACAGTCCAGGACCATTATTTCAAAAGAGCAGTCCCCGGTAAGTTTACAGTAGTAGAGCTGCAGTGTTAATGAATAGGGTCTCTGAAGGCTGCAATTTACAGATGGCAGATGCCTGAGGGATAATTGAGTGGGCTATTACGTAAGGAAACTGCTATATTCTTCACCAAGCATTTGTGACCATTGGTGGTTTATGTTGGTGTGTGTTCTTTTTGTGTGTAGTTTGATTAGTTATGAGCCTTTTGGGGGATGTTCTGTAAACAACCTTTTTGTATTTTTTTTTTTTTTTAATAGAATCTATCCAGTATTTTATGCAACTTTTAAATAAATAAATAAAAAAAGAAAAAAAAAAGGCGCTCGCATGTCTGAGTGCACCGTCGCACTTTCTCCGCAGCTGCATGGAGCATGTGCAGGCAGATTCATAAAGTGTCTGGTGTCTTCATAAGCTAGACATGGCCTGTGCCCTTGAAGTGGTGTGTATGGAGAAGTGATGAATGCAAAGCCCCTGGTCAGCTTTACTACTGTAATGTGGAGCTTCTGAGGGTCCAGTTTTGACTTGGTTGGAATATATTTGTGCTGGAGTAATAACATACTAAAATGCCAGCAGAATCGGCCTAACGGTCTTTCGTGTCTGCTCGTTTGGTCAGCCCCCACCCTGGGAGCTCATCTTGCTGCCCACCTTGCCTTCTCTGGCTTCTCCCTTCCCAGTTCCAGATATTCTCGCTGCACTGGATTTTGCTTCCAGAACCCTTCCTCTGTACCTGTCCCACCCCCTCTTGAACCCCTCCACCAGCCCCATGGGCAGTGCATTCCATGGCTCCACCACCCTCTCAGTGAAGCAGCACCTCCTCCTTTCTCCCCTGAATTCCCCCCCCCCAGCTTCCACCCATGCCCTCTAGTTGCCCCTTCTCCTTCCTTCAAGCACCGACTGCTCCTCCCCATTTACCCCCTTCATGTACTTGAAGACCTCTGTCATGTCCCCCGGTCCCTTCTCTCTTCCAATGTGTACATATTTAGCTCTTTGAGCCTCTCCACATAGGTCCTGTTCCCCCCAAGCCCCAAATCATTTTGGTTGCCCTCCTCTGGACCCTCTCCAGGAGTTTAATGTCCTTCTTTAAGTGTGGCCTCAAACTGCACGCAGTACTCAAGGTGTGGCCTCACCAAGCAGTTATACAGAGGGAGTATCACTTCCCTCCTTCTGGAGGTGATCCCCCTAGCGATGCATCCCAGCATCCTGTTGGCCTTGGCTGCTACCCTCCTACAAGTCGCAGAGTTCATCTTGACATCCACCACCACCCCCAGGTCCCAGGTAATGCTGAAACTAAAGCAAGTGTGATTTCTGCCTGTACTTCAGCCTCCTCATATCTTGGTTATAGAAACATAGACTTCAACGGCAGATAAGGACTGCTTGGCCCACCTAGTCTGCCCATTTCCCTAGCTACAGGATAAGCCGCAGATCCTAGTTAACGAACAGCCTGCTTCTTCCTACCCCCCCACAAGAATTACCTTACGTCTGTCCCATGCATTCTTTAATTCCCCCACTGTTTTAGACCCCACAACCTCCTCAGGAAGGCTGTTCCATGCATCCACTACCCTCTCTGAAAAAATACTTCCTCACATTGCCCCTGAACCGCCCCCCTCTCTCTTTAAATTGTGTCTCCTTGTTTTTGCATGTTTCTTTTTCTGAAAGATGCTACCCTCTTGGACTTTGTTGATTCCACTGAGGTATTTAAACGTTTCTATCGTGTCTCCCCGCCCCCCCTCCTTTCCTCAAGGGTATACTGTACATATTAAGCTCTTAGTCTCTCCTCATATGGCTTCTCTTGCAGACACTGCACCATTCTAGTTGCCCTCCTCTGGACTCCCTCTATCCTGTCTATGTCCTTGTGGAGATGGGGTCTCCAGAACTGGACGCAGTACTCCAGATGGGGTCTCACCAACTGTCTGTACAGAGGGATAACAACCTCCTGTTTTCTGCTGGTGATGCCTCTCCTGTGCATCCCAGTATACCCCAGCTCTCCCTACTGCGTTTCTCACATTTGCTTGCTAACTTTAAGGTCATCTGATATGATTACCCCAGGTCCCTTTCCTTTTTTTGTTTATTACACCGCGCCCCCTAATTGTGTAATCTTCCCTGGGTTTTTGTTTCCAGGTGCATTATTTTGCACTTCTTTGCATTGAATCCTAGCTGCCATACTGCCGACCATTTCTCCAACCTTGCCCAAGTCCCTTCTCATCCTTTCCATGCCTCCTTGTGTATCAACCCTGTTGCAGATCTTTGTGTCATCTGCAAAGAGGCATACTTTTCCTTCCAGTTCTTCTGCAGTGTCCCTTATAAAGACATTAAAAAGGACTGGACCCAGTACTGAACCCTGTGGTACCCCACTAGCTACCCCTTTCTTCAGAGTGGACTGCAGTTACAATTACCTTCTGTGTCCTGTTGTCCAGCCAATGTTTTACCCATGCTACCATCTTGGGACCCACTCCCAGGCTGGCTAACTTGTATATTAATCTTTTGTGGGGGACTGTGTCAAATGCCTTGCTAAAGTCTAGGTAGGCCATGTCCACAGCCCGTCCCTGGTCTACTACTTTGGTCACCCAGTCAAAGAAATCTATTAGATTCGTCTGACATGACCTTCCCGCTGTGAACCCATGCTACCTTGGGTCCTGTGCCCCACTGGCCTCTAGGTACTCAATAGTTCTTTCCTTCAGAAGTGATTCCATCACTTTCCCTACCACAGAGGTCAAACTGACAGGTCTGTAGTTTCCTGCCTCTGTCTTGGTCCCACTTTTGTGAAGGGGAATCACATCTGCTTTCCTCCAGTCCTCGGGTACCACACCATCCTCTCATGATTTGTTAAAAAGGGTAGTCGGTGGTTTCACTAGTTCTCCCTTAATTCTTTTAGAATTCTGGGATGAATTCCATCAGGCCCCATTGCTTTGTCCACCTTCAGTTTTAGGAGTTCTTTCAGAACCCTTTCTTCTGTGAAAGGACTGGGATCGGAACCCCCCCACCCCATCCAGAGTGTTTTCTGTTAATTGATTAGGCACCTCCCTCCCTTGTGAATACTGAGCAGAAATATTCGTGCTCAGTATCCCTGCTTTTCACTATCCCCCTGCCCACCCACCGCTCATTCTGTTCAGCCTCACTACCCTCCTTTGTCTTTCTCGCTCCCTGTTTTACCTGTAAAGGTTTTATCACCCTTATTAACGAATTGGCTATCCTTTCCTCAGTTTGGGCCTTTGCTATTCTGACTTCCCTCCCTGCTTTCTTCTGCCTTAACTGGTACAGCTCTCTGTCCTGCTCCTTCTGTGTTTCCTTATACTTTCTGAATGCCATCTTTTTCTCTCTGACTTTCCCTGCCACCTCTTGAGAACCATAGTGGCTTTTTATTTTTCATTTTGATTTGTTTATTTGCTTCACACAAAGGCTTTTTGCCTCTGTGATGGCAGTTTTGATGATTCCCCATTGTTGTTCCACACCTCCTTCTAGCCTGTTTGCTAGTGCTTTTCTGAGGCACTCTCCCACCTTGCCAAAGTCGGCCCTCCTGAAGTCCAGTACCCTCACTTTTGTATGACTTGACTCTGTAGCTGAGTTTAACGTGAACCACACTGTTTGGTCACTTGTTCCCATATGGCAACCCACTTCTAGGTCTGAGCTCCTCTCACTGTCCCCATTTGAGAGTATGAGGTGTAAATTGCTCCCTCATGAGTAGGTTCCAAAACTAGCTGTCTGAGGCATGCCACCTGTAGGGCATCGAGAATGGCCCTGCTTCTGGATGTAGCTGCAGCAAGTTTGCTCCAGTTAACATCTGGCGCATTCAGATCTACCATCAACAGTATCTCCTCTTTCTCTGCCATCCTAAGAATGCCTTCTATCATATCATTGTCCATTCCCTCCCCCTGACCTGGGGGTCTGTATACCCTGTGCAGATTGTGGTGCCACTTCCAGTCTCCAAGGTGACCTCCTCTCCTCCCTGTTTACTGTTTTGTTCAGTTGCTTTTATCCCTTCCTTTACATTTGTACATAAATTTATAAGAGCATAACATCATTCACTGCCTCTGTAGATCAGTGGCAAATGACACTGTATATACTTTGCTAAAAACTACATTATGGTAGGGGTTGGGGGTTCTGTACCAGTCAGAGGTCTGGTAAGCAGTCTGTACTTTTATTCCTTGTTATGGCAGGCATTTTTATTCACCCGAACTTGTATAGAAAGGGGCTACGAGTCCCTCCTTCGGAGGGCATTTATTGTGTCCTGCCTTCCCTCCCAAATTGGTCTAGACCACAATACTGCTAGTCGGAGGACTTGTGGGTGCAGGGCCCTGCATCCTTGGCACTCTTGCAGCCTGGTCCCGGAGGTGTACTGCTAGCTTCTTGGGGTGCACAGTTTGCTGCCTTCTGCCACCAGGACTGTAGTGGGATGCACCCAAGTGTCGCCAGAGGAACACAGCTGGTCTTGGAGGAATTGGGTCCTGGACTGTCCAGCGTGTTGGAATGGATGGATGGATGGATGGATCTACTAATTAATGCTCATTGCTGGTGTGCCGTGCAGATTGGATAACTGGACGGGATCAACTGTGTGCATCTTTTTTTTGTCAAACATATGAATGTGCCAGCAGATATTTTGCAGTTCCCATTGTTTACAGAGGGTACTGCCCATCACTCTCTTCTCCCCTCCCCACCCCAACTTTCTGCCTCACCTGTTTCAACTTCTCAAAGCTGTCCTCTAGGGATATTGCCTCCTCTGGCAACTCGGTCCACCTAGCTAGCACCAACCCGTAGAAAGGGGTCTCCTCATCTCCTCCTGATTCCTTCCTCCTCTCCCCCAAAAACGCTTAGGCTGTTAGCCCTAGTGGTCTTGTCTTCACCAAGGCTGAAGAGGCCCTGGTGCTCACTCTGCATATACTTTTAAGGTCTCGATTGTGTTCTTCTGCTCCCTTGTCTCCTCAATTACATGTTTAGCCCCCTGAGCCTCTCTCTTTGTAGCTGTTGCCTTGCTGGTCCTGGATCATCTGTTTCCCCTCTGAAGATTGTTTTCAGTAAGTTGATATCCTTAATATAAGGGCACCAGTACTGCACATTGTACTCCAGCTGCATTCTCACTGTACCTGTACAGCTGCACAATGACCTCCGCCTTCCAGCTGGTAATTCCCCTGGCTGTTTAGCCCAGCATCAGATTTGCTTTGGCCCCAGCTCTCCTGCAGTGTGCAGAGTGTTTCAGGTCACTCATGATGATATTGTATAGATCCTTTGCTTCCAGTGTTTGGTCCCTGGGTTTTTCGTCCCAGGTGCTTAACTTTACATTTTAGCATTGAACCCCAGTTGCTAAATGCCAGACCACTTCTCTAGCCTAGCCAGATCTTTCCCAGAGTTCCTGTCTCCCCTTCTCCATGTCCACTCTCCCACAGATCTTTGTTTCATGTGAACAGGCAGATCTTGTCCTTGATCCCATCCGTGATGTCAGTTATGAACCAGACTGAACACAGAGCCCTGTGGGACCCCTCTAGTCACAGACCTAGCTTCTGCCGCGCCCCCCCCCCACCCCACTACCATCTTTTGGCTTCTGTCCTGCAGCCAGCTGCTGACCAACCCAACAAGCATGGTGGGACAAATTGGTAGTGAGGTGGCCACAAAAAATTGGTTTGGCTACAAGATCTTGAAAGTTACTGGCCAACTGGCTACCTACCCACAATGTGATTTTTTTTTTAAAACCCTAAAAGGACAGCCACTAAAATATTTTTGGCTTCAGATTTTGAAAGTTGTGGCAAACTGACCACCAGTTCCAAATTTGTCCCACTCTGCCAAGGAGCTTATCCCCATCCCCAGTTCTAACTTCCTGACCAGTCTCCTGAGGTACAGAGTCTAAGGCTTTGAAGTCCAGATAAAGGGCATAAACCATTTGGCCCTTGTCCACTGTCCTGGTGACCCAGTTGAAATCCATTAGTTTGGCAGGACCTCTGCAGCACAAACCCATGCTTCCTCACTGAGTTTGGTACCCCCAGAAGGCTCACCAGTCTCCTTTTAGGATGGTCCCCATCAGCTTGCCCACTATTGAGGTCAGACTGACATGCCTGTAGTTCCCCGGTTCATCCTTCGGCCCACTTTTGAGAGGTACCACATGTGCAGTTCTCCCTGTGTGGCATGATCCCTGACTCCAGAGAGGTGTCTGCCAGGGGATCTGTCTGAGCCTCTGCCAGCTCCCTTAACTAGGATTACCAGATGCGTGGTTTCCCACAGGCGTGTCCTTCTTTTTTTCGTGTGAAATTTACGTCCAACAGATTTCTCAATAAGTGGGAGTGGAATTGGGGTTGGGCTTGGCACTCTGGTTCACTCTGAGATGGTTGTTACCAATCAACCATCCCGAACTGCAAGTGGTCTTGCACAGGTATGGCATGCAGGACCACTTGCAGTTTGGTCAGTTACTTGGCAACAAACAGCTAGTTGTGTGATCAGAGTGCCAAGCCCAAAAGTGGCAGAGTGCAGATGGGGAGAGGGGGGGAAAAAAAATGAATGCTCATCCTGTCAAATGCGGTCCAGCCTTGTAATCTGCGCATGACGGTAGCATTTTTTTCACCTGCACGTGTGGTTTAGTAGGCAGCAGTAGTGGAACACAGTGGCCCGTGGAACTGTACTGAGATTGCCAGCCAGACCAGAGCAGTTGTGTCCCGATCCTGAGATGAACTTGTTTTTGCTAGACAGCTGCACTCTTACATGCCGGTGCAGTCATTGATCAGACTGACAGTCTTCCTGATCCCGAGACTCTGACCCGGACTGGACCCTGACAGTCACTGCAGCTGCTGCAGGGTGTTGCTCAAGGTGTGGAGAGACAAGACACGGATGATCCTGGTAGCTTTGCACAGGCCATACCAGTTCTGGTATCCCGATCTCCTCAGGCTGTAGCAGGCCCCCATGGCACTTGCCTTCCTCCCAGACCTGCTCTCTTGCTCTCGGAGGGTCCTCCTCGAACCTTCAGTCACTGCACCCGCAGTCTGTTTCTCAGTGGCTAGAGTTCCAGGCTTTGGGTCTCCAGGGTCCTTCATGTTGTTGGAGGCCTTCTCACCAGGTTTATGCCTTCAAGTGAGACATTTTCCATTTGGTGTCAAGGCAGGGACTAGATGGTGACACCCCCCAAACATTCTTTCCTGTGACTAACATCCTGGACTGTTTCATGGTCCCTCTTCTCTGTCAGGTCTGAGGTTGGACCCTTGGTGCACCTGGCAGCCATCTCTGCTTACTGACACAGGCCAGTATGCTGACAGTGGCACAGGAAAATGTGTGTGGGTGCTTCTTCAAGGGCCTTGACCACTTTTTCCCACTGGTGCACGAACCAGCATCACCTTGGGACTTGTTGCTGGTACTGGCATTGCTCATGGGCAAGCCATTTGAACTGATATACAGGTGTCATCTCCGACCTGTTGTGGAAGACCTTCTTGGTGGTTGTCTACCTCCGCCAGAAGGATCAGTAAGCTCCAGGTGCTCTTGAAGTTTCTCCCGAAGGTTGTTTTGGCGTTTCATCTAACCAAGTGACTACTCTGTTGGTGTACTTCACCAACCCAACTCTGAGGCAAAGCACAGGCTCTGCACATTGGACCTGCGGTGAGCACTATTATTAATACTGAGCACATGGCTGGAGTCTGGGGGGAGGTTCGCCAGCTGGCTGTTACCTACGCTGAAGCTGCACATGGCAGACTGGCAGCTAAGCAGATGATTGGCAGTTGGATTGTCTCCTGCATTGACCTCTGCTACAGGTTGGCTGGTAGGGGGCTGCCTGTTGGGCAAAGGGCTCATTCTCTCTCCTGGGCTGGTCTTGGGCTTCCTTACTCCTGGGCTGCTCCTCCTGATGACAGTGATAGGAAGGTCCAGAGCTGCAGCGGAGGGGGGACATAAGAAGTCCTCCACTTCCAGATACAGTGTACTTCCTGCCTTTAGTGAAGCAGGTACTCTGCAGCAGAGCCCTGTCGCACGTGGCAGGGCTGAAGATTTCAGGATCCTAGCAAAGATCGGGATTCGTTTGGTGTAAGTGATTCATATACAGTGGAGGTAGCCATTACACCAGACATGCTCTCAGCTGCTTCCAGGGATCTGTGTCGTGCCCACCTGGGGCTCGCACCTCGCCGCTGGAGGAAAAGCTACAAGCCTGTCCTGGGAAGCAACCCATGATTCTGCTACTACAAATTAGCAGACCCTGAGTCTTTCTTCCCCTGTTGAAACTGCCGCCCGGGATCCTCCGAACTCTGGTTCGTTGTAGGGCCCAGAAATCTACAGAAATGGCCAAAAGCCGTATACCCCCTCGGGTACGTTGGTATTTGGCACCTTTGGACATTTTGAATTTTCAGCGCCAACACTCTGATTGGAGGATCTGGGCCTCACTGACTACTTCCTGCTGGTCTCCATTTTACCTTGCTTCATTAGAGACGTTTATCAGCACTGCTGACCCTGGGACTATTCTTTTTTGTAAAGCAAGAATTACAAATTTTTTGTCTACTTTATTTGCAAATTATACTACATAGCCACTAGAGGGCTACAACAGCTGTCTTTTCTGTTAAAGAGGAAACTCATTATATTTTCTACTTCCTCTTCTGCTCTAGTGGACCTGAGATACTTCTCTTTCTGAGGACCATCCCGGGGTTTTCTGCTTGTTTCTCAGGCCGAACCACGCTCATCCACTAAGGCTGCAAGACTTGACGCCTGCCCCACTCCCATTCTGTACTGGTGGAGCAGGGCCAGAAACCGAAACGAAGCTACAGACCAATCTTGCCACACGGATTGCAGCCTTGAACCACTTCTCGCCGGCTGGAGGAGTTGTTTACAGGTACGCTTCAGCGCGAAACCGCCTTCTCAGCCAACAAAAGGATTTTGAACTTATGACATCTGGTCACTGATTGATTGTTTTAGGCTTCTAGTGACTTTACTGCGGATATGGCGTTTAGATCTACCATGGGAAGTTACGAAGCTGGTTTCCTGGTGTGTCACTAGCTTTACTAAGCGCTTGGCTCAATTCTTCAGAACCCTCATCCCTCTCTAAAGTGGAATGACCCTTGCGCTTCTCCCTGTCCTGCGTCCAACAGCTCCTTTCAGGTAGCCATTCTGAACAATTGGGCTTCTCAGCTGTCTCTGCTGGGGAGTGGGACATCTCCCGAGCTGCCTCTGCAGATTACTCCCCCATCCAGACTAGAGACTTCCTACTCATGGCAAATTCCTTCCAGGACACTAGTGGCTGCAACAGTAGGCCAGTGTAACACCAGGAGTGGGTACAGGCCTACCCATCAACACCGCCTCCCCTATCGCCCCAAAAATAGTGTTTACAAATTACAGTTTGCTGCCTTAAAAAGAATCCTGCTTCTTTTACTATTTTGCTCAGGCAATGTTGAACTCAACCTAGGACCATTAGACACCCTTGCTTCTCCATCAGACCTGGCAGGTATCAAAGGAATGTCTTTTATGCATCTTAATGCCTGTAGTTTGCTGAAAGTTCACCCGTATCCAGGCTTGGGTGAGCCACACCCTACCTGACGTCCTAGTGATCACTGAGACCTGGCTTAGGCCAGCCACCCCAGACAATGAAATCAATATCCCAAATTATTTAGTCTTTCGAGCGGATAGGCAATCAAGAGGAGATGGGGTGGCAATTTATGTAAGGGGCAGATACTTCAGCCGCATGCATAGATGCATCATCCTCCCCCAAAGAATTTGTGTACTTAACCCTAAAGATCGAACTTTCTCCTTCCAGTGCAGTCTGTGTAATAGGCTGCTACAGGCCCCCTTCTGCCGGGCCTCATCTCCTGTCTCACCTCAGTTCTGTACTGAGGCTCAGTTCCTTGGAAACCATTATTCTTGGCGACCTGAACTACGATTGGCTATCTAGGGCTGGTACAACTCATTGGCAAGCTTACTCGTCCAAATAAAAAGAACCTTAACAGCTGTCTTAGATGTAATTTGGTTAGCAAACATCTGTTCTCATGTCGGAACATTTTTCTCAGACATTAGTGAACATTGTATGATCGCCACCATTAGATCCGTGTACAACCCAGAGTTTGTGGCAAAGTTCTCTAAGAGGTGCAAACGCAACTTCGATTTGTTTGCATATATACGTCCACGACTTGAAACATTCACCGCGATGGCAGGAATTCTTCCTAGCCAAAACAGTTAATTGGGCATGTACTATTTTTTTATGATGGTATAAGTGAGGCTTTAAATAAGCATGCACCCTTGGTTAAGGTGCGGTCAGAGCAGCACCTGCTGTTGGTTCTCGCCTGAGCTCAAAGCTTCCTGTTAGAAAGGGATACTTTATGGAAAAAAGCCAGAAGAAGCAAGAATGACTCAGATTGGTGTCTAAGAGGGCACGAATAAGTGCACCAAGTTGGTCAGAGCAGCCATACACCTACTATTGTTCGAGCTAGCCTCTGCCTCAAGAAATCATTCAAAGCTCTGGAAAACATTAAAGAAAACTCCATGTTAAAATCAGAAAAAAATATATTAGTAGTCTTTTTTTTTTTTCTGTGTTCTAACCAGTTCCCAGCATTTTCTTTTCCTCTGGCTGTGAGGGATGTTTTTTCTAACTTTCCCTAACTGTTTTATTGCCCTTGGAGGTTGCCATTCTGGTTTCTTTTATGGCCTCTAGTCTTCCCAGAGTGTCCTTTGGTGTGATGTCTAATTGCCCCTGCAGTAAGCCAGTGTCTTTTTACAGAGTCTGTCACAGCTCAGCCACAGAGAAAATACTTCTTCCAGAGAAGACAAACTGCTAGATTTTGGGTGTGTGTAATCATTATTTTTTGATATCAGTACCTTGTCCGGCTATGGTGTGTGTGTGTGTGTGTGTGTGTGTGTGTGTGTGTGTGTGTGTGTGTGTGTATCATGTCACTGCTTACTTTCTTCCTCTCAGTCACTTTCAGTTTTTGCACCAGTACTAAGCAGCAAAAATTGAACTTCATCCTATAGGTTGTAACATAGCAGGACAAGGTACTAATATCAACAAATAATGATTACACTCACCTGAAATGTAGTAATGTGACTTCTTCTCTGAAAGAAGTATTACCTTTGTGGCTGAGCTGTGACAGACCCTGCGCTAAATCTAGGGGCATAGCTACATCACTGTCACATGAAGCAGGGTGCATTGTAGGAGAAGAAGGCCAATAAACCTATTTGTGATGTAGATCCCCAGGGGTCGTAAAACTACCATACAGCTAGCAGGCTAATTTAGGAAAAACTCCTAATAGCAGACAGAGGGAAGGACACCCTAGGACTTAACATACATATCAAAACACTCTACATAACATGTGTGTTTGCACATTCTGGATGGACTTCTCCTTTAAGACATGTCTGGACACACACCTGGTAATTCCATTCCAGCAAAAATTAAATCCGGTGGCAGTGTTATCTCTAACAGATCGGAGATATTGGAAGCCCTCAATAACCATTTTGCAATGGCAGGGCTAGCATTTGATACTTCCCCTGCCAATGACCTCCGCACAGCTCGGGGCCCACCAACCCACGAATCCCCCTCTACCGAGGAGGCCTTCTCCTCTGCCTGTCTCTCTAAAAGAGGTGGAAGACCTACTGCTGCAACTGGACACCAGGAAGGGAGCAGGCTCTGACTTCATAGAGCCATACTATCTGAAATGTGCCTCCCATGTGCTTGTGGTGCCAATCACCCACCTATTCAACATGTCACTCTCCCAGGGCAGCCTCTCGCCTCAATGGAAAATAGCCCATGTCATCCCTCATTTAAAAGCAGGTGACCCCTGCAGTCTAAATTACAGGCCGATTTCCCTCCTCCCCATCCTGTCTAAATTACTAGAAAAAGTAGTGTGTGGCCAGCTAGGGGTATACTTAGAATACAGAAGCCTATTAAACCCGGTTCAGTCTGGATTCAGAGCAAAGCGCAGCGCCATAACAGCCCTAGCTAAGGTGTCCAGTGATTGGCTCCTAGACCTTGACAACAAGAAGCATATCTGTGCCGTTTTCTTGGATCTTAGTAAGGCATTCGACAGTCTATCACAGCCTGCTTCTTTTCTCCATAAGCACCTTGGGCCTGGACCATAAATCTGTGTGCTGGTTTGCAGTCTACCTCAGAGAACGGAAACAGCAGGTTAAAGCTGAAGATTATCTTTCTCCATTAAAACCTATGCTGAGGGGTGTTCCCCAGGGCTCTATCCTTGGTCCCCTCCTCTTTGCAGTCTACATGAACATCAGTAACCCCATCAAAAAAGCCAACATCCACTTATTCACGGACGACACTGTACTGTACTTGAGTCGTCCCATGCCGGAAGCAGCCTGTGAAGACCTCCAAGCTGAATTTAACCTTGTACAATACCAGCTCATAAACAAAAAGCTTTTGCTCAATGCGAAAAAGACAAAAGCCATGTTGTTCTTGCCGTCCTTGCATGCGGCAATTCCTGCTGGGGGTGGGGGGCTATCCCACAAATTACCACCGCTCTTGGAGAAACACTAGAGTATGTAGCTAAATTCAAATATCTAGGAGTTTGCTCGATCGAAACTTTCTTCCTTCACGACCCATCTCTAAGAACTACAGAAGAAACTGAGGCAAAGATTAGGACTATTCTACAGGATTAACCACCGCCTGCTCAAAAAGAGGCAAAGATTCAACTGGTTCAAGCTACCTTCCTATCTTTAATAGATTACACGGACCTACTCTACAGCCTCGCACTGGCCAAGTTGGTCACCCTCTACCACAGAGCTATCGGGTTCATTACTGGCCTTCCACTTTACACACACCACTGCTCCCTGTACTTATCGTTAGGCTGGACTTCCTTCACTATGGAAAGAATAGAAACGCTGCCCTATGGGGCTTCAGAGCGGTGACCAACATGCTCCCCTCCTATGTCTCAGATTGTATTCCCTGGAGTGTGTTGGGCACCTACACTCTAAAGAGCTATTCCCTAATTGCCCTCCAAGTTCCAAGGGTCAACACTCATTTCAGCAAAGCTGCTTTAAAGCTTCTTTACCCACATTGTGGAGCGGTTTACAAAGGAACTTGAAGCTGAGCTGCCCTGTTAGCCTGAATATCTTCAAGGGCTCTCACGATCGCCACAAGAAAGCACCTTACAAATGTTTTCCTCACCGCTAGCCCACTAATTCCGCAACTCCCCCTTTCCATCCTGACTCTCACCATGTTTCTACCCCTGGCTCTCACTCTTTCCCTGTTAACTCTTCCTGCTGCACCCACCCTTCCCTGTCCACTCCAGCCTGGCTAAAGTCCCACCCCATCCATAGTAGAGTCCCAATTATCTACCCCTCCTCCGTTCATTATCATAATAAACAAGTATGACAGCCATCCTCACTTTCTGTGGTTTTAGCCCAATTTTTCCCCAGTCGGTAGCATATCCTCAATCGTCTTTACCTCTCTAACCTGCCACCCCATACACGGCCTCTTTCCCTATGTGTAGTTGCCGGCTCGCCTCACTCAAAAGATTTCTCCTTATAACCCCTGTATGCCTATGATTGATTATACATTTGCTGACTTCTTCAATTGTAAAAGTGCTTTTTTTTTTTTTTGTTTATTTCAGCCTTGTGCTGTGTACACTTTTTTTTTTCCTTGTATATTATTGCTTTTTGTATACCTGCTTCTGTACTGTACTTTGATGTATTCATGACCAGGTCCACCTTGCAAATGAGCCTTGCTCAGTGGTACCCGCCTGGATAAATATTTTGATTGGTCTCGCTATCCAGGTGATCTACAGGATGGGATGCTGGCTTTGGGACCTCGGTTCTCCAATCTCTTTTCCCAAGTAGGGGTATGTGCCTTGCCCCCTCCTTCTGGAGAACTGCTAGGGTCTGTCAATAGTGCACCATATCCTTGTCCTTAGAAAAGAGTTGCTCACCTGTAACTGTAGTTCTAGGAGTGGTATATGGTGCACCTCCACATGACCCACCTGACTGCTTCTGGCAGGGCCCATGGGTCCCTGGTTCCAGTGTGCAAGATCTGATGTTGCAGGGCAGTGCAGAGGAGGATACCACCCTTATGGGTGGGAGGAGCTTAGCTTGAAAACCTTATGGCAAGAATTAAACATACAAACATAAGAAAATGCCAGCGGATGCAGGCCATAACGGTCTGAGTCTGCTGGAGTGTGTAGCTCCCAGTCTGCTGTGTGCAGCTGCCCCCACTCCTTCCCAGTCTACACAGAGTTATCCCCCATCCACCGAATCCCTCCCCAGTTCTCACCTTGCCTTTGATCTTGAAGTGAAAGGAAGAGCTGCCAAAGTGTGGATGTGCACCATATACCACTCTTAGAACTACGGTTACAGGTGAGTAATCCTCATTTCAAGCAACATGAAGTCTTGCTGTATTCTGACATATGCAGTTAGGTCCTGCTTTTCAACTGCCCCGGAGAACAGAGTTCAACTTCCATGGCCAGCATGGAATGTTCACCACGAGCTTGGCTGAAGCCCCTGTCTGCTGTTGTTTAAACTGCAACCGTCAGATTCTTTACTCCGCCTCACTGAAAAATCGCTCCAGAGATTTGTCCTGTTGCTTGGTTCAAAAAAGTCAGTTGAAGTGTCGTTTTTTCGGTCGGTTTCTACTGAATTGCTGTTGCTGCTTAGTCGGTTCAAGTCTCTGTCTGTGGTACTGTGAGTACTAGATAGGTGTTTTGTTTAGTTTCTGTGTGGAACTTGTAAATTGTGGATCGGTTCGGCTGAACCGATCAGTTTGAGTTAAAAAAGCTTGTGATTGATTTTAGAGTGTGGTAACCGTCCGATCGGTTCTAAAAGAAAGAAAAAGAAAGAAGGGGTGGGGGCGACTTTTTATTACATTTTTTCCAAGACCAGGACACGGTTTCAGAACCGATAGGGGAGTCTTGCCTGGCAGATTGTCGAAAAAGGGTAACTTTTGGATAGGATTGGCCATGTCTGAGAAACCCAAGAAAAAAACTGGGCCCACTGGGTTTCAACACTACTGTGTGTGTGTGTGTGTGTGTGTGTGTGTGTGTCTTTGCCAAGGCAGATTCCCCACACCAACTGTTTGTCTGAGGTTTGACCACCTCGATTCAGACTGCCAAATTTGCAAGAATTTTCCCAAATCTACCCTGGAAAAGTGATTAGGTAGACTGAGGGAAAGGGAGGCCGAGAAGTCTGCTGACCCAGATGGCTAGCCCGGTTTGGTTCCAACCGAACCAGAAGGAGTGCCCTCTGACCAGGGCGATACTACTTTGGGCAAAAGGAGAGCCGATTCTGAGGAGTTTGTTCCGGTGAAAAGAAAGAGAAAAGATAAATCGTCCAGTTCGGACCCAGAAATTCATACTCCGACCACCGATGAGATGGCCAAGGCTATAAGGATAGTGCAGTTGCTTAGTTCAGTTCCGACCGAACTGGCACCATCTGGCAGGGGTTTGGTTTGGTCGGTTCCCCCAGTTCCGGATTATACTTTGGAAGAATTTTATGAACCGGAGGAGGAGGGAGAAGAGTATGAGGGTGATTATGAAAGTCTTGATGTGCCTATTGTCCCGCACATCTCCCCAGACAGATCTTCAGGTGTTTCTCCTCCTAGGCTTTGAGTCCCTTCTCTCACTATATGTTTTACAAAAGTGGCTGAGACCCTCCAGCTTCCTGTGGAGGAAGCAGTAGAGGATCAGGAGGAGCCTGATTATGTTAAGATGATGGACATCCCAGAGTCCAGGAGATTGTCTATTCCCTCCACAAATCGGTTTGGGAAACACACATAAAATTCTTAAGTCTCTAATTCTGTACCTCCTGTGGACAGACAAATGGACAAGAGGTACCTCTCCAGGCTCAGACACTTGAGTTCCTTTCAAGCAATGCAGCCATGTTGGGGTAGTGCAGACTGCTGCCGTGATAAGGCAATATCCCTTGGCATCACACCCCCAGACAAGGACTCCAGGAGGATTGATGCCATGGCAAAGAAACAATACATGGCAGCATCTTTGGGACTCGGGCAGGCTAACTATGTGGCCTATACAGCTAGATACCAGAGTCCAGGTGGGACACTGTGCTGGCTCTGGCTAAAACAGGCCCCTGACCAGCTTGCCAAGGAGCTGGAGCAGGTGGCTGCAGATGGGATTGAGGCATCTAAAGTTCAGTTTCATGCTGCTGTAGACTCAATGATATATCAAGAGTCATGGCTACATCTGTGGCTCTTCGGAGGATGGCTTGGCTCAGATGTTCAGGCCACTCACAGGATACCCAGGCTAAGGCCATGGATTTTCCTGTAATTGGTAATTCTCTGTTTGGGGAGCAGACAGAGAACTACATGAGAAAGATGGATGATTACAGGACCACTTACAGGAGTGCTCAGGCCAAAGAATGGCACGCAACTCCTCAGAGGCAGCAGGGCAGGGGCAGGCCTTCCAAAGGCCTTTTTACCAAGCTCAGGCTGCCGCCTCTTTTTCACAGAGGGGGTTCTTTAGGGGGAGAGGTGATGGGGATGAGCAGGCCTGCATCCACCCTCAGCCTAAAGCCCTGCCAGCAGACACCTGGATGGCCCTTCCTGGCCGATTCTCCCATACCAGTAAGGGGCAGGCTGGCTTACTTTGTCCAGGACTGGAAGTCTCTAACATCAGACAAGTGGGTCCTGGAAGTAGTAAGCCAGGGACTGGTCCTTGGCTTCAAATTTCCCAAGATGAGAACCAGATCCTTTCCACTCATGATCTCTGAGAGCCTTGCCTAAAGGCAGAGATTTCTCTCTCTTAGCTCTCAGAGTTATAGAGAGGTTCCCACCTACACAAGGGCAAAGGATTGTACTCCAGGTACTTCCTAACCCCCAAAAGAACGGAGAATGGCGGCCCATCCTGGACCCAAGATATCTGAACAAACATCTTTTTTAAAGCCAAAGTTCAAAATGGTGACTCTGGGGAATTATCCTTCCCTCTCTAAGGCCAGGGGACTGGCTAGCCTCCTTGGACCTCAGAGATGCCTACTTTCACATTCCCATCAGGTGCTCACACAGAAAGTACCTCAGGCCACTATCAATTCAGAGCAATGCCCTTTGGCCTAACATCAGTCGCAGGGGTTTCACAAAGTGCCTGGCAGTAGTGGTTGCTTTCCTAAGGAGAAAAAAGATCTCCATCTTCCATATTTGGATGACTGGCTCATAGTAGGTCAGTCTCCAGACCAAGTCAAGTCACATTTGCAAGTGACCCAGCAAGTGGTCACTTCCTTAGGATTCCTTCTCAACCTTCCAAAGTCAGTTCTCAAACCAGTGCAGCTCCTCGCCTTCATAGGTGCAGAGCTGGATACAGTAAAGGCAAGAGCCTTCCTTCCCCTGGAAAGGGCAAGGACCCTCATGGAACTGGCCTCTTCATTCATCCTTCAGGTGTCTGGACCAGCAAGGCATTTCCTTCAGCTTCTGGGCCACATGGCAGCTTCCACAGCAGTGGTCCAAGGGGCAAGATTCTAGATGAGGGACATTCAGCTCCACTTAAGAGCCTTCTGGTCCCAAAGAAAGGATTCCCTTACCAAACTAGTCCCAGTGACTAGAACCCCTAATCCAGGCCTTGCAGTGGTGGCAGGATCAGGACAATTTGAGACAAGGGGTTCGTTTTGTCACTCAGTGATACTCACCACAGATGCTGCCCTGCTGGGCTGGGGAGCCCATTTGGGGGATCTTACCACCCAAGGATTGTGGTCACCTCAGGAATCTCTGCTTCACATCAGTCTCTTGGAACTCGGAGCAGTGTTTCTGGCACTGCAATCTTTTTCCAAATCTCTACAGAACAAGGTGGTACAGGTCAGAACAGACACCACCACCATGTGGTACATGAACAAGCAAGGAGGCACTCTGTCTACGGCCTTGTGCACAGAAGCAATGAAGTTGTGGTCCCTGGCCTATTCCCTGCAAACCTCTCTGATAGCAGTTCACCTCCCAGGGAAGGACAATGTCCTAGCAGATGCACTGAGCAGAATATCCCAGGGCCATCACGAATGGGCCCTAGATCCTCCAGTTTTGAGTGATTTTCTCGATGGGGCACTCCAGAGATGGATCTTTTTGCAGTCCCAGACAGTCACCAACTTCCTCTGTTTTGTTGCAGACCCCCAGTCTTGGGCTCAGTCCCCCTGGATGCTCTGATTCTGAACTGGGAAGGGAAATTTCTTCATGCTCCCACCCCCCTTCCCTCTCCTGTTCAAAGTGTTAGTCAAGATAAGGTCACAACCATGCAAAGTGAGTCTGATTGCTCCAGACTGGGCCAGACAGCCCTGGTGTCCCCTTTTTCTGTCCCTAGCAGTCCACCTTCCCCTGTCTGTTCCCAGGAATTACAATCTGACATCCCCTCGGGAGGATTTGGTACCCGAATCTTCGGTCTCTCAACCTCAAGGCATGGCTCTTGAAGAGTTGGAGTTTGCAGATCTGCATCTTTCCCAAGGGGTTCTGGATATCCTTAAGGCTTCTCGAAAGCCTTTCACCAGAAAGACTTACAACTCCAAATGGAAAAGATTCAGCATTTGGTGTTCTAAGAATATTTCTCCAGACTCTTGAGTTGCCTACGGTTCTGGACACTATGGTCCATCTTAATGGCCTAGGCCTCAGACCAGCTACCCTTAAAGTACACTTGGCAGCTGTTTCTGCTTTCTTGTCAGTAGGCAAGCCTTCCTCTCTATCATCCCATCCTGTGTTTTGTAAGTTTTTCAAGGGATTGCTTCACACCAATCCCCCTTTAGGGATCCTGCTCCTGCTTGGGACCTTAATGTTTGCATTGCTCAGCTTATGCAGCCCCCTTTGAGCCTTTGTCCTCAGCAGGCTTAAGTACTTGACTTGGAAAACTGTTTTTTTGGTAGCCATTACTTCTGCCAGTATCAGTGAATTGCAAGCCCGTCAAGCAGACCTGATTTCATCTCTTTCCATAGAGATAAAGTGGTCCTTAGAACTAACAGAAAGTTCTTGCCTAAAGTGGTTTCAGATTTCCACCTCAGCCAGTCTATATCTCTCCCTGTTTTCTTCACTGACCATTCCTCCTCTGGAGAGAGGATGCTACACAGCTTGGATGTCAAGAGCCCTTGGCTACTACATAGAGCGTACCAAGGGTCACAGGTTTGAATCCCTCCAGTTGTTCCTTACATATGGAGAAGTTGGTAAGGGCAAACCTGCCACTAAGATCTATTGCCAGGGGGATTGTTTCTTGTATGCAATTCTGCTGTGAAAAACTGGGTAGAACTCCACCCTCAGGCCTGAGGGCTCATTCCACTAGAGGTACAGCTGCTTCTCTGGCTGTTGCCAGGGATATTCCTCTCTTAGAAATTTGTCAAGCAGCCACCTGGAAAACAGTCCATACTTTCACCAAGCATTACTCTCTGGATTTCCAGACTAGGAGTGATGCTCAGTTTGGCACAGCAGTACTTCAGAGCCTGTTTCCAAAGTAGGTTCTGTTCCTCCTCCATGGAGGTACTGCTTGGTAGTCTGCATATGTCGGAATACAGCAAGACTTCATGTTTGAAGAAAAAAATTACTCATCTTAGTAATGTTTCATCTAATGGAGTCTTGCTGCTCTGACCTCCGCCTCCTGTCTCAGAGCCTAGATTTTGAGATGTGGGTGGGCAGGAGCAGTGCTGGCACCCTAGGGGTGTCATTTTTTCACCCTTTTTTTTTTTAGTTTGGGTGAGTGGTTGTGTTTTAGATGCGTTTTGGTTTTTGGGTTTCCTGACTTGAGTCTTCCTTTTGAAACCAGAAACCCTTTTATATAGATACAGTATAGTTGCCAGTTGGCTAGTATGAGTTTTACAGTTTCCACACAGAACTTCTAGTGAGTATTGCCTGTAAAGATCTGACAGTTGCAGTTTAAACAGCAGCAGACAGGGGCTTCAACAGAGCTCGTGGTGAACATTCCATGCTGGCCATGGAAGTTTAACTCTTTGTTCTCCGGGGCAGTTGAAAGGCAGGACCTAACTGCCCATGTCAGAATACAGCAAGACTCCATTAGAACAAACAACATTACTAAGATGAGTATTTTTTTCTTTCTGGCCCCGCCCTCCTCAGACGTTCAGCCTAGCCCTGAGGTGGCCTTGCTAACTTGGTGCATCCATGCAGGATAGGCAAGCTCCATGGCCCACTGCAGGGGGTGCTAGCGGAGTGAGATACAATGCCATTTCTGCCCTACTGGCCTTCTCGGGCTCTTTTTTTTTTTTTTTTTTTTTTTCTTCTCTGATTGTCAGTGTGGAGCTTGCAGCACTCCACTGGCCCATCAAGTGGTTCCCAAGCATATGTTTTTAAAGTCTCCCATCTTAGGACGCTGCTGTGCATGTGTGACTCGCTTATAAAATATTTTGTTGTGCAAGTCTCATTTTTAAGACTTTTGTTTATTTGCTTTAAATTGTTTTGACTAGATCCTTCAGCTCATTCAATTTATTTCTTGAAGGCGCAATTCAGATAATTATCAAAGCGCTTGCACAAATATAAAATCACTAAAATACATCATATATAAAATCACTAAGCAGGCAGCAGAAATTTCAAAAAATGCTAAATTAAATGGGTCTTTAAGGTAAATTTAACGGTTTAAGTGGTCAGGCACTCTCTAATCCGAGGGTACAACGGGGTCGGAGCTGCAAAAGCAAAGAATCTCGCTCCCAAAGTTTTCAAACAGCCCAGGGAACCTCTAGCAATCCCTCATCAGCGGAGAGGGCGGTAGGGGCAGAGGAGATCTTGCAAATACTGCGGTCCCTGTCCATGTAGGGCCTTATAGGTCAGTAATCGGACCTTGAAGGTGATCCTTCACCAAACTGGCAGCCAGTGCAAGCCACAGAGCACAAGTGTGACATGGCAAGATCTTGCTACGCCAGTCAACAACCTGGCAGCCGATTCTGCACCAGCTGGAGGCGGCGGAGGTCCACCCTCGAGCCCTGGGTATGTCATTGCGTAATCGTGTCGGAGGCCCAAAGGTGTGGACCAACATTGAAGGTAATCGGTTGGGACCAGGTGTTTTATTCAGGCGATATTCCTCCCATGGTAAAATGAGGTTTTGATGACGGCTGGCACCCGAGACTTAAGTGTCAGCCCCCCATCGAACTTAACGCCTAGATTTTGCACCTGGTCAGAGGTAGTCAGCTGGCTGCCGACCAGACAAGCCCTCGGCCTGATGGCCTGGGTCCACCACCAGCACCTTAGTCTTATCTGGATTCAACCTCAGTCAGTTGGCACTCATTCAGTCCTGGATCTTTGAGAGGCAGTTGTTAGACAGAGGCAGCATCACCTTGTTGGGGTACAAAGGACATGTACAACTGAGTATCATCTGCATAACAGTGAAAGCTCAGTCTGTACCGCCCAATGTCTCCCAACGGCAGCATGTACACCACGAACAACATGGGTGAAAGCACAAAGCCCTGTGACACGCCACAAGGCAGGGGGAAGGGGCTGAGGAAAAAATCCCAGACTTCATTCTGAGTCCTGCCTGTGAGGAAAGGATGAAACCATCTGAGGACTGTCCCAGACGGACCACAGATCAGCCGCTTCAGCAACACACCATGGTCAACTGTATCAAATGTTGCAGAGAGATCAAGGAGGACCAAGATTGAACGCGCTCCGATCTCTCGCTATTTGGGATCATTAAGTACCCGCACCAGCGCTGTCTCAGTTCTGTGCCTCTTCCTGAAACTGGACTGGAGAGGATCATAGACATTGTGGGTGGTAAGATGCTTCAAGTTGCAACACAACTGCCTTCTCAATAACCTTACCTACAAAAGGTAGGTTAGAGATGGGTCTGTAGTTAGCAAGACAGTCGGTCGAGATTTCTCCAGAAGGGGGTGTACGAACACCTCCTTCAAGGTGTCTGGGGACACTCCCGTTTCCAGCGACCACCCAACTATCTCAGCCAGGACCGGTCCGATTACATCCACGCACCCCACAAGGAGGCACATTGGACCTGGGTCCAGACTACAGTAGGTCGGTTGCAAACCTTAAATAATTTTCACAATGTCCATGATCGCCAATTGGTCAGTCAGACCAGACCAACTGGGCACCTGCAATGTCCCACCGATCACCGCAATGCCCGTTTTGAGCGAGCTGAACAGATCTCCGACCTGATGATGGCAACCTTATCCACAAAAAATCGAGCAAACTCCTCACACTTATTCTGTGAAAAGGCTTCCTGGTTCTGGAGGTGGGCTGTCCACAATACAGAAGAGCTGAGCTGGTTGATTTCATGCTGCAGCAGTCTCCTGGACAGGAATTCTGCCTTCTTACAGGAGACTGACAATTGATGTCCCATTACAAGGACCATCAATCTAAGACTGTCATTAACCAGGCTGGATTTCCGTCAGCATCGCTCCAACCTTCTCCCCACTCTCTGCAACTCGCTCAATGTCCCATCAAACGAAGGGGGGTGGGGGGGGCCGGACAGGAGCTATGGAGTCCAGGGCAGCCATTAGTCGTCTTGTAGGCGAGTAACTGATCCCCTGGATCCGAGCTTATACTCTATTTACCAGATGGATCCAGCACCGCCATAAGACCATCAGGGATCAAACCCCTTAGAGGGTGGTACCGGACCATCGCAAAGGTAACCACCTGTGTGAAGCCCAACTAAGTCATTAGTTGGAGGAAGTCTTGGCCAAAATGCGAAAGTTTGTCGTTGACCCAGACATTGAAGTCGCCCACACATACTGCTGCCCTAAATCCAGCAGCCACAGAATTATAAAATCATACACACAATACCTCACACTAATTTAATACCCCCCCAAACTGATAAACCAATCCCTCAATTTACTATGTCAACCCACCTAATGCATAAAATACAAACCACAGCAATATCATTTATATCAAAAGCTCGCTATTTGACCACAGTTCACTGTTTTGGATTATGCTCATAATGTATATATGTTAAAGTTTTAATCCTCTGTCAGAGCACACCAAAACTCCAAAAAATGTTCATGTATTAAGGGTTGGGAGCTCTCACCACCACCCTCTAATTATCCATTTCAACCCTCTACTGAGTGATGCTAATTTTAATGATCGTAAGTGAAGGTGGTCCTATCAATCGCCTGCTTTTTGTAAATACATGACAAGCTAGCCATCTATTAAATATTCTGAAATAACTCCTTGTTCCACAGCTAGAGCTATTGTATGCCTTGCTGTTGCTATGGTTAGTGACCCAAGATGGTGATTAATGATGCCTCAGTGAGGCACCTGCAGTTATGATCTGCCTGTCTTCCTTGCACCTGTTAAGAAGTCTTTACTTAAGTTACAGGCAACTTCGGATCAGATGGTAACCTCAAAGGCAAATTGAATATTAAATATTCAGTAGTTGTGGAGAGCATAGGCCAGTTTCAAATGCCAACTAGTCCATTTGAAATTTGGTTGTGGTCAAAACTAGGCAGGAACTAAAATCAGAAGGTTTACTTATTAGTTCCTTATTTTGATTTTCAGGCTTTTACATTCCAATCACCAGTACACTAATTTTAAATTGGATTTACCCAGAATAGCCCTGCTGAAATGCAAGAAATTGCTTTGTTTTTGTTCCTGTATCTTCCTGGTTTTACAGAGATTGAATCCTTGGGAAGATAAAGTTGCCTGTCTGCAAGATCTCCTTGGCCCTTACTGTCCGGCCCGGATGCTTTGGTCCGCCGAGGGGTCCTCCTTTGGGTTCCCAAGGTTGAGTTGCATTCAGGAGATGGAGCATTTGCAGTGGCTGCACCAACCCTGTGGAACTTCTCACCTGATTATTTACTTAAGGGGGGAGGGGGCCCCTCGGTGGAAGCCTTTAAAAAGGGATGAAAAACTTGTTTGTTCCAATTGGCTTTTATAATGTAAGGTTATTTTAGAATAGATAGATAGGAATCTGTATTTAAACTGATTTTATGATGTGTTTTTGTTTTAACAAAAATTGTATTTTGTATTGTGATTTTATTGTACTGCACCCAGAGTCTCCAGAATTGAGTGCTTAATAAATAAAATTATCCATCTTATCTAAAGTGTCTTCCTTAGGGTCACACAATAAGCTGCTGAGTGTGTGGCATGCTCTATACTTCGTCACGGTGTAGCATCTGGACCTGTAGATATCAAAATTGGGCTTTAATGGTTCCATCCATAGAGTAATACTGTACATGATTCCATGGCTGCTGCCAGGCTCGTGACGTCTTCCACTGCGGAGGTTGTGGGATGTGCGCTTGTGGCGCTGTTCAATATGCCAGCAGGAGGGATGGTAGATCATGTCACAAAACGCATGCTAGTCACAAAGGTAAACATTTTGCTTGTGCAAACGCTAATCAGTGGCTTTGGCACCTGGACTTTTCCCTTTAAAGAGGAACAGTTATCACAGGGATCCTCACACTGGGTTTGTCCCAGTTTACACTTCGTGTGCAAAACATTCTGGTTTACTTTATTTTTGCTGTAGTATAGTAGATGACATCGTAAGTAATTTTGTTTACCTGTAGACTACAGTCTTATGTTCCTACAAATCCAGAATCCTGCTGCGGCATCAGAGCAGTAGGCAGCAGTGGAGATTAAAAGTGTGTGGTCCTTTTGTGACGACCGTCTTTAAAGAACTGTGAGTTACTGAAACCCTCACCTCCCTGTTCTCGATTAGGCTTCTCACAAAAGGGGACAAATCTTTTTTTTTTTTTTTTTCTCTCTCTGTGTTTCAACTTGAGTTTGAACCCATGATCATGTGTGTACTGCACAGTGCCATCTCATGTTACAATGCAGTGCTGCACTGCTTGCTTGTGTGCTTTCGGTACAACTAACAGTGCGGCGCCACACTATAACATGAGATAGTACTCACTGCGTGGTACCCACTATGTTGCCTGATCATGGTGTTTACAAACTAAGTAGAAATTAAGCTGAAACACTTAAATGTTTTTTTTCCTTGCAAAAGCCTGATATGGGGGTCTGTAAATTACAGTTCTCCTTTACATGCTGTGTTACAGTTTCTGTCTCGGGGCTCTTCTTCATTTGGAGCCACTTTACAGTGTCTTGCTGCAGTATGGATGGGCAGCCTGAGAAGCCAGCAGTACTTCCTGTGGATCCTCTGCAGGACGTGTACCCCCGTAGCTTGTCAAGGTAAAGGATGGGCACAAGCCCTGCATCCGCCCTAGAGCCCTGAACCCTTAAAAGCTACCTAAACACAATTATGATGGCGCACACTGTTCTGAAAAACTCTTCCGTGGAATGAGAGCAGATAGGGAGAGGTTTTGAATAAAATTGCCTTTAAATTCTGCCGTTTAACACATTTTCGGTGACTTTTTTCAAACTGCCAAAACCAGGAAACCTTTTTAGAACACCGTGCCGATCGGGGACTGAGGCTGCTGGGAACATGCAACGCAATGATTTAATCTTACTTTATCATTATTTAACATGTACAGTAGAGTGTACTGCACGTTAGTTAATAAAGATAAAGTACATATATAATGGTGATATGCATAGTACATAAGGCTCCATAGGGACTGCATACTGGGGACTATCGGACTTGCTAAGACTACATCATTGCGTTGCATGTTCCCAGCAGCCTCAGTCCCGATTGGTGTGGTATTCTAAAAATGTTTCCTGGTTTTGGCAGTTTGAAAAAAGTCGCTGAAAATGTGCTAAACAGCAGAATTTAAGGTAATAAATTTATTCAAAACCTCTCCTGTCTGCTCTAATTCCACGGGAGGGTTTTCAGAACAGTGTGCCCCATCATAATTGTGTTTAGGTAGCCTTTAATGCTATTCTCCTTCAGGAATCTTTCATTGGCTTTGGAAGCTTTAATGACTGCTTCCACTGCCTTAATGGGTAGACTGATCATCCTCTGCAAGGCGTAAAATTTGCTTTTGTGAAGTGGTGGTGGTGGTGGGGGGCTCCATTGTGTTACAAGTAGGAGTACCGAAATGGGAACAACAAATCTTCTATCTTGCATAAAAAGCCCCTGACACCTTTAGAAAAACTATAAAAATGTGATTTAGACACAATTTTGTTCATATTTCGTACATTTTGTCAGTCTATCCCTTCTGTATTACTGATACAAGTAGTATGATAGAGAATTATTCTCCTTTAATCTGCCTTTCCTGCTTGGCTATACCGGACATCATTATCCCTGGTTAATGGCATCACATTTATTTCCACAGCAACAGGTTGTGATGTCATAAACAGAACTGTTGTCAGGTGTAGGGCAGCAATCCTGTTATACATGCAAATGTCTTTAGTAAGAAAGACGTGAGGGTGACAATTGTAGAATAAGCATTTGTCAATGCCGAATGTTTGCTTGCTGGCATTGGTAGTGCAGAAGTTAGAGCTGCATAATAGGAATGGCAGTGAAGTATTAAACTGAAGCCAGCCCCACCACCACCCTGCAGAGAAGCGACAGGCATTGGGGTGTGCTTTGGGTGGCGTGGGCATAATGGCCACGCCATTTCACCCACGCTACCCTGACACAAGTGTCACGGTGCCTTGGGGGTCTTTGGTTTTATGCACCCCATTCCATCAGGAAATATGGTGAGATGGGTGCGGTATAGGAGAATGGGGTGAACTTTGGGGGCGAAGAGTCCATGGCATACCTCAATGCCTCTCACTGGCTGCAGGGTGTGGAATGGTATGAGCATGACAGGCAAGAATCCCAAGTCACACCCCTGATGCCTGTCATTCTCTACAGGGTGGGGTGTTATGGTTGGAAACCCTAATAGCTCAGGCATTCGTTGGTATTTTCACTCCAAATTTTCAATGTGTTTTTTTGAGACCCCCACCTCATGAACAGTGGCAATATCGGTTTGTTAGCCGAAAGCTGCTTATGCACAGCGACTACGGCATTTAGCACCACAGGTGCAAAAACACATTCCGAACAGGATGTGAAAAATGACAGCTGTACTGTTCATGGGGAGGTGGAAAAAATGGTAATGTTGCAAATCTGCAGTAAAAATATTAAAAAAAACTGGTAGTCACGAGTGTGCATAGAAACTGTGCAACGCATACCCGTAATGCAATTAGTGTGGGGATTTTTTTACAGCAGATTGTCAACTCAGGCATTTTGGGACCTCCGATCATGAACAGTGTCAGTGTGATTTTCTTTATCTGTCCCGAACAATAATTTCCCGCAGCGACCACACATCTCTGCGCTGAAAGGGTGAAAACACATTTCGGCCATGTTGTGAAAAATGACAGCTGTACTGTTCATAAGGAAGTGTGGAAAATGCAACTGGTGAAAATCTGGACTGAAAATATTACAAAGTCATGAACTTACGGTGCATGGAAACTGCGCATGCTGACTCATAACACAGTCATTTTATGGATTCTTTCACCAACTACATAGCCATTTTAAGACCTCTGCTCATGAACAGTGTCACTGATTTTCTTAATGTGTCCCATACATTGATTTCAAGACAATCGACTGCGCCATTGTGCTTACATGGGCAAGAAACGCATTTTGGGCAAGATGTGAAAAATGACAGCTGTACTGCTGATAAGGAGGTGTGGTAAAATGGCAGTGTTGAAAATCTGAGGTGAAAACATTGAAAATTCGCCAAACTTATGAGCATGCGTAGGAACTGCTAGCCTTACGCTTCGTAAAACAGTCATTTTAGGAATTTTCCACCAAAAATTTCAACATAGGCTTTTGAGAGCCCACCTTATGATTCAGTGGCAGTGTCGTTTAAGTTACTCTGTCCGAAAAGGTGATTCACAGCACGGTATCTGTGAATCACTCCTTCGGGCCTGAATAACACCATGACAGTGCACTAATTCATGAGGAGGGTCCCAAAAACCCCTGTGTTGAAAATTTGGGCCCAAAATTCCAAGAATGCTTGAGATATGCAAAAAGTTGAAAAAACCCTATCTATCCCATTATACAGTTTACGGCATTTCCTCAGTTCGCGGTTGGCTTTGAAGAGTGCAGGCGTGTTCCCGTCCACCGAGATCGTTGCGCAGGAGTCCGAGGTAAGTATGGGGTAGGGGGTGTGGGGAGGCAGTGCGCAGCGGGTGCGGGCAGATACCAGCGAGGACTGTTTTTTGACTTTGTTTTTGACTACGCTGTACGCTTGTCACGCTGGGGTGGGCCTGGCAGAAGCGATCGCGGTTGGTTGGGGGCGGATCGGACGGGGATTGGGCACCTCCGTCAGCCATAGCATCTGTTGCTACGCTGGGGTGGGGCTCTGGCGTGGTACTGGGGAGGAGACGGACAGTGGAGCCAACGGGGGTTGGGCACCCCGCCTGCTATCTGAGGAGTACGCTGGGGTGGGCACCCAGCGTGGCACATGGAACTGTTTCTGGGCGCGCAGCACAGCTGTTTGGGACGGGGATTGGGCACTGTCACGCTATACAGTGGCAAGTAGCGGCAGTACTCGTGTGTGTGTGGGAAGCGCATGAGCAGGCAGTATCTGATCAGTGCTCACTGAAGCGTAGCTCCCCCTTTCAACTGTACTCCACTGCATTTTGGAGCTGTCAGACGGCTCTAGCAGGCATCGGAGAACTGCGGCCGCGCCTGCAAACACACTGACTGAATTGGAAGAGGGCTGACACACCACCGAAAACTCGGATGATGGCACTATGTTTCTTGCACATGCGTGCAAGCAAACATAAAAATGACTAGATACAAGCTAAATCATCTAAACATTCGATTTTTCAAAGTTGTCAATGGCATTTGAAACTCTTAAAAACCAGCAGTGCAACAAAAATGTGTCAAATCTGATCCTACCTTTTTTCACTAAAAGATTTGAGGCATTTTCAATTTTATTAGAAATTTTCTAGTACCACCAAAATGTATAAGTTACATAAATGTAAGTTTTTTCTCAAGAAAAAAAGCTGGCCACCACATTTGGCTAAGAAATGGCATTCTAGACATGACATGGGTTAGGATCAGCAAAAAATAAATATGTGGCTCTCTGCATAGGAATAATCTGGAAAAGTAGATTTGACAAATGCTAATATTTTAACAGTAGCTGGCAACTGGCTTTTTCTCTTCAGATGTACTGCCCAAATTCTGTATTCAGTCTTCTTTCTCCTTACCTGTACTATGACTGCCACCAGATTCCCAGAGCTCATTTTCCTTGTCTGATTTTGCTAGTCTTCTGGTTTTACTTCAGTAGGCTGTCAATGTCTTTAGTTTTTGCTATGCCTGTTCTTTTTGACTTTCTCTTGCTTTGTATCTTTTTCTCTTCCAGTGCTGTACTATTAGTGCTGTATTTTTCTGAATCAAGTTTATTTTGTTTTGAAGTGATTATTCAAACAGTAGGTAGTCTGCTTCTGAGTGCTACCATTGTTTCATGGATTAGCTTAGTGTTGTAAATAATTCAATATTGTGTAACCATGTAATCTGTTTTTTTTATTATTGTTACTTTATGTACTGTATTTTCTGTATCTTAAGTCCCGTCCCTGTTCAATTTGTGTATGAAGTAGAACCTTTGTAAATGAGTCTCTGACTCAAAGGTCTCTCTATCACAGTAAAATAAAAATAAAAATAAAATATTGGGAAGAAATGAAGTCGGTTTATGGTAATGAGGAATTCCTCCCCAAGACCATGTTTAAAATACATGATGTGCAGTTCACCTGCCCTGATTAAAGCCCTGCTATGTGTGAAGTAATGCTTAGTGCAGATGTATATGCTGCACCCTGTCTGACATGACTGGTGAGTTGTTCACCTGGATCCTGGGATTGTGCTCTAAAACCACAATGCCAGGCGCCTGCCCCCCTCTGCCAATTATTCCATTTCTTTCCACTGCTAATTGTGTGCTTTTTGTCAAGTCTCACTGTGATCTGTTGACCCAACCAGGGTTTGCATGGTGCACCTACTGTGGTTGCACTCTTTCTTTGTGCCCGCTTTCCAGCCAGTGCAGCCTCACTCTGCTTTTCTCCTGTGATCCATTTGCCCCCCCTCCTTCAATGGGCCCCCCTTTGTGCTTCCTCCAATCTCTCTCCTCCTCCACCTCACATGAACGTCTCAAGCCTGCACCCTCAGCTATATATATTTTTATAATCTCCAGGGTGGATGTGGGTCACTGGGGTGCCTTAAGTGGCAAACTGGACCCAGCTGTTCATTGGCATGCAGTCTCCTTCCCCACAGTGGCAGTGTTTTAGGGACTGCACATGGAAAGGCTTGTGATACAAAACTGGTGCAGGTTGGTCATTATGAACATGCATCTGAACATACAAAACTGCCCGGCAGATACAGGTCCATACGGTCTACGAGTCTGCTAGAGTGCACAGCTCCCAATCTAATCTGCCAGCTGCCCCCTTGCCTGTCCTTCTGATTTTGTCGCTTCTTTGCCGACTCCTGCCTCCCCAGTTTTGGCCTTTACCTTGACCCTGTCCCACTCCATCTTGAAACTGCCCACAGATTTCAATGATACGACCTCCTCTGGCAGTGCGATCCACCTTGCTACCACCCTTTCCATGAAGTAGTGCCTCATTTCCCTCCTGAATTTTCCACCCTCCGGTTTTAGACTGTCCCCTTGTATCGTTTCTCTCCCCCCCCCCCAACACACACACACACATTTAATCGAAAAATGTCCTCCATATTAACCCTGTTCATGCCCTTGAGTATTTGAAGGTCTCAATCATATTCCCTCTCCCTTCTATCCTCCAGGGAATGCATGTTGAGCTCCCTAGTCTAACCTCATATGGTTTGTCCCCAGCCCAAGGATCATCTTTGCCACCTGTGCTGGACTCCATCCAGTAGTTTGACCTTCTTCTTCTTTAAATAGGGGCACCAGAACTGCATACATTCTAATTGAGGTCTCGCCAATGACCTGTACAGCAGCAGAATGACTCTTTCTCCTAGAGGTGATTCCTGGCAGTGCACCCCAGCATCTTATTAGCCTTGGCCGTTGTGTTCCTACACTGTGCGAGTGATTCATGTCCTGACTAGTACCCCAGATCCTTCTTCTCCACTGAAGTGGATAACTGCCCCTCCCCCAAGTAGTTCCGAGGGTTCCTGGCTCCTACATGCATGACTTTGCATTTCTTAGCGTTGAACCCCAGCTGCCATGTGTCTGACCAGCGCTCAGGTCTTGCCAAATCCTCTTGGAGTACCTGCCCCCCCAAACACTGTCCACTTTTGCACTGATCTTTTGTCTGCAAAAAGGATGATCTTACTCCTAATCCCATCTGATATGTCTGCAATGAAGATGTTAACGCACTAGTCCTTGTACCATGCCTTGTGGGACCCCACTGGTCACAGCTACCCTCTGCTGTCTGTCCTGCAGCCAGATACTAACCCATCCAACTAGTGTTTCCCCTGCTTCCAGGTTTCTCTGCTTACTAGTCAACCTTCCATGTGGCAGAGAGTGGAAGGCTTGCTGAAATCCAGATACAGGACATCCACCACATGGCCCCTATCAAGTACCCTTGTCACCCAGTCATAAGTCAACCAGGTTTGTCTCGCAGGATCTGCTAGAGACAGACTCATGTTCCTATCATCCTAGTGACCATTCATCTCCAGAAAGAGCACCAACCTCGATGGTCTCCATTAGCTTCCCCACGATGGAAGTAAGGCTGACCAGTCTGTAGTTGTGCCATCCTCCAGTCCTGGGGCACGCATTCAGTCCCTAGGGAAGTGTTGGAAGTCTGCCAGCAGGACCTTCACCAACTACTTTAGGACCCTTGGATGCACGCCGTCTGGTCCTGGTGCATTATCCACCTGCTGTGACTTAAAGCTGTCCAACACCCTGCTCACTGGGATCTCCCCATTCGTTGCCCCTGCCCCCCGCACCCCCACCTTTCCCCTGGGGCATAGGCCCATCCCTCTCCCAGGTGTAAACTGAACAGAAGTATTCGAGTGCTTCTGCTTGCTCTCCCCCTTTTCTGCCCACACTCCATCTTTCTTGATGCTGACAATCTGATCTTTACAATTTCTCTTCTCCCTTATGCACCTGAAGAAACCTTTACTGCATGCCCTGTACCAGCCTTGGCTCACTTGAAGCTTTGGCTGCCCTGACTACTGTGCTCACCTCTCTGGATTCCCTCACATACTCCTCTCTGTCCTCCTCTTTTGGATCTCTTATAGCCTCTGAAGGCAGCTCTTTTCTCCTCATCCTCTCTACTGTCTCCCTGCTCAACCAGCCCCCCTTTTTTTTTTTTTTTTTTTTTTTGACCTGGCCTCCTTGCTTTGGATCTTTGTGCATGAGTTAGTGGCCTCTGCCAGACCCAGCTTGATGGTCCATTTCTGGTCGGCATCCATGTCTGGGTGGATTTTGGTGAGGTGCCTTCCAGTACACCTCAATCTTGCCAAAATCTGCTCTTTTGAAGTCCACTACCTTTGTCTTGGTGTCTGATTACAACCTCTTGGCTCCAGTATATTTTGACTCTGTATGGGACCCTGTATTTTGTCCACTCAACCAGTTCCACAGGACGATTTCTAACCTCGTGTGTGCAGGCACATCCAGTCTAATTGATAGGGGCCCTTCTGACTGAGCAGTAATCTTCAGTTATTTTTCCACAGAGGGACAACAGGCATTCCAGGTGGGGTTCCGTCAGTCAGGGTGGAGATCGTTATGGATAGAGCAGTTTCAAATAGAAAATCCACTATTCAGTTTCACCTGCCCCAGATCCCATCACCATATGACAACAGCCAGGCCTAATTTTCTTTTTGTGTATGTTCTCTAGTGCAGCACGTTGGAGGCTGTGTGCATAGATGCATGCTGTACATACACACACACAATGTGGAGCTGTCCCAGACTCTACCATTTTGTGGTGAATTTAGAACAAGCTATTAGTGAAGTCCACCACTCAGCGGTACCAGACATGACAAGTCTACCTCTTTCACATGTATCTTAAAGGGCCAAGGGATAGACATATTAAATGTCTGGGTTATACTCATCTGCGAAAAAGGATATCACTAGAAGATGGCATTCCCCTCAGCAGATAACTTGGATCACTGGCATTATATATTTTATTCATTTCCAGGTCGCCCCTGAAAAGGGACCTCTTGGACCCACTGGACCTACCCAGTTAACAAAATGAAATGAATAAAATTGTATCTAGATGAAACGCCTGGGCCATAGATATGTCCTAGGACTGTAACCTTAATGTCCCATAATCAAGGGGTCTGGGATAGAGAGCAGATGAGCTAGCACTATTGGAATCTGATTTAACCTCACACAACAGGGTGGATGTCTCATTGACCAACCAAACTGCAGAAGGACCCCCATTTGGGTACCCCGATCCCTCCCTCCAGTGTGATGGGTGTACAGTTACAGGGCCTTAGCCAGTACATGGATGCTTCTCGTGGACCCCATTGCTGAACGAGGAGGAGGAGAACCCAGCTAGTTAGCTTGGGCATTTCAGAGTACTGTATGTTTAACTGATTCCAAATGCTCTCAGTGATGCCAGATTCCTTGCCTCCCAGCTTCATTTCCTGTAGTTGTCATGATAATGGCATATAGAAGCACTCTGACTTAAAGTACAGTGACCTAGCCAGGTATGGAGTACTTTTGGGAGATGCTGGCTGCCCTCAAGTGGTGGTTGAAGGTGGAATTGCATACTGGATTTTTTTTTTTTTCTTATTTATGCGATTTTAATCTCCACTGCCGGCAGGGCTCAGTTGTGGTGTGCTGACCATCTGAAGCTCCGTCCCCCTTGCGGGGATCATACTGCAAGGCAGGTTGCGGGGTTTTTGTGGTTATTAGTGTAGCTACAGAATCCTGAGTCCCCTCCTCTTGAAGACACCAGCGCAAAGGGCCATAGTCCAGGCATGGAGCTGTGCTGAGAACACTGCTCCTGACAAGCGCCTAACGTCCTCCCCATGCCGCTTCATAGTGAAGCGGCGCCTAGAGCCCACCCCAGGAGAAGGAGAGCTGCCGTTGGGTGGCTCGGTCCAGCTCCCGACCCCCTACAACCCAAGCCTGTTCCTGGACCCAGGTCGCTGACGTAGCACGAGGTGTGGCATCCAGCCTTGACCCTCCTCACCACCAGGCAGGCTTGCATACTGGATTTTTGATTTGAAGGCACGTTTCCTTAAAGTAGTTTTCATTTACCAAAAATATTTCCCTGCTTGCTATTTCTTTCCTTTGTTTTGTAGCCGGAGGACGTGGCAGAGTTGGTGATTGATAACAGTCGTTCGAGCGATGGAGAAATTGAAGGACTTGGCGAGAACTTTAAGGAGCTAGAGTTCTTAAGTATGGCCAATGTAGGGCTGAAATCTTTGGCCAAACTTCCCTCATTGAATAAACTCCGAAAGGTGAGTGTGATTTCCTGGAATTGCATTTCAGTGGAGTCTTGACCATCATTCTTTAGTCTTTGCTTTGTAGCTGGTTTTAGGAATGCTTGTTTTATCAATATTGATGCTATGAGCACAATGGATGCAACTCAGTTTCATTTCAGTAAAGTGTCCCTGGATTGTGTGTGTGTGTGTGTGTGTGTGTGTGTGTGTGTGTGTGTGTGTGTGTATTTTTTCTCACCCCCAAGCAGCCTAAATGGCAGAATCTGACTTATTTGATTTGGGGGGACACTAGACTGAAGGTCCTTTTTCTTTCAGTTTCAATTGAAGGTTTATGAAATTATTCTTACAGTCTGAACAAGAAAAACATTTTTTAAACCGATCTGAACATGAAACTTGAGGAATGTCTTATTTAAAGAGCTGAGCTCTGACTGGGTGGAGACTGCAATGAAAGTAGAAATAAATGCAGGCATAATACAACAGGACAAACTAGCAAACCGAGAATTGCAGTAAAAAAAAATTTTTCATTATATAAATATAGAATTTTATACTAAGAGTAATAGTAATAATAATAAACAGATTGTAATGAATCTGGTAAACCATTCCAGAATTGAGTTGCAACAGAAAATGCACACTAGCTAACCTTCAATTTATATAACCTTTCAACCAAAACAACCGTTTACTGATCTCGAGCTACGAAGCAGTGATGTACAAGTTACCAAATCTGAAAGACACCAGGCACCAAAGGCTAAACCAAGCAGCCAAAGAAAATTACTTCATTTGTAAAGTAGGGAAAGCCAATCAAGTTGAGAATACAAAGTGCAAAGATGAGTATGCATTGAGCCAACAAGTGGCAGTAAGCCATGGCCGGAGGTGTGTTTATGCTGGATTGATAATGAAGTGATGCGGTGCAGGGCCGAGGCCACCAGACACCCCCCAATGTCGCATCAATTGCATTAGAGCACACCGATGGAGTGGCTTAATCGCGCTTTGTAACAGGGCAGACAACTCCTGGAGGGTCTCAGCCATGTAGTGTGACAGCGACAGAAGACGAGGCGGAGGCGTGCAACTGTTAACATATTTTATTTCAGTAACAGAAAGACGTGCACTACAGCTTACATACATACTGGTGTGCTCAACTACGGCTGCTGGTGTAGTGGGCCTCAAAGCACCACATAACAGTTGTGTGATTTCCTCCGGTCTTCCGTGTGGCTGTTCCGCCGTGATTCGTCCTGGGAGGTCTGCATGTCGCATTTCAGCGGGTCGGGGCATCTCGGGCATCCCTACTTCTGGGTCCCCCTTGGATTGCTGACCGGGTGCTCCAGTCTCGCCGTCATCACCTCTGCTGGAATCTACCGCCCCTCTTACATCGGCGGTTCTATCGGACGTGTACAGCCCAGCCTCTACCCCCAACTGGTCGTCTACCCACTGCTCCATTCCGCTGTACCTAATACCTCAAAATATACTCCGTGCGTTGCATCCCCTCCTCCTCGCGACTCCAGTCTTGGCTCACTGTCCGGCCAAGGATGCTTACCTCCGGCTACTTTCCAGATGTCCTGCCACTCGGCACTGGAGCTCACAGCAGCCGTCAGCGGCGCGCCTCTCATCTGCCTTGCAGATCGCGCCCAGTGCTGCTAGGCAGGGGGTCTAGTTGACAGCGGTACTGTCAAGCGGGCACGGATATACCCTCAGCATTACTCCGCCTGCCGGCTGCCTTGTGACCCTCCTACGCTTATCAGCTCAGCCTCCATCACAGGCACACTATTAATGCCATGTTACAAAACAAAATGGTAAATATTATATATTACAGAAACATTTTGAATGAAACGTCTGTATAATTCTTGCCTTCCTCAAGTAAGTTAGTCCTGACTTTTTTTTTTTTTTGTTATGGAACACGTGCAAACTTTCAGTTTTTGTTTTTAAGTGGGAGGGGTGTCTAAACAGTTAAACCCTGGTGACCAAAGAACTTGAATATTACATGGTCTGAAATGTGGTGGATTAGAATGGCTGAGACTTACACTGTGAATTTGGCGTTTGTATTAACTTGAGTTTGCAGTTTAAACAGATTGTGGAGCAGAAATGAAGGACAGGAACACCCATTTGAAAAAGAAAGTCGTTTTACTATTTTACAAGTGTTCCAAATATAACAGCAGATGTTTGCAGGTTTAAATACAGGTAAAAACAACCACCCTAGAACCTCGACTACAAGATGACATGTATATGGAACAGTGGTCAAGATGAGGCAATAGATTTTATGGCCTGTTTACATGGCAATAATTTAAATCTGAGATTTACATATCAGCTGGACACGGCTTGCCTCAACTTTCTAGATTTGTCTACATGGAAAACGATGATGGAGTTTAATATTTAATTCTCCTGCAAGACCTACAGAAAATCGACAGCCACTAATTCTGTCTTCATTCGGACAGTGCACACCCAGTGTCCCTAAAAAAAAAAAAAAAAAAAAAAAAAATTTCAGCTGCTGAAACTAAAGAGAAACTGCAGCAAACAGACTGATTTTGATGTACAAGCAAATGATTTAATTGGTGCTTTAGGGATAGGGGCTTTGATCATGACTTATTATTTGGGTATAAAGAAAAGGCAGAAAAAATCCCCAGAGACGCTTTGCTCCATTCTGTGAGCAGAATTCATCCCCACAGCACACCATGTACTTTTATTATGGAATATAATCACTTGGCAGGGCAGATAGGCAACGTTGTTTGTGGTAACTGGCCTATCTTGCTAAGTGGTGATGGGGTGAGTAGTGCTGTGGGATCCAAACCACGAGTAACCTTTCAGAGAGCAAAACATAAGATATGCTAGTGCATTCAAGATTAGTCTCTGAACAAAAAGACCTTTGTCTAACTGGCTTCCACAGAGACACAGGGTTTCTACAAATGTAAGAGGTGCAATATTTGCAGGTTTGCCACAGAAAATAAATGCTTTATACATTCCAAGTATTCATCGTGTAAGATAATTCAAGATTTAATTACTTGTGACACCACTTGTGTGGTTTATGCACTTTGGTGTGATTGCAATTTGGTGTACATTGGAAAAACTGTAAGACCATTAAAACAACATTTGCAGGAACATGTTAGATCTATCATTAATGCTGGAAATGACGCCCCAGTGAGTACACACTTTGCCACTCACCATGATTCACCACCGGTCTGTCTGAAGTTTATAGGAATAGATTGGGTAAAACCAGAACGAAAAGGAGGGGATAGAGCTAATAAGCTCCTTAAAGGAGAGTATGTGGATTTTAAATTCAACAAGGTTAAAGCCAGAAGGACTTAACAACTGGGACTTGAAACCTTTTTAAAATAAAATAAAGTTGACATTGTAGTTGGCCTTTAGATAAGAGTCCTTTTCATAGATATTTGGTGTCCTGATTTGAGTAGGATGGCAGTGCAATGTGGTGATTTTTGAATTTGAAGGATCTTGCTTCCAGTTGCATGCCTTTTGGATCCAATGTATATAACATTGGAATCTTTATCTCTATTAGTGAATAGAACGGTATGCCTTGTTAGGTCTCGTTTTTGGACGTAAGTACCATGGATTTCACATGTAATTTGGATCCCATTCAGTAGAATAAGTAAAATTGAATGTATTTTGGATCCTCTACTGTGATATTAGCAGCATTATTAATAGTACAATATAAATGGTTTCTGTTTAATTTTGAGGTTGTGGTTCTTGTATGTAATTTTGTATGTACTTAAATTTCGGACATAATTAGACCTTGCAAGAATGGGTGTTTAGTTTTCTGATATAAATGTTTTTTATTATTAGAGTTATGACTAACATCCTGGCAAGCACTACGGTTTCATGCCTGTAATTTTGATCTTATAAAATTGAGTAGAAGGTGATAATGATGTATAGAGACTCCTACAAGGTTTGAGAAACCTGTGCGACTTTTTGATTTGCATGTCCTCGGATCCTAAATGTGTAGTAACTGGTAATTGAACCTTTACTAAGAATGAAGTGAATCTTTAAGCTTTTCATCGTATTATGAAAAATGTAATTTGTGATACATAATGTACCATAGGTACTAAAAAAAAAAAAAAGGTATTGATTTGCCCTTCTAAAGTTTTGGGTTCTGGTTCCCATTTGCATGAATTTTGTATCCTGATATAATGAAGTACTGGATAGACTTGAAGTTTACGAAATTTGGGAGATTCTGTTCCAGTTACATATTACGGCTCCTTAATGCTTAAACAATTGGTATTTGAACCCTTATTTGGAGCGAGTAATTTTGGAAGTCCTTGATATGTTTATGGAAATTGAATACAGTTTAGATTGGGGTCTGTAAAATGAGAAAATTGAGTGTCACCTTGACATATAATTCCTAATGGGATCCTGCATTAATTTGTTCTGATAGCTGTAGGTTTTGGTTCCCATTTGCATGCATTTTCGATCCTCATATAATGAAGTGCAGGATAAGCTTTATGAAAGTAAATGTTTAGGTTTATAGATATGTATGCCTTGTCCATTTTTTTTTTTTTGATTCTCCCTTTCTATATTTGTCTTTTATTTATATATAGATTTCAAATTTTTTTTTTTAACATATACAGTACTTTGGTATTTTCTGGGCTCCATTCCTACCCGGTTGGCAACTACTATTTAGGAGTTGGGATTTTTGTGCCTGAAAATATCGTATAAGATTATAATATAAAATTGTTCTGTGATGGGATTGATGCCTTTTATTTTGTATACTTCTCAGTTAAAAAGGTCGAGCAGAATTGTATGTGTTTGTTTTAAAAAAAATTAAGTACAAGTTTGTATAGTACTCAAGGGGAGCCTTCTCTTAAATGATTGTCTAATTAGAGAATTGAGTACTTAAGAATGTGTTTGCTAGAGTAACGCCACCCCCTTGAAGACTTTTGTAGTCGAGATGCTAGGGGTTGTTGCTTTTACCTGTATTTTAGACCTGCAAACATCTGCTGTTATGTTTGGAACACTTGTGAAATAGTAAAAACTACTTTCTTTTTCAAATGGGTGTTCCTGTCCTTCATTTGCGCTCCACAATCTGAAGTCTGTCTGTATGGAGTTTGCAGACTCTCTCTTGGAGCTGCAGCAACCGAGACAGTGACTCGCGGTAAAGCTCTTTGTGGTTTTTGAGTCTGCAGTTTATCAGGCCACTAAATTTCACAGGCTTTATTTATTTATTTATTTATTTTTTTTTGCACTTGCCCAGCTCCCACGGCTTCAGAGGAGGCCTCATACCAACTCGTCTGCCAGGGCATCCCTCTCGCAGCCCCTGCCCTGGCTTCGCCTTGCTTTTGGGGGATATGAATTTTTTCCCCTTTTCCTCCCTTGCCCCTGAGGACGCTGTGCAGAGGACGACTCCAGGCAAACGACATGAAGATGCACTCAGTTGCCAAGCAACCCCAGCGTCCTCCCAGGCTCTGAAGAGTTGCAGTTTCCCCCAAAAGCCCATGCTTCCACCGGCCCCGGGAGCGTCTGGTGCTCAGGGCACCCCCGGTAACCCACCCCAGGAGGAGAGCATCCGTTTGGGACGCTCAGTCCTCTGTCCCCCAGCAACCAGAGTCCGTTCCCGAGCCCCGGTCACCAGCATAGTGCGAGGTGTGGCATCCAGTCCCTCAACCCTCAGTGCCACTAGGCCGCTATTGGGCTATTGTAGGTTTTTTTTTTTAATTTTTAGTTACTAAACGTGATTCTGCAGTTTGGTTACGTACATAACCAATGATGTAGAACCAGTGGGGTTGTATTGGACCAATCTGCTTTCAGTTTCAGCAGCTTGAGTAGATGCCTACACCAGTAGGCCCACCCTGTATGAAACTGGCATATGACATGCCAATTTATACTGGGTGGACCAACCTGTGTAAAAATACTATGGTTAAAACCATAACCTACTTGTCCAAAAGGGACTCGAGGCAGAAATTTACACTCTACAGTTGGGAGGCAGTATAGCGCAGTGGTTTAAGGCTCTGAGCTGCAGATCTGGTGACATCCAGCAGAGCAGACCGGGGTTTGAATCCCACAGCTTCCACTCACATGTGACCGTGAGCAAGTCACGTAACTTCCCTGTGCTCCCAGGATGCTCCTGTGTATAAAAAAAAAAAAAGTTAATACATAACAGGTGCTTCACACAGGACCCACCCCCAAACAGGGCAAGGGGTGTCATTTCTGGTCCAGTTGTAACTTTTGCCTTTTGCATATTGGTGCCTAGGGCTTGCATTATCCCTGTTGGAGTGTGTTCGTTTTGGCAGCTGTTTGTAAAGTTGGGGATCTGCCTAAGAAACAAACACTAGTTGCCAGAAATGTATCGTCATTCTACTGTGTAATCTTTGCAATATAGAGGGTCAATGCTTAATTAACTTAACAAAAAAAAAAGTGTTACGGTCTTTAAAATCCTCATGAATCCAGTGTTGGAGACTTTCACTAGAGGTTAGTGCAAGCCCTGAGCATTTTACTTGCTGTAAGCTGCGTTTTTAATTTCAGTTTTAATATATTGAACTCGCCTACACTTGATGAGCTTTCTGGGGAAGAATTATTTGATTATTGTACCAAAAGATTGCGCCCAACAGGGCTGGCCCAGTGGCTCTGCAGGTTGAGGCATCCACACCTCCCTTCTGCCACACTGGCAGCCCGGGTTCGGGAACGGACTTTGGTCGCTCAGGGGCTTGGCCAGGAGAGGGAAGATTGAGCATCCGTAGGACTGCTCTCTTCCCTCGGGAAGGGGGGGATCCCGTGACGCACCGCTCAGCTGCCACCTGGCAGAAGCAAAGTGGCATTCCGTACGAGTCGCCGAACTAGGGAAAGGGCCAGTGTACAGAGAGCTTGAGTCTTTTTGGATGCGGACTGCGCTTGCGCACTCATTGCATGTAACTGTGCCCAGGAGAGAGAGAACTGGAGGAAAAATGGAGATTGAGTTAATGATTCCCTCGCCATTGGCACCCGGCAGTACAATAGGTCTCTGTGACGGAGACTGTGGACGGCCATGGTGCACTGGGACAGGGCTAATACTCTGCAGTAAGATGAAAACTGTATGGAAAAAGATTGCTATTTGTGTCATGTTGGAGGTCTGGGTCTATTTCCTTAATCAGAAGCTTCTCTCTCTCTCAGGTCTGCGTTGGCTGAGCCATCACGCTCTTGGAGGGGTTTACATAACCACCGATTGCATGCTGCAGTGGAGTAAAATCAGAAAATAGTTTGAATCAGTTGGTGGGTGGGGAGCCTACCTCTCAACCTCCTGCCTCATAAATCAGGGACAAAGGACCAAAATCAGGGACACATCTTTAAAATTGGTGCTATCCACTCAGAAAGCTGCTAGAATAAGGGGCTTAGTGTAAAATACATTTTCTAAGGAAGAACAAGTGTGTAACTTTAATGTCTGACACTATTTTGTGCTTACAACCCTCAACGTTTGGTCATGGAAACACAATTTTTAGAAGGGACAGTAAAATTTTGAGGCAAAATCAGGGACGTCCCTGAAAATCAGGGACAGTTGAGAGGTATGGTGGGGAGATAAAGGGACTTGGAGAAAATGCCTCCTGAGAATGAGGGGTAGGAAGAGCACCATTTGAGGGACTGTGGGTGTTTGACTAATGCAGAATTCTAGGGGTGTGAAATATGGTTTGCAGTCTCACTCTGGCAGTTCCACTGGACTAGTCTGATTGGCTAGACATTCTTTCAGCTAAGCTCTTCCCACCACCTGGGCAGTGTATCTCATAACTCTGCCCTGTGACGCCGGATCTATCTTTATACTGCAAGAAAAGTCACATCCTTAGACTCCCGCTTAGGTTTCAGTGCGCCACAGGTGGACTTGTGTAAGAGTTTTCTGAACTTCAAGTTATTTCCTTGATTCCTTTGCCCCCTGTCGATCTTGGATGGAGCAACGGAGCTGGAGTTCGTTTGTTACCAGCAGTTGTCCGTGTCTGACCCACATGATACGAGTGTGTACCGCTTGGGTGGGCAACATGATGTGGCAGGGCTTGGCCTTTGTCTCAGCATGCTTTCTGAGTCCCTAACAGAGGAAGCTTCAGCTCTTGCTGGGTCGACCTTCAGAACGGGATCTGAAGGGCTGCTCTAAGTACCATAAGAAGGCCTCTGCTGCAGCTGGGTCAGTCCAATGGCTTGTGACATTTGGGTTAGAAGCCTTGGCGGCCACGGCTGGCACCTGCTCAGTCGGTCTTGCTCCCTTCTGGGGTTGGGGTCTGAGAGTTATTCACCGGATACTTGCAGGACACCGTGGCGCTAAGCAGTCATGGGACCGGGAGATATTGTGGTCCTCCTGGTGTCTCAACTTGCCTGACTGCTCTACGGTCGTAGAGTGCCCTTTGGTAGAGGGGCAGGTCAAAGGCTCTTTGGTTCCCCTGTTGTCATTTGACTTACTCTCCAGTCGAGCAGGCCACTGAGATCTTTCCTTGAGCCAGTCAGCTAGTTGTCTGAGAATTCGATGTTGTGGACCCCAGTGCTCCTGTCCTTATTCAAGAGAAAACGTGGTCCTTTCAGTGTCCCCATCTGGTCCTTTGCTGGAACTGCCCCAATTTCATTTGAGCCGTCCACGCCCATGCTGCTTAACGTGGGCAGGCATGTGGTATACCACAGTCAGAAGGTTCCTCTCACAGTTCATCTGGTTGACGGAGAGGTGTTCTGTTTTTGATCCTGATTGACAGAGGGGCGTTGCCAGTGACACTTTTCAACCTCCTTGTCCTCGGGTGTAGAGAGGCGCTATTACAAACTGCTGGTGCTATGAGGAACTCCTTTAACATTGGGCTATCATGAGGCAGGGTAGGGCTGTATCCCCTGCACCTCCGGTCCCCTGCCAGCCACTGGCTGTGCTCACACTACGCAGGTGCTTCCTGCAGCTGCTACTCCCACCTACTGGGTGGAGCCACCACCATAACAGCTTGAAAGTGGGTACTCCGACCAAGGATGCCTGTTCGGCTATCAGTTTGCTGGTTTGTCCATGTATGTCACCCGGGGGAGGATACCCTGGTGGTCCACGACGAGCAGTGGTAGAGGTCAGTTTTCGAAGAGTACTGACTGACCAAAAGTCCATGGACTCCTTGCCCAGGGTTCGGTTGAGGAGCTGTCCACCAAGCATGGCCTAGTGTCCTTTGGGAGACTTTTCTGCTTTATCTTGGCGTCCATGTTGGTCCCGCTAGAACCAGTCCAAACAAGCATTTGTCAATGCCGAATGTTTGCTTGCTGGCATTGGTAGTGTAGAAGTTACAGAGCTGCATAATAGGAATGGCAGCGAAGTATTGAACTGAAGCCAACCCACCACCACCACCCTGCAGAGGTGACAGGCATTGGGGTGTGCCTTTGGAGTCGTCTGGCATAACAACCATGCCATTTCACCACACCTACCCTGCAGACACTGACAAGTGTCACGGTGTGCCTAGGGTCTTTGGCTTACTCGCACCCATTCCATCAGGAAATACGGTGAGATGGGTGCGGTATAGGAGAATGGAGTGAAGTTTGGGTCTGAAGAGTCCGAGGCACACCGTGATGCCTCTCACTGGCTGCAGGGTGTGGGTGGGGGGTGGAATGGTATGAGCAGGACAGGCAAGAATCCCAAGTCACACCCCTGATGCCTGTTGTTCTCTACAGAATGGGGCGTTATGGTCGGAAACCCTAACGCCTCAGGCATTCGTTGGTATTTTCGCTCCAAATTTTCAACATGGTTTTTTTGTGACCTCCACCTCATGAACAGTGGCAATATCAGTTTGTTAGCGAAAACTGCTTTTGCACAGCGACTATGGCATTTGGCACCACAGGTGCAAAAACACATTTCGAACAGGATGTGAAAAATGACAGCTGTACTGTTCATGGGGAAGTGTAAAAAATGGCAATGTTGAAAATCTGCTGTAAAAATCTTAAAAAAAAAAAAAAAAAAAAAAAAAAATACGCGACGTGAGAAACTGTGGAACGACACCTGTAATGTAACTAGTTTGGGGATTTTTTACAGCAGATTAACATAGGCATTTTGGGACCTCCGATCATGAACAGTGTCAGTGTGATTTTCTTTATCTGTCCGAACAATGATTTCCCACAGCAACCATGCATTTCTGTGCTGAAAGTATGAAACACATTTCACGACCATGTTGCGAGAAAATGACAGCTGTACTGTTCATAAGGAGGTGTGGAAAAATGCCACTGGTGAAAATCTGGACTGAAAATATTACAAATTCATGAACTTACGGTGCGTGGAAACTGTGCAATGCTCACTCATAACGCCAGTCATTTTATGGAGTTTTGTCACCAAATTTTCAATATAGCCATTTTAAGACCTCTGCTCATGCATGACCAGTGTCACTGATTTTTCCTAATCTGTCCCAAACATTGTTTTCGCACACCGACTGTACCATTGTGTGCTACATGTGCGGAAACATTTTGGGCGAGATGTGAAAAATGGTAGCTGTACTGCTCATAGGGAAGTGCAGTAAAATGGCACTGTTGAAAATCTGGTGTGCAAATATTACAAATTTGCAAGCTTGCCAGCGTGCATAGGAACTGTGCAACGTGCGCTCCTAAAAGTCATTTTAAGGAATTTTTTTCACCAAATTTTCAACATAGCCATTTTAAGACCTCTGCTCATGAACAGTGTCACTGTGATTTTCTTAATGTGTCCCATACATTGATTTCGCACACCGACTGCGCCATTGTGTGCTACATGGGTGGAAACACATTTTGGGTGAGATGTGAAAAATGACAGCTGTACTGCTCATAAGAAGGTGTGGTATAATGGCAATGTTGAAAATCTGGAGTGAAAATATTGAAAATTCGAGAACTTCTGATGTGCGTAGGAACTGCGCCAATGCATGCTCGTAAAAGTCATTTGGGAATTTTTCCACCAAATTTTCAAAATAGGCTTTTTGAGAGCCCACATTATGAACACTGGCAGTGTCATTTCGTTAATCATTCCCAAAAGGTGATTTCGCCCAGTGGCTGCGAAATCACCCTTCGGGCCCGAGTAACGCCACGACAGTAACAGCATTCGTGAGAAGGGGTCCCAAAAAACCCATGTTGAAAATTTGGTGCAAAAATTCCAAAAAATGCCAGCGATATGCAGGAAAGTTGAGAACCTTATCTATTACATTATACAGCTTACCAACATTTCCTCAGTTCGCGGTCTGCTTTGAAGAGTGCAGACATGTTCCTGGTCCACAAGATTGTCGCGCGGACTCCGGAGGTAAGTATGGGTTGGGGAGGGGTGTGGGAGGCAGGGTGCGGGTGGGGCAGGAGACCACGAGGACCGTTTTTAATTTACATGTTTATTACTAAGATGACACGGGACGTTTGCTACGCTGGGGTGGGCTCCCAGCGTGGCAGCTGGAAAACTGTTTGGGGAGCTGGAGCCGGCGGGGATTGGGCACCCCTGTCTGCCATACGGGCTTGTGCCATGCTGGGGTGGGCTCCCAGCAAGGCAGCTATAAGGCTATTTTTAGAGTTGGAGCAGGCGGGGGTGGGCACCCCGTCTGCCTCATACAGGCGTGTGCCACGCCGGGGAGTGGGCTCCCAGCCTGGCACCAGGAAAGCTTTTTTCTCGGGGTGGAGCCGACGGGGCATTGCACCCTCGGCCATACAGTATGTGCGCTTGGGGTACATCAGCACGCAATGTGTGTGCGTGTTGAGGGGGAGCTCTGCTCACTGAAGCGGAGCTCTCCCTTTCAACTGTATGCCACTGCATTTTCAGCTGTCTTAGACAGCTGGAGCAGTGATTGGCGCACTGCGACCGCGCCTGCAGACACACTGACTGAATTGGAAGAGGCTGACACACCTCTGGAAAACTCGGATGATGACACTGTTTCTTGCACATGCGTGCAAGCAAACATAAAAAGGGCTAAGCATTTTTTTTTTGTGTTTGGCTGAAACATTTTGGGGCCAGCCTTGGAGCTTTGGCAGCATTCAGCATCCTTCCCGGCATCCTCTGCCCATATCGACTGCAAGCATGCAGTCCCTATTGTGGGTTCCTTTCTGGGTTCTCGGACCACCCCTCTGTGGAGGGGCTGGTCATGGATTCCATGTTCTGCAGGTCTTGACACCAGTGGGGCGTGGAGCGTCCTCCAGATAAGGAGTCCCATAAAATTGACCACTGCGATGGCCCGGTGGGCGTTGGGGCAGTGAATGCCACCTGTAGCGCAGCTGGTGACCTGAGTTCGGGAACAAGCCTGGGCTTCGGGGTCAGCAGGGGAGGATTGAGTGTCTGGAGGACTACTCTCCTCTCTCTCTGGGAGGGAGGGATTGCCGTCCCGCTAGTCTGTCTCCCTTTAACTGTGGCTGGAGGGTGATGCGGGCCAGGAGGTACATAGCTGACGTATGTTTTGGGGGGGTGGGGGTGGAGGAAAAATGGAGCCGGCAGGCTCCATGATGACCTCCTAGTGCCCATCTGGATTTCTTTCTGAGGGTGGGGAAAGCTGGCGACCCTTCGCCTCGGCCCTGTTATGGAGGGAGACCATGGGGGATTGCAGGGGATGTTTGGTGGGGGTCGGAGATGGTCTGTCTGAGGGAGAGACTGAAGCTGCCTGCCATGCTCCCGGAGTGAAACAGATAATGATGTGGGGGGCGGAGAGAATGACCACTTCACTAAAGTGCACTATGGTGCCCTTGGGTCTCTTTCAGACTAGTTATGCCATGATGATGGCCAGCTCGTCACTTGCTGATGGAGTCTTCGATACAGTCATCCCTCGCCTCCCTGCTGATCAGCAGTTGCCAGTATGGTCATCCGAGAATGGGGTCAGTGGTTGACTAAACACCAGCTTCAGATGGCCTTGGACATGGGCAACTTGTGCCCATGCCATGATGATGGCGAGTCTCCATGCATTTCAGGGCCTGGCTCTGTCCACCTTCATGGTGGATACCCAGCATAAGCTGGCCAGTGCCCCTTTCGAGCACTGATCTGTTTGGCCCTGTGGTGGAAGGACAGTCTGCCCATACTGAAATCCAGTGCCACCCTGGATTCTGTGGCGTCATCCCAGAAGGCCCCAAAAAAAAAGGCATAAGAAACTGGTTTTCCAGTACTGTTCCTTTCAGCAGGAGCAGTACTAGGCAGTGCCCCAAGTCCAGGCATTGGGGTCCTGGGGGGGGGCAGGGTTAGTGCCCCTCCACCCACAGCTGCTGGTGCCCCACCAAAGCTGCCCAGAGATCATTCGTGTGTCATATCTCTCTCCACCCTTGCTTTCCCTGTCTGAGGTTGGCTACGTCACTATTTGCCATGTTTTTCCACCATAAGACATGTGGGTGTTGGATGTAGTGGGCTGCTTCTAGACTTTCAGGCTCTCCCACCTAACCGTTTAAGGAATCCAGAGTGTCTCAGAACACGCTATCTGCTCTTCTGGAGGACATTGTTCAGCTCCTTGCAGAGGAGCAGTAACATACGAGTCTACAGAGAAGCCAGCAGACGGCCATTTGTTCTATCTAGTCTGCTCGTATTGCAGGGCCCACAGCTTGATCTACTGTCCCTGCCCCCCTCCTTCCATACTCCCTACCTGTGATCTAGCCAGAGTAGCCGCTTCCGGGGTGTGCCTCCGGCACCATGCCTGGTTGAGAGTCTCTGGCTTTCACCAGGATCTGCAGGCCGGTATCAGGGATTTACCCTTCCAGGGTACCATGTTCGTTGGGCAGGAGTCGGGTAAGTCTATCTGGTCGGTCTGCCAGATGCGCCGTGGCGACCAGCGTAGACAACGAAAACAGCCTTTTCGTAAGCCCTCAGGTGGCCACGGTCATGCCCGTGGAAACCAGCACAGGCAGAGGCAGCTTTCGTAGGAGGTCCAGTAACCAACAGTCTTGAGCTCCTACCTGTGGGCCCAAGTCCTCCCAGGCCTCTCTGCCCACACACTGCTCGACCAATGACTCCTTCCACAGGAAGACCCAGGGAGCAGGTCTGGGCCGCTCTCCCTTCACCTGGGTGGAAGTCAATTACTGCGGACCAAGGGGTCTTAGACATTATCAGGAGGGGACACACGCTGGAGTTCACGGAGTTTCCCCCGAATACTCCACCAAAGCTCTCCCATTATCCTCCTCCTCACATCCCACTAACAGGAGAGATGCAGACCCTCTTGCAAAAGAGGGCAATAGAGTTGGTCCCCTTACATCAGCGACGAAAAGGGTTTTATTCAGATTTTTTCCTGGTTCCAAAAAAGACACGGGACCTTTGTCCCATTCTGGACCTCAGCCCTCTAAAGCTCTTTATCGAGCATAAAAGGTTCAGGATGGTGACACTCCAAGGCCTTCTTCCTCTACTGCACCAAGGAGACTGGCTCTGTTCCCTAGACATGCAAGATGCATACATGCACATCAGGGTCTTCCCTCCCACGGAAGTTTGAGTTTCGCTTCCAGGGAGCACCATCAATTCAGTGCTTCCGTTCGGCCTCTCTTCCGCTCCACAAGTCTTCACCAAATGCTTGGCAGTGGTGGCTGGGACTCTAAGGGGCTTGGGACACGACGTGTTCCCCTACCTCGACTATTGGCTGCTTACAGCCCCATTGCGGACAGCCCTGCTTCGCACCCTCGGAGACACCTATACTCTATTCCGAAGGCTGGGGATCACCCTGAACCTACGAAAATCGTCCCCGGAGCCCAATCAGAAGCTCGTCTTCATTGGAGCAGTTTGGATTCCATCAAGCATGGCTTTCCTCCCCAGGACAGGGAGATCGCCTGCAGGGGATTGCAGAATGGATTTCAGTAACTCCTCAAGTTCCAGCTCTGAACTTCCCTCGGGTTACTGGGGCACATGGCGGCAGCCATTCCTGTCACTCCCTTGGTTCACCTCCACATGAGGGTCCCGCAATGGATGCTCAGGGTACAGTGGGACCAAGGCTGTGACTATCTGGACTCAAAGGTCAAGATCTGGGGCCAGTCAAGAGAACTTTGCTTTGGTGGTTGGACCCAGGAACTTGGAGAAAGGGTCAGCTTCCGTCCGAGCCACCAGGTCAGACTCTTGACAACAGATGCATCGGACCTGGGATGGGGCGCACCTGGGTGCTCATCGAGCATAAGGGGTTTGGTCACCTGAGGAGCAGTCCCTCCACATCAGTGTACTGGAAATGCGAGTGGTTCTCTATGCCTTACAGGCCTTTCAGGAGGACTTGGTTCCAGGCTCTCTTCTGGTTCAAGCGGACAACATGGCGGTCGTCTTTACATCAACAAGCAAGGGGGTGCTCACTCGTCCCCTTTGCAGGAGGCAGTGAGGCTGGTACTGGGTGCTGGAGCGAGGTATTCTGTTGTCCGCAGTGCACGTTCCAGGCACCCTCAACGATCTGGCCGACAGCCTAAGCAGGTCGTGGTCCAGAGTGCATGACTAGGAGCTGCTATAGTCTGTAGCAGACCAGCTCTTCCAGAGTGGGACCTCTTTGCGTCACCACGCAACGCCAAACTGCCAGTGTTTTGCTCGCGAGAGCACGCGCCTGGAGCTTTCTGGCCAGACGCGTTATCCCTCTGCTGGGCAGGGAGGTTTCTCTGTGCCTTCCTGCCCTTCCCTCTCATTCAGAGAGTCCTATTAAAGTTGCAGGCAGAAGGGGCCCGCATGATTCTCGTAGCCCCCAGATGGCCTTGGCAGATTTGGTTCCCACTACTGCAGTGGTTATTCATGGAGCCTCCAGTTCCGCTGCCCATATGCTCGCAGTTGCTGTCCCAGAATCTGGGTTCGCTGGTCCATCTGGACCTTCGGTCCTTGCACCTACACCCCTGGCTCCTTCAGACGTAGCTCAAAACAGATACGAGGTCTCTCCGGAAGTGGCGGCAGTCCTAGTTTTGGCGAGAAAGCCCTCCATCCGCTCCGCTTATGCTATGAAGTGGAAGCGTTTTTGTCTGTGGGCCTCGTCACAACATTTGGACCCCATCAATTGCCCAGCGAACTCCGCATTGCAGTATCTCCTCCTTGTATCAATCGGGCCTGAGTTACTCCTCTATCAAGGTGCATATGTGGGCTATCCCTGCCTATCCTGCCCTTTTGGGAGATAAGGCATTGGCTCAATTGGATGTCGCCAGCACCTTCCTTAGAGGAATTCTGCATATGAGACCTCCCATTCGAGACCCTATCCCACCCTGGGACCTCCTTTTTGTGTTGGAGAAACTCACCCTTCCTCCTTTAGAACCGGCAGCGGATTGTGAGCTGCGTTACCTTTCTTGGAAGGTTTGTTTTTTAGTTGCGGTTACCTCAGCTCGAAGGGTTTCTGAGCTTCAGGCTCTGATGTGTAAAGAGCCGTATTTAGTTTTCCACAGGGAAAAGGTTTCCCTCAGAACAAATCCTAAGTTTCTTCCGAAAGTGGTCTCAGAGTTGACCCTCAACCTGTCGGTTGACCTTTCTGTTTATTTTCCTTCCCCTTCTAATAGAGGGGAGGCTCTCCTTCACACACTGGATGTCCACAGGACTTTGAGATATTACCTCAAGAGGACGGCTATACACCGTCAATCGGAGCAACTTTTTGTGGCCTTTGCGCCACAATGCTTGGGTAGACCGGTGACCAAGCAGACTATCTCAAAGTGGATAGTTCACTGCATCTCCTTCTGCTACGAGAAACGCACTAAGCCCCTACCGGGCCCGGTCACTCCACCAGAGGAGTGTCTGCTTCATTTGCTGCCCTGAGAAATGTCTCTATAAGGGACATATGTGCGGCCACCACCTGGAACTCAGTGCATACCTTTGTCAAGCATTACAGCTTGGATATCGTCTCCAAACGCCGAGCTGGCTTTGGCCTAGCTGTTTTACAAGGGCTTCTATCCTGAGGCCTCTGGAGTCCGTATATTCCACCTCCCGGGGTCGTCTACCTCTTTGGCGTGAGACTGCTTGGTATTCAGTCCTAACTGTTACAGCCTGCTGCAAGAGCTTCCACTCTAAGTAAGATAGTACAGTTACGTAAGAACTTGCCGTAACAGTAGATCTTCAAGAGGAGCTCTTGGCAGCAGGCGTTGCTTCCCACCTGCCTCCCCCTCGAGGTGTGTGATCCTAAGCCGGTAGTCATTCCCTCCATGGTTGACATCTTTGAGAATCTCACTCGGGCCACCTGGAGACGTCCTCACTCTTCCGCGGCCATCCCTAAGAAGTGGACTGTTTTTATACAGGGCACCCAAGTAGCAACCATTTTTAGCTGAGCACCCTGCTGCAGATTCGGTGGTCATCTCAGCAGCTCATAACATTTTGCAGAAGTCATAACATATAAGCACCCAGCCTGCAGACAGTCTAAACAGCTGGATTCTATGGGCAGGCAGAAAGGTGTATTCGTCTTGCCACCTGCAGCATCAGGAGCCTTAACTTCCTGACTCGTATGGTCCAATTCCATAATGCCCTTTGGGAACAAGGAATGGACATCTTGCAGGGTGTGCCTGACTGTCCCCGAAAGGCGGAACTCGCCAAGCTATTACAGACTGGGTCAGACGTAGGCAGGCATGTGATACGTTCTGCCTATGACTCTGTGGACACGGCGGCAAGGGCAGCTGCCACGGGTGTTTGTTTACGGTGCCATTCCTGGTGTCTGGGTTCGCTCAGAATGTCCAGTCTAACATACTGATGCACCCTTCAGAGGCTTCGTCCTCTTCAGTGAGGATACAAAGATGATCAACAAGTTATAGGACTCCGGTAAGGCTGTCCGCACCATGCAGTCCATGTACCAGGAACAGACCATTTGAAGGTCTCGCTTTGTGGCCGAAGGGGTCAACAGCTTCAGCAGCCTCAAACTCAATGGGTAGGCTTCAGTCGAAGAGGCGGCCCCAGAGGATAGACTCTCAGCCTCTTGCCAGACTAAACCCTCCCATGCCGCCTTCCTTCCCCCTCCCAACAGCATAATTCTCTGAGCAACCCACCTCTCCATGACGTCTTGTCAGGAGAGGAGGTAGGTGATTTTTCTCTGCAGAGGCCTGGAGAAAGGTGACCTCCGACCAATGGGTCCTCTAACTCTGAGGACGGGCACTCTATAGAATTCATAGACATTCCACTGGACAGGCGCCCATCCCGTCACTCTGTGTAACATTTAGGCCTAATTCAGCAGGAGATGCAGGCCTTGCTTTCCAAGAACGCCATAGAACCCATTCCCCCAGTCGAGGGGGTACAGGGTTCTATTCTCACTTCCTGGTCCCAAAGAAGTCGGGGAAACTTGAGGCCCATCTTCTACCTCAGCAAACTCAATCGGTCGAGTACAAAAGATTCAGGTTGGTTACTTTTCAGAGTCTGCTCCTCCTGGTCCGTTGGGGAGACTGGCTAGTGTCTCTGGATATGCAGGATGCCAACTCCACATCCTGATGGCTAAGTGTCACAGGAAATGCCTCCGGTTAGTTTTCCACGGCAGGAATTTCCAGTTCAGGGCATTGCCCTTTGGCCTCTCCTCTGCTCCAAGGGTGTTCACGAAGTGCCTGGCGGTGGTGGCCACAGCGCTTCAGAGGGACGACACTGTCTCCATATTTGGACGATTGGCTTCTCTTGGCACAGTCCAGGGAGCACCTTCAGGTGCCATTCAGGATACTTGCACTCTTTCGGAGCCTGGGTATCACTATCAACTTGGCAAAGTCGTCCCTGATCCCCTCACAGCTCCTGCCATTCATAGGGGCCCTCCTAGACACTGTCAGGGGAAGAGCTTTTCTGCTGCAGGACAGGGCAGATAGCCTTTGGGCTCTAACTAGGCAGATTTATTCAGCCTCCACCGTGCCAGCAGTTTTTGCTTCAGTTGGGTCACATGGCAGCATCCATCATCACAGTCCCTTCGTGAGACTTCAGATGAGGAGAATTCAGTGGACTCTTCAGGTCCAGTGGGACCAGGGATGGGACGACCTGGACCTGCCAGTCTCCGTCACAGGACCAGTTCGCTCGGCACTACTATGGTGGATGACTTCAGGTAAGTTCCCGATCAGGTCCTTACCACGGATGCTTCAAACTCTGGAGTGCGCACCTAGGCAGTCATAAGACCCAGGGATCCTGGTCCTCGACTGAGGAGCCCTTCACATCAGCGTCCTAGAGAAGAGAGCCATTCTCTGCGCTGTCCAAGCCTTGGACACTGTGCTCAAGCCAAGACACCTCCTCATTCAGACGGGCAACACGTTGGTGGTTTTCTACCTCAACCAACAAGGAGGCGCACACTTTTATCCCCTGTGCGGGGAAGCTATGAGGGTGTGGGATTGGGTCATAGCCCACCAGATGACAATCCCAGCGGTCCACATACCTGGTGTTCAAAACACTGGCAGAGCGCCTCAGCAGAACAAGGTTGAGGGTGCACGAATGGTCGCTTCTCCAGTCAGTGGTTGACCATCCTATTCGCAGGTGGGGACACCAGAATTGGACTTATTCACTTCTGCCACCAGCGCAGTACTGCCCGCTTTTGCTCACTAGATCCTGAGCCTGGTGCTTTCTGGCAAGACACGTTGTCCCTTTCCTGGAAAGGGAGGTTCCTGTATGCCTTCACTCCTTCAGAGTTGTTCTCAAGGTGCAGTTGGAGGGGACTGCAATGATCCTGATATCCTCTCTGTGGCCCCGTCAAATCTGGTTTCCACTATTGCAACAATTGGCAGTGGAAATACTAGTCTCGCTTCCACTGAGTGAGCACTCACTCACACTCTCGGGACAACGGTACCTTGGTTCATCCGAACCTGCGATCCCTGCATCTCCACGCATGGCTCCTGAAGACCTAGTCAAACTTCAGTTTGGAGTTTTGGACAAGGTCACCGAAGTCCTGGCGGAGGCTAGAAAACCGGAGAGCTACATACACCGTAAAGTGGAAGAGGTTCTCTTTGGGCCACGGCGCGCCACCTGGATTCCCCTGGCCTGTCCGGTTAACATTATGTTGGAATACCTGTTCTCCCTGTCTGAGTCTGGATTGAGTTACTCCTCCATGAAGGTACACCTGGCCGCCCTTTCTGCATATCACATACCTGTTCAGGGCAGAGCGTGGCTCAGCTGGAGGTGACCCGCACCTTTCTTCAAGGTATACTACATAAAACCCCTGTTTGTGATCCTGTGTCCCCACCCACCCTCCCTTGGGATCTTCTGTTTGTTTTGGGGAAGCTGACCCTTTCACTGTTTGAACCTGCTGCAGATTGCGAGCTAAGTTTCCTTTCCTGGAAAACTTTTTTAGGTGCTGTTACTTCTGCTGAAAAGATTTCCGAGCTCCAGGCCCTGATGCATAAGGAGTCTTAGTTTTCCACAAAGACAGGGTAGCTTTGTGTACCAATCCTAAGTTTCTTCCAGAGGTTGTTTCAGAAATGACGTTGCACCAAGACATCAATCTCCCCATCTACTACCCTAACCACTCCAGTCGGAGAGAGGTGCTTCTCCATATCTTGGATGTTCATTGCGCGTTGCGATATTACTTATCCAGAACCAGGGGGATCAGAAAATCTGACCAGTTTGTATCCTTTGCTCCATGGTCTTTGGGCAGCGCTGTATCAAAGCAGACTCTCTCCACGTGGCTTGTGCATTGCATCACTTTGTTACCAGAGGCATGACAAACCCCTGTTGGACCCGATAAGGGGTCATTCCACGAGAGGCATTGCCACCTCTTTTGCAGTCCTTAAAAATGTCTCTCGGATATTTGTGTAGCTGGCACATGGTCCACACCTTCATCAGACACTACAGTCTGGACATTGCCTCAAGACGCAGAGCTGGCTTTGATCTGGTGGTCCTGCAGGGTCTGATCTCTTAAGGGCTCTCCTCCTTCCTTCCACCCAAGGAGTTATCTTCAGCTTATACTGCTTGGGAATCCGTCCTGTGTATTACTGCTGCAAGAGCTATCTTTTGAAGTAAGATAGTACAGTTACGTAAGAACTTACCGTAACAGTAGCTCTTAGAGAGAAGCTCTTGCAGCGGATATACTTCCCACCCCCCCTTACCCCTGGAGGTCTCCCGCTGCATGTGTCTAGCGCCGTACTGCCGATCTGCTGGACGAGCAATTGTCCTTCGTTTTCCTGGACGGTTTTCGGGTGATCTGACTGCTGGTGTCTCCGGCGATGCAAGAACTGGGGCACGCTGGGGACCACTGCCTCTTATACCACGTAGGATGTCGGGGGCAGGCCCGCTTGGTACTGCTGGAAAGAAGTTTGCCATGGGGTCCTGTCACCGTCTGGCTTCCAGTCCTGTGTGTTTCCTGCTGCAAGAACTTCCCGCAAAGATCTACTGTTAAGATAAGTGCTTTTGTAACTGTACTTTTTGGGGTACTCGTCCCTCCTCGTCCCCTAGGATCTCCTCCTGTAAACCCCTCTTGCTGGGGACAGACGACCCTTGGCCTTCTCACCGAAGTACACCTTGGCCTTCTTCACGGGGTTGACGAGTCCTTGACCCATTCCTCTTTCTTTTCGGGTATCTTACCTGAGACGAAGGGGAGGAGACTGTTGGCTCATGAGTAGGGGCTTTAGCGCTTTGTCCAGTTCAAAGCACAGACTCCTCCTTGCCTCTCCCCGCATGGGAAGTCCCCTACCCACCATCCCAGGGATAGGCAAGGGCCGGGGAATGTCTACCAGCAAGATTCCTGCTCTTCCCCTTTAAGAGGGTGTCTTCTTGACACACTATCCTTGCAGACGGACCAGGGGCTTCAAACAACATGAAGTCTTGCTATATTATGACATATGCAGTTTGTCCCAGCCTTAGAACTGCTCCGGAGGTGAAAAAGTTAACTTCCATGCCAGGCATGGAATCTTGAGCGAGAGCTCGGTTGAAAAAAAAACTCTTGTCTGTTGTTCTTCAAACTGAAACTGTCAGATTCTTTACTCCGCCTCACTGAACAGTCGCTCCGGAGATTCCACCTTCTGCTCGGTTCATTTTGTCGGTTAAAAAGTGTTATTTCTCGTGTTTTTTTTTTTTTTTTGTTTTGTTTTTTTAACCGCATTTGTGTATTTTAACCGCAACCGGTCGTGTTCAAGCTCTGTCTGTGGTATCGTAAGTAATAGATAGGTTTTACATTTCTCTGTGTGAACTTGCAAACGTTATCGGTTCGGTTTGAACCGATCAGGTTGTTGTTAAAACTTAAATTACATTTAGAGTGCGGTTCCTGGTTCTTATCGGTTCTAAAAACAGCGGATTTCATTACGTTTTTTCCACGACCCGTGACACGGTTGGGAACCGATAAGGGTGTCTTGCTTGGCGATTTGCCGGAAAAGGGCAAGTTTTTGGTTAGGCTGGCATTATGTCTGAGAAACCCAAAAGAAAAACCGGGCCCACTGGGTTTCAGCACTGTAGTGTCTGTGGGGAAGCCTTTGCCAAGGCTGACCCACACACCACATGTGTTTATTGTCTGGGATTTGACCACCTCAATGCAGACTGCCAGATTTGCAAAATTTCCTGCAGCTACCCTGGATAAGAGAGTTGGTAGGCTCAGGGAATGAGAGGCCAAAAAGTCCGCTGACCCGGATGGCCAGACCGGTTCGGTGCCAACCGAACCGGAGGGAGTGCCCTCTGACCAAGGCGATACTTCCTCGGGCAAACGAAGAGCTGACTTGGAGGAGCCAGTTCCAGCAAAGAGGACTAGAAAATCAGCAGGTGTGGAGCCAAAATTTCCTTCTCCAACCGCTGCAGAGATAACCAAGCGATCCAAATTGTCAATCGCTTTCCCGGTTCCGTCGAACCGGCACCATCAAGTAAACTGTCGGTTCCACCGGTTCAAGAATATGATATAGAGGAATTTTATGAACCGGAGGAGGAGGATTATGAAGAGAGTGGATGTGATTTTTTGAAGTCTGGATGTGCCCATTGAACTGGACATCTCCCCAGACAGACCTTCAGGAGTGTCTCCCCCTAGGCTTTCTGAGTCCCCTTCTCATTTTCTGTTTTATAAAAAAGTTGCTGAAACCCTCCAGCTCCCTTTGGAAGAAGCTGTGGATGAACAGGAGGAGCCTGACTATGTGGAAATGATGGATATACCAGAGTCCAGGAGATTGTCTATTCCTTTACATAAATCTTTTAGGAAACAGACAATAAAAATTTTAAAAGCTCCTAATTCTTTACCTCCTGTGGATAAAAAGATGGACAGGAGGTACACATTGTCAGGCTCTGATACGGAGTTCCTTACACAACAATGCAGCCATGTTGGGGTAGTGCAGGCTGCAGCCTGTGATAAGGCAAATATTCCCTTGGCTTCACACCCCTCTGACAAGGACTCCGGGAGGATTGATGCCATGGCAAAAAAACAATACATGGCAGCATCCTTGGAACTTAGACAGGCAAATTATATGGTCTATGTTGCAAGATACCAGAAATCCAGATGGGATACTGTTATGGCTTTAGTGAAACAGGTCCCTGGAACAGGTGGCTGCTGATGGTATTAAGGCATCCAAGGTGCAATTCCATGCTGCAGTGGACTCTACTGATGTATCTTCAAGAGTCATGGCTACATCTGTGGCTTTTCGTAGAATGGCTTGGCTCAGGTGTACTAGCCTGTCACAGGATACCCAGGCTAAGGCCATGGATTTTCCTGTTGTGGGTAATTCTGTTTGGGGAGCAAACAGAGAATTACATGAAGAAAATGGATGAGTATAGGACCACTTATAGGAGTGCACAGGCCAAGGAGAGGCAAGCCACTCCTCAGAGGCAGCTTTCCCAGGGGCAGGGGCAGGCCTCTTCACAGGCCTTTTTACCAAGCCCAGGCCGCCTCTTCAGCTTATGCCCAGAGGGCGTTCTTCAGAGGGAGAGGCAGATGGGGTACGAGCAGGCCTGCTCCCACCCCTCAACCTAAAGCCCCTGCCAAACAGGCACCCTGATGGGATGCCCAGGGCCGATTCTCCATTACCTGTAGGGGGCAGGCTGGCTTACTTCGTCCAGGACTGGGAGTCTTTAACATCAGACAAGTGGGTCCTGGAAGTAGTAAGCCAGGGACTGGTTCTCAGCTTCAAAAAATTTCCAAAGATGAGAACCAGATCCTTTCCACCTGCAAATCCATTAGAGGCTGTTGCTTTGGAAACAGAAGTCTCAACCCTCCTGGCTCTCAGAGCTGTAGAAAGGGTTCCTCCCCTACACCAGGGCAAAGGACTGTACTCCAGGTACTTCCTTACCCCAAAAAAAAGACAGGAGAATGGCGGCCCATCCTGGATCTAAGATAGCTAAACAAGCACCTTTTAAAACCAAAATTCAAAATGGTGACTCTGGGAATTATTTTACCCTCCCTAAGGCCAGGGGACTGGCTAGCGTCCCTGGACCTCAAGGATGCCTACTTCCATGTTCTCATCAGAAGCTCCCACCGAAAGTACCTCAGATTCGAACTGCCCTCAGGCCATTACCAGTTCAGAGCAATGCCCTTTGGCCTCACTTCTGCCCCAAGGGTATTCACAAAATGCCTGGCAGTAGCAGTTGCTCACTTAAGAAGGCAAAAGATTGCCATCTTTCCTTACCTGGACGACTGGCTCATAGTGGGTCAGTCTCCAGACCAAGTCAAATCACACCTTCAGGTTACCCAGCAGCTGCTTACATCTCTAGGTTTTCTTCTCAATCTTCCAGAGTCAGTTCTAGAGCCTGTTCAGCTACTCACCTTCATAGGCGCAGAACTGACACACAGCAGGCCAGAGCTTTCCTTCCTCTAGAAATATAAAGACCCTGGTGGCTCTGGCCTCCTCCTTCACTCTGCAGGTCTCTCGACCAGCAAGGCACTCTCTACAGCTCCTAGGGCACATGGCTGCTTCCACAGCTGTAGTGCAAGGAGCAAGATTTCAGATGAGGGACATTCAGTTCCATTTGAGAGCCTTCTGGTCTCAAAGGAGAGATCCTCTAACCAAATTGATCAGTAACTCGAACCCTGATCCAGGCCCTGCAGTGGTGGCAGGATCAGAGCAATCTGAGACAGGGGTTCTTTTCATCCCTCAATCTCACTCCTTGACCCTTACTACAGATCGTCCTTCTTGGGATGGGGAGCTCACATGGGCGACCTCACCACCCAGGGATTGTGGTCCCTCAGGAATCTCTGCTCCACATCAATCTGTTGGAACTCAGAGCTGTTTTTCTAGCACTTCAGGTTTTTCTGCATCTGTTCAGAACAAAGTGGCACAGGGTCAGAACAGACAACACCACTACAATGTGGTACATCAACAAGCAGGGGCACTCGGTCTTGGCCTTGTGCACGAGGTATGAGTTGTGGTCTCTGGCTTATTCCCTGAACACCTCCCTCATGGCAGTTCACCTCCCAGGCAAGGACAATGTCCTAGCAGATGCTCTCAGCAGGATTTCCCAGGGCCATCACGAATGGTCACTGGATCCCCTAGTACTGGGGTTAGTATTTGCCAGGTGGGGCACCCCTCAGATAGATCTTTTTGCAGCCCCAGACAATCACCAACTTCCGCTTTTTTGTTGCAGGCCCCCAGTGTTGGGCTCAGTCCCTCTGGATGCCTTCCTTCTCGATTGGGAAGGGAAGTTCCTCTATGCCTTTCCCCCCTTCCCTCTCTTGTTCAAGGTGCTAGTCAAAATCAGATCTCAACCTTGCAAGATGATTCTGATTGCTCCAGATTGGGCCAGACAGCCCTGGTATCCACTCCTTCTGTCCTTAGCAGTCCACCTTCCCCTGTGTCTTCCCAGGAATCACAATCTGTTAACCTGTGCCCAGGGAGAGTTTGGTATCCGAACCTCAATCCCTCAACCTCAAGGCCTGGCTCTTGAGGAGTTAGTTTGCTGACCTACACCTTTCTCAAGGTGTACTCAATATCTTGAAGCTTCTAGGAAGCCTTCCATCAGAGCTACTTATAATTCTAAATGGAAAAGGTTTTCCATATGGTGCTCTGGAAGCATATTTCCCAGAATCTGCTGATTTGCCCACAGTCCTGGACTATATGGTTCATCTAAATACTTTGGGGCTGGGGCCAGCTACCCTGAAAGTGCATTTGGCAGCTGTGTCTGCTTTTATTTCAGCAGGAAAGCCTCTTCTCTTTCTGCTCACCCTGTAAAGTTTTTCAAGGGGTTGCTTCACACCAACCCTCCATTCAGGGACCCTGCTCCTGCCTGGGATCTTAATGTTTGCATTGTTCAGCTAATGCAACCCCCCTTTGAGCCTTTGTCTTCAGCAGAGCTTAAGTACTTGACTTGGAAAACTGTTTCTAGTAGCCATCACTTCTGCCAGGCGCATAAGTGAATTACAAGCTTTGTCAATGGAGCCTGATTTTATCTTCTTTCACAGAGATAAGGTAGTCCTCTGGACTAACAGGAGTTCTTGCCTAAGGTGGTTTCAGATTTCCACCTTAATCAATCTATATCTCTTCCAGTGTTCTTCACTGACCATTCCTCCTCTGGCGAGAGGAGGCTGCACAGTTTAGATGTAAAGAGCCCTTGGTTACTACATAGTGTACCAAGGGTCACAGGTTTGACTCCCTCAACTGTTCCTCACTTATGGTGAGGTTGGTAAAGAAACCTGCCACTAAAAGATCCATTGCCAGGTGGATTGTCTCTTGTATCAATTTTGCTATCAAAAACTGGGTAAGGTTCCCCTTCAGGCCTGAGGGCTCACTCTACCAGAGGTACAGATCGTCCCTAGCTGCGCCAGGGACATCCCTATCTTAGAGATATGTCAAGCAGCTACCTGGAAAACAGTACACACTTTTTCACAAAGCATTACTCCCTGGACATCCAGGCTAGGAGTGATCTTTCGGTTTAACACAAGCTGTGCTTCAGAGCCTATTTCTAAGAATGGATTCTGTCCCTCCTCCATGGAGGTACTGCTGTGTAGTCTGCATATGTCATAATATAGCAAGACTTCATGTTGTTTGAAAAAAAAAATCACTCACCTTAGTAATGTTGTTTCTTCTAATGGAGTCTTGCTATATTATGACCTCCCGCCTGCCCCTCTCAGAACCTCTGCTCTTGGGATGTGGGTGGGCAGTGCAGTGTTGGCACTTAATGATGCCCACCTTGTGTTTTTCACCCCTCCTTTTTGTGGTGTTTGGGTGTTGTATATTTTATTTTATTTTTTGGATCCCCTGACTTGAGTCTTGGTTTTGGGACCAGAAAAATGTGTTAATATTTTAGTAGCCAGTTGGCTAGTGTAGGTTTACAGCTTCCACACAGAACCTTAGACTCCATTAGAAGAAACAACATTACTAAGGTGAGTAATTTTTTCTTCATTCCCCACGGCCAGACATCCATTATAGCTTCTTGAGTGTGTACACCTCCCCTTCGCCCTGAGCATATTTAAGACAACCTTTCTGGTTTTCACCTTCCCTTTTATTTTCTCCGAGCTTCTTCTCCTTGCTTCAGAGAGGAATGGGTTTCATGGCCCTTGGGGAATGACCCCCTCCCAAAGGGGTGCCGGAACTAGGTCCTAATTCCCTTTTTCTGGGCCTACGTGCCCCCTCTTATATGGAGAACAGTGGTCCCCCTCCCCCGTCTGAGCCCTGTCTGGTCTTGCCTTCGACAGGACCCCATTTCTTCCATGCGTTCTGGTTGGGACTGTCACAAACGCACTCTGGGGGTCGGGCCTCTGCTGAACAGGAGACAAACTGAGTAACCCTCCTGTCTGTTTTGGGTCCGATCAACTATCGGTCTCAAGTCCTGGGATCAAAATGAACCCTTTTTCACTAACACGCCCAGGTGGCAGGTTCAAATATCACATCCTCTTCAGGAAATGCAGTGCAGTACTTAACCCAGCGGGCACACAACCTGTTCACAATCCCCTTTGACTCAGTTGAGACCTTAGTACTTTACCTTGGTGAATAAGGTAACACACTGTAAGTGTAACAATTGTCAGAATTATCAACACTATCCCAGCATTCACACTCAAAAGGAGAAAAAGCTACTAAAATTAAAAGTAAATGAAATACAAAACACAGAACATAGCATTTAGAGTACAGTCATACAAATTAAATGTACAATTATAAACTGACTTATTGAGTATCTGATTCTATTCTAGTTTTAATTAGTAAATAGTGTTGGTTGAATTACTTAACCTTGGGTAGAAGTGCTTCTTGAGAGTGTGTGCTTTCAGGAGTCCAGAAATAAAAAGCACCTTCTCTGCCAAGACAGTCTATAGGGAACAAGGGTCTCTCCCAGCTTGTGAGGTCACAGCTCGGTGGTAATGCTGGCTGTGAGGTCACTTGCATTTCCTGTATACGAATTGGGGGCCGGGATTTGGCCAGGGCACTGGGGAAATTCCCCTGCTATTTTCAAGACGTGCCATGGGATCTTTAACATCCACCTGAACTACCACCACAACAGGCTGATGGGACCTCGGTTTAATGTCTCATCCAAAAGACTGCACCTCAGGAGTGCAGCACCCCCTCATGCTGCACTACAGTGTCAGTGTTGGGATTTAACCCAAGTGCCTGGTGTGGGGTTAGAACCCACAGCCTTCTGATCTCCTAGCCTCAGAGGTGAGTATGCTACCTGCTGAGCCACTGACACTGATAATCAGCAGATTGGCTATTCGTCACAGGGACAGTTAGTCCTATTGGAGTTTTTCCTCCTTTATGGGGGGGGGGAGTCAAGACCCCTTTTTCCTCAGTTAAGGACCTCTAGTTGCTGATTAAGGCTGGGCATCTGGGCTTCCGCCCCTTGGAGGTCTATCTAGGATCTCATTCTTTCAGGCCTTCTGCTGAAGACCCCTCTCCCCTGCCTCCCCTGGATGGAGGCTCCCTTCAAGGGCCCCTTGTGGTTTCGACTTTCCTTCCCTCTTCACTGGGATGGAAAAGGACTCCCTTACACGCTTTGGTCCCCCTTTCCCGTGGTACATGGGGACTGGAGTGGATTCTACATTCTCGCAAGTCTGGGAAGTTCCTGGTCCCTTTCCTCCACTTTGTTGGTGGGGCATGCCCTGCAGAGGCGATAGTCTAGGATTCCCCTTGATCTTTTGTCATTCTCGCCCCTCCCCCGTTGGGAGTCTATCCATTCGGCGGTATCTCTTGTGAGGATTGGTTTCTTTGTACTTCAGGATGTATTCCCTGATGTCTGCCTTCTCCCAAAGGGCAACCTCTCCCTAATGGTGTACAAATCTCCCCTCTCCTCCTCCTCCCAGTTGGTTTCTTTCCTTCTGGTACTGCTTGGGACTCTGTCCTAACGGTGTTGTCTGCAAGAGCCCCCTCAAAGTTGTAAGGACTTACCGTAACAGTAGATCTTCAAGAGGAGCTCTTGCATTAGGCACTTATTTTCCCTCCTTCAATCCCCCTGCTTTCCTTCTATTTTGGCCTTTTAGGCTGCAGAAATCCTCTTTCTCCTGATGACCTTTGTTTTGGGGTCTCTGGCTGGGGGGAAATTGTGGGTGTGGTGGACCACCTCCTAATGGTGTTGCCTACTGCAAGAGCTCCTCTCGAATATCTACAGTTATAGTAAGTTCTGTGTAACTGTACTTTACAGGTGAGTAACCTACATTTTTCTGTTGGATGGTCCTAGTTTTATTCTGCAGACTGGTTAGCATGAACTTGGCTAAAGCTGAGAACTCCTTTCACATTGTGTACTGTGCTACAGTTGATTGGATACCTCCAGTACTCCAAAATTGTATTGGCAGCTGTAGTGGAGTAGAAACTAGTTTAGCGGTGGTGGGTCAGATGATACTGCAGTGCTATGGATTTTGCTTTAATCAGTAGTCATTTTCATTTTTCCTCCTCCTTCCCTCTTTGAATAAACTCCGAAAGTTGGAACTGAATGAGAATGATATCTCTGGAGGCCTTGAAGTACTGGTTCAGAAATGTCCCAACCTCACATGTCTCAATCTGAGTGGAAACAAAATCAAAGACCTCAGCACAGTTGACCCTCTAGTGAGTATCAAGTTGTTCTCTTACTTGGGGCTAGGAATTGTTTCATTTTTTTAAAACTTTTTTTTTTCTTTTTTATTTCAGATGTTAACTTCATTGACATTACAGTTGTTTACAGGATGTCAGTTACAGGTGTAAAGTATAGTATTCAATAAGCATGAGGGCAGACCTCAATGGTATAGGAAAAATTAATAATCTGGTATACAAATAGATCTTGATATAGGTGTGGGAAGAAAAAAAAAAACTGCACACCTAGGTCTTTCTTTAGTATCTACTACTTTACTCGAGTCATCAACAACCAGATTGCACTTTCAATTTATAAACTCAAAGTTTATTAGAGAGGCCCAGGCCCCCACCCCAAAAAAAAATCATATATACAGAATCTCTTCTCAAACAGGATATGGGAGGTCTCTGAGAGGGGAACCGAACTAACCAACTGAACAGGTAACACAGGGTAAGGACTGGTACGACCAGGAATTGAGTTTCAAATGGTGTTTTATGTAGGTGCAGGCGTAGTTTGTTGGGGGGGATACAGTGTGTGAATTTGCGTGGTGAAACTTGTGCAGTTGCTCGAATTACCACACTACGCTCCTTGCGGCAAATTTTACTAAGTGAATTGACTCACTTTGTCAGATTCGCTGCAAAGTGCAAACTGCATCAATTTGTGTAATGAAATTCTCCAGGTTTTACAGATTGTGTAGTATGCAATTCACAAATGCATGTAGCAGCCTAATTCGTCGCTGAGATCATGGGACTTTTAAATTCACAACGCACCTTGTGGTATGCTCAGCAGAGCTTTTAACCCCATATGGTAAGGTTGATTGGAGGAACAGAGGTCTCGAGATGCACCATTCTTTAGGTTTTTAAATGGATTTTACTATCTATTTCTATACACCCCGGTCCCTACAGACTACCAGTACCAATTTTTTTTTTTTAAATCTTTAAACATTCAGTGTATCAAAAATATATAATCGTATAAGTTAAAGTACACGTGCCTTTAAATTGTGTGTAAGTGTAATTCTTTACCAACAGGATACATTTTAGAGCAGCAGTGCCCCCTTGCTATTTCAGTGGGGATGGCTGCAACTTTGGAAGACAAGTCAAAATGGGGTAATCTGCATCAGTTGGTTTTATGTCCCAACCAACCAGGCATGGTAAACTCTTTTGCATCAGACCAAAATTAGTTATTCTGTCCTAGTCTCCATGCTCCAAGACTGTCTTTTGTGTCCTTGTATTCCTGCTGCTAGTAGTTTTTATACCCCCTCTTTTTGTGATAAGGCTTGATTTTTTATTTATTTATTTATCTATCTTTGCTCGTTTCTACTCTGCTTTTTTTTTTTAGCATTGTTGAACTAATTTTGAAAAGATGATAAAACCAAGTACCAGACCAATAAAGGTTTAAAGATTGTTTTTCCTTTATTTTCTTTACTGTTTTCCATTCGTTTCAGTATCCTGTCCCAGCAGCTGTCACTATGGGGCATTCACCCTCACTCTAGTGGAGGAGATGGGGCCCTTCCGGATATGCTGTGCAATTCCCAGCTAGTCTTTAGTTGTGTGCCTTCAGACAGCAGGCATGCTAGGTAAGGACCCTGGTCAGCCAGGGTGCAGTTGTTTTGCTTTTAGAGATGTTCAGAGAAAGGGCTCTAGTTAGTTGGGTTGCAGGGTAAGTCTCCTATGCAATGGCTGCAGCATTTTCAACGGCTGGAGGCTGACTGGTCACTAGAGCTGCAGATGCTAACACACATGGGGATCCTTCTTTCTGTGTGGGGGTGATGATGCTTCTCCACAGGACCAGCCCTACTGCCAGCCAGCTCTTGGTCAGTGCCCTTAAGTGCTGGCTACATCCATCTTGGGAGAGACTCATCATGCTCCCTTTTTTTAGATTTGGGCAGCACTGGGAGTCTGAGTTTAGAAAACAAAAACTTGGAAGCAAGGGTTTGTGTGTGGCTTGTTAGGAAGGGAGGGCAAATCTATCAGTGGGCCCATTGGTACTAAGCAGTAGTGGCTCTAGAAACCCATTTAAGATGGGAGAGTCCAAGCATCCCTACACATGAGTGCCACAGTGTGGCATCTGAGTTATCTGCCAGATGTCCACAAGTAAGTTTGCAGTTCCGTAGGAGACTCTGCCTAGGGGAGAGTTGGGTAGCTTGTACTAGAGGTTGCCTGTAGTGTACTCGGATAACCCCTTGTCTGGGTGAGGTACATTGCATCTGGCAGGAGGGGAAACAAGGGGGCACTTGTGAATGAGATGGGGAACAAGGGAGATGAGAGCTAATTCACTGTGTGGGGCCAGAACACCTAACTGGCCAAGTAATTCAAGAAATACGTCTGAATGCAGAGGGTGGATGGACTGAAGTCCAGACTAGTCGCACACAGATCAGGAGGGGAGATGCAAGCAAAGTAGAGTAGGCTATTTCCAGCTGAGGGAATGCCCTTTCTGGGGTAGGGTTAACCTGTGGGTAAGGTATACTGTGCTGCAAAAAGTAGGATTGGAGGGTCGATTGGACGGGGGTTTGGTTAGCAAGCTACAAGACTGTGGGTTGGCCAGTCTTGGAGGATATCTTCTTTTTTTTTCCAGTGAGCCTATAGGAAGTCTGTCTCCGGACGTGGAAACTTTTGCCTAGCTGGGGTGCCCACATTGACATACGTCAGCTTCACTTATATAATGTAAGCAGCCCCATAACATCCTCTTATTTTTTTTTTCCCCTCCCTGCCGTCATGTTAGTTGGACTGCTGGGAAAACATTGTTGATTTATTTGTCAGTAATAGTCATTCACAAAATTGCGTGATGCTTTCAAGTGCTGTTTTGGCTCTGTTGTTGTGGCCTGAAAATTTTCTAGGAGAATCACATGCTGTTTGCTGTCTAAGCCTAGTCAAAAATGCTAAGGCCAGTATATTTTACAGGGTCTCAACCAGGTCACCAGGGGTTGCCAGTGAAAAGTTTTTTTTTAGAAATTCATTCGAGGATATTTGTCATGTCACACCTATGAAACTATACCATACCAGCACTAAGACCCACAGAAACTTGCCAGGAGTCCACCAGTGGACCACCCAGTGACATACTAACATCCTTATTTATTTATTGAAATAATCAGTTTTACAACCTTTGAGTCAGAGACTCGTTTACAAAGGTACCTTGTCACAAGGGGAAGACAACAATTAAGTGCGGTTTTAGACAGAGGTTACATACAGGTGAGATACATACATACGTTGAGTTACACACATCATTATATACACACAGTTGTTACAGTTGCAGTTGTTACAGTTGCCCAGTCGTCCATGGAGCACAGTGAGGACTTAGGGAGCTATTCGAGACAGGGTTATGTTCCACTACAGGCATTTAAAGCACCGGCTGTCAATAATGTGTTTATGGAGGGCTATTTTGAACCGGTCAATCCCGGGGATCTTTGCTATTCCCTCAGGAAGGTAGTTAAACCAGGCCGGGGCTTTATGACTGAAGGATCTTTGGCAGAGAGAGGTCCTTGCCCTGGGTACTAGGAAGGTGGCTTTGGTGGAGTTACGGGTTAGCACCGGCCGGACGGCTGGTTGCAGGGATGCGGAGACCCCTGGTGGGCATAACCCAGACAGGGATTTTTTAGCCAGAAGGCAGGTGTGGTATTTCAGCCGTTCCTCAAGAGTGAGTATGTTAGTGGCAGAGTATAGCAGGCAAGTGTGAGTTCTGCTGTGGGTGCCGGTCAGGGAGCCTACAGGCTTTAATAGAGGTCTGGACTTTAGATAGGGCGGAAGGGTCTGCCGCTGCGTATATTGGAAGTCCGTAGTCGGCCAGAGACAACACAGATGAGGTGATGGCCAATTTTAAGGCAGATTCTGGGAGGCAGTCTTTGTGGCGGTAAAGGAGCCCAATCCTGGAGTTCATGGCTGAGGACAGGGTTTTTAGATGGGCGTGGAATGTAAAGCCTGCATCAAAAGTGATGCCCAGGTACTTATGTTATCTGTTCAAGTGGGAGGAGTGTGTTGGGGTGATGAGAAGGGGAGTATCCTTGGCGCTATTTTGCCGATGTGCGAACAGCATTGACTTTGTTTTTTTCAGGTTCAGTACTAGCCGATGGTTACTGAACCATTTTTCAGCTTGGAGGAATGTGCTTTGCAGCGTGCTTTGGAGTAGCAGTGGGTCTGAGTGTGATGCTAAGATCACTGCATCATCCGCGCGTAAAGCAGTATTTTGTTGGAGCAGGAGCTTGGGAGGGTGTTTAGGAAGAGACTGAAAAGAGTGGGTCCAAGGATGGAGCCTATGGGACCCCTGAGAGTACCGGTAGGCTGGGTGGAGAAGGTCCCATTTAGCTTAACTCTTTGGGATCTGTTGTGCAGGTAGCTTGAGAACCAATTCAGGGCCAGATGAAAATCCCAGTTGGCTGAGGAGTTTAACAGCAGGGGTGGCACGGTGTCAAAGGCCTTGGATAGGTCGATGAAAACTGCCCTGCAAAATGACCTTTATCAAGCGCAGAGTGTATATGGTGGGAGAATTCCAGAAGGGCAGTGGATGTGCTGTGGCCCAGACGAAACCCATGCTGCTCAGGACATAGGATGTCGTATTTAGACAGGTATTCTACTAGCTGAGTGGATACTATTTTTTCCAAGGCTTTGGAGAGGGGGGGAAGGATGGAGATAGGCCTGTAGTTATTTGGTAGTGTTCGGTCCCCAGACTTATGGATGGGGGTGACTTCGACCTGTTTCCATGCTTCTGGGAATTGTGCCAAGGCATAGAGATCTATTAATGGCAATCGTGAGGGGATTAGCATGACCTCCAGCGTGAGGCTAAGTATCCTGGAGTCAAGAGGGTCATTACTTGGGTTTTATGAGGCAGAGATTTTAGTAGGAAAGGCTTGGCATCATGGGGTGAGATCGTCCGGAAGTGGAATAGTGGCGGGAGGTGAGTGTGTGGTGGGCAAGGGACAGGGTCAGAGGATTGGGCAGGAGAACTGCACTTAAGTCCGTGAAAGTTTTATTCAGGCAGTCTGCGATATATGATTGGTCTGTCGAGACTGCCCCATTTATGGCCATCTGAGACGGTGGGGGGGAGCGGGTTTTGCCATTCAGTTCTTTAATATTGTCCCAGAAGGCTCTGGCTGAGCCCCAGGAGGATGTCAAAGCAGCCTGATAGTGTCTGGCTTTCGCTTGCTTGATGGCCCAGGTGCATTGGTTGCGAGCAGCTCTATAAGCTTGCCTGTCTGCCACCCGACCAGACTCATTTGCTATGTGCCAGAGATTGTCTCTCTGTTTTAGTTGCTGGATCAGTGCAGGGGACATCCATGCCGCAGCCCGTTGTGTTTTTTTTTTTTTTTTTTTGATGTGATGGGGGCAAATAGGTCGCAGGCATTGTTGAAGGCCCTAGTGAGGTAAGTTAAAGCAGAATTTATGTCAGATGCTATAGTCATTGGAGTCCAATCGACTTGTGCGAGGTGATGTTTGAGGTTCTCAAGACCCCTGGGGAGAAATCTGCGTCGAGGGGTGCTGCAGCACTCAGGGCTGAGTGTGGGGGAGGACCAGAAGCAGATGACAGGGGAGTGGTCACTAAGTGAGTCCGCTAGGACTTTTACAGATTCCAACTTGTGTGGCCGATTGGAAAGAACTATGTCCAGGAGGGAGCTAGTTCCCTTCGCTTGGTTAAGTCTGGTGGGCTGAGTGACCATTTGAGACAGGTCAAGGGCTGCAAGCTCGTCCTTTATATTGTCAGACGAGGGGCTGAGCCAGTTGGTGTTTAGGTCTCCCAAGATTAGTTGTTCAGCCTTTTGAGGTAAGGTGGATAGATAGTCTAAGAGGAGTTGATTGCTAAATTTTGGTGCACAGGTATATGGCTGTGGTTAGGTATAGGGGCCCACGACCAGGGTGTGGGGTGATTTTTAGAGTAATGGCTTGTGCCCCATGGTTGAGCTCAAGGATTGGGAGTGCATGACCTAGGACTGAGTTACGCAAGTAGATTACGCACCCCCCTCCACGCTTGCCCATCTTATCAGCCCTGAAGAGGGAGAAGCCTGGGAGGGAGACAGCTGAGTCAGGTGTAAGCTGGGAAAGCCAGGTTTCCACTAGCATAAGAATGTCAGGAGAACATTGTGCAACCCAGCATTGGAGTGCTGCGGTTTTCTTGGGGAGACTACATATGTTCATAAAAGCAATTCGGAGACCTTTGCCAGGTGTGCCGGGCGTGGCGGAGTTGCCAGGCCCAGGGTTTGGGTGCACATTTCCTGAGAGCAGGAGAAGCAGGGCAATAAGGCGCCTCATAGAGGAGCGTTTGCTGTAGGTGGGGCGCTTTTGCAGCTGCCATGTCATTATATGGGTGGTGCACGGGATGGGGAGAGTGACTAGTACCGGAGACACTAGAGAGGAGAGAGACCATTTGTGACAGGGTTCATGGTACAGAGGGTTGTGTATTGGCAGTGGGTGGGTGGGGGTAGTGTGGTAGTCCAGTGTTCGGGAAGGGTTTGGGGGGGATGGACTGATAGGTGGACAGGCAATAAGCTATGTGAAAAACAGGGTATTGTGTGTGGAGGGACTGAGGTTCGGGCAGCGGCACGTCAGTGGATGATATAAAGAGTACCATGGTAGACAGTGGGTGCTGTGGTAAGAGGAGAGCCAGCATGGCAAGGATCATGGTTAAGTGTGATTTTCAGTAAAGAGAATTGGTTTAGAGTGCAGGCTCCCTCTAGTGCTAGAGAGATATAACCTGCAAATGGAAAAGTTGGCTGATTGGTTCTGGCACCCCATGTGATTATAGCTATATAAGGGAATGCCGACCAAGGGTGGTGGTGGGGTCGGCGGGGCTAGACCTAGCACCGAGAGAGAGAGAGAGAACACTAGCCGTTCCTTTTACTTCCCGAGCAGTGTGCAAGCAGTAAAATAAAGGCGCCAATCCAAGGATTCAAAAACTGTCCACAGCTAGGCTCGCTCCACAGGGACCAACGGTCGCGAATGCAACAGGCGTTTTCAGGTTTTACCTAACAGCAGCTTCGGGCTTTCTGATTGCGGGAGGGCTTTGAAGTAGCCTCGCGACCTCCGCTCCCTCGGGAGGGGTTGATCTAACAGCAGCTCGGGGCTTTCTGATTGCAGGAGGGCTTTGGCAAGTAGCCCTCGCGACCTCCGCTCCTCGGGGAGGGTTCGATCTAAGGTGTGGATGGCCCCTTCTCTCCTTGATTCTTTCCCATTGTCTATTCTGCTCATCTGACCCACTAGTGGAAAGAGTAGCACCAGTTTATTTTCTCTTCTTAAAAATACGCTCACCCAAATTGCATAAGCGAAACAATTTGGAGGACCCTTTTGGCTGCATAGAAAAAGCTGAGAAAGGGGAAGGACTGAGAATTTAAGGACGACGCACGTAGTGTTCAAACATGAAGTCTTGCTGTATTCTGACAACAGCAGCGAGTCCCAACCTTCGAACTGCCCCGGAGATGAGTTAACTTTCCATGCCAGGCATGGAACGCTGAGCTCGAGCTCGGTTGAGACTCTGTCTGTTGCTGTTTAAACTCAAACCGTCAGATTCTTTACTCCGCCTCACTGAACAGTCGCCGGAGATTTCTCCTTCTGCTCGGTTCAATTTGTCGGTTAAAGTACCGCTTTTCTCGTTTTCGACTGAATTTTAAACCGTAATATGTCGGTTCAGTCTCTGTCTGTGGTATTGTGAGTACTAGATAGGTTTATATTATTTTCTATTCTGTGTGGAACTTGTAAGCGGTTCATCGGTTCGGTTTGAACCGTCAAGTTGTAAAAATCTTTATCTGTACTTTTAGTGTGTGGTTACGGTTCTTATCGGTTCTTAAAAAAAAACGGATTTTATTACGGGTTTCCGACCCGTAACACGGTCAGGAACCAATAAGAGGGTCTTGCCTGGTGGATTGCCACTAAAGGGTAAGTTTGGTTAGGACTGGCACAATGTCTGAGAAACCCAAAAGAAAAACCGGCCCACTGGGTTTCAACACTGCAGTGTGTGTGTGTGTGTGTGTGTGTGGGGAAGTCTTGCTAGGCTGACCCCACCCACCTGTGTGTGTTGTCTGGGGTTTGACCACCTCAATGCAGACTGCCAGATTTGTAAAAAAAATTTTCTGCAGCTACCCTAGAGAAAAGAGTTGGTAGGCTCAGGGAAAGGGAGGCCAAAAAGTCCGCTGAACCGGATGGCCAGCCCGGTTTGGTTCAAACCGAACCAGGAGTGCCCTCTGACCAGGGCGAGACTTCTTTGGGCAAAAGGAGAGCCGATTCTGAGGAGTCAGTTCCGGCTAAGAGAACAAGAGAGGAAAAATCAGCTGGTGTGGATCCAAAACGTTGTTCTCCAACCGCTGAAGAAATAGCCAAAGCGATAAAAATTGTGCAGTCGCTTTCTCTGGTTCCGACCAAACCGGCACCATCAGGGAGGCGCTCGGTTTGGCCGGTTCCACCGGTTCAAGATTATGATTTAGAGGAATATTATGAACCGGAGGAAGAGGAGTATGAGGAAAGTGAATGTGGTTTTGAAAGTCTGGATGTGCCCATTGACCCGGACATCTCTCCAGACAGACCTTCAGGAGTGTCTCCTCCTAGGCTTTCTGAGTCCCCCTCCCATTTCATGTTTTATTAAAAAAAAAAAAAAGTGGCTGAAACCCTCCAGCTTCCTATGGAAGAAGCTGTGGATGACCAGGAGGAGCCTGACTATGTGGAAATGATGGATATCCCAGAATCTAGGAGGCTGTCTATTCCCTTACTCAAATCTTTTGGGAAACAGACATTTAAGATTTTAAAGACTCCTAATACTATACCTCCTGTGGATAAAAAAATGGACAAGAGGTATACATTGTCAGACTCAGATACTGAGTTCCTTACACAAAAATGCAGCCATGTTGGGGTAGTGCAGGCTGCAGCCTGTGATAAGGCAAATATTCCCTTGGCTTCACACCCCGCCAGACAAGGATTCCAGGAGGATTGATGCCATGGCAAAGAAACAGTACATGGCAGCTTCCTTGGGACTCAGACAGGCCAGCTATATGGCCTATACTGCTAGGTATCAAAAATCCAGATGGGACACTGTCATGGCTTTAGCAAAACAGGTCCCTGGCCAGCTGCCAAGGAGCTGGAGCAGGTGGCTGCTGATGGTGATTGAGGCATCCAAGGTGCAATTCCGTGCTGCAGTGGACTCCAATGATGTCATCTAGAGTCATGGCTACATCTGTAGCACTCCAGTAGAATGGCTTGGCTCAGATGTACTAGCCTGTCACATGTACCCAGACTAAGGCCATGGATTTTCCTGTTGTTGGTAATTCTCTGTTTGGGAGCAAACAGAGAATTACATGAAAAATGGACGAATATGGGACCACCTATAGGGTGCACAGGCCAAGAAAGCAGGCCACTCCTTGAGAGGCAGCATCCCAGGGCAGGCCTTTTCATAGGCCTTTCTACCAAGCCCATGCCTCCTCTTTGCCTATGCTCAGAGGAGTTCTTTGAGGAGAGGCAGAAGGGTACAAGCAGACCTGCTTCCACCCTCAGCCAAAACCCCCTGCCAAACAGGCACCCTGATGGGTTTGCCAGGGCCGATTCTCCACTACCTGTAGGGGGCAGGCTGGCTTACTTTGTCCAGGACTGGGAGTCTCTAACATCAGACAAGTGGGTCCTGGAAGTAGTAAGCCAGGGACTGGTTCTCAGCTTCAAAAAATTTCCAAAGATGAGAACCAGATCCTTTCCACCTGCAAATCCCTCAGAGGCACTTGCCCTAGAGGTAGAGGTCGAGGTCTCTTCCCTCCTGGCTCTCAGAGCTGTGGAAAGGGTTCCACCCCTACACCAGGGCAAAAGATTGTACTCCAGGTACTTCCTTACCCCAAAAAAGACAGGAGAATGGCGGCCCATCCTGGATCTCAGATACTTAAACAAGCACCTTTTAAAACCAAAATTCAAAATGGTGACTCTGGGAATAATTCTACCCTCTCAAAGGCCAGGGGACTGGCTAGTTTCCCTGGACCTCAAGGATGCCTACTTCCATATTCTCATCAGAAGCTCCCATCGAAAGTACCTCAGGTTCGAGCTGCCCTTAGGCCATTATCAGTTCAGAGCAATGCGGTTCGGTCTAACCTCTGCTCTGAGGGTGTTCCCAAAATGCCTGGCAGTAGTAGTAGCTTCTCTAAGAAGGCAAAGGATTGCCATCTTCCCATATCTGGACGACTGGCTCATAGTAGGCCAGTCCCCAGACCAAGTCAAGTTACACCTACAGATAAGTCGGCAACTGCTCACCTCTTTGGGTTTCCTTCTGAATCTTTCAGAGTCAGTTCTAGAGCCTGTTCAGCTCCTCACCTTCGTAGGTGCAGAGCTAGATACAGAAAAGGCCAGAGCTTTCCTTCCCCTGGACAGGGCAAGGACCCTTATCACACTGGCCTCCTCATTCACCCTGCAGGTGTCTCGACCAGCAAGGCATTTTCTGCAGCTCCTGGGGCACATGGCTGCTTCCACAGCAGTGGTGCAGGGAGCAAGATTTCAGATGAAGGACATTCGGTTCCATTTGAGAGCCTTTTGGTCTCAAAAGAAGGACCCTCTGACGAAATTGATCCCAGTGACTCGAACCCTGATCCAGGCCTTACAGTGGTGGCAGGATCAGAACAATCTAAGACAGGGAGTTCCCTTTGTCACTCAGTCCCACTCTTTAATCCTTACTTACAGATGCCTCCCTCTTGGGGTGGGGGGGCTCACTTGGGCGACCTGACCACCCAGGGGTTGTGGGCCCCTCAGGAATCTCTGCTTCACATTAATCTGTTGGAACTCAGAGCACTATTTCTAGCACTTCAAGCTTTTTCCATATATGTTCAGAACAAAGTTATTCAGGTCAGAACAGACAATACCACCACAATGTGGTACATCAACAAGCAAGGAGGCACTGGGTCTACAGCCTTGTGCACAGAAGCAATGAAGTTGTGGTCTCTGGCTTATTCCCTGAACACCTCCCTCACAGCAGTACACCTCCCAGGCAAGGACAATGTCCTGGCAGATGCTCTCAGCAGGATATCTCGGGGCCATCACGAATGGTCACTGGATCCCCTGGTCTTGGAGGTGATATTCTCCAGAAGGACACCCCACAGATGGATCTTTTGCAGCCCCAGACAATCACCAACTTCCCTTTTTGCATGAGCCCCAGTGTTGTGCTCAGTCCCCTGGATGCCTTAGTTCTCAGTTGGGAGGAAGTTCCTGTGCTTTTCTCCCCTTCCTCTCCTGTTCAAAGTGTTAGTCAAAATCAGGTCTCAACCCTGCAAGGTGATCCTGATTGCTCCAGACTGGGCCAGACAGCCCTGGTATCCTCTCCTGTTGTCCTTAGCAGTCCATCTTCCCCTGTCCCTTCCCAGGAATTACAACCTGTTAACCTGTGCTCAGGGGAGGGTTCAGTACCCGAATCTCAAATCTCTCAATCTCAGGGCCTGGCTCTTGAAGAGTTAGTTTGCTGATTTACACCTCTCCCAAGGTGTAATGGATATTATGAAGGCTTCTAGGAAACCTTCCACCAGGACTACTTATAATTCCAAGTGGAAAAGATTTTCCATATGGTGCTCTGGGAGGCATGTTTCCCCAGAGTCTGCTGATCTGCCCACAGTCCTTGATTATATGGTCCATTTGAATAGCTTGGGCTTAGACCAGCTACACTAAAGGTGCATCTGGCAGCTGTTTCTGCTTTCATTTCAGCAGGTAAGCCCTCTTCTCTTTCAGCTCACCCTGTATTCTCTAAGTTTTTCAAGGGATTGCTTCATACCAACCCTCCATTCAGGAACCCTGCCCCTGCTTGGGACCTTAACGTTTGCATTGCTCCAGCTTATGCAACCCCCTTTTGAGCCTTTGTCTTCAGCAGAGCTTAAGTACTTGACTTGGAAAACTGTGTTCCTGGTAGCCATCACGTCTGCCAGGCGCATAAGTGAGTTACAAGCCCTGTCAGTGGAGCCTGATTTTATCTCCTTCCATAGAGATACGGTGGTCCTCAGGACTAACAGGAAGTTTTTTTGCCTAAGGTGGCTTCAGATTTCCACCTTAACCAATCTGTCTCTTCCTGTGTACTTCACTGACCATTCCTCCTCTGGTGAGAGAAGGCTGCACAGTTTAGATGTGAAAAGAGCCCTTGGCTACTACATAGACTGTACCAAGGGTCACAGGTTTGACTCCCTCCAACTTTTCCTCACTTATGGTGAGGTTGGTAAAGGGAAACCTGCCACTAAAAGATCCATTGCCCGGTGGATTGTCTCTTGTATTCAATTTTATGAAAAACTGGGTAAGGTTCCACCCTCAGGCCTGAGGGCTCACACTACCAGAGGTACAGCTGCTTCCCTGGCTGCTGCCAGGGATATTCCTATTCTAGAGATATGTCAAGCAGCTACCTGGAAAACAGTTCACACTTTTGCAAGCATTACTCCTGGACATCCAGGCCAGGAGTGATGCTCGGTTCTAACAGCTGTGCTTCAGAGTCTATTTCTAAGTAGGTTCTGTCCCTTCTCCATGGAGGTACTGCTTGGTAGTCTGCTATTGTCAGAATACAGCAAGACTTCATGTTTGAAGAAAAATTACTCACCTTAGTAATGTTTCTTCTAATGGAGTCTTGCTGTATTCATTCCGCCTTCCTCTCTCAGAACCTCTGTTTTTGGGATGTGGGCAGTGGCAGTGTTGGCACTCAGAGGTGCCCTACCTTGTTGTTTTCACCCCTTTTTCTTTGGGTGAGTGGGTGTTGTGTGTTTTCATTTTTGGGGTCTCCTGACTGGAGTCTTTGTTTTGGGACCAAAAAATCTGTTTATGTTTAGTAGCCAGTTGGCTAGTGTAGGTTTACAGCTTCCACACAGGACCTTAGTGAGTTTTAGCTCGTAAAGATCTGACGGTTTGAGTAAACAGCAACAGAGTCTCAACCGAGCTCGAGCTCAGCGTTCCATGCCTGGCATGGAAAGTTAACTCTCATCTGTGGGGCAGTTCGAAGGTTGGGACTCACTGCTATTGTCAGAATACAGCAAGACTCCATTAGAAGAAACATTACTAAGGTGAGTAATTTTTTCTTCTTAGTCTGTTGCATCGGCCTCAACCACAACGTTTAGGTCTGTGACATTTTTGCCACTGTTTTAATTCTGCCACTAGGCGACTGAGGCAGGAAACCCTTGACAATGTCCTTCTGTGGAATGCTCTCTCAGCCATAAAGAAGTGGCTCCAACAGCATCTGGCCCCATTGTGTGCTCTGGGAAACACTCGTTGACGAGTCTGGCTAAGACATCCCCGGAAACTCCACAAAATGCATAAGCATCGAGGGAAGTCTCCCTTAAAGAGGTCTAATTCATCATTATGACCAGTGCATCCAGCTTCATCTCCGTCACTGCTGGTTTGCACACCGGTGACTAGGACCACCCCGACTGTTCCTCGGCCATCTGCAGTGGGGTCTGGCCAGGGCTCTGCTATCCACTCTACAGTGCCTCACTTGCCTCCACTGGCAGTTTCTCCAGTGCTGTCAACTGATCTCTCCCCACCCCAAGACCTCCATTCCATGAGGTCTAGTCTGGTCATCGATGAAACACACAGCTCAAGTGTTGCTATGCAGACCCACACCTCCATTTCTATGTAGGTCGGGATCAGGCATATATGAAAGCTAAGCTCACTGTTGGGTGATCATCCTTGTCGACAGGTTACCCCTGCCACTGATGCCTCTGAATAGATGAGGTTAGGCCAGAGTGAGGACCAGGCTAATCCTGTGGCTACCATTCTTAGTTATGGTCGCCCAGGACATGATTCCCCCATTGATCCTTTTGTATCGGTCAGTCTTACTTCGAGAGGGCTCTTGCAGTAGGCAGCACCATAAGGATGGAGCCATCAGGCGCTAGGACCACATGGAAAAATAAGTTAGCAGTGTCTGGCAGGGGACCGGCCACCAGATGTCACGTGGCCGTCGGCCTGATGCCATATATTTTATTTTTTAAAATATCATCTTTATTGAGGTTTTGTAACATATTTACAAGTGTGTCATCCAGACCAACAAGATTAATTTCATGCAGATATACATTTACAGTTTCAGTGCGGGTATAATAGTTCATGATAATGAAACAAAAGGATCTAAAGTCCAGGTTGAGCATAGTTCCTAGGGAAGGTAGCTCTAATCAGTTAGTCTTGGCCTAGTGATAAAAGGCGAGATTTAAGGTCTCCCCAGACCATGAATAGCTTCAGGTTCCTCCAGCGACAAGGAGGCCAGATCAACCTCCTGGAAAGATCCTTGGCGCCCAGTTCTGTACGACTCTGATACGTATCTGGAACAATGATGGTTATTACCTGCGTATCAGAATATCTTGAGGTGCTCTCCTCAGTGGCAGACCAGGCCCCATGTCAGCGGAAGCAACCGCGGCATGTACTGGCGACCCTTGGGCCACATGCGGAGGGAGAGAGTAGGGAGGTTCCCCCTTCACTCACGGCACAAATGTAGGGTCTTTTAACATGTGGATATATTTGCCACCTAGCCCACCTGGTGGCAAATTCTTCCTTCTTGATTATTTAAGCTGTAATTTTTTCCATAGTGTAGATTTGTCTAGTAATGTTCCACCAGTCTCGTATCGTGGGTGTTTTAGGTGTCAACCACTGCTCTGTAATGGACTTCTTTGCTGCCGTAGGAGAATGAGTAGTAAATAGCTAGTAATTGGACCACGCAAGTTTTGGGGAAAACTGAGAACAGAAACATCTCCACTGTCAGCGGAAGTGGGGTCCAATATCTCTCGAAAGTGGGATTGCAGGAGCATAAAATAAGGTTTCAGGATGGACATTCCCACATTATGTGGGAATGATTTGCCCTATGTTGCATAAAGGCGCCAGCAAGTAATATGGAGCTCTGGCTTATAATGACTAAGTGATTATCGGGGTTCTGAAATATCCAATTAGAGCATTCCACGCAAACTCTCTCTCCATATGTGTGAGCTGGACACTCTAGTTTAGTATCTCCAGGCCTCCTGCTAGTCCTCGGGAGTTATTGGATAGCTAGATTCTTGTCTCCACTGCTCACGAATGCCATTTGTGCATGTAAGGCTCTGCACCTTCAAGGCTTGGTAGTACAATGAGATCAAATTATTTTGTTTTAAGATTTTACTGAACAATTTGGCTCTGTATTAATGGTGGGAGCTGTTCATGATCCCAAATCATATGGGGTAGATGGTCTACATAGTGTCTGAGTTGCAGGTACCGGTAGAAGTCCCCCTTTGGTAGATTATATTTCCTTTGAATTTCTGCGTAAGCCCACATTGTGCCCTGGTTCACAACCTGTCCCAAATATCTCAGTCCTCTTCTCTCTCACTGCCGAAAGCTGCCATCTAGGCTGTTTGGGGAAGGGGGAGGCACTCAGGCTGGAGATTGGGCAAATAAGCAGTAAAAATGGGGTCAATTGATGGTTCTGTTTATTGGTCCGCCAGCCTCAAATAGAGGCCGTGAGCCATGGATTTTCATGCTTATATAGGGTCCTATCCTCCCTGTGTTGGTACAGGGCTCTGTGGAATGTATAATCATCCATCAGCTCTCGTTCTGTGTCCAGCCAGTGTGGGTTGTTTGTTTTTGGTTTGTCTGGGCATCAGATGCATCACATTTACCACCTGCTGGTAAAGTCTCCGGTCTGGGAGGCCCATGCCTCCCCCATCCTGGGGAAGAGTGAGAATTTTTAGACGTACCCGAGGTTTATTTGCCCAAACAAAATTAGAAATGTAGCGATTTATTTCTTTGAAAGTTTTTAAAGGAAGGTGAATGGGGATATTTTGGAACAGGTATAGTGCTCTCGGAGGAGACCATCCCATTAGGTCAATCCTTCAAGCCAGCTCCAGAGGGAGAGTCGCCCATGAGGATAGATCCGCTTTAAGTTGCATTACAAAGGGAGCATAGTTATGTTTGTAAAAGGCCCGATGCTATGTAATGGTCATTCTAGGGATGTGGATATGTTCAATCCACACTGTCTGGCAGGTTCCTTGCCGCTTTAATTCTTGCTGGAAGGTCTTCAAGCTGGCTCCTCCCACCCACCTGGGTGGTAAAAACCCTTGGCCCTGCCTTATGACGCCAGATCTTCCTTACTGCTTGGAAGCTCAGGTTCCCTCCTTAGCGCTCTGCATTTTAGGACTGGAGCCCAATCCTTCGGATTTTCGGAAAATTATTTTAAAGTTCACTCGATTTCGTCTTCGCCGTCCCTCCTGCGTGGATAAATGCACTCCGTCTTCCATGCCGGTGCCCTTGCGGGCAGAAAATGTCCGTACCGACCCGCACTCACGTCGCGTCTGCTGCCTGGGTCTTGCACACGATCCGCCCAGGCCTCACGATCTCCGGCGTAAATCCTTCACGGCTTGGTTCTGGAGACCGCACTGCCAGACTCCAGCTGGGGCACCCTGAAAAACAGTACCCGCCAGTGAAGTTGGAGGCCCGTTAGGCGGTGTGTGGCTGCAGGCTCCGCAGAGCAGCTGGAGCAGTTGCTTGCCCTCGGAGGAGGCGGGCCAGGCCACGTCGTCTTCCTCCTTGGCCTCGGCATCTATCCCGCTCTCCTTTGGGCTCCTCCTGTACTGCTTCTTTCAAGGAGCTTTCAGTCCTTTCCACTAAGGAGAAGGACTCTCGGGACACTCGAGTAGATCAAAGAAAAAGAACCGAATAGGTAAGTCCCACTGTCGACATTTGTGGGAGCGGAGAGATCCCTTCCCGGACCATCGGCTGTCTACTTCAGTTGAGGTTGTGGCTAAGGCCGCTGGCTTCATGGTGTCCCCGTCTGGTCAGCTGGCAGAGGCGCCGTCAATGCAGTCAAGATTTTCTCTGCCGTTGGGCCGGGTTGTCGACCAGCCGACAACCCTTTTCACCGGTTCCCATGGTGGTTACAGAGGACTTGCCCATGCCTCCTGTGCCAAAGTCCCTGGTCAAGGACCCTGGACTGAGGGATAAGCAGGTTCCACACCCCTCTTGTCCCACCTTTGGCCATGAGGTCTCTGCCTCTGTCCTCCTCCGTGTTGGTTAGGGTCCCGGTTATCGGGTAGTTCTTGGTCCCGACATCACAAAGTGGCGCGCTACTGCCTCTTAGGAGGATCGGCTCCTGCACAAGTTGCGCGGCACTATGAGGACATGATGTGGCAGCAACTCTTGTTAGCCGGTAATAAGCAGACCTGCTGTCTTCTCCGACTAAGTGGTTGTCACCTCAACAACCGGAGCAACCCCTGTTGTAGTTGAGCCAACTCCAGCTCCGGTTGTTCGGCCGAAACCAGCTTCTCCACCCATTGTGTTGGAACCACCACCGCCTCCTCAACCTAAGACTGGGGCCCCGAACAAGGATTCTCGGTTGGATCAGGGCTTGTCCCACAGGTTGTCTGTCACCCTCACCCTCTGTTGGCCTCGGCGAGTGGAGGGTGGCTCAGGTGCTTGGCAGCTGTTCGCAGACTCCTGAGCCAGACGATGCCGTCTTGTATTCCAGACCCCTTAACCTGGAATCTACAGGGGGTCAGTCGGTGGACGAGAGCCTATCCTCGTTCTTGGGAATCCTTCGGCTCATCTGAGTCCACTGGGATGCAGCTCGAACCCGTTCAGAAACGGGCCAGATATCCCCTCAGGGATACTGCACCGAGGGGATTCCCCCATGGAAGCCTTCCCTGTGGCCGAAGCCATTGTTGGCCCGGCCCTAGTGTTGTGCAGCAGTCTGCATCCTATCCTGTGCCTTTGGCCAGGATGGCTCGCAAGTACGCAGTTCCAACCGGTTCCCTCTCCAGTTTTTTTGAGCACCCCTCTGCGGAGGGGGCTGCTAACTGATGGCGTTTTCCGGTTCCAGAAAGCGGTGGGGATGTGGAAACCACCCGACGAGGGGTCCAAAAGCTGGACTACTAGGCGTAAAGTTTACGCTGCTTCCTCCCTAGGTCTTTGACATTAGTCGCTGGGCTGCTGATGGCACATTTTTCACTCGCCCTTATAAGTTCCCTGGATGAGGATTTCTCATCTCCCGGCTGACCTTCAGACTACTGTCATGCAGGTGCGGGATCAGGAAAGCGCAGTGGCCAAATGACTCCAAACTGCCTTGGACATTGGAGACTCTTGTGCCCGGTCAGTAGCGGCCGCAGTAGTCATGCGCTGCAGAGCTTGGCTGCAGATCTCCACTTTCACAGCAGACACTCAGCCCAAGCTGGCAGACGTTGCCTTCCTGGGCACAGACTTGTTCGGGCCGGGGGTGGAAGGCCATATCCAGAGAATAGAAGTCCAGTGCCACTTGGACTCTGTCACGTCTGCCCAGAAGGACAAAGGCAGCCAGCAGCAGCGTAAGCTTTCGTCCTTCCGCCTCTGTGGCACATCTGGCCCAACAGCACCAGCAACAGGGCCAGCAGGCTCGCGCCTAGCGCCCTAAGGCTAAGTCTGCGTGCTTCCCCAAGTAGGAAGCTGGAGGGAAAGCACCAGGAGGCCCTTGGCGGCCCTTCCTCAAGCCTGCCCAGTGAGGGTGTCTCCCGACCTCGTCCTCCTTCCGGATTCCCCCATGGAGAGGGCGCTCCGCCACTCCTTTCCGCCTGGTCCGCTATCACCACGGACCGTTGGGTGCTGGAGGTGATGGCAGGGGTCTGCCTCTGGAATTCGCACAGTCCCTTCCTGTCGAGCAGTCGCCTCATGGGGGGTTTACTGTTCCGCCTTCTGTCTGCTCATCGAGCCGGCATTGCTCTGCTCCTCCAGAAGGAGGTAATCAGCAATGTGGCAGACCCTTCTCCAGACCCAGGATTTGTGTCCAGGTACTTCCTGGTCCCAAAGCAGACGGGGGGGGCTGGTGCCCCATTCTCTATCTGCATGACTTGAACAAGTTCCTAAGGCAGCACACCTTCAGGATGGTCACTCTGGCTCAGATCATTCCATCCTTGGAACTAGGCGTGTAGTTCTGCTCTCTGGATCTCCAGGATGTGTTTTTTTTCACATCCCAATCCGTCCGTCAGCTGTTTCTCCACTTCAGAGCAGAGGGATCACGTTATGAGTTCCAGGCCATGCCCTTTGGCCTCTCTCCAGCTCCCAGGGTCTTCATCAAATGCATGGCAGTGGTGACAGCATTCCTGCGGCACCGAGGGTTCCGGATGTAACCTTACCTGGACGATTGGCTGATGGCAGCCCCCTCCAGGTTGGAGCTGGAACGGTCCAGGGATCTGGTCCTCCAGGTCTGCTCTCAAATTGGCCTCATCAACGAGGCCAAATCAGAACTCGTGCCATCGCAGGTGATTAAATTCATTGGGACAGAGCACTGTTCTTTTCAAGCCAGAGCCCGGCTCCCGGCGGACAGGGCCGAGGTCCTTTTCTCTTTTGCCCAGTCATTTCTGCTTGCGCAGTTGCACACTGCCCTGGACTTCCTGCGCCTTCTAGGCCTCATGGCGGTCTGCACCAGCATGGTCCGTTGGGCCCGCTGGCATATGCGCCCCCTACAGTGGGGTCTGGCCCGCCAGTGGTCTCCGCACTCCGGTTCTTTGAAGCAACCCGTGACCCAGAAGATGTGGGACGGTCTGCAGTGGTGGCTTGTCCCAGCTCATCTGCAGGAGGGTATCCAGTTTGTCCGCCCTGAACAGACTGTCACTCCTGAATCCGACGCCTCTCTGGTTGGGTGCCCATCTGGGGGAACTCTGGGCCCATGGCCTCTGGCCCCTTCAGGAGTCTCAATGCCACATCAACCTGCTGGAGCTTCGAGTGGTTTGACTAGCCCTCATCGCTTTCGCTCAGTTTGTATGGGGTCAGGTGGTTCAGGTCCAGACGGACAACACCACGACCATGTACTATCTCGACCGTCAGGGCGGGATGCACTCCTTGCCTCTCTGCATGGAAGCTCTCCACATGATCAGCCTGGAGGCGCATCTCCTAGCCATCCATGTGGCAGAAGCCTCCAACAGTCTGGCCGATGCCCTCAGCTGGAATAGGTGCTGCATCTCACGAGTGGTCTCTCTTGCTGGAGGTAGTGCAAGACCTGTTCTCCCATTGGGGCACCCCTCAGGTGGACCTGTTCGCCTCTAGGGGAATGCAAAACTGAGGCTGTTTCACGCCCGCCCCCCTCAGCAGGGCTCACTGCAGGGGGATGCCTTCTTGAGGCCGTGGACCCCGGGCCTCTTTTACACATTCCCTCCATTTCCCTTGCACCACAAGGTGTTTCTCAAGGCGAAGAGGGACAAGGCGCAGGTGATTCTGGTAGCCCCAGACTGGCCTCGCCAGTTCTGGTACCCAGATCTCATCAGCCTTGGCTCCAGACTCCTGAGGCAGCTTCCAGCCCGCCTGGACCTGATCTCAGTCGACAAGGGGAAGGTTCTCCATCCGTCGAAGCCGGGGAGGTCGGGTGGATGAACATATAACATTTCTAGAACTCCTGTTACAGGTGAGTAACCTGTGTTTCTAGGGCTGTGGATATGTTGTTCAATCCACACTGTCTGGCAGACTCCTAGCAGTTTCTCCGGGAGAGGAGGCAAGGCACGCCCCCACTTGGGAAATAAGGACTGGAGAACAGAGGTCCCAAAACCAGCATCCCGGCGTGACTCAAGGTCAATGTGGTAATGGGAAATAAAGGTGTGCTGACTTCCAGGTAGCAGCCCTGCAGATTTCCTGGATAGGGACGTCCCTAGAAGCAGTAGTATGGCGGGTTGAATGAGCTCTTACCACTTTGGGAGACTCCATGCCCGCCAACCTATAGCAGAGATCTATGCAGGAGGTGACGCGCACCTGCTTATTGTTCGCTTGGCTGCAGGTCTGGCAGGTGCGGCTTCAGTGTAGGTGACAAACAGCTGGCGAACCTCTCCCCGAACTTCAGCTGTCCGCTCCTAATAAGCGAGCACCCTTCTAGGGTCCGAAGTATGGAGCCTATTTTCGGCCTCTGAGGTGTGATTGGGGTAGAACACCAGCAGTCAACGCCTGATTAAGGTGAAACTCCGACACCACCTTCGGAAGGAATTTCAGGTGGCAGCGAAGGACAACCCACCTTGTCCCTGTGAAAGACCAGGTAGGGAGACTCGATGGAAAGCGCCTGGAGCTCTCCCATCCTTCTGGCTGACTTAATACCACCAAGAAGGCAGTCTTCCATGCCAGGTGGGAGATATCGCACCTGTGCATCGGTTCGAATGGCTTGCCCATGAGCTTAGCCAATACCAGCAGTAGATCCCACGGAGGTGGAGGTTCTCGCACCGGAGGGGATATGTGGTCTAGGCCTTTGAAAAAGCACCTGACCACCTTCTCCTGCGGCACAGACTGCTTGCCGGCCTGCACCCAGCAAGCAGAGGTGGCTGCCAGGTGCACCTTAAGGGTCGTCGACCGAAGCCATAGCTGAGAACGGGACCACAGGCATGTCTTTTCCTCCTCCTACTGAACCCTGCAAGAACTAGTGCACCTGTGGCAAGTCTCTCCCGGAGAAAGCCTCCTCTGCCTGGGGTCCGACCATAACACCGAGGGCTGGGGCACCTGTCAGAGCTTCAGCCAGGCCACACAAAAACTGTCAAAGTCCTGGGAAGTCCATCTTTTAAAACAGAAACTGGTTTCAATGGAAAAGATGCTGCAGCAAGTGCGGAGCGCTTCATCTTCTTCTAGGGGCTGTTCTGGCTTCCACTCCTTCAAGCAGAAGAAGCACAAGTGGGACAGACGAGCACTGGGACCAGTCTCTCTCCAGCCTGCAGTCCTCTTCGGAGACCGCAGCAGATGAGCTGCCCTCTGCTAGAAAGGGAGGTGCTGCTCTGGCCAAACCTGCTCTTCCTGCTTCGAAGCAGCTTTTGGGCCTCCCCCGGAGCTGGTAATGGTTCTGGTGGGGACCTCCGTGGATCCGGAAGCTACTCCCATCGTTAGGCCCTTCAGATCTCAGCCAGGGCCTAAGTTGGTTGGGTCGGCTGGTAAGTCTGACACCAGCTTTACTGATGTCTGCACAGCTCTAGTGCTCACGTCGGACCCTGACTGAGGTCTGCCGTCTGTCCTTCAGACTAGCGCCTGCTGCCGCTCTGGCTGCAGCATCCCCGAGAGGAATTCTCTCCCCCCCCCGGACATTTAGTCTCCTCCGGTGGGGCCCACAGATTTCCTCCCACACCTCCACCTGAAGCCAGAGGAACTACCACCTGCTGGGCCACTCCACGCTGGACCCTCTGGCTACTTGGTTGGTCCCTTCGGTACATTCACAGCCTCCACCCTTTGTGCAGCAACCACCAACAATGTACATTGATGGGACCTTTTCAGGCTCACCTGTCTAGGGCACTTGAAAATCAACCTCTTACACTGTTCTCGTTGATGCCCTACAGTGACTCGCAGGAGCCACATGGCCATCCCTGTGTCTCGTTGTGCGGAAGGCTTCCTGTACTTCTTCACATGCTTAGAGTTGGGGAAAGGGTATCCTTTCTTACCACAGGCATCACCACCGCAACCCCTCATCGATAGCTGGCGGAGATGTCAACACTCTACCATATCACACATTCCCCCCCCCCCCCCAAATTAGATGAATAGTGGACCTCACAATCTGATGGAAGCAGAATCCTCTGTCCTTTTGTAGTTTATACTCTGGTCGCCGCCAGAGGACTATGCCTGTATGTCCATGCTACAAGTGACCTTGGGCTTCCCTTGAAACAAGATCTCTTTGATTTCTTGGAGATCCCTGAGGTTATACTACCACTTATTTACCCAGTCCTGGAGGATGCAACATATGCAGCCTGGTACTGTCCTAATGAGGTCCCACCCATTCCCAGGAAGGTGGACAGAACTTACCCTCTCCCTCCACCCTCTAATAAGGCATATTATGCCCCTCATTCCAAGTTGAATATGGTGATTTTAACTTGTTTGCTCCCGGTAGCCATTTTGGGTCGGATCCAGCAATGGATGATTCCGACGCCATATGGCGTCCATGAGAACAAATGTTTTAACATCAGAGCACGATTGTTCTGGAGCTCCCACTCGCCGTAGTTCTCACCTGCGGGCAGGGAGTCTGAAAAGTTAAAATGCCTTTGTCAATCGTACCTATGCATTTGCTTCTTTGGGCTTAAGAACTGCTAACCATCAAGCCTATATGGTGAGAATACCGAAACATTTTATGGCGCAAGGTGCACACTGTTGCTTAAAGGTGTACCAGAGGGCACAGTGAAACAGGACCTCCTACATAGCCTGGAGGCAGTCACACAAGTAGGCAAACATCTTATGAGATTGGTATATGGTGCTTCAGATGCTTTCAGCAAGGGCTGTGGCAGCAGGCATCTGAAGACTCCATGCCTGGCTTAGGGTTTCTGGACTTCTGAGCCTGGTGCAGGGAACTGTACTGCATGCTGCTTCCCGAGAGCAGAAGTTGCTTGGCAGAGAAGCAGGAGTATTATTAAGATTTGCCCTCTGCCCTCCTGCCACCAGAGTACCCTGGTTGGTCACTTCTGATTCCTTTGCCTTAAAGAGAATACATATACTAGGCTTAGAGCCTACCATGACTATCATGCCTCCTTGCAGGAGGACCATAATAGAGAACCCAGTTTCCCTGCAGCCACAGCCACTTTCCGGACTGCAAGAGATTGTCCTGTGGAGGAAAGTTTCAGGGCTCTGGCCTTCCATGGTCCTGACCATACACACTAGTCATAGGGATGGATGTCTCTCACCCCTTTCCCTTCTCTATCCCCAGGTCTCTTGGGCTCTTTGACCTCTAAACAGCCTCGTGCTTGCGTGTGGTCTTATGACTTTTGTTGGCCATACAAGAGGGCTCCAGTCTCCTTTAAAATAGTGAGGGTCTGGGGGACCCTTGCTACATTTGAAGAGCTGTTGCTATTTTCCCAAAAACATTGGGCTGTGCAGTGTCCCAAGAGCAGCCTAAGGCCAATGGACTTCCACTTTGGGACTAATCAGTTCCTTAGATCCACTCTTGTTCCAAATCTCCTCATAAAGATATAATTGAGGCTTCCCCATGATACAGGGATCCATAAAGTGGGATGAGGAGCATACTATAGCATCAGGACCTGGAGTAGTCAGAGACTTGCCAGTCATGCAGGCCACATGGCCTTCAACAAATTTTAGGCTTTTTACGCTAGCAGCACTTACCCTGTACGTCAGGAGTAGTATCCTTGGTGGCATATCTTTTGGCCACCTTCTCTTTTGATCCTCTCTCCTAAAGTGTACCCAGAGGTTCTGATACCTGGTTCGTTAATGTAATAAATTACTAGCTTTTCAGGTGTGGATGAATCACGTTTTTGTTTGAGGTGGGACTTTGTGGCTTGCCCCCTCGGGGTTCCAGGCAGGATGTGGAGTGCTGCCTTGCGGTCTTTTGTTGCCTAAAACTACCTTAGTGATGGTTGGGTGGGTTGGGTTGGTTGGTTGTTTCACCAGGAAAGGTACACTGAGCAACTTAATGCTAGTCTCACGGCACGTACTGGGGGAAGGGGGAGTGGGATATATGGCAGTTGGATGTATCCAATAACCTTACAGAAATATAAAACATTAAATACATGATGGTAAATGCAAACAATATAATTACAGTGGCATGATACAAGGGATACTTGATGACTCTCTTCACAGCAAGGGAAGGTAGCATGAGAACAAGACACACATAGTAAATGTAATAGGTGAAGAGGGGAAAAGGAGTTGTGGAGAGAGGGAGAGCAAGTAGGCAAGGAGGGGGTCAAGAGCATGTATAGTTTGTAGTTGGGTAGTTGGGAAGCGCTGAAGTAAGAGCTCAGGGAGGAGTGGCAGATTTGTGGAGGGAGAGATTTCCATAGCTTAGATAGCTGGTATGAAAAAGCTTTTTGACTGTCGTAGATAGCGAGACAAATCTGTTTTGTTTCATTAAGGGTGATTCTTTTTATTTTATGCTAGAGGACTATAGTGCGAGTATCTTGAGGATACTTCTTTCATCAGGTCACACCTATGGAACGATACCTGCCAGGCACTAGGACCACAGACACTTGCTAGCAGTCTTCCAGGGGCCATCCACGATGATGCCATATACCAACATCCTTACTGTACATAAACCTGTGTAGTCCCGCGTCCTCCGTTCTTTTCCCACCATAGACCATCTTCATGGGACTCGCTGGGTCACTGCCACTTCATTAGACGGCCAAAACATTTTTTCTCCCTAGTCATTCTCACTTTATTCAAATGTATGTCGAAGCCAGACGCCACAACTCTTCAGATATTGCAAGTGCAGTAAAAGGATCCTCTGCAACGAGCATGATGCCTGTGTCCGCTGTCTTTGGATCCCCGACGTCCAAGCCTGCGAGATCTGCCACAGCTTGAACCAGGCTACCACATGATGCTGCCTGAAGGCCCTGCAGACTTTCCACCTTGAACAGAAAGTAGCCTGAATGGAGAAAGGCTTCAGGCAGGAAGTTCCTCCACTACGCCAACTCTGTGCACGGGCTTCCACCTCTTGAAGTCCCAGGATAAATCCTCTGGGAAACGCAAGCACTGGGACAGGGAGCAGAGCAGGGATAACCCCTCCCAAAAAAAAATACTCATGGTCACCACTCTTCATGGAGACAGTCATAGCCTTGTCGTCTGCTTTGGCAGCAACCCCTTTTTCGGCCCACACTTTCGCTTCCACAGGGTTGGCTTTGGCAGTGAATACCACCAGATCGTCTACGTCCAGCGATGGCTTTGATTCTGGACTTCCTGACGCCCTTGTCGTCGTAAGCCCTGCAGCCATGATATATCTCTGTCTCTCTCTGCTGGCAGTAGGCTCAGACGAACCTTCTATGACTGGCACTGGCTCCTTGATGTTGGGACTTCTGTTTCCATTGCTGACACCGCTGTCTGTTCTACCGACTCAGTCACCTCAGGTTCCAGCCTCCTCTGACGCCGGCCCCCCATTGATATAGATGGTGTTCTCCTCCTTTATGGAGATCATTCAGCGCCTGGTTCCTTCTCTGGGCCAGACTATGCTGGGACCTACTAGGTCTGCCTTGGCATTGACCCCTATGACAACACGCTACACTCGCTCCAGGGTGTCCTTATGTCTTTATTGCCATTTCTCCATTACTTTGAGCTGTCAACGATGAAGAGTACAATCTTGACCTCATCCCACGGAAGAGGGAGATAGGGATAGGAGCCCATCCAGATCAAATTCCACAGTTTCCTCAGAGAGAGAGTCCACAAAGTATACCCAGAGGTCTCCCCTGATGACCCCTCCTTTATTTCCATCATGAGATGACTCCAAACAGCAATGAGGTTTGACACTGGAGCAAGATATTTCCAGGAGAAACCTGGTAGACTTTCTGGAACTTAAGACTCTTCCTCCTCTTATTATTTCTCCTATACTAGCTTTATTGGAGGATGCCCACCATGGCCACTTGGTACAGGCCAGCCATGATCCCTGCCATGCCTGGGAAGGCAGAATGTACCAGGCTCCCTTTGGGAAGTCTCTTCGCAGGGCAACCCCTGGCTGATTCAGTAGTGATAAATGCAGCTCATGATCAGTCTTAAGAGGCCCCAACACCTCCATTCCCTGCCCCCAAATAGGGAGTAGAGAAAGTTGGAATTCGTAGGCAAGAGGACCTTTGCCTCTGCCACTCTGGACCTTAGAGTAGCAAATTACCAGGCCCATCTGGTTATGTTTCAGAATATCCTCTGGAAAAAGGCAAAAGTGGCAGCCCAGGCCCTTCCTGAGGGCCCAGAAACAGGAGATGCTCAAGGTTCTCCAGACTGGGCAGATGTATATAAGCACCTCTTGGTCTACATAAATTTCAGATGCCTCAGCCAAGGCAGCTGCAGCAAACATCTACCTCCGAAGGCACTCTTGGTGTAGGGTCTCAGGATTTGCTACTGATGTCCATCAGTCTATACTGAATGCCCCCTTTAGGGCTTATAAGCTCTTTGGGGCGGATGTACAGGACATCCTTTCTGACCTGCAAGCCTCAGGATGGACCCAACAATCTATCCACACCCTTTACCCACCCAGCCAAAAAGTGGGCAGCAGGGTACCCTTTCATTGTGCCACCCACAGATCCAGGTCTGGGACCAAACAGCAAAGCAGGAGCAGCCTCGCCTACCCCTACCACAGGAAATACTCTGTGGTGGAATAGCGACTCCAGCCACAGTTGTCACTTCAGCCTGATTCCTGGCTAGACCCCCATCCTCCAGTACCTCGGAGGGTGGTGATAGGGGTTCGTTTCTCTCTCCACCTGGATATGTGGAGGGAGATTACTACGGATGCCTGGGTCCTGCAGCTCATAGAGCAAGGACATGCTCTAACCTCTGGAGCTGCCTCCAGATCTCCCTCCAAATCATTCTACCTACCCTCCAGATCACGTATCTGTGCTACTGAAGGAAGTTTGCACATTGCTGCGAGAGAGGGCTATAGAATTGGTTCCTTGGATCAGAGGAGCAGAGGTTTCTATTCCCACTTCTTCCTGATCTCCAGATCCACAAGGGACTTTGAGTCCCATCCTGGATTTGTGCAATCTGAACTTCTGTATTCAGTACAAGATCTTGGTGGATATTTCTTAAAGCAGGTCATGCATATAGGAACTTCAGCCACAGGTGTAGTTTCCAGTTGGACGATTTTACCAGCAGTCTACCAGGGACCGCCCATGATGACATCACGTGTCTTATCCTGAGGCATATAAACGTGGGTGGTCCCATATGCTCCTCGGTTCTTTTCCCAACACGACCTGCATGCTGCACATCCCATTTGGAGTTTAGCCTCCATCAATGAAGAAAAGAATATGCGAACAAAGCTTCTTTGGCATGTCATTTACCAGTTTTAGTCGTGCCTTGCTCATGTCTTCTACAGACTTTCTTAGCAAGTGTGCCTGTAGCCAGAAGCTAACTACAGAGGACCTTCACAAACTGTTAAGGCCTTGCTCATGATACTTGTGCCTGTTTCCTGTGTCAGCGCTTTAACAGAGTTAACCAGCATCTAAGACTGTAGCAATTGAGGGAGCACCTTATGGAGAAAAGTCACCCTCCTGGTGCAGGAGCATCAATCCAAGACACCCCACGCGTCTTCATCCTCAGGTTCCTATCATTCTAGTCTGAAACATTAGTCGACTGAAAAGCCTGACAAAAAGGAGAAACATAAATGGTTTAAAAATAAACCTTCCGTCTCCTCGTCTGTGTCCTCGCAACCGTCCAATGTTCATATGGAAATTCTTGGCTGTCTGAGGCCATGGCGTGCTTATAATGCATTGACTATGCCAGGCCCTGCTGTTTCCATCCGCTCCTTGACAGTGTCCTCGTCAAGTCCTCGGAGTATGGTAAAGTTGCCGCTTCCACTGCTGTCTCCTCCATTGAGAGGGTCTGTATAACGCCTGCAGGGGTTCCATATGGTAGTCGATGGCCAGGAATCCAGGGGAAGGACGTTGTGTCCTAGGTTCTTGTGATCGTTTGTAGACTGTTCTTCTGTCTGATCCAGGACTCTCATTTGCCTCCCTCGTCGACGGGCTGTTTGGTACAACAACCCGCATAAATTTCCTCTATTCCTTTAAGGTCTACTCAAAGTACCCCAATGACTACAGAGACGACCCCCCCCAGTTGGCAATGGTGGATGTTCAGGCATTAGTCAGTACAGTTCTGGATTTGACTAGGAAAATTACTCTTCCCCGAGTTATTTATGCCCCTATTTCAGTGCTTCTAGAGACCCTTCTGCTTCTAGAACCACTAGTGTCTCTCCAGTTTCTGTTCCTTCCAGGATATTGAAATGGCGGATCCACATTTACAGGAGTGAGGAAAAAGAGGATCAGGAAGAGGGTATGAATCGATATTTTTCCTGCCCTTGGCCGCCTCTGCCTCCTCACTAGCAGAAAAGATGACACCATATATCCCCTGTTCTTCTCCAGATGATCCTAGTTTTTTCAGATATAATGTAACATCTCCAGAAGACATTTGGATTTCAGGAGACTGCACAAGATGCTTCTAGGTGTAAACTTGTCTGCTATTTAGGCCTTCCAGAAAGCTATTCCTTGGTTATTCTGCCTTTAGTGGAGACACATGAAGATGCTATTTTAGCAACATGGCAGCAGCCCTTCAGTATAACTTCTACATCTCGAAAGGCTGCTGGAACATGTCAGGCCCCAGTGAAACACCTGTATTTTATCTCTCCACCACAGGCTGACTCAGTGGTGATTAATGCGGCCCGTAATAGGTTGTTTAAACCTAAACATCTTGGTGCACAGCCCCTGGATAAGGATTACCAGAAGCTTGATGCTACGGGGAAACGTACATTTTCATCCTCCACAATGACTCTTTGGATCCTTAACTATGAGACACCTCCGTAAGTAATCAGGAGTTGTGGAAAGCAGTTTAGGCTTCAGACCAAATTTCCGGATGCAGCTCCTAAGGAAGAGCTTACCAATCCGATTAAAAACTGCCTCTGCTGTTGGCTGCCATCTTTTACCTGCAGCCTATGATGCTGTTGACGCTACAGCTCCAGCTTCTACCACCGGGATTTGCCTTAGAAGGCATTCATGGCAGAGTCTTTGGCTTTTTATCCCTGATGTCCAACATTCTGTGAATGCACCCTTCAAGGATCATCGGCTGTTTGGACCCCAGACTCTGGATATTTTGACGTCCCTTCAAACTTCGGAATGTACTCTGAAGTCTGTGCATTCCCTCTACCACACCCAACCTAAACCATACTATAAAGGGGATTTTCGTCAGGTTGCTACTAGATAAAGGCCAAGCAGCCCAAGAAGCGTAAGACTATAATCTCATTACTTGGACCTACTCCAGCCTTAAAAGCATCCCTTTCCACCCATTAGTCCCCCTATAGGGACATCCCACAGCCTGAAGGTTCCCCTCGAGCCTGTGGTATTAGGGCCCCAACCCACGGAGGTAGAGGGCAGATTTTCCTGTAATTTACAGGGTTGGCAAAGCATAATGAAGAGATGCATGGGTACTTCAGTTGGTCCAGTCAGGCCACATGCTACACTTGACGGCCATTCCTCCTGAAATGCCTCCAAGGACTTAATACCCTACAGATTTACGAGACAATATTGGAAACGGTTTCAAGTTGTTTTACTCAAAAGCGATAGAACCAGTACCCCATTATCAGGGCCAGGGGTTCTACTCCCACTTTTCTAGTCCCAAAATGGACAGGAGATCCAGGACCCATTCTCGAGCTTGGAAAGTATTTAGCTTTCCTAGAATACAAAAAAATTCAGGTTGGTCATTCTCCAGACACTCATGTCTCTACTAAACAGGAAACGAGCTCTGCTTGCAAGACATTAAGGATGCATGCCTACATATAATGATCCACCCTGTCCACAGAAGATCTTTCCTCTTCTGTTTCAATTTCAATATTTTTTGTACTGGAAAGGCAAGTGAGCAAAATTGTCCTTGTTTAACTGGACGCTTGTGAAAACCGGCAAACAAGTTATATAATACATGCATTATAGAAAGGGTTATGGTGGTGATTAAAAGGGTTTACAAAGTGTAATCCTATATCTATATCTATTTTCAGTAATATTCGTAGTAGGCAGTAGAGGGGTGGTGTGACAGAGATGGAAGCATTTACAGATTTGGGTACTAGACTCGTGACTTTTTAGGTTGTGTTTGAAGGAAGCGGGTGATGGACGTAGGACAAGGGAGGGGCTGCAGGCTATAGAACAATTTCACACCCTTGTAGGATAGGGTGTGTTGACCTTGGGTGGTCTGACAAGAAGGTAGAGCAAAGGAGTGGATAGGAAACTGTCTGGTGGGCCTTGTGTTGGCTGACCTAGGAAAGAGGGGGGAGACTGTGCTGCTTGATAAGAGTCCATGAGCGTGTTTTTTTTTTTTTTGTAGAAGGCCAGGATTTTACTGTCCAGCCTGTCCTCCCAGCAGGGGGCCATTTGGAGTGTTTTTTTTTTTTTTAGGTCACAGTAGTGTGCCAATCTGGGAAGGCTGGTGGCGAACCAGATAACGTTGTGATAGGTGGTCCTTAGCCTTGAAGTTTCTTTAAGGAAGGGGGAAGATGATCAAGACCCCATAGTCAAAGATGGGGAGCAGGAAGCTATTGGCAAGCAGGGTCCTGGATTCAAGGCTAAGGTATGGTTTGACTCTGTAAAGCATGCTTAGCCTTTGGTGTGCTTTTTTTAATGAGCTGATTTGAGGTTTGAGTGTTAGGGGACAGTCGAGAATGGAGGCCAAGGTACTTTAACTCTGACTCATTACATTGCCATCATTATCCAGGAGGGTGAAATCGAAGGCAGTGGTTCTTGTGGACCCCAAGAAAGCAATTGACTCTTTTTTTTTTTTTTTTTCGGAGTTTAGGACTAGTCCTTTGGTGGAGAACCAGGAGTGGAGCTGGTGGAAATCATGTTGGAGTTTGATTAGGAGAATGGCTGGGTCCTTTTCTTAACAGAACAAAGCTGCATTGTCTGCATAAAATGATTTATGTGCTTGCAAATCACAGGGAGGGAGTTGACCACTAGCGAGAAGAGGAGTGGTCCCAGGATGGAGCCCTGGGGGACTCCATATTTGATGAGGCAGATGTCTGAGAGAACACCTTCGATCAGTTTTGTGAGATCTGTGGCTGAGGTAGTTGGAAAACCAGTTTACAACATCCCTGGAGAAATTGAGGCTGGAGAGGGTGTTGAGTATTACCATGTGGTAGAGGTCGAAGGCTTTTGTGAGGTTCTTCTGTTTCCAAAACCACCATTACCAGTTCAGGGCCCCTACCTTTTGGGCTGCCTTCAGCCCCAAGGGTATTCAAAAAGTGCCTTGCAGTGGTTGCGGCAGCTCTCAGGAGAGCAGGCCACTGTTTTTCCTTGTCTGGATGACTGGCTGCTCAAAGCTGTGTTAAAACATCAGCTGGCGATACCGATAACTCTTTCCCAAATGTTCAAGATGTTCGCATCTTTGGGGAGAAGTTTGTGTACCAAAATCCAAGATGGATTATACTCAATGTCTCCAGTACATTGGGGCCCATACTGGACACTTCACTTGACTTGGTCTTCCTACCACGAGATTGGATGGAAAGATTGATCTGGCAACTCAGATATGTGACAAGTTGCATTTTGGCCAATGGCAGCTGCCATTCCAACAGTTCCTCACGTCTGCTTACACATGCGGATATTGGTGGACCCTGAGGGTGCAGTGGGACCAAATAACATACTGTCTTGAGGCAGAAGTCATGGTATCTACTCCTGCTGTCAGAGTTCTTCAGTGGTGGAGAAATGTGGACAACCTGTTAGGGGAAATCACGTTTCAAGCACCCATCCCTCACCACATCCTTAGTACCAGTGTCTCCTCCCAAGGCTGGGGAGCCCACTTGGACAACCTTCAGACCTATGGAGTGTGACGCCAAGGAGAAGCACGTCTCCACATACGAACATACAAATGTGCCAGCAGAAACGGACCTCCTGGTCTATCAACGGCTGTTCGAGTGTGCAGCTAGTGGCCCCAAGTTGCAGCTGCCCCACCCTCCCCTTTTGTTTGCCCTCGACCGTTCTCAGCTTCACCCACCTGTACTTTACCCTGTTCTCTGTCCCATGCCCTTTTAAAGCTACCCAGAGTTTTGCATGATATCACCCTCTCTGGTAGGGCATTCCAGTTCGACACCACCCTCTCTGTGAAAGTGTCTCCTCATTTCCCTCCTAAATCCTGCCCCCCCTGGTGTCCTCCCTTTCTTAGCTTAAAGACCCAATCTGCCCCGTCCTTATTGATTCCTCTTAGATACTTGAATGTCTCATGTCTTCTCCCCGTCTGTCCTCCAGGGTGTACATATTCAGGATCCCCAGCCTGCTCTGTCTCCTCTCCATTAGACATAATCTTCGTTGCCTTTCTCTGCACCCCCACCAGTAGTCTATCACGCTTCAGGTGTGGCCTCCAAAACTGCACACAATATGCCAAGCATGGCCTTACCAGTGACCTATAAAGGGGCAAGATCCTCTCTTCGCCTGGACGAAAATTCCCTTGCTATGCACCCCAGCATTGTGTTCACTTTTGCAGCCACTCTCCTGCACTGGGCAGTGTTGTTCATGGTCCCTGTTACCATTACCCCTAGGTCCTTCTCAGTGATACCCAGCTTAAACCCCCCCCCGCCCAATGCCAGTATTCTCTCCTTGGGTTCTTTGCCTCGAAGTGTAAAACGTGCACTTCTTTGCATTGAACCCCAGGTGCCACCTCTGACCACTCCTCTAGCTTGCTTAGGTTCTCCTGCAGCTGCTTCCATCCCTCCCCTCCATCCACCACTGCTCCCATTTTGGTGTCTGCGAACAGACTTGCCTTGCTCACCACCCCATGCGCAATGTCTGATATGAAGAACCCAAATAATACTGGTGCCAGCACAGAGCACTGTGGCACCCCACTCATCACTGGCTTCGGAGTTGAGAGCTCCCCTCCCACTATCACCCGTGGCAGCCTCCCACTCGGCCAGCTTGTAATCCAGTTCGCCATTTTCACCCCTACCCCTACACCAGTTAGCTTCCCCCAAGTCGCCCACGAGGCATCAAATCGAAGGCCTTGCTGAAGTCCAAGTAAAGAACATCCACTGCATGACCCTTATCCAGCTCCCCCGTCACCTAGTCATAATATTGTATCCGGTTGGTTTGACAAGATTTCCCCAAAAAGAACCCATGCTGCCTCACATCCTGGAGGCCGTTGTCCTCCAGGTACACCACCAGTTTTTCCTTCAACATCGTTTCCATGAGTTTGCACACTATGGAGGTGAGACTTACTGGATAATTACTCTGTTCGTCCCTTGGTCCGCTCTTATGTAATGGCACGTGTGCCATCTTAGAGTCCAGTGGCACACATCCAGACTCCAGTGAGGTGCTGTACAGATCCACCAGCGGCTCCACCAGCACCTCCATCTCCCTCAGCACCCTGAGGTGGATACCATCCGGTGCCTTGTCTACCCTCAGTCCCTCTATGATTCTACCTCCCTCAGTTCTTCCATCTGTTGCCTCCTCTTCTCTTCTCTCCCCCAACCCTCCCAGCCCATGGTGGTAGTGGTTCCCTCTTTCCTTCTGTGAACACTGAGCAAAGTATTCATTCAGTGCTTCCGCCTGTTCTCCCTTTTCATCCTCACTGTTGTCTTCTTGCACTTTTTCTCCCTGATGTATCTGAAAAAGACCCCACCCCCCCAATTAATTCCCTGCGCTGATCTCCGCTCCCTCTGGGCCTTGGCTTCTCTCACTTTTCTGGTCGTCTCCCTGGACCACCTTGCATACTCCTCCCTGTCCCCTTCCTCCCCCATCCTCCTGTACCTCTGGTGCGTGCCACGTTTTGCCCTCTCCACCTCGCTATTCAACCAGCATGGTTTCCTTGCTCTGCTCCTCTTACTCTGTATTGGTGCAGGCTTCTGTTGCCTCTGCAATCCCCAATTTTTACTCCACATCCATCTCCTGCTTTATGTCCTCCAGTTTCCCTTTCAGTACTTCCTGCATCCTCTCAAAGTCCACCCCCCTGAAGTTTACCACCCGGGTTACTGATTTCTCTGGCTCCCCGCAGATCGTGATATTAAACCACACTGTGTGTTGATTGCTGTCGGCTAGTGGGTCCCCCACCCTTGTTTCCCTTACTACCTCTCCATTTGACAATACAAGATCTAAAGTGTTATTTAGCGTAGTAGGTACACTGACCAACTGCATCAGAAGACCCTTCTGGATCGCGTCCAGGAGCACTTGCTCCCTCGCACTGGAGGTGACCAGAATGCTCCAGTCAACCCCTGGCAAGTTGAAATCCTCCCATGATGACCACCTTCCCTTTTCTACGTACCTTTCCGATTTGTCCCGCTAATTTCCTGTCTGGCTCCTCAGACTGGGATTGCGGCCTGTATATCACCTCATACCTCAAGTTTCCTACCCCTTGAGTCTGGGAGCTGCAGCCAGATTGCCTCTGTTCTCCTATCCTAACCCTCGTCACTTGTGCATTTGCTCAGTCCCTCACCTAGACTGCCACCCAACCCCCTCCCCTCCTGACAGTCCTTCCTGTATAATTTGTACCCTCGGATTGCCAGATCCCAGTCCTGGTGCTCTGTTGCCCAGGTTTCCATGACAGCTGCAGTATCCACCCTCCACACTGCCAAGAGTGCCTGTAGCTCAGTTGATTTATTGCCTAAACTTCTTGCATTCAGCAAGGCCACCCTCCATCCTGCCCCCTTCCCTTTGTCGCCCTCCCTTCTACTCCCTCCCTTTTGGCTGCCACGAGTCTTTCCCTGCTAGCCTGGGGGGTAGACTGTGACTCCACTCTGATCCCTGCCTACCTGCTTGCCACCCCCCTCCTCATCTCCCTCCTAAATCTTTCCCCTATTCTTAGCCCGTGCCCTCTAGTGTCCCTTCCCTTCCTTAGTTTAAAAACCCTGTCAACATTTGAACGTCCACATCAATATTCTGGAGATGAGAGCTGTTCTTTATGCACTGCAGGCATTCAGGAATCTTCTTTCAGAGGGTTGCCGTCAGATTCAAATGGACAGTTCTCACGGTAGTCCATTACCTGAACAAGCATTTGGGTGGGGGGCTGCATTCCTACCCTTGTGCAGAGAGGCAGTGAGTGTGGTACTGGGCAATCCAGCTTGGGTTACACTTGATCGCGGTTCATGTCCAGAGCAACAAGAACACCCTAGCGGACTCGCTCAGCCGATCCAAGGCTCGGGCGCACAAATGGGAGACGCTTCAAGAAGTGGTCGAAGACCCCTTCATTCGCTGGGGTCAACCCAAACTAGACCTCTTTGCCTCTCTGCTCAGCACAGAACTGCCACACTATTGCTCACTAGAGCCAGATCCTGGAACTGTGTGGGTAGACTGAGTTGTTTCCTGGACAGGAAAATTTCTCTTTGCTTTTCCTCCATGCACTCTCGGAGGACACTGCTCAAACTGAGACCAGGCCACTGTGATTCGCATAGCACCTCTATGGCTGAGACAGGTCTGGTTTCCACTGTTGCAACAATTGACTGTTCAGGAACCTCTACCGCCTCCCATTTGCCCCACCCTCTGTCTCGGGGAACCCTTCTTTATCCCAATATTTCGCTCCCTGCACTTGCATGCTTGGCTCTTGAGGATGTAGTTCTTTCCAGGTTCTAAATTCACCCCAAGTGGCGGACGACTTACGGGCAGCTCGTAAACCTTCTACTAGAACAACCGACTCCATGAAGTGGAAGCAGTTTGCTACATGGGCAGAGGAGCAAAGGTTGGATCCACACCCCTGTCGACAGCAACGTATATTAGATTACTTACACTCCCTCTTGGATGCTGGACTGAAGTACTCATCAGTGAAAGTGCACCTGTCAGCAGTTTCTGCCATTCATGTCAGTGGGTGACTGACCTTTGACTCATTTGGAGGTTATGAAAACCTTGAGGGGCATTCTCCACCTCAAATCCCAGTATGGAACCCCTACCTCTGTGAGACCTAAATTTTGTCCTAGAAAACTTTCTTAACCCCCCTCTTTTTTTTTTTTTGAATCTGCGGCTACATGTGAGCAACAGTATGTTTCTGGAAAGCTTTTTGTTTTGTTTTTTTGTTGCGATTACACCCTCTAGACACATATCAGAATTGCAAGCCCTTATGTAAGTAACCTTACTTGAACTTTCATAAAGATAGTGTCGTTGAGAACTAATCCTAATTTTCTCCCAAAGGTGGTAGCTGTGTTTACTTTGAACCAATCTATCCACCTACCTGTGTACTATGCGCAGCCTGCTAACCCAGGGGAAGCTTTGAGGTACATAGAATTCTACAATATTATCTTCAACGTACAAAGACGAAAATACGAAGAAGCCGGCAGAATGCCATTTGGTCTGTCAAGTCTCCTCGTGTTGCAGGGTCCACAGCTTGAGCTACAAATGCAAGACTGCACAACGTTTTGTTTTTTTTGCACCACACAGAGGGAAATTCTGTTTCTAAGCAGTGCTTGTCCACTTGGTTAGCCAACTGCATTCCTTTGTTATAAAAAAAATATAAATGCCTCCTGGGTGCGGTAAAACCTCACTCCACGCGTGGGATGGCAGCCACAGCAGCATGCTTTAGCGGCGTTTCAGCAGCAAAAATTTTTGAGGCGGCAGCATGGTCGAAGATTCACACCTTCACAAAACATTAGTCTGGACTTGCATCCAAAAAAGGACCAGTTTCGGTCGTGCAGTCCTACAAGGACTGTTGCCTTAATTTTTCGTTATTTTCCACTACCCTTGTTTACTCCCAACTGCTGGGGATTCATTCCTATATGTGTGACCTGCTGCAAGAGAGATCCTCAAAGAAGATATTTATAGAAGATAGTACAGTTGCGTACTTATCGTAACAGTAGGGTATATGAGACATATACGGTCGCTGGTGGGGAAATGAACAGAGGATCATCTGGGACCACCAACGCTTATATGCCTGAGGACGCGACACATACTGTCATTGTGGACATTCCCTGGTTGACTGCCGGTAAAATCCTCCAGCTGGAAACTACGCTTGCAGCTGAATGTTCCTATATGTGTGACCTGTTGCAAGAGATTCTCTCAAAGATCTACTGTTGCAGTAAGTACGCAGCTGTACTTTCTGGATAGTGACTCTGCAGCCCCTGCTTCAGAGGGACTAGATATGTTCCCTAGACATGCAGGATGCTTACCTGCATATCTAGGTACCTCAGGATCTTCGGGGGTATTTCAGTCATCTGGTCACACTGTACAAACCTCACTGTTGGTGAACCAGGATCCACACTGAAGATTTTGAGCAGTACAGCTGGGGCCGACACCATGCGACTAAGTCACCACCCCTATAAAGACGTGAGCGGCCCCGCTACCTCTTCAGTTTCTCGCCATTGACTTGTTCGTATGGGTCTCTGTGGAAGCTCTGACGCAGTGTTGCACCCTTTTTCACCACGGCTATTTTTCCTATTATATTAGAATCTCTTTATGAAGATTCCTTTATTTTGTTAAAGTCTAGAGTTAATCTTTTGACTTCTCCTGTGTCTGCCACTGTGGAAAGAAAACTGCCTCTACAGACAAACGCTCCGTCTGCTGTCTTGGGTCTGATCGCAAAGTCTCAGACTGTGAGCTCTGCCAGATGTTTAATCAAACAACCCTCCGCCGACACAAAAAGACGCTTAAAGTATGTCCTCATGGATCACTAGGTAGCCAGTTCCGGGCAGGAGTCATCGGGGTCCCTGCTTCCCAGTCTCTGGCAGGGTCGTCTAGTTCTCGGGTTGCTAAGGCCTGAGACAAGCCCTTGGGTGGGGGGTCATAAAGACAGATCAGGACCGCTCCCCCTGGCGGCGGTTCCACTCCCCAGCGGCCTCCTCTTCTTCGTACAGGAGTGCTCTGTGGACTGCAGCTACAGTGACGCATAAATCTGCTGTGCAGGTCTCTGTCCCTACCAGACCAGTACCGACAGTGCCTCTGCCAGACCTTCAGGAAAGCCGGTTGTCTGCCTCTTCATCGACTGGGTTGTCATCTATGGCCTTCCTTTCGAGACCTGATTGGCCTAAAGGCTGTCAGGGCCCCCTCTGGAGGGTCATCTCTCCCAGCACCGCTGACTCCTCCAAGAGATTTTGACCAAATTAACTTCGGTGATGGTCCACCAGTTAGGCACGTACAGGCCTACTTCGCCTGCGCCATTGACCGCACAGTCATTAACTCCACGTTGGCGATCAAGGGCCATCCCCGAGGGATGTTGTCGGTTCCAGACATCTGACCTCGATCTGGAACAGGTTGATGTCCAGGAGTACCATCCTGACCTTATCCTTCCTGAGGAGGAGGAAGAGGAAGAACCCCTCTTCTCACAGCTTCCTCAGTGAGCGAGGAGTCTGTCAAGCATACTCCTAGGTCTCCTTCTGTGGACTCTACCTTCAGTATCGTGAAGCAGTGGTCCTTGGCCATGGGCTTCCATACTGAGGAAGAGAATGCCACAAGGAAAGATTTGGTGGACTTCCTGGATATTCGTCTCTCCACTCAAGATCATTCCTCCCATTCTGCCAGCTTTGAGGAATGCTGCTAGTCTGGCACAGGCCTGATATGGTGCCAGCTATGCACTGCAGGGCAGACTAACTTTATCATGCCTCACAAAGGTTTCCACATTATGCTGCCCAGCCTGAAGCTGATTCTGTGGTCACAAAGGCAGCTCATGATGGGTCTAAGGTGCCCAGGCAACCTAGTTACCTCTCCCCAGAAAGTCATGCAGAATTGATCTTTGGGGCAAGTAGGTTCATGCCTTCTCCGCCCTTGGGTTGAGGATTGCTAACTGTCTGCTTCACATGGTAAAACATCAGAAAAACAACTGGAAGAAGGGCAAAGCTGCGGCCCAGGCCCTTCCAGAATGTATCCAGAAGCACAAGGTTCTCACTTGCTTGCAGGTTGCTGAGGATGTTAGCAAGCACCTCCTGATCTCTTGGATACCATTGCCAGGGCTGCTGTCACTGGCATTTGCCTCCATTGGTACTCCTGGCTGAGGGTCTCTGGCTTAGCTGTGGGCATCCAGCAGAAGATGCTGAATTCCCCTTTCAGTGGCTCAAAGCTGTTTGAGCCAGATGTCCAGGGCATCATTAATGATTTGCAGGCATCTGGCAGGGCTATCAAGTCTTTCCACTCGCTCTGTTGTACACAACCGAAGAGCAGAGAGCACCCTCCCTTTTGCAAGGTGCTCAATAGTCCAGGAGCAGCCTCTCAGCCCCAAGGCAAATGCAGAGCCTCCGCCGCTTTACCCAACCCTTTCTTTCACTGCAGGGGCAGCAGAGTTCCTCAGAAGTAACAGACCAGCCCTGGTGGCTGGATCTGCCTCTGCTTGACTCTTTGTTAGCCACGCCTCTTCTGGTCCCCAACCAACAGGTGGTGGTTGGAGGTCGCTTCTCCCTCCCTCTGTCTGTTGAGAATGACCACGTCGGATGCCTGGATTCTTCAACTCGTAGAAAGGGATCACACTGTGGAGCTCATCGAGCAACCCCCAGAGACGACGACTTCTGCCCTCCAACTACCCCTCTGCCCACCGGGTTGTTTTTCAGGAGGATGTGCAGTCCCTTCTGTGCAAACAGGTAATCTAGCTAGTGCCCAGGTGCCAGAGAAATAAGGAGTTTTATTCCAGGTTCTTTCTGTTCCCAAAGAAGACCAGAAATTTGAGGCCCATCTTAGACCTAAAGAACCTCAACCTGTACGTCCATTACAAAAAGTTAAGAATGATTACTTTGCCAGGTCCACTGTCTCATCTCAAGGAAGGTGACTGTGTTCTCTGGACATCCAGGAAGCTTACCTGCACATGTGTTCCTTCCCTCAGGAGGTTCCTCCAGTTTCTCTTCCAGGGGGAGCATTACCAAGTCAAAGTGCTACCCTTTGGTTCGTCCTCTGCGCTGCTTGTCTTTACCAAGTGCTTTGCAGCAGTAGCTGTGGCTCTCAGAAGGGAGGGGCTGTACGTTCTCCCTTATCTGGACGATTGGCTCTTGAAGGCCCTGTCCAGGGAGTGGCTCCTGCTGACACTAGAGAGAACTCTTTAGTTGTTGCTCTCCCTGGGCATTATGGTCAGCTTGCCCAAGTTGGTCTAGGTTGCATCCCAAAGGCTGCAAGTACATAGGGGTGGTTCTAGTCTCTGTGCAGGGAAAGGCCTTCCTGCCCCAGAACAGGGCAGAGTGCTTTATTGCCCAAGCCACAAGGTCTTCCACAGCCACTATGTCCCTGCAAGATTGCACTGTCAGGTTCTTACGGGAGCCTCATCTGGCCTGGGCTGGGATGCTCATATGTCCGATCACCAGACCCAAGGCACCCGGATGGCTGTAGAGCATGGTCTCCATATCTTTTTTTGTCAATTTGTATTTCTGGCACCCGTCAACCAGGGCATCTCTCAGAAGTGCCCTTTCAGCATGACTTCTCTACTCCACCCCTGAAGCCCTCTCTCGTCCAGCCCCCAGATCACCCTCCGGGGGAGGGCTGCGCCTCCTACCTGGTGGCATTCCTGTGATTAGAGGGTCTGTCCAGAGTGTGTGTGTCTGCCATGCTGTCAGGGAGATGGCCCGGCATTGTGGATGTGAGGGCCAGCCACTGGAGCCCTTGTCGCCTCCCTGGTCTGCAGGGGATTTTTCAAACATGAAGTCTTGCTGTATTCTGATATATGCAGTTAGGTCCTGCCTTTCAACTGCCCCGGAGAACAAAGAGTTAAACTTTCCATGGCCAGCATGGAATGTTCACCACGAGCTCGGTTGAAGCCCCTTTCTGTTGCTGTTTAAATTGCAACCGTCAGATTCTTTACTCCGCCTCACTGAACAGTCGCTCCGGAGATTTCTCCTGCTGCTCGGTTCAAAAAGTCGGTTGAAGTGTCTGTTTTCGGTCGGTTTCTACCGAATTGCTGTTACCGCTAGTCGGTTCAAGTCTCTGTCTGTGGTACCGTGAGTACTAGATAGATAGGTTTTTTGTTTTGTTTCCGTGTGGAACTTGTAAATTGTGGATCTGTTCAGCTGAACCGATCAGTTTAAGGTAAAAAAAAGCTTGTGCTTAGAGTGTGGTAAACCGGTCTGTATCGGTTCAAAAAAAAAAAAAACAGGAACTAATAGGGGAATCTTGCCTGGCGGATTGCCTTAAAAAGGGCAAGTTTTGGATAGGATTGGCCATGTCTAAGAAACCCAAGAAGAAAAACCGGGCCCACTGGGTTTCAGCACTGCAGTGTGTGTGGGGAAGTCTTTGCCAAGGCTGATCCCCACACCACCTGTGTTTATTGTATGGGGTTTGACCACCTCGATTCAGACTGCCAAATTTGCAAGAATTTTCCCAAATCTACCCTGGAAAAGAGATTGGGTAGACTGAGGGAAAGGGAGGCCGAGAAGTCAATTGACCTGGATGGCCAGCCTGGTTTGGTTCCGACTGAACCAGAAGGAGTGCCCTCTGACCAGGGCGATACTTCTTCGGGCAGAAGGAGAGCCGATTCTGAGGAGTTGGTTCCGGTGAAAAGAAAGAGAAAAAATAGTCTGGTTCGGACTCCAGGAAGATTGATGCCATGGCAAAGAAACAATTCATGGCAGCATCTTTGGGACTCAGGCAGGCTAACTATATGGCCTATACAGCTAGATACCAGAAGTCCAGGTGGGACACTGTGCTGGCTCTGGCTAAACAGGACCCTGACCTGCTTGCCAAGGAGCTGGAGCAGGTGGCTGCAGATGGGATTGAGGCATCGAAAGTACAGTTTCATGCTGCTGTGGACTCAAATGATGATTCATCAAGAGTCATGGCTACGTCTGTGGCTCTTCGGAGGATGGCTTGGCTCAGATGTACTAGCCTCTCACAGGATACCCAGGTTAAGGCCATGGATTTTCCTGTAATTGGTAATTCTCTGTTTGGAGAGCAGACAGAGAACTACATGAAAAAGATGGATGAGTACAGGACCACTTACAGGAGTGCTCAGGCCAAAGAAAGGCAAGCAACTCCTCAAAGGCAGCAGGGCAGGGGCAGGCCTTTCCAAAGGCCTCTTTACCAAGCTCAGGCCTCCTCTTTTTCACAGAGGGGGTTCTTTAGAGGGAGAGGCAGACGGGGGACGAGCAGGCCTACATCCACCCCTCAGCCTAAAGCCCCTGCCAAGCAGACACCCTGATGGGTCTGCCCGGGATGATTCTCCCATACCAGTAGGGGGCAGGCTGGCTTACTTTGTCCAGGACTGGATGTCTTACATCAGACAAGTGGGTCCTGGAAGTAGTAAGCCAGGGACTGGTTCTCAGCTTCAAAAAATATCCCAAGATGAGAACCAGATCCTTTCCACCTGCAAATCTCTGAGACCCTTGCCCTAGAGGCAGAGGTTTCTTCTCTCCTAGCTCTCGGAGCTATAGAGAGGGTTCCCACCTACACAAGGGCAAAAGGATTGTACTCCAGGTACTTCCTAACCCCCAAAAAGACAGGAGAATGGCGGCCCATCCTGGACCTAAGATATCTGAACAAACACCTTTTAAAGCCAAAGTTCAAAATGGTAACTCTGGGGAATTATCCTTCCCTCTCTAAGGCCAGGGGACTGGCTAGCCTCCCTGGACCTCAAAGATGCCTGCTTTCACATTCCCATCAGGTGCTCCCATAGAAAGTACCCCGGGTTCGAGTTGCCCTTTGGCCTAACATCAGCCCCAAAGGTTTTCACAAAGTGCTTGGCAGTGGTTGTTGCTTTCCTAAGAAGAAAAAAGATCTCCATCTTCCCATACTTGGACGACTGGCTCATATTAGGTCAGTCTCCAGACCAAGTCAAGTCACATCTGCAAGTGACCCAGCAAGTGCTCAGTTCCTTAGGATTCCTTCTCAACCTTCCAAAGACAGTTCTGGAACCAGTACAGCTCCTCACCTTCATAGGTGCAAAACTGGATACAGTAAAGGCAAGAGCCTTCCTTCCCCTGGAAAGGGCAAGGACCCTTATGGAACTGGCCTCTTCATTCACCCTTCAGGTGTCTCGACCAGCAAGGCATTTCCTTCAGCTTCTGGGCCACATGGCAGCTTCCACAGCAGTGGTCCAAGGGGCAAGATTCCAGATGAGGGACATTAAGTTCCACTTAAGAGCCTTCTGGTCCCAAAGAAAGGATTCCCTTACCAAACTAGTCCCAGTGACTCTCACCCTAATCCAAGCCTTGCAGTGGTGGCAGGATCAGGACAATTTGAGACAAGGGGTTCCATTTGTCACTCAGTCTCATTCAGTGATACTCGCCACAGATGCTTCCCTGCTGGGCTGGGGAGCCCATTTGGGGGATCTTACCACCCAAGGACTGTGGTCACCTCAGGAATCTCTGCTTCACATCAATCTCTTGGAACTCAGAGCAGTGTTTCTGGTACTGCAAGCTTTTTCCAAATCTGTACAGAACAAGGTGGTTCAGGTCAGAACAGACACCACCACCATGTGGTACATCAACAAGCAAGGAGGCACTTGGTCTACGGCCTTGTGCACAGAAGCAATGAAGTTGTGGTCCCTGGCCTATTCCCTGCAAACCTCTCTGATAGCAGTTCCCCTCCCAGGGAAGGACAATGTCCTAGCAGATGCAATGAGCAGAATATACCAGGGCCATCACGAATGGATCCTAGATCCTCTAGTTTTGAAAGTGATTTTCTCGAGATGGGGCACACCAGAGAGGGATCTTTTTGCAGCCCCAGACAATCACCAACTTCCCCCTCTTTTGTTGCAGACCCCCAGTCTTGGGCTCAGTCCCCCTGGATGCTCCGAATCTGAACTGGGAAGGGATATTTCTGTATGCTCTCCCCCCCTTCCTTCTCCTGTTCAAAGTGTTAGTCAAGATAAGGTCACAACCATGCAAAGTGATTCTGATTGCTCCAGACTGGGCCAGACAGCCCTGGTATCCCCTGTTGCGGTCCCTAGCAGTCCACCTTCCCCTGTCTCTTCCCAGGAATTACAACCTGTTGACTTCTTCTCAGGGGAGGATTTGGTACCCGAATCTTCAGTCTCTCAATCTCAAGGCATGGCTCTTGAAGAGTTAGTTTGCAGAACTGCATCTTTCCCAAGGGGTTCTGGATATCCTTAAGGCTTCTCGAAAGCCTTCCACCAGGAAGACTTACAACTCCAAATGGAAAAGATTCATCATTTGGTGTTCTAAAAAGAATATTTCTCCACACTCTGCTGAATTGCCTACGGTTCTGGACTATATGGTCCGTCTTAATGGCCTAGGCCTCAAACCAGCTACCCTTAAAGTGCACTTGGCAGCTGTTTCTGCTTTCTTGTCAGTAGGCAAGCCTTCCTCTCTATCATCCCATCCTGTGTTTTGTAAGTTTCTTCAAGGTATTGCTTCACACCAATCCCCCCCCCTTTAGGGATCCTGCTCCTGCTTAGGACCTTAATGTTTGCATTGCTCAGCTTATGCAACCTCCCTTTGAGCTTTTGTCCTCAGCAGAGCTTAAGTACTTGACTTGGAAAACTGTGTTTCTAGGGACATGGATATGTTGTTCATCCACACTTATTGGCAGGTTCCTTACCGCTTTAAATCCTGCCAGAAGGTCTTCAAGCTGGCTCCTCTCACCCACCCGAGTGGTAAAACTCTAGCTCCGTATGGCGCCAGATCTTCCTTACCGCTGGAGCTCGGGTTCCCTCCTTTGCGCTTTATGCTGACTGGTTCCTGATTCTTTGGTTTGTCCGTATTTAGTTTTGAAGTTTTCTAAACTTCGGTCATCTTTCCCTCGCGGCTGCGATGGACAATTAGTTTCCCGGCTCTCAGAGATGCCCCGGTGGGCGGAATATCTCCAGGGCTGATCCGCACTCCACGTGCATATACTGCCTCGATTTGGACCACGACCCGCAGGTCTGCGAGTTGTGCCGCGCTTTTTCTACTAACGTCTAGGAGGATTGTGCTGCCCGATTGAGGCCCGGGTGCCCAGAGGGGTTTTCCCGGCCGGTAACATCCAAAGAGGCTCATTGGGCGGTGACCGCGACGGCTGACTCGGCTGAGCAGCTCGAGCACTCTATCGCCCTGGAGGAGGCCGCATCCCCCTCCTCCTCGGTCGCGGCATTTATCCCGCTCTCTCTGAGTTCCTCTCATTCAGCTTCTTTCAAGGAGCTTCGCCAGTCCCTTTCCACGAAGGGAGAGGGGCCATCGGGGCATTCCTCTCGGCCCAAGAAGAAGTCGAAGGGTAAGTCCCACCGTCTGCGTTCGTGGGAGCGGGAGAGGTCTCCTTCCCCGGACAGCCGACCGTCTACTTCGGTCGAGGTTGTGGATCAGGCCGTTGGCTTCACGGTGTCCCTGTCAGGCCAGCCTGCCGAGACTCCTGTCGACGTAGTCTAGTTTTCTCTCGACCCGTCACCCGGGTGTTCAGCTGGAAGAGTTGTCAACCCTTCGCCGGTTTCCCCAGTGGAGGCCGAGGTTCTGCCCGTGCCCTCGGGGCGGCAGTCCTCAGTCAAAGCGTCCGAGCCGAGGGAAGAGCAGGTGTCCCCCGCTTCTTCCCAGACCCGCTCTCGGTCTCTGTCTTCTGGTCAAGTTGCTCCCGCCGACTTCGGCAGTCTCGGCCGGGGCACCGAGTTAAGTGGCAACACCATTCCTCCTCTGATGAGGAGAGGCTGTGACGCAGATTGCGTCGACGCTTCGAGGAGCTTATGTGGCAACAGTTGCTGTTGTCCGGGAATCAATCGACTCCGATTCATTCCCCGGCTACCAAGCGGCTGTCGCCTGCACGGCCGACGCAACCGCTCGCTGTAGTCGAAATGCCTAGTTCTGGGCCAGTCGTTCGACCAAATCTAGCTGCCCCACATATCGTGGTGGAACCTCGGTCGGGTCACGGCCTGCCCGCTCACTCCCGCCTCCTTGGCGAGTGAAGGGTGGCCTAGCCTCTGTGCCTTGCAGACCCTTCGGAGTCCCGACTCTCCTGTGTTTCCCAGGCGGGTGGGCCTGAGTCCTCCCGGGACCGGTCTTTGGACGACGGCTCATCTTGGAGTTCACCTGGATGCAGCTCGAACCCGTGTCCATACGAGCCTATTATCCCCTGACTGAGATTCTGCACCGAGGGGATTCACCCTCGGAGGCCTTCCTTGTGGCTGAGGCCATTGTCAGCCCAGCCTTGGAGCTTTGGCAGTGGCCTGCTTCCTGTCCTGCACCCTCGGCCAGGAAGTATGCAGTCCCTATCTGCTCTTTGCCCGGTTTCTCGGAGCACCCCTATGCGGAGGGGTTAGTTACTGATAACGTCTTCCAGCGTTCCGGAAACGCTCGGGATGTGGATAGACCTCCCGACAATGAGTCCAAAAGGATGGACTATGTCGGGCGCAGGGTTTACGCCGGGTCCTCCCTAGGCCTCCGACAGGCCAGCTCGGCCGCGCTGATGGCACACTTCTCCCATGCCCTCTTGGGCTCCCTGGATGAGGTGCTCCCTCATCTCCCAGTCGACCTGCGGATCACGGTCCGGCAGGTGCGGGACCAGGGTAAGGCGGTGGCTAAGCAGCAGCTTCAGACTGCTCTGGACATGGGTGATTCCTGTGCCAGGTCAGTAGCGGCCGCGGTGGCCATGCGCCTCAGGGCGTGGCTGAGGATATCCACCTTCTCGTCGGATACCCAGCACAAGTTGGCGGACATCCCCTTCTTGGGGACTGACCTCTTCGGCCCTGGAGTGGAGGGACACCTCCAGGGGATCAAAGTCCAGTGCCACTCTGGACTCGTCACCTCCGCCCAGAGGGACAAGGGCCGCCGACAACCTTTGCGTAAGCCCCTTCGGCCCCTGCGGCATGACCTGCCCATCAGCACCAGCAGGCTTGCGCTTGGCATCCCGAACCCAAGCCAGTGACTTCCTCTAATGGGAAACAAGGAGGTAAAGGAACAGGGGTCCCTTGGCCAGTCCCTCCTCCAAGCCTGCTCAGTGACTGGTTGGGGCCTCGCCCGACTCGTCACCACTTGCCTGGGTCCCCGGAGACGGCTCCGCCACTTCCCTTCCCGTTTGGGTGTGGGAGGTGGAAAGTGAGGAGCCTGTCTCTGGTCTTTGGGGCGGGCCCTTCTCTTTGAGCCGTCGTCCCTGGGGACCACGGGTCCGGAGCTTTGCCGTCGGCCCGCCGAGCCGATGCTGCCCTGTGCCTTGGGATAGTGGTGACCAGGAAGGTGCGGATCCTCTTTCAGACCCGGGGCCCGTGTCCAGGTACTTCCTGGTCACGAAACGGACGGGGGGGCTGGCGCCCCATTCTAGACCTGCACGACCTGAACAGGTTCCTAAGGTCTCGAACCTTCAGGATGGTCACTCTGGCTCAGATCATTCCATCCTTGGAACGAGGCGTGTGGTTCTGGTCTCTGGACCTCCAGGATGTGTTCTTTCATGTCCCAATCTGTCCGTCCCACCAGCGATTCCTCCACTTCAGAGCAGAGGGATCCCTTTACGAGTTCCGCGCCATGCCCTTCGGCCTTTCTCTAGCTCCCAGGGTCTTCACCAAATGCATGGCAGTGGTGACAGCATTCCTGCGACGCCGAAGGGTCCGGGTGTACCCTTACCTGGACGACTGGCTGATTACGGCTTCCTCCAGACCGGAGGTAGAGCGGTCCAGGGATCTGGCCCTCCAGGTTGGGCAATTGCGCCCTGCCCGGGACTTCCTGCGCCTCCTGGACCTCATGGCGGCCTGCACCAGCATGGTCCGTTGGGCCCGTTTCCACATGCGTCCCCTACAGTAGGGACTGGCCAGCCAGTGGTCACAGCGCTCCGGTCCTTTGAATCAATCAGTGACAGTGACCCAGGAGATGTGGAACACTCTCCAGTGGTGGACCGTTCCAGCACATCTGCAGGAGGGTATCCTGTTTGTCTGCCCCGAGCCGACGGTCTCTCTATCGACCGCCTCTCTGGGTTGGGGTGCCCATCTGGGGAGCACAGAGCGCACAGCCTCTGATCCCCTCGGGAGTCCTGATGCCACAGCAACCTGCTGGAGCTTAGACCGGTTCGTCTAGCCTTCACCACCTTCGCTCCGTTTGTACGGGGTCAAGTGGTCCAGGTCCAGACGGACAATACCACGACCATGTACTACCTAAACCGCCAGGGCGGGACACACCCATGCCTCTATGCAGGGAAGCTCTCCGCACTTGGTCCCTCGTGCGCAGCCTGGAGGAGGATCTCCTTGCCATCCATGTGGCAGGAGCCTCCAACATTCTGGCCGATGCCCTAAGCCGGATAGGAGCTGCGTCCCACGAGTGGTCTCTCCTGACAGAGGTAGTACAAGATCTGTTCTCCCACTGGAGCATGCCTCAGGTGGACCTGTTCTCCTCCAGGGAGAATGCGAAGCTGAGACTGTTTCATGTCCGCCCCCCTCAGCAGGGCTCGCTGCAGGGGGATGCCTTCTCGAGGCCGTGGACCCCGGGCTTCTTCTACGCCTTTCCCCCATTTCCCTTGATCCACAAGGTGCTTCTCAAGGCGAGGAGGGACAAGGCACAGGTGATTCTGGTAGGCCCAGACTGGCCCCGCCAGTTCTGGTATCCTGATCTCAGTCAGCCAGGGGAAGGTATTCCACCCGGACCTTCAGTCCCTGCACTTGATGGCCTGGTTCCTGAGCGGCTAGAGTTCCAGGCTTTGGGTCTTTCCGACGAGGTCCTCAACGTTGTTGAGGCTTCCCATAAGGAGTCTACCAGGAAATGCTATGCCTTTTAAATGGAAGAGATTCTCCATTTGGTGTCAGGGCAAGGGCCTGGACCCTTCCTCCTGTTCCTTGGCAAGCATTCTGGACTACCTGTGGTCCCTTTCTCAGCTAGGGCTTCGGTCGACCCTAAAGGTGCACCTGGCAGCCATCTCTGCTTACCGGGCGCGGGCTGGGAAGCAGTCGGTGGCGCAGGAGAAGGTGGTCGAGCACTTTTTCAAAGGCCTTGATCACATATCCCCTCCGGTGCGAGAATCTCCACCTCCGTGGGATCTACTGCTTGTACTGGCTAAGCTCATGGGCAAGCCATTCGAACTGATGCACAGGTGTGACATCTCTTCACCTGTCATGGAAGACCGCCTTCTTGGTGGCTATCACGTCAGCCAGAAGGATGGGAGAGCTCCAGGCGCTTTCCATAGAGTCTCCTTATCTGGTCTTCCACAGGGACAAGGTAGTCCTGCGCCCCCACCCGAAATTCCTTCCAAAAGTGGTGTCGGAGTTGCACCTTAACCAGGAGTTGACTCTGCCGGTGTTCTACCCCAATCACACCTCGGAGGCCGAATATAGGCTCCATACTTTGGACCCTGGAATAGTGCTCTCTTACTATAAGGAGTAGATGGCTGAAGTTCGGGGAGAGGTTCGCCAGCTGTTTGTCACCTACGCTGAAGCCGCACCTGGCAGACCTGCAGCCAAGCGGACGATAGGCAGGTGGGTCACCTCCTGCATAGATCTCTGCTGTAGGTTGGCGGGCATGGAGCCTCCCAAAGGGATAAGAGCTCATTCTACCCGCCATACCTCTGCATCGGTGGCTGCTTCCAGGGACGTCCCTATCCAGGAAATCTGCAGGGCTGCTACCTGAAAGTCAGTACACACCTCCATTACCCATTACCACATCGACCTTGAGTCACGCCGGGATGCTGGTTTTGGGACCTCTGTTCTCCAGTCCTTATTCCCCAAGTAGGGGGTGTGCACCTTGCCTCCCTCCTACCAGAGAACTGCTAGGAGTCTGCCAGACAGTGTCGATGAACAACATATCCATGTCCCTAGAAATACAGGTTACTCACCTATAACAGGAGTTCTAGGAATTGTATGTTGTTCATCCAACACGACACACCCAGCCTCCCCGGCTTCGACGCACAACCTGGCTTCCAGTGGGCTAGATCTGGCATCATGGGCCGGAGCAGAGAGTTTTACCACCCGGGTGGGTGGGATGAGCCAGCTTGAAGACCTTCCGGCAAGATTTAAAGCAGCAAGGAACCTGCCAGACGGTGTGGATGAATAACATATACCATTACTAGAACTCCTGTTACAGATGAGTAACCTTTATTTTTAGTTGCTGTTACTTCTACTTGACTGATTTCTGAGCTCCTGGCACTTATGGGTAAGGAGCGCCTTATTTGGCTTTTCATAAAAACAGGTTGTCTTTGCGTACTTATCCTAAGTTTCTTCCCAGGTTGGTATCTGAGTTCATGTTCAACCAATCCTTCCACCTTCTGGTTCATTTTCCTGAGACTCTAATCAGGGGGAGGCCTTGCTCCATACTTTGGATGTACATAGGATTTTACGGTGCTACACGAACTGCACAAAGCCTTTCAGGAAACCTGACCCGTTTTGTTTCCTTTGCCCCAAGAGGGTTTCTAAACAGTGTCTAAGAGGTTAGCGAATTGCATTGTTTATCGCTGCTGCAAGTACCACAGTTCCCTTCTGGGAATGGTCAAGGGCCATTCCACCAGAAGTATGGCCACCTCTGCAGCTTCTTTCAGAAATGTCTGGACATCTGTGAAGTTGCCACCATCTGGAGTTCTGGCCTTTCCTTCACCAAGCATTAGTCTTGATATTGCTTTTCGGTGCAGGGCCAATTTCATCCTAGCAGTACTTCAGGGCCTGCTCTCCTGAGCTCCTGGCTGCTGATCTGCCCTCCTCACTGTGTTTTTCCCCCAGTGATGTCCAGTACTGCTTGGGACTCGGTCATACCGGTGTGGCCTGCTGCAAGAGCCTTCCTCGAAGTAAGATAGTACAGTTACATAAAAACTTGACCGTAACAGTAGATTTTCAAGAGAAACTCTTGCAGTAGACCCTGCTTTCCTTCCCTCTCTTCCCCTGCTGCTTTTTTTTTTTCCCCCCTCACACTGCTTCTGCCTTTCTTTTGGCTCTCTGCAAACCTCCTCAGTTCTCTGTTTGCTGCCTGTATGGGGTCTCTGGGAGAATTGAGGTCGGTGTGGGGGATCCACCCACCTTTTATAGGCTAAACTGATGTCAGTGGTCCACGTGGTAGACTGCTAGCTAGAAGTTTTCTGTGGTCCTTGTGCCTGGCGGCTTAGTCCTACCGGTGTCGCATGCTGCAAAAGCTCCTCTCTAAGATCTACAGCTACAGTAAGTTCTTGCGTAACTGTACTTTCTAAGTGATATATGATGCACATCCACACAACCTCCCCTGGCAAGTGGTACACAGATCCCTGCTTCCAGCATGCAATCTCTGATGTTACGGGGTGGAGCTGAGGAAGATGCCGCCCAGGTGAATGGGAGGAGCTTGGCTTGAAGACGTTCCAGCTGAACTTGAAGGGAAGGGAAGACTGCCAAAGAGTAGATGTGCACCATATACCATTCCTAGAAATACGGTTACAGGTGAATAACCCTCATTTTTTTTTTCTCTCCCATTTCAAGAGTTTATCTGCCACTTGTTCCACCAGAAGATTTATCGGGGGGGGAGGGGGTCTCATTGGATTACACCGTAGGAACCTTCGCTGTTGGTGAAGGAGAATCCACATAGAAGATTAACAGTACAACTGGGGCCGTCCACACCGCATTACCAACCCTGCAAAGGCGTGAGTGACTCTGCTGCCTTCTCAGTTGTTTTCTGCTATCTACTTGCTCGCATGGGTCTCCGTGGAAGCTCTGCAGTATTTGCACTTTTTTTTTTACCTACAGCTTTGTTGCTGTATTTTTCTGAATCTCTAAGATTCCTCTATTTTGTTTATGTTGAGAGTTAATCTTTCTACTTCTGTCTTCTGTTGCTGCGGATAGAAGATTGCCTCCACAGACAAACACTCTTGTCTGCTGCCTTGGGCCTAAACATGAGATTTCTGACTGAACTCTGCCAGACGTTTTAACCAAACAGCCCTTGGGCGAAGCAAAAAGATTCTCTATTTCCTGATGGATCAACAGGTAACTAGTTCTGGACAGGGTCCCAGCCTCTGTCGCTGACCGAATTGTCAAGCTCCCAGGCCTCTAAGGCCAGAGACAAATCCTCGGGGTGTGTGTGTGTGTGTGTGTGTGTGTGTGTGTGTGTATACATACACGACTGCCCCCCCCCCCCGACAGCTATCTTGTTCCCTGACTGCCTCTCTCCTTCTGGGGATCCTCGTCGGCTGCACAGACAAGGAGACTGCTGTCCAAGTCTGTGCCCACCAGACCCATACAGACAGCACCTCTCCCGAATCATTGGCCCCTTTTCCGTCAATGGCAGGCTGCGTCGTTGACCTCTCAGTCGAGACCTGCCTTCCCTCACCAGGACTATGGGCTCTTAGGGCTCTCGGGACTTGGGTCATCGACACCTGTGCTGTCAGCCCCAGTTGACAACTTCTGATGGGCTGCTCAAATTCACTAACATGTTGTTCAGCAGTTGGGTGCCTTTAGGCCCCCCTCACATACATCATTGACGGCAGCTTCGACATTTACTCACGGCCACGTGAGGCTCCCCATAGGCCATTGTCGGCGCATTGGACACCAGACCCAGAATTTGAAGAGGTCAGCATCGAGGAAGAATTCCACCCAGACCTCATTCTTCCTGAGGAGGAGGAAGAGGAAATCCTGCTGACAGATCTACCGCCTCTTCTGTCAGTGAGGACTCTAAGCATAGTCCCAGGTATGCTCCTGAGGACTTCTAATTTTTCAGTGTCATGAAACAGCTGTCCTCTGCCATGGGCTTCCACACAGAGGAAGAGGATGTCACCAGAAAGGAGCTGGTAGACTTCCTGGAGATCCCAGAATCTCCCCCGATCCTACCTGCTCTGAAGAAGGCAGTCACAATAGCCTGACACAGACCAGACGTGGTGCCAGCTATGCCTTGTAGGGCAGATAATCTCTACTAAGCCACCCAAGGGATCCTCTGCTATGCTGCTGCCCAGCCTGAGACAGACTCTGGTCTAAGGCACTTAAACACCATAGATCTTCACTGAGGAAATCTGCTGCAGCGGGTCATTTACATATAGGAATATTCCAGCCGCAGGCATGATTCCATCTGAATGATTTATCAGCAGTCTACCTTGGACAGCCTCCCAACGACGCCATGTGTTGTATCCTGACATGTATAAAAGGGGGCGGTCCCAGATGCTCCTCTGTTTTCTTCCTACTGCGACCTGCATGCTGCACGTTCTCCATCTGGAGTCCAGTTTCAGTCGATGACAAAGTTCAAGTCTACTGTTTCACTGCGGTGTTGCTAGTATCATTGCGTCCTTATTGATCCATGTCGTCTAAGGATTCTCTTTTCAGAAAGTGTTCCTGTGGGCCAGAAGATCGTGACAGAGGACCTGCACAAATTCTCTGTGAAGTGCCTAGGCCCAGAGCACGATACCTGTGCTTGTCCTGTGTCAACGATTTTAATAAAGCCACCAAGCATTGACTACTCTAGATGCTTCAAGAGCACCCCTTGGAGCAAAAAAAGTGCCCTTTCTGGAACAGGAGCACAGCTCTAAGTCGAAGGAGTCTTCCCTTCGTCCTCGGGATCCCGCCATTCTGATAAGGATCCCTCGTTGACACTCTGGTGAAACGCTCTTCCAAGAGTAAGCATGCTACTCCTGTCTTCTCCCTGATGGCTAGCCTGCCTTCTTCCCACTCAACAGAGCAGACAATCCTTAAAACTAAAATGGTTTTAGCTGCCAAGTAGTCTTCCACACTATTGACCTCTGGCCATTCTTCTGCCCACTTGTCGACGGCTTCTCTGACGACCTGGCTGCTTTTCCTTAGCTGCAGCTTCCAACACTGCTGATCCAGTCTCTGGGATCTCTATAGTCTGACGAAACTCTGTCAACGACCATTTAGTTCAGTTTATTGTAGGAAAACTCCATTGAACAGACTCATTCACAAGGAGGTTATATACACATAACAGTAATTTACAGAAGGTCATGTCCAACAAATAAGGATATACATAATCAATAGTAACATATGGATCTACATTATCAGTAGTAGGACGTAGTACATAAAAGCAACTTAAGATAAACTGCAAATGGAAAAAAAATCAGAAAATGCAAAAGTATATACATAATGTGTACAGAGAAGCATAAGAAAGAAACAAATTCTGATATATGTAACAAGTGGGCATGATGCATGGTATGGGCATAGTGAACATGGCGAGCTAAATGCATATGGTAGTAGCAATGATTTTGATAAGGATGATAAAGAAGAGGAAATGGGGGAAGTAGGAAGTAGGTCAGTAGTAAAGAAGGCAGGTTTTAACAAAGGATTGATGTTAGAGTGAGGGGAGGGGGGTATACAAGATAAAGGAGACAAGGGAATAAGGTAGGGTATGGACTGAGGTCAGGCCGTAGGAGAGCACTAGTTGGGAGAGTATTAACTGCAGTTACGTATTGTTTTAAGCTTTCTGGTCGTTGGGGCATTATAAAAGGTAGTTGTGACAATGCTGGTAAGTTGATGGATTGTAGGTGATTCCAGGCGACTGTTAGGGCATAGAAGATGACCCGTTTACAAAAGTTTTGTAAGAATCTTAGGAATATCAAGGAGAATGAATTCGGACTTTCTTGGAGTAAGTGCTGTGGGAGGTGTGGATAAGGGGAGGATATGTATCTTGGAAGTTTAACAGAATTTTTAAGTGTCCATGTGCCTAGGTGGGACAGACGTCTTGTTGCTAAGGAGGTCCAGCCTACTGAAGTATGCAAGTCACAGTGATGAGTTCGAGGAGGGGCCTTTGTGATAATGCAGGGCCCGGTGGTACAAGACGTCCAATTTATGCAAGTTGGAAGCAGAGTTGCAGCCATAAATGTCGCCGTAATCAAGGAGAGGAAGAAATGTGGCTTGTACAAGCTTAACTCTAGTGTCTGATGGAAATAAGTACTTGTTTCAGAAAAAGAACCAGTCTGGCTTTTAACTTGCTAGTAAGATTGTTGATGTGAGCACTAAAAGTAAGTTTGTCTAGCCATATATACCAAGGTATATAAATTTATCTACCATCTCTAGAGGTTTGCCTAAGATGGTGACAATAGTACTGACTTATTTACAATGTGCCAGATGTGGGGGGGGAAATTGCTAGTGTTGAAGGTAGTTTTTTGTTTTTTCGCATTTAGCAGTAGTTTAACATTGATGAGGTTTTGTTCCAGTTAGATGAAGTCATCTTGAAGTTTCTTACATGCTTCGGGCAGTGTCGGTTTAGAGATATATAGGACTATGTCATCGGCAAAGAAGTGTAGCTTGGAGTTGACAATTTTAGAATTAAGGGTATTGATGTATATAGAAAAGAGGATGGGGCCTAATATGGATCCCTGCAGGTCACCTCGTGAGATAGGCAAGGGAGCGGAGAGTAGGCCATTGGCCCTGACTTTTTGGACTGACCAGAGAAATAGCTGGCGAACCCATTGTGCTGACGTTGCCGAGACTCCCAAGTTTTTTGAGGCTGTGCAGGACGAGATTGTGATCTACAGTATCTAACGCCTTACTAAGGTTAAAGATAACGCCAGTGACTAGTTTGGTATCATGAGCAGTAATCCAGTCATTAGTGACTTTGGCAAGCACAGAAATTGTACCGTTTTTCCTGAATCCTGACTGATCAGGGTTGAGCAGGGGGAATATTTTAAGTGTACTCTTTCAGCTGGGTGAAAACTAATCCTTTGAGGACTTTGGAAAGGATAGGAAGAATTGAAATAAGCCTATAATTTACATAGCAGGGATCTCCAGGTTTGAATAGTGGAAGAACATGGGCAGATTTCCAACAAGATGATACAGTTACAGAGGTTTACAACAAATTGAAGATGTGACGTATAGGGCTGCAAGATGATGTCCCAGTTTAAGGCAAAATGGCTAGATTCCATCAGCACCACCACTCTTTCTTGTATCCTTTTTTTTTTTTTTTAAGATGGTCTTCCACTTCCTTGAGGGAGATGGGCCTGAGATGGAAGGGGTGTGTGTGTGTGTGTGTGTGGGGGGGTGTACTGAAATCAGGCAGGGGGCTGCTTAACCCAACATACGGAGAAGAGTCAAAGGCAAACCCCGCAGTGGAAAGTGGGCATTCAACTCTTCTACAATTCATGAGGGTTCTTCGACTGAGATTCGATTAGTATGGATTTGGGCAGGAATGGAGGGAGCAGATTTCCTACCCTCAGTGCCCTTAATGGTCTATCATGTCATGGCAGGATTTCATTTGGCTTGTTCTAAGGATGCAGTATAGAAGTTGGATTTGGCAGTACCTACAAGTTTAGTGTGTACATTCCTTGTTGCATGAAAGGTATTCCAGTCAGATGAGAACTTAGTGTGCCTTGCTTGGGCCCAGAGCTTATCGCGGTTGGAAAATGCTGCCTTAAGGTCGGGAGTGAATCGGGGGTTGGATGACTTATGAACTCTGGTTTATATGAAGGGGGCATGTTTATTTGCCAGCCGTGTTAACTGGTTGTTAAATATCTCAACAGCTTCATCGATGGACCACGATAGATGGAGACTTTGCCAGTGTAGACAGCTTAAGTCATGCAGGTAGTGGTTAGGACTGAACTTACTGAATGAGCGCTTTATGGTGAGTCTGGGCACAAATGGGACTGCTTTAAGTGCTCTTATGCACGCCACTATCCCATGGTTGCTTAGGTCATTGTGAAACATGGCAGTATGCAAACTTGTATGAGGGTGGTTTGCCATGATTACGTCTAAAATAGAGCTATTTGCACAGTTTTTAGAGTTAGTAATTGTAGATTTGGCGATGAGTTGGACCAGGCTGAGTTCGTCGCAGAGGTCTTTGAGATTGTTGAATTTGTGGGATAGCCAATCCATATTTAAATCCTCAACGATAATAGTTGCCTGCATGGCTTGGTCAGGACATTTTGATATCAACTCATCAGTAGACTGCGCTGGGTGCCTTTGTCCACCCTTCGACTCCTCGATATGGTACCACAACCAAACTGTCTCTTCAATTGTGCCCATTTAGTCAATGCATTCTACACAGTGCTGCTTCTCAGCTGGCCATGGTGGATGTCCAGGCCCTAATGCAGACTATTCTAAGCCTCAAGAAGTCCACTCCTGTCTCCCAGGGGAGTGTTCCTTCAGTTCTGGTCCCACTGCCCTCTAGACACTCCTTCTCTGTTTCTAGAACAGCCAGTTTCTCCCCAGCTTCTTAACTTCCCTTCATCAGGAACTTGACATGCAGGACCCTGACTTCCAGGATTGGGAATTGGAAGCTCAGGAGAAAGCTGTAGAACATGAACCGCTGTCTCCTTTATCTGTTTCTTCAGATCAGGATGAGACCTCTCCTGCCCTTCCTTGTTCCCCTCCTGATATCCTGATAACCCTAGTTTTACCTGATATGAATCATCTTCAGAAGACTGGGTTCCTGGAGGCTGAGCAAAACGCCTCCTGGAGGATGCTCGCTAATTATTTAGGCCTTCCACATTGTCCTTAATTGGTCATTCCTCCTTGATTGGATGCATATAAAGATGCCATTATGGTTGCTTGGCAACAGCCCTCATTGTTCCCTTCTGATCCATGTAAGGCAGACAGGCTTTATCAGGCCCCCATGGAACACCCTTATTTTACTTCCCCTCCACAGGCTGTCTCTGGTTATCAATGCAGCTCATGATAGGTCAGTATGACAAACAGTGCTCAGCCTCCAAATAAAGAATCCAGGAAGCTTGATTGTAATTGGGGGGGGTATTCCTCTTTCACTCTTACCCTCAATTTTAAATTATGTGGGTTATCTTCTGAAATATAAAGGAGAAATTGAAAGCCACTTGGGCTTCCGTTCACTCCCTTCTAGGCACTGCTCCTAAGGAGGATTTGACTGTGAAATTGACTGGCCTTGGCTGTTGGCTGTCATTAACGGCTGCCTATGTCTACTCCACAGCCAGAGCTTCGGCTGGCATTTGTCTTGGGCGACATGCCTGGCTCCGTATTTCGGGCTTTCCCCTGGATGTCCAGCATTCCGTTCTCAATGCCCCCTTTAAAGGTGACCCCGGGGTATTCTGACATCCTTACAGGCCTCTGGCCATACCTTGCAGTCGGTACGCTCTCTACCATACTCTGACAAAACCCAATTAATAAGGGTAATTTTCGCAGGCCTGCAAACAAAGGTCCGCCCCAGGCAGCAGCGTAATAAAAGAAAAGCTAATGTCTCTCTACCAGGATCACACAGCAACCCAAAAACTACCCATTACGTCCCCGCTCTTTCTCCTCCCATCCCCCAACTGGGACAACCTACTGCCTGAAGTTCCCCCTTGCTTGTGGGATTAGAGACCCGTCCCACAGCAGTCTGGGCATATTCTCCCTACATCTTCCAGGTTGGCAGCACACAACCTCAGATGCCTGGGTCCTTCAACTAATAGTCGGGTCACACCTTGAAATTAAGCCCCTTTGAGTTTCTGAGCCATGCCATTGATCTGTCATCGGCCCCATTGGTCTTCATCAAATGCATTGCAGTGGTGGCAGCCCGCCTTCGGCGTCTGGGTCAGTCTACCCCTGCCTTGACGATTGGCTCTTGGCGTGTTCCACCCAGCAAGAGGTGGAGAGGTCCAGACCTGCACCGAACTTTGTCTCCTGATCAACGAGGCCAAGTCAGAACTCATACCTTCACAGGTGATATGCTTCATTGGGGTAGCGCTCAACTCCTGCCAAGCCAAAGCCCGGCTCCTGACTGTCAGGGCAGAGGTTCTCTCCTCCTTTGCCCAATAACTTCTGGTTGGGCACTTGCACCCTGCCTGGGATTTCATGTGCCTTCTGGATTACATGGTGGCCTGCAACACCGTGGTGCGATGGGCCCGGTGGATTGCGCCTCCTGCAATGGGAGCTGGCTGGCCAGTGGACCCAGTGTCACGGTCATGTCGACCAGCTGGTCACTGTAGCTCAGATGTGGGATGTTCTCCAGTGGTGGACCATCCTAGATCACTTGCAGGAAGGGATCCAGTTTGTCCATCCCAAGCTGACTGTCGTTATGACTGATGCCTCTCACGGGCCTGGGAGCCCACATGGGGAACCACAGAGCCCATGGGTTCTGGGCCCCCAAGGAATCCAGATGCCATATCAGCCTGCTGGAGCTCAGAGTGGTCAAAGTGGCGCTGTCAGCATTCGCTCCGCTCCTTCGGGGTCAAGTGGTACAAGTCCAGACAGACAATACCACGGCCGTGTACTACCTCAACAGACAGGGCGGCACGCACTCCTGGCTGCTGTGCTTGGAAGCACTACGCACTTGGACCCTCGTGAACTGACTGGAGGCAGATCTCCTAGCCATCCATGTGGCAGTGGACCTGTTCACCTCCAGGGAGAATACTAAGCTGAGGCTGTTTCATGCCCGCCCCCCTCAGCAGGGCTCGCTGCAGGGGGTTGCCTTTTCGAGGCCGTGGACCCCAGACCTCTTCTACACCTTCCCTCCATTTCCCTTGATCCACAGGGTGCTTCTCAAGGTGAGGAGGGGACAAGGCGCAGGTGATCCTGGTAGCCCCAGACTGGCCCCATCAGTTGTGGTATCCAGACCTCCTCAGCTCCAGGCCTCTGGCATCTTCCAGTACACCCGGACCTGCTATCTGTCAATCAGGGGAAGGTATTCCATCTGGACCTTCAATCCTTGCACCTGACAGCCTGGTTCCTGAGTGGCTAGAGTTCCAGGCTTTGGGTCTCTGAAGATGTGCTCACAGTTGTGGAAGCATCCAGAAAGGAGCTGTCCAGGAGATGCTGTGCCTTCAAATGGAAGCGTTTTTCCATTTGGTGCCAGGGCAAGGGCCTGGACCCTCTGTCCTGTCCAGTGGCTTGCATTCTAGACTTCCTTTGATCTCTGTCCAAAGGGGGTCTTCGGTCTACGACCCTTAAGGTGCTCCTGACTGTCATCTCTGCTTACCGTGCGCGGGCCGGTCAGCAGACAGTGGTGCAGGAGAAGGTGGTCTGGCATTTCTTCAAAGGCCTTGATCACACATCACCTCTGGTGTGGGAACGTCCACCTCCGTGATATTTACTGCTGGTTTTGGTAAAATTCATGGACAAGCCATTCAAACCATGCATAAGTGTGAGATGTCACATTTGTCATGGAAGACCGCCTTCCTGGTGGCTATCACATCAGCCAGGACTGGGGAGCTCCAGGCGCCTCTGTGGAGTCTCTTTACCTGGTCTTCCACAGGGACAAGGTTGTCCTGTGCACCCACCCGAAATTCGTCCCGAAGGTGCTGTCAGAGTTCCACCTTAGCCAGGTGTTGACTCTGCCTGTGTTCTACCCAGACTACACCTCGGACGCAGAGTACAGGCTCCATAATCTGGACCTGAGACAAGCGCTTATTATAAGGAGTGAATGGTGGAAATTCAGGGAGAGGTTCGTCAGCTGTTTGTCACCTACACTAAAGCTACACCTGGCAGACCTGCAGCAAAGTGGGTGATCGGTAGATGGATCACATTGTGTATCGATCTGTTGTAGGTTGGCGGGCAAGGAGCCTTCCAGAGGGATGAGAGCTCATTCTACCTGCCGTACCGCGGGAAAAGAACACTGCCCTGTAGGAAAGAACATGCCAAACAGTGTGGATGAACATACAGTCGTGGCCAAAAATATTGGTGCCCCTTGCACTTTTTTCAAATAACTCTCAATTTCCTCTAAACGTAAGTTGAAATTAACAGTATTTGGTCTCCACAATTCTTTCTCTGTTAATATTACAGAACCTTTGTTTTTTGATTCAGAATTTAATACTGTATATCCTTTTAAATCAGAAAATGAAAAGAAATGGCATTGACAAAATTGACACCCTAGACTTAATATTTGGTAGCACAGCCTTTGGTCAAAATAACTGCAATCAACTGCTTCCTATAGCCATGGATGAGCTTCCTGCACCTCTCTACTGGCAGTTTGGCCCACTCTTTTTGTGCAGACTGCTCCAGTTCTCCCAGATTTGAAGGGTGCCTTCTCCCAACTGCTGTTTTCAGATCTCTCCACAGGTTTTCAATGGGATTTAGATCTGGACTCATTGCTGGCCACTTCAGAACAGTCCAGTGTCTTGTCTTGAACCATTCCTGGGTGCTTTTTGAAGTGAGTGTGGGGTCATTGTCCGGCTGGAAGACCCATGACCTTCGGAGACCCAGCTTTCTGACACTGGGTTCAACATTGCGCTTCAAAATGGCCTTGTAATCTCCAGATTACATGATGCCATGCACACGTTCAAGGCACCCAGTGCCAGAGGCAGCACAGCAACCCCAAAACATCACTGAACCTTCTCCATGTTTGACTGTAGGGAAGGTGTTCTTTTCTTTGAAGGCTTCATTTTGTTTTCTGTAAACATAGAAATGATGTGCTTTACCAAAAAGCTCTAATTTGGTCTCATCTGTCCACAGGACATTCTCCCAGAAGGATTTTGGCTTGTTCAGGTGTGTTTTGGCAAACTCCAGTCAGGCTTTCGTGTGTGTGTGTGTGTGTGTGTGTGTCTCTCTCTCTCTCTCTCAGCAGTGGGGTCCTCCTGGGCCTCCTACCATATAACCCCCTTTCATTGAGTTGACGATAGATGGTGCGAGTTGAAACTGTCGTACCTTGTGTCTGGAGGTCAGCTTGAATCTGTTTGGCAGTTGATCGAGGTGCTTTCTCCACCATTCAAACAATCCTGCGCTGCAATCTTCGATCAAGTTTTCTCTTGCGTCCACGTCCAGGGAGGTTGGCTACAGTGCCATGGGCCTTAAACTTCCTGATAACATTACGTACAGTGGAAACAGGAACATCAAGGTCTCTGGAGATTTATTTGTAGCCTTGAGATTGTCCATGCTTGGCTACAATCTTCTGTCTGACCTCAGACAATTCTCTGGCTTTCTTTCTTTTCTCCATGCTCATTGCAGTACACACAGTGACACAAAACAGGAGAATGAGTCCTTTTCTCTATTCAAAGTGGTTGAATGAGTGATTTTTATATTGCAGGCACCTGCAACTCACCACAGGTGAGTTCAATTCCAAAGTGAAGGAGAATAATCTGCTTGAAATCTAATTATTTCTAACTACTTCTAAAAGGTGCCAATAATTTTGTCCGGGCCATTTAAGGATTTCTGTGTGGAATAAGCTAAGACTTAGTAAATTTTTCTGCTTTTTGTGTTTTATTCCACTGCAAACCAAAGAAATACATATGTGGGTACCAAAATATTTTTTAATTTTCAACAATTTTCTGGAAGGAATGGTGCATTATTAGAAAAAACTGCAAGGGCGCCAATATTTTTGGCCACGACTGTATACCACTCCTAGAACTACTGTTATGGTTAGTAACCTGTCTCCACCCCCACCCCCAAAAAAAAGATGGTCTCTTTCAGATGTGACCTAATAAGTAAAAGTGTATGCCTCCTCCATCCTAGGTTTGAGGATTGCAAATTGTCTGTCTCACTTGTTGAAATACCAAAATGTGAACTGGAAAAAGAGCAAGGCTGCAGTACAGACCCTTCCAGATGCCACTCGGAAGCAGGAGCTGCTTCAGTGCCCTCAAGCAGCCGAGGATGTTAGCAAGCACCTCCTTAGAACCCTGTATGATATGACTGATACCATTGCCAGGATGGCCGCCACGGGAAAATGCTTACATAGGCATTCCTGGTTTGGAGTATCCTGGTTCGCTGCTGATGTACAGCAAAAAGTGGTTAATGCCCCTTTAATGGCACCAAGCTGTTTGGCCCTGATGTCCAGGATAATATTAATGATCTGCAAGCCGCGGGTAGGGCCCTCGAGTCCATGCACTCCTATCATACCCAGTCAAGAGGCAGAAGGCGCCCTCCCTTTCGCAAATTGCTTGGTGCCCCCTCCCGGCCCCAGGGAAACGCAGAGCCCTGGCTGCCTTTCCCACCCACTGCAGTGCTGGTGCAGTGGCCAAACGCCCCAGAACTGAGGGGCCAGCACAAGTGGCTGGCTCTGCCTCCGCTGGACTCCTTGCTGGACCCCTTTTCTGGTTCCAGACCAGGAGGTGCTGATTGGAGGTCAGTTCTCCCATCTGAATCAGTGGAGAACCATAACTTCAGATGCATGGATCCTGCAGATCATAGAGAAGGGGCATGCCCTGGCACTTATCGAGCAACCTCCAGAAACTCCTCCTTCACTCTCTAGTTACCTCCTGGCTTACATGTCTGTTCTCCACAAGGAGGGTACAGTCCCTTCTACACAAGCAGGCCATCAAACCAGTTCCCAGGCGCCAGAGAAACAAGGGGTTCTATTCCAGGTTTTTCCTGGTGCCCAGAAAGACTGTCTATCTGAGGCCCATTCTAGACCTAAAGGATCTCTATCTGTGTACGTCCCGTACAAAAAGTTGCAGATGGTAACCTTACCGAGCCTAATGCCCCTTCTCAGAATAGGGGATTGGCTCTGTCTGGACTTGCAGAAGGCTTACCTGTACATTTCGGTCTTTTCTCACCACAGGAAGTTTCCCTGCATTTCAGGGCAAGCATTATCAATTCAAAGTGCTACCCTTTGATTTGTCCCATGTGCTGCGTGTCTTTACCAAATATGCTTAACAGCTCTCAGAAGGGAGGGACTGTATGTTTTCCCTTATCTGGACGATTGGCTTCTGAAGGCCCCGTCCAGGGAACAGCTATTGGTAACTCTGGAGCACTCTCTCCAGCTATTCCACCTCCTGGGCGTCTCGGTCAATTTGCCCAAATTGGTTATACTAGTATTGTCCTAAAGTCTACAGTATATAGGGGCGGTTCTGGACCCTGGCCAAGGGAAGGCCTCCCCCACCTTTTTTTTTTTTTTTAATCTGTCCATTTATGCCCCTTTGGGAGTCACGGCCTTCTAGTCCCCATCCTCTTACCTGGGCGGTCCATCCCCATGTAGCAGTGGCCCTTGTAGGGGAACAGGTGAAGACCTTACACCTTGAATTCCTTCATGTCATCGGGATGCCATACAACTGGGACCAGGTTAGGGCATTGGGGATGGGGACGTGCCACTTAGTCTACCCGGGAGTGCTGCGAGTGGTTTTCCTGTTTTTTAGGCATGATGTGTGCACTGATGTCACAGCGCTGAGTGCAGACTTCCATCATGCCACTCCTCTTGCTACAGGCTGGGCTTGCTGTTCCTCGGGCCTCCACCTGGTTTCAGCCAAGCACCGAGCCCTGGTTCCTGCGCAGAGAAGGCAAGCGGCCCCTGGGACGCTCATGCCTCTTCTGTCCCCTGCTGGCTCTCGGGCTCTTTCCTGAACAGTGTCGCCAGCGTCGCGAGTGGTAGCGCTACCATTGTCCCTGCGGGCTGGCCTTCAGAAGGCCTTTCTGCCCCAAAACAAGGCAGAGTGCCTTATTGCCCAAGCTCAGGAAATCTGTCAGAGCAGCTGTGTTCCTGCCAGGGTGTACCTGAGACTGGGCTTGATGGCAGCTGCCATACCCACTGTTCCACTGGCCAGGCTTCATATGCGTGTTCTCCAGTGGACCCTCCAGGCCCCACAAATCGGGGAGACGTAAGGAAAAGCACTGGGACAGGGATAGAGACAGATCCCTGAATCGGACCTCAAACTCCCGGGCCAGCTGCAGCTTTGCCTGGTCGGAAAGATCTTCCCTCCTGGGCCAAGTCTCAGCCCCCTCAAGAGAAGGTCATAACTTCAGGGGGGCTCCAGTTTAGTCTCTCTTCAGCCGTTGAAGACCAAACCTAAGGATAGCCGTCCAGTTCAGCCACTAGGTCTGAGGCCTCAGACCCACATAAGCACAAGTCTAGGTATGCTGCTAAATCCGGCACCAGCGATAAGGACTGGCACCGGGACATTGACCAACGTTCAGTCTCCCAGCCTCCGAAGGACTTGGACACCCCTCTGAGGAAAACATTAGAGCTGACGCCCCTCAAGCGGATGTCTGAGACGAAGCGGATGCCTGACACAGCGCCTGCCAAGCGTCCCAGGGACCCGATGCCACCACCTGACAACGGTCGCTGGAGGACATCGGAGCTCTCGCCATAGACCAGACGGGTGATATTGACACCGGGTTACCTCAGGAACCGGTGCCTGACCCTAAGGATGGGCAGGCAGATGCCAGGCCTGTTATCTGGCCTCAATATTTAGGAGATACAAGAACTCTTTACCTTCTGGTGGGACACTTAAGAAGGACGTGGCTCCCACAAAGCCTCCTCAGGAGACCCCAAGGATCCTACCCCGCCACCCAGGGGCAGATCCAGAGAGAAAAAGTCGGGGGCTAAGAGATCACATCACTCCAGGACCCCTTCAGGGTCTCCTATTGACCACAGATGTAAGAAACCCAGGCAGAGATCCTGCTCTTCGTCTGGGGATGATTTGTATCATAATACTTCGGATACCTCTCGATCATCCTTTCCTATCAGCATCCCATTGCCAGATCCCCTTGACATCCCCAGGTCATTGCTGGACGACCCCTCATTTTCTGATATAAGACATATTCAAGAAAATATGGGGTGCGAGACTTGAGGAGTTTTACCCCAAAAGGCAACGCCTGGTGACGTACCGTAGACAAAAGGACCCAAGCCTGTAGTGGTTCCACCCCCTGGTGGACACATTTCAGGACTGTACCAAGGCTGCATGGAAGCGTCCTTGCTCTACTCCGGCAGTCCTCAAGAAAGCAGATCGCCTTTACAAGGCCCTGCTGGAAGATCCGTCCCTGGCTCAGCAACCAGTAGCTGACTCAGTGGTCATTACGGCCTCCCACGATCACTCGCAACAGCCTCAGCATCTTAACACCCAGCCAACAGACCAGGAATCCAAGCAGTTGGATTCTCTGGGTAGGCACATGTACATGGCGGCTACATGTTCCATCAGGTCCCTTAATTCTTACACACATGGTGCAGTTCCAAAATGCACTGTGGGAGCAGAGTCTGGACCTTTTTGAAAGATTTTCCAGATGGCGATAAGGAGGAACTGCTGAACCTTCTTCGTATGGGTTCGAATGGTGGGACTCGAGTCCTCCGAGCTACCTACGACTCTGTGGACTAAGCAGCCAGAGGTGCCGCCGGGAAGGTGGTCAGGACAGTACAGGCTACGTACAAACCTAAGCCTGGCTCCTTTCGTAGGAGTTGGAACCGTTTTTGTGGCTGGCAGAACAGGCCTCTGCCTCATTCTGGCCAGCAACCCAGGGGCAACTATGGCAGAAAGATCAGCCCAAGTACTCCGGAGGTCAGGGTTGGCGAAACCTGAAATCTACCCCACCTGCCAGAGCCAGCTGGTACCGCCACAGTATGACTTCTTCCTGGCCCCTGCCCCACCTCTGGATCGAGGGGAAGTGTTTCCGGGGGGGGGGGATGATTCGCTTACCACTTGTCAGGGTGGCAGAGGATAATCTTGGCTGGTGGGTTTTACAGCTCATAAGCCGGGGACACTCTGTAGAGTTCCTAGACTGCCCACCGACAAGACCTCTGCATTCCCGCTGCTTGGGACAGCATGCCTTGCTCATTCAGTAGATCTCGGCAGTCCTCGACAAGGACACCATCGAGATTGTGCCGGACAACTAGAGGGAAGGAGGATATTATTCCCACTTCTTCCTGGTTCCAAAAAAGACGGGGGACCTGCGACTAATCCTGGACCTCGGCACCTCTGTGGTATACAAATGCTTTCAGATTGTCTCCCTTCCAGATCTCATCCTCGTGCTCAAGTAAGGCATGTGGCTAGTGTCTCTGGACATGCAAGATGCACATGTTCATCTTCCCATCACCCGAGCACACAGGAAATTCCTGCGCTTCAAGTTTCTGGGACCCCATTATCAGTTCCAAGCACTTACCTTCGGCTTGTCCTCAGCTCCATGCATTTTTATCAAATGCCTGGCAGTTGTAGCAGCGACCCTCCGAAGACAGGGCCATTATGTGTTCCCATAGCTGGACAACTGGCTTCTCATGACCTCCTAGCAAGAGGTGCTGGTAAAGGCTATTCACAATACTCGTTTCCTGTTCGGGTTGCTGGGTATCACCATCATTCAGGAGAAGTCTTCCCTTGTCCCCTTGCAAAGGTTGCAGTTCATTGGTGTGGTTCTGGACACCCACTATGGAAGAGCCTTCCTGCCCGAGGACAGGACAGATTGCATCAGGTCTTTGACATGGGGCATTACGGCTAAGAAACTGGATCCCGTGCGTATCATGCTTCACCTGATTGGACACATGGCAGCTGCCATTGCCACAGTCCCCCTGGCCTGCCTCCACATGAGTTACTCGGTGGATGCTGAGAGCCCAATTGGACCAGAGGCAGGATCACTTAGATTATCCCATCAGGGTCACAAAGCCAGTCATTCAGGAGTCACAAAGCCAGTCATTCAGGACTTGCAGTGGTGGGTGGCTCGTCCCGGAACATCTCTCCTGGGTAGTCCCCTTCTTGGCTCCGGCTCCATCTCAGACTCTCACCACGGACGCTTCAGGGTCCGGTTGGGGAGCTCACCTGAATGAAACCAGGATCCAGGGAACCTGGTAGCCCCTGGAAGCTCTCCTCCATATCAGTATTTTGGAGATGAGGGCAGTCCTGTATGCCTTACAGGCCCTACAGTCAGATTCCACCGGGCCATGTGTTAGTCCAGACGGACAACACCTCAGTGGTGTATTGCATCAACAAGCAAGGAGGCACTCGCTCCTAACCACTTTGCAGAGAAGCAAAGAGGGTGTGGGATTGGCTACTACAGCACGGCGCCACGATTACCACAGTACATGTTCCTGGTGTAGACAACACCATTGCGGATCAACTGAGCCAGTCACAAGCCACAGCTCACGAATGGGAACTGCTGCAGTAGGTTGTAGAGGACCTGTTCTGCAGATGGGGGACACCAGACATAGACTTATTCGCATCCCCATGCAACGCAAAACTGCCCAAATTCTGCTCGCTAGATCCAGGGCCTGGTGTTTTCTGGCGAGATGAGTTTTCCCTCTCTTGGATGGGCAGGTTCCTCTATACTCTCTCTCCCCCCCCCCCCCCTTCTCTTTGATCCAGAGGGTTCTTCTCAAACTGTAATCGTAAGGCACGGCTATGATCTTGGTGGCGCGCTTTTGGCCCAGACAAATCTGATTTCCGCTCCTCCGCCAGCTGGCTCAGGAGCCTCCCTTACTGGTCAGCACTCACTTGCTGTCCCAGGAGGCCGGCTATCTGGTTCACCCGACAAGTCCTTGAACCTGCATACTTGGCTCCTAAGAACGTAGCGGTCCTTAGACACTTGAGTATCCCAGGGGGTGCCTGACATACTGGTGGCGGCTAGGAAACCATCCACTCATGCCACCTACGCCATGAAGTGGCAGAAGTTTTGTCTCTGGGCTCAGGCCCATGACCTTGATCTGCTTTGCTGCCCTGAGAGGTCAGTTTTGGACTACCTCCTATCTCTGTTTGTCAGGCCTGGCATATTCCTCTGTGAAGGTACACCTTTGTGCCATCTTAGCATACCATGTTCTGGCAGGTCAAAGGTCACTAGCTCGGCTAGAGGCCTTGCGTGCCTTTTTACGCGGCATTCTGCATCTGATACCCCCCATTAAGGACCAAGTTCCTCCTTGGGATCTTCCTTTTGTCCTAGAGCAGCTTACGCTGCCTCCCTTTGAACCAGCCGCAGATTGCGAGCTACGTCTACTCTCTTGGAAGACGTTTTTGGTTGCTATTACTTCAGCAAGGAGAATTTCTGAACTCCAAGCACTCATGTGTAAAGAGCTTGATTTGATTTTTCATAAGGACCAATCGTAAGTTTCTTCCCAAGGTGGTCTGTCCTAAACCTAAATCAGGACATCAACCTTCCGGTATACTATCCTAACTACTCTAATGGAGGGGAAGCTCTCCTGTGCACTCTAGATGTGCACAGGGTCCTCGGGTTTTACCTGAACAGAACTAGACTGCACCATCAGTCCAGTCAGCTGTTTCTGTCCTTTGCTCACAGGATGTTGGGAGCACCTGTGTCGAAACACTTTCCAAATGGCTGGTTAACTGTTGTGTTCTGTTACCAGAAGTGCAATAAGCCCTTTCCAGGATTGGTAAAGGGCCATTCCATTAGGGGTTCGGCCACCTCCTCTGCTTTGCTTAAGAATGTTCCAGCGCCAGCCATTTGTGCAGCTGCTACTTGGAGTACAGTGCACACTTTCATCGGGCACTACAGCTTGGACATTACCTCAAGACGCAGAGCGAGCTTTAGCCTGGCAGTCCTCCAGGGACTTTTCTCCTAGACTGTCGATTTTCGGATCTCTCCTATCCTCCTCCCGAAAGGGTTAGCCATTACCCTTACTGCTTGGAAATCTAGCCTTATGGTGTAACCTGCTGCAAGAGCTGTATCTTTAAGTAAGGTAGTACAGTTGCGTAAGAACTTACCGTAACTGTAGATCTTCGAGAACAGCTTTTGAAGCAGGTGGTTTCAAACATGAAGTCTTGCTGTATTCTGACAATTGCAGTTAGGTCCAGCCTTTCAATTGCCCCGGAGAACATAGGGTTAACTTTTCTATGCATGGCATAGAATGTTCATCTCGAGCTCGGTTGAAGCCTCTGCCTGTTGTTGTTTGAACTGCAACCGTCAGATTCTTTACTCCGCCTCACTGAACAGTCGGTCCAGAGATTTCTCCTGCTGCTCGGTTCAAAGTCGGTTAAAGTGTCTGTTTTCGGTCGTTTTTTCTTCCGAAATTACTGTTCTAGGGACATGGATATGTTGTTCATCCACACTGTCTGGCAGGTATCCTTGCCGCTTTAAATCTTGCCGGAAGGTCTTCAAGCTGGCTCCTCCCACCCGGGTGGTAAAACTCTTGGCTCTGCCCCATGGCGCCAGATCTTCCTTACTGCTTGGGAGCTCAGGTTCCCTTCTTAACGCTCTGCGCATAAGCCTGGTTCCTAATTCTTCGAATTTTCGAAATCAAAGTTCTTTTGCTAAAGACTTAGGTCTTCTCTCCCTCGCGGCTGTGATGGACAAATCGACTCCCAGTTTCCGGAGATGCCCTTGCAGGCAGAAGATGTCTCGGATGGATCCGCACTCCACGTGCGTTTACTGCTTGGGCCTTGAGCACAACCCGCAGGCTTGCGACCTGTGCTTATTTTTCGGCCTACGTCCTCGAAGACCGTGCTGCTCGTTTACAGCTGGGGCGTCCGGAGAAAAGATTTCCTCCGGTTAAATCTAAGGCCCGGTTGGCGGTGTCCGGCGGCTGGCTCGGCGGATCAGCTCGAGCAGATGATCGCCCTCGAAGAGGAGGCGGCGCGGGCCGCTTCTGCCTCAGCTGCGGCATTTGTCCCGCTCTCTCGGTGCCTCGTATTCGGCTTCTTTTAAGGAGCTCTGTCTGACCCTCTCGACGAAAGGTGAGGGTCCAACTTCTTCTGGACCTTTTTCTCGGTCCAAAAGAGCAAAAGTAAGTCTCACCGTCGGCGCTCTTGGGGCGGGAAAGATCCCCTCCTGGTGCGCAGTCTGCTTGTCGACCCGTCAGCCGCCACTGGCTTCACGGTGTCCCCGTCAGGCCAGTTGACCGAGACTCCCGCCGACGCGGTCGAGATTTTTCTCGACCCGTTAGACTGATTGTCAGCTGGAGAAGCTGAGAATCCCTCTCCCTGGTTCCCCGGTGGGAGTTGCATGGATCCTGTCAGCTCGTCTGTGACGCCCGGTTCCGAGCCTTCGTGGAATCGTCCAACCCGGAGGAGTGCCGATTCGGCACCTCCCCACACCTCGGCCTAGCCGAGATTCTTGAGTCTCGGACATCTTGCGGTCCAGCCGGTCCCATCATAAGGCGGTCCTCGGCACCGTGGCAAAGCGGCGCCGCGCTCTTCCTCTTCCTCCCGGGCGGTGGGAGCCCCGGCGCCAATGCGTCGGGTATGAGGGAACTCATGTGGCAACAACTCCTTCTCACCGGGAATAAGCCGACCCAGTCGTCTTCCTCGGCCATTAAGTGGCTGTCACCGGAGCGGCCGAAACAACCCCTCGTTGTAGCCGAGGAGCCTGTTCCCAGGCCGGTTGTTCGGCCAATTCCAGCTGCCCCACCGATTTTGGTGGAACCTCCGCCTCCACAGCCGTTAGCTGGGGCTCCGACCAAAAGTTCTCGGTCGGCTCGGGGTTTGCCCCATAGGCTGTCTGTCACCCTCACTCCCGATAGACCTCGGCAGGTGGAGGGTGGCTCAGGCCCGAGGCAGCTCTTTGAGGACTCTTCCGAGTCAGAGGATGATTCCTCCCTTTTCTACAAGCGAATAGACTTTGAGTCCTCAGGAGGACAGTCGGTGGACGATAGCCCTTCGTCCTTCCTAGGGTTGCTTTGGCTCATCTTTGAGTCCACCGGGATGAAGCTCGAACCCGTTTCTAAACAGGCCAGGTATCCCCTCACGGAGATTCTGGACCGAGGGGATTCCCCTACGGAGGCCTTTCCGGTGGCCGAGGCCATAGTGGGTCCGGCCTTGGAGCTTTGGCAGCGCCCTGCTTCCTGCCCTCGCCTTGACCAGGATGGCCAGGAAGTATCAGCGGTCCCTACCGGTTCCCTGTCCGGTTTTTCGGAACACCCCTCAGCTGAGGGGTTGGTTACCGACAGCGTTTTCCGGCGCGCCGGGAATGCCAGGGATGTGGACAAACCTCCCGACAAGGAATCCAAGAAATTGGATTATGCCGGGCGAAAAGTCTATGCTGTGTCCTCTCTCAGCCTTCGTCAGGCCAGTTCGGCCATCCTCATGGCACATTTTTCTCATGCCCTGTTGGGCTCCCTGGATGAGGTCGTCCCTCATCTTCCCGCGGATCTGCAGACTACGGTCAGGCAGGTGCGGGACCAGGGCAGTGGCCAAACAGCAGCTCCAGACTGCTTTAGACATTGGGGACTCATGTGCCAGGTTGGTGGCGGCCGCAGTGGCCATGCGTTGTCGGGCTTGGCTGAGGATATCCACCTTTACCTCGGATACCCAGCACAAGTTGGCGGATGTTCCCTTTTTGGGGACTGACCTCTTCGGCCCTGGGGTGGAAGGTCACCTGCAGAGGATCGAGAAGTCCAGTGCTACCTTGGACTCGGTCTCTTCCACTCAGAAGGACAAGGCCGCAAGCCTCAGCCTAAGCCCTTTAGTGTCCTTCTGTGCCCTTCAGCGCCCTGACCCAACAACGTCAGGGCTAGCAGGCTCGGGCTTGGCATCCCAACCCAAGCCGCCTGCTTCCTCCAACAGGAAGCAGGGAGGTAAAGGCCCAGGAGGTCCCCGGCGGTCCCTCCCCAAGCCTGCCCAGTGACGGGCTGAGGGGTGTCGCCCCATCCCCGTCTACCTACCCCTGGTTCCTCCCTGGGGGGACGGCTCCGACACTTCCTTTCCGCCTGGTCCGCTATTACCACGGACAGGTGGGTACTGGAGGTGGTGGGAAAAGGCCTGCCTCTAGAATTCGAGCAGGCCCGGCCCTTCAGAGCCGTCGCACCTCGGGGTCCGAAGCCTCACTGTCGGCTCGTCGAGCCGACATCGCTCTCCTCCTCCAAAGGAGGTGATCAGGAGGTAGAGGACCCCCTTCGAGACCCGAGGTTCGTGTCCAGGTACTTCCTGGTTCGAAGCAGACGGGGGCTGGCGCCCCATTCTCTACCTACACCGAACAAGTTCCTAAGGTCTCGAACCTTCAGGATGGTCACTCTGGCGCAGATAATACCATCTCTGGAACACGGCATGTGTTCTGCTCTCTGGACCTGCAGGACGCGTTCTTTCCGTCCTATCCGTCCGTCCACAAGGAGATTCCGTGCTTTGATCGGAGGGATCCCTCTTCGAGTTCGAGCCATGCCCTTGCCTGTCTCCAGCTCCCAGGGTCTTCACCAAATGCATTGCAGTGGTGACAGCTGTCCTGCGGCGCCGAGGGTTCCGGGTGTACCCTTACCTGGATGATTGGCTGATAGCAGCCCCCTCCAGACAGGAGGTGGAGCGGTCCAGAGATCTGGCCCTCCAGGTTTGCTCTCAAGTGGGCCTTCTCATCGAGGCCAAGTCGGAACTCGAGCCGAAGCAGGTGATTCTGTTTATTGGGGCAGAGCTCGACTCTCTTCGAGCCAGAGCACGGCTCCCGGCGGACAGGGCCGAGGTTCTTACCTCATTTGCCCAATCATTTCTGGTTGGGCAATCGCCCTGCCCGGGACTTCCTGCGCCTCCTGGGTCTCATGGCGGCCTGTACCAGCGTGGTCCGTTGGGCACGCTGGCACATGCGCCCCCTTCAGTGGGGACTGGCCAGCCAGTGGTCACAACGCTGCGATCCATTGGACCAGCTAGTGATGGTGACCCAGGAGATGTGGAACGCTCTCCAGTGGTGGACCGTTCCATCTCATCTGCAGGAGGGCATCCCGTTTGTCCGCCCTGAGCCGACGGTCTCTCTATCGACCGATGCCTCTCTGATGGGTTGGGGTGCCCATCTGGGGGAACACCGAGTGCACGGCCACTGGTCCCCGCGGGAGTCCCGATGCCACATCAACCTGCTGGAGCTCTGAGCGGTCCGCCTAGCTCTCACCGCCTTTGCTCCGTTTCTCCGGGGTCAAGTGGTCAAGAGTCCAGACGGACAATACCACGACCATGTACTACCTGAACTGCCAGGGCGGGACGCGCTCCATGCTTCTATGCAAGGAAGCTCTCCGCATTTGGTCACTCATGCGCAGCCTGGAGGCGGATCTCCTAGCCATTCATGTGGCAGGAGCCTCCAACACCCTGACCGATGCCCTGAGCCGGATAGGGGCTGCGTCTCACGAGTGATCTCTCCTGCCGGAGGTAGTACAAGATCTGTTCTCCCACTGGGGCACACCTCAGGTGGACCTGTTTGCCTCCAGGGAGAATGCGAAGCTGAGACTGTTTCATGCCCGCCCTCCTCAGCAGGGATCGCTGCAGGGAGATGCCTTCTCGAGGCTGTGGACCCCGGGCCTCTTTTACGCCTTTCCCCCATTTCCCTTGATTCACAAGGTGCTTCTCAAGGCAAGGAGGGACAAGGCGCAGGTGATTCTGATAGCCCCAGACTGGCCCCGCCAGTTCTGGTACTCAGATCTCCTCAGCCTCAGCTCCAGGCTCCCGAGGCAGCTTCCAGCTCGCCTGGACCTGCTCTGTCAGTCAGGGGAAGGTGTTCCATCCGGACCTTCAATCCCTGCACCTGACGGCCTGGCTCCTGAGCGGCTAGAGTTCCAGGCCTTGGGTCTTTCCGACGAGGTCCTCAATGTGGTTGAGGCGTCCCGTAAGGAGTCTACCAGGAAATGCTATGCCTTCAAATGGAATAGATTTTCCATTTGGTGTCAGGGCAAGGGCTTGGACCCTTCCTCCTGTTCTTTGGCAAGCATTTTGGACTATTTATGGTCCCTTTCTAGTCAAGGGCTTAGGTCGAGGACCCTAAAGGGGGACCTGGCAGCCATCTCTGCTTGCACCGGCGCTGGCCGAGGAGCAGTCGGTGGCGCAGGAGAAGGTGGTCTGGCGCTTTTCAAAGGCTTTGATCACATTTCCCTCCGGTGCGAGAACCTCCACCTCCGTGGGATTTACTGCTGGTACTGGCAAAGCTCATGGGCAAGCCTATTCAACCAATGCACAGGTGTGAACTCTCTCACCTGTCGTGGAAGAACCGCCTTCTTGGTGGCTGTCCACGTCAGCCAGAAGGATGGGAGAACTCCAGGCGCTCTGCATTGAGTCTCCTTACCTGGTCTTCCACAGGGACAAGGTGTCCTCGCCTCCCCACCAAATTCCTTCCAAGGTGGTGTTGGAGTTTCACCTTAACCAGGTGTTGACTCTGCGGTGTTCTACCCAATCACACCTCGGAGGCCGAATACAGGCTCCAACTTTGGACCCTAGAAGGCGCTCGCTTATAATAAGGAGCAAGCTACAGCTGAAATCGAGGAGAGGTTAGCCAGCTGTTTGTCACTCACGCTGAAGCCGCACCTGGCAGACCTGCAGCCAAGCGGACGATAAGCAGGTGGGTCACCTCCTGCATAGATCTCTGCTATAAGTTAGCGGGCATGGAGCCTCCCAGAGGGATAAGAGCTCATTCTACCCGCCATACTGCCGCATCGGTGGCTGCTTCCAGGGACGTCCCTATCCAGGAAATCTGAGGGCTCTACCTGGAAGTCGGCACACACCTTCATCACCCATTACCACAGCGCCTTGAGTCACGCGGGATGCTGGTTTGGGGCCTCCGTTCTCCAGTCTTTATTCCCTAAGTAGAGGTGTCGCCTTGCCTCCCTCCTCCCGGAGAACTGCTAGGAGTCTGCCAGACAGTGTGGATGAACAACATATCCATGTCCCTAGAAATACAGGTTACTCACCTGTAACAGGAGTTCTAGGAATGGTATATGTTGTTCATCCACACGACCCACCCGACCTCCCGGCCTTGGACGCACAACCTGAGCTTCCAGCGGGCCAGATCTGGCGTCATGGGTCGGAGCCGAGAGTTTTACCACCCGGGTGGGTGGGAGGAGCCAGCTTGAAGACCTTCCGGCAAGATTTAAGGCGGCAAGGATACCTGCCAGACAGTGTGGATGAACAACATATACCATTCCTAGAACTCCTGTTACAGGTGAGTAACCTGTATTTTCTGCATAGTCGGTTCAAGTCTTTGTCTGTGGTACCGTGAGTACTAGATAGGTTTTGTTCTGTTTTCCTTGTGGAACTTGTAAAGCTGTGGATTGGAACGGCCGAACTGATCATTTTGAGGTTACCGGTCCGTATCGGTTCTGAAAAAAAGGGTTTTGGTACTTTTTATCCAAGACCGTGACACGGTCAGGAACAGATAGGGAGTCCTGCCATGGATTGCCGAAAAAGGGTAAGTTTGGTTAGGTTGCATGTTCTGAGAAACCCAAGAAAAACCGGCCCACTGGCTTCATCACTGCAGTATGTGTGTGTGTGGGGGTCTTTAAGGCTGACCCCATACCACCTGTTTGTATGGGGTTTGACCACCTTGATTCAGACTGCCAAATTTGCAAAAAAGTTCCCAAATCTACCCTAGAAAAGAGATTAGGTAGACTGAGGGGAAAGGGAGGCCGAGAAGTCCGCTGACCCGGATGGCCAGCTTGGTTCGGTTCCGACCGAAGCAGGAGTGCCCTCTGACCAGGGCGATACTTCGGGCAAAAGGAGAGCAGATTCTGAGGAATCTGTTCCGACAAAAAGAAAAGACAAGTCGACCGGTTCGGATCCAGAATCTCATACTCCGACCGCCGATGAAATAGCCAAAGCGATTCGTATTGTGGAATCACTTCGATTGGTTCCGACTGAACCGGCACCTTTTGGCAGGGGTTTGTTTCGGTCGGTTCCCCCGGTTCCGGATTATACCCTGGAAGAATTTTATGAACCGGAGTTTGAGGAGGACGGAGAGTTGGAAGATGAATATGGTGATGGTGAAAGTCTGGATGTGCCTATTGACCTGGACATCTCCCCAGACAGACCTTCAGGTGTTTCTCCTCTTAGGCTTTGAGTCCCCTTCACACTACATGTTTTACAGAAAGGTGGCTGATACCCTCCAGCTTCCAGTGGAGGAGGCCGTGGAGGATCAGGAAGAGCCTGACTATGTAGAGAAGATGGACATCCCAGAGTCCAGGAGACTGTTCATTCCCCTCCACAAATCTTTTGGGAAACGGACACAAAATTCTTACGTCTTCCAATTCCATACCTTCTGTGGACAGAAGAATGGACAAGAGGTATACTCTTTCAGGCTCCGATACGGAGTTCCTTTATCAGCAATGCAGGCGTTTTGGGGTTGTACAGGCTGCCGCCTGTGATGAGGCAAGCATTCCCTTGGCACCACACCCCCCCAGAAAAGGACTCCAGGAAGATTGATGCCATGGCAAAGAAGCAGTACATGGCATCATCCTTAGGACTCAGGCAGGCTAATTATATGGCCTATACAGCCAGGTACCAGAAGTCCAGGTGGGACACTGTACTGGCACTGGCTAAACAGGCTTCCCCCCCCAGCTTGCCAAGGAGCTGGAGGAGGTGGCTGCGGATGGGACTGAGGCATCGAAAGTTCAGTTTCATGCTGTTGCTGTAGACTCCAATGATATATCAAGAGTCATGGTTACATCTGTGGCTCTTTGGAGAATGGCTTGGCTCAGATGTGTACTAGCCTCTCACAGGATACCCAGGCTAAGGCCATGGATTTTCCTGTAGTGGGTAATTCTCTGTTTGGGGAACAGACAGAATTACATGAAGAAAATGGATGAATACAGGACCACTTACAGGAGTGCTCAGGCCAAGGAAAGGCAAGCAACTCCTCAGAGGCGGCAGGGCAGGGGCAGGCCTTTCCAAAGGCCTTTTACCAAGCACAGGCCTCTTCTTCTTTTTACCAGAGGGGGTTCTTCAGAGGGAGAGGCAGAAGGGGGATGAGCAGGCCTGCATCCACCCCTTAGCCTAAAGCCCCTGCCAAGCAGACACCCTTATGGGTCTGCCCGGGTCGATTCTCCTATCCCAGTAGGGGGCAGGCTTGCTTACTTTGTCCAGGACTGGATGTCTCTGACATCAGACAAGTGGGTCCTGGAAGTAGTAAGCCAGGATCTGGTTCTCGGCTTCAAAAAATTTCCCAAGCTGAGGGCCAGATCTTTTCCACCTGCAAATCTCTCAGAAACCCTTGTCCTAGAGGTAGAGGTTTCTTCTCTCCTAGCTCTCCGAGCTATAGAGAGAGTACCTACCCTACACTGGGGCAAAGGATTGTACTCCAGGTACTTCCTAACCCCCAAAAAGATAGGAGAGTGGCGACCCATACTGGACCTAAGATACCTGAACAGACATCTTTTAAAGCCAAAGTTCAAGATAACTCTGGGAATTATCCTTCCCTCTCTAAGGCCAGGGGACTGGCTAGCCTCCCTGTACCTCAAAGATGCCTACTTTCACATTCCTATCAGGTGCTCCCACAGAAAGTACCTCAGGTTCAAGTTGCCCTCAGGCCACTATCAGTTCAGAGCAATGCCCTTTGGCCTAACATCAGCCCCAAGAGTTTTCACAAAGTGCCTGGCAGTAGTTGTTGCCTTCCTAAGAAGACAAGATTTCCATTTTTCCATACTTGGACGACTGGCTCATAGTGGGCCAGTCTCCAGACCAAGTCAAGTCACACCTGCAAGTGCTCACTTTAGGATTTCTTCTCAACCTACCAAAGTCAGTTCTCGAACCAGTGCAGCTCCTCACCTTCATAGGGGCAGAGCTGGATATGGTAAAAGCAAGGGCCTTCCTTCCCCTGGAAAGGGCAAGGACCCTCATGGAACTGGCCTCTTCATTCAGCCTTCAGGTGTCTCGACCAGCAAGGCACTTCCTTCAGCTACTGGGCCACATGGCAGCTTCTACAGCAGTGGTCCAAGGCGCAAGATTCCAGATGAGGAACATTCAGTTCCACTTGAAGAGCTTTTTGGTCCCAAAGAAGGGATTCCCTTATCAAACTAATTCCAGTGACTCTAACTCTGATCCAAGCCCTGCAATGGTGGCAGGATTAGGACAGTCTGAGGCAAGGGGTTCCATTTGTCACTCAGTCTCATTCAGTGGTTCTCACCACAGATGCTTCCCTGCTGGGCTGGGGAGCCCATTTGGGGGAACTTACCACCCAGGGACGGTGGTTGCCTCAGTAATCTCTGCTTCACATCAATCTCTTGGAACTCAGCAGTGTTTCTGGCACTGCAGGCTTTCTCCAAATCTGTACAGAACAAGGTGGTACAGGTCAGAACAGACACCACCACCACCATGTGGTACATCAACAAGCAAGGAGGCACTTGGTCTATGGCCTTGTGCACAGAAGCAATGAAGTTGTGGTCCCTGGCCTATTCCCTGCAAACCTCTCTGATAGCAGTTCACCTCCCAGGGAAGGACAATGTCCTAGCAGATGCACTGAGCAGAATATCCTAGGGCCATCATGAATGGGCCCTAGATCCTCTAGTGTTGAAAGTGATTTTCTCAAGATGGTGCACCCTAGAGATGGATCTTTTTGCAGCCCCAGACAATCACCAACTTCGTCTTTTGTTGCAGACCCCCAGTCTTGGGCTCAGTCTCCCTGGATGCTCTGATCCTGAACTGGGATGGGGAATTTCTGTACACCCCCCGCCTGTGCAAGGTGCTTGTCAAGATAAGGTCACAACCATGCAAAGTGATTCTGATTGCTCCAGACTGGGCCAGGCAGCCATGGTACCCCCTTGTTGCTGTCCCTAGCAGTCCATCTTCCCCTGTCTCTTCCCAGGAATTACAACCGGTTAACATCCTCTCGGGGAGGATTTGTACCCCAATCTTCAGTCTCTCAATCTCGAGGCTTGGCTCTTGAAGAGTTAGTTTGCAGATCTGCATCTTTCCCAAGGGGTTCTGGATATCTTAAAGGCTTCTAAAGCCTTCCACCAGAAAAGACATACAACTCCAAATGGAAAAAGATTCAGCATTTGGTGTTCTAAGTATATTTCTCCAGACTCTGCTGAATTGCCTTCGGATTCTGATTATAGTCCATCTTAATGGCCTAGGTCTCAGACCAGCTACTCTCAAGGTACACTTGGCAGCTGTTTCTGCTTTCCTGTTTGTAGGCAAGTCTTCTGTCATCCCATCCTGTATTCTGTAAGTTTTCAAGGGATTGCTTCACAACAATTCCCCCTTTAGGATCCTGCTCCTGCTTGGGATCTTAATGTTTGCATTGCTCAGCTTATGCAACCCCCTTTTGAGCCTTTGTCCTAAGCAGAGCTTAAGTACTTGACTTGGAAAACTGTGTTTTTGGTAGCCATTATTTTTGCCAGACGTATCAGTGAATTGCAAGCCTTGTCAGTGGAATCTGATTTCATCTCTTTTCACAAACATAAAGTGGTCCTTAGAACTAACAGAAAGCTCTTGCCTAAAGTGGTTTCAGATTTCCACCTCAATCAGTCTCTATCTCTCCCTGTTTTCTTCACTGATCATTCTTCCTCGGGAGAGAGGAGGCTACACAGTTTGGATGTTAAAAGAGCCCTTAGCTACTACATAGAGCGTACCAAGGGTCAGAGGTTTGAATCCTTCCAGTTGTTCCTCACTTATGGAGAAGTTGGGATGGGCAAACCTGCCACCACGAGATTTATTGCCAGGTGGATTGTTTCTTGTATACAATTCTGCTATGAAAAACTGGGTAGAACTCCACTCTCAGGCCTGAGGGCTCATTCCACAAGAGGTACAGCTGCTTCCCTGGCTGCTGCCGGGGATATCCCTCTCATAGAAATTTGTCAGGCAGCCACCTGGAAAACAGTCAATACTTTTACCAAGCATTACTCTCTGGATATCCAGGCTAGGAGTGATGCTCGGTTTGGCACAGCAGTATTTCAGAGCCTGTTTCCAAAGTAGGTTCTGTCCCTCCTCCATGGAGGTACTGCTTGGTAGTCTGCAATTGTCAGAATACAGCAAGACTTTATGCTGTTTGAAGAAAAAAATTACTCACCTTAGTAATTGTTCTTCTAATGGAGTCTTGCTGTATTTTGACCTTCCCCCGCCTCCCCTCTCAGAACCTAGATTTTTGGGATGTGGGTGGGCAGGCGCAGTGTTGGCACCCTAGAGCTGCCCTCCCTTTTACACCCTCTTTTTCTTTGGGTGGAATGTTTTCATTTTATTGGTTTTTGTTTTTGGGTTTCCTGACATGAGTCTTCCTTTGAGAACCAAAAACATTATATTTCTGCCAGTTGGCTAGTTAAACATTTTACAGTCTCCACACAGAACACCTAGTGAGTTTTGCTCGTAAAGATCTGACGGTTGCAATTCTAAGAACAGGCAGAGGCTTCAACCGAGCTAGAGATGAACATTCTATGCCATGCATAGGAAAGTTAATCCTGTGTTCTCTGGGGCAGTTGAAAGGCTGAACCTAACTGCAATTGTCAGAATACAGCAAGACTCCATTAGAAGAAACATAATTACTAAGGTGAGTAATTTTTTTCTTCTCTCCCACCTTCCCCTCAGAAAGTTTGGTTCTTCATGACGTCTCAGACACAGATTATTTACTCTTCCTCTGGAAGTAGATCCTCTCTGTCCTTCAGAATTACATCGCCTTGCCGGGAGTCTCCGGCGGGAGAACTGAGGGATGCTGGGGACCGCTTCTTTTATGATGTATCAGATGTTGGGGGCAGAGCAGACATCTGGGATGGTCCTGCCACCTGCCGGCTTCAGTCCTTATGGTGTAATACCTGTTCTAGGGACATGGATATGTTCAATCCACACTTATTGGCAGGTTCCTTGCCGCTTTAAATCTTGCCGGAAGGTGTTCAAGTTGGCTCCTCCCACCCACCCGGGTGGTAAAACTCTTGGCTCCGCCCCATGACGCCAGATCTTCCTTACCGCTTGGAAGCTCAGGTTCCCTCCTTAGCGCTCTGCGTTTTAGACTGGATCCTAACTCTTCGGTTCGTCCAAAATTGGTTTTGAAGTTTTCCAAACTTTGGTCTTCATCTTCCCTCGCGGCTGCGATGGACAAATCTATTCCCGGCTTCGGAGGTGCCCTTGCAGGCAGAAAATGTCCAGGACGGATCCGCACTCTACGTGCGTCTACTGCCTAGGCCTAGATCACGACCCGCAGGCCGGCGAGTTGTGCCACTGTTTCTTGGCCAACGTCCTGGACGATCGCACTGCCCGATTGAAGCTCAGGCGCCCCGAGAAACGTTTCCCGCCGGTAAAATCAAGAGGCTCATTAGGCGGTGTCGCGGCGGCTGGCTCGGCTGAGCAGCTCGAGCAGATGATTGCCCTCGAGGAGGAGGCGGCCCAGGCTGTATCTCCTCCTCCTCAGCCGCGGCATTTATCCCACTCTGAGTTCCTCGTATACGGCTACGTTCAAGGAGCTTTGTCAGTCCCTTTCCACGAAGGGAGAGGGGCCATCGGGACATTCTTCTCGGCCCAAGAAGGAGTCGAAGGGTAAGTCCCACCGTCGGCATTAGTGGGAGCGGGAGAGGTCCCCTTCCCCGGACAGCTGATAGTCGACTTCGGTCGAGGTTGCGGCTGAGGCCGCTGGCTTAATGGTGCCCCCGTCAGGCCAGCCTGCTGAGACTCCCGGTGACGAAGTAGAGATTTTTCTTGATCGTTATGAACTGTCGACTGGAGGAAGCCGACAACCCTCCTTCAATGGTTTCCCCGGTGGATACTGAGATCTGCTTGTGCCTTCGGGCGCAGTCCCGGTTAAAAATACTGAAAGCCGAGGAAAGAGGGTGTCCCGCCTTCCCATACCCACCTGGTCCCCCAAGGGTCTTGGTATCAGACCTCTTCTCGGTCTAGCTGTTCCCGCCAACATCGGCTGTCTCGATACTGAAGTAAGCGGCGACACCGTTCCTCCTCGTCCTCTTCCTCAGATGACGGGAGGCTTCGGCGTAAATTACGCCGGCGCTACGAGGAGCTTATGTGGCAGCAGTTGCTGTTGTCCGGGCCTAAGCCGACCCCGGTCCAGACCCTGGCCATCAAGTGGCTGTCGCCTGAATGATCGAAGCAACCAGTCGAGTTGCCCGCTCCAGGGCCGGTTGCTCGGCCAAAACCAGCTGCTTTACAGATTGTGGTGGAACCTCCGCCTCCACAACCGAAGTCTGGGGCACCGACCAAGGATTCTCGGTCGGGTCACGGCCTGCCCCACAGGTTGTCGGTCACCCTCACTCCCGACCGTCCTCGGCAGGTGGAGGGTGGCTCAGGGCCGAGGCAGCTCTTCGCAGACTCTTCGAACTGACGGCAACTCCTCCCTGTTCTCCAGGCAGGTCGGACCTGGAGTCCTCCGGGGGACCAGTCATTGGACGATAGCCCATCGCCCTCTTGGGTCTGCTTCGACTCATCTCGGAGTCCACCGAGTGCAGCTCGAGCCGTGTCCAAACGGGCCAAGTATCCCTGCGGAGATACTGGACCGAGGGTATTCCCCCACAGAGGCCTTTCCGGTGGCTGAGGCCATTGTCTGCCCAGCCTTGGGGCTTTGGTAGCGGCCTGCTTCCTGTCCTGCACCCTCGGCCAGGATGGCCAGGAAGTATGCGGTCCCTACTGGCTCTTTGCCCGGTTTCTCGGAACCCCTCTGCCAAGGGGTTAGTCACCGACAGCGTTTTCCAGCGTTCCGGTAAGGCTCGGGATGTGGATAAAAAGCTGGACTTTGCCGGGCGCAAGGTGTACGCTGCGTCCTCCCTCGGCCTCCGACAGGCCAGCTCAGCCGTGCTGATGGCACACTTCTCCCACGCCCTCTTGGGCTCCCTGGATGAGGTTGTCCCTCATCTCCCGACTGACCTGCAGACCACGGTCCGCCAGGTGCGGGACCAGGGTAGGGCTGTGGCGAAGCAGCAGCTTCAGACTGCTCTGGACATAGGTGATTCCTGTGCCAGGTCAGGAGCGGCCGCGGTGGCCATGCGCCGCAGGGCGTGGCTGAGGATATCCACCTTCATGGCGGATACCCAGCACAGGTTGGCGGAAGTCCCCTTCTTGGGGACTGACCTCTTCTGCCCTGGAGTGGAGGGACACCTCCAGCAGATCAGAAGTCCAGTGCCACCTGGACTCTGTCACCTCCGCCCAGAGGGACAAAGGCCGCCGTCAGCAGCAGAAGTCCTTTCGTCCTTCGGCCCCTGCATCTCGACCGGCCCAGCAGCACCAGCAACAGGGCCAGCAGGCTCGCGCTTGGCGTCCCAAACCCAAGCCGGCGGCTTCCTCCAACAGGAAGCAAGGAGGTAAAGGCCCAGGAGGTCCCTCAGCCGGTTCCTCTTCCAAGCCTGCCCAGTGACGGGTTGAGGGGTGCCGCCCACAGCCTCGTCACTCCCCCCTGGGTTCCCCCATGGGGGGACGGCTCCGCCACTTCCTTTCCACTTGGTCCGCTATCACCACGGACCGCTGGGTGTTGGAGGTGGTAGGAAAAGGCCTGCCTCTGGAGTTCGAGCAGGCTCCACCCTTTCGAGCCGTCGCCCCTCGTTGGACCACGGGGTCCGCAGCCTCGCTGTCGGCCCGCCGAGCGATATTGCCCTGCTCCTCGAAAAAGAGGTGATCAGTAAGGTGGCGGATCCTCCTCCAGACCCGGGGTTTGTGTCCAGGTACTTCCTGGTCCCAAAACCGGCCGGGGTTGGCGCCCCATTCTTGACCTGCACGATCTGAACAAGTTCCTAAGGTCTCGGACCTTCAGGATGGTCACTCTGGCTCAGATAATCCCATCCTTGGAACGAGGTGTGTGGTTCTGTTCCCTGGACCTCCAGGATGTGTTCTTTCACGTCCGTCCGTCTCATCAGAGATTCCTCCGCTTCAGAGCAGAGGGATCCCTTTATGAGTTCCGCGCCATGCCCTTCGGCCTCTCCCTAGCTCCCAGGGTCTTCACCAAATGCATAGCAGTGGTGACAGTGTTCCTGCGGGGCCGAAGGGTCCGGGTGTACCCCTACCTGGATGACTGGCTGATTGCAGCCCCCTCCAGAGCGGAGGCGGAGTGGTCCAGAGATCTGGCCCTCCAGGTTTGCTCTCAGATTGGCCTCCTCAACGAGGCCAAGTCGGAACTCGTGCCAAAGCAGGTGATACAATTCATCGGGGCAGAGCACGGCTCCTGGCGGACAAGGCCGAGGTTCTTTACTCCTTTGCCCAATCATTTCTGGTTGGCAATTGCGCCCTGCCTGGGACTTCCTGCGCCTCCTGGGCCTCATGGCGGCCTGCACCAGCGTGGTCCGTTGGGCCCATTGGTACATACGTCCCCTTCAGTGGGGACTGGCCAGCCAGTTGTCACAACGCTGCGATCCGTTGGACCAGCCGGTGACAGTGACCCAGGAGATGCGGAACGCCTCCAGTGGTGGATCGTTCCGGCACATCTGCAGGAGGGCATCCCGTTCATCCGCCTCGAGCCGACGGTTCATCGACCGATGCATCTCTGATGGGTTGGGGTACCCATCTGGGAGCACCAGCGACGGCCTCTGGTCCCTCGGGAGTCCCGATGCCATATCAACCGCTGGAGCCCGAGCGGTCCGCCTAGCTCTCACCACCTTCGCCTCCGCTTCTACGGGTCAAGTGGTTCAGGTCCAGATGGACAATACCCGACCATGTACTATCCTAAACCACCAGGGCGGGATGCGCTCCATGCTGTTATGCAAGGAAGCTCCCGCATATGGTCCCTGAAGGCAGCCTGGAGGCGAATCTCCCAGCTAGTCCACGTGGCAGGAGTGTCCAACCCTGGCCGATGCCCCAAGCCGGATAGGGGCCTGCCTCACGCAGTGGTCTCTCCTGCCGGCAGTAGTACAGACCTGTCCTCCCACTGGGGCATGCCTCAGGTGGACCTGTTTGCCTCCAGGAGAATGCGAAGCGAGTCTGTTCCATGCCCACCCCAGCAGGACTCGCTGCAGGATGCCTTCGAGGCCGTGGACCCGGGCTCTTCTACGCCTTCCCCCATTTCCCTTGATCCACAACGTGCTTCTCCAGGCGAGGAGGGACAAGGCGCAGGTGATTCTGGTAGGCCCAGACCTGCCCCGCCAGTTCTGGTATCCAGATCTCCTCAGCCTCAGCTCCGGGCTCCCGAGGAGACTTCCAGCCAACCCGGACCTGATCTCCGTCAACCAGGGGAAGGTATTCATCCGGACCTTCAATCCCTGCACCTGACGGCCTGGTTTCCTGGAGTGGCTGGAGTTCCAGGCCTTGGTCTTTCAGGACGAGTTCCTCAACGTCGTTGAGGCGCCCCGTCAGAGTCGACCAGGAAATGCTACGCCTTCAAATAGAAGAGATTCTCCATTTGGTGTCAGGAAGGGCTTGGACCCTTCCGCCTGTCCCTTGGCAAGCATTCTGGGCTACCTGTGGTCCCTTTCTCAGCAAGGGTTTCGGTCGACGACCCTTAAGGTGCACCTGGCAGCCATCTCTGCTTACCGGGCACGGGCTGGGAAGCAGTCGGTGGCGCAGGAGAAGGTGGTCAGGCGCTTTTTCAAAGGCCTTGACCACATTTGCTCCTCCGGCGCAAGAACCTCCACCTCCGTGGGATCTACTGCTGGTATTGGCCAAGCTCATGGGCAAGCCATTCGAACCGATGCACAGGTGCAATATTTCCCACCTGTCGTGGAAGATCGCCTTCTTGGTGGCTATCACGTCAGCCAGAAGGATGGGAGAGCTCCAGGCGCTTTCCATCGAGTCTCCTTATCTGGTCTTCCACAGGGACAAGGTTGTCCTGCTCCCCCACCTGAAATTCCTTCCGAAGGTGGTGTTGAAGTTTCACCTTAACCAGGTGTTGACTCTGCCGGTGTTCTACCCCAATCACACCTCTGAGGCCGAATATAGGCTCCATTCTTTGGACCCTAGACTAGTGCTTCGCTTATTATAAGGAAGCGGATGGCTGAAGTTCGGGAGAGGTTCGCCAGCTGTTTGTCACCTCACGCTGAAGCCACAGCTGGCAGACCTGCAGCCAGCGGACGATCAGCAGGTGGTCACCTCCTGCATAGAGCTCTGCTATAGGTTGGTGGGCATGGAGCCTCCCAGAGGGATAAGAGCTCATTCTACCCGCCATACCGCTTCTGCATCGGTAGTTGCTTCCAGGGATGTCCCTATCAGGATTTCTGCAGGGCTGCTACCTGGAAGTCGGCACATACCTTTATTACCTACCACCACATCGACCAGTCACGCCGGGATGCTGGTTTTGGGGCCTTGGTTCTCCAGTCTTTTCCCAAGTAGGTATCGGAGTGTCTTGCCTTCCTCCTCCTCCTGGAGAACTGCTAGAGTCTGGCAATAAGTGTGGATTGAACAACATATCCATGTCCCTAGAAATACATGTTACTCACCTGTAGTGGTTCTAGAGATGGCATATGTTGTTCATCCACCCTGCGACCTCCCGGCTCGACGCTGACCTGGCTAGCCGGGCTAGATCTGGCGTCATGGGGCGGAGCCAAGAGTTTTACCACCCGGGTGGGTGGGAGGAGCCAGCTTGAAGACCTTCCGGGAAGATTTAAAGTGGCAAGGAACCTGCCAATATGTGTGGATGAACAACATGTACCATTCCTAGAACTCCTGTTACAGGTGAGTAACCTGTATTTCTCTAAGATCTACTGTTGCAGTAAGTTCTTACGTAACTGTACTTTCTGATCTCTTCCCCAGTCCTCAAGGTATTACAGTGGTGGATGGACACCTCGAATATGTGTCAAGGTGTCTCATGCTAGATCTCCTCCTCCTCACAGTAGTTCCTCACCACGGATGCCTCGGGTCTGGGCTGGAAGCATACCTGGGTCCCTTTCAGAGCAAGGGCTTTTGGTCACAGCTGGAAACCTCCCTGCATATCGGTGACCTGGAGATGAGAGTGGCGCTCTACGCCATGCAGGCTTTCGGAACACCTGGCTGGGGCCAGCTGCTGGTGCAGTTGGACAATTTGTGTAGTATACTACATCAACGGGGCGGGGGGCTCGCTCATTCGTACCCCATATGCAGGGAGGCCATGAGTGTGTGGTACTGGGCGCTACATCACGGTCTAGCACTCAGTGGTCCACATGCCAGGCGCGTTAAACACTCTTGGCAGACAGCCTCTGCCGAACTCTGTTCAGCATGCATGACTGGGAGCTCCTCTCGTGTCGCAGAAGACTTGTTTGACAGATTAGGTCACCCTGAGTTAACCTTTTGCATCCCCACTCACGCAGAACTGCCCAATTTCTGCTCGCTATATCCAGGGCTTGAAGTTATCTGGAGAGATGCGTTGTTCTTCTCCTGGAGCAGGAGATTCCTTTATGCCTTTCCTCCATTCCCTGTAATTCTGAGGGTGCCCATCAAACTGCAGATGGAAGGGGCCAGCATGATTCTAGTGGCTCCATTCTGGCCTCTGCAGATATAGTTCCCCATGCTTCAGCAGCTGGAGGAGGAGCCTCCGGTCTGTCTCTCCCTCTGCAGGAATCTGCTTACACAGGCTCCAGGGACCCTGGTTCATCCCAGCCGCGGGTCCCTCCATCTGTATGCTTGACTTCTGAGGACAGAGCCATCACCAAGTTCGAGATCTTTAACAGAGTGGCGGGCATCCTTGTGGCGACCCGACTACTTCTGCCTTTCATGAGCCCACGGGTGACCGCACGATTGCTCAGTTGGATGTCTCCCGTTCCTTCTTGAAGGGAATATAAACTGGCATGGTGTAAAGCACAGTAGAAATACCACAGAGTAGAGACTCACCTGCAGAACATTATCCTCAGTTTGCCGCAAAAAGTGTTGTAATCTAATTTCATTTTGTAAAAGTGTTCCGGCGAATATAAACAAACCCCGGAAAGTATTCAAAAGTCATGGCCCCAAGGTGCCTAAAATGGCCACGATATACTCAACGTGATTACATCAGTTTAGCGAGAGCACTCCTCAGTGAAAATACAGGCTGCCTTGGGACTTTATAAAACACACTGTTCCAACACATCTTTAGAACACTTATTTTGGCAGAAAAAAACTTTACCTATAATTTCCAAGGACTTCACTAAAAATTACAATAGTTATACATCACGGTGATGTCCGTGGTGTCTCTGGAAAGCCTCTTGTATACCAAAGAATCTGGTGAAGATTTTTCTAATGGAGCTGCTCTAAGGTGCCGATTCCAACTGCTTGCTGTTCTGTTAAAATAACAATGATGAAGCGCTTCCCTTCCAAATCTTTTATTGTGCGTTTTCCCCACATGCACAGTAAAGGAGTTGGGAGGAGAAGCTTCTAGGTGCAGGACGGGCTTTGGCTTAGCCGTCCTTCAGGGGCTATTATCTTGGATCACTGCCTACTGCAGACCTGTTCCTGCCTCCCATGTTTCAGACTTGCCTGAATTTGACTGCTTGGGATTCAGTCCTAATGATTATTACCTACTGCAAAAGCCCTCTCTAAGTAAGATAGTACAGTTGCGGTAAGAACTTGCTGCAGCAGTAGATCTTCGAGAGAGGCTCTTGCAGTAGCTACTGCTTTCCCTCCCTCCTTCCCCTTGTGTTTCTCCTACTTTTCTTTATGTAGCTTCTAATAAGTCCAGGAGCTCACCCCCCGCGCATCTTTCTAGGTCCGACTGGAGAACTGGGAGGGTGTGGCTACTACTCACTATATAGCATCACGCTGGCGGCTGTCACGTTGACGGGTGGGGCGGTCCCCTGCCAGACACTGCTACCTAAAGTTTAATGTGGATCCTAGCGCTCTCCAGTTCTCCCGATGACCTACAAAGGTGCAACAGAAGCAGTCCTCTCCAGACTGTAATGCTTGGTGAAGGTGTGGACAGAACTCCCAAGTGGCTGCCACACAGATATCCGTGGCAGAGACATTCCTCAAGCAAGCAGAGGCAGCCATGCCTCTGGTTGAATGCCCTTTGACTTCCCCTGGAAGTGGTTTGTTATACTTCTGATAAAGAATGCAGTTTGCCAACCATTTGGACAAACACCATTTAGAAACAGCAGCGCCCTCTTTTGGGTGCAAAGGAAACTAATAACTGATCAGTTTTGTGGACTGACTTTGTCCAGTTAGCGTAGTAACGCAGAATTCTGTGTACATCAAGCGTATGTAAAGTTGCTTCCCCATGATTTGAATGCTCGAGGTAGTACACTGGCAAGTGAATGGTCTGATTTTAAGGTAAACTCAGAAACCACCTTAGGTGAGAACTTGGGGTTTGTACACAGAGCCACCCGGTCTCTCTGGAAAAATCAAATAAGGCTCCTTACACATCAGGGCCTGTAGCTTGGAAATCCTTCGAGCAGAAGTAATGACAACTAAAAAGAGCGCTGTCAATGAAAGATGGCTCATGTCACAACTCGCAGCTGGTTCAAAGGGAGACTGAGTTTTTCAAGAATGGTCATTACCTATTGCAAGAGCCTCTCTCTAAGATCTACTGTTACGGTAAGTTCTTGCGTAACAGTAATTTCCTAATGTTTGTTTGTATATGGTTCCTCACATAAGGTGCTTTGTAAGAAAATGCTTTCTGTCCAGTTTTTGATTTGTACAAGGGAAGAAACTGACAAGGTTTCATTTGATCTTCGAGCATGGTCATTTTTCTGTATTGACAGCAGTTCATTAAATGGAATGTCTTTCCTTTAGATACTTTAAATATTAACTGTCCTACGGGAAGTTTATCTTGTAAGGGGAGCCACTGAAGTGTTTTTTTTTGGTTTTTTTTTTTACTGCAGTGGTGTTCAGATCTGTTTACCATGCTGTTGCAGATTTGCCCTTGGGGCAAAGTGTATGTCGTTTTGAACACACTTAAGGGGATGCTGCACCCCAAACTATGCTACCATATCCTAGAATGGGAAGGAGACTGCTCTGGGCAACCACCCTACAGGTGTTCTCAGTTAACAGGTTTTTTGTCCTGTAAAGGACCCTCTGTCTTATGTAAATTGGCAGTCAGCTGAGTAATGTTTGTTGCATGCCAAGTGGGGATCCAGGACTAGCCCTGTATAATTACAAATCTGTCCCTGCCAGACTCAATCTCCTTGTCTCTGCGTGCTAGGACAAATGTCCCTAGTAGCTCTTCAGCACCTCTTGGTGAAATGTCCTTGTTCTAGGATCGTGGATATGTTCTATTCACATTTGTTGACATATATCTTTCCCTTTAATTCTTGCTGGAAGGTCCAAAAGCTGGCTTCTCCTACCCACCGGGTGGTATATCTCTCGGCTCCACACCTTGACGCCAGATCTTCCTTTCTGGTGGAAGATTCAGGTTCCCTCCTTATCGCCTACATGTTACAGTAGGCCGTGGCGAATAAATCTCCGGATTTACTCAAACTTTTAACTCATCCGAGTTCCTTCAGATAGCTTCGCGATTACGACCACGATGGAGGAAAAGTCCCTGCCTGGTTTCCCTCGCTGCCTTTGCGGGCAAAAAATATCTCAAACTGACCCGAATGCCTTGTGCATCTATTGTGCATGACAACCAGGCTTTCAATTTTTGTTGTGCGTTCCAACCCAATGTATTGGACGAACGTCTTGCACGACTGCAACTGGGCAGACCGGAGAAATGGAACACATCGGTCAAATCCAAAGAGGCCCATTGGGCGGTCTCCGTGGCTGCAGGCTCCGCTGAGCAACTGGAACAGATGAAGGCCTTAGAAGTGGAGGAGGCACGGGCCGCTGATTGGTCCTCATCCCTGTCTTCGTTCCACTCAATTTGGACTCCACCTTCTCAGGCTCCTTTAAGGAGATGTCCGTCTCTCTCTACCATAGGAGAGTCCCTCAGGCGTGTATGTCTCTTGGTCCCGTAAAAAGGAAAAAGAGCAAAAAGTTTAGTCTCTCTGACTACATTCTTGGGATCATGAGAAATCTCAGTCCCAGGAATCTAATGTCTCAACTTTGGTCGAGATTGCGGCCTCGGCTGCTGGCTTCGTGGTGCCCCCATCAGGCCAGCCAGCTAAGACATGAGCTACGATTCGGTAGAGATTATCCTCTATCCTTTCGACCCATTTTCACTTGATGAGGCCGACAACACTGTGTTCAGGACCCCGGTCTTGACTGGACCCACTGATGAGGAGACCCAGCCAGATGGGAAACTTTTCACGGTCCCGGTTCCTGACCCGGAAGAGTTGCGGTTTTCCCCAGCTCTTTCTGAATGACCCAGTCGGTCCCCCCCCGATGGTCCAAGTCGATGTCTCGGACCCCTTCAACTGATAGGCTGAAGAAAGTGCATAAGCGCTCCAAGAAGCAGCACCGCCGTCATTCTTCCTCCTTGTTCTCTGAAGAGGAGAGGCTTTGATGCAGGCTGTAGCGACGCTACGAGGACTTGATGTGGCAGCAGCTGATTATGACTGGCCCAAAGTTGATTCCAGCTTCCACTCCAGCCATCACTTGGCTGTCACCTTCTTGGCCGACTTAAGACTTCTCGGGATCCGGTCGATACAGTCCCTTCGGCCACCGAGTCGGTTAAGACCCTTGCGGCTCGGCGAGCAGGCCTCTCTCCACCAATTTGGTTGAAGCGCCACCTAAACCGTCTACAGAATCTCAGACTGTTAAGGGCCTTCCGCATAGGCTGTCAGTCACTCTTACTCCTGACCGTCGTAGGTGGGTTGAAGGTGATACAGGTGACCAGCTGATACATTCGGAGTCTGAGGACTCTGACCTGCATTCACTTCCTTTGGATGACAACTCCATAGGGAGTATCTTGAAGGAGGAGGGTCCCACGTCCTTCATCCTCCGTCTTCTCTCCGAATCCACTGGGATGCCCTTGGAGCCCATCCAGAAACTGGCCGAATATCCCCTCACTGATATCCTCAAATGATGGGTTTCTCCAACAGAGGCCTTCCCTGTGGCCGAGGCCATTGTTGGCCTGGCCTTGGAGCTGTGGCAGCACCCAGCCTTCTGCCCTGTGCCCTCAGCCCGGATGACCTGCAAGTATGAGGTTCCTATCAGCACCTTTTCAGGATTCATGGAACACCCCTCGGTTGAGGGGTTGGTGATGGGATGGGTGTTCAGGCACTCTGGGAAGCTCAGGAAACACCAAAAGACCCCCGGACAGAGTCCAGAAAGCTTGGACCATTTGGCACGGAAAGTCTGTGCTGCCTCTTCGCTTGCCTGTCATTGTGGCTCACTTTTAACGCCCTCTTGGGCTCCCTCGATGAGGTCCTTCCTCATCTCCCTGCAGACCTTCAGACCACGGTCAAACAGGTCTGTGATCCGGGTCGGGTGGTTGCAAAGCAGCAACTCCAGATGGATCTGGACATCAGAGACTTGTGCCCCCGCTTAGTGGCGGCCGTGGTTGCCATGCGCTGCATGGCTTGGCTAAGGGTCTTTACCTTCATGGCGGACACGCAGCACAAACTGACCAGTGTCCCTTCCTGGATATCTATCTTCTCAGTCCAGGAGTGGATGGTCACCTCCAACGCATAAAAAGTCTAATACCACCTTAGACTCAGTGACTTCTGCTCAGAAGGAACCCCAGGGTTCCAAAAAGCAGAAGAGCTTTTCGGCCTTCTGCCCCAGTGGCCAAACAGCCCCACTTTCAGTCTGGGCAGCAGCAGACTCAGCCCTGGCACCCTTGGCGGCCCACAATCCCGGAGGAAAAGCTCATGGCAGTCCCCAAACCGGATCTTTCTCCTCCAAGCCTGCACAGTGACGGGATGGGGGTCGCCAACCCCATTCCCTTCACACCGACTCTGGGTTCTCCTATGAGGGGCCGGCTCCGCCACTTCCTTTCTGCCTAGTCTGTTGTCACAACGGACAGGTGGGTTTTGGAAGTGGTCAGCCAGGGGCTGGCTCTGGAGTTCGAGCAGTACCCACCAAGCTAAGCACCACGGGAAGGAATGGTTTCCATGCACACTCACTCAGCTCTACGAGTCTACATCACCCAACTCCTCGCAAGGAGTTAGTGGCCAGAGCGGTTGATCCCCCTGTGAACCCAGGGTTCGTCTCTAGGTACTTCCTGGTTCCAAAACTGACTGAGGGCTGGCGCCCCATTCTAGAGTTGCATGACCTGAACCAGTTACTCGAGTCTCGCACATTCAGGATGGTAACTCTGTCTCAGATCATACCATCTCTCGAGCATAACATGTGGTTTTGTTCACTGGATCTGTAGGACGCATTCTTTCACGTCCCGATCCGTCCATGTCATCGAAGATTCCTCTGCTTCCGAGCAGAGGGAGCCCTCTTCGAGTTCCAAGCCATACCGTTCAGCCTCTCATTGGCCCCCAGGGTCTTCACTAAATGCATTGCAGTGGTGGTTGTCTACATTTGGGGGGGGGGGCAGAGTGTACCCCTGTCTCGACGATTGGCTCATAGCGGGTCCCTCCATTCAGGCAGTGAAGAGATCCAGGGAACCTCTCTAATTTGGTCTCTTAGTCAAGCGAGACCAAGTGGGAACTCTCACCTTCGCAGGCACTCTTCATCGGGGCAGAGCGCGACTCTTGCAGAGCCAGACTCCCGGTGGACAGGGCAGAGGTTCTCTCCTCCTTTGCCCAATCATTTCTGGTTGGGCACTTGCACTCTGCCCAGGACTTCATGCGCCTTCTGGGTTACATGGCAGCTTGCACCTCGGTGGTACGATTGGCCTGGTGGCATATGTGCCCCTTCAGTGGGAGCTGGCCAGCTAGTGGACTTGGCGACATGGTCACTTCAACGAGCTGGTCACTGTGTCCCAGAAGATGTGGTATGCTCTCCAGTGGTGGACCATCCTAGAACATCTGCAGAAGGGGATCGCATTTGTCCATTCAGAGCTGCCAGCCATTCTAACGACCGCCTCTCCCATGGGCTGGGATGCCCACATGGGGGACCAGAGTCCAAGGGCTTTGGCTCCCCGAAGAATCCTGATGTCGCATCAACCTGCTGGAGCTCTGAGCAGTTTGGCTGGCGCTGACTGCATTCGCTCCGTTCCTTAGAGGTCAGGTGGTTCAGGTCCAGACTGACACCACAGCCATGTACCATCTCAACAAACAGGATAGCACGCATTCCCAGCCTCTGTGCAGGGAAGCTGTCCGCATCTGGACTCTCGTGAGCCGACTGGAGGGGGATCTCCTAGCTATCCATGTGGCAGAAGCCTCTAATCAGCTGGCGGGTGCTCTGAGCTGCGTGGACGAGGCGTCCCACGTGTGGGCTCTCCATCTAGAGGTAGTACACAGCCCGTTCTCCCACTGGGGCAAACCTCAGGTGGACCTGCTCGCCTCCAGGGAGAACACAAAGCTGAGGCTGTTTTATACCCACCCCCCTCAGCAGGGCTCACTGCAGAGGGATGCCTTCTCGAGGCCATAGACCCCAGGCCTCCTCTTTGCCTTCCCACCACTTCCCTTGGTTCAAAAGGTGATCCGCAAGGTCAGGAGGGGCAAGGCAAAGGTGATCCTGGTAGCCCCAGACTGGCCCCACCGGTTCTGGTATCCAGATCTCCTCCGCTTCCACACTAGGCCCCCAAGGTGTCTTCCAGCATGCCCTGACCTGCTTTTGATCAGTGACAACCTGGTTCCTGAGCGGCTAGCGTTCCAGACTTTGGGTCTCTCTGATGTCCTCAACGTCAGTGAGGCTTCTAGAAAGGAGAAGACCAGGAGGTGATATGCCTTCAAATGGAAGAGGTTCTCCTTTTGATGTCAGGGCAAGGGCTTGGACCTTTCGTCCTGTCTGATTTACTAGTATAATCAACTACTTTTGGTCTCTCTCCAAACGGGGTCTTCGGTCTACGACCCTTAAGGTGCACCTGGCAGCCATCTCTGCTTATCTGGCGCAGGCCAGTCAGCAGACGGTGGCGCAGGAGAAGGTGGTCTGGCGTTGCTTTAAAGGCCTCTACCATATTTCCCCTCCGGTGCATGAACCACCACCACTGTGGGATCTACTGCTGGTACTGGCAAAGCTCATGGGCAAACCATTCGAACCAATGCACAAGTGTGAGGTGTCGCAGTTGTCGTGGAAGACTGCCTTCCTGGTGGCTCACATAAGCCAGAAGGATTGGGGAGCTCTGGTCTTCCACAGGGACAAGGTTGTCCTTTGCCCCTACCTGAAATTCCTTCCGAAGGTGGTGTAGTTTCACCTAAACCAGGTGTTGACTCTGCTGGTACACTACCCCAGTTGCACCTCTGAGGCAGAGTACAGGCTCCATACTTTGGACTGGAGACGAGTGCTGTTATTAGAAAGGGTGCATGGCTGAAATTCGGGGAGAGAGATTGCCAGCTGTTTGTCACCTATGCTGAAGCCGCACCTAGCTGACCTAGAGCAACGTAGACGATTGGCAGATGGATTAAATCCTGCATCGATCTCTGCTGCCGGTTGGCGGGCAAGGAGCCTCCCATAGGGATAAGAGCTCATTTCACCCACCGTACCGCTGTCGGTGGCTGCTTCTAGGGACATCCCTATCCAGGATATCTGCAGGGCTGCTACCTGGAAGTCGGCAAACACCTTCATTTCACACTACCACATCGACCTTGAGTCACGCCAGGATGCTGGTTCTGGGGCCTCAGTCCTCCATCTCTGTTCCCCAAGTAGGGGGTGTGCACCTTGCCTCCCTACTCCCGGAGAACTTCTAGGAGTCTGCCAACAAGTGTGGACAGAACAACTTATCCACGATCCTAGAAGAACCGGTTTCTCAACTGTAACAGTAGTTCTAGGAGTGGTATATGTTCATCCACCCGCCCCCGGCTTTGACGACAAACCGCTCTGCTTTCAGCGGGCACGATCTGGCATTAACGGGCAGAGCCGAGAGATATACCACCCGGGTGGGTGGGAGGAGCCAGCTTTTAGACCTTCTGGCAAGAATTAAAGGGAAAGGGACATGTCAACAAGTGTGGATGAACATATACCACTCCTAGAACTACTGTTACAGGTGAGTAACTTTTTCTTTGTGCATGCAAAACCAGAGGTCATGATTGTTTTGCTCCTAAATGAAAGCCCTATAGCTGCCCAGTGCTATAAAATATAAACAGAAGCAAACTCGCACTAGTAAGACACCCCTGTACAATTTTCAGCAGCTACAGTTAACTTTTTTGTTGGCAAGAACAGAGACTTATCACCTAGCTCCCCTAGGAACACCCAACAGTGCCGATTCTGCAAACAGTGTTTATATATATATATATATATATATATATATATATATATATATATATATAGTAATAAAACATTGTTTGACTCTCAAGCCAAATAAAGTGTGTGCTAGGCGTTTTTCCTCCTTGTCAGATTTCTGCAGTTTAAAACACTGTGCACATGTCTTATGCTTATCGCACTTTATTGAGCTGTGATGGTGCACCTCTGAGTATCTTATTGTATACTTGAGGAACGGCCACCAGTAGAAAAATTGGTTGGTGTCAGAACTCCATTGCACTATGTTACAAGAAACTTTGAAATTCCAGCCATTCCAATTTCAGAGAGTAGTTGCATGAAAATTGGTGCTTAGCACCTTATACTTCTACAGTTGAGGCAAGTGTCTGGAGTCAAATAACTTCAGTTGAACAGTTGGGGACAATGCCACTGTTCGTGTACTACAAAAAAAAAAAACTTGCTGGTGTGTCAGTTGACCTATAAGCACCATCTGCCACTGTTCTACCACTAGTCTGGACCGTGGGGGTCCATTTTCTTGGTGGTCGGTTCCTTGGGAGTATCTCTAGCTATGACCCTCCTCTGGCCCGTGCGTGTGGGATTCAGTGGACTGTCTGCAGCAGCAGGGCCCGAAAATGCCTGTCATGCTTCTGCACGTTATGGTTTTCTGCTTTCTTATTTAGCCCTGCCCACAGGATGCAGCCAGCTAGGACTCCAAGGTGCACGTGCTCATGCAAGGCTGCATTCTGTTGCCCTACTTGAGTCTCCAGCTGCATCACCACTTGTGGTCTCCCAGGTGGCGGAGTTGTAGCAGAGTCCCTCCCCGGCAGAGGTGTCTCGGTATGAAAAGGTTCACAGTATAACCATGAACGTAGTCATCGTATGCTACTAAGGCATCTAGTAAAGGGGTGTGTGTGTGTGTGTGTGTGTGTGTGTGTGTGTGTGTGTGTGTGTGTGTGTGTGTGGTGGGGGACAGAGTAGTGGAGTAAAACTATCCGTATCCATAAAAATTATCCTGGTTATCATAAAAGTGTGACATCCCTGCTGCCCACAGTGCATACATTAGGACTTAATCCTTCAAACCTCCATGTCCCAGTAGGGATGTCACAATAACACAATATGACGATACATCACAATAACTACCACAAACTATGATTTATCATTGTGAAAAAACAATATTGCCATTATCGTACAGCACGATATTCCATAGTATACAGTGAGAAAGCACGTCTGCTTGCTTTTCCAGCAGTGTCCCTTTCCAGGTACAGCCATGATTCCCGATTCTCCACCATCCTCCTGTTGGCCCTGTGGCGTGGAGTGCTGAGGGCCTGGTGCCTCCCGTCGTCATGCTGGTAAACCAGGTTCAGGAATAGACCTGGGTAGCTCGAGGGCTGACTGCATGGAGGACTGAGCATCCATTGACTGCTCTCCTCCTTCGGAGACCGGGGGGGGAGAGGGGGGAGAAACTGTGCAAGCTGCTGCTTTGTCGCCATCTAGTGGAGGCTGAGTGACGCAGCAGTAACAGCCTTCTGACTGGGTGCAGGGGCTGAGTACGTGCAACATCTTTGTCACACACCTGAACCATCGCATGTATGCCAGCCTGAGTGATTGATTGGGGGGATGTGCACCAGTTAACTTACTTAATGGTTAACGGAGCCCTTGGACCTTTCCCCATGTTGATCTGCACTGGTGAGACTGGGAGAGTGGCGACTGGTGGCACCGGGACGCCTGAAGGCTGGATCTGGTGGCGACCAGGTCCAAACAGCTAAATGGGGCAAAACATTTTTTTTTTTTTTTTTTTTTTTAAATTTTGCTGATTATCGTGACCAGTGTATCATAACGTTAACCCAAATATTGTGATACTAAAAATTCGCTATCGTGACATCCCTATACCCCAGGCACATTGGGAACCCAGTTCACCAGCATTCCAAGTGGTAATGCTACTGCAGCACCTTAATGGCCATTTATAACAAAGAATGGAAATACTTGAAATTCAGATTTTCTTTGAATATAGTGCAGGTTTTTTTTGGATTTGCATTTAACCACACGCGCACACACCGCAAACTAAAGTACATGATTCAGTTCACTGCATTATGAAAGCGGCTTACTTTGAAACAATTCTGGAGGTTAATGGTAACTCTGGTGGGATGACTGATAGAGTGGGGTAGGGAAGGGAAAAACTTGCAAAATTTAGGGGGTTTATGTATAACCACCATGCTGAATTTCGGTAGAGATTTTGCAGGCGCCAACGGAAGTCTGTTTTCTTATTTCAGAAAAATCTCAAGAATTTAAAGAGTTTGGACTTGTTTAACTGCGAGGTTGCAAACCTTGCAGAATACAGGGAGAGCATCTTTGACCTGCTTCCTCAAATCACATACTTGGATGGCTTTGATCAAGAAGACAATGAAATGCCAGACTCTGAAGCAGAGGATGATGAAGACGATGAAGATGGTAGTAGCTTGTTTTCTCGATTTTCTTCTACTTTGGGATTGGGGTAAGGAGGGTAACGTGAATAAGCATATCTTCAAACCATTAATGAGTATTTAAACACTTCTTTTGCAGAAGAAGAGGAGGATGAAGATGAAGCTGGCCCAACAGGAGAATATGAAGAAGAGGAGGGGTCAGAGGTAGGGGAAGAGGAGGAGGAGGAAGTCGGCCTGTCCTATCTCATGAAGGACGATATTCAGGTTAGCTGTTATCAACAGTATTGGTGCCCTGCAACCTAAAGGTCTGGGTTTGAAACTTTGCAGAGGCCGACAATCAAGATTTGATGCAGCTAACTACCATTATGAAATTTGGGCATCTTTGTTTCTCAGTGGAGGCAGTGTAGTCCAGCGGTTAGAACACCAGCTTATGAACCAGGAGATAAAAATTCAATTCCTACCAGCCTTAATGACTCAACACTGACCTCTTGGACAAGTCATTCGATATTAAACTAGGCAGAGAGTTGCAGTGTAACAGACGGAACACAAACACGTAAAGGGAGCCAGGTTGACTCTTTTGGCAGTACACACAGAACACAAGAACTTAGAGGAGGCAGGTAAGGGACATTGTGGCAACTGCAGGAAGTCAAAATTCAGGGTTAGGCTAAAATGGGGGCAGGTGTAAATGGAGAGTAGTGGAGACAAATAAGAAACTTTGGTAATGGGTGAATTGTAAGTGATATTGGCTGCAGTGGATAAGGATATTGTAATAATCAAAAGCTGGGCATATTTAAAAAAAAAAAAAAGTTGGAACCAATTGCTTATGGCAGCTTACATTCAGTGCAAAGAAGCACAAAGTAATGCACCTGGGAAACAAAACCCCAAGGGAAGAGTACAAAAGGGGGGGGGTACTAACAACAAAATGGAAAGGGGGGTAGTCGATCAGATGACCTAAAGGTACGCAAGCAATGTGAGAAGGTAGTAAGGAGGGCTGTGGGGATACTGGAATGTATATGAAGAGGCATCACCAGCAGAAAACAGGAAGTTATCCTCTGTACAGAGAGACTAAAGGAGCTTTATATGTATACCCGGTGGGGGAGGCATGATAGACACTTTCAAGTACCTCAAAGGAAATCAAAGTCCAGAAGGGTAGTATCTTTCAGAAAAAGATGTGCAAGAACAAGGGGGCCACAATTTGAAGCTATGGGGGGGACGGCTGAGGGGCAACGTGAGGAAGTAATTTTTTCACTGAGAGGGTCGAGGATGCATGGAACGGCCTTCCCGAGGAGGTTGTGGGGTCAAAAACAGTGGGGTAATTCAAGAATGCGTGGGACAGACGTAAGGCAGTTCTGGTGGGGGTAGGAAGAAGTAAGCTGTTAACTAGGATCTGCAGCTTATTCAGTAGGTAGGGAAATGGGCAGACTGGGTGGGCCAAGCAGTCCTTATCTGCCGTAAAGTCTGTTTCTGTGCCAGTACTCTTAAGATTTTTGGGGGGGGGGCACCAAGGGAGTGGAGTGGCAGTATGTGTAAAGGACAGAAGGGTCTGAGTGGATCAGAGTAAGTATCTCAAAAGTTGCATAAATGTTAAAGCAACAGTATTTGTAAGTTGACAGACAATTTCGGTGTAGTAGCTTAATGACTGTCCCATGTAAGCCAGATAAAAATTCCCACAAGTACAGGATAATGTTCATGCCAGCAAGCCTCAAACTGACTTGATAGTCATCATGGCTACTCATGATAAATCCTGGGCTCTTTGAAACATGACCTCTTTGTTAATTGGATGTTATGGGCAAATGGACTTGTATGCCTCTGCTTCATTGGGCCTCCATATTGCCAGTTATCAGGCCTGTGTAAATATTAGAATAGCCTGTCAAAATCCTGGTCTACCGTGTTTGACAAACAACCTTATGGTTCTGTCAAAACTGAAACCCAGCAGTGTGTTGCCCACGGTATTAATACCAGTAAGCACTTACTGGGGTCTGCATATAAATCCTCGTGCTGCTGCCTCTGGTGTCTGCCTTTGCAGGGACTTATGGCTGCGTGTTGCTGATTTTGCTGCCAATGTCCTGTCTGTTCTTGACTCATTCTTTCATGACCAGAAATCGTTTGTCTATGACGAGGAGCTCACACTTGGACCTAGAATCCTCTAAAATGATTTTTTGCTCTTAAGTACCTGACAAACAAGCCTCACTTGGTCATTGTGGACTGGGGGTCCACCTGGATGGAAGCCGGCCTATACTGGCACGATGGTCTGAATCTGTCCAGGAGAGGAACCGGGATCCTAGGTGATAGGTTTAAATGCTTCATTGGCAAGCATTTAAACTAGCCAAGGGAGGAGGCCCTGAAAAGGAGCATGAAATTCGAGACCCCCCAAAAAAAAAAAAAAAAAAACAGGGTAGTTAGTGAGGTAAACACCAAGATGGAGAAGTCGATAGGGAGAAGGGCAGGGGTAAATGGGAGAAATAGGCAAAGGCAGCAAGGATAGGGATGGGGCTAAAAGGGGTGAGGGCAGTGAGTACTAACGCCCATAGTCTGGGTAGCAAGCTCCCTGAACTAGTGGCCTTGATGGAAGAGGGACGCCTGGATCCTCGGGAAGGGATCAAAGCAACAGAACTAAAGAGTAAACAGGAGAGGAGAGGAGATGCTGTGGATCCCCCTGGAGACAGGAAATGGCACTACAGTCCACACGGGAATTGTATACAGACCCCTGTCTCGGGGAGGAAATGGACAAGGAAATGATGGAAGCCATCCTTAGGATGTCAGAAAAAGGGGAGATGTGGATGGGGGACCTGAGTATGCCAGGTGTTAACTGAAGCACCTTTGCTGCAGCCACATCCAAGAGCAGGGTAATTCTCGGTGCCCTACAGGGGGCATGCCTCAAGACGGCTAGTGTTGGAACCCACTTGGGAGGGAACAGTCTTAGACCTGGTACACACAAACGGGGACGGAGAGGATCTCCAATTTAGATGTGGGCAGCCATCTGGAAACAAGTGACCACCAAACAGTGTGGTTCTCGATAAACACAGCCATAGTCGAGCCATACAAAAGTGAGGATACAGGACTTTAGGAGGTCTGACTGTCAAAATGGGAATGTGTCTCAGAAAAGCACTAGCAAACAGGCAAGAAGGAGGGATAGAGGAACAATGAGGAATCAAAACTGCCATCACAGAGGCAACAAGCCTTTGTGTGAAGCAAATCAAAATGAAGGAAAACACTGGTTCTCAAGAGGTGGTGAGGAAGGTTAGGGAGAAAGATAGCATTCAGGAAGTATAAGAAAACACAAGGAGCAGGACGGAGAACTGTACCAGTTAAAGCAGAAGGAAGCGGGGAAGACAGTCAGAATAGCAAAGGCCCAAACCGAGGAAAGGATGGCCAGCTCTGTTAAGAAGGGGGATAAAACCTTTTATAGGCACATTAGGGAGCGAAGAAAGACCAAGGGAGGGATACTGAGGCTTTTAATAAAGAGGAGGGTGGGTGGGCAGAGGGTGACAGTGAAAAAGCAGAAATACTGAACGAGTACTCTGCTCAGTATTCATAAAAGGAGGGGGAGGTACCTAATCCAATCAGTAGAAGCACTCTGGATAGGAGGGTTAATACCAGTCCTTTCAGAGAAGGAAGGGTTCTGAAAGAACTCCTAAAACTGAAGGTGGACAAAGCAATGGCCCTGAAGGGATTCACACCAGAATTCTAAAAGAACTAAGGGGAGGACTAGTGATACCACTGACTACCTTTTTTAACAAATCATGGGAGGATGTTGTGGTACCTGAGGACTGGAGGAGGAAGAATGCGATTCCCCTTCACAAAAGTGGGAGCAAAGCAGAGGCAGGAAACAGGACCCAAAGCAGCATGGATTCACAGCGGGAAAGTCATGTCGGACGAATCAAATAGATTTATTTGACTGGGTGACCAAAGTAATAGACCACAGAGGGGCTGTGGACATGGCTTACCTATACTTTAGCAAGGGATTTGACACAGTCCCACACAAAAGATTAATAAAAAAATTAGCCAGCCTGGGAGTGCGTTCTAGGATGGTAGCCTGGGTAAAAAAAATTGGCTGGACAACAGGACAGAGGGTAATAGTAAATGGGAGTACACTCTGAAGAAAGGGGGGTTACTAGTGGGGTACCGCAGGGTTCAGTACTGGGTGTAGTCCTTTTAATGTCTTTAAGTGACAATGTGGAGGGACTGGAAGGAAAAGTATGCTCTCTGCAGACTACACAAAGATCTACAACAGGGTTGATACAAAGGGGATGAGAGGACTTGCAAGGTTGGAGGAATGGTCAGATGTATGGCAGCTTAGATTCAGTGCAAATGAGTACACCTGGGAAACAAAAATCCAGGGAAGAGTACACAGTGTGAGGGGGTGGGGGTGGGAGTACTAACAACAACAAAATGGAAAGGGTCCCGATGGTAGTCGATCAGATGCCTGAAGGTAAGCAAGCAATGTGAGAAGGCAGTAAGGAGGGCTGTCTGGATACTGGGATGTATAGGAAGAGGCATCACCAGTAGAAAACAGGAGCTTATCCCTCTGTACAGACAGTTGGTGAGGGCCCATCTGGAGTACTGCGTACATTACTGGAGACCCCATCTCCGCAAGGACATAGGCAGAATGGAGGCGGTCCAGAGGAGGGCAGCTAAAATGGTGCAGGGTTTGCACAAGAAGCCGTATGAAGAGATTAAAGGAACTTTATACCATCAAGGAGAGGGGGCAACATGATGGAAACTTTCAAGTACCTCAAGGGAATCAACAAAGTCCAGGAGGGTAACATCTTTTTGAAAGTGCTGTGCAAGAACAAGGGGGCACAGTTTGAAGATAGAGGGGGAAGACGGCTCAAGGGCAACGTGAGGAAGTATTTTTTCAGAGAGGGTGGTGGACGCAGCCTTCCTTAAGAAGTTGTGGGGTCAAACAGTGGGGAATTTAAGAATGCATGGGACAGACATGAGGCAATTCTGGTGTGGGGTAGGAAGAAGTAGCTGTTGGTTAACTAGGATCTGCAGCTTATCCATTAGGTAGGGAAATGGGGAGACTGGGTGGGCCCAAGCGGTCCTCATCTGCCGTCAGTCTGTTTTTGTGTTGCTCATTTTGTGGAAGCTTCAAGTCCTCCTGTTGCCGGGCTCCTGGTTGGTCTGCCCTTTGGGCCTCCACCTGAGATATACCCACTTCCAGACTCTAAGGCCTGGGTACCGGTGATATCCTTGCCACCTTCTGACTCCTTTCTGCCCCCTAAACGTTGTTAGATTCAGGTAGGGGCAGGATCTCCCCGTTTCTGACAGACATGAGAGCACATCAGATGGGTGCAACTGAGAGATAATCTGGGAATATCATGTGCTAAAATTTATTGCACCCCCTTCAGTGCATTGTCCTGGGCTTGGTCACTGACCCCTTCGCCATCTCTGTCCTAGTAACTGAAGCCTGCACTTAAAAAGAGAACCATTCAGCCAGTATTCATAGCTGAACAAAATGTGGGTTTTTTTCATACACTTTGGGTTCCCAAGAAACTGGCATTCTAGATCTGTCCAGGACCTCTGAACTGAACGGGTACATTGTGTACAAAGGTTTACGATGGTCTCAGTTCATTCTCTCCATGCTTGGCTTCTGCAAGGAGATTGGCTCTGTGCATACCCCATGTCAGGATTCAGCACTGCTATCAGTATTATCTGCGCTTCCTCCTGCAGGGTAGGCACCATCAATTTTGTGTCTTGCTATTTGTCTTTTCCTTGGTGCTGTGGGTCTTCCAAGGACTTGGAGGTAGTGTCTGCTGCCTTTCGCAGGGAAGCCCTGTATGTATTTCTGTACCCGAACAATTGGCTGCTCAAAGCACTGTTCAAAGACCTATGAGGAAAGATTGGACAGTCTAAACATGAACTCCCTGGAGGACAGGAGTAGGGTAAGGATGATATGATGGCCTACAGATACATGTAGGGAACTAATAGGGTGGTCCTCAGGGAACATAATAGGGTGGTTTTCAGGGAGCACGGTCTGAAACTGAAATGTAGTATTTAACGGAGTGTACACTGGATAGTTAGAACTGTCTACCCAGTAATAGTGCTGGGACTATCTGGAGGTGTGGAACCCAAGGAATATTTTCTAGGGGGTAATTGGGAACAGAATTGAGGCGGGGGGTGTGGTACTTGGAAATGGCAAAATGGCAGAGTGAAACATACTCCTAGTCTTCTGTCCTTAACCATCTATGTGTTGTGCATCACTCCCCTTAGCTGTACATTTACTAGTTGCGTGACACCCACTGAAAATGAATGTTGCATCTTAGCTGGCTTATCCAGCTTTAGTAATAAGATCGGGACTGCATCCTCATTTTTGTGGCATAGGGCTTGAGCTGGACAATCTCCCCCTGGTTAGGTGACTTATCAGGATGTGAACAAGTGGATTGTTTGGACTCCCAGTCTCATTCACTGTGGACAGATGCAGTGTGCTAAATGCGGATTTTTTTGGGGGCTTGCTGCAGTGGAAGAAATCTAGGATCTGGAGGTTATGAATGAAGCGTGACCAGCAGTATGCAGCTGTCGTCAAAAGGGCCAGCAGATTGCTAGGTACGTCAGAGAAGGTATGGGGTTGGTCAGCAGGACAGGTTTATCCTGCCTTGTTACAAGGCCTTGATCTGGTCCCACCTGGAGTAATGCATACAGTTCTGGACTCTTACATACTATTAAGGAGACTTTGAGGCTGTCAGGGTTGATGTACAGCCATCAAAATGACTGAGTATGGAAGACTAAACTAAACCTATGAGGGGTAGGTGGAATGGCCTTTAATATGATCAAGTTGAAGAAAAGGAGGCAGAGAGGAGGAATGATTAGTTTTCTTTAGTCAGTAGTATTGGCAAGATTGAGTGGAGATTGGCCTATGTACTACAGAAAGGTATGGGGAACCACCCTGAAGCACAGGGGTGGTAAATTTAGGGATAACATTATGATGCACTTTTTCCAGAGGATGTTGAACCTATGGAACAGCCTATCAGCAGAAAGTGGACATGAAGCCAGTACAGGCCTTCAAGTTAAACCTGGACAAATCTCTGCTTACTGAGAGAATCCCATGGTTACCTTTAGTAGTGAGTAGGTAACACCTTTTTTTTAATTGGTAAAAGCTTGCACAGTACACTTATTCTTACATGCTAATTTGGGGGGGGGGTGCAGAATACATGATGGATAGTCCCTTCAGACCTCAACTTATGTTGAAACATAGAATTTGTTGCCAAAAAAGGCCTCTGTCCACGTTGTCTACCAGTCATTCCTGCATAATGTGGAATGTGAGAGCCTTAGTGGTTTCTCCTGCCCCTCCCTTTGTGATACCATCTTTATGAATCCCTTGGATCTGTCCAACTATGTTTGAACCCACCCCTTCCCTGATTTCGCACAGAACACCTCTTATTTCTCCACTCCACTACCCTTTCAATTGGGGGGGATGCTTTCATGCTATCTTTTGAATTTACACACACACACACACACACACTTGTTGGTGTACCCTGGGTCTTGCTTTCCCACTGTGCTGTGTTGTCCCTTCAGCACAGCCAGGTCTTGGGCAAGGGTGTGTGGGGGGTCCCCCACTAAAACATTCATACGACTGAGAGCATACCTAGTGCAGAATTTGGCGGGGTCACTAGGGGAAAGCAGCCTGTTAGCTTGACAGTGGCTGAGGATGGTCGGGCCCTTTGCCTGGGGACGGGGGTTGGATGCCACCACGTAAGTAATCAGGCTTATTTTGTCTACGCAAGCCCCTTGTGCTTTATAGCATTTGGTGGTGTCACTCATGAGTGGGATTGGGCTGGCAGTGTAGACAGCCACGTTGTCAGTGCCTTATGCCTGTCTACCGAAGAAGCTGCTCCTACAGTGGGCATACAGTATTTGCTCCCTTCCTTTTGGAGACTTAATAGACTGCCTTTGCCGTGTGTCCTGGACTCCTGGCAAGGGGTTAGGCTAGCAGCCTAACCCTAATCTATTGCCTGTATGGCTGTGCAACCTACTAATGTCTGTATATGAAATAACATGTACAGTGGAGCCAACCACGATGCAGCACAGTAACTTGCAGTAAATAACGTCACAGAATGCTACATGGCAAGAGGGCTTAATTGCCATTGAATTACTGTTCCCTTCAGTATACTACAGCATTTTGTGATCTACTGCAACAGTACTATTGTTATGACTTACTAGAAGTCTCGGTTGTACAGTTTCCAGATTGGCTGATCAGGGATTTTATTTTCTGGAAAGGTCAGTTAAGATGAAACGTATCATTTTCAGATGGGGTTAACTTTACAGCTGAAATAACTAACTTTACTGAAGGTCACATACATGGAGTCATTGGCTGTGATGAACTTGGGATCTCTTGCTTCACATTTCTGTGTACTTGCCGCAGGACCATATGGTCTTCCTGTGATTTTTTTTTTTATGATTGCAAATGGTATTCCTTCTATCATTCATAGCTAGGGCAGCAAAATAATTGTGGAGTGCAGTAACTTGAACTTTGCATCTGGCATGTTTCTCCAGTCATTTATATTACCATGTATTGATTTTTTGAAGCAACATTACAATATTTTACTGTTTTTAAAATCATTTTGCTATACCACCTACATGAATATGATGTAAAACTAGTGCATCAAGTCTGCCTACATGATGGCCTGGAACTTCAGCTCAAAGAATGAGCTGCTCGCCGTGTTAGGCAGTCCCACTGTTGACTTGACTGTTTAATACCAAATAGTTTTATTTATATTAGGATGATCTCTGGTTTCTGCACTTTTTAAGTCTTTTCTCAGTTCCCAGGCGGTTCCAGGAACCATGATTTTTACCATTTACCTCATCTGGTTTAAAGCGACTGTGGTCCAGTTGTGGCAGAAAGGAATTTGAAGTCAACAGTCCATTACCAGTCCATGGATTAGGTTAGCATCCCTAGAGGAGGAAGCAGTGGCCGCTACAGTGGGCATCTCCACTCTCTCTGTGCTGTATTGGAGGGTCCTTCATGGAAGGCTTCTGTGAGATGTGCATGGCCCTCTAGACCTTAGGGGGAAGAGGGAGCCCTGCCCAATGTGGCAAGAAACAGACACGCCAGCCATGGGATCGGGAGAGATGGTAGTCATCCTGATCTCATGACTCCTGCTGACTGCTCAGTGATGGTCGAGAGCTCCTCGTTATCTCCAGGCTTGTTGACCACTACTCCGGTGGACGAAGCTGTGGAGCTCTTATCGACTGGCTGAGGATTCGATCACCCAGACCATGGTCCTCTTGGTCCTCACTTAGGAGGACGTGACCTCATTGGTGTCCCTGATTGGATCATCTCGGGATCAGCCTGCAGTGGTGGTCACGCCCAAGAAGCCTTTCCTGCTCAACATGTTGATGCATGTGGTCTACCATGACAAGCCAGGGGGGTTCGCTACATCTACCATTGTGTTGGCAGTCAAGATCTCACTTGAGGCAGACCCGTTCTCAATCCTGCTCAACTGGGAGGTATTTCCGTCGACTCTTCTCTACTTCGTCATCCTCTGGTAAGGAAAGGCACCAGCGAAGATGCACCAGTGCTACGAGAAACTACTCTTGCAATAGTGGGCAATTGCAAGGCAGGGTATGGCTCCACTCCCAGGATCTTTGGTCACCTGGCAGCTGCCAGTTATGCCCTTGCCTTTCCATGCAATTCAGGTGCTCCCTTCAACTGCTTCTCCACCCCATAGGGTGGAGGTGCTGCCACCACAACCGAAGGTGGGTGCTCCAACCATGGAGGCCCGGTCGGCAGCTGACTTGCCAAGCTGGTTGGTGATCACCCAGTCCAAAGATACTCTGGTGGTCCAGCGAGAAACAGTTGAGGGTTGTTTTCGAGGAGTCCTTGGATGATTCGTCCACTGCCGAATCTGGGACTCCTGTACTCAACTGGGACTTGGCCGAGGAGATGACCACCGAACAACATGGTGCGGTGTCATTCAGGGCTATAATCCAACTGCATGAGTGTTCCTCTGCAGCCTTCTGCAAAAGGGCAAAGTACCTTTTCATAGACATCTTAGGGATGAATCTCCAGGGTTTGCATTACCCATGGCTGAGACCATTTTGGGTCTGGCCCTGAAGCTTTGGGCAGTGTCCAACATCCTACCTGGCACCCTCCACCCACATGGTCTGCAACTATGTGGTCCCTACCGTGCCCCTTTCAGGGTTCTGAGGCCACCCGTCAGTCGAAGGACTGGTCTCTGACTTGGCCTTCCGCATATTGGGGGGCCAAGAGGACGTGGACAAGCCTCCAGAGTCCAAAAGAATTGACCAAGCCACAAAAAAAGGTGTGCACTGTGGTGTGCTTGGCTTCATCAGCGAGTTAATCTGTCATGATGGCAAACTTCACACACTCCCTGTTGGGAGTCCTCGATGAGATCCTCCCTCACCTCCTTGCTGACCAGCAGTTGCTGGAAGTTGATCTGGGATTAAGGTCAGTTGCTGGCTAGGCACCATCTCCAGGTGGCCTTGGACATGAGTGATTTCTGTAACATGCCACGACAGTCTCTGTACGTCGCAGGGCCTGGCTGCATCTGTCTTTACAGTGGACACTAAGCACAAGCTGGCTGTCCCTGTCCTGTGCACCGACCTCTTCGGCCCTGGAGTCTGACATCTCTCACACATAGGAGTTCAGTGCCCAAAATCTTTGAACTCAGGTATCACCCCAGAAACTGAAGCCCAGAAAAAAGCTTTTCAGTACCAACCCTTTCAGCCACGGCCTCCTCGGCAGCAGCCCAAGCAGGTGGTGGTGCCCTTCCTGCTGCAGCAATCAGTGCCTTGTAATGGCTTGGGGGGGTGGTACCATCCCATCTCATCTGCCTGACCTGCTCATCGGGGGTCGGTTATGTCACTTCTTGCCTCGCTGATCTATCACAATGGACAAGTGGGTGGTAGAGGTGGTAGGCAGAGGGCTGTTTCTGGACTGCAGGTCTTTTCTGCCTTACTGACTACACACTCTTTGGGGTTCATTGTGTCACAGGGCACACTGTCCACCCTTCGGGAAGACATTGCTCAGCTTCTAATGAAAGGTGCCATAGCCCATGTCCCAGATGCGCTGGCCAGTCAGGTTTGCATGTTTAGGTGCTTCCTAGTTCTGAAATGGACGGGGTTGGCACCTCCTGTGCTGTATCTGAATCGCTTCACACGTCAGCACAAGCTCTGGATGTTCACCATGAATTGGATCATTCCATCTCTGGTTCTGTACGGAAGGGGTACTGCACCAGTTCCAGGTCATGCCCTTCAGTCTCTTGTCTGTGCCCAGGGTCTTCAGCAAGGCAATGGCAGTGGCGACAACCTTCCTGTGACACACAGGCATCAGGGTGTGGCCCTTCCTGGATGACTGGTTGTTGACTGATTGTCTAAAGAGACCAAGGGGTCCAGAGATCTGGCCCTCCAGACCTGGTGAGACTTGGGCCTGTTCGTCAACCCAGACAAGACCGAACAGGTCCCCTCATGGGCTGAGGACTGGGCACTGGATCTTACCTCCTTTGTCTGATAATTTCGCATTTGGTTCTCATGCCCTGCTTGGGATTTCCCGTGGCTGCTGGGGTACATGGTGTGCTGCATCTGCATGGTCTGTTGGGCCAGCTGGCCGATGTCCCACCTGCAGTGGAAATTGGGCAGTCAGTGGTCCCAGCACCTAGGCAACTTAGACCAACCAGTTAATGACCCAGCCGATTTGGGACACCATCCGGTGGTGGGTAGTCTTGGAACATCTGGAGGAAGGAATCCTGTTTGTTCGCCCTGAGCTGACAGTCCTGCTCATGACACTCATCTCTGGGATGGTTAACACACGTGGGAGAGCAGAGCCCATGGGTTCTGGTCATCCTGGGTGTCCCATCACCACATAAACCTGCTGGAGCTCCTTGCAGTGCTGTCTGCTTTGATGGAATTTACTTCTCTAGTCAGGAGTCGGGTTGTACAGGTCCGGACGGACAACAGCACAACCATGCCCTAGCTGAACAGGCAGGGCGGAACGCACGTCCAGTTGCAAAAGATGAGAACACACTCACTTCTCTTGTGTTGGGAGCTCCTCTGCAACTGGACTCTTGTGTGCAGCCTGGGTGCAGATCTCCTGTCTATCCTTGTTGTGGGAGTTGTCACCTGGCAGATGCTGTTGGCCGGGTAGAAGAGCTGTTGCACGAGTGGCCTCCAAATCGGGAGGTGGTGAACCACCTGATCTTACTCGAAATAGAGATCTTGCAGCAGGTAATTATCAGTAGGACAATGCTGTCCGGTACTAGGACCCCATGGAAAATTTCTGTCCAGCAGTCCAAGGTGGGGGACCACCGCCGACATCGGCTCCTGCCGCAACGTCTGCCACGGTTTAAAGGGGGTGGTCCCCCGGTGACACGTCAGTTATTTTCCCGCCGATGACCCAGAATCTCTGCTCCACAGACTCCTCCTGCTTCTCGTCTATCACCATTTTTTCAGATGCTCCATGCAGTTCATTTCACAAGTAATCTCTCACCTTTGTCAGCCAAATCTTCTACTGCTGCATAGCATAGCAGTGCAAAGCGTAGCGTGTGTGCGGTAAACAAATCCCACCTAAAGACAGCCATTCGGCCTGCCTATTATGCCTAGGACCAGAGCACAAATCGGACGATTGCCTGCACCACCAAAGCTTCAGTAAGCACAGTCTCAAAGCCTCTCTACTAGAACGGCAAGTTTCCGTGATGAAGTCGTACTCTGGGCACAGCTTCTCCTCATTCTGCGCCCACGACACCTCCCCCAAGGAGAAGCATTCAGGGAAGCATCATAAGGAAAAGGACAGGTCTGGGTCAAACTCGCGGTCCTGTTCCCCACTCAGAACTAAGGCATCAGCCTTCGGCTCGAGGTCAGACTCTGCCCTGCCCCCAGGTCGTTGGCCCTCCTGGGGGTTTCGATCAGTAGGCCTCCCACCTCTTGGACGTTGGGTGGGAGCGTGGACCTCTTGGATCTTTCGCAGAGGCCTTGCCAGACAGCAGCAGATCAATGGCTCCTATCTCTTCGGCCAACTAGTAGAGAAGCCCCTCGAGGCCTCTCAGAAGAGTAGAATGGCCATTAAAACTTCTCTGGGGGGGGTTGGGGGGCCTGCCCTTGCCCAAGCCCACCCCCAAAGAGAACAGGGCCGGGTCTTTTTATTACAGTGAATAGTCCTTTCATGGCAAAGGCAAGGGAGTCCAAGTAAAGTCCCAGCCTCCACAGCAGCAGAAGAAAGTGCAGTCGAAGGCATGGGCCCCAAAGGTGCCTAGTGCCACCCTCTGAAGTTCTGGCCCCGGTTCTGTCTCATTCTGCCTGAGACGGACCTCTCCTGTACAGTGGGGGAGGGGTGGGGGTCTGATTTTAGTTTTACCATCGGTGGAAATGCATCACCATGGAGAAATGGGTCTTCAGTGAGTACCTCTCCTGGAGGATCCTTAATTTCTCTGAATTCCCTCCGGATTATCCATCCAAGAGGCAATACCTCTTTCAACTCCCATTTCAGACAGTCTCACCACAGAGATTGCATGCCTTTTGAGCAACAGGGCAGTAGAAGTAGTGCCAGAAGCAGAGCACAGCTGGCAGTATAGCCTAGAAGTTAGAGTAATGAGCTGTAAACTACCTTGGTACATCCAGCAGACCAGACCTGGGTTTGATTCTCTCAGCCTCCACTTGCATATTGTGTGACTGAGCAAGTCACTTAACTGCCCAGTGCTCCCAGGTTGCCCCTGAAAACAGGCTCTTGTGCCTAGTGGGCCTTACCCGGTTACCAAAGACTAAAATAATAAATACAAACTTCTACTCCCATTACTTCCTTGTTCCGAAGTAGTCAGGCGGCATGCACCCCATTCTGGACCTCTGAAAACTGAACACGTTTCTGCACCGGGAGAAGTTCAAGATGGTCTCCCCAGGGACCCTGCTGCCACTTCGCAAACTGTTGGACTGGTTGACTTCCCTGGCAATGCTGGACGCCTACCAGCATATTCTGGTTCACCTTAGCCACCATTAATCTTCTGCGTTTCATGGCTTTGGGCCAGCATTACCAATTCAGAGTCCTGGCCTTTGGGCTATCCTCTGCGTCTCGAGTATTTAAAAAGTGTTTTGCAGTTCTCGCAGCACATCTCTGGAGAAAAAAAAAAAAAAACAGTTCTAGGGACATGGATATGTTCATCCACACTGTCTGGAAGGTTCCTTGCCGCTTTAAATCTTGCCGGAAGGTTTTCAAGCTGGCTTCTCCCACCCACCCGGGTGGTAAAACTCTCGGCTCCGCCCCATGACGCCAGATCTTCCTTACCGCTGGGAAGCTCAGGTTCCTTCCTTAATGCTCTGCGTGATAGACTGGATCCTAATTCTTCGATTCACCCGAAACTAATTTTAAAATTTTCAAGACTTCGGTCATCTTTCTCCCTTGCAGCTGCGATGGACAAATTGACTCCTGGTTTTCGGCGGTACCCTTGTGGGCAGAAGATGTCCAGGACGGACCCGCACTCCACGTGAGTCTACTGCCTCGGCCTAGAACACGACCCGCAGGCCTGCGAGTCATGCCGTTCGTTTTCTGCCAGCGTCCTGGAGGACCAGCTGCGGTTACAGCTTGGCGCCCAGAAGCGCCACCGGCCGTTAAGTCAAGGAGGGTCTGGGCAGCATCATGGGCGGGCTGGCCTCGGCTGAGCAACTGGAGCAGATCGCCCTCGAGGAGGAGGCGGCCCAGGCCGCATCATCCTCTTCCTCGGTCGCGGCATTTATCCCGCTCTCTCTGGGTACCTTGTATTCAGTTTCATTCATGGAGCTTTGCCAATCTCTTTCCATGAAGGGAGAGGGGCCATCGGGACATTCCTCTCGGTCCAAAAAGAAGGACTTGAAGGGTAAGTCCCATCGTCGGCATTCGCGGGAGAGGTCTCCTTCCCCGGACAGCCGGCTGTCAACTTCGGTCGAGGTTGCAGCTAAGGCCGCTGGCTTCACAGCGTCCCCGTCATGCCAGCCGGCCGAGACACCCGTCGACGCGGTCAAGATTTTTCTCGACCTATCGGACGGGCTTTAGACTGGTGAGGCCGACAACCCTTCTTCACCGGTTCCCCCGGTGGAGACAAAGGATCTGCCTAGCCCCAGTGCAGCAGTCCCGATGAAGCTCGAGCGAGGGAAGAGCAGGTGTCCGCTCCTTCCCAGACCCGTCTCCTGAAACACAGAGGATCTCTGTCTCGGACTTCGTCTCGGTCCAGCCGATCCCGCCGACATCGGCGGTCTCGGCACCGAGTTAAGCGGCGCCGACGCTATGGGGACCTGATGTGGCAGCAGTTACTTCTGTCCGGGAACAAGTCGACGCCATCGCCTTCCCCGGCCATCAAGTGGCTGTCACCCGAGCGGCCGAAACAACCCCTCTCTGTAGTCGAGGTGCCCAAGCCTGGGCCGGTTGTTCGGCCGAAACCAGCTGCCCCACCGATTGTGGTGGAACCTCCACTTCCACAACCGAAATCGGGGGCGCCGACCAAGGATTCTGTCGGGTCAAGGCCTGCCCCACAGGTTGTCGGTCACCCTCACTCCCAACCGTCCTCGGCAGGTGGAGGGTGGCTCGGGCCCCAGGCAGCTCTTCGCGGACTCCTCAGTCAGACTCCTCCCTGTTCTCCAGGCCTGTTGACCTGGAGTCCTCCGGGGGTCAGTCGTTGGACGAAAGCCCATCGTCCTTCATGGGTTTGCTTCGCTCATCTCGAGTCCACCGGGATGCAGTTCGTAGCTCGTGGTCCAAACGGGCCAAGTATCCCCAGACCGAAATACTGACCCAGGATTCCCCATGGATGTTTTCGTGGCTGAAGCCATTGTTGGCCCAGCCTTGGAACTTTGGCAGCGGCCTGCTTCCTGCTCTGCGCCTTTGGCCAGGATGGCCAGGAAGTATGCGGTCCCTACCGGCTCTTTGCCCAGGTTTTTGGAACACTCCTCTGCCGAGGGGTTGGTCACCGACAGCGTTTTCCGGCATTCTGGGAACGCTAGGGACGTGGACAAGCCCCCCGACAAGGAGTCCAAAAAGCTGGCTATGCCGGGCGCAAGGTGTATGCTGCGCCTTCCCTTGGCCTCCACCAGGCCAGCTTGGCTGTGCCAATGGTACACTTTTCCAATGCCCTTATGAGCTCCCTGGATGAGGTGATCCCTCATCTCCTGGCCGACCTGCAGACCACAGTCCGGCAGGTGCGGGACCAGGGTAGGGCAGTGGCTAAGCAGCAGCTCCAAACGGCTCTGGACATGGGAGACTTCTGTGCCAGATCGGTTGCGGCCGGTGGCCATGCGCCGCAGAGCATGGCTGAGGATATCCACCTTCACGGCAGATACCCAGCACAAATTGGCGGATGTCCCCTTCCTGGGGACCGACGTCTTCGGCCCTGGAGTGGAAGGTCACCTCCAGCGGATCGAAAAGTCCGATGCCACACTGGACTCGGTCACCTCTGCCCAGAAGGACAAAGGCCGCCGACAGCAGGAGCACAAGTCATTTCGCCCTTCTGTGCCTACGGCACATCTGGCCCACCAGCACCAGGGCCAGCAGGCTCACGCTAGGCATCCCAAACCCAAGCCCACGGCTTCCTCCAATAGGAAGCAGGGAGGTAAAGGCCCAGGAGGTCCCTCGGCCGGTTCCTCCTCCAAGCCTGCCCAGTGACGGGTTGAGGGGTGTCGCCCCCAGCCTCGTCACTCCCCCCATAGGGGGATGGCTCCGCCACTTCCTTTCCGTCTGGTCCGCTATCACCACGGACCGCTGGGTGTTGGAGGTGGTAGGAAAGGGCCTGCCTCTGGAGATCGAGCAGGCCCCACCCTTCTGAGCCATCGCCCCTCGGGGGGGGCACGGGGTCCACAGCCTCTCTGTCGGCCTGCCGAGCCAGTATTGCTCTGCTTCTCGAAAAAGAGGTGATCAGGAAGGTGGCGGATCCTCCTCCAGACCCGGCGTTTGTGTCCAGGTACTTCCTGGTCCCAAAACGGACGGGGGGGCTGGCGCCCCATTCTCGACCTGCACGACCTGAACCGGTTCCTACAGTCTCGGACCTTCAGGATGGTCACTCTGGCTCAGATAATCCCATCCTTGGAACGAGGCGTGTGGTTCTGTTCCCTGGACCTTCAGGATGCGTTCTTTCACGTCCCAATCAGTCTGTCCCACCAGAGATTCCTCCGCTTCAGAGCGGAGGGATCCCTTTACGAGTTCCGGGCCATGCCCTTCGGCCTTTCCCTAGCTCCCAGGGTCTTCAAATGCATGGCAGTGGTGACAGCATTCCTGCTGCACCGAAGGGTCTGGGTGTACCCCTACCTGGATGACTGGATGATTGCAGCCCCCTCCAGGGCGGAGGTGGAGCAGTCCAGAGATCTGGCCCTCCAGGTTTGCCTCCTCATCAACGAGGCCAAGTCGGAACTCGTGCCAAAGCAGGTGATACAATTCAACTGGGCAGAGCTCGACTCTCTACGAGCCAGAGCACGGCTCCCGGCTGAGAGGGCCGAGGTTCTTTCCTCCTTTGCCCAATCATTTCAGGTTGGGCAATTGCGCCCTGCCTGGGACTCCTGCGCCTCCTGGGCCTTATGGCGGCCTGCACCAGCGTGGTCCATTGGGCCCGCTGGTACATGCGTCCCCTTCAATGGGGACTGGTCAGCCAATGGTCACAGCACTTCGATCCGCTGGATCAGCTAGTGGCAGTGACCCAGGGGATGTGGAACGCTCTCCAGTGGTGGACCATTCCGGCATATCTGCAGGAGGGCATCCCGTTTGTCCGCCCCGAGCCGACGGTCTCTCTATCGACCCATGTCTCTCTGATGGGTTGGGGTGCCCATCTGGGGGAGTACAGAGTGCACGGCCTCTGGTCCCTTCGGGAGTCCCGATGCCATATCAACCTGCTGAAGCTTCGAACGGTCCGTCTAGCCCTCACCACCTTTGCTCCGTTTCTATGGGGTCAAGTGGTTCAGGTCCAGACGGACAGTACCACGACCATGTACTATCTAAACCGCCAGGGCGGGACGCGCTCCATGCCCCTGTGCAGGGAAGCTCTCCACATTTGGTCACTCGTGCGCAGCCTGGAGGCGGATCTCCTCACCATTCATGTGGCAGGAACCTCCAACACCATGGCAGATGCCGTAAGCTGGGTAGGGGCTGCGTCTCACGAGTGGTCTCTCCTGCCGGAGGTATTACAAGATCTCTTCTCCCATTGGGGCACCCCTCAGGCGGACCGGTTTGCCTCCAGGGAGAATGTGAAGCTGAGACTGTTTCATGCCTGCTCCCCTCAGCAGGGCTCATTGCAGGGGGATGCCTTCTCGAGGCCATGGACCCTGGCCTCTTTTACGCCTTTCCCCCATTTCCCTTGATCTACAAGGTGCTTCTCAAGGCGAGGAGGGACAAGGCGCAGATGATTCTGGTAGCTCCAGACTGGCCCCGCCAGTTCTGGTATCCAGATTTCCTCAGTCTCGGCTCCAGGCTCCCGAGGTGGCTTTCAGCCCGCCCGGACCTGATCTCCGTCAACCAGGGGAAGGTATTCCATCCGGACCTTCAATCCCTGCACCTGACGGCCTGGTTCCTGAGCGGCTAGAGTTCCAGGCCTTGGGTCTTTCCGACGAGGTCCTCAACATTGAGGCGTCCCGTAAGGAGTCGACCAGAAAATGCTGTGCCTTCAAATGGAAGAGATTTTCCATTTGGTGTCAGGGCAAGGGCCTGGACCCTTCCTCCTTTCCTGGCAAGCATTCTGGACTACTTAGGTCCTTCTCAGCTAGGGGCTTCGTTGACGCACCTTTAATGTGCACTCTGGCAGCCATCTCTGCTTATCGGGCGGCCGAAGCAGGAGAAGGTGGTCGGGCACTTTTTCAAAGGCCTTGATCACATATCCCTCCGGTGCGAGAACTCCATCTCCGTGGGATCTACTGCTGGTATTGGCTAAGCTCATGGGCAAGCTATTCAACCAATGCACAGGTGTGACATCTTCACCTGTCGTGGAAGACCACCTTCTGGTGGCTATCACATCAGCCAGAAGGATGGGAGAGCTCCAGGTGCTTTCCATTGAGTCTCCTTATCTGGTCTTCCACAGGGACAAGGTTGTCCTCATCCCTCAGTTCCTTCGAGGTGGTGTCGGAGTTTCACCTTAACCAGGTGTTGACTCTGCCGTGTTCTACCCCAATCACACCTCGAGGTTTAATATAGGCTCCATACTTTGACCCAGAAGAGCTTCTATTATTATAAGGAGCGGACGGTTGAAGTTCGGGAGAGGTTCGCCAGCTGTTTTGTTACCCACGCTGAAGTCAGCACTGCAGACCTGCAGCCCAGCGGACGCATCAGCAGGTGGGTCACCTCCTGCATAAATCTCTGCTATAGGTTGGCGGGCATGGAGCATCCCAGAGGATAAGAGCTCATTCTACCAGCCATACCGCTGCATCGGTGGCTGCTTCCAGGGAT